>CM060925.1:441070138-442549513 GCA_030737875.1 Allium sativum | reverse complement strand
GTGAGTATAACTCACTCAGTTTTTACCTACTTATATTTTATATAAGTCGAGATTTATTTTATGTGCTATGGTTGATAATTGTTTGTTGTGCACTGAATATTATTTATATACATTGGATGAATTGGTTGATTTAAACGTTTGTTTGTTTTAAATGAAATCTAATCATTATTCTAACGATTATTTCCAAACAAGGTAACTTACCTTGTTGGCTACGTTTATAATAATATAAATGTATTAAATTAAAATATGGATGCTTGTATTACTGTTGTTTATTCACTATTGAGTATTATATCTGTTTATTGAATTAAATAATATTATTTGAGGTAACGTATTTGGATGCAGGGAAAACAGGTTGGAAGGATTCAATTGGATTCATCAAATTTATTGTTTATTTTCACATTACAATTATATGAACTGTTTAACCAATATGACTAGATGATTGATTTAGTTGTTGACTATTGAACTAAAATTCAACGTTTGTTTGTGTATAACCAATGGACAATGGTTGGGTAATTGGCATCAAGTGGCTTATAATCAATCGTTTTATATATAATGATTTACCGTCAGTTAAATCAACCAAAGTGAAGTTATAAAACTTATTTTATAGCTGAGGAGAGATTTTAAAGTGTAATATTTTAAATCAAGGTTATTAAAAAAGGAAATTAATATTTATTATTCAAGTTTATTAAATTATTAAATGGGTTTATAAAGCAAATCCTTATAATAATAAGAATTATAAGCAAGTAAACAAAGATTTAAGCGGTGGGTTAAAAGTGGGAATAATTAAGACTATAAAGGGGATTTAATTAAATTAGTTTTATTATTAATTAATTTAAAGAAATGACTAATTGAGATTGATTAACGAGATAATCATTGTTTGAGTTGACTAAAGTCAATTATTTTAATAGAAATTGGAAATTAGATTACTTTATATTAATTAGTCTAATGAGATGGTTTAACGAATGGTGTTTAACTTTAATAAGGCTTTGAAAAGAAATTTATTATTTATTTGAGTTAATAAAGGAGCTACAGTAGTAAATGTTGAAGTAAAATTTTATTTTTATTTAAGTGATTACTTCTTAAATAAAAATCATTTAAGTACGAAATCAACTTTGAAATGAAATAGAGTTAAATCATGAAGAGAATTTATGAATGGGTTTTATATTAAAACCCGAGTTTTTGTGAATAAAGTTATAAATGGATTTTAAAGCAGATACGATAGCTTATGATTAACATTTATTTAACGTTTGGATTAAGTGAAAAGAAATCGGGATATAAAAGGAATTAATATTAAACCTGAGTTTAGAATAAGATTTATAAAAGAGGAGTATAGTTAAAACGTCGATTTTAAATGGGCGAGACTTAACAATGAAATTAAGTGAAATGAATGGAATTGAAATGAGATTTTCAAAATGGAAAAGGGTTGAATGGATTTTAAGTAAGATATAATGAGTTGATAACGAGTTAAGATAATAATTCGAACCTAATAGGAGATTGGTTGAGCTGAGTGATTTTCTAAGTGTTAATCTGATGTTGATTTCGGTCCTTGGGGTTGATACTTAGGGAATTATTCTCTTCCCAATTTATGGTCAAAGACAAATGAATGTTGAAGAATTTTCTTATGTTAAATAAGAAGTGAAATGTGATGTACGAAATAGTGAAATGATTTATAAGTTTTAAATTATTTTTAATTAAAGAAGCCAAGTGATGCTGAGTACTGAACCAGTAAATATATTTTTATTTTATGATTGAATGGTTGTTTATTTGATAATTAAATAACTGATTATCAAATCTGACCAATACAATTGTTGATACGAAAAGACTAAGATCGAATTTATATTCGAATACCATTCCGATCAACAAATATGAAAAATGTTGAAGACATCAGATGTTGATCGAGATGAAGCAATCGAAGACCGTTGATCGTCATAAATGGAAGAACCACTTAAAATCTCTGAGTCGACGTGGAGATATACTAGGGCCTGTCATGGTTGAAATCTACGGATTGCAAGAACTACTCGCTACTAATCTATAGGGTGATACCTAGGATGTAGTAGGAGGGTATCTTCGGTTCATCCTGTTCCTAGATGACTTGTATGGACGAATGTCTGACAAAGTATTTCTTAAGAATCACGCACGTTGATTTTTACAAATGTATTTCTGTTAGTAGCGGATAGAGGCACTTCTCTTAAATTAACGACCTGAGTATTTTTGGGGACGTCGATTAATGATTTGGCGGATCTAACAATGTGACATTCAAAGTGAATAGTGATGTGATGTTCTAAAGGTACTGTTAAACCTCAAGCCTCATTAACCGGGAAATGTCAAAAATTGGGCAGGCAGCAGGCTAAGTGGGTCGCTCCCAAGTAGGCTGTATAATCACCTATTTAGAGAAATTCATTTTCTTCGTTAATCTATTTCGATGCTGTCCCTTTTCGGGAAAATAGTGGTTTGAGCCAAACCGTTGGTGATATACATTCGATACACCCAAGATGTTCTTGTTGAACGCAGTGTATTCCCCTCTAGAGATACACTATGGGCAAGTGGTTCCATACGTTGTCATAGTCGAAATCCAATCTCCAATAAGTGTCCGCGTTTTTGATTGTATACTATATATGTGGAGCGTGAGATGCAAGCATTTCGCTAAATTTATATTTATTTGTATTTAGACACTATTATAATATCGGAATAAGATATGATTTCAAATTGTTTTGGGTTATCATAAGGTAAAAACCGTCCATGTTTATGTGTGGATTAGTCTTACGATTATCCTTTTCTTTCGGAAAGAAATGTTTTTGACTTTAAAATCAATTCGGATGACATTATAAACTTAGCGAGTTTTCTCACTCTGGTTCACCAGACTGATCTAGCGTTATAATGCTCGGGTTAGACCGGGTTTTCTAAGTACAAGTTAAGATGCTATGGATTTCAGAAGACGTGCTGGAGGAGTTCAGACGTATGTTATATATCTAAGGTGTTTTCCATTGTGTGTTGTATATAAGGACAGATTACTATAACTGTCCGGATTTATTGATGTACTCTGATGATTGTAAGTTTTATTTCAAAGCTCTCAATAAATTTTTTATTTCTCCACTGCGATGTGAGACTCTGATGTTAATATGTTGTTCTTCTTCGTTTTCTTTTATTCTAATATTTCTTTCTTTCACATCTTACCCTCTAATTTCTTTCTAATAACTATCTAGTGTTTTCAATACTTGAGTTTTAGAAAGTAATACAGGTTTATGTACTATTGTTGGAATTCAGACGTCGAAATCCCCGGGTCGTTACAGCTATACAACATGCAAGCGTAAGTCTTTCATCAGATTCCGCCAGTTGGACATGCTTCATGAGGGTGCCATCTCGAAGGGAACCTGAGTTTACCCTATTTCTCACAGCGCTCCATTCACCCTAGAGGACACTGCGTTTTATGGATTATTTATGCAGACGGATGCACCTCCTCTACCGTCTACTGAATATGCTCCTGCTGGGTCGTCTTCTATAAGCTCTTCATATATAGAGCTTGTCAAAAAGCAGTTGCAGTGCTACAGTCAACTAGTTTGACTGTCAACTATGAGAGCCAAGGATGGTCCTCCGGAGTGAGATGAGGATGTTAGATAGCCTCAAGGACCCCGCAGATGACGAGGTTAAGGCGTTAGTCTCATACTTGATCTCGGATTTTCGTAGACGTAGCATGTAGTGTGTTTGATGTATTTTTTATTTTGTGATTGTATGGACTGTTATTTGTTTTTATTATGTTGTCATGAAAAATATCTGCATTCCATAGTAGTTTTATCGTTACAAAATTTCAACTACAAACAAATATATATATAACCGATCAATACATCGCTTAAAATACCGTTCGCTTTTACAATTCAATTCACCGTTTAAAATCACAAAGCCACATCATTTACTCACTCAATTTTCAGAAATGCTAATCAGTCCGGCTGATATTACGTCAAAAATTTTAGTTACAGACAAAAAAGTAGGAGCGGTCCGCTGATGAATTTACATAGTTGCCCCCCGATATTCCCCCATTGCACTACTTCACATATTTTGATCGAATGTTTTCCGGTTTAGGGTGTAAATCGGTCGGACCACACCGGACGGAGGTGCGTTCAGTTTTCGTCCTAAAAAAATCGGATCGAACACGGATCGAACCAAATTTTTTCTCGAACAAATTTCGTTATCCTAATTCATGTCCTAAATAAAATCGATCGGACACGGACATATGTTTTCGGACACGGGCATGGACACGATCGGAGTCGGTCGGACATGGCTATTTATATCACATTTTGTACATTTTACTTGATTTTTTCTCAACTATATGCCGAGTTAAAGGTAATTCGGACGAGACCGGGCCAGACATGATTTTTTCTCGTGCAAATTTTGTTGTCCTAACTCGTGTCCAGTGTCCTAAATGAAAATCGGACGAATTCAAATGGATGTATTTTGGTCACGGACATGAACGGACATTCGAACAAAATTTACATCAGTCCGAGTAGCAATTGCCCTCAATTTTAACCGCTTAATTTATTGTTCCGTGGTGAATCCGCTTATTTCAATCGTTTGTAATGGTCAAGAACGGAACTTAAAAAGAGATTTTTGTTAGCACTGAACGGATATTTTTGCTAGCGCAAGACTACCAAAACACCCTTCGTCTTCGAAACTATTTAATTTCCAAAACCCTTCAAAAATCCTAATCTTATCTTCTGATAATTTTCCAGCGCATAATCTATGGAAGCGGGCACTGCAGTTTCTTTCTATTCCCCAAAAACGCATCTCCCATTCAGTCTCTTCAGCTCAAACTCTTGGCAAAATCATGCTCAAAGTGTTAAATTTCACCACAAGCCCACTAAGAATCTGTTCTTTTCTTCAGTTTCCACTCAGAATTCGGTTGAAATTTCTACTACGTCAGAGAGTTCGGATCCTGTTAAAAAAGATTTTAACAGGGTGGACAAAAGTGGAAGGTTTAGTAGCCCGAGAGCTGCAAGGGAGCTTGCACTGTAATTTTTCTGCTGATATTTTCTTCTTCTTCTTCTTCCTTTTTATCCTGTATTTTGTCAAAACTTGTAATTCGAAATACAGGATGATTGCTTATGCGGCAAGCTTAGAAGGGTCTGACCCTGTTCGGCTTTTCGATAGGAGAGTCAATGCTAAAAGAGGTATCATAGGAATTTGAGCATTTTTTGCGAACTGTATGCACTATATGAGTAGACTAGTAGTGAGTTGCACAGGATATAAAAATGTGTTAAAATTCTGAACATACAATTTTGTTGAGATATTGAGTAAAATTTGAATATGTTAGTGGGCAACTATATTTTTGTTGACATAAATGTGTATTTTATTTTTTATCTGTTGAAGTAGTTGGTAAGCTCAACAATGTGAAAATCATAAAGACATAAATGAAAATATTGATGAAGATGTTGCTAATAGAATACTTGTGAACATTGAAGCTGTTAATAGAATTAATGATTTTTTTTCCCAACCACTTGAATATTAATTAATGTAAATAGACCAACTTGAATTAGAGTTCCAAATTATGGGTGGCTTGAATGTTAAATAAAAGCAGAGAATTAATAATAGCATATCATAGAAGTTTTTAATTTTGTAGTATCTAATAGATAAATAAGCATAATAAGTATGACAAATAGCGTGCAATAAATATATAATGAAACAGCACTGGTGAGACTCAAACTTGTGACCTTAACATTTAACTTATTTATAAGAAAAGGTAAAACAGTATGGAAATAGGACAAAAATCAGAGTGCTGCATCATTAGGGAATGTGACTGAGTTGTTGTTTTTACTACTAATAATACTGGCCAAACAGCTTTGTGTATGTACTTAGAAGTAATTTTCATTTGTAGCTTCTAGCCAGATTCAACTGGGAAGGAAAAAGGAAAATAACTTGAAATTTTGTCGAAAGATAAAGTCAACATAAGTTGCGATTATCCGTTATTTAAGGCTTATAAACTTTTAATCAACGTACGTGTTTTTACGAGTTGTTAAACATGCTAAAAAGTAAGCAACTTGCCGGGTTGTTTTGCTTTTGATAACTGATTGCCAATTCACCTCTTAGATTATTCACACTCATTAGTCATGTGATTAATTTTTTTTATAAAAAAAGTGTGGTGATTAGAATAGATACACTGAACTTTACGGATATATTAGATGACGATTAAGTAAATAAGTTTTGGATAAAAAAAGTTCTTGATTTGTGTTGTAATGAAAACCTGTTTACAGAAGCAGTAGATCCTATTATCTTCACAACTAACCCAAAAACTAATCCAGTAGTACAATAGATGTATGTGCAGTAGTTTGAATTAATATAAGAAATAAGTATATAATTTCACGCATAACAACGTTAAAGTACATACAAATAATTGACTTGAGTTTACAATTCAGATCCCGGATATGTGTTTGATAAGGAGAAACTGCTCCACTATGATCACATGAGCTTTGGTGGAGCTCCTCTTGAGGTGGATACAGAAGAGGAGGCAGACAAGCTAATTCTAAAGAATGAAGAGGACTCGGCTAATGGTATTATTTATCAGTTAACAGCCCCCGTTTTAAGCACATCTTTAGCTTTCCTGTCATATGTTTAGTTGCACTATCACAAATGCAATACAGTTTTGTAGATGTTTAACCACGTCACGAGCAACCCCCCCCCCCCCCCCCCCCAAAAAAAAAAAAAAAGAACCCAACCATTATAAAAGAAATAAAAAAAAACATTGTATTTGCAATTTCTCACCTTTGCAGATTTATAAATCAGTATTGACCATTGAAGCTTCCATTTTAACCGGTGACTTCAGGTATAGATTTAATTGAGTTAATAATACTGAAATGAACTCAATTTTGTGGAGATGATCCAAAGCATAATTTTGTGGAGAGAGAAAGAGATTTGTGGTGGAAATCAGGAGACATTTAGGGGTGCTGCACTATTTTGGATGCAACGGAAATCATATGATACATATACGCGCGTGCGCGCACACACACTCACACAAATATATATGTATGTGTGTATATATTGTGTGTCCGTATAGCATGATTAGCATCATATCACAAATCTGCCCCGGCGCCCGTGGGGTACTCCACACGCTCACACAAACATATGTGTATGTGTGTGTACATACATATGTATACTGACACACATAGAGATAGCACTATAACAAAGTTAAGTTGTGGATTACAATGGTGAATAATTAACTTGTTAACACTAATTTCTACACCTATAACAGAAGTGGAAGTGCTCTCTGCGCCTCCAAAGTTGGTGTATAATAGTTTTGTACTTCGGTATTCTTTTCTTCTTACCTCTCATTCCTATAACATATGTTGCAAAACATAATTAGTATGCTTTCTGATATTGGACAATGTATTGGCATGACATGACTAGATTGGCAAGGGAACTTCTAGGAGCAGTTGTAGATCAATGGAATGACAATGTTCTTGTCATCGATAAAATAATTCCTCCTAATTGGAAGGTCTGTATTTCATTTTTTTTGGGGCATTTATCATAAAATAATAGAAAATGAAATATTGGGAATTACAGGATGAGCCTGCTGGGAGAATATTAGAACTATGCATTCTTCATCTTGCAATGGCAGAAATAACAAATATAGGGACACGACATCAAATTGTCATAAATGAGGTAAGTCGAATTCTGTTTATACACAACATTTTAGTGTCATTTCCATCCGCAACCAAATTTTGATATGGAAAGAAGGGGGTATGGCAGTCGTATCTATGTTGTGACGCTGCTAATTCACGGAGTTATGTTATCTTTTCGTTTATGCTTCAAATAATTTTTTATCTTCATTTATACTTAAAGCCATGAACCATTGGTTACATGAAAGATATAGCCACAGGCCCAAAGGAAACCAATGGCAATCTAAACTAGCGAGCTCATCGATTTATTGCAGTTACCGTTTATTTGGACTGTAAATGTAGTTTCAACCATTGGGTTTCTCTTTTTCTTTTCTTCAGACTGGTTAACAAAACTCATAATACATGTGGAACCACTTAGAAATTTAAAAATTATATTATCTGAAATGACCCTGTTACATTTTTCTTCTATTTTATTTTTTACATTGACTTGATTTTAAATCGTGTCATTATGTTATTATAATTTCAAACCAAGGAGAAGGTGACACACACACATAAGGAGCGTTCCGGAGCATCCCTGTTTTGCAGCATCCTTACCCTACCGTGAGCTACATTAATCCAAATCCAACAAGATTTTGTAGATGTTCAGTTCACATGTATATTATCAAATCCAAAATTTGAGCTCATTTCGGCATTCGTAACATACGAAAATCTGCCGTTCAAACATTTATTCGAACCGTTAAATTTAAACATTAAATAAATTATTCTACGAATGTCGGAATGAACTCAAATTTTGGATAGATGATAATATATATGTGGATTGAACATCTAAAAAAAATGAATTTGGATTAATGTATATGTGCTAAGTACAATTACCAATTCAGTGATATGTATAACTGTAATTAATCATGCATTGATATTAGCACGGTGATAAGTATAATTGCAATCACTCATGCATTAATAATTGAAATCATAATTGTAATCATTATTGAATTGTTAATTGTCTTTATTGCAAATTTGCAATTATGATCAATATATGTTAACATGTATACGTTCAGTGAGCACGCATTAACATTATACTATATAATTAAGAGTATCATTAATGTGTGCTTGGACAAAATAAATTTATTTTGAATCTATTTTATCCTTACATTGTAAAGAAAAAAAAAGGTGGAATATGGGGACTATTTGGGTAAATATAATAGGATTGTGTTAAAGGGCACATGTTAATATTTATCTACTAAAAACAAACAAAATTATTATGTGGTGCTAAGGGCACCCCAATTTCCTCTTCCTATTACCACAGTTAAAATATTAAAACACATTAAATTCTCTATGCTTCATAATATCACGTTGATATTAGAACAAATAAAGTAAATCGAACGAATGTTGATCAACCACCGCCGAAACAATATACATACAATGATTAACCACCATTCGAAAATACCAATTGCAGCAAGAAAGCGTCGTTCCATCAATTCCATTCACGTCAAATAACACTCTAGTGCAATCTTTAACCAAACCGAAAATAGGGTTAATTACTTGATTGAGTTGATTGGGGGTGAGACAACGATGTGTCTGCAGTTTTCTTCTTCCTCGGTATTAACGATGTCGAACGATTTCACGATGATCGGAGTTAAATCTAAGGTTTACAAAAGAGAGAACGGACAAATTGAAGCTAAGAGGGAGAAATCAGTATAAACGGTGGTAGCCTTTATTTTTTAACGTGAGGTATTATGAAGAGTGAAAGGGTATTTTTTGTGATATTTTTTAGTTGTGGTAACAGGAAGAGGAAATTGGGATGCCCTTAACACCACACAAATTATTTGAAGTATTTATTTTGTCTCTACACTACAAATTAGTGGTGGAGTTCAGAGGGCTGATTGGGTAATTTAACAACTTTAACATGTGCCCTTAGGGCATAAATTAGCATTTTCTAACATAGTAATTTTAACATTGCCCTTGGGGCATACTATAATTAATTCTCTTTGGTGAAAGAAATATCTAAACCGGCACTAGCACTACTTTAGAAAATATTATAGAAAATACAACTTTTGAAGGGAAATCAGCAGAATACCGAATTTTATTTGAAAACCTCCATTTCTAGTGTTTTTTTCTTTCTTATCCTATATTATTTTCATATTGACCTGGTTTTAAGTAGCGTCAAATTACATTCAAATTGATCAAATAGTGTCATGTTTGTATAATCGATTTTACAAGGAGTATCTCTCTATAATTAGTGTGTCCAAGGTGAGTCTACTTTGTAAAGTGGCCTGGATAAGGTGAATTTTTGATCTACGTGTTAAAACAATGTGAATTAGTTGTATTACAAACAAAACGTATGCTGTTATACCCCTTTGCTTTATAATATTTTGCAAATGTCTATGTTATTACATAACTTAATGTCATGTACACATGTACCTTCTTATTTATTACTTACCCATTATTCACTTGTGATCTCATTACTGCCTTCTGATTAAGGCGGTTGATCTTGCAAAACGGTTTTGCGATGGATGTGCTCCTCGGATAATCAACGGATGTCTTCGTACATTTGTCAAAAATCGATGTTCACCGGTTAGCACTTTAACTTAGGAAACTATACATCCTCTTCACAATGGCATGGTAAAATTGAAGAAGTCTACCAACATGATAACAAGACGAAGAGTTCATCATGGTAAAACTATTGAATGATTGTAATACATGGAATATAATGTAACTACATTTGGATAGAGATTACATATAAAGATGGACTACTTGGTTGTAATATTGATGCAGAATGGCATGAGTTTTTTTAGCATTATACTGATGTACATCTTTCTTCATTTGGTATGTGCCCTTATGTAATTTTTTTGATATATATTGTTATGCTGGTTTTATTTTTTTCTCTGTCAGCTTGATTATAATTGCTTATATTTAGCAGAGAGAAGTTAGTAGTTCACATATGTCAAGTAAACACCATATTAAAGGTAGAAACCCTAAAGTTATGAATCTTTTTTTCTTTTGTTTATTATTTCAATCTATTTTTAAAGAATGATTATAATCAAATTGGGCTTTGAGAAAAAAAATTGCCCTCATATATAACACTATGTTTTACCCTGGTGGTGACAAGTTTTGAATGCAGCTAGTTTTTTTTACTAACAAAACAAGTTATGACATTTAGTCTGAACCATAAATTAACCAAGCAAGGCACTATTGCAAGGACCAATTCAATATAGATGGATGCATCCTTTTGATCACTATATACTAACAAAAGAAGTTATATTCCTTTATTTACTTTTTATATATCAAACAAGTCATAATTAGTATGGCATATTTTAGCATCAAGGTCACATAAAGAAAAATATGAAATGGAAAACATGTGTTGATGTGTCTATTTGTCAAGCTTAAGCTTTTGTGAAAACAGATACATTTTCCAATCATAATTTATATGAATGTGTTAATTTAAGTTTAACAATAACAATCAAAATGACAATGATGTTGTGGATGATTCAATTAACATTCTATCCTTATTTAACAGAACAAGAATATCTAGCTAGTAAATGGAAGGATGTTAAAATTTCAAACATATAAAAAATTCAATTTAGCTAAAGCAGTCATGCTATAGAATTTCGGTGGATTAGCTGATCTTGTCAGGTATTACAAACAGTTGAATATTCCTTTATTTAGTTACGACAATCTTTGTAATAATCTTTTTCTTCTATAGCGAAAGCCTTGGCCATTGCATATAATTAATTATCCTCATTGAAAAATCTTTCTAATCCCTCATTGATCTTGCCAATTGTCTATTTTAAGTCTCAAATCATCGATACTATGGCAATGAAGGGCTGGGAGGAGGTTCTAGGAAGGGTATAAGATCGATTGTCGTAAGAAGGTTATCTAGAAAACCCATAAATATTAGGATTGTGTTACATGTTGTTAAGGAATGACGGTTTGAATTTATAAAGTCCCACATCGTGAAATAAATTGAAGAAGTGGTACAAAAATATGAGTTGGTAGACACGTAACATCAAGAATTCATTTTACAATAATGTGTGACAACTCATACATGTGCGTCGAGGAATGACAGCTTGGATTTATAAAATTCCATATTGCAAAATAAACTGGAAAAGTGGTAGATTTACTCATTTCATACTGGTATCATCTCCAAAAAAGATACATGTTAGATTCTTTATTCCAAATGATTCAAAAATGATTTATGTAGATGTGGTAGAGAAGGGTACGAAGGTATTAAAATGGTAGATCTGAAGTTTGGTGAACCCAAGATAGTAAATGGTTTAATCAAAAAGAGTTTTATAACAAGACCAAGGTCGACCTTGCTAGGAAGGGGATCGACCCGAGGGTCGACCTTGATAGTGAGTGGGTCAACACTACTGTCGATCGAGGTAAGTTACGGGAGATTATTCCCAAGTTCAAATCTCCTTTGAACTGAAGTTTGGTGACAAGTTTCTAGTATCATCTGACGTCAAAACGACCAAAAAATTGACATGCATAAAGACTAATAACGCTATTATCATTCGAAAAAAGTTTGACATGATTTCGACATGAAACACGGAAGTTATAACAACCCAAAGATGGACTTACAGATATTTTTAGCTGAAACAAAAAATTGAAACTATTGCTTATAGTTTTTAGCAAATTCAATAAATCAAGCTTAGATTTCAATGATTATCACTGCTAAACTAGAAATTGTGATTTATACTTACCTTATTTTGTGAATTATAGCAGTTTTATAGCGAGATTGGAGCAAATTAGAAGCTATTACGTTTTCAGAAGAAGCTCAGACATCTGAAAATCAATTTAAAGTAGGATGTAAAACAAATTTCTCAGCACACAGTAAAAAATTCACAAGCCTGATATTATAATTAAGTATGTTTATGGTTTGGAAAGGATTACCTACTTGCAACTTGATTTATCACTTAGTTTCACGAGTTAATTGGTTTTAGAAGCTTTGATTTGAGTTTAGGTACGAGGTTTTGCTAATTTTTCTTTTACAGTAGTTTGAGAAAAAAGAGATTTTGTTTGAGAAAAAGATACGTACAAAATGTTTTGTTTTCAGATCCTTCTCTACTTAACCCAATAACTAATTAGGCTTAATGAAACGACACAGACTTCCCCATAAAGGAAAGTACGGATTGAATTGAAAACAAAACATAACAAAACACAAACAGAAGAATATTTCATTGCTTATTACAACAATTTACATCAGAGTACAAGAACATTACAGAGTATGAATGAATATTACACCTTGGAAGTACAATATAAGAGTTTTAAATTACATTTGTATTGTAATGGAAAAATAATACAAAAACACAACTGAAAGAAATACACGGATACAGAGCTTTCCGAATATCGCTTCAGCTGTAAACCAGGATCATGTGAACATAATTTCTGCAAAATAAAACTAGTAGCTGCCCATGTGGAAAATATGGGCACTCAGAGTTTAGGTTAAAACAATAAACTCCAGGTCAGTCATGGGACTGGTGTGAGAACTCAAAATAGTTATTAACTTTATTTTTAAAGGTAGGGATATCATGGGACCACGCCGTATAACACGGAACGGGTTTACTCCACATGAATCTTAGTTTAGAATAAAATAGCGCAATGCTTTTTTAAAAATGAAGCTATTATAAGACTCAGGTCCCATCATACAATGCAACGCAAGCGGGAGGATAGAGTTTTCCCTTATAATAACCAAACATGCTTGGTACGTGAAATTTCATCTTTTATTATTATTACTATAAGTTTATAGTGTCAAAAACAACTTCAAATATAAATGTATCAATCATTGACGACATGGGTACCATATATCGTATCGCCATACTAGTTCTACAACTAAAACCGCATGATGTCGTATTGGAAGTTGGATTTCCATTATGAACCAAGGCAACAGATATTCCTTACCGAATTCGGGACAATCTAGCCCATGTCTCAGGATCATAGCTCGAGTGACCCTAGGAAGCACCAGGGTCGGTCATCCATCGATGATTAGTTATACCATAAACTATATGTTAGCCTGCCCTATGGGGCATAGAATGTGAGCCACTAGGGACTCAATATACGAGGCGCCTCATTCCATCATCCACATAAGTAAAATGTCTGGGCTAACGTACCATGACACCACTTCTAGCTAGAAACTAACATATGTCCATTTCACTGGGGTCCTTCTCCCGTTTCTGGTTCATACCATGGTGTGAGGCTCGCGAAGTAATGCTATACACAAAGTTGTGCCTAAATAAGTTGTGCTTTGATCATCAACCACAAGGCTCTGCTTTTCAACAATAAGCCTTGATCATTTGTATATTAGCATGCCACATTGTCAATCCATACCATACCATTGATTTCTGCCAATATATAACCTCTATGCTCGAACGTCTCAGAGAAGTGTGTTAAGCAAGAGAATAAATTCTCTGTCACCAAACAAATATATATTTAGCAGAGATCAACGAATACAGCATAAAAGAATACAACTTCAGACATACCATCCATTTACAATTCCATTCTGGGTCTGAACGAAACCGAAGACACCTTATTCCTCGTCCCATATGTCAAATATAGGAGAGAGATCCTTGCATATCCGACGATCTCCAAGTATGTTTGGACGACCACCACTTATTACCTTATCTTGGGTGTATGGCCCAATCAGGACATCAGTCATCATCCAAACGATGTGAAGAACTCCGGTCTTCAATCACCGTCTTCATCTTCGACTCTTACTCGTCGTAGAGATTATTGAGAATGGGTTAAACCCGGTCTTTCCGAATAATTCGCGTATTTTATAAACAAGTGCTATAAAACACATCATACACCTCATTCCAATTCAGAATATTCTTTTAATAAAATATTCATATTATTAGGGAGAGGTTCCCATTAATTTTATCAAAGATAATTTTTTTAAAATTTATTCTTTAATCTTCTTGAAAATAACAAGATACATTAAGACACCAATTTGGCTTTAATCTCCAAAAATCATTACTTAATGATTATTCAAATTTAAGAAATTAACCTTATTTTTAACTGGGTTAAAGGACCAATGTCATTAAAAGCACAGTTCACGACAAACCCAAAATCATCTTCCATTAAATATGGAATCTTCACAGAAATCAGATCAATATATAATCGATATAAATTTCTATATCAGACTAATAATATAAATGAAATAATGGCAAAGCCTTTTGAATTCCATATATAGTAACAGTCTTCATTCACAGAAGCTCATCTCGATTATTACCAAATCGAATTCCATTCAATTCCAATTTAATATATTAAACTGGAAAACTTTACTTTGGAAAATTTCCATTTAAATCTTAATAAAAGATTTATAAATTCCAAATTATATTTTCACTGTAAATCGGGTTAAAGAACGAATGTCTTCAATAACACTGTTCTTAAATCCCGTATGGAAAGAATAAATCTTTTAATTAAGATTATTAGAGTTTCCAATTATATTTAGTAATTGGAATAAAATAAAATGTGAATTGAGTTTATTATCGTCGATTAAATATATATAATATATATTATATTATTCAGGCCAATAAATATATATAATTTATATATTATATATTATTGTCGATTTTCATTTACAACGTATTTTATAAATCGTTTATAAATTCGTTTTAAAACGATTCCAACTTCATTTTCAAATCAAAATTGAATATTTTATATCTTTATCATATTAAAATGATAATAATTTCAAAATATTAAATTTTGAAATCTCCTCTTTTCGATATTCATTTTAAAATGAATAAAATCGATCAAAAAACTCGTTCGGGTTAAAATGACGTTTCTATACTTAAACCGGCTTCATATTTTTATATTTTTGTCTCCATCTACAGACATACATCAATGTCATAATTTTATTCTTCACTGAATGTTATTTTAAAATATTCGTTATTTTAAAATATTCTTTATTTAAAAATATTCTTTATATTAAATGATCCTTTACATAAAAATGTTTCTTTTATATTGAAATGATTTTTTTTACATAAAAATGATTCTTTACATAAAAATGATTCTTTTATATAAAAATGATTCTTTACATAAAAATGATTCTTTTATATAAAAATGTTTCTTTTATGTTGAAATGATTCTTTTATATTGAAATGATTCTTTTATATAAAAATGATTCTTTTATATAAAAATGTAATTTTTAATGTTAAAACACTTTTGTCAACATTAAATCTTTTTAATGATTCATTCTTTACATTAACAGTGTTATTATTAATGTAAACACAATTTTATCAAACTTGAATCTTTTTATATGATTCATCTAACATTAAAAATATACTTTTTACGTAAACGCAAATTTATTAAACTAGAATCTTTATATACATATATATATACATATATATATATATATATATATATATATACAATAAAAATGTAAAATTTTAATTGTTAAATCTTTCTATTTCAAGCCATGATCATTTTACCTATTTCTTATAAACAATAAAAATGTAATTTTTTATTGTTAACTTTTATTTTTTCAAAACAATGAATATTTTACCTATTTCTTATATACAATAAAAATGTGAATTTTTATTGTTAACCCTTTTTCTACAAACAATGAGCATTTGGTACATACAATAAAAATATAATTGTTATTGCTTTAAACAATTTTCATTTCTTATATGAATATTTTTCATAGTTTGTACATTCAATAAAAATGTAATTTTTATTGTTCCAACATTTTATTTTAAAATATTCTTAATTTTAAAAGATTCTTTATATTCTGAATCGGAATGCGACTCAATCAACTACCATATAATTTTCAGTTATATGGATTTCTTACATCGCATGTAAGCAACAATAATGATAAATAATCGTCAAACAGTCCAATCACATCCAAAGTGAAATTTACAACTGTGTGAGCATTAAAATAAATAAATAATGCTCATCACAGACTGTCAATCATCGATTGACATACGACTAAATATTGGGACTAGTGTATGTCAAATATCATCCTAATACCCGTGTGGGGTTTTCAAACAACAACAGTTTTAATTAAACACTGGTTAATAAATTTAACCAATTTTCACTATTTAAATTATAAATGAATATTTATAATTTATTCTAAATTTCACAATCACAGTAATATTAACATTTTTAATGTGTTAAACATTTCAACAACAAAAACAACACACAATATGGTTAATTTAAATCGTCCATGGTTTGTGGACGAGGAAAGTGATCTAGCAGACACCGTATACAGTTTATAATAATTAAACCAATAAAAATCTAAACTGGCAATTCTATATATTTTCCAATTATGAAAATAAATAAATAACTATGCAGAATATTTAGTGAGGAGTTCTCACCTTTGGTTTCCACTCCGTCATTCTCTAGCGGATGATTTGGATTCCGCTCTGCTTCTAGACAGTTCCATCGCAACCTGTTTCACGCGGTATATATATTAAAAATCATATTTTTATAGTGCTATATATATATTAAAAAATCATATTTTTATAACGTTATATATATAATCATATTTTTAATTCAAAACTACCTTGTAATAAAAATCCCATTTTTATCACAATGTTATTTTATGTTAAAATTCTATTTTAAAAACAATGCTAATTTTATGATTTAAAAACAATGCAATTTATATGATTAGAGCAGTGTATATTTTATATTCTAAACAATATATATTTTATTTTCAAAACATTGTATATTTTATTTACAAAACAATGTATATTTTATTTACAAAAACAATGTTATTTCATTTACAAAAAAAAAATGTTATTTCATTTACAAAAACATTGGTGTTTCATTTTTAAAACCATAACATTTTTTTCTTTTTATAACAAAGACATTTTATTTTTAAAACAATGCTTTATTTTTCTTTTCTAAACAATGCTAATTTTCTTTTCTAAACAATGTTAATTTTATATATACAAAACAATGTTAATTTTATTTTAATGACAATGCTAATTCTAAAAAAAATGATTTTATATTTAAAACAATATGATTTTATATTTAAAACAATATGATGTTATATTTAAAAACAATGCAATTTCTTTTAACAAAAACAATGTGATTTTGTTTTTATGACAATGCTCCTTTTATTTTTAAAAAGAATGATCTTTTTATTTCAAGCACATTGCTCTCTCTATTATTTTATAAAACAATCTTCCCTTTTCAATTTATATAACAATGTTTATCTATATTTTCAAAAACAATGTTTATTTATATTTACAAAAACAATTCCATTTTTATTTAAAAAAATATTAAATCATGCTTTTCATATTAAAAATCATGTTTTTAATTTAAACAATGCAACTTTTATTTACAATGATATTTTATTCTACATTATTTTATTCAACATATTCATTTTGAAAACAATAAGATTTTTTTCCTATTTAAAACAATGTATTTTTTTTAAAATAATGTATATTTATTCAAATCAGAATTTTAAACATTGCATTATCATCATTATATAAAATAATTTCAGAATTAATCATATTGATTACCCCAAATTACAATAGCCGTTGATTTTCAGATCCTAAGGCTATTGGTCTTTCTTCCTCTTCGCACTTACGGTTCCAGGTTACAACGCACAAATACATTCCATCGTCATCGTTAACCACCTGCACACGTGCCCCCAAGCCGACGGACCCGAATCCAAACCCGCCACTTGAAACGCCGCATCATCCTCCACGTCCTCCTCGAATTCGGTGCAGATCGCACCCACCCTCTTTATCAAAACCGACTTCGAACGATTGCAATTTGAACCCCAAATTCCACCAGTTCGAGACTCCGACCTAGATCATAACCGTATCGATTAGTAGAGGGTAGAAATCTCTATAATGTTTGCTTAATAAGATTTGTGTAATTGTTCACGGATTGGGAAATAATAGGGGATGAATTTCGAATGGTTTCAGCCATTGATAAAGAAGGAGGCGGCTGTTCATAAGGAATTTAGGGTTTGGAGATAAATGGAGGGGCATTTATATTATTTTAATATTATTTAATTACATTATTCCATAAATTCCAAGTTTAATGCTACGAACTTCTAATCAAACTCAACGACTGTCGCCCCTAGCTAGTTACCCCATTCCGAACATAATGGGATAAGTTGCGTAAGCCAATTCGACTGTTTTGATTAGTTTTTATCAAAATTAAAATATAAATCAATATATATTTAATTTAAATATACATTTTGAATTATCGGGGCCATATACTTACTCCGAAAATTACAGAAAAATTATATCTAGCTTTGTTTTGACGATACGGTCCTAATAAAACTAATTTCGTCAAATTTGGAGACCGTTTGAAAAATGGCCATTTTCTGGTCGATCCATATTGATTGAAATTGACAAAACACATTTTCTTTTGCCACGTTCACATATTAATTCCAAAAATTATTAAAATTGGAATCCTGGAATAATTTGACATTCCGGATCCAATCAGGATGGTTTCGTCGAAAACGGAGGTCGCTGGTAAAATGGCTATTTTTAATATTAAAATATATATATAAATTCCATAGCGACTGTTCTGAATTTTAAAATGAGCATAACTTTTAATTCCCATTATGAAATTTCAATTTTTCAGATTCGTTGGAAAGATATTTTTAAACAGATTTTAACATTTTTGGTTGTACTGAAACCCGCTTTATTTTGAATCATGTACATTCAATTGAAATTTGAAATCGAATTTTCAAACTACCGCACCATTTCAGGCTCGTTTTATAATTTAAATAAATTTATATGTTCTAACTTCAATTTAAATAAATTTTTAGTCGTTATTATTTAAAATAAATTATTTCAAATATTTAAAATCCATTAAAATTGTTAAAATAATTTTTTAAATTGGTTCTGATTTTCCGAGTTGTTACAATCTCCCTCACATAAAATCCTTTCACCCTCAAAAAGGAGCGGAGCTGATAGTTGCTTAACTAACCAACTCATCTTTCATTTTCTAATTAATTTTCAATTCAGTTCAATATTAAATTTGATTAAGCTAAATTTATCATTCTTCCTCATATTGGTTAAATTAATCATCATTCCAATATTTTAATTAGTTAAACTAATTATCAAACATCACAACCAACAATCAATTAGGTGATTAACTTTTAAAATATATATAACTTTGATATATAGTCAAAAATCATATTTTCAGTGCAAATCACAGCAATAATAAACTCTAACTAAGTTTTGGTTCTCACACCAGTCGAATGGAAATATACAGATATCCCACTTCGAAACTCGAACATAAACCCTAAATCAGAATCATCTCCGGGCGACTAGAGTGTGATTCTATATCTATCCAGCATCTGAGGCTTCAAATATACATCTCGTCAGGCATATACTCAAAATCTCCCTGTACAAGATTGTCCAAATTCAATTTAAAATATAATATTCAAATACGAATAATTGATTTAAAGTTTCAAAACTAATTTGATTTTGAAAATAACACTCTTCACATTCGTTCTAGGATACTACTGATCCTATCTCTAACGAGTCATTTTTATTGGATGTTACTAATCCAATCTCTGATGAATTCTTTCGTTTGGTTCTAATGTGTCCTGTTCTCGAGCTCTGTAAACCAAAGCTCTGATACCAAATGAAATGACTCAAACTTCCCCGTAAAGGAAAGTACAGATTGAATTGAAAACAACACGCATCAAAACACAAACAGAAGAACATTTCATTGCTTATTACAACAATTTAATCAGAGTACAAGAACATTACAGAATATGAATGAATATTACACCTTGGAAGTACGATATTAGAGTTTTAAATTACATTTGTATAGCAGCAGAAAAATAATACAAAAACACAACTGAAAGAAATACACGGATACAGATCTTTCCGAATATCGCTTCAGCTATCAACCAGGATCCTGTGAATATAATATTTGCAAAACCAAAACTACTTGCTGCCCATGTGGAAAATACGGGAACCCAGAGTTTAGGTTAAAACAATAAACTCCTGGTCAGTCATGGGACTGGTGTGAGAACTCAAAACAGTTATTAACTTTATTTTTAAAGGTGGGGATATCATGAGACCACGCCGTATAACACGGAATGGGTTTACTCCACATGAATCTTAGTTTGGAATAAAACAGCGCAATGCTTTTTAAAAAATGAGGCTATTATAAGACTCAGGTCTCATCACACAATGCAACGCAAGCCGAAGGATAGAGTTTTCCCTTATAATAGCCAAACATGCTTGATACGTGAAATTTCTTCTTTTTATTATTACTATAAGTGTTTAGTATCAAAAACAACTTCAAATATAAATGTATCAATCATAGACGGCATGGGTACCATATATCGTATCGCCATACTATGTATACAATCAAAACTGCATGATGTCGTATTGGAAGTTGGATTTCCATCTATGAACCAAGGCAAGAGATAGTCCTTACCGAATTCAAGACAATCCAGCCTATGTCTCAGGATCAGAGCTCGAGTGACCTTAGGAAGCACCAGGGCCGGTCATCCGTCGATGATTAGTTATACAATAAACTATATGTTAGCCTACCCTATGGGGCATAAAATGTGAGCCACTAGGGACTCAATATCCGAGGCGCCTCATTCCATCATCCACATAAGTAAAATGTCTGGGCTATCATACCATGACACCACTTCTAGCTATAAACTAACGTATGTCCATTTCCTTAGGGTCCTTCTCCCGTTTCTGGTTCATACCGGGGTGTGAGGCTCGCTAAGTAACGCTATACACAAAGTTGTGCCTAAATAAGTTGTGCTTTTATCATCAACCACAAGGCTCTGCTTTTTAACAATAAGCCTTGATCATTTGCATCTTAGCATGCCACATTGTCAATCCATACCATACCATTGATTTCTGCCAATATATAACCTCGAAGCTCGTACGTCTCAGAGAAGGGTGTTAAGCAAAAGAATAAATTCTCCGCCACCAAACAGATATACATTTGGCAGAGATCAACGAATACAGCATAAAAGAATACAGCGTCAGACATACCATCCATTTACAAGTCCGTTTTGGTTCTGAACGAAACCGGAGGCACCTTATTCCTCGTCACATATGTCCAATACAAGAGAGAGGTCCTCGCATATCCGACGATCTCCAAGTACGTTTGGACGATCACCACTTATTACCTTGTCTTGGGTGTACGGCCCAATCAGGACATCAGTCATCATCCAAACGATGTGAAGAACTCTAGTCTTCAACCATCGTCTTCATCTTCGACTCTTACTCGTCGTAGAGTATTCAGAATGGGTTAAACCCAGTCTTTCCGAATAATTCGCGTATTTTGTAAACAAGTCCTATAAAACACATCATACACCCCATTCCAATTCAGAATATTCTTTTAATAAAATATTCATATTATTAGGGAGAGGTTCCCATTAATTTTATCAAAGATAAATTCTTTTAAATTTATTCTTTAATCTTCTTGAAAATAACAAGATATATTAAAACACCAATTTGGTTTTAATCTCCAAAAATCATTATGTAATGGTTATTCAAATTTAAGAAATTAATCTTATCTTTAACTGGGTTAAAGGACCAATGTCATTAAAGGACAGTTCACGACAAACCCAAAATCATCTTCCATTAAATATGGAATCTTCACAGAAATCATATCAATATATAATCGATATGAATTTCTATATCAGACTAATAATATAAATGAAATAACGGCAAGGCTTTTGTATTCCATATATAGTAACAGTCTTCATTCATAGAAGCTCATCTCGATTATTACGAAATCGAATTCCATTCAATTCCAATTTAATATATTAGATTGGAAAACTTTACTTTGGAAAATTTCCATTTAAATCTTAATAAAAGATTTTTAAATTCCAAATTATATTTTCACTGTAAATCGGGTTAAAGAACGAATGTCTTCAATAACACTATTCTTAAACCCCGTATGGAAAGAATAAATCTTTTAATTAAGATTATTAGAGTTTCCAATTATATTTAGTAATTGGAATAAAATAAAATGTGAATTGGGTTTATTATCGTCGATTAAATATATATAATTTATATATAGATATATATATATTATTCAGGCCATTAAATATAATATATATATTACATATTATTGTCGATTTCCATTTACAACGTATTTTATAAATCGTTTATAAATTCATTTTAAAACGATTCCAACTGTATTTTCAATTTCAAATCAAAATTGAATATTTTATATCTTTATCATATTAAAATGATAATATTTTCAAAATATTAAATTTTGAAATCTCCTCTTTTCGATATTCATTATAAAATGAATAAAATCGACCGATAAACCCGTTCGGGTTAAAATGGCATTTCTATACTTAACCCGGCTTCATATTTTTATATTTTTGTGTCCTTCTACAGACAGACCTCAAAGTCATAATTTTATTCTTCATTGAATGTTATTTTAAAATATTCATTATTTTAAAATATTCTTTATTTAAAAATATTCTTTATATTAAATGATCCTTTACATAAAAATGTTTCTTTTACATTGAAATGATTCTTTTACATAAAAATGATTCTTTACATAAAAATGATTCTTTTATATAAAAATGATTCTTTACATAAAAAATGATTCTTTTATATAAAATTGTTTCTTTTATGTTGAAATGATTCTTTTGTATAAAAATGTATTTTTTAATGTTAAAACACTTTTATCAACATTAAATCTTTTTAATGATTCATTCTTTACATTAACAATGTTATTATTAATGTAAACACAATTTTATCAAACTTGAATCTTTTTATGTGATTCATCTAACTTTAAAAATATACTTTTTAACGTAAACACAAATTTATTAAACTAAAATATTTTTTATACAATAAAAATGTAAATTTTTAATTGTTAAGTCTTTTTATTTCAAACCATGATCATTTTACCTATTTCTTATAAACAATAAAAATGTAAATTTTTATTGTTAACTTTTCTTTTTTCAAAACAATGATCATTTTACCTATTTCTTATATATAATAAGAATGTGAATTTTTATTGTTAAACCTTTTTCTACAAATAATGAGTATTTGGTACATACAATAAAAATATAACTTTTATTGTTTCAAACAATTTTCATTTGTTATATGAATATTTTTCATATTTTGTACATTCAATAAAAATGTAATTTTTATTGTTTCAACATTTTATTTTGAAATATTCTTTATTTTAAAAGATTCTTTATTTTAAAATATTCTTTATATTCTGAATCGGAATGCGACTCAATCAATTACCATATAATTTTCAGTTATATGGATTTCATACATCGCATGTAAGCAAGATAATGATAAATAATCATCAAACAATCCAATCACATCCAAAGTGAAATTTACAACTGTGTGAGCATTAAAATAAATAAATAACGCTCATCACAGACTGTCAATTATCATCCCAATACCCGTGTGAGGTTTACAAACAACAACAGTTTTAATAAAACATTGGTTAATAAATTTAACCAATTTTCACTATTCAAATTATAAATGAATATTTATAATTTAATTTAAATTTCAGTATCACATTAATATTAACATTTTTAATGTGTTAAACATTTCAACAACACAAACAACACACAATGCAGTAAATTTAAATCGTCCATGGTTTGTGGACGAGGAAAGTGATCTAGCAGGCACCATATAAAGTTTATAATAATTAAACCGATAAAAATCTAAACTGGCAATTCCATATATTTTCCAATTATGAAAATAAATAAATAACCATGGAGAATTTTTAGTGAGGAGTTCTCACCTTTGGTTTCCACTCCGTCATTCTTTAGCGGATGATTTGGATTCCGTTCTGCTTCTAGACAGTTCCATCGCAATCTGTTTCACACGGTATATATATTAAAAATCATATTTTTATAACGTTATATATATATACACACACACTAAAAAAAATCATATTTTATAACGTTATATATATAATCATATTTTTAATTTAAAACTACCTTGTAATAAAAATCCCATTTATATCATAATGTTATTTTATGTAAAAATTCTATTTTAAAAGCAATGCTAATTTAATGATTAAAAACAATGCAAATTATATGATTAGAACAATATATATTTTATATCCTAAACAATAATGTATATTTTATTTTCAAAACAGTGTATATTTTATTTACAAACAATGTATATTTCATTTACAAAAACAATGTTATTTCATTTACAAAAACAATGTTATTTCATTTACAAAAACATTGGTGTTTCATTTTTAAAACGATGACATTTTTTCTTTTTATAACAAAGACATTTTATTTTTAAAACAATGCTTTAATTTTCTTTTCTAAACAATGTTAATTTTATATATACAAAACAATGTTAATTTTATTTTAATGACAATGCTAATTCTAAAAAAAATGATTTTATATTTAAAGCAATATGATTTTATATCTAAAACAATATGATGTTATATTTAAAAACAATGCGATTTCTTTTTACAAAAACAATGTGATTTTGTTTTTAAGACAATGCTCCTTTTATTGTTAAAAAGAATGATCTTTTTATTTCAAACACATTGCTCTCTTTATTTTTTTTATAAAATAATGTTCTCCTTTTAATTTATAAAGCAATGTTTATCTATATTTTCAAAAACAATGTTTATTTATATTTACAAAAATAATTCAATTTTTATTTTTAAAAAGAAAATTTTTTAAATCATGCTTTTTGTATTAAAAATCACGTTTTTAATTTAAACAATGCAACTTTTATTTATAATGATATTTTATTCTACAAGGATATTTTATTCTACATTATTTTATTCAACATTATTCATATTGAAAACAATGAGATTTTTTCCTATTTAAAACAATGTATTTTTTTTAAACAATGTATATTTATTCAAATCAGAATTTTAAACATTGCACTATCATCATATATAAAATAATTTCAGAATTAATCATATTGATTAGCCCAAATTACAACAGTTGTTGATTTTCAGATCCTAAGGCTATTGGCCTTTCTTCCTCTTCGCACTTACGGTTCCAGGTTACATCGCACAAATCCATTCCATCGTCATCATTAACCACCTGCGCACGTGCCCCCAAGCCGCCGGACCCGAATCCAAACCCGCCACCTGAAACACCGCATCTACTCTACGTCCTCCTCGAATTCGGTGCAGATCGCACCCACCCTCTTCGTCAAAACCAATTTTGAACGATTGCAATTTGAACCCCAAATTCCACCAGTTCGAGACTCTGACTTAGAACATAACCGTATGGATTCGTAGAGGGTATAAATCTCTGTAATGTTTGCTTAATAAGGTTCGTATAACTGTTCACGGGTTGGGAAATAATAGGGGATGAATTTTGAACAATTTCAGCCATTGATAAAGGAGCAGGCGACTGTTTATAAGGAATTTAGGGTTTGGAGATAAATGGAGGGGTATTTATATTATTTTAATATTATTTAATTATATTATTTCATAAATTCCAAGTTTAACGCTACGAGCTCCTAATCAAACCCAACGACTGTCGCCCCTAGCTAATTACCGCCATTCCGGACACAATGGGATATGTTTCGTAAACCAATTCGACTGTTTTGATTAGTTTTTATCAAAATTAAAATATAAATCAATATATATTTAATTTAAACGTATATTTTAAATTACCGAGGCCACATACTGACTCCAAAAATTACAGAAAAATTATACCTAGCTTTGTTTTGATGATACGGTCCTAACAAAACTAATTTCGATGAATTTGGAGATGGTTTGAAAAATGACCATTTTCTGGTCGATCCAAATTGACTGAAATTGACAAAACACATTTTCCTTTGCCACACTCACATATTAATTCCAAAAATTATGAAAATTAAAATCCTGCAATAATTTGACATTCCCGATCCAACCAGGATTGTTTCGTCGAAAACGGAGGTCGTTGGTAAAATGGCTATTTTTAATATTAATATATATAAATTCCATAGCGACTATTCTGAATTTTAAACTGGGCATAACTCTTGATTCCCGTTGTGAAATTTCAATTTTTCAGATTCATTGGAAAGATATTTTTAAACAGATTTAAATATTTTTTGTTTTACTGAAATTAGCTTTATTTTGAATCCTGTACATTCAATTGAAATTTGAAATCGAATTTTCAAACTACCACGCCATTTCAAGCTCGTTTTATTATTTAAATAATTTTATATGTTCTAACTTCGATTTAAATGAATTTTTAGTCGTTATTATTTAAAATATTTAAAATCCATTAAAAATTTTAAAATAAATTTTTTTAATTAGTTCTGATTTTCCAGGTTGTTACATTTAATTATGCTAATTAGGGTGGTTAATAGGAAATTAGGCCTTTGTGGGTTAAGTGATATAATTAACATGGTTTTAAAGCCTTTTTGGCACTAATTAAATTGTTTAGGCTTAGGATTTGTTATTTTAATCTTGTACAACCTCACAAAAATTTCTATAATAATTAATATATTTTAAAACATATCCATACTTAAAATTTAGATTTTCTATTAAAATATAAATTTTATACTTCTTTGGTCAAAACTTACAAATTAATGATTAGAATTATTCCTATTGCTTTTTTTGACTTGAACAAATATACAAGGACATTAAAAATTATATTTACACACAGATATTTATTTTACAAGTAATATTTACATTTTTTCATTTATTTATACTCGTTTAAATTTAGAAACACCGTTTTATATCAAAATTCAATATTTGATTATAAATCTGAAATGCATTGCAATAAATCATATATGTCAGTACATATTTCATCAAATTCACTTTACAAAGATTTTAAATTCATATTTAAAACTTATTTTCTTCCCGACTATTAAATTTGAAATTCAATTCACCCTTAATATTATATTAATTCAATTTAACCTTTAAAGACCATGAATTAGTTATTATTATTCCGAATCATTATTTAATCATTCCCAACGATTAAATATGTTGTTTTACCCAAAGTTTCTCTTATTTTCTCAACTAACAAATTTTAATTATTGCAATAATATGTTTACCCAAGTGTCCGAAAATTGGGTTGTTACAAACTCCTTTCTTAAAGAAATTATGCCTCGACAATTTCCCTATAATAACACATACATGTAATTCTTACAAATTCAACATGATTCCTCATAAATTTTATTCATTTAAAGATATAATCCGCATCTTCCAAATTCACAATTTACCATTTATCTTAAGTAATATAACGTTAGAATAAGCTCACATCTTAGATTTCCATGTATTAATTATTTTAAAAATATACATTCATATCTATTAATCTCATTTTATTTAATAACGTCTCACCGTCGCCAAGTAATTTCAGACTATTGGGTCAAATGGATGCAAATTTTTACTGTAGAATCCGAATTACCTTGCCTATTTTCCCTTTATTCTTAATACCTGATAGCTGCAAACCCAATTTAAACTTGACATGAGAGCCTATTTTTAAAATATTGCTTATATTAAGATATTTACCCTTCAGAACATTATATAATTTTCATTAAATTGATATTAAGCCATCAAATTCTTAAGATTTTATTATGTCACTACATTGCGAAACGATACAATATCAATATTGCCAGGCTATACACTAATACAAGTATTTGAATATAAGTAGCATAGTATCAACTTCACAAATTCTATCAGTAGCGTAGTATGATCTTGATGTGTGAAGTTCTCTTTTAGTTAATTATAATATATTACCATAAATATTATGTTTAAGTGCCTTATACAAGTATTTGAAAAATTCTTATTGATAATGTACATCAGACATACCGATTATAATTTCTAAAGTACCCAGAGGACAATTCACCATAATATATCATCAAACTTTCTTAGTTGCTTTTTATCTTATTTATCCACACACACCAAATATATCTTTAACTAAATATAACCAAGTATTCAAGTCTCTCACCAGTTACTTGTATATATCGTCCCAAAGCCCTATCAATTAAATTATAAACCTTCAAACTCAACTGGAAGAATTTTCTTGTTTCCGCTATGCACTCTGATTTATTTTACTTAATACATCTTTGTCATCCCAATTCAATATTTGACATATCCGCATGGTTATTACTTCATCACCACAGGATTTAATTCCACAAAACTGAACACAAAGAGTAAGATTTGAATCGATCTCTTTAAACAAGATATAAGATTAGGACGAACCTTAACATCAAGTATAGAGTGGGTGACTCTGATACCAAAAATAGTTATAACCATCATGAAAAGATAAAACTTATATTTATCGGTTCTTCTTGATAGTCATTCTCATGGAAAGATAACTAACAGGCTAAACATCTAATATGTGATCAACACAAAAGTAAGTTACCTACCAAAACGGAAATCCCTAATGGACTCAAATACAAAAGAAGATTTTTCCTAACACATGATATGGAGATGTATCATTATTGTCTTGAGATTCAAAGGTAATTCAAGGAATTTTGGAATTGCAACCAATTTCTTGAAGTACCCATGATACGGGATCAAATCCATCATGATACTCAAGCAACTAGACTCCATTAGAAAGTAGAATTCAACTTCATATCAAATAGGCCAATGTCGCTCTTTAAATTTTCCTCGAATCCAAGTTAGTGTATTACATACTAGTCTTCACAAAAGGAAATTTACAAGAAAGGTCTTAATATTTTCACAAAGGGTACACCATGTTGCAGATCCTTTAATAGGATTCACAATTTATAAAGACGTCAAAAGACAGGATATAACCAAAGGGTATTATCTGCAAGTTACTTTGGTATGAATAAGTAGGGCACACCCGCATCAAGGAGGGTCTCAAATAGTGTAATCAGGAAATAAATGTGAAATTATCAAGAATAAAGACGAGGTTATCTCGGAGCTACGAGGATCCACCAAAAACACTACCGCATTGAGCTCCCTAGGTTCAATAGGCTTTGTCGATTCGGCACACTTAGAAGACCGGTGTCCCTCATGTTTGTAACTGAGACAAATAAGGGTTTTGGAACAATATCGAATAAAATGTTCCTAAGAACAACGCTTAAAGCACAACTTATGAGAATGATGAGTTGTACCAGAATGGGAACCTAAGTTAGTTTTCTTATTCTTTTTATTGGGATGGAAGGATTTAAGCCCATGAAATGGGGTCCTCTTCTTATCTAGAATTTTACTAGTGTCAATCTCAACCACTATCCTTTTCCTACTCGATGGTTTCGAGGTGAAGTGCCACATCGACTAACTCCTCCAAAGATAATTTAAGTTGGAGTATGAATTCCTTTTTCAGATATTTCTACGAACCAATCACAAATTTTAGATTCTTCTTATAGGGAGTACCAATATGCTCAAGACCATATTTGGTTAAAGCTTTAAAATAGGATACATACTCAATCACCGAAAACTTTCGTTGCTTAAATTCAAGGAAATGTCAGGCTAGTATAGCTTTCTTAAACTTGAAAACAAATTTAAGCTCGAAATGTTCTTTGAACTACTTTCACCTAAGGGTGACCTCATTGATGTCAGCAATCAGAACCTCATACCAATCCAAAGCATGCTCTTGCATCATACACGATGCTACAAGAACACAATAGTGTCAGATATCTATATGCAAGTAAAGATGCACTCGCATGTATGGAGTCATGCCTGTACCTCAAGAACGAATTTTGAGCCTTTTAAAGGCTCGCCTCCTAGTGGGTAAAGTGCTACACATATGTGAAAAATAGACTTGTGCGTAAGAGAAGATCGAGCTAAAGCTAGAGGATGATTGTTCGGGACAAGCTCTAGAATCTGATTAGTGGACCTATAAACACCTTCAGTACGTGAGCCACTGGATGGCTAAACATGTAAATGGCGTCCTCTTCCAGCCATTAGCTAAAAGTCTAAGATAAGATTGGAATACTCATGAGGGTAAGATATAATTACTTAAATCCAACATATAAGGAATATTATGGAATTGAAAAGAGTGTTCCAAGATGTACCCACTTATATCTACCCCTAGATGACTACGACAAAGTTAACAAATTCGATTAGACATGATTATGGTTAAGGGTAAGGACATTATTACGTCAACACATATATTGTATGTTGATGTGCTATATTGCTCGTCTATTGTTCTATGCTTAATTCATTTGTTTAAATTCATCTCTGATACCACGCTGTAATGCCCTACCCCAAGACCCATAATAACAAAGAGCATTGTCGAGTGATGTCGTTTACTAATACAGAGAATATGTCTGGTTAGGAAAGACCATTCGTGAGACTTATGTTAAATAAGTATCATGTACGTCGATATGGAGCTCATTTTTTTAACTTTAAGTGGATTGACTTACTTAAGCCTCATTTAATACAATAATATGATTAAGGCTGTCAATGGGTCGTGTCGGGTTCGGGTCTGGTCAAGTCGAGTTCAGGTTGATTCATAAATAGGTCGGATCAACCTGTTTATTAAACGGGTCATTTCTTCTCAACCCTAAACCTGACCCGTTTATAAACGGGTTGATCCGACCCGACCTGTGTAACCCGTTTAACTAAATGGGTCGTGTCATGTTGGGTTTACCCATTTGACCCAATGGCAAATATTCCCTACTAATATTAACAGCAAATAAACCAAATCACCAATAGGTAGTACTACTATATAATCACAAACAAGAAGCAAGTTACAAAATCGCTATAGACAACAAGTTACAAAGTCACCAACATACTTCACATATATAAAGCATGAAATTACCATATCCATAAATCATTCTCCATACATAAGAATATATGAGGATACTCCATATATAAAAGAGTAACAATATGGAAGAGATATAGTTGTTATAAGTAAAATATAACTAACGACATATAAGGATAAATTAGTAAAATATAACAACTTACACAAGAATATATGAGCATACTGATTACTGCATACATACAAGACTAATACTAATAACATACATAAAAAACCAATAGAATGAAAGAGATACAACAGATAATCCGATTTGATAGGTCAAAATCGGGTTAGCGGGTCAACCCTAAACCCACTCGTTTATAAACGGGTTAAATTCGACTTGACTCGAAGATGACTCGTCAACTAAACGGGTTGGGTTAACCTGCTAATTTTTGTGCGAGTTTCGGGTCGGGTTTTGGGTTGTGTTGGAAATTCACAGCCCTAGCTATGATGGCTATAAAATCAGTCTAGAACAAAATGGAATTACAGCAAGTAAACACAAGTCATAGAACAAACAGATACAATCTACAATACAGTACACAGTGTCATAAAATAGTGGTTATACAAACCACAATATATATACAACGGGTCAATATGAACAAATACATAGATCAGAGTACATGGATCATCCCTAAAAAACTACTCAAGGCACACTAATAAAGGCATCCAAAAGAAATGATGAGGATCCATAAGCAAAAGTTGGATAACAAATATCTATATTAAGGGCTAACCTATAAAATCTCGGTCTGACCCGAGAAATTAAATACATGGGTTAGTATAGTTTAAATACCCGAGTAGATAGTATAATAAGCGATGAATAACTTCATTTGGATTAACTCTTTCTCGAGGAGAGAATGAGTGATTATCGATATGGTACAACATAGGATCATGAGATAAGTTACAACTTTTAACATATAGGATCTTATGAATTACTTTATTTTTGGCAAAGCCGACCGATTTTTATAGTGATCCGTAACACTTTTTTATTATATTCAACAATAAATATATAGTATAGTATAGGTGATTGTGGTTTATAATCAACTAATTCGGTTTTAAGATGGACCGTCCACCACCTATGGCATTTAACGTGGGTCGTCCATGGTATCTATCCAAGATTATAGTACAGGAGCTAGCAGGGATACTAGACTACTATATACGTCTCCACGCAGGGAGCACGTTACATGATAAATACATACTATACAGTAGTAGGGATACATCAGTACACAACAAGTGAATAAATAAGTACATGATTACACAGAGTTGTTATGTACAAATACTTGGTTGCAGCAGGGAATAGTAAAATAGGACAACACAGTTGCTACATCATTTCTAGAGCCCATAACCAAGTAGCTCCCCTTAACATATTCTTAGATAGGACAGAGACCCATCCATACATCAACAGATAGGACATCACCAAACAACAACATCAAGTGCATGATGTTCATTGACTCAAGACAAGCTGGAGAGGAGGAAAGATGACCAGAAAAAGTCAATGCCTAAGAGAGCGGAGCTCCACCAGCGGCAAGACAAGGTCTAGGAGATAGGCTAGAGCCAACACAGCTTGTAAAGAGACAAACACACCAAATACATGTAGAATTCCATGGAAAAAACAAAAGAAAACGGCGAGACGCAAACCATCTAAACTCCAAAAAGAGAACTCAACTAACAGCTTCTGCAAACGTAAGCTCCACAAACTTCATATCTTAACACAAGTCATAAAACCTAAACCAATCAGTATAACAATCTCCATGCACGGAACCGGCACTACTAATAAAGAAATTCCAGAAAGCCAAATCTTTCCTATTGTAACTTATTGAGCTAAAGATAGAGTATCACAAAGAAACCCATGATTGCTGAAATTCAGGCCATGTATGGGCGAAATTGAAACTTGGTTAAAAATATGACAAGAACTCAGCGCGCCAGACCCTCCAAGATAGCGAGTCGCGGTACTATTCAATAGAAGAAGAACACGAAGCAGCAAAGGAGACACCACGTGGTTAAGAACATTACAATTTCAAGTAAATCGAAACTTGTCTGGATACCAGAGAAGTAACCACACCCAAACACGAAAAGGATGTTGGAAGGGAGAACGCATAGAAGAGTAGTTGAAAGAATGGTAAAATTAGGGGAGAGAGAGATACTTGCAACAACTTGGGTTTCAGAATAGGATCTAAAATTGGGGCTGACGAAATCGTATGCACAACGAAAGCAAGTTATTAGAAATGAAGATGTGAAGATAATAAATTGCAGGTAGAGATCAAGGGGTTTGAAGAAGGCGATGGAGAAGAAAGAAAGATGAATGAAGAAAAAATGGAAACCTGTCGCCTTTAACACAAATTCGCAGCCGAGAACTCGTGAAAATAACTCGTTTGATCATTATGTCTCATAAATTACTTAAATGACAATAAGTCGATGTTTATTCAAGTAAAGGGTGCTAAGCATCAATGCTAAGCACAACATAAAATCTCCAAACGTCTAAGAATAATAAAGGAACTCTATTGTTGACCAACTTTTGGTCAAAGACGTCACAACTACAATCTGTACTAAAGACAAGTTATCTCCTTCTCTTAGGCTAATTCATACCTCGATCTATCTGAACATGGCTCGGCCCATATCAGCAATTCTCAAGTAGGATAAGACTTCTTCAACGAATGGATCGAAGCTTGAAGATTAGGTCAATTGAATTAGTTGATCGACTCCCAACTATGACGATCTGCCTCGTATGCTACACAATAAAGCCCGATTTTCAAGGTTGCTTAACTGGTCAAACTAGGCCCTTGCAACTTCCCTCACTTTGGATTCCTGGGTCCACCTACGCCTTGATAATGAAGAAGATGACCTACTCTGCTATCCATATACCAAGTTTTAAGCTCCATGTACGATGCAGATATCGAGGAGAACTATTCCTCAGTAAAAGAATAGGTCCCGCCACCTACAATTACTTTTTTGATCAAGGAACACGTGGCTGATCCTGGAGCAGATGATTGCCACGTAGCATTCCAATCGGCTCGACTTTTTGCCTATTAATACACCATTTTTTGAATTGGAAAGCAAGTTGGATCTCCTGTTGAAAATTTGATAAGTGGCACTCCAAAAATAGCCTATCGTACCCTTCAATCCTTCAACTTCATAACACAAGGATTTTGTGTATAAATCACTTCTGTCCACTTTCTTTCTATCAAAGTAACTACAACTTGTAATCGGAAGTATAAACAGAGATTATAAGGAGGACGTAGGCTTGGTTGAAGCCGAACCACTGTAAAAATATTGTGTGTGTCCGGTATTTACTCTTTTTCTTGCATTCTATGATTATAATTGTGTGTGCATTACACACTTTATGGGTTGACTGTCACTATACCAACTTTCGACGTCAACACTTTAGCGCTAGAAGGAGGGATTGAACCTCCGACCTTGTGGTTAACTCCGAGGATGGTTATGTGAAGATCGACCACTTCCTGGTGCGCCAACCTGCTGGTCCAGCAGACGCAGCAGCGGTGGTGACCCTGGAGTCTTCCTCTCATGAAGAATCGTCCTGATACTTGATTAGGGGAGAGGTGGATAGACTTCTCGCCAAACTCAGAGCTCATATGGTGCACCAAGACGAACTCGTCTTGAAGCAGCAGGAAATGATGAACAGTTTCTTCGCTCAGATGGAAGGAATGTCGAGCAACCAAGCATCATTTCCCGCACCAGGCGAAGCTGGGGCAACAACTAACTTTTGGTATGATGAAATCCAAGCCCCAAATCGGTTTACTGCTCTCCATCTACCTAGGTCAACTTCACTTCTCGATCGACCGAGTCATAGGTCAGATTGATCGGTACAACCTTCAGATTGACCAGATCATAGTTTGTTGCGACCTCTGGTCCAATTTGGCATTTTATCACAAACCAGACTTATGTCGCTTCCCACTCAGCCTTCCCAGCATGTCGAACCAAGCAAGGTTGGGGGTAGCAACTCTCTGTCCTTCCAAGACCACTCTATCATAACAGTTCCTAATAGGATGGAGGGAGATACTACTGTAAACCACTCTGATACTGCCCCAGCCAGGGGCAATGCCGAACCCCGAGCTGATAATGCTCACCAAAACTGGTTCAATCCTACCGACATGGATGTGGTTGGGCCTAACACACATGCCGACCCAGGGACCCCAGTCAATCCCGAACCAACTCCGAGGCTGGGGACTACATCTACCCATCACTCGTGGGCCACACCGAACTGGCCCTAAGAACTCAGGGCACGATTCCAATCCGTACTAGGATTCTTGCCAATGTCCTCGGTATCGAATTGGATTCGTGGCAGCCACTTCTCGGAGATAGCAATCAAATCGCTAGTACATTAAGCGCTTCATCTGAGGCACTACTTAATAGAAAGAGGTGGATAACGTTTATCACAGTCCTTTCATATGGGAGATCAGGAATTCCCGCAACCCACCCGATTTCAAGCTTTCGGACTTGGAACCTTACAATAGCAGGACCGACCCAACCATACATCTCATGTGAGATATGCGCCACATGGAAGTACTATCAGCATCGGTTAATGTTATGGCCAAATGCTTCCCTCTTTTATAACCGATGTCGTCACTGTGTGGTTTCGACAACTAACAACCGAATCGATCAACAATTGGAATGTGTTGTTCAACCGCATCATTGAACAATTCAGAGTTCACATATCTCGACCTAAGAGCGTCAAGTTCCTCACATCCATCGGGCAACAGTCTGGCGAGACCTTACGCTCTTTCTTAGAAAGATTCAACGCAGTTGTGTATTGGTCAATCGATGTGAACTATTGGTGGTGCTTATGACCGCCATGGCCGAAGTCTTGGATCGAACAAACCCCATAATTTCCCTTCAGAGGGACCCTCCTGGATATATTGGAAATTTCTACTCAAAGGCAGATAGATTCCTCCAATAGGAAGATGCTAATATCGAGATGGAAAATGTCAATGTACTTGCTAGAAAGGATGGAGGATCGTCCACTGTTGTCCAAAACAAGGGTGAAGGGAAAGTCTCGGAAAAGAATGATAGGAATGCGCAATTCCGGAGAGAGCCCAAGTATGATAGCTACACCAAGCTTAATTCCTCACTATTGGACATATACCTCGACGTACGAGGAACTCTTCCCATTCCAAAGCCTCACAGGTGGCAGCCGACCCAAAAAGAACGTGAATCAGGAATGCACTGCATGTTTCATGACATGGCAGGTTATGGCACCGACGATTGCAGGCACCTGCGTGATATCATCGAAGAACGGGTTAGACGTGTAGAGCTACCCAAGTATGCTAAAAAATCTGCAACATCTGCACTGCCACAGTTACCTTTACAAGCTCCTCAAAACGGTTCCTTTGCTCCTCGAAATGGGAAGGATCTTGAACCTAGCAATCATGGCATCATCATCAACTGATCTGGATTAGATCATTGTGGATACACCCTATTTCTTAGGATATAAGAAATGCATTCCTGTTATTTTAAAATAAAATGGCTATGTTAAAGTACACACGTATGGGGTTAGGATTTAATCCCAAGGCATGCTCTGGATTCAACTATAGACCCGTTAGGATTTTTTTTTGGAATTTGTAATAATTAGCAGCAACAAGATTTATTTATCGAACATGGATTATGGTTGATGGATGTAAGTAATTTTCCAGGACGTAGCAGAGTTCTCAATCTAAAACCGAGTATGGCTTATGCTCATCCCTAACGTATGGCTGATACCTAGGTATATGATTCACCCGTTAGGATGTGACGAACTTAACTTTCCCTCAAACTGAGTATGGTTTATACTCTATTTAAGGTATGGCTGATACTGATACTAAAACTATACTTGTCAGGATGTGACAAGCTCATCTCTCTTCCAATATGAGTTGGATAATACTCGAACTAGACCTTATCAGGACTTGACAAGTAAATATTGCTAAATCTCGAGTATGGTTTATATTCAATCTCTTTGAAAAAATCACACCCCGAGTATGGTTGATGTTCGACTCTAAGTTCCTAGGTATGGCTTATACCTAGAAGATCGAACCGTCTTACCAAAACATGGCAAATGATTTATACTCGACCCCCAGCTATGGCTTATACCTGGCAAACAAAATCACCCTGCCACGATTTGGCGAAATAACCTGATCCCCACTTGAGTATGGTTTTATACTCTAATAGATCTATAAGCATGGTTATGCTCTGAATAGTCAAAAAGTACTGCCAGGATTTGGCATATCTACTTCTCCTTTTGTGCAAGAACAAATTATATTCGTAGATGAATGGAATAAGTAACCGGTTCTCTTGTCTCTTCTTCGGCCTTAATACGATTGGTAATGATTGTTGGTTTTCTAGCCATCCAATAATATGGTTCAGCATAACCATGGATTTCTGGATTTCTATGTACTGGATCTCTATGCATCATTTCTTCGAAGATCCAGGACATACCTTCCTTTACAAAGAAAGATATGTTCTGGAAGGCAAAATGTTGACCAGCTTTTTGGTAAAAGCCATCACAACCACAATCTGTATGAAGACAAGTTATCTCCTTCTCTTAGGCCGATTCATACCTCGATCGATTTGAACTTGGCTCGAACTAGATCAGCAATTCCCAAGTAGAAGGACACTTCTTCAGCGAGTGGATCAGAGCTCGAAGATCGGGTCGATTAAACCAGTTGATCGGCTCCCAACTGTGATGATCCGTGTGACAACTGCCCATAACTCATGCACTTAACAAAAGGAAAAATATGCTGAAAGGTGTGCCAGGCAGTTATGGACAATCATCAAGGTAAGATAAGTACAAGCGAAACATTTCGTATAACTTACAATGAAGTATAAAATATAATAGAACATATAAAACAAGCAAAGTAGCGAAGCATAATTGCGCAGAATTTTAAACTTTCATATCATCAAAAGGATATCCATAGTACCACAAGAGTTCATCATCAAATTCTATACAAAAAGCCTTACTATAATTACTCGAAGTATCATAATAACCATAACAACGGGAACATATAATAATATATAGGAAATAATACGTCGGCCTCCTTCTCGTCATCGCTTTGCAACATCGTTCTCATCAAGATCTACTACCTGCTACCTACTACTCTGTTTGCCCATCCAAAACATGGATGAACAGCCCAAGGTAATAAGAGGGAAACATAAAACCTTGAGCCAGACAATAATCTTAATGAGCTATAAAACAGTTATCTAACATCATCAATAAGGTATATAAGAAATAGGTAGATCAAAAATCCAATCTACCAACACACCATCAAAGAAGAACCGCAGACCCATCTCCTCCACATTCGACAGTGATAGCCTTTACAACAATTAATAAAAACTATGTAGTAACAGGCATAGCAACTAATTATCCTATGTAGACCATCCTAATCGAGATCGACATCTCCCAAGCACAAGCCCTAAGGCCTAAACCAATATCAGACAAGCATCCAAAAGATATCTCCTTCGACGTTGGATAATCTACATAAGAGGATACAACAAAAACAATCATCATCCATGACTCTGGCTATCACTGCCAATTCTGCCTTGAGACTATCGTTAATCGTATGACTGACTACAATGGTAACGCAGGTTCTAGCTAAACTCCATACACCATCGTGACTCGTATGTTTGTCTTCCTAGAAGACAACTAGGCTCATCATGACTACCAAGGATGCTCGACCAATCCAACTAGCCTTTTAGGCATCCCTATTATACCCTTACTTTGAGTCCCCTGGAACCTCCGATTAACAATAATCCCTTGGCCTCCAATATCTGTTGTCATCACTGGCCACCATCCACAAGATTAGATACCATATCGAGCAACCGTTATCCATGAGCTCAAACACACTTGATTCGTCTATACGTTCGTTGCATTTCACCGATCAATGAACACTTCATATCACTTCGAATATTCCTCCTTGAATTCACTTCGAAGCCACATCCATTCTCGAACCAAAATAATCATCACTTTTGGTTGATATTCAATCAATAGCACTTCAGCCTTTCCGTTATGAAAAAGCATACCATAACGCTTAAATTCCCATGCACAACATTTGTTAAATGCTGTAGTATCTTCTGCCCGATCCCAAAAAACGACCTGACTCATCAGGTCATGAATGACCCAACTCTTGAGCGACCCAACTTCCAAATGACCCGACATCCAGACGAGCCGACCCACTTGGAACCAACGACCCGATCCATCAACGACCTAAAAACCAATGACCCAATGCTCCAACGACCCGATGCATTAATGACCCGAAGCACTAACGACCCATTGCACTAACGATGTGAAGGCATGACCGACCTATCATTTCTTGGGCAATAAGTTAAAAGAACTGACTCCAGACGACCCGACTTTATGGAGGTTCAACGACCCGTACATTTCTTGAGTAACAAGCCGCACGACCTGATCTTGCCACGTCATCAACGACCCATCTAAAATGACCCGACTCCAAACTTGACCGATCCATCTCCAATCTCAACCAATCCATCATCAAACAACAATATTAATGCATGCAACTCATCCAAATCGACCAATTCAGTCATCAACACTTCATGCAATCATCAAACAACATTTGCACTATAATTGTTCATCATACAACCATATGAAACTCACCAAATCATGATAAAATGATGAATAAACAAAACAGTGGATCTAAACCTGCATATATATATATATATATATATGAATTAACATAAGAATTACCAGTTTAAGTTGCTAGGTTAGATATTATAGTGATTCGAATGAAAATATACTTACCATGTTGTAGATATAGGTGAAAACAACTTAAAATTGTTGAAAATAAGATCAAACAACCCATATACTTGATTGAATTTGTGTGAGAGATGCATATGACTCACTAATTCTTCAAATTAGATTTAAAACAATGTTATATAAATCTAGACAGCAAAGAACGATCTTCAAATCTCTTAATTTGATGCGATCCACTCTCTCTTGATGTAGATCTAATCTTCCTTGATGTAGCTCTTCAATCTTCTAATGTAGATCAAATATTTCAATGGAGGAGAGATGTATTTGATTGAGCAAGGAGGATCATGACCTCAACCAAATAAGAAATGAAGAAAGTAACCCCTTCCCCTTGCCTCTACCCATGTTTTTAGGGATGGCAATGGGGTTGGTCATCGTCCAATCCCTCTTGAACCGCCCCTGTTTTGACCCAGTTAGACCCGCTCTATAGGATCATCGGGGGCAGGTAGACCCGCGACCCTCTTTTGGAGTTCCGGTCGGGTCTGGGGCATGACTAACTCGCCCAACCCAACTCGACCTGCATTATTGAAACATCATTAAAGTACTTTATAACTATAGTGATTACTTGTGAATCTTCTTAGGTATACATGGTTATAACTTGAATATTATATTCTTTCAATCAACAAACTATAAATTTTGCATAGTATTAAGTTGCATGAATGATAAGGATACAATAACGAATGCATACGTTTTGAACTATTATCTTACAACTCATTTTATTGTACTCTTATCAATGTGAAAATATTATAATAGTATATAATTTATCGTATAGTGATAAAAAATAATAATTATATAAATTTCTATAGATTAGAGCACAATATCACAGGGTTGTTGGGCGGGTTGAGTCTACCTTGACCCGTACGGGTCAAAATTCTAAACCCGCACCAGGTCTACGAGGTAGGGTTTAAAAAATCTGGGTCAGGCCTGGGGAACGAGAAACCCACCCATGTCCACCCTATTGCCATTCCTACCTATTTTTAACTAAACCACCGACCTACTAATGGGCCTCCCTAATAAACATACTAATGACTAATTAGTTTGTACAGAAATTGTGTAGCAATAAAATAGTGATTTCTCCCAAACCGCTTAACCCAATCTTTAATTTTACCACTCTACGGAATTGGCAACACCATTTCCTTTCCAATGAAATTGACCTCAACACCTAACTCGATCCAAGTCAAAAGTTATACCCTGTACAAAACTGACAGGGAAAAAATGATCATGAATAAAACTGGTAAAAATTATGGACATGTCACGCACCCCCATAAACAACATATCAAAATATGAGAATGATCAGATCCTTACGGAATTAAATAAAAATATTTTACGATCCTCAGATACGTAAAATGCGGGTTGCTACAATCTGACTCCTACACTACATAACAAATCCTGATTCTCGAGGCTGCTAGATTGGTCAAACTAGGCCTATGCAACTTCCCTTACTCTGGATTACAAGGTTCATGTGCGCCTTGATAACTGAGAAGATGGCCTACTCTACTGTCCATACACCAAGTCTTGAGCTTTACATATGCTGCAGATACCGAGGAGAACTATTCCTCAACAAAAGAATAGGTCATGCCGCCTACAATTTATTTTTTAATCAAGGAACACATGGCCGACCCCAAAGCGGATGATTGCCATGTAACATTCCAATCGGCTCGACTTTTTGCCTATAAGTACGGCATTTCCTGAAATGGAAAGAAGGCTGGATCTCCTACTGAAAAGTTGATAATTGGCACTCCAAAAATAGCCTACCGTACCCTTCAGTCCTTCAGCTTCATATCACAAGGATTTTATGTTTAAATCACTTCTATATTTACTTTCTTTCTATCAAAGCAACTGTAACTTGTAATCAACAATATAAACATAGATTATAAAGTGGACGTAGGCTTGGTTGAAACCGAACCACTATAAAACTATTGCGTGTCTCCTGTGTTCACTCTTTTTCTTACATTTTGTAATTATAATTGTGTGTGGATTACATACATTGGGGGTTGACTGTCACTAGACCAACTTTTGATGTCAACATCTATCAAATATCAGCATCTCAAAATTTTATTGAATTCATAAATGATCACTACACATAAATAAGCATCAAAATAGCTCTTAAGTTATATGAGAATTTCAACATCGATAATCATTATATATTGGATCCAAAGCATCAAATTGCAACTAAGTCAACAAAACATCATAAAGTGGATCCAAAACATCAAATTGTATGTGCAACAAAATAATTGGCTAGGGCTTGTTAAGTACTTACATGTATGTATATATTAAGAGACAGTCATCCCTCAATCGTGACTCTTAGCCCGACAATATCTATTAGAACCCAACAACCCTCAATCATGTTCTCAGCCTGACCATATTTATTGAGAGATCCAACAACCCTCTATTAAAATCCAATAACTCGATAATTGAGCAAGAGAGCCGACAACCGTTATTCTGTCCCAAAAGCCTTAACCAAACAACAAACGGCTTTATATGTATATTTAAATACATATAGGACCCAACAAACCCAATCTCTAGCAAAACCAAGAATGTGTCATAGACTCCAAGCAGTAACTCGAAAAGTGAAAAAAAAAAAATGTCCCATATCGCATATTTCACTAATTGATTCACTATAAGTTCACCAACTTCACACTTGTGCAATTAAAGTGCTTAGCTGTACTATAGCAGTGAAAATGCAAAAAGGTGTAGCGGGGATAAAGGGGAAATAGAAGAAGAATGAAAACACTCATTAGATGTAAAACCAAATATTATAAAATTAATTAGTCATCATTATCACATTGTATTTGTAGAAGAAACTAACGCTAATTGATCTTATGTACCAAAATCAAAGAATATCATGGTTACACACACAAGATTAATTGTAACAGATTTCTAACATAAATTGGGAACTTATGCCATAGTTTAGCTCTTTACACTAGTTTTATTAAGTCTAAAAGAAACCATACAAATCAAGCTCTGTATACTAATACTGCTAAAGTGGATGCTAAAAAAACTTGATTTAACAAATGCAGGGGAAAATAGCGGCGCTAAAAGAGGATTTACTATTCATCAACGCTAGACTGAAATAATGTAGTGGCGGAAGAGCTCTACAGGCTATAGCAAGGACACTGCAGGGATTTAACGTGGGCTTTAACTTCATAGCATCACATTGAAAAATAGAAATAGCTTCAAACAGCTAGTACGGAATTAACCGATAAAATTAATCTACATGTTTGATACCACGTATTTGATTATATCTATTACTCGTCTTTTCGAAGGTGCAAAAACATGAGAGTTCATATATCGAAAATATAGGATTTGAGAAATCGAGTTTATAAAACAATTTTGAAATCATTTTGATATTTCTTTGAAAATCATTTTTTTTTTGGCAAGGCCGATGAGGTTGAGTGAACCCCTACTACTTTATTAATGCACCGGGAAAAAAGAAAAAAAAAGATACAATGCACATAAGAACATAGAGAAACTTGGTACATCAAACACAAGGAAAACAAGACAAACAAAACATAATTTCAAACAATTTAAAGATTTAAAGTAGCAAGTGCAAGATGCCTGGATCAAATGTGAAATTCAGTTGCTTTAAACCATTCCTTATCTCCGTCTTTACTCCTCTTCTAAGTTGTTCACTTCTTTTTGCTTTTATTGGGTTGAATATCGTAACTTCTAGTCCTTTCAAAAAGGGGGAAATGGCAACCTCGTGCAAATCTCTTCCAAATTCACATTCCAAAATCGCTTTCTTCTCAGACTTAGATTTTCGCTCTTCGATTCCTCCTGATTTACAATCAATTCCACAACATGCAGAGCGTAGTGCTCTTTCAATTGAAGATTGTAAAAATCCTTCAACAAAAGGTAATTTTAATTTTCCAGATTTAAATTCTACAAAGGATTTTCCCGATCTAACTGAGAAAGTTCAAAGTTTCAATAATCCGGGTAATTTTAAGTAGTCCAAAGCGTGGATAGACCTTATTACTGAAAATAAGTGCCATCAAGAGTCTATTTACTTAAATTTTATGAACCGGTTGTTAAAAATAATATCAGATTAGCAGTTATCAATGAAGAGTTGACAAATAGGTCTAAGGAAAGATGGGTTAATTCGATTGCATTTTATGTCATTGGGTACAAGCCTTATTTTCATTTTCTTAAGGATTATATTGATCCAACTTGGAAACTGAAGGGACATTATCAGTCATATTCCAGAGAAAATGGATTTTTTATTCTGAAATGCGATAGTGATGCAGAATCTGATAGGATACTTGTTGAAGGGCCGTATTACTATAATTAAAAGTTAGTTTTCATGAAAAAATGGCATCTAGGGTTGAAACTAACTAAGGAATTTCTGCATTCAATCCCAATTTGGATTTGGTTACCTGATTTAGATTTGGATTTTTGGTCAGTAGAATCAATAAGTAGAATAGCTTCCTTATTGGGTAATCCTTTAAAATTGGATAATGTTACTGAAAACGTTGTTCGAATCTCTTATGCTAGAATGCTAGTTGAGATCAATTCAGATTTTACATTTCCTGAAAAAATTCATATTGGATGTTGTAATGGAGATATTGTTTGGCAACGTGTTGTTTATGAATGGACTCCATCTTTATGTTTGAATTGCAAGATATTTGGGCACTCTACTAGCACTTGTAAGTCAGCTAAAGTTTGGTCTCCAAAAGATAAATCTAATTTAGAGAGTAATATGGATATTGATGATAAATGTGTAGAGAATGACATGAATCTGGATATGAATCAAGATTCTACGAAAGGTTGCAAGGATAAGAGGATGATACTCGGTTCAAATTGTCTGACTGTAGTGGGTAATGCTGTAGAAAATGTCAACCCTTTCAAAGTTTTAGAAAACCATAATACTAACATGCAAGATAGAGAAGAAGTTGTTGAAAAGGAAACAGAAAGTGATTTATATAATTCATCTCATGCAGCTTCTGGAGAAAAACAGGGTGATAATTATGATAGTGGTTTAACGAAGAAAGATATGTATTTAAGTGGAGATGGAGTAGAAAAAAGGTGGTTCAATGCAATATAGGTAATAAGGCTGCAGAGGATGATAACATGATAGACAAGGATGGCTGTGAAAGAATGAGTGAAAATTATATTGCAAAGAAAAATAGTGAAGTTGATGTAAATAAAGATAGAGAGTTTAGTATTGGAGAGAGTACTGGGTTTCAAAACTGGGAAGACACTGCTAGTAAAGGTAAAGAGGAGAACAAAGTTAATATCTAACATATAAAATAATGGTAATAAGATTGTAACTGACGAACCCTTGGTAGAGGAAAACCTGGAGTGGGTTAAACTTATGCAACGATTCCAGAATTAATCCAAAACAAGAAAATCAAAAGGACGAGGAGGAAAAACATGGGGAATCTCTAATGGTGGTGTATATAAGAAGTGATTGCATTTTGGATTTCTTCTCTGTCTTGTGTTTGCTGATGCTTAGTGCGGTTTCTGGTTCCAGCGTCTTTTACTGTTTTGGTCTGGCTTTGTTATGCTTTGGAAGATGTAGTTAGTATGGATTTTTATGTGGTTTACTGCTTGTTGGTTGCCCTTTGCTGATGTAGGATTTTCTTCATGGGTTTCTGGTTCTCAGTAGTATTACGTTTTGTTGGTTTGGGATTTTGATCTTGTTCTGCTGGAGTTGTGGTTGCTGAAGGTTTGCAGGAGTAGTTCAGTGGAATTTAGCTTGTGGTAGCTATGGGCTTGTTTCTTAGTTTTCTGTGGACCTGCTTCTTTGGGATGCTTTCTGTGCTATGGAGGTGATGCTTTTTGCTTGTTTGCGGATTTCTTTTTGCAATCCTTTGTTTAGTATTTTGGTGGCTTTGTAGTGTATTCCATGTTATGTTGATCGAGCTGTTTTTTTGTTTTTTGTTTGGTTTGTATAGTATTCATTTTAGTGTGTGGTCATTTGTTAATAGCTCGATCTTATCTTTGTAATCTTTTTCTTTGTAATATAAGTATCCTGTTTTCCAAAAAAACTTTTTGGGAGCAAAACTAAGAATTCTCCCTTTGCATCTCTTCTTGCTAGTCTGATTCTCAAGATTTCTCTGTTCAGTCTCACTAACTTGACTAGCACCACTTCTCCCTATGATGTTCATCAGTTCAACCCAAATTGGAAATACACTAGTGCACTCAAAAAATACGTGTTCAATAGTTTCATTCCATACACCACACTTTACACATTTTAGGTCAGTTTGCATGCCTCCACTATTTAACTTGTCTTTTGTAAGGACTGCCATATCATTTACTTTCTATAACAACATATTCTCTTTAACACTCTTTAAACCATATTTTCTTGCTCCGTTTGCTTTTCACCATTCCCTTATAACCAATAATATTATGGAACATACTCTTAGTATGATATGGTTTACCTTCTTTACCCTAGAGAGCTATGTAAACATCATCATTACCAACTTTCAAATTTCTAATACGTCTCTATAGAAGATTTATTCTTGGCACTGATGTTCTGGAAGGCAAATTACATTATTATGTATATATTGATTTACATTAGAGCTTCTGCACATCTCAGTCACCTCTATGTCAAGGTTACATAGTTCTCTTCTAAGTATCAAGCTTTTCTCTAACCAAGGATCATTCACAGCTTGATTTCAGATGTAGAGTTCACAGTGTATCTAATGTAGGGCAATATAAGAGCTCTAAGTTTGAAGATACATCCCCATGTCTAGCTTATTTTCTGAGGCTGGGTCATAGTCTAGAAATCTTTGTGTTTGATGACATGATTCCTCGACCAATCAACCCATACACTTTCTCTTTTGTTTAGGTAACTATCGATGTGTTTAATAAAGGTTTCTTTATTCCATTTCATCATGCTCACTATCCTTATCCCTCCTTTATATACTGGTTTCTCAACTACTTTGAAAGAAGTGGGAGCAAGATATCTCCCACCGTTTAACCCTTCTAGAGGAACTCCATGAAGGTTGTCCATATCACGCTAATCTGTTTGGCAGGGAGCATGAAGGTCCTTGCCCAATACACCTGCAAAGAAAACACCACTGATTTAATTAAAGTCAATCTGCCTGCTTGACTCAATAGTCTGTTGGTTTAGTAGTTCATTTTGGATATTATTTTACTGTATAGAGGCATGCGTTGGCTTGTAGAAATCTTTGATGTGGTGAGAAGTAACCCAAAGTAGGAAATTATGCCATTATTACTGGTCAATCCAGTTTTTTAACTCAGCTCATTCACATAACTATCAGTTAATCCAACAGTTTTCATTTTAGATTTTTAAAGATTAATCCTCAAGCCAGTTGTCTCATAAAAGCACTTTAGTGTTTCTAATATGGTGTTAATTGTACCAGTCTCAAGGGTGCAGAAAATAACCAGATCATCAATAAACATTAATGATGAAATTCTGGGTTCTTGGCACATAGGATGAAGCTGAAACAGACCACTATCAATTTTGTTATTCAACATTGAGTTAGCATTTCCATGATTAAAATGAAAATATAAGCTGATAGTGGATCAGCCTATCTAATTTCTTGCTTACTCCCAAAGTAATCCACTGCATGTCCATTCAATAATATAGAAAATTTTGGTGAAGAGATGTAAAAGTAGGTCCAGGTAATGAAATGGGGTGGGAAATTCATATACCCCATTACCCTAACTATTGTGTCCCATTGTAACATGTCAAAGGCCTTCATGATATCCTATTTGTATATAGCTCTAGAGGTAATATTTTTGTTTGTGTATCCAATAAGTAATTCATGTGATAAAAGTACATTATCAAGTATGTTCCTACCAAGTAGAAATGCAGCTTGTTTGGGTGGAACTATAGAGGGAAGTACAGTTTTAAGCCTAGATGCAATTATCTTAGAGATGCATTTACAAATAGTGTTACAATAGGAGATTGGCTTAAAGTCAGTAATCCTAAGAGCATTCTTCATTTTTGGAATAAGAGAGATATGGGTATTATTGAAGGAGAGATTCATACTTGCTCTTTAGAAAAAGTGTCTTACATCATTGCACACTTCCAACTGTATGAAATTCCAGCATTTAAAGTAAAAGTAAGATTTGAATCCATCAGGTCCACTGGAAGAGTTCATGTTTAGTGAGTACTTTGTATTTTTTTATTTCATCATCAGTCATTTCATCAACAAGAGATTGATAGTCCATACAAGAAATCTTAGGTAAAATGTAAGGGTTAATCATTCCAATATTAGGTTTAAAGTTATCAGTGTTCCCTAATAACTCAGAAAGTGGGTCAAAAATGCATTTTCTACATCAAGTTGAGTTTTAACAATATTACCGTACTTATCAACTATCATCACCAAATTCTCCCTACATTGCTTGTCTTTAAGCGAAGCATGAGAAAATGCACTGTTATTGTCTCCTTCCACTTTCAATTTGAGTCTAGCTTTTTGTTTGTTCATTGCAGCTTCAGAATTTAGTGCTTCTTGGTATTGTTTTGATATGTAGCTCTCCATGCTTGAGAGTACAGAGTCGGATGGGTCCTGCATCATGTCAATTTGTATTTCTTCAAGCTTCCTCCTCCAGAAAGTACTATTTTTGTTGCCATTTTCATACTTCTCTTATGCCCAATCTCTCAATGTCACTTTCACTTCCTTTAGTTTTATCTACAAAATGAACATAGGATTGCCATATACTGGTCTCCCCCAAACTTCTTTGACAGTATATAAGAAGTCAAGCTCACTGACCTAATTACTAAAAAAAAAAAAAAAACTTGAGGAACCTTTCATGTCAAGCCCACTAAGTTGCAGGATAATTAGGGAATGATCAGATAGGAGAGGAGGTGGTTGATTGCATGATAGGGCAGGCCATATTGAGTAGGTAAGGGGATTACAAGAGGCATGGTCAATAAGGGAAAAGGTCCGAGGGCCTTATCTCGTTTTATTATTCCATGAGAAGGATAAACCAGTGCATTTGATGTTGACAAGGTTAGCATCATCAATGGCTTTTTTAAGAGAGAAAGGGATAAGGGGTTTCCTCTTCTTCAAATATTGAAATATTGAATATCATATAACCTTGAGATGGTTAAATTTTCAAAACAAATATAGAAATCATTTTTTCTCAAAGCGATAGACAATATTTATATTTATAAATTATCCATAGATTTTTTTTAATAAAACATGCATATGTCACAAATACACAAAATCTGTAAAAACAACCTTTAAAATCAACATTGAAACTACAAATCTGAAGTAAAGATTAAATGATATGTACGTTTAACCTCAGTAGAATCAAAGCCATAGGAAAATACCACCAAAACCTTCTCTAAATTCATTAATATATCTAAGAAAACATACACTGCAAAGCACCAAGACACAACACATCAAGCAACGTAGTGGATGTATTAGTCCCAATTTCTGAGGGTCGAGGGAACAAATTATTTCATTCAGTATCAGAGCTTGGCTTAAGCGAACACCGAAGCCTGATCTTGGTAAAAGACTCACTAAAGATAAGGTTAGTAATATCCTAGGATGAGTAACTCATTAGAGATAAAGTTAATAATGTCCTAGAACGAGTTTTAAGTGCGTGTGTGCGTGTATGTGTGTATATGTATATGTGTGTGTCTATATATATATATATATATATATATATATAAGAGCATATTTGTTATTGAATATAAAATATTTTTATATTGAGTTGTTTGATTTGTTAAGTCTGAATCTTATATTCGAATCCAACGATAAAACCCTTGTTTTGATCATAATTCCAAAACACTTGAACAAGTCATCTGATGCGATATAGTTTTTGATATAGTAAATGAAATAAATTTAGTAAGAATTAAAATATTTTATATATAAAGAAAATTTTCAACGCTAAGCATAGTTTTATAGACAATTTAATAGATTATTTGTAATCATTTATTGATTGATTGGTCACGCTTATCCACTTGCAAGCATTGACATTATTGATTGATTCGTGGTTACACCCGACCAATTTATAGGTATCGACTACTACATTCGGATTGGAACATCTTATCATTTTCCTAGAGATATTGAATAAGAATTGAACTTAAATGAAATTGTTTAATAATAAATTTAAACATGGATAACGATTAAATGGAATATTCAATGATCTTTGGACAAATAATTTCACTTTGAAATTCGATAAAGAAATAACTTTACCTAAGATTTATTTTCGATATAATAAATCTTCAAAAAGTATAGTGTTTATAGTAATTAGTCAACAAGTGTCATAACTATAAATGATCAATATCTTATGATTAGAATATCACAGTTTGACTATAAGATGTTTATAATAGCATTAAGTAGAAATACGCCATAATAGAGATAAATTACCTTTAGTGGATAAGAATTTTAAATCGTTATCTATGGAGTTGGTTAATAATTTTCATCTTTTCCATAAATAAAACATCTACAGATAACTTTCACCAAGTTTAATATAAGCTTTAAATTATTTTTAATGAGTAAACTAAGTAAATCCATAACGTCTCACTTGAATCGATTGAATCCACAACCACTATCCAATGGTTGAAAGAATAGGAACATCGCAATAAGTATCCGTAATTTCACTAGTAGCTTAAGTTTTATAAAGTTATAAATGAAGATTTAACGAATGGATAGGTTTTACAATTGATTTCTAAGTGTTTAAACTTAACAAAGATTTTACAGTAAAATTTATCGAGTTATAAAACATGGATTTTATTGACAAAATTAATAAGTAGCTTAATAACTTGTGAATCGGCTTAGAAATGTTTTAGAAGCCACAATAGAGATTTATAAATTTTAGAAATTTAAAGTAAATGATTTGAATTGGCTTTTTAAGCTAGGTTCTAAATGATTTGATTTATAATCAAAGGAGGATTTTATAAGAGAATGGATTTACAAGACTTAATGTGTTTTAAGAAAGAACGTAGATAATATTCTAATTGGACTTATATTGAATTTTGAATACAGAACTTGTACTACCATATGAGTTTGGACGGTGTTATCACCATTGTTCGACAAATAGTATATGTGGAGCTTGGATATTAGTATTAAGTATGATCATTATTCCCATTGTATATCATGTTTGTACTCAATGCCAATAGTTTTGGTTTTTATAAGAAACGATATATGCCATGACATTGTTTGACCCACCTATCATTTATGACTATACCTTTGAGTTGAGTAGATATGTTTTTAGGGTTTCATGCATACCAAGAGGGTTTCACGTGGTTTCATTTAGTTTCCTTTGGTATCATATTCCCTAAATAAATAATATTGAAATACGGTTTTAAAAAGAATATGTAATGAAAAGTTTGATTTCAAATTAAACAATATTTAGCATTTGAGAATAAATTGTGTGTTTGAATAGGCAAAGTGTTTGTCTTTGCATAAGTAAACTAGAGAGCAACATTTAATTGCATAAATTCCTAGTGATTAAATTTACTAAGGGTATCAATGAAATTGGATAGTTGGAAACCTCAAACTTAATATTGAAACATTTGGGAAGATATAAAAGTCCGATTTGTATGATTTGAGAAAATTTATTGAACCTGTTTGTTAGGAAAATAAATTCATGTTTATATATACTCGTAGGATGTAATAGAGTAATACACAAGCATGAATTATAAAATGTATGAAAACTTGAAGAAATGACACAATATTTGGCTAAGAAAAAGATATTTATAGTCATTAAACTGATAGTATGAAACATGTAAGTGTATGTAGGTCGATGCATTTTGATTTGGATTCGAGCGTGGAACTCAAGGTCTTTGCCTCAGTCCGAAAGAGAATTTATCATTTGAAGTTTGATGGTGAATATTGATTAGGGTTGATGATCGAACACTTAAGTTTTCTATCGTGATTGAGAACCATGCAAGGAAAGAAAAATTTTCTGATTAAAAAGCCTGATCGGAGTCTGCACTAAAAGATTGGAGTATCGATACTAGTTCGGAAGGACAACTTATAGTTTCAAATAAAGGATTCAATTAAATATTGCGTACAAATGATTTACTTGGGGTATGTTCGGGTGATTTCAAGGGCGAAATCCTTTTAAGAGGGATTGATTAAACAACGCTGAATTTGATCACCTTAATTACAAATATTTAAATTATTTTAAATATGGATTAATTATAACTAAAAATAAAGTTTAAGGTACAAAACAATGATAATTAAATTATTTTGGGAAATAGTCATAAAATGCCCGAAATCATTTTATCAGTAAAATTGATTTCTAAACATAAGGATCGCGAACAGTTCTGGATACATGCACTTATTTTCATAGTTAAAGAAGAATATAAAACAAAATGCTATATTTTATTTTGGGAAAATAAATATATTTGATGACAGCATAAATAAGAATATTTATATTCAATAATTGAATTATGGATTTAAATGGAGAATTTAGCGATTTAATAATTGTTGTAATAATTAAAATAGGGGTTTGAACGATAAGAAATTATTTTATAAATGTTACATAGTGATACCATATCAATATTGAACAAGTTATACAAAAGAATATACTTGACTTGAAAATATAGGAAAGTCGTTATTTCTTTACAGGAAAAATCTCGATTCTCATAAATAATAGATAAATTTATAATAAGAATTTAATGACTAAATATTCATGTTTTGATAATTTAAAAATATTGAGAAAATTATTTGTGAATTTTGTTTACTTAGATAAATAGTTTAAGAGAAAACAGAAAATGTGACCAATAAACGAGTTCTGATTTCTTGACAATTTGACAAATGAAAATTATGTACATACAAATATGTGCTCATTAACATAATCATAAGATTCTAATGAAGATATTAATTAAGCTAAGAAAAGATTAGAAAATTAAGCATGAGAAGACAAAGTGAGTTTACTTTAATATAATAATACCACACTCTATACTCGTTACTCTTATACATTATCATTACATTTACACACATGCCTCCTTTCACATTGACATGTCACATCAAGGGGGTATGGATGAATTTATGGATGAAAGGGTAGGGGGTTTTCAACAATTTTCCATCCCTAATTTTATTCCAAAATGTTTCATATAAATACTCATCCACTTTCATTCATTTCTTTACACCAAAATTATACTCTTCTTCTCTCTTCTTTAAGCTCTCAGGAAACTCAATAATGACTTCTAAAGCCTTAGGAAGAAAGTTATTTGTGAATTTTGTTTACCCAAATAAATAATTTAAGAGAAAGCAGAAAACGTGACTGATAAATCACTTCTGCTTTCTCAACGGTTTGACAAACAAAAATTATACGAAGGTATAACATGTGTGTATGCACACATATATGCTCATTAACATACCCATAAGATGTTAATGAAAAAAATTAATTAAGCTAGGAAAAGATTAGAAAAGTAAGCATGAGAAGATAAATAGAGTTTACTTTGATATAATAATAATACCACACCCTACACTCATTACTCTTACACATCATCATTACACTTACACACATGCCACCCTTTCACATTGACAGTCACATCAAGGTGGGTATGGCTGAAATGATGGATGAAAGGTTAGGGGGTTTTCAACATTTTTTCATCCCTTATTTTATTCCAAGATGTTTCATATAAATACCCATCCACTTTCATTCATTTCTTTACACAAAAAATATATTCCTCTTCTCTTTTTTTTTTTTTTTTTTTTTTTTTTTTTTTTGAAGATTTTAGGGAACTCGATAATAACTTCCAAAGCCTTAGGCAAAATTATCCTCTTTCCTAACTAACTTTTCATAGTTGCATCAAACGCAACCTTAACTCTCTCAAACTCCTCCAAAGTTCTCATATCATCATTAGAAGCTTCTATACCAAGTTTGAATTCAAGGCAAGAGGCTTGGAGCCTCCGTCTAACCTTAGACCATAACAAAGGAGGAAGATAGGAGGGAGGCCGAGCTTAAGAAAGGTGAAGGATCTAGTTCAAGTGGCTTTCGTGCGATCGTAGCAGAGCTTTAACAAATTTTAGGAACATTAGAATCCAATGAAAGTGAGTAACTAAACTATAAAATGACCTTAACTATACATAATCAAAATGATTGCTATGTATGTTATATATTGCTTATGAATTCTATGATAAAGGTTTATCAAGTTTGGATGCTTATATGTTTGATTGTATGGATGATTAACAAGTAATGTTAAATACATATCTATAAACACAAAGGAAGTTAGTTTCCTTTTATTGAATGAAATGGTGAAAAACAGATTGTTAAACGTCTCAAAAATGATTTGAAATGTTTTAAAAAGGAATTCTAAACAAGTACAAATGTAAAAATGAAGTTTGAAAAGAATACGAATTTTCAACAAATTTTAGTGTGTCGCAAAATGGTAATTCACGATTTTACTCCTCTAAAAATGAATCTTTTGTATCGAGAAAACAATGAAACTAAAATCTTTGAAATAAATATTTTACGAATCATTATAACCATAGCTTTCTAATGAATCGACAAAATGAAGATTCCCTTGGGTAAATTTTGAAATATAACCAAAATAAGATTCAGAAAACATCGCAGTTTTGCAGTTCAAATTTTGTAAATGCAATTATTTAAAATTGATATTTTTAATCTCTTAAATATATAAAATAAATCTTTTAAATTTTTTAAAAGTGATTCAAGTTGATTATATGAATTCTGTAGTGATAGAAAAGTTGTTTTAATGAATTAAGCTTAAATAACACTTTTCAAGGCACTTTAGCAACACTTTTCAATAATAATGAAATTTGGATTTAAAACCTACAATTCTTATCCAAATCTCTATGAGTGTTTTCAAATAATTTAACGCATGTTTTGGAGGCCAATGAAATTTTTATAACTTAATGTTAATGATTAAATTAAGCCAAATAAGTATTGACTTAATCTTGGTTTCAATAAGCCAACGAAAAAACCCGATTTTTCTATTTTTGGGATTTGGATGTGGGTTCTTAACTAAGGATATGTTTGAACTGCAACCAGTGCTCTGCCTCACGTTGCCCTACTCTGGAAGAGTGATAAAGTAGGTTGAAATGTTGGAATCAAGTTAAATACAAACGATTTGTTTTCTCAAGATAAATAAATTGGATTTCTTAGAGTTGATCTTGTCATATTTAGTACCAAATTTCGAGGAGGGATCCATACTATCCATAAGATTCAAAATTTGTTTACATCATTATTCGATGGGTAGTTGGGTTTGAACATATAAATTGATATAGAGTAAAATAAATGTGATTTCTTTCGATCTATTAAACTAAAACAGACTTCGATCCAACTGACTTAGTGAATGAGGTTTAATAGTTATGTGAATACACCCGAAGAGTATTTGAAAGATATACATCCTTAGAAAATGTTTTATGAAGTAATGAATTAAAAAATGAAGAACACCCAGTACTATTTAAATGTTATTTTTACGATGATTAATATGAAGAGATAAAGGGGTGATTCCTATGTAAAAACCACTTCGAAATAATAAATGATTCGAAAGAAAGAATGATGGATGAGCATTGAACAAGAATGATGGAGAATGAATGTAGGGTAGTTGTGACTAACCCTCGAGGGAATTTCCTACATTTTAAATAGATAGCGATTCTGCATTCAGATTGTAAATACAAGGGCTACTTGGCGTTAGATCACACGATCTAATAAAGAGTAGTGCTTTCGACTTATCCAAATCCAGGATAACTTGTATGAAAAAATGTTTGACATTGCATTTTTAGTATGCGTACATTAATCTCTATAAATGTACATCTATTTGGTGGTGCGGGAAGCAACTCTCCTGCACTACATACACCCTTCTCTGAGATGTACGATCCAGGGATTGTATATTAGTGGAAATCAGTTGCGTGTAGTGGGTGTGACGACATAGCATTCAAACGAAAAATATGCTTGATGAAAAGTAATTGTGAACTTAATGTTCCTCACCCGATAATGGCAGAAATAATGCCCGTCTTTTAGCTGTGTGGGTCCCGACTATTAGGATATGATCATTACCGTTTTAGATTACTCATTATATTTAGAGTATTTGGTGTATGCTAAGATCTTAGAATAGGTCAGTTACGACTGGGGTGATGTTATGTTCGGAACAATGCACCATCTTTGGGTCTGTGTAGCTGGGTCGTTCTTGGCTGGAGAGAAGGGTAGAATTACCAAAAAGTATGTGTAATCCTATGTGCATTCCTCTATAAATTCACTATACGAATGGTAGTCCTTTGCTTTTTCATTGTATGGAAATCAGCTCTCCCTAAGAGATGTGTATTGTATTGTAGAGCCCCAAGAGTATAGGTACGGAATTTAATCAATATAACAATTTCGCATATTTCTGTAATTTATTTTAATGTTTTTGGCCCGTAAGTTATTAAAGATAACATTTGACAATTTCAATGTATAAATATTTGGTTATCATTAGGTAAAAACTCATGTTATTTTATGTGTGGTCATTGTCTTATGGGATACACATCATTTCCAAATTAAAAATTAAAGTTTCTCATGTCGGTCTCATGATTGTCCTAGAGTTGTTTTTCCTTTAAACACTGGGTGACCCTATTTTCTTTAGGCAATCTAGTAGCTCTGGTTTTTCTTCAATCAATCGGATGAAGCTGGAGCTGAAGAATCTGAAGACAGTCGCATTTTCTTAGTTTCTTTCAGCATTAGTAAGGACTGGTTCTACAATTGTCAAGGCTGATATAATTCCACTCTGATAAGTAAGATTAAGTTTTCTCTATAATGGTTTTTATGATATATATATATTTCATTATGAAAGATTCTGATACTTTTACTTTCTCACCCTTTTCTTTCTTAAGACAAACCATTCGCTTCTCCGGCACTTAGTTTTGCGGCATGCGAATACAGTGGATGTATTGTCGATTTTCGAGGGTCGAGGAAGCAGGTTGTTTCAGAAATAGTCAGACACAAAGTTTAGGGTAGTAAAATATGTTCAAAAATAATATTTATTGGGTACATAATATTTTAAAAGGAAAATATCATTTTGAAACATGAAATCTTGTATGAAATTAGGAGGAAAACTAGGAAAAATGTTTTGAAAATAAAATAAAATTATATGACACTGTATAAGCTATTTTTTGAAAGGAGGCAAGTCACTCGACTTTTATCTTATATTTAGATCAAGTAAATTTTTTATGCATACTAATATGGTAAAAGATTTGTTTTGCATGTTATAATAAATGGATTTTTTTCCAATTTGGTCTGCTTCTTAAAACTTATTATGTTTGTAGCCTAGTTTCAAAACTAATTACAAAGGTAATCCTATTTTGCCCAACTCAACATTGGGTTGGCTAGACTGCACTGAAGTCATTTCAAATTGTACCAATGTTTCTGTGTGTTTAGTTTCCTGCTATTACCCTTCTATATCCTATAGCAGATTACTACATCTACATTATTTACAACTAGCTTCTAATATGTCCTTTCCGCTTTACATCTCGATGTGTTTCGATATTCCAGATATATTATATTATTTCAGTTATATTCTAATGTTCCCGCTATAGCTTTTATAAAAGAAATGAACTAAAAAAATGACATTGATACATTATAAAAATTATAAAATCAGTTTTATAATTGAAATGTTTAACATATATTTTTAAGAATGAAAAATATTATAATATTCTATTAGATTTAGTTAAGCTAAATCAAAGTTTACATTAATTTACATATATTTGCACATATTTCTTTTTAAAATTAAGAATGTAATAATAATTAAATTATATGTCAATTTTTCATTTATTTAATCACAAAGCATTAAGTATGGATTTTATATGTTATTTTAGAGTCATCCATTATATACTGCTATTTCTTTACTTTATCCTCGCTATAACATTTTGCACATCTGCCGCATTAAACTCGCTGAGTGTTTTAACTACACCTCGGGTGTTTTAACTACATGCTGAGTGTTTTAACAACACAGATGTATATGTATGTGTGTCTATATATATATATATATATATATATATATATATATATATATATATATATATATATATAAGTTTTTTAGGAGACATCTAAAAAAAATTCAATTGATGAATTTTCAAATTTCACTTGACACAAACGCTATTTGAAATGACGTCAGTTTATTTTGGCTAGCTCAGTGTTTGGTTGGCAAAAACAGGGATACGTTTGCAATTAGTTTTAAAAAAAATGGGCTAATGGCATAACAAGATTTAACAAACATTTAAATTGAAATAAATCCTAGTTTTTCAATATGCTTCTTTTATTCGGAGGTATAGGAGTATGAATTATTTTTTCCTTTTTCTAATTTATTGCAGGCACATCTTTATTAGCTTCTCTAATAAATTCATCAAATCATTGATTTTACGAAGTCAAATATCAAGGTGATGCGTAGGTACTGAATTTGGTAGTGATGTTGTATATCTAAGAAATAAACATTAAAAGTTAAGCAAAGAGGTAAATGGTAAATGACTAACATGTTTTTTATGTTAAAATTTCTTTTTTGCATTTTTGATAATCATTTATGCATTTTATTTAGTATCAAAAAAATAACAATTACCATTTTGTAGGAGTTGAGATTATTTGTTCTATTTCAAGTAGAATGAACGAATATGTCATTTTTGTTATAAAATAAAACAAAACAGATAAAAGAGGAGAACCCACTAGAGAGAACATAAAGAGAACCTTTATTTATATTCATTTAGATATCTATTACAATGTAAACAACCTAGTTATTTATAGAGTCCACATGTCCTATAAATTACAGTAAACCCCTATAACTTATTAGCATATTCACCCTTATTACTTTTACATATTACAACAATCCTCTTTGAATATGCGTATGCAAAGATGATATAGTTAATTGCCTTATTAAAAAAACTTCTTATGAAAACCCAATGGTAAAAATAATAAATAAGGAAAATAGTACAATTTTGTTTTTTTTGGCAAAGCCAGCCAGATTTATAATGATCATACCACTATTATTAGAAAGGGATAATAGGAAAAGGATTACAGCACAGGCACAATAATCCCCATCTAATTTGAAGTGCCAGAACACTATAGCTATACAAATACAATACAGGAGAGAAATTGAGTGTTTCTACTACTACAGACCCTTAGTTATTCCCAAATAGAAAAGGAACTACTGGAGTCGTCAGAACGTAAAATATTAACATACTCAAAAAAAAAAAGTACAGCAAGATTAGGTACAAAGCACGAATTTGGAATACGAAACTCAACCTCGCAATCCCAAGTTGGGTCTAGTAACCGTAATCTGTTTCTCTTTCCTAGCTCACCCATCTCAATGAGCTCAAAATCATCTCTCACTACTTGATAATCCAATCACCCGAAATCCCCCTCAATTGTAGTGACATATTTGTAATACGTGTTTTCAAGAGGATCGTATCTTATCCCAGATTTTTCGTGGACATTCCTTCTCAGTAGGAATTTAATTACTTTTCAATTCTTCTTCTTAAATACTATCATCATCCGATTCCACAACATAGGAATCATCTTCATTTTTTTAAAGTACTTTATCAGTAGGAATTTAATTACTTTTCAATTCTTCTTCTTAACTGTGGTCCTTATCAGCTAGCTTATCATCCACTTTTGGCTCACGAGCCCATATATAAGGAGGTGGCTTCTTAAAAGGAGTTCGAACTTGGGGAGGACCCACTACAAAAATCTTACAATCTTCAATCAGATGTCCAAATGTATGGAAGTTAGTGCATATTTCTGATTGCCATGTGTGTTTAACATCAACATAGAAATCATAGCCATCTATAGAGATTTTAAGCTTGTCTGGCAGTAGTTTGCATTGTGTTATTTTTATAAAGCTTTTGCAAAGGAAAGATTTGTCCTAGCTTCCGTATTGGCATCAAAACATTTAAAATTTCCAATTCTACTAGCTAACCAATTTAAAGATGGGAGCTTCTGAAGGACCAAAGAATTTTGGTAAATATACTACATATAGGAATGGAAAGATCTCTCTCTCTGGTACTCTCAACCGCATACTCCAAGATGTATTGATAACCGGATTCCCTCCAATAATTTCTGAATCAAATTGCAGCACATTCCTTCTCTCCTTAATACTCGAGAATTTGAAGTAGAACATTCTATTCACATAATTAACACGTAGACCACCTCCCAAGATCCAGCCTTCTGACAATGGTCGCGCACATCTTGATACGGTGCATCGGAGTCTAAGAAAAAGCCCATAAGGTGGTCTGTCCAATAATTGACCCCTACTTGAACTACCTCAATGAAAGAATAGGGTTGTCTGGGGAAAATGAGAACTCACGAGGAGTATAAGCTCCTACATATCTTGGAAGGGTGGTGAAGAAGGATAAGTAACTAGGTCTGGAGAAATTCCCATTAGGTTTAGCAATCACATTTTCATACATTGGCTTGGAAATTTGCAATATTGAGTTTAGCGCAGCGGGTTTAGAAAGGGAATAAGCTCGAACACATGGCATGCTCGACAATATTGTGGCTAACTACAACGTAAGGTGGCACATACACTTCTCCACTCTCCACAATCATTCCATTATATTTTAAATCATTCAAAATCAGTGATCGTCTGTCTATATCAGGCTCAACATTTGTATTTCCATGTCCTAAAGATTTACCAGTGGCTGCCGAAGCAGTTTCAGCGAGGATGAATGGCTCCTCAACATTACACACATCCTTACTGAAAGTATTCGATAAATTCAAAGCTAAATCATTGTCATTCTCTATCCCAACTACTACATTTTCTCGTATTAATCTTTGAAGGGTTTGATATGAGAATAGATTCAAGATTTGCAGAGTTGCTTATCCATTTATCATCAACTTGCTTGCTAGCGAGTAGAGGAGCAACTAATGAGGGAGCAACCACTATAATACCAGAGAAAGGCATAGCAGAATTCAGTAAGGCTAAAGCATTTGCTAGGACCTGAATCAATTCGAAGCTACATGGGTCTGTTGTGACGTCTGATACCTGAGATGGGTCCATGAATTTGCAACCAAATCTGGTCACACTGTTTCCGAATTGAGGCTTCATTTTTTTGGCATCAGACAGTGAAGGTGGGGGGATAGGTTAAGGCGCGCGAAGAAGATGAGGCAGTGGAAAGATTAGAACGTGGGTACACGATTTGGGTGAGAATGGAATAGACTATGGGACGAGGGAAGCGCCGTTATTTTGTAAATACGATTTTGTTTCATCTTTAGATAACATATTTTACAATGTCACGACGTGGGCTAGTACTTCAAGATCAAGATAATGCCTCATTAAAAACCTTACTAACAAAAATCAAATGGGAAAAATATTAGTGAAAAAAATGAGTATACTATAACATAATTTTATACGCTCCCCGTGATTTATAGCGCGTTATTTAATTAGTCTATCAATGTAGTCGACGCATGCCAATTTTGTACACCATCTTCTTAAATGTTGACTTGGGAATTTCCATTGAGAGCAGATCTACCTCTTGTTCTTGAGACTGGATTTGTTTCTCCTCTTTTTTTTGTTGTCCTTTCATAGTTCATGTGTCAAGATAAATTTAGAAGAAATATGCTCCATCCTATCATCTATGATATAATTTACTTGAATCTGGGCCACGCGAGCTGCATTGTCTTCATAAATAATAGTTTGCTACATCAAAAGATGTTTGATACTTCTGGATCTAATGTTGCCTCGTTAAAGCCTTAGTAAAAAACTCAATAGGAAAATGTTACTGAAGGAAATACAATATAATATAAAATGTTGTATTTCAATAATTTGTTATATCAAATGGAGTATAATACTTCTGAATCAATGTAATACCTCGCCGAAATCTTTATAAGAGAAACCCAATGGAAAAAATATCAAATAAAGAAAAGAGTGCATTATAACTTGTTTTCATATATAAATGTTTGGGTTGATACTTCCAGCTCAAATACATTTTCATCACCTTTTTTGGACAGTAAGGGTCCTTTTTAATATCTAGTAATCTGACAACCATACGCATACAAACTGAATATGCTTTATCCATTTGAAAAGGCTTTGAAATTTTCTCAATGTGATTTAAGTGACAGGTTAATATGCAATTGTACTATGCTCAATCTGTAGAGTAAGACAATATTTCGTTTTATCAAGATATTTCATTTCAAATTCCTGTTTCAAGTAATCTATTGTTTCATCAATCTCTTCTGGAGTCCCAATCAAATTTCTTTATAAAGATACATGAAAAAATGAGATTGCTTTTATACCTAGCTTTTACCAAATATTCACTAAGACGGTTATGCCAAAATTTTCCGGATTGTTTTAAACTGTATAGTGATCGTCTTAGTTTTAATGAGTACATTGACTTTGATTTTTCTTCAAAAAACTTATATCGATTTGGGATTCTAATGTAAATATCGGATCATATAGATAAGCTATCACAACATCAGTTAATCTTTTATCAAGCTTCTCAAGAACTAAAAGGCTTATCACATATCGAAATGTTATGACATCCATAATAGGAGAGCATGTTTCTTTAAAGTCAAAAACTGGTCCCCATAGAAAGCCTTGTGCAACAAGCCATGCCTTGTTTCTCACAACTTTAGTTTTATCTTTCGTTTTCTTATTTAAAGCCGCCTTCCTTTTGCAATTTATATGCTACTAATATTTATTTATGAATACACTTCATGTGCTTACAATTTTGCGTTTTAAATGAGTTTGCATGTTGCAATACACATTTGATGAATAAGACAAGTTTCATTACAACAACACTAACAAGCACGAAGTAATCTATTCATCTTGAAGTATATCAAGATTTTCAATACTACAATACCTAGAACAATGTTGTAATCTGTTGTCCATGTCCTTGGCATTTTTTATAAAAAAAAGTGTTATTTATATTCTTTGAAAACTTGTATATTTTAATAAATTTTGCATATCGCAACTACAACTTCAATGGACATTAGAGTTTTATTACAACAATTCTTAAAAGTAGGAAGTAATCTACTCACCATGAATTATGTCAAAATTTTCATCACAACAATACTTAAAATAATGTTGTAGTCTACATTTCTTATTCTTTGCATTCTTTTCACTGCCAAAGTTATTTGCATTCTTCCGAAGTTTGTATACTTTCATTGTTTATACCTTTAGGATATTCTAATGTTTCAAACACTTTCACTACTTTAATCAATTCAATTATCTCTGAAAGTGTAATGCTTATAGCATAATACATGCTGTTGTATGATGCTTCAGTAACTTTTATGTGGTTTTGTCATTTTATATATTTCCAATTTTATCACATGGACTATAGATTCATATATCTTATTCAGGATAATTTCATGAGGGTTGATCATGTTTGTCTCTAATATGGGATTATTAATCCATTTATAAATATAAGCGCTTTATTAATTATAAATTTATCATCGATGATTATTTCTTCTTAGTTCTTTACATGATTTATTAAGATTTCAAAACTTATTAATTTTTAGGTACCTAAACCACTTCTAGAGTTATCTGACAATCATATCATGAGATTCTTTCAAAGAGCCCGTAAGTGTTTCTTTGAGAACGCACCTACTTCTTTATTTTGCATCTTTGTGGTTTACTTTAAAAATATTTTGAATTGACTTTTAAACTACATTTCTGTTGTGACTTACACCTTTTAATCATTTAAGGATTCAAATCTATATTGAAGAAAGTCTATTAGGGACATAATTGATAATTTCTGCATGTTACTTAATATTTTGCATCATTTGATATGTTAGCAAATATTTTACACCAATGATCAACATGATCTTATATCCCTTTATTCTCCCCCTCAATGTTGATAATCGTTGTCACAATGAATAATAATCCCTCTCTAGATTCTCATTTTCGATCCATTATCACATTATTACAAACAAATACATTATATGTATTTCAATCGTAGGAGGATAATGCTTTTATTAGTTGAAAGGATGCATTCATACTGTTTTACTTATTCTCTTTCATTGACCTAGTTACTTAGAGGAAATTTTCTAATTATATAGGTCATTTGAATACACATGACTTCAGGTTTTTCTATATTTATGTTGATTGGTTTTTATATCATTAAAATATATTGATGCTTATATGGCAAGCTCATATCAATAATCAAACAATCTTCAAGTTTTCAGTTGAATATTCACATATATGTGTATATACATGTGTCAACATATTACATATGTAATATATTTGCATATTCTTTCTCGTTCGAGTTATCGATTTTAGGACAAATTGTTTATAAGGTTACAATAATTAAATTTTGTTTGTCAAATAATGTCAATGTGAATCTTAAAGATCATATTATAATTTCAAAACATCTAGTTTGGAACTATATTGAAATTCTGGTTCAAATAAAAAAAATACAAACGATATCAAGTGTTAAAATTTACTCCACAATACATATGGAAATGTAAATATATTAGTAAGATATAACTCATTGTAAAAATCTAAAGTCTTTGGATGCATCATCATTGCCTCATATGATGTAACTTCTTAAGAAGTACAATGTTATTATTTCACATAGTTCCAATGAAGCTTCAAGCTTTTAAATTATGAATTATTTCAGGTTCATTAGTTGAGGAACTTTAGGTTCCTATGCATATATATATATATATATATATATATTTATATATATATATATATATATATATATGCATAGGAACCTAAAGTTCCTCAACTAATGAACCTGAAATAATTCATAATTTAAAAGCTTGAAGCTTCATTGGAACTATGTGAAATAATAACATTGTACTTCTTAAGAAGTTACATCATATGAGGCATACATACATACATACATACATACATACATACATATATATATACATACATACACACACACGCGTATGTATATCAAGTTTCTTAAATTATAATGAATCATAGTTCTCAGTCTTTTCGCATACTTCTAATTTAGATGCTTTTACGTTCTTACTAATTAGGAAAAACTATCAAGATTTCAAATTTATAAACTTTATCAAAAAGCTTTTTCATAATTCAAGACTTTAGGTCTCAAACTTTGAGTAATACAAATTCTAGTTTAAAAAGTTTCTTTGCACAACTTCAGGCTGTGGTTATAACCTTTCTGTTTCTTCCATTACATTAGACATTACTTGTTAAATACATCTAATAATGATACATATGTTTATTCTGATTCCAAACACAAACATATATCATTTAACTTACAATAACTAATGCATTTAATACATTTATTGTAATACGGTAATATTATATAGGAAAATTTTATTCTTACACCTGTAATTCCTTAACATACGCCACTGTTTTAATATAAAAAATTATGACTATTCTATCCTTACATTTTCAGTCCTTTTCTTATAATTCATCTAACTAAAAATTTAAAATAAAAAATATTTGATCAAATCTATAGAATTTTATAAAGTTAATAAAACCTAATATATCAATTAAGACAATTTTTACAACTAAATATTTTAATTCCGATATATTAAATCATCCAAAATTAGGGCACATTTTTAAAATAAAAACAAATCGAATAATTTATGATGTTAAGGTACAAAATTAAAGTCTTTTTTGAATTTTGGGTAATTTTTTTGTAAAGAATTCCTAGTTTTGTGTAACTTAGTTGTAAGGTTAAAGAGGGAAGATGATGAAAATATAAAGTGCAATTTTCGGAAATGCATAGTGTATGAAAAGAAAGATTTAGTGCATGCTATTTTATTTCAGATCATGGTGTATGTTAGGAAATCATGGGTGTATGAATAGAATTAGCCTATAATATATTACCATAACAATGCACTTAATGCATTTATTATAAAAGCACGGGAAATAACCGTTATGTAGTCTAGATATATGAATCAAATAAATAAATTTTACTTTAATCAACAGAATAAAATTTGAATCTAACTATAGTATTGATCAATTATAAAACTAAAATGAACAACTTAAAGTCACACTATTTTTATCAATAATCATATTTTCTAAAAATACCATATACATGCATAGTGTCTAATCAAAAATTGAGTAAAAGTTTATAATCATAGAACAAAGATTTTACATAAATTTAGTATAAGTGTATAATCATAGAACCAATATTTTACATTCTCTAATATGAATGATTCGAAAACTTGGAGATCTGTACATAAAATTACGAACATAAGTTACATATCTTAAATTCAAATTATTTCCGTCATATGGAAATTAATTCCACAAATTTTTTCTAACCAAACATACCAAAACAAATATGTAGAACCACAAATCAACATATCAAAATTGAGATTATATTATTGCATAACTTTAGGGAATTAAGATAAATTCAAAAAAAAAACATTTTGTTATTTTATTTTCACCATAGAATCCATACAAAGATCTTTTAGATCATTATTTTTACATCAAAATTACCTCTTATAATTATAGAAATTGCAGCTTCTAAATTTTCTATTTTATAACAAAAATTGCTTTCTGCATTCACTTCAGGTGTACTAAATCAAGATCAATATTTGGGTCTTATCTTAATATGATCTTCATGATACATTTTTTTTAATAAAAGCTACTTTTAGAAACAATAAAATACTTTTCCTAGACATACAATTATATCTCAAAACACAATCCAAAACATAAAAAAAACAAAAATGAAAAACTATATTTATAAAACATGTATAGATCTAGAAATTTATAATCAATATAGTTAGATATGCAAAATTTATGCTTTAGACCACATAAATTTCATAAAAATTTATATCTTTATTATATGTTCTAAAATCACTATAATAAAACTTCAAGTTTTACCATAATTTTCATATTGTTACTTCATATTTTAAATTGCAACGACTTCTCCAGAAAGTGCTTTTGTTCATGTATGAGAGTCTCATCTTCAAGAAAATAGTATTTATTACGAATGTAATGATCTCTCCTAATAATAAATTTCTTCAAGAAATTATGTGTAGCATAAAATTGCAATATATGCCTTTTGCCTTTTATTGAAACTTTTCCTTTCATCGATATTTCAAATCCTTTCCTATTATTTAATTCAATGTCCTTTTCTATAAGCAAATATTATGCGCACTTATATGCTTTGAGGCTTTATTTTAGCTTTCGAAGTGTTTAACTTTTCTTCTTTTTTCGTATGAACTTCAGGTTCCTTATTTGAAATAATTTGTCTAAAGCATGAGTTTTCAATTGCTCTTCCAGTGATAAATCAATATTGCTATTAAATTTAAATGCTACACCATTATATTTTATGCCTATAATTCTATTGAGTATAAATAAAAAAATCAAGAGATATTCTATCTTCAGTCTTTCCAAAAATATTACATATGAAAAGTAATTGTAGATCAAGAAATAAAAAAATTAGATCCACACTTTATATCATCAATAATAAAAACAACATGTATAATTAAGGTTCCATCATATTGGATTTGAAAAAAATCAAGATTAGATTCTCAAAGGAATGAAAGAATAAATCTATACACATATTTGGGGATAATAAAAATAATCAGATCTAAAAAAATAGATCCATTAGAACCCAACCTAGATCTGCAAAAATATAGAAAAAGGATCTGGGCATTTGAATCAAGAATTCTTAAGTAGAAGATAACTGCATAACAAATCTATTAATCAGGGATTATCAAACAGAAAATGATTACATAACAGATCTAGAAATTCATGAATAAAGAATCCTCAAATAAAAATTACTTACATGACAAACCCATAAATGTAGATCTAGAGGACTTCAAAAATAGCACTAATAGAATCTCATGCTGATAATGTGTTATGAAATAAAACAGAATTGGTAAAAGAAGAGAAGCCACCAGAGAGAACATAAGATATTAGGGAGAGACTTTTTTTCAATTGATTAAGATATCATTACTATGTAAGCAACCTCACTATTCATAAAGTCTACATGCCCTGTAAATTACAATAAAACCCCTTAGCATATTAGCATATTTATACTTATAACTTTTACATATTACAATAATGTCAGTAAAAACTAAAATCAAACCTTTTTATATTAACCATATAACTCAACTTTAGTACTCTAATAACATAATTAAACTGGAAATTATTGTCGTAGTATTCATTTGTTTGGAACAAAATTAGATTTAGGATTAGAATTTGTACTATTTTTTAATCACTAAACGTAGATTAATATTTTTTGGGGCCTCGAAAGAGGGGGGGTTGTATTTTATGATAATATCATATAGGTGTAACCCTATTTATGGTACGGACTTCCACCTTTTTCTATATAATACGGTAAAATTACAATCTTTTTATTATATATTACTATACCTCTATTTGATTACTAAATACAAGCACTGTTGACTATTTTGGCTGTTTGAGTACATTCAACCACTTATGTTATTTCTTTTGAACATACTTTCATCTAATTAAAAGAACTAACTACGGAACATAATATAAGCTTAAGGTTAATAGTAATGCAAAAATCATATAAGAACATTTTTTTATACCATTTAAAGGTATTTTTTGCTCGTTTTTCGATCATCTTCCTGAAAAATGGTTGTTAGCTCTACATCAATTATCCCTCCATCAAATCCAATTTCGAGCATACTGCCAGTCCCATCTCAACCAAATCTGCAGCGCCTTATGCCACCTTGAGCTCCACCAGACCCTCCTTCAATTTCCTCTGTTGCCTCAATGGCAAGGATTTCCCCGAATGCTAAACAAGATATTCCATGTCAATGCGTCTAGGCTTTTTTGTTCAGTCGCCTCCCACATAATGCGAGAAAGTACAAACCCGTTGAATGAAGCCCACATGTATTGGTAATGCAATGAAATACACTGATGGGGTAGTTTTAGCCAGTGAGAAAGTGTGGATTGACACGTTGTAGGGTTCTTTCTCGTCCAACCTCTATCATATATGGAAGTCAAGGGCGGACCCAGGATTTAACATACGGGTGGGCTGACTTTAACGCTAGTTTTTTTTCTTCATATTACAGTGAACACTACAAAAAAATGTTCATTTAGAGACTACAAATCAAAAACTGAAATACCTCAGTTTTTAACTTTAAACTGATTAATGATTGTAATAGTCGGTCCTTAGATTTCAATAGTAAAGATTGAAAAATTGTGTAAGCTTCCTTTAAATTTGTATATAAATTAGATATCAATTTCAGTCATTATTCAGTGTTTAAGAAATAAAATATTCATTAGTTATGATTTTCTTTTGGATTATAAATCCAAAGGCCATATTTGATGATCTGATGCATGTACTCACCTTAGGTACATGATAGAAAAAAAGAGTGTGGCACTTTATCGATAACTCATCAATAAAAAAGTACAGTAATACAAGGCAAATAATCAACAATCTCTACTTGCTTAAACCCAGAAAAAATAAACAAAAAACAAAGGCCTGAAAAATAAAGCATTACAAAAGGAGCCCACGACCCATTAACAATATCCAACAGTATGTGACCATCCGTCCCTTAACACATCAAAAGATGAAAACACGCAATAGAAGCCAGTTCATTAAAGGGAAGAACCCCAATTTCACGCATATATGGCGGCTGCTTCATCCTGGATCAAAATCATCAATTCCCCAATTAATCAGTGTATCCATTTCTTAATTTTCGTTTTTCTATCTTTAGTGAATTCTTCTTTCTCACAAAGCTCTATATTTGAGTACTTCCCTAAATGTGCCTACTGTAGGCTAGCTATGCTCTTAGGTTCTAGAATTATTTTTCTGTTTAGGGTTTACCCAGTGCTGCAGCCCAGCTGTGTCCAGGGCTAGATCTGCTCTTAATGGCAGTTATGCAGAAATTAAAATCAATCTAAAGGCTGAAAGGATTGGTCAAGATCAAATCTGATGGAACTATTTTCCTCTTCCAAATATCCAATGAAGAAGATAGGTAAAAGATACTCACAGCTGATCAAATTCTGATGAAAAGTAAGCTTTTTATAATTAAAGCATACAATTCAAAGATTATCAAAGTTTGTAGTCTGATAACATCTGTGCTAATGTGGGTTCAAATGCACAATATTCCTATCTTTGCATGGTCACATACTGGCATTAACCGGTTGGCAAGCAGACTTGGTAGATTAGTTTGCATGGACAAGATGATAGAGAAGATTGAATGGATTGAATATATGAAATATCTTATTGAAGTGAACCCAAATCAAGAGTTAGTTGAAGACTTTTTGGTTGAAACTCTAGATGGAAGTACCCAAAACATCAAAGTCAATTATCTCTAGAAACTAATGTATGTATTGGAAAGTCCTTGGTTACTCCACTTTAACATGTTATAAGAAAACTGATAATGAAAAGGTTAAGGAGAAAGTAAAAAAGAGTGAGGCAAAGCAGGGAAACAATGACAATCAGTATAAAAGGAAAGAAGTACTCAATAAGGGAAACATCAAAGGAAGAATGAATGTCGCGAAGCATTTGAAGAAATGGAAAAGGATAAGTAGGAATAAGGCAAGTACATAATCCTACAAAAGACCCATTATCAATAAAAACATTTACTCGGAGAACAACACTGGTATATCTCAAATTTCTCTAGATAATGGCCATCGAGAATTGGAGGAAGGGGAGATTGATATGAACAAAATAATGCACCAAGGAATAGATGAGATGTGTGAATTAATTGAGAAAGAAAGCATGGAAGTCGAGAAAGAAAATGAAACATGGATAAATGATGATAATGTTAACATTGTACAGTTGGATATCTTATCCTCTGTGTTGAATTGTAATGGCTTAGATGACGAAACGAGGAATAATGCTAATATTTTAAGCAATTTCGATGAGTCCAGCATGGAAAAAGTATGATGTTCATTATTGATATTAATGGAACCAATGTAATCACAACTGCTGAAGTGTTTAAAGAAAAGAAGGCTGGTATTGGTTGTATATATGTAGTGCAAATGCAGATTGATGTTGGGAATATTGCAGTGAAAACCAACAAGATGAGCAACAATGCTATGGAGATACAGAAAAAAAGACAAGCATGTACCTAGTAAATTGGTACAGGAGCAAACAACTGAAGTTACCGACAACATGCAAAATCAAACGGTAGTAAACCATGATAATAATCTCAAGAAAACTCATGTTGAAAGTGGAGAAAAACTCAAAGGAAAATGCAGATCCCACATTGTTAGATTGCAATGGGGCACAAAAGTACACAAATGACAATCTTGCTCCACCAACAGCATATTTGGAAGCTAAAGAAATTGAAGAAGCATCCCAAACTCACATAGTAACAGCTAAGAATCCTATAAACAATAAGAATGACAAGAGAAAAAAATCAGGTTCTAACAGTTCTTAATCATATAGCTCTAGCTCCATGACCAAGCTAATGAAAAAAATTGCTGAAGAACAAAAATTTGATCGACATTACAAACAATAGGAGTTTGGAATGCTAGAGGAGAACATCAAGATTTCTAATGGGATGCATATAAAAGTTTAATTCATAAGTACAATTTAAGTATCTTAGATACACTTGAAATAAATCTCAATGTTCAACTGACAGAAAGAGCTGCAAGGTATGTGAATCCGACATGGTTGTTCATTTATAACCTTGAAAATGCAAGTTGTGGGAGAATATGTATATTATACGACCCCGGTATACATAGCCACACAAAAATATTATCCACTGATCAACTGATTCACTTCCACAGTGTTCATAAGCCATCAAAAACATCCTACTTCCTAACTTTCATGTATATATGTAACTCCTCTAATGCCAAAAATAAAATGTTCAAACTCTTACCCAATTTCAGACAACACACACATCCCTGGTAGTGGCGGATCCAGAAAAAAAGTTCAGTGGGGGCAAAATTTGTATTGCTGCACATGAATCTCAATGGGGGCAGCTACCTTCCTATTTTATACTTCAGTATCAGTACCCTTATCATAAATCTTTCTGAGGATTAGTTATATGCAGCCGATAGGTGTGCTGAATAAAATATATTTAATAGTATTACTAGCGCTGGCTGATGAGGATCGAGGAAGGAGTTGCCTTGGCCCGACCGTTTTTTTCTTTTCTTTTTGGGTTTGGGTTTGTTGCGGAGGGGGTGCATTATAAAGGCTAACAGAATAATTGAGGTCCCAACCTCAAGCTAAATTACAATGAAGCACAACCCACAGAGTTACCAGCTTTTCTTAGAATCTCAGTGGGGGCAGCTGCCCCTACCGGTTCCCACGTGGCTTCGCCACTGATCCCTGGATTGTGTGTGGAAACTTCAATTAACCTCTCAAGATTTCTGATAGGGCATAAGGTAGCATGATATCCCTAAATGAAGTGAACTCCACTAACATTGCAATAAATGATTCTGACTTGATAGAAGTTAATGCTACTATAGTTGAATTTTCATGGAACAATAAGAAAAAAGATGGACCCAGGACCTTTTCAAGGATTGATCATGCTTTTTTGCAACCTACCATGCATAAATGCATGGCCTGCCTTGAACAATTACCTTCCTCTACCCAAACTCTCTAATCACTCACCTCAAATACTGTACTTAGGGGACCAGAGCCTTATTAGAAAACTAAGTTTCAGATTCTTTATCTCCTGGACTAAGGAGAATGGTTTTTCCGGCTTAGTGGAAGAAATTTGGAATTTTTCATGCTTTGGAAACCCCATGTATGTGTTACACAAGAAACTCAAACATCTTAAACACGCTCTCATGAACTGGGCAAGTAATTGGTTTGGAAAAGGCGATAAGATCTCTGATGCTCTGAATGAACAACTTGATAGAATTCCACATCAAATGCTTAATGATGTAAGCAACCCTAACCTTGCCAATCATAAAAGTGTTTTCTCTCAAAAGATAAAGGATGCTTTGTATATGGAAGGCCTCATGAAAAAGTAGAAAGCCATACTAAATTGGTTAAAGGATGGGGATCACAACACTGCATGTTTCCACTCTGCATTAAAAGCAAAGCACAATAGAGAGACCATCTATAGAATAATTGATATGGATGGCCAACTTCAAGACACTCAGGTTGGAGTATAAAATGCATTTGTCAGGTAAATTTCCTCTTTTTTTTGCAATGATTCTAACTTCACCCCTATTCTAAATGAAATTAATCCTGTTATTCTACCTAAAATCAATCAAGAATAATATGATTCACTTTCCAATCAAGTCATTAATTTGAAAATATCTAATAGATAAATTAAAAGAAAACCGAAAGAGTCATGGCGTCTCAATCTCTAATATCCTTGTGATGACCGCCCATAACTCCTGCATTAACAAGGGAAATAATGCGCTGAAAGACATTCCAAGCAGCTATGGATGATAATGGGGGTAAGATAACACAAGCGGAACCTATCGTATAACTTACAGCGCAGGGATAAAATATAATAGAACACATATAACATGTAATAATAGTGAAGCAGAATTGAATAGAATCCTAAACTCTTTCATAACACCATGAAAGATCCATTACAAATTTGGATAACACTATAAGAGTCTGTACAATAAGCCTCACTACAGCGCTCAGAGTAAACACTAAATAGCGGAAACAACAAATACCAGACAGAAGAAAATAATACGCCAGCCTCCTGCTCGTCATCGCACAATAGCATCGTCTCATCAAGACCTGTCATCTGTCACCTGCTACTCAGTCTGCCCATCTATAACAACCCGCCCGGAATGCGCCTAAATTTCAATCCAGAAAAGGCCCATCGAAACTTAGAACCATTCTAAATGGATCGTTGGTTCCTGCAAGGATTACATTTGCACAAATAATATATACACAAATACTTCGAATGGAAATCTCATACATCGGAAAGAGAAAATATAATATTGAAGTAGGACGTACCACTTCATTTAAAATCACAAAATTGCAACACAATAGTTAAAGTTACATCTGTTCCATGGGTACATCAAATAATTCATTCTCACATGTTACAAAAAGAAGTAAAGCAATAACTACTAATAATAGCCTAATGACTTCGTCTTCGGGCCCCGTCATTATATCATCCTTAACTCTTACCCAATCCACTGACCTGTTGGATATGTTAATAGAGGGGTCAGAACATAAAGTTCTGTGTGACTAAAATGTGGTGTTATCTTAAAGTTCATACCCTATATTTTTAGTAGGTTACATATGTCGATGTATGTCTACACAATACGCAACATTCATACAAACACTGAATTCTAACCAATGAGGTGGATATCCAAATCAATCGCTCATTAGTGTTTTTAGGGTGAAGACCCAATGAGGTGGGCATTCTTGGTCACTTATGGCCTTATTAAAGGTAGATTCTTATGATCTCTTATAACCCTGAGGCGGACCCCTAGCCCCTCAAGACCCCGTCCTAGTACGTCAACGTTCTTAAATCTATACTCTCAATTGTAATATGAGAAGTAGTATTGCGAACATGACTACTTAACTGATATTACGTTATAACACCTATGTCACTTAAGACTTCCCTTAGATAGTTAGTGAGCATGCAATGGCCATATATCTTTTCTATACCAATTTTTTCGCTAGTTGAACCCTTACAAGCTTCAAGAGGAAATGGACATCCCTCGTGAACTACCCTACTCTGTTACCAATTATTCCAAACCACTTTTAGAGAAGGAGGACCCAAAGACTTACTTCAAATCTAATAAAGGTGGGTCCCATGACTTTGGTTCCTCTCCAAGGAATAAACCTTAGGAGGGAACCTAGTCCTAACCACTTAAGACCCAAATTAGACAAGAAGAGAGTCAGCCACTTAAGAGCTTCTCAAGATATGGTAGACCTTCCTATTTTTACATGGTAGACTTATATATATATACACACACACCCTAGACCTCTCACATTAAACCATACACCTGTAGATGCTGGATATGTTGGGTGGTTCCAGGAGGGCTTCTACCACAGTTGGTTTAACCTCGTGCCATAGTGTACTATGTTTGAATGGCCCATGGCACCTAGACATCTCACATTAGTTGGGCCAATTTGTGGTTGCTGGATTTGTCGGTCGGTTTCGAGCAAACTTCCACCACAAATGATAACTAACCTCATGTCTGTGTGTCACTTATTAATATATGTAAAGTCATTCTATACGCACACACAAGAAATCAATTATATATGTACATGGGAACATTTAGAATTCCTAATCGCATTTATTACATTAATACAACGTTAATTACATTGATTACATTTATATAAGTATAATAATTATAATGCATAAATGACACTAATGTTCGTGTAAATTAGAGAACATGTCTAATGAGATAGAAATGCCAATTTTTCTAAATTAAGGTATACAAGTTAGTTTTTACATATCTTGACTGCTACAATTTAGGCATGATGACTTAAAAGCATAATAACACATAGCAGTGAATGAAAAAAATACGATCTTACATACAAACTTGAACTTGCAACCTAGGATTATTGGGATGGTTTTAATAATGGATTAAAAATAGAGTATGACATACACATATAATATATACATGTATGTTTATAATTTCCACCTTATCTAATTCACCCCTTTATGGTGTTTTGCACATAAAAACGTTTACATTTGATATGTTTTAAGTATGAATACATTTGGATCTAAAATAGAATTCAAACCTAATCAAATCATGGAACAATAAAATTTAAACCCTTTTAGGTTACAATCAAATGTTTACATAAGAGTGAATTACACAAAGTAGAAACAACAACACCACCACCCCATTCATTCTCAATCCAATATAAAAATCTGAACCTATAAACCCAAATATCATGACAATTCATAAGCAAATATAAAATAAAGGATTTAAGGGTCTTTGTATTGATGTTATCGATTTCCAAATCCTCTTAGGCATAGCTGTCAAGATGTTAATCTATTAAAAAAAATAGAATATTCCTAAGAACATAATATTCACTCACAAATCTAAGGAAAAACAAAGAGGATTTCTTGTTGTAGATTCAGATCTGTACCTAATCTTCATGACAAATGTGCTCCAATACTCCTAATGTATATGTAAGAAACATCTTACAGATTTATATATATATATATTCTAAATTCCAGAATTCATACTAAAACCTATATGGATTTACATTAGGGAGAAGATAAGAATAAATGTTAGAGGAATAGAAGAAATTCTTAACCTTTTTCTGGAATTTAGCAATGGCAGAAGAACAGCATGGAGGTAGATAGAATAAAGTGGCTAGGGTTTTGTTGTGTGATATGAGGGCCTATATATAGTTGCTCATGTGAGCGTAGGACGCTAGATTATTCATATTAATTCTTAGCCATATATTTATATATATGTATCACTTTTGAAAACCCTAACAAAACATAGATTTATTGAGCTCCTCAGCCGCTAGGCAGTCGACCAAAGGTCGACAACCCTTCTAGGGGGCGATCAACCTCCTGGTCACGGAAACGCCCAATGAATGTATGTTGCGCTGAGGTGTTAGTTTAATTAATACATTGCTTAAATTTCTTATTTGTTTCCTTATTTATAATATTCTCTGTCCTCATAATCTTATCCTTTCTTTGAATTTCCAATTCTCCCTCTTTAATTTAATATATTTTGGACATATATATATATATTACATATTTATTTAATTAAATATATATATATATTCTGCATGTTACTGTCCAAATTCATTTGTTTATAACTTCTACATACATTTGCCATTTTAAATATATTATATATGAAAACGATTTAAAATTTCATCACTAATCCAAATAAAAAGATTTCGTAGAAAAATTCTTAAAACCGTAAAAATATCATTTTCCAGCTTTATTATTAAAATTTTCATTTTTATGTATTATCAATATTTATTTATTTCACAGGGTGTTACATTCTCCTCTCTTAGAATAGATTTCGTCCTGAAATCAGTTTGAAGGGGCGAAACAAAATTCGCTCGAAACATCCATGTTGTACATGCATGTTATTTTTAATTCACCCATAAGCATCCACGACTTGTAGTGGTTATGAACTGAAGACCCACTAAGTGAGCTTTACCCTAGCATGTAGGTATAATAAGTGATGCAATATGCATGCAAACAAACTAATTATGCATATATTCCTATATGAGTGTTTTGCGCAATAGTATTGCATACATTTCCTAACATCCAATCTAGCATTCACAATGCATCCATAAACGTTATTTTGAGGAAAAATTACCCGAGAAAAGCTCTGGTGAGTCTGTCTCCTATGTGCTTTCCGCAGGATCATTTCTCCATTGTACTCGGACAAGGCAAATGGTTTCTTGTGGAGTCTCTTTATTCCGTGCTCTACAATCCTTATAGTGGAACGAGGCACCCTAGACTCCAACTTGAGTTTTTTCTATGTACCCAATTTCATCAAGCTCGAGTCTGATAGCAGAATCATGTAGGCATTTCCATAGATAAGATACATGAAAAACATTGTGGATTCCTGATAGACGGTCGGGGAAATCCACTCGATAAGCCAAAGATCTTGTCTTCTCGATGATATGAAAAGGCCCTTAAACTTGGGAGCCAACCACCCAGACTTTTCAAACCGAACCGTCTTCTTGAGAGGGGATACTTTTACGAATACCAACTCGCCAACATTAAATTCAAGTTCCTTCCTTTGCTTATCAACATACAGCTTCTAACAGTCTTGGGTTGCCTTCATCTTCTGCCTAACGGAAGATATCTTCTTCGTGGAATCACGGACAAAGTCTGGTACAAGCATAACCTTGTTGGTAATTTCCCACCAACAAGTTAGCGATTTGCATGACCTCCCGTACAATGCTTCGAAAGGGCCATACCAATCATCATTTGAAAACTGTTGTTGTAGGTGAACTCTACGAGCGGTAGATGTTGCTCCCAAACTCCTTCAAATTCGATGATACAAGCTCTGAGAAAGTATTCCAAGATTCGATTTACCCTTACCGTCTGTCCGTCGATCTGCGGATGATAGACTGTGCTTAAGTTGAGGGTCGTTCCTCAATGCTGCTTGTACTCCTCTCTAAAATTCAATTGTGAATAAGGGTTCTCTATCACTCACAATACTTAATGGTATACCATGAAGTCTACTATCCCTTTGACATACAATTGGGATAATGAGGCTACAACCCTTGTCTTCTTAACTGGTATAAAGTGGGCACTTTTGGTTAAACGATCTACCACAAACTAAATGGCCTCATTACACTTTTGGCATCTATGAAGTCCATGGAAATATGTTCCCACTTCCACATAGGTATATAAAGGTAGTATAATCCTCCGGGCTTCCCTTGCTCTACTTTCACTTTCTGGCATGTCAAGTATTTGGCCACGAACTCGGCTACATCTTTCTTCATTCTTTCCCAATGGAGATTCCTCTTCATATCTTTGTACATTTTATCCCCACCGAGATGTATGGTCATCTTTGACCTATGACACTCCTATAGAATTTTTTTTAACCCTTCATCCTTAGGGACGTGAAGTAGTCCATCCCAAAATAAACTTCCATAATCTCCAATTGAATATCTAACCGTATAGGGAAAAGTCTCCTTGTTTCTCACTTTCTCCTTTCTGCCACTAAATTCCTCGCCCAGGTCTTGTGCACTTCAAATCCTATCTTCTAGAGTAGGTCTAATAACCATGCCTCCAAGAAAACCATTTGAGGTGGTTGGCGAGGGTTGAAAATTAAAACTAGAGAGATATTCTAATTGTTTCCATCTTGTCATCCCATTCAAGGTTGCATGTTTCCTACTTAAAGCACCCGCCACAACATTCCCCTTTCCTGGGGTATAATGGATCATGAAATCAAATGAGGCAATATATTCCATCCACAGTTGTTGTCTCAAGTTTTGGTCACGTTGAAAAAAAATACTTTAGGGATTTATGGTTGGTAAAGAGTTCAAATTTCTCCCCTAAAAGAAAATGCCTTCACATTTTAAGGATGAATACTACTGCAGCTTACTCAAGGTCATGCACTGGATATCTTTTCTCCAGATCCTTGAGTTGTCTACTAACGTAAGCAACTACTCTTCCTTCTTGCATAAGGACCACTTCTAAATCGGTCCCACACATATCAGTATAAATTGTAAATAATTTTGAACCGTCGTGTATGATTAGGTAAAGGTTATGCCGCATTTATTAATCCAAAAAACACCAAATTCTTCTTTGTTACTTACGTTAAAGGAGTTGCAATCTTTGCAAAGTCTTTAATGAATTTTCAATAATATCCGGTCAATCCAAGGAAGCTTCTCACTTTCGTAGTATTTCGAGGTATCCTCCACTCCTTGGTTGACTCGATCTTTGCGGGGTATATGGCCAATTCTTTACTTGATATAATGTGTCCCAAAATTCTAACTTCTTCCCTTTAGAAATGGTGCTTCAAATTTTTTTCTTTCAATTGATTCTTTCTTAATATCCCTAACACTTGTCTTAAGTGATTTTCATGCACTTCACGATCTTTTGAAAATATAAGGATATCATCTACGAAGACTACCACGATCTTATCTAGAATGCCCCTAAACACTCTACTCATGAGGTCAAGAAAGAAGGAGGGTGCACTCATTAATTCGAAGGGTATAACTTCCCATTGGAACAATCCATCTGGCATCCTAAACGCAGTTTTTCTTTGCTGTCCTTCGAAATTCTTAATTGGTGAAATCCAGTAGCAAGGTCTAATTGGAAAAATACTCGGGCTCCTCCCAAGTGGTCAAAAAGGTCATCGATTCTAGGTAAGGGGTACCTATTCTTCTTGCTCAACTTTTTAAGTTCCCTATAATCCACACAGAGTCTTCAGGATCTATCAGCTTTGGTGGCAAACCCAATTGGTCCACCGCATTCTGAGGTATTTCGCTAAATGAAACCTTTTTGTAATAATTCTGAAATCTGTTTATCCAACTATCTTCTTTCATTAGGCGCCATATGACTTAAGGGTAGTGCTACAGGTTTAGTGTCCTTCTCTTGGTTAATACGAAAAGAGATTTCCATGTGGGGTGGGAGTCCCGTGACTTTTTCAAAAACATCCAAGAACTCACAAATTATAAGGACCGAAGATGGTCCTTCTGAACTTAGAGATAAGGAATATAACAAGGCTTTATCATTGTTCCTAACATTACAAGGGATAGTTAGAAAACGTCCTCCTTGGCTCTTAAGATGAACGATTCTCTTATCGCAATCTAGGAAGGCACCATAAATTGACATCCAATCCATACCTAAGATAAGGTCATACCCCATAAAATCCAACGCATACGCTTTGCAAAGGAACTCGACATTGTCGACCTCCAATACTAGGTCTTTACACAACAGTTCAAAATACTTAGATCCTCCGATAGGATTGGCTACCTCTATCGGACTATCAGAGATAGAAATAGGAAGGTTCAACAGATTAACAAGTCTCTTAAAGAAAAAAGAATGGGTCGCTCCGGAATCGAACAAGGTGTATATAGAATTTCTAAAATAGAAATTGTACCTCCAAGTGTGGGTTGCCATTGGCCTTTTGGGGGTCGTCTTTGAATTAGTGTTGCTTCTATTGCATAGTTCTGGCCACTCTTGACGACTTCAGGCTTTGGGCAGTTCTTGGACAAGTGTCCTTCTTCATGGCAGTTACAACACTTTCCTTTGAATTCCTTCTTCGTCAACGAGGTCCTACTATCCTTGGCCTTATGACCCTTACAGTTGCACCTTGTACAATTTTTTGCTTCCTTTCTGAATTTGTTTCCCTTCTTCTTGTTTTTCCACCATTCCTTTTTACTATTCTTATTATTGTTGGTGTAACGACCCGAAAAATCTGAACCAATTTAAAATTTTTAAATTGGCTAAAATAGTGGATTATAAATATTTAAAATAAATATTTTAAATAATAACGATGAAAAGTAAGTTTGAATCGACATTTGAAAATGAATATGATTAATTCTAATTATAAACAAGGCCTGAAAAGGCGCTGCAGTTTCAAAAATTGAATTCAAACTTTGTCGGACTGTAACGGGTGCAAAACAAAACGGATTTGAGTGAAACCAAAAATATTTAAATCTGTTAGTGGATACCTTTCTAACGAATCTGAAAAATCGAAGTTTCATTGCGGAAAGCAAAAGTTATGGCCAAATGAATTTTCAGAAAGGTCGCTATGGAATTTATATAGCCCGTGAAAGTGACCATTTTGCAAACGACCTCGGAATTTGACGAAACCACTTTTGTTGGATCTGGGATGTGAAGTTATTGCTAGATTTCAAATTTCATAATTTTTGAAGCTAGTATGTGAGCGTGGCAAAGGAAAATGTGTTTTGGTCAATTATAGTTAAATTGGATCGACCAGAAATGGGCCTTTTTGCAAACTGTCTCAGAATTCGACGAAACTAGTTTTGTTGGGACCGTATCGTCAAAACATAGCTAGATTTATTTTTATGGAATTTTTCAAATCAGTTTGTGTCCCTGACAAATTGAAATGTACGTTCAAATTGAATATTGAATGTTATATATATTAAATCGAAGGAAAACTGACTGAAACATTCGAATGGGCCTTCGAAACATATCCCATTGTGTTCGGAATGGGGGTAAAACGCTAGGGACGATAGTCGTTGGGTTTAGATTGGGGTTCGTGTGTGAAAGGGGGTATTTTCGAAATTTAAAAATATATAAATAAATGGAAAAATCTCATTGGCCCATACGATTTTCTCTCTCCCCGACTCTACCTGGCGCACGACGGAAATCGATTCTTACCTTCTCTCCTCTTTTTCTTTTGATCTGCTCAATGAAATCCAACACCACAGTTATGGTTTTTGTAGTACTTCTCATTATCTTCAAATCCATATAAGTATTGGATTTTTTTCATGCAGAATTGAAGGAGAATTTGAGCTCGAAAGTCGAGCCCTTCATCTCGCCGCCGCCGTCAACTAGGGCCACCGAAGTGGGCCCCGCTCCAGGCGCCAGTGCGCCTCTCTCCCCTCTTCCTCGCTGCGAAGGCTGATCGTCGATCCGCTTCACCGTTTGATCGAAAAGATCAACCCTAGTTTTGAACCTTTCAGCTGAGAGGTACGGCTGTTTAATTAAAACTGTTTTTAACAGTTTAAAACCGTTGTAAACTTTGAGAAATCATATCTTTTTCGTTTCTTGTCGAAATCCAGTGAAACAATAGACAGTGAACTCGTGTGGACGTCTTCTACCTTCTAGAAGAGACCGCATATTTTTCTGAGCCTTCTGCTATTTTAGGTGGAGTGGAACCCAATGTGAGATTTCTAATTTATAAAAGATTTGGAAAACGACGATGTATAAATTATGTAGTCGATGTATGAGTTATATAAGCGTTGTACACCTCTTGTATAAGCATTGTAGAAGTTGTGCGTTCGATGTATAAGTTGTATATGCATTGTAAAAATCATATATGTGTTGAAATAGAAGTGAAATGCTATATATATATATATATACACACGCCCCTCGTCCACAAACCATGGACGATATTTATTGGTTGTGATTGGTGTGAAAATAGATTGATAGCGAATGGTTGATTGAAATTGTTTGTGGTTGGAATTGATTGATTGTGGTTGAAAATTACCCGTTTGTGGTTGAGAAATATTTGGTTGAAACCACATAGGATTAGTTTGTGGAAATGAAAAAAATATACATGCCGCCTGCGTGCGAACTAGATGCATGAATCCCCATTGTCAAAAACCGTGGGGTTTTAAGGTAGAGCGAGGAGCCGTACTAGGGACGGTCCCGGTTTTAACTACCCTGCCATTATGCTGCCGAAATTTTGAATAATATTCATGTGTTAGAATTATTTTCATTTGTTGAAACTATATTTATTCTTTGAATAGAAAACCTTCATGTGTTGAATAGAAATTCATTCGTTGAATTGAAATTCATGTGTTGAATGGTATTCGTGTTTTAAATATAAAAATCACCTTTTTATCTATTTACATAAACTATAGAAAACCTTCATGTGTTGAATAGAAATTCATTCGTTGAATTGAAATTCATATGTTGAATGGTATTCGTGTTTTAAATATAAAAATCACCTTTTTATCTATATATATAAACTATAGAAAACCTTCATATGTTGAATAGAAATTCATTCGTTGAATTGAAATTCATGTGTTGAACGGTATTCGTGTTTTAAATATAAAAAATCACCTTTTTATCTATTTATATAAACTGTAGAAAACCTTCATGTGTTGAATCGAAATTCATTCGTTGAATTGAAATTCATGTGTTGAATGGTATTCATATTTTGAAAGAAATTGTTTTATTATAAAAATCCAATTTTTATCATCGATATGAACTATATGAAATAATCTTGTTTTGAAAGAAATTGTTTTATAATAAAATAGTCGAGTTTTGAAATAAATTGTTTTACATTAAAAATCACCTTTTTAGTTTATACATGAATTGTTAAAAATAGTGAAGTGTTGAAATAGAAAACAGTTGGATAAAAATATCATTTTTATCAAATGTATGAAAATCAATTTGAAATCGAATAATCGATATGTATATATATAAATAGAACTGAAATATATCGAATAACGAAGCTGCAGTTCGTATTTTGAAACCGTGATTTCAAACGATTAGTGTGGGAGATCTGACCATCGGATTTTCCCGAAATCGCAACCGTTGGCTTCGCTTTGGAAATATCTTTCCAACGGCACTTACTTTGAAAAAATTCAACGGTTGGATTGTCTGGAATGTTTAATTCAAATCTGAAGAAAAACAGCGCCAGAATCGATTATATATATATATATATATATATAAATAATTAAATTAAATCGAATAACGACGCTGCAGTTCGTATTTTGGAATCGAAACTTCAAACGATTATACCGGGAGATCCGACCGTCAGATTTTCCCGAAACTGGAACTGTTGGACTCATTTTGAAAAGATCTTTCTAATGATGTAAATTTTGTGAAGATCCAATGGTTAGATTTTTAGATATGTGTAAATCAAATCTGAAGAAAAACAGCGCCACGACCGCGTTATGGCCCGAAGCATTGTTTTGAATAAAATTGGCTATTTTAAAATAAATAAAAATAGCGATAAATCGTTATAAAATATTATAAACGATATGGATGTGAAATTTAGAAACTAACTGAAGGTTGGCTAAGTCGAATGGTTTCTTGGGTATTGATCTGATGTTGGTTTCGGCCTTCGGGGTTAATATTTGGGAAATCGTTCTCTTACTGATTGACGGTTAGTGACTAATGAATTGAAATGATGCGTAGTAGTGTTTGTGTAGCACTTGTTTATTATATACGCGAGTTGCTCAGAAAGACCGGGTTTATCCCATTCTGAATAACTGAATCGACGATAAGAAATCGAAGATGAAGACGGTGGTCAAAGACCGGAGATCTTCACCTCGTTTGTATGGTAACCGAGGTCCTGATTGGGAGGCATCCCGAAATATGGATAATGAGTGGCGATCGTCCAGGCGTACGTGGTGGTCGATGGATTTGCGAGGTATATAGTGCCTCCGGTTTCGTTCAGACCCAGAATGGACTTGTAAATGGACTGTGTGTCTGACATTGGATTTTATTCTGTGTTGATTGATCTCTATTAAATATACATCTGTTTGGTGGCGGAGAATTTATTCTTTTGCTTAACTCCCTTCTCTAAAACGCACGAGCTCAGAGGTTGTATATCGATGGACATCAGTCGCATGGCATGAATTGCTAGTGTGGCATGCCTAAGTGGCAAATGATCAGGGCTTCTGTTGAAAAGCAAAGTCTTGTGGTGATGATCAAAGCACCGCCTGTGTGGCGTAGCTTTGTGTATAACATGAATTCGCGAGCCTCACACCCCGGTATGAACCAAAAACGGGAGAAGGACCTCAGGGAGGGCATGCGTTTCCTTCTAGCTAGGAGTTTTGTCGGTGTTTTTACATGGCCTGACATTATACTTATGTGGATGATGGATTGCGAGGCGCCTCGGATATATCGGTCGATCCGCGTTGGCTCATTTACGCCCCATAGGGCAGGGAAATGTAGTGCTCAGGAATTTTAATCCACATCGGTGGACCGGCCCTGTCGCTCCAAAGGGTCACTCGAGCTCTTACCCTGAGACATGGGCTAGATTGTCTCGAATTTGGTAAGGACTATCTTTTGCCTTGGTTCATGACGGAAATCCAATTTCCAAATACGTGACTGTGCGGTTTTGATTGTGTGTTTGTATATATATATATATATATATATATATATATATATATATATATATATATGGCGACATGATATATGGTACCCATGCCGTCTATGATTGATAGTTATGATTCGAATTGTTTTTGAAACATATAAACACTAGTAATAATATCAAATGCTTTGTTTTATTCGTATCAAGCATATTTTGGACATTATTAGGTAAAACTCTATCCTCCGGTTTGCGTTGCATTGTGTGATGGGAACTGGGTCTTATAATGGCTTCATTTTTATAAAAAGCATTGTGATGTTTGAAAGAAAGATTTGTTTTAAAGCACTGGCAACCCGATGGAGTAAACCCGTTCCACGAAAGTGGCGTGGTCCTGTGATTAGCCATATTTTTAATGTGTTGAGTAGATTTCTCATACCAGTCCCATGACTGACTCGTAGTTTGTTTCACTTTCAAACTCGGGTGCCCCTTTTTCTACACAGGCAGCCTTGTATTCAGGTTTAGCTGGCTCTTTCTGGATAGCTGGAGCTGAAGATGGATTCTATTATTTATCTCTTTTTATGCTGTTCAGCTCGTATTGTACATTATGTTTGTTTTCCGCTGTAGACATTTATGTATAGCTGAACTATATTTGTACTAAGTATGATCCTGTATACTGTGTAACTCTGATGGTTACGTTTATCCAGTATATTCTATTTATCATTATCTGGTGCATTTATTTAATTCTGTTCTGCTGTTATCTGTTTCTGTGTTATATTCCAAGGATTACCCTTGCCGCCGTCAGTACGGGGTTTGGGGTCGTCACATTTGGTATCATAGCTTTGGTTAAGCTTAGTTCTGGAATATAACATATTAACGAACTCGTTAGAAATAGGAACAGTAGTGTTCTAGGACGAGTAACTCATTACAGATAGGATCAGTAATATCCTAGTATGAGTAAAGCAGAATGAAATACACCCCAATAGACACATTTACATTTGAAGTATATGTTTCTATGTTTTAAAATATCTTTTCTGAGATCTGACACTTGCTGCTATTTGCAGAAGTACTAGAAAATGAGTGTCAGAAACAGAAGGAATGCAGAACCGGATATTGAGGCGCTATTAATCAAGTATCGAAATATGAGTGGAATATCGTTCTCTGGTGAAGAATCTATTATGAAGACACAGGCTTGGATTCGTTCTGCTGAGAAAATCTTTGATGGTTTAAACTTGAGGGATGTCCAGAAAAGATTACTGGCATCCTGGACACTCAAAGATGAAGCTTTGTTCTGGTGGGATTCGGTTATTGAGAATAATCCAGAAGGTGATATCACCTGGGACAGATTCAAAGTGATTTTCCTGGAAAGATTTACTCCTCCCGAAGCGACTGAGCGATTATGTGATAAATTTTCTTATCTGATACAAGGAGATATGACCATTCCAGAATATCATAAGAAATTCAACGAACTTTCTCACTTTGCTCCCCATCTAATTCAAAATACGAGGAGAAAGAATCTGAGATTTATTAACGGGCTTCAAAGGAAATACCAGAATAAAGTAATGGGGCATGTGAAGCTTCCTTTTTCAGAAATGATTTACATGGCTTACCAGTACGAAGATCTAGACAAGAAAGGCATGTTACAATATGAAGAGGAGGTCAGCTCTAGCAATAAAGTTGAGTCTGAAACTGATCGTCCTGAGGCCAGTACGATGTCTAAGGTCAGTAAGGAGCCTAAAATCAATCGAAAAAGGGCCAGATCTGAAAAAGAACCAGCAATGACTGCCATATGCAATAACTGCCAAAAGCCAGGGCATTTTCAGTGAAATTGCAAACCCTCGGAGAAGCGAATAAAGAGTGGATCTAAATCCGGTAAGAAGTTTCAAGAGAATAGAAAGTGCAGTCAATGCCATCAGACCGGTCATCTTTCAAAGGCCTGCCCGCTATTCAGAAAACCTGAAGCGGTACATGTAAATGAAGTGGTAGAAGTACCTGCATCCTCGTCTGCTCAGGAAAGGTCTGATGTTTTAGAAGGCACGCTTAATGTCAAGAACATTCTGGTTAAAATACTGTTTGATACAGGCACGTCACGAAGCTTTATTGCAAAGAGTGCAATCAAGAAGTTGGATTTGAAATTGAAGAAGCTCAAAGAGCCAATAACTGTCCAAAATACAGTTGGGGGTTCCATCGATCTCAGTTGGGTTTGTGGGGTGCCTGTCTCTTTTTCCTGCTATAAATTCCCTACTATTTCTATCATCATGAATTTTAATGAATTCGATCTTATTTTGGGATTGGATTGGTTAACCAAATATAAAGCTGAGGTTAGATGCGCCGAGAGAGTTGTTAAGGCGAAGTCCCAATCAGGGAATTATATAACCATACCATGTGAAGGCCCGAATTCAAATAGGAAAGACTTCTGGGCAGCTCTCGATATTTCTCCTGCTTAAATATAAAATATCCCTAAAGTCACAGAGAATATTCCCGGCCTCGTGAAAGATATTCATGTCGTCAAGAATTATGCGGATGTGTTTGAAGAAATTGTTCGCTTACCTCCGTAGAGAGAAATTGATTTCAAAATTGCTTTAATTCCGAATGCAAGGCCGGTAGTTCACGTTATTCGAAGAATGTCCTTGAAAGAGAAAGAGGAATTAGACAATCAAACACGACAGCTCGTATGGAAGAGTCTGATCAGGCCTAGTATCTCTGATTGGGGAGCAGCAGTGGTGTTTGTCCCAAAATCAGACGGTACTCTGCGACTATGTGTAGATTATCGCGATTTGAACAAGCAGACGATAAAGAACAAATATCTATTGCCGCGAATCGATGATTTATTGGATCGTCTGAATGGAGCACAAGTATTCTCAAGGATGGACCTAGCTACAGGCTTCCATCAGCTTCGAATAGCCGAAGAGTGTGTTCCAATGACAGCATTCAGAGGTCCCGACTTATTCTACGAGTGGTTAGTAATGCCGTTCGGCTTATGTAACGCTCCAGCTTACTTCGTCGATCTGATGAATAGAGTGTTCAGAGGGGTTTTGAATAAATTTGTTCTGGTTTTTATTAACGATATTCTAATCTTCTCTAAATCTAAGGCCGAACATGAAAAGCATTTGGAACAGGTTCTGGAAATTCTCAGAAGGAATGTATTAAAAGCCAAACTATCCAAATGTATATTCTGGCAAGATGAAGTGAAATTTCTAGGCCACGTCGTATCAAAAGAAGGAATTGCTATGGATCCAAGTAAAATCACAGCTATTCAAAACTGGAAGCAGCCTAGCACTCCTACAGAAGTCCGCAGTTTTCTCGGATTGGCTAGTTATTACCGGAAGTTCGTTAAAAACTTTTCGAAGATATCTAGTCACTTAACGAAGCTTACAAAGAAGCACTCAAAATTCAAATGGACTCCAGAAAGTGAGGAGGCTTTTGAAGAGCTAAAGTTAAGATTAACGACTGCTCCAGTGTTAACCATTATTGACGGCAATCAGGATTTAAAAGTCTGGACTGACGCTTCTAGAGAAGGCCTTAGCGCAGTGTTAATGCAAAGAGGTCAAGTGATTGCGTATGCTAGCCGTCAGTTGAAACCACACGAGAAGAACTACGTAACTCATGATCTTGAGTTGTTGGCTATCGTCTTCTCTTTGAAAATATGGAGACACTATCTTCTGGGCGAGAAATTCGAACTATATACAGACCATCAATCGTTAAAGTATCTGTTCACCAAGAAAGACCTGAATCTGAGGCAGCAATGTTGGCTAGAGTTCCTTGCAGCATATGACTTTGAGATTCTATACACTCCAGGGAAAGCCAATGTCGTGGCCGATGCGTTAAGCCGAAAGAATGAAATGATCGCCCGTTTTATTATCACGACTACATTGATAGATAAAATATCTTCTCTTCAGAAGGATGATCACTTCATTCAGAAGATTAGGGAGATAATTCAACAAGGCGAACCCTCGAGTTTTCAAGTTGATAATGAGGGGATTCTAAGGCTGAAAGGTCGAATTTGTGTTCCTAACATTGCTGAGCTCCGAAAGGAAGTACTGGATGAATGCCACAAGTCAAAACTTAGTATCCATCCGGGAGTAAGCAAAATGTATAATGACATCAAATGCACTTTCTAGTGGAAGTCGATGAAGAGTGACATTTCTTTATATGTTAGTCGATGCCCTACTTGCCAGCTAGTCAAAAGCGACCAACAGAAACTGGCTGGATTGTTACAACTGCTAGACGTTCCTGGTTGGAAGTGGGAACATATTTCCATGGACTTCATAGATGGTTTGCCCAAAACCAGAAAGGGAAATGACAGTATTTGGGTGATCGTAGATCGTTTCACGAAGACCGCCCATTTCATACCTGTCAGATCAAACAGAACTGCTCAGAGTCTGGCGCAGATATACTTCAAGGAAATTGTCAGACTACATGGAGTGCCGCTCAGTATAGTCAGTGATAGAGATACAATATTTACTAGCAAATTTTGGGAGGCATTTCAAGTAGAGCTGGGTACAAAGTTGAACTTGAGCACCGCCTACCATCCTCAGACAGATGGTCAAACTGAGAGGGTGAATCGTATACTAGAAGATCTATTGCGGGCTTGTGTTCTGGGTTTCGGTGGATCATGGGAAGACCATCTGCATTTGGCTGAATTCTCTTATAACAACAGCTACCAGGCGAGCCTGACATTGTCGCCATTCGAAGCACTGTATGGTAGACCATGCCGATCTCCTGCTTGTTGGGTCTAACCCGGTAATAGACTTGTGTTAGGGCCTGATATGATCCGAGAAGCTGCCGACAAAGTCGATTTTATCAAGAAATGATTACTGGCCGCTCAAAGCCGACAAAAGAGTTATGCCGATAGGAGAAGAAGGGATATATCATTTGCTGTTTGCGACTATGTATATTTGAAAGTATCGCCGATGAGAGGAGTTATCCGGTTCGGTAAAACCGAGAAGTTGGCGCCCAAATTCATGGTCCGTTTCCAATTCTTGAAAGGATCGAAACTCTCGCTTATAGGGTCAAATTGCCTGATTGGTTGCCCGGAGTGCATGATGTATTTCACATATCTCAACTTTTAAAGCATGTTCATGATCCAGACTTGATCATGGAAGAAGCAGCGCAACAGGATATTGAAATTACCCCAAAATTGGCTGTGAGAAGAGAGCCGCTCAAGATTATCGGCAAAGAAACCAAAGAGCTGAGGAACAAGAAGGTTCACTTAGTCAAAGTGCAATGGAGCGGAGATCCGCGAGATTGTACTTGGGAAACTGAGGAGAGCATTAAGAAAGCCTATCCTAGATGCCGAGTGGATATCTGATTGACTCCGGTGCAAGGTACATTTACCATACTTTGCATTACCAATTAGTTCTCTACTCTGTTGTTATTTTCTTTCCATGGATGTGCACTTTTAATTCTATAGTCTGAATGATTTTAAAAGAGTATAGAAATTGATTAGTATATTTTTGAAAAGTTAAAAACAAATTGCTTGTTGTTTGCATTGTGTGATAGTAGATTTGATTAATTAAAATTATTGAAACGATAGTTAATTTAATCAATAATAGAATGAATGGTAGAATTTATTCGATTAAATCACACATTGAACTGATTAGAAAATAGATAGAAATATATCCTTGTGCATTATATATGTTTGAACAGGTAAATGGATAGCTGTTGAGTAAATATTTTATTTGCATGCCCGACAAATAGGTAAACCTTAATGAGTTGGATGCAAAATATTATTATATCAACTCCTGTGAATGCCATTGGATGCGGAGTGCTGGTTATTCTGTGTGTAATAATAAAACGTCGCCATAGGATAGTAACAATTAATTTTGAACTACATTACATGGCATACTTCTGAAGATAGGCATACTTCATCATATACCACATAAGCATTTGGAGCTTGTGTGACGAGGTGGAAGATTTACCATACGAGCGAGAGGCTTGTATGGCGATGACTATATTCTACAGGTTGAACTGATGACTGATATGGACTATTTAAATTATAACGATAAAATTGCCAGATTAATAAAAACCCCACACGGGTCTGGAGTTGACAATAATCACGTCTCTCTAGTCATTAGATACGGCACAAGGACTATTTATTTCCCACACGGGACGAGGTGACGAGGATTTATCCTCTGGAGCATTTAAAATACACACTCCCTCAGGCTTTGACAGGGTGACGAGAATTTATTCTCTGGAGTTATTATCAATACATGCTCCCCTGTAAACACCAAATTATATCACTATAAATATGTGTATGCTTTCTAGGATTTATTGGGTACCTAATACAGCCCAATAAATTTCCAAACCTCTCCCCGTACAAAGGAGGTTATGGCGAAATTTTTCGAAAATTCCGGGTGTTAGCCAAATTTTTGAAGAATTTGAAAATTTTCAAAAACTGAAAAGTTGGAGAATGGAAGCCAGATTGAACGTAGAGTTGATTAATCAAACCACTTTCGACTTTGTTCCTTTTCGGAGACGAAAAGTTTTAAGTGGGGGAGATTGTAACGACCCGGAAAATCTGAACCAATTTAAATTTTTTAAATTGGCTAAAATAGTGGATTATAAATATTTAAAATAAATATTTTAAATAATAACGATGAAAAGTATGTTTGAATCGACATTTGAAAACGAATATGATTAATTCTAATTATAAACAAGGCCCGAAAATGCGCTGCAGTTTCAAAAATTGAATTCAAACTTTGTCGGACTGTACCGGGTGCAAAACAAAACGGATTTGAGTGAAACCAAAAATATTTAAATCTGTTAGTGGATACCTTTCTAATGAATCAGAAAAATCGAAGTTTCATAGTGGAAAGCAAAAGTTATGGCCAAATGAATTTTCAGAAGGGTCGCTATGGAATTTATATAGCCCGTGAAATTGGCCATTTTGCAAACGACCTCGGAATTTGACGAAACCACTTTTGTTGGATCCGGGATGTGAAGTTATTGCTAGATTTCAAATTTCATAATTTTTGAATCTAGTATGTGAGCGTGGCAAAGGAAAATGTGTTTTGGTCAATTACAGTTAAACTAGATCGACCAGAAATGAGCCTTTATGCAAACGGTCTCAGAATTCGACGAAACTAGTTTTGTTGGGACAACGGAAATTGATTCGTACATTCTCTCCTGTTTTTCTTTTGATCCGCTCAATGAAATCCAACACCACAGTTATGGTTTTTGTAGCACTTCTCATGATCTTCAAATCCATATTAGTATTGGATTTTTTCGTGCAGAATTGAAGGAGATTTGAGCTCGAAAGTCGAGCCCTTCATCTCGCCGCCGCCGTCAACTAGGGCTACTGAAGTGGGCCCCGCTCCAGGCGCCAGTGCACCTCTCTCCCCTCTTCCTCGCTGCGAAGGCCGATCGTCGATCCGCTTCACCGTTTGATCGAAAAGATCAACCCTAGTTTTGAACCTTTCAGCTGAGAGGTACGGCTGTTTAATTAAAACTGTTTTTAACAGTTTAAAACCGTTGCAAACTTTAAAAAATCATATCTTTTTCGTTTCTTGTCGAAATCCAGTGAAACAATAGACAGTGGACTCGTGTGGACGTCTTCTACCTTCTAGAAAAGACCGCATATTTTTCTGAGCCTTCTTCTATTTTTGGTGGAGTGGAACCCAATGTGAGATTTCTAATTTATAAAAGATATAGAAAACGACGATGTATAAATTATATAGTCGATGTATGAGTTATATAAGCGTTGTACACCTCTTGTATAAGCGTTGTATAAGTTATACGTTTGATGTATAAGTTGTATATGCGTTGTAAAAATTATACATGTGTTGAAATAGAAGTGGAATGCTATATATATATATATATATATATATATATATATATATATATATATATATATATATACACACACACGCCCCTCGTCCACAAACCATGAACGATATTTATTGGTTGTGATTGGTGTGAAAATTGATTGATAGCGAATAGTTGATTTAAATTGTTTGTGGTTGGAATTGATTGATTGTGGTTGAAAAATACCCGTTTGTGGTTGAGAAATATTTGGTTGAAACCACATAGGATTAGTTTGTGGAAATGAAAAAAATATACATGCCACCTACGTGCGAACTAGATGCATGAATCCCCATTGTCAAAAACCGCGAGGTTTTAAGGTAGAGCGAAGAGCTGTACTTGGGACGGTCCTGGTTTTAACTACCCTTCCGTTATACTACTGAAATTTTGAATAATATTCATGTGTTAGAATTATTTTCATTTGTTGAAACTATATTTATTCGTTGAATAGAAAACCTTCATGTGTTGAATAGAAATTCATTCATTGAATTGAAATTCATGTGTTGAACGGTATTCGTGTTTTAAATATAAAAATCACCTTTTTATCTATTTATATAAACTATAGAAAACCTTCATGTGTTGAATAGAAATTCATTCGTTGAATTGAAATTCATGTATTGAATGGTATTCGTGTTTTAAATATAAAAATCACCTTTATATATATATAAACTATAGAAAACCTTCATGTGTTGAATAGAAATTCATTCGTTGAATTGAAATTCATGTGTTGAACGGTATTCGTGTTTTAAATATAAAAAATCACCTTTTTATCTATTTATATAAACTATATAAAACCTTCATGTGTTGAATCAAAATTCATTCGTTGAATTGAAATTCATGTGTTGAATGGTATTCATATTTTGAAAGAAATTGTTTTATAATAAAAATCCAATTTTTATCATCGATATGAACTATATGAAATAATCTTGTTTTAAAAGAAATTTTTTATAATAAAATAGTCGAGTTTTGAAATAAATTATTTTACATTAAAAATCAACTTTTTAGTATATACATGAATTGTTAAAAATAGTGAAGTGTTGAAATAGAAAACAGTTGGATAAAAATATCATTTTTATCAAATGTATGAAAATCAAATAGTTTTGAAATCGAAGAATCGATATATATATATATAAATAGAATTGAAATATATCGAATAACGAAGCTGCAGTTCGTATTTTGAAACCGTGATTTCAAACGATTAGTGCGGGAGATCCAATCATCGGATTTTCCCGAAATCGCAACCGTTGGGTTCGCTTTGGAAATATCTTTCCAACGGCACCAACTTTGTAAAAATCCAACGGTTGGATTGTCTGGAATGTTTAATTCAAATCTGATGAAAAACAGTGCCAGAATCAATTATATTTATATATATAAATATAATTAAATTAAATTGAATAACGACGCTGCAGTTCGTATTTTGAAATCGAAACTTCAAACGATTATACCGGGTGATCCGACCGTCGGATTTTCCCGAAACTGGAACCGTTGGATTCGTTTTGAAAAAATCTTTCTAGTAAATTTTGTGAAGATCCAACGGTTAGATTTTCGGATATATGTAAATCAAATCTGAAGAAAAACAGTGCCACGGCCGCGTTATGGCCCGAAGCTTCGTTTTGAATCAAATTGGCTATTTTAAAATAAATAAAAATAGCGATATTATAAACGATATGGATGTGAAATTTAGAAACTAACTGAAGGTTGGCTAAGTCAAATGGTTTCTTGGGTATTGATCTGATGTTGGTTTCGGCCTTAGGGGTTAATATTTGGGAAATCGTTCTCTTATTGATTGACGGTTAGTGACTAATGAATTGAAATGATGCGTAGTAGTGTTTGTGTAGCACTTGTTTATTATATACGCGACCGGTTTATCCCATTCTGAATAACTGAATCGACGATAAGAAATCGAAGATGAAGACGGTGGTCGAAGACAGAAGATCTTCACCTCGTTTGGATGGTAACCGAGGTCCTGATTGGGAGGCATCCCAAAATATGGATAATGAGTGGCGATCGTCCAGGCGTACGTGGTGGTCGATGGGTTTGCGAGGTATATAGTGCCTCCGGTTTCGTTCAGGCCCAGAACGGACTTGTAAATGGACTGTGTGTCTGACATTGGATTTTATTCTGTGTTGATTGATCTCTATTAAATATACATCTGTTTGGCGGCGGAGAATTTATTCTTTTGCTTAACGCTCTTCTCTGAAACGCACGAGCTCAGAGGTTGTATATCGATGGACATCAGTCGCATGACATGAATTGCTAGTGTGGCATGCCTAAGTGGCAAATGATCAGGGCTTCTGTTGAAAAGTAAAGTCTTGTGGAGATGATCAAAGCACCGCCTGTGTGGTGTAGCTTTGTGTATAACGTGAATTCGCGAGCCTCACACCCCGGTATGAACCAAAAACGGGAGAAGGACCTCAGGGAGGGCATGCGTTTCCTTCTAGCTAGGAGTTGTGTTGGTGTTTTTACACGGCCTGACATTATACTTATGTGGATGATGGATTGCGAGGCGCCTCAGATATATCGGTCGATCCGGGACCGATGGAGTCATTTGTTGGATCATTTACGCCCCATAGGGCGGAGAAACGTAGTGCTCAGGAATTTTAATCCACATCGGTGGACCGGCCCTGTCGCTCCAAAGGGTCACTCGAACTCTGACCCTGAGACATGGGCTAGATTGTCTCGAATTCGGTAAGGACTATCTTTTTCCTTGGTTCATGACGGAAATCCAATTTCCAAATACGTGACTGTGCGGTTTTGATTGTATATATATATATGGCGACATGATATATGCTACTCATGCCATCTATGATTGATAGTTATGATTCGAATTGTTTTTGAAACATATAAACACTAGTAATAATATCAGATGCTTTGTTTTTTTCGTATCAAGCATATTTTGGACATTATAAGGTAAAACTCTATCCTCTGGTTTGCGTTGCATTGTGTGATGGGAATTGAGTCTTATAATGGCTTCATTTTTATAAAAAGCATTGCGATCTTTGAAAGATAGATTTGTTTTAAAGCACTGGCAATCCGATGGAGTAAACTCGTTCCACGAAAGTGGCGTGGTCCTGTGATTAGCCATATTTTTAATGTGTTGAGTAGATTTCTCATACCAGTCCCATGACTGACTCGTAGTTTGTTTCACTTTCAAACTCGGGTGCCCCTTTTTCTACACGGGCATCCTTGTATTCAGGTTTAGCTGGCTCTTTCTGGATAGCTGCAGTTGAAGATGGATTCTATTATTTATCTCTTTTTATGTTGTTCAGCTCCTATTGTACATTATGTTTGTTTTCCACTGTAGACATTTATGTATAGCTGAACTGTATCTGTACTAAGTATGATCCTGTATACTGTGTAACTCTGATGATAACGTTTATCCAGTATATTCTATTGTTCATTATCTGGTGTATTTATTTAATTCTGTTCTGCTATTATCTGTTTCCGTGTTATATTCCAAGGATTACCCTTGCCGCCGTCAGTACGGGGTTTGGGGTCGTCACAGTTGGAACTTCCTTCTCCCTTCTCACCTTCTTTATCCCCCTTTGGACCTTCAGCCGTGCATAGGATATATGTGTCTACTTGGGTTGCATATGATAAATGTCTCTACTAGGGTTTCAAAAGTTTCTCAAAATGTTACTTGGGCTAATAAATTTCCTTCAGTGGGAAGTTTAATCCTTTAACAAACCTCAAGACTTTGTTCATGGGGGTCTCTGCCAAACCTCTCCCAAACTTACATAATTATGTAGATTTGGACACATATTCTTGCAAGCTCAAGCTTCTTTGCTTGAGATGGATGAATTTCTCCATCTGGATAGTCATTTCTGTTCTTGGCAAAAACTTTGCTTCGAAATGGGTTTTGAATTCGGACGTGGTAAATATTCGGTCCTTGTTTTCTATAGATACCCAATTCCATCATTCAAAGGCCTCATCTTTCAAGTGTCAGGTCGCAATTCTCCTCTTTACATCATCAGGCCAAACGGTAGCTTCAAAAATTCTTTCACAATTCATTATCCAAGACTGGGCATTAGTAAAAAAATTCCTTTCCAATAAATGGTCCCTCCAAGATTCATGAAGCTCTTACGGAAGCGACAAAAGTCAAAGGCTAAGGCTACCTCAACAGTAGGAGCTGTAGGAGCCATTGGGGTAGGATTAGCAACAGAGACTTGTTCAACAGTACAGGGATACTGTTGGAACCATTCTGGAAAGTATCGGGGCCTTGCTTGGTTACCCTGCTCAGTAGCATTATCAGCCATTCTACTATCTATAAAGAAAAGGAAGAACCCCTTAGTGGATACTCTTGAGATAGTATTTAAGATGAAAAGGGAAGAAAACGATGAAGCTGTCTAGTATGAGTATGCTTATTAGGGTAAATATATGTAAAGCCATTATATATGCACACACAAGAAATCAATTATATATGTAAATGGGGACATTTAGAATTCAAATCTTATGCTAATCACATTTATTACGTTAGTACAACGTTAATTATGTTGATTACATTTATATAAGTATAATAATTATAACACCTAAATAACGCTAATGTTCATGTAAATGAGAAAACGTTTCTAATGAGATAGCAATTGTTAATTTGTCTAAATTAAGGTATAAAAGTTAGTTTTTCCATATCTTTACTGCTACAATTTAGGAATAATGGCATAAGAGCATAATATCACATAGCAATGAATGGAAAAAATACAATCTTACATACAAACTTGAACTTGCATCATAGGCTTATTGGGATGGTTTCAATAATGGATTAAAAAAAGAGTATGACATACACATATAATACATACATGTATGTTTACAATTTCCACCTTATCTAATTTACCCCTTTTTGGTGTTTTACACATAAAAACGTTTTCATTTGATATATTTCAAGTATGAATACGTTTGGATTTAGAATCTAAACCTAATCAAATCATGGAATAATCAAATTTAAACCCTTTTAGGTTACAATCAAATATTTACATAAGAGTGAATTACACAAAGTAGAAACAACAATAACACCCCTTTCATTCTCAATCCAATACTAAAATCCAAACCCATAAACCCTAATATCACGACAATTCATACGCAAATATAAAGTACAAGATTTGGGGGTCTTTATATTAATGTTATCAATTCCCAAATCCTCTTAGGCATAGTTATCAACATGTTAATGTATTAAAAAAAATAGAATATGCCTAAGAACAGAATATTCCACTCACAGATATATGGAAGAACAAAGATGATATCTTGTTGTAGATTCAGATATGTTCCTAATCTTCATGACAAACGTGCTCCAATCCTCTTAATATATATGCAAGAAACATCTTTTAGATTCTTATATATGTATATATCCTAAAATCCAGAATTCATACTAAAACCTATATGAATTTACATTAGAGAGAAGATAAGAATAAAGGTTAGAGGAATAAAAGAAAATTTTAACCTTTTTCTGGAATGTAGCAATCGTAGAAGGACATCATAGAGGTAGATAGAATAAAGTGGCTAGGGTTATGTTGTGTGATATGAGGGACTATATATCGTTGCTCGAGTGACCGTAGGCTGTTACATTATTCAGATTAAATCTTGGCCATATATTTATATATATATCCCTTTAGAACAATCTTACCAAACATAGATTCATTGAACTCCTCAACTGTCAAGCGGTCAACCTAGGCGGTCGATCAATGGTCGACACCCGTCCTAGGAGGGCTATCGACCTCCTGGTCGCTGAAACACCTAATGAACGTATGTTGCGCTGAGGTATTAATTTAATTAATACGTTGCTTAAATTTCTTATTTTTTTCCTTACTTATAATAATAATCTTTGTCCCCATAATCTTATCCTCTGTTTGAATTCAAGTTCTCCCTCTTTGATTTAATATATTTTGGACATATACATATTACATATTTAATTAAATATATATATTCTACATTTACTGTCAAAATTCATTTTCTTATAACTTCTTCATATATTTATTGTTTTCAGCATATTATATATGAAAACTGTAACACCCCACTCTTTTCTGCGCCTAAATTTTGATAAAAACCGAAACTCAAACACATCCAAGCGTGGAGAGTGTAATATGGTAATTGTAATAAATGAGCATGAGCATAATCAGAGTATGACAAAAGAAAACTCACAGTGGAAACAAAATATGATAACTAGTATTAGCTCAAGTAACTACCTTTTTCAAAGTAAGTCACTTTGCCAATACCGAGCATGAGAGAGAATGAGAACCGAAAGCCAAACCTAACACCTATGAGAACCCGACCTTCTCTAGAAAAACCTGAGTGGTTGTAATGAGGATGGGGTCCGAACAACAAGATTCTGGTGAACAAGAAATGCACAACACAGATTATACTACACAGATGTATCCCGCTTGGTTCAACCCAAGATGTATGCCTACCAAGGTTAGTGATTCTAGCTTAACCTTGTAAATGTTTTATGAACGACTCTACTACCCTTTTCAAGGTAGTATTCCCAAAGTATAATACCGTGATAGAATGTTATGTCAAGGTATGTCTACGCAGCGTACAAGAAACACTAAGTATATAACCAATGGGATGGATATCCAAGTCAATCGCCCATTAGTGTTTTTAGGGTAAGGACCCAACGAGGGGGCATTGTCGGTCACTTATGGATTATTAAAGGTGGATTCATCTGATCTCTTATAACCCTGAGGCGGACCCCCATCCCTTTAAGACCCCATCCTAATACGTTAACGTTCTTAAGTCTATACTCTCGTTTGTAATATGAGAAGTAGTATTGCGAATGTTACTACTTAACTGATATTACCTTGTGGGACACCTATGTTGCTTAACACTTACCTTAGACAATCGGTGAGCATGCAGTGGCCAAATATCTTTCAATTACCAATCTGTCCCTAGTTGATCCCTTAAAAGCTTCTAGAGGAAGTGGACATCCCCCGTGGACTACCATACTCCGTTACCACTTATGCATAACCACCTTTAGAGAAGGAGAACCCAAAGACTTATTTTGAATCTAATAAGGGTGGGCCCCATGACTTCCGTTCCTCTCCAATGAATAAACCTTCGGAGGGATCCTAGTCCTAACCACTTAAGACCCAAATTAGACTAGTATAACCACGTAGCGGTGGGAAAACCGACTTTGTAATACTATACAATTGATAAAAGAATTTATTTTGTTGTAGTTTTTTTATTATCTGAAACCATATACAAATGATAATATAAGAAAGAAGAATTACATATATTATTAAAAATCAGAAATAATTACATTAACTAACAATGTAAGCGCATATATTAAATACACAAATGACTATATGTCATGTAGGTTATATAATGTTTGATGTTAAATATCTTTAATGTTTTGAATAATAAAACTTAAATAAAATCACAAATAAATAAAGTAACAAACTAGGATAATATATTGTTAGTTTCAAGATAAAATGAAGGTTTGCATGCATAAAATATGATTAATAAGCAGTGGTCTTAGTGCATTCATGTAACTAATCAGAAATTTACTAATTAGTGGTATCACGATTACTTTCTATTGGCCTGTAACTATTATTACGAAAGATTGCTTGTGCCAGAATGCAATGAACTTACCTTAATCCAATATACGTGTAAAAGTAAATAAATATTCATGTTGTATTTATAATACCTGTATTATTCAAATGCTTGATTTTTTTCCTATCTAATGTTTGCATGAACTTTATGTCAGTTTCATCTATATTTAAAGTGACAGTGGGTTTTTTTGAAGGATGACAGAGGTTCTGTTGGGAATAAAACCAATGTACCTTTAACATTAGGAAAATAATTATTATGGAATCAAAATTGTCAAGCAGTGTCATGCAGTGCAACAAGATTTTCATATGAATGTTATGTTGCATTACAACATTGCACGGAGCAACAAAGAATACTCATTTCCCTTTTATATTGTCAATGAAACTGTAGCACATGAACTGATGCTTCTTTGCTACAAGATCATTATTCTTGACATTCATTCATTTTAATACCCATTATTTCGTCTCATTATTCACACCATTAACACTTACCTAATCAGTAGCCATCGTTACAAACTTTGCTAAACTATAGAATTAGAGTGCATAAAATATCTCTAACTAACGCTTAGGAAGATCGCAATCTAAATTTGAAATAAAATTCCATAAACCATAGACACCAAAAATCATGATCAACCTTTCAAAATTCTTCACCCATGCTATTGACAAAATTTGTCAAAGTGAGTAGAATCTTTGATGTGCTTAAAGAAGTTAACATGAAGTAGGAAGTTCACATGGATTACTTATGTTTATACTCATCGATAAGCCTACAAATTTTCTTCTCCTCCTTTATTCACTTGGCATCCTTTGCTTCTTTTCTATGATCTCTGATCACCACCACAAGGTTAACTGTTGTAAATGTCTGTTATTACTCAATCACTCCACCAGGCCTGTTATGTTCTTCTTATCTGGTTTCACCATCGAGAAAATTGTATATTTCCTTTGGTTCACTAGATGCTCTTGTGTGCAAAATTGGGTCTAACAGAAGTTTATTCTGTGGATATAATGCAGTCAGCTTTTTACTCTAACAAAGTAATGAAAGCATATCGACATGTCAGCACTCAGCACCAAGGGAGACAATGTTGGACTTGGGTTCGAAGAAATTAGTCTCATGAACCACATGACATAATCCAAGCACTCTAAAACTAGCTGCATCTTTCAAAACGTGTAACACGTTAACTGAAAAAGGAACGCATTGAATCCGACTAAAAGCATGTTGAAAATATTGTGAATTATTTAAAACATGAAATAAGTGTATGATGGCTCCTATTTGTGAATAGTCCCACATCATGGGATTATATGGAAGAGGCAAGCTTATATACTTGTTTCTAAGAAGCTTTGATGGGGCCTTGGGCTCCCAATGCATGCTTTGTTGTGAGGAGGGAGCCCATGCATCATGACCACCACACACGCGCGCGCCCGACCGACTCGGTTCGGTTCGGGCTTTGGGCCCTGGCTATGTGGTGTAGACACTTATATTTTTGGTCCAGAAAACAATGCTATTTTCGAACCAGTTTTTAAATCATGAAAATAATTTCTGAACCGATTTTTATATGACGCGGTAAAACTTTGACCAAGTATTTTCGCAGATCCGATTTTCCTCCACTGACCAGATTTTTCGAATACCCTGATCCCCGTCTATATATTATCATTAGATTAGACGAGATCAAAAACAGAAAAAATTCTGCGTTCTCTTTCTCCGCCATTAAAATAATCTTAAGAAATTTTCGAGCAGTAAAATCAGAAAGTGCAAATCTGCACTGATTTGTTTGTGCAAAGCAGATCAGTTATTAATCAGAGAGAGGCTGTTTTATCCTAGAGGCGGCGGCGGAAGTACGAACTGGTTTTGCACCACCGGCCAGATCGCCGAATCGTCTTCAAGAAAGCGACGAAGTACGTGACTCAGCCATTGTTTTCAACAATTTGAAGATGAACAGAAACAATGGCTTCGACAACAACTGTAGACGATGCTGCTGCTCCTGCTTCTGCATTCCAGATCCCATTGGTGACTGCTGCTCCATTTCGTTTTGAAGGTCTGCACTTCAAACGCTGGCGTCAAAAGATGGAGTTCTATCTGACGATGAGGAAGGTGGCTGCTGCTCTTACCACCGAGAAACCGCAGTTGCCAGACAAGCCTGACGGAACTGACGCAGCGCAGATGACATCCTGGAACGAACAATCGAAGCAGTTGCAAAGCTGGACAGAACAGGATTATTTGTGCAAAAATTTTATTCTGAACGGATTGAGCGATGATCTGTATGATTACTACAATTCAGAAGACAAGACAGCGAAGCAGATCTGGGAAGCACTGCAGAAGAAATACGATACAGAGGAGGCAGGGGCGAAGAAGTATGCTGTGAGCCGCTATCTGAAGTATCAGATGATAGACGATAGATCAGTAGAGATGCAGTCTCATGAGCTGCGGAAAATAGCTCATGAGATCATCTCCGAAGGTATGGTTTTAGATGAACAGTTTCAAGTTGCTGTTATTATTGACAAACTTCCCCCAGGTTGGAAAGACTTTAAGAATTTCTTGCGCCATAAGACTAAGGAATTCTCCTTAGAGAGTCTGATTACTCGCCTTCGCATTGAGGAGGCAGCACGCAAACAGGACCAGAAAGAGGAAGTGTTGTTTGTTTCAAACAACAACACTAAAAAGACCAAGCCCGCAGTTCTGAAACCAAATCAGAAATCTTTTAAGAATCAGAACAGACGCAACAATGGGAATCCGCAGGGAAACCCAAAAGGACAGCAAAAACCAGCCCAAAAGAATGACTCTGGACAGTTGTTTCTATGTTACAACTGTGGCAAACCAGGTCATATGGCACGAAAGTGTCGGAACAAGCCTAGCTCTGTACCACAGGCTAACTTGACTGAGGATGAGCCACTTATGGCTATGATTTCTGAGATTCACCTTGTTGGTGGATCAGATGGCTGGTGGATAGACACTGGTGCTTCGCGCCATGTCTGTTATGATCGTGCTATGTTCTCCACATACACGGCTGCTGATGATCAGAAAGTGTTGCTGGGAGATTCCCACACCACTAAAGTTGCTGGGGTTGGAAACGTGGAGATCAAGTTTACCTCTGGAAAGACTGTAATCCTCAAAGATGTTATGCATACTCCAGAGATGAGGAAGAATCTGGTTTCTGGCTATCTTCTCAATAAGGCAGGGTTCACTCAATTTATTGGTGCTGACTTGTATACTATAGTGTATAAGGGAAACTTTGTAGGAAAGGGTTATGCTTGTGAGGGAATGTTCAAATTAAATGTTGAATTGAATAAAGTGAATAATTCTGCTTATATGTTGTGTGATTTTAATATTTGGCATTCTAGATTATGTCATGTTAATAAACGAATAATTAATAACATGAGCACTCTAGATATGATACCTAAGATAGCAGAATCTGAATCTGATAAATGTGAATTCTGTACACAAGCAAAAATCACTAAGAAACCTCACAAGTCTGTTAATAGAGAATCTGAACCCTTAGACTTGATTCATTCTGACATATGTGAACTTGATGGTACTTTGACTAGACATGGACATCGTTACTTTATCACTTTTATCGATGATTGTTCTGATTTCACATATGTATATCTTATGAAACATAAAAGTGATGCCTTTGAATTGTTTAAAACATTCAAAACTGAAATTGAGAATCAAGTAAATAGAAAGATTAAGAGACTTCGTAGTGATAGAGGAACAGAATATGAATCTAATTCAATTCTGGACTTCTATAAATTACATGGTATTGTACATGAGAGAACTGCACCCTATTCACCTGAAATGAACGGTAAAGCTGAAAGAAAAAAATAGGACTTTTACCGAATTAGTAGTGGCCATCCTACTAAATTCTGGTGCAGCAAAACATTGGTGGGGGGATATTTTATTGACTGTATGCTATGTTCTGAACAGAATCCCTAAATCTAAGAATAAAATTTCACCTTATGAAATTTTAAAGAATCATAAGCCCAATGTCTCATACTTTAGAACTTGGGGTTGTTTAGCATATGTTCGCATTCCAGACCCTAAGAGAATAAAATTGGCAAGTAGAGCATATGAATGTGCATTTATAGGCTATGCTATTAATAGCAAAGCATACAGATTTTATGACTTAAATGCACATAATATAATTGAATCAAATGATGCCGATTTTTATGAAACTAAATTTCCTTTTAAATTAAGGAATAGTGGGGGCACATCAAGTACGCCTATAAGAACAGAACTTGATAAAAGTTCTGAAGCTGAACCTAGAAGAAGTAAAAGAGCAAGAACCGAGAAAAACTTTGGCTCGGATTTTTGTGCTTTTACTATAGAGGAGGATCCATTAAACCTCCAAGAGGCCTTATCTTCTTTAGATGCCGATTTTTGGCGAGAGGCTATAAATGATGAGATGGATTCTCTGGAATCCAATAAGACTTGGCATTTGGCAGATTTACCCCCTGGTTGTAAATCTATAGGCTGTAAATGGGTGCTTAAAAAGAAACTAAAACCTGATGGTACTATAGATAAATACAAAGCACGACTAGTAGCTAAAGGTTTTAGACAAAAAGAAAATATAGATTTCTTTGACACTTTTTCACCTGTAACTAGAATAACATCCATTCGGGTATTGATCTCATTTGCTTCCATTCATAACTTACTAATACACCAAATGGATGTTAAAAATGCCTTTTTGAACGGTGAATTAGACGAAGAAATTTATATGGACCAGCCTGAAGGATTTGTAGTACATGGTCAAGAACATAAAGTATGCAAGTTAGATAAATCATTATATGGTTTAAAACAAGCACCTAAACAATGGCATGAAAAATTTGATAACTTAATCATTTCAAATGATTTTAAAGTTAATGAAAGTGACAAATGCATTTATTACAAATATGAGAATGACATTTGCACTATTATATGCCTTTATGTAGATGACCTACTCATCTTTGGGTCAAACATTCATGCCATAAATTCAGTCAAATCCTTATTATGTGCCAATTTTGATATGAAAGATCTAGGTGAAGCGAGTGTAATCCTCGGTATTAAAATTACTAGGTCAGAAAAGGGAATTTCTTTGGATCAGTCTCATTACATTGAGAAGATACTAAAGAAATATAATTACTTTGACTGTAAACCCGCATGTACACCATACGATCCAAGTGTAAAGTTATTTAAGAACACTGGTGAAGGTGTAAGACAGTCTGATTATGCGAGCATCATTGGCAGCCTTCGGTATGCCACTGATTGTACTAGACCCGACATTGCCTATGTCGTGGGATTATTGTGCAGGTTTACCAGTAGACCTAGTATAGAGCACTGGCATGCTATTGAAAGGGTCATGAGATACCTTAAACGAACAATGAACCTTGGATTACATTATGAAAAGTTTCCAGCTGTACTTGAAGGATATTCAGATGCAGACTGGAATACTTTATCTGATGATTCTAAAGCGACCAGTGGCTATATATTTAGCATCGCTGGAGGAGCTGTTTCTTGGAAATCCAAGAAACAGACTATTTTGGCTCAGTCCACTATGGAGTCTGAGATGATAGCACTAGCCACAGCTAGTGAAGAAGCAGAATATTTGAGAAATCTGCTAGCTGAGATTCCCTTATGGGAAAAACCGATACCGGCTGTGTTGATACATTGTGATAGTACCACGGCTATTGCAAAAGTTCAGAACCGTTATTATAACGGTAAGAGACGACAAATACGTCGTAAGCACAGCACGGTTAGAGAGCTACTTTCTACAGGTACCGTTAGAGTAGATTACGTACGTAGTGAAGAAAATTTGGCAGATCCTTTGACGAAAGGACTGTCAAGAGAGAAAGTCCATAATTCTTCTAAAAGAATGGGACTATTGCCCTTAGATTGTTGACTCACGCACAATGGTAACCTGACCTAAATGACTGGAGATCCCAAGAAATAGGTTCAATGGGTAATAACAAGTTGTGTAGTGATAGAAGTTGAACATGCTATATAATAAACTAAGAAGCATGTATTCCTGAAGTGATAGAGGATGAGTTAATAGAAACTCTTAATGAGATCTATACTCTATTTGGAGTAGAGTACCTACCTTCAGGAGTACTCTTGATAGACTCACCTATGTGAATGTGGAAATGAGGCCGTTTCCTATGGAGTTTTGGGCAGAACTTCTAGAGCGTTCACTAAACTGGGATAGACGTGTATGGGCATAAATGCACGGGCTTATTTGATTGCACTATGGAAAAGATTGTGTGTGGTTTGATGTCAGGAATAGAGTTCAAGACTACGTGTCACTCTAGTAAAAACTGAATCTTATTCACTACGCAAAGGTTCAAGTCGGATGACACCTTTGTTTATGCACAGTCTTATGTGTTTAGAAACTGCTCGATAATATTTTAAAAAATTCAAGTGGGGGATTGTTGGAAATATTGTGAATTATTTAAAACATGAAATAAGTGTATGATGGCTCCTATTTGTGAATAGTCCCACATCATGGGATTATATGGAAGAGGCAAGCTTATATACTTGTTTCTAAGAAGCTTTGATGGGGCCTTGGGCTCCCAATGCATGCTTTGTTGTGAGGAGGGAGCCCATGCATCATGACCACCACACACGCGCGCGCCCGACCGACCGACTCGACTCGACCCGACCCGGCCCGGCTCGGCTCGGTTCGGTTCGGGCTCAGGCTTTGGGCTTTGGGCCCTGGCTATGTGGTGTAGACACTTATATTTTTGGTCCAGAAAACAATGCTATTTTCGAACCAGTTTTTAAATCATGAAAATAATTTCTGAACCGATTTTTATATGACGCGGTAAAACTTTGACCAAGTATTTTCGCAGATCCGATTTTCCTCCACTGACCAGATTTTTCGAATACCCTGATCCCCGTCTATATATTATCATTAGATTAGACGAGATCAAAAACAGAAAAAATTCTGCGTTCTCTTTCTCCGCCATTAAAATAATCTTAAGAAATTTTCGAGCAGTAAAATCAGAAAGTGCAAATCTGCACTGATTTGTTTGTGCAAAGCAGATCAGTTATTAATCAGAGAGAGGCTGTTTTATCCTAGAGGCGGCGGCGGAAGTACGAACTGGTTTTGCACCACCGGACAGATCGCCGAATCGTCTTCAAGAAAGCGACGAAGTACGTGACTCAGCCATTGTTTTCAACAATTTGAAGACGAACAGAAACAATGGCTTCGACAACAACTGTAGATGATGCTACTGCTCCTGCATTCCAGATCCCATTGGTGACTGCTGCTCCATTTCGTTTCGAAGGTCTGCACTTCAAACGCTGGCGTCAAAAGATGGAGTTCTATCTGACGATGAGGAAGGTGGCTGCTGCTCTTACCACCGAGAAACCGCAGTTGCCAGACAAGCCTGACGGAACTGACGCAGCGCAGATGACATCCTGGAACGAACAATCGAAGCAGTTGCAAAGCTGGACAGAACAGGATTATTTGTGCAAAATTTTTATTCTGAACGGATTGAGCGATGATCTGTATGATTACTACAATTCAGAAGACAAGACAGCGAAGCAGATCTGGGAAGCACTGCAGAAGAAATACGATACAGAGGAGGCAGGGGCGAAGAAGTATGCTGTGAGCCGCTATCTGAAGTATCAGATGACAGACGATAGATCAGTAGAGATGCAGTCTCATGAGCTGCAGAAAATAGCTCATGAGATCATCTCCGAAGGTATGGTTTTAGATGAACAGTTTCAAGTTGCTGTTATTATTGACAAACTTCCCCCAGGTTGGAAAGACTTTAAGAATTTCTTGCGCCATAAGACTAAGGAATTCTCCTTAGAGAGTCTGATTACTCGCCTTCGCATTGAGGAGGCAGCACGCAAACAGGACCAGAAAGAGGAAGTGTTGTTTGTTTCAAACAACAACACTAAAAAGACCAAGCCCGCAGTTCTGAAACCAAATCAGAAATCTTTTAAGAATCAGAACAGACGCAACAATGGGAATCCGCAGGGAAACCCAAAAGGACAGCAAAAACCAGCCCAAAAGAATGACTCTGGACAGTTGTTTCTATGTTACAACTGTGGCAAACCAGGTCATATGGCACGAAAGTGTCGGAACAAGCCTAGCTCTGTACCACAGGCTAACTTGACTGAGGATGAGCCACTTATGGCTATGATTTCTGAGATTCACCTTGTTGGTGGATCAGATGGCTGGTGGATAGACACTGGTGCTTCGCGCCATGTCTGTTATGATCGTGCTATGTTCTCCACATACACGGCTGCTGATGATCAGAAAGTGTTGCTGGGAGATTCCCACACCACTAAAGTTGCTGGGGTTGGAAACGTGGAGATCAAGTTTACCTCTGGAAAGACTGTAATCCTCAAAGATGTTATGCATACTCCAGAGATGAGGAAGAATCTGGTTTCTGGCTATCTTCTCAATAAGGCAGGGTTCACTCAATTTATTGGTGCTGACTTGTATACTATAGTGTATAAGGGAAACTTTGTAGGAAAGGGTTATGCTTGTGAGGGAATGTTCAAATTAAATGTTGAATTGAATAAAGTGAATAATTCTGCTTATATGTTGTGTGATTTTAATATTTGGCATTCTAGATTATGTCATGTTAATAAACGAATAATTAATAACATGAGCACTCTAGATATGATACCTAAGATAGCAGAATCTGAATCTGATAAATGTGAATTCTGTACACAAGCAAAAATCACTAAGAAACCTCACAAGTCTGTTAATAGAGAATCTGAACCCTTAGACTTGATTCATTCTGACATATGTGAACTTGATGGTACTTTGACTAGACATGGACATCGTTACTTTATCACTTTTATCGATGATTGTTCTGATTTCACATATGTATATCTTATGAAACATAAAAGTGATGCCTTTGAATTGTTTAAAACATTCAAAACTGAAATTGAGAATCAAGTAAATAGAAAGATTAAGAGACTTCGTAGTGATAGAGGAACAGAATATGAATCTAATTCAATTCTGGACTTCTATAAATTACATGGTATTGTACATGAGAGAACTGCACCCTATTCACCTGAAATGAACGGTAAAGCTGAAAGAAAAAAATAGGACTTTTACCGAATTAGTAGTGGCCATCCTACTAAATTCTGGTGCAGCAAAACATTGGTGGGGGGATATTTTATTGACTGTATGCTATGTTCTGAACAGAATCCCTAAATCTAAGAATAAAATTTCACCTTATGAAATTTTAAAGAATCATAAGCCCAATGTCTCATACTTTAGAACTTGGGGTTGTTTAGCATATGTTCGCATTCCAGACCCTAAGAGAATAAAATTGGCAAGTAGAGCATATGAATGTGCATTTATAGGCTATGCTATTAATAGCAAAGCATACAGATTTTATGACTTAAATGCACATAATATAATTGAATCAAATGATGCCGATTTTTATGAAACTAAATTTCCTTTTAAATTAAGGAATAGTGGGGGCACATCAAGTACGCCTATAAGAACAGAACTTGATAAAAGTTCTGAAGCTGAACCTAGAAGAAGTAAAAGAGCAAGAACCGAGAAAAACTTTGGCTCGGATTTTTGTGCTTTTACTATAGAGGAGGATCCATTAAACCTCCAAGAGGCCTTATCTTCTTTAGATGCCGATTTTTGGCGAGAGGCTATAAATGATGAGATGGATTCTCTGGAATCCAATAAGACTTGGCATTTGGCAGATTTACCCCCTGGTTGTAAATCTATAGGCTGTAAATGGGTGCTTAAAAAGAAACTAAAACCTGATGGTACTATAGATAAATACAAAGCACGACTAGTAGCTAAAGGTTTTAGACAAAAAGAAAATATAGATTTCTTTGACACTTTTTCACCTGTAACTAGAATAACATCCATTCGGGTATTGATCTCATTTGCTTCCATTCATAACTTACTAATACACCAAATGGATGTTAAAACTGCCTTTTTGAACGGTGAATTAGACGAAGAAATTTATATGGACCAGCCTGAAGGATTTGTAGTACATGGTCAAGAACATAAAGTATGCAAGTTAGATAAATCATTATATGGTTTAAAACAAGCACCTAAACAATGGCATGAAAAATTTGATAACTTAATCATTTCAAATGATTTTAAAGTTAATGAAAGTGACAAATGCATTTATTACAAATATGAGAATGACATTTGCACTATTATATGCCTTTATGTAGATGACCTACTCATCTTTGGGTCAAACATTCATGCCATAAATTCAGTCAAATCCTTATTATGTGCCAATTTTGATATGAAAGATCTAGGTGAAGCGAGTGTAATCCTCGGTATTAAAATTACTAGGTCAGAAAAGGGAATTTCTTTGGATCAGTCTCATTACATTGAGAAGATACTAAAGAAATATAATTACTTTGACTGTAAACCCGCATGTACACCATACGATCCAAGTGTAAAGTTATTTAAGAACACTGGTGAAGGTGTAAGACAGTCTGATTATGCGAGCATCATTGGCAGCCTTCGGTATGCCACTGATTGTACTAGACCCGACATTGCCTATGTCGTGGGATTATTGTGCAGGTTTACCAGTAGACCTAGTATAGAGCACTGGCATGCTATTGAAAGGGTCATGAGATACCTTAAACGAACAATGAACCTTGGATTACATTATGAAAAGTTTCCAGCTGTACTTGAAGGATATTCAGATGCAGACTGGAATACTTTATCTGATGATTCTAAAGCGACCAGTGGCTATATATTTAGCATCGCTGGAGGAGCTGTTTCTTGGAAATCCAAGAAACAGACTATTTTGGCTCAGTCCACTATGGAGTCTGAGATGATAGCACTAGCCACAGCTAGTGAAGAAGCAGAATATTTGAGAAATCTGCTAGCTGAGATTCCCTTATGGGAAAAACCGATACCGGCTGTGTTGATACATTGTGATAGTACCGCGGCTATTGCAAAAGTTCAGAACCGTTATTATAACGGTAAGAGACGACAAATACGTCGTAAGCACAACACGGTTAGAGAGCTACTTTCTACAGGTACCGTTAGAGTAGATTACGTACGTAGTGAAGAAAATTTGGCAGATCCTTTGACGAAAGGACTGTCAAGAGAGAAAGTCCATAATTCTTCTAAAAGAATGGGACTATTGCCCTTAGATTGTTGACTCACGCACAATGGTAACCCGACCTAAATGACTGGAGATCCCAAGAAATAGGTTCAATGGGTAATAACAAGTTGTGTAGTGATAGAAGTTGAACATGCTATATAATAAACTAAGAAGCATGTATTCCTGAAGTGATAGAGGATGAGTTAATAGAAACTCTTAATGAGATCTATACTCTATTTGGAGTAGAGTACCTACCTTCAGGAGTACTCTTGATAGACTCACCTATGTGAATGTGGAAATGAGGCCGTTTCCTATGGAGTTTTGGGCAGAACTTCTAGAGCGTTCACTAAACTGGGATAGACGTGTATGGCCATAAATGCACGGGCTTATTTGATTGCACTATGGAAAAGATTGTGTGTGGTTTGATGTCAGGAATAGAGTTCAAGACTACGTGTCACTCTAGTAAAAACTGAATCTTATTCACTACGCAAAGGTTCAAGTCGGATGACACCTTTGTTTATGCACAGTCTTATGTGTTTAGAAACTGCTCGATAATATTTTAAAAAATTCAAGTGGGGGATTGTTGGAAATATTGTGAATTATTTAAAACATGAAATAAGTGTATGATGGCTCCTATTTGTGAATAGTCCCACATCATGGGATTATATGGAAGAGGCAAGCTTATATACTTGTTTCTAAGAAGCTTTGATGGGGCCTTGGGCTCCCAATGCATGCTTTGTTGTGAGGAGGGAGCCCATGCATCATGACCACCACACACGCGCGCGCCCGACCGACCGACTCGACTCGACCCGACCCGGCCCGGCTCGGCTCGGTTCGGTTCGGTTCGGGCTCGGGCTTTGGGCTTTGGGCCCTGGCTATGTGGTGTAGACACTTATATTTTTGGTCCAGAAAACAATGCTATTTTCGAACCAGTTTTTAAATCATGAAAATAATTTCTGAACCGATTTTTATATGACGCGGTAAAACTTTGACCAAGTATTTTCGCAGATCCGATTTTCCTCCACTGACCAGATTTTTCGAATACCCTGATCCCCGTCTATATATTATCATTAGATTAGACGAGATCAAAAACAGAAAAAATTCTGCGTTCTCTTTCTCCGCCATTAAAATAATCTTAAGAAATTTTCGAGCAGTAAAATCAGAAAGTGCAAATCTGCACTGATTTGTTTGTGCAAAGCAGATCAGTTATTAATCAGAGAGAGGCTGTTTTATCCTAGAGGCGGCGGCGGAAGTACGAACTGGTTTTGCACCACCGGCCAGATCGCCGAATCGTCTTCAAGAAAGCGACGAAGTACGTGACTCAGCCATTGTTTTCAACAATTTGAAGACGAACAGAAACAATGGCTTCGACAACAACTGTAGATGATGCTACTGCTCCTGCATTCCAGATCCCATTGGTGACTGCTGCTCCATTTCGTTTCGAAGGTCTGCACTTCAAACGCTGGCGTCAAAAGATGGAGTTCTATCTGACGATGAGGAAGGTGGCTGCTGCTCTTACCACCGAGAAACCGCAGTTGCCAGACAAGCCTGACGGAACTGACGCAGCGCAGATGACATCCTGGAACGAACAATCGAAGCAGTTGCAAAGCTGGACAGAACAGGATTATTTGTGCAAAAATTTTATTCTGAACGGATTGAGCGATGATCTGTATGATTACTACAATTCAGAAGACAAGACAGCGAAGCAGATCTGGGAAGCACTGCAGAAGAAATACGATACAGAGGAGGCAGGGGCGAAGAAGTATGCTGTGAGCCGCTATCTGAAGTATCAGATGACAGACGATAGATCAGTAGAGATGCAGTCTCATGAGCTGCAGAAAATAGCTCATGAGATCATCTCCGAAGGTATGGTTTTAGATGAACAGTTTCAAGTTGCTGTTATTATTGACAAACTTCCCCCAGGTTGGAAAGACTTTAAGAATTTCTTGCGCCATAAGACTAAGGAATTCTCCTTAGAGAGTCTGATTACTCGCCTTCGCATTGAGGAGGCAGCACGCAAACAGGACCAGAAAGAGGAAGTGTTGTTTGTTTCAAACAACAACACTAAAAAGACCAAGCCCGCAGTTCTGAAACCAAATCAGAAATCTTTTAAGAATCAGAACAGACGCAACAATGGGAATCCGCAGGGAAACCCAAAAGGACAGCAAAAACCAGCCCAAAAGAATGACTCTGGACAGTTGTTTCTATGTTACAACTGTGGCAAACCAGGTCATATGGCACGAAAGTGTCGGAACAAGCCTAGCTCTGTACCACAGGCTAACTTGACTGAGGATGAGCCACTTATGGCTATGATTTCTGAGATTCACCTTGTTGGTGGATCAGATGGCTGGTGGATAGACACTGGTGCTTCGCGCCATGTCTGTTATGATCGTGCTATGTTCTCCACATACACGGCTGCTGATGATCAGAAAGTGTTGCTGGGAGATTCCCACACCACTAAAGTTGCTGGGGTTGGAAACGTGGAGATCAAGTTTACCTCTGGAAAGACTGTAATCCTCAAAGATGTTATGCATACTCCAGAGATGAGGAAGAATCTGGTTTCTGGCTATCTTCTCAATAAGGCAGGGTTCACTCAATTTATTGGTGCTGACTTGTATACTATAGTGTATAAGGGAAACTTTGTAGGAAAGGGTTATGCTTGTGAGGGAATGTTCAAATTAAATGTTGAATTGAATAAAGTGAATAATTCTGCTTATATGTTGTGTGATTTTAATATTTGGCATTCTAGATTATGTCATGTTAATAAACGAATAATTAATAACATGAGCACTCTAGATATGATACCTAAGATAGCAGAATCTGAATCTGATAAATGTGAATTCTGTACACAAACAAAAATCACTAAGAAACCTCACAAGTCTGTTAATAGAGAATCTGAACCCTTAGACTTGATTCATTCTGACATATGTGAACTTGATGGTACTTTGACTAGACATGGACATCGTTACTTTATCACTTTTATCGATGATTGTTCTGATTTCACATATGTATATCTTATGAAACATAAAAGTGATGCCTTTGAATTGTTTAAAACATTCAAAACTGAAATTGAGAATCAAGTAAATAGAAAGATTAAGAGACTTCGTAGTGATAGAGGAACAGAATATGAATCTAATTCAATTCTGGACTTCTATAAATTACATGGTATTGTACATGAGAGAACTGCACCCTATTCACCTGAAATGAACGGTAAAGCTGAAAGAAAAAATAGGACTTTTACCGAATTAGTAGTGGCCATCCTACTAAATTCTGGTGCAGCAAAACATTGGTGGGGGGATATTTTATTGACTGTATGCTATGTTCTGAACAGAATCCCTAAATCTAAGAATAAAATTTCACCTTATGAAATTTTAAAGAATCATAAGCCCAATGTCTCATACTTTAGAACTTGGGGTTGTTTAGCATATGTTCGCATTCCAGACCCTAAGAGAATAAAATTGGCAAGTAGAGCATATGAATGTGCATTTATAGGCTATGCTATTAATAGCAAAGCATACAGATTTTATGACTTAAATGCACATAATATAATTGAATCAAATGATGCCGATTTTTATGAAACTAAATTTCCTTTTAAATTAAGGAATAGTGGGGGCACATCAAGTACGCCTATAAGAACAGAACTTGATAAAAGTTCTGAAGCTGAACCTAGAAGAAGTAAAAGAGCAAGAACCGAGAAAAACTTTGGCTCGGATTTTTGTGCTTTTACTATAGAGGAGGATCCATTAAACCTCCAAGAGGCCTTATCTTCTTTAGATGCCGATTTTTGGCGAGAGGCTATAAATGATGAGATGGATTCTCTGGAATCCAATAAGACTTGGCATTTGGCAGATTTACCCCCTGGTTGTAAATCTATAGGCTGTAAATGGGTGCTTAAAAAGAAACTAAAACCTGATGGTACTATAGATAAATACAAAGCACGACTAGTAGCTAAAGGTTTTAGACAAAAAGAAAATATAGATTTCTTTGACACTTTTTCACCTGTAACTAGAATAACATCCATTCGGGTATTGATCTCATTTGCTTCCATTCATAACTTACTAATACACCAAATGGATGTTAAAACTGCCTTTTTGAACGGTGAATTAGACGAAGAAATTTATATGGACCAGCCTGAAGGATTTGTAGTACATGGTCAAGAACATAAAGTATGCAAGTTAGATAAATCATTATATGGTTTAAAACAAGCACCTAAACAATGGCATGAAAAATTTGATAACTTAATCATTTCAAATGATTTTAAAGTTAATGAAAGTGACAAATGCATTTATTACAAATATGAGAATGACATTTGCACTATTATATGCCTTTATGTAGATGACCTACTCATCTTTGGGTCAAACATTCATGCCATAAATTCAGTCAAATCCTTATTATGTGCCAATTTTGATATGAAAGATCTAGGTGAAGCGAGTGTAATCCTCGGTATTAAAATTACTAGGTCAGAAAAGGGAATTTCTTTGGATCAGTCTCATTACATTGAGAAGATACTAAAGAAATATAATTACTTTGACTGTAAACCCGCATGTACACCATACGATCCAAGTGTAAAGTTATTTAAGAACACTGGTGAAGGTGTAAGACAGTCTGATTATGCGAGCATCATTGGCAGCCTTCGGTATGCCACTGATTGTACTAGACCCGACATTGCCTATGTCGTGGGATTATTGTGCAGGTTTACCAGTAGACCTAGTATAGAGCACTGGCATGCTATTGAAAGGGTCATGAGATACCTTAAACGAACAATGAACCTTGGATTACATTATGAAAAGTTTCCAGCTGTACTTGAAGGATATTCAGATGCAGACTGGAATACTTTATCTGATGATTCTAAAGCGACCAGTGGCTATATATTTAGCATCGCTGGAGGAGCTGTTTCTTGGAAATCCAAGAAACAGACTATTTTGGCTCAGTCCACTATGGAGTCTGAGATGATAGCACTAGCCACAGCTAGTGAAGAAGCAGAATATTTGAGAAATCTGCTAGCTGAGATTCCCTTATGGGAAAAACCGATACCGGCTGTGTTGATACATTGTGATAGTACCGCGGCTATTGCAAAAGTTCAGAACCGTTATTATAATGGTAAGAGACGACAAATACGTCGTAAGCACAGCACGGTTAGAGAGCTACTTTCTACAGGTACCGTTAGAGTAGATTACGTACGTAGTGAAGAAAATTTGGCAGATCCTTTGACGAAAGGACTGTCAAGAGAGAAAGTCCATAATTCTTCTAAAAGAATGGGACTATTGCCCTTAGATTGTTGACTCACGCACAATGGTAACCCGACCTAAATGACTGGAGATCCCAAGAAATAGGTTCAATGGGTAATAACAAGTTGTGTAGTGATAGAAGTTGAACATGCTATATAATAAACTAAGAAGCATGTATTCCTGAAGTGATAGAGGATGAGTTAATAGAAACTCTTAATGAGATCTATACTCTATTTGGAGTAGAGTACCTACCTTCAGGAGTACTCTTGATAGACTCACCTATGTGAATGTGGAAATGAGGCCGTTTCCTATGGAGTTTTGGGCAGAACTTCTAGAGCGTTCACTAAACTGGGATAGACGTGTATGGCCATAAATGCACGGGCTTATTTGATTGCACTATGGAAAAGATTGTGTGTGGTTTGATGTCAGGAATAGAGTTCAAGACTACGTGTCACTCTAGTAAAAACTGAATCTTATTCACTACGCAAAGGTTCAAGTCGGATGACACCTTTGTTTATGCACAGTCTTATGTGTTTAGAAACTGCTCGATAATATTTTAAAAAATTCAAGTGGGGGATTGTTGGAAATATTGTGAATTATTTAAAACATGAAATAAGTGTATGATGGCTCCTATTTGTGAATAGTCCCACATCATGGGATTATATGGAAGAGGCAAGCTTATATACTTGTTTCTAAGAAGCTTTGATGGGGCCTTGGGCTCCCAATGCATGCTTTGTTGTGAGGAGGGAGCCCATGCATCATGACCACCACACACGCGCGCGCCCGACCGACCGACTCGACTCGACCCGACCCGGCCCGGCTCGGCTCGGTTCGGTTCGGTTCGGGCTCGGGCTTTGGGCTTTGGGCCCTGGCTATGTGGTGTAGACACTTATATTTTTGGTCCAGAAAACAATGCTATTTTCGAACCAGTTTTTAAATCATGAAAATAATTTCTGAACCGATTTTTATATGACGCGGTAAAACTTTGACCAAGTATTTTCGCAGATCCGATTTTCCTCCACTGACCAGATTTTTCGAATACCCTGATCCCCGTCTATATATTATCATTAGATTAGACGAGATCAAAAACAGAAAAAATTCTGCGTTCTCTTTCTCCGCCATTAAAATAATCTTAAGAAATTTTCGAGCAGTAAAATCAGAAAGTGCAAATCTGCACTGATTTGTTTGTGCAAAGCAGATCAGTTATTAATCAGAGAGAGGCTGTTTTATCCTAGAGGCGGCGGCGGAAGTACGAACTGGTTTTGCACCACCGGCCAGATCGCCGAATCGTCTTCAAGAAAGCGACGAAGTACGTGACTCAGCCATTGTTTTCAACAATTTGAAGACGAACAGAAACAATGGCTTCGACAACAACTGTAGATGATGCTACTGCTCCTGCTTCTGCATTCCAGATCCCATTGGTGACTGCTGCTCCATTTCGTTTCGAAGGTCTGCACTTCAAACGCTGGCGTCAAAAGATGGAGTTCTATCTGACGATGAGGAAGGTGGCTGCTGCTCTTACCACCGAGAAACCGCAGTTGCCAGACAAGCCTGACGGAACTGACGCAGCGCAGATGACATCCTGGAACGAACAATCGAAGCAGTTGCAAAGCTGGACAGAACAGGATTATTTGTGCAAAAATTTTATTCTGAACGGATTGAGCGATGATCTGTATGATTACTACAATTCAGAAGACAAGACAGCGAAGCAGATCTGGGAAGCACTGCAGAAGAAATACGATACAGAGGAGGCAGGGGCGAAGAAGTATGCTGTGAGCCGCTATCTGAAGTATCAGATGACAGACGATAGATCAGTAGAGATGCAGTCTCATGAGCTGCAGAAAATAGCTCATGAGATCATCTCCGAAGGTATGGTTTTAGATGAACAGTTTCAAGTTGCTGTTATTATTGACAAACTTCCCCCAGGTTGGAAAGACTTTAAGAATTTCTTGCGCCATAAGACTAAGGAATTCTCCTTAGAGAGTCTGATTACTCGCCTTCGCATTGAGGAGGCAGCACGCAAACAGGACCAGAAAGAGGAAGTGTTGTTTGTTTCAAACAACAACACTAAAAAGACCAAGCCCGCAGTTCTGAAACCAAATCAGAAATCTTTTAAGAATCAGAACAGACGCAACAATGGGAATCCGCAGGGAAACCCAAAAGGACAGCAAAAACCAGCCCAAAAGAATGACTCTGGACAGTTGTTTCTATGTTACAACTGTGGCAAACCAGGTCATATGGCACGAAAGTGTCGGAACAAGCCTAGCTCTGTACCACAGGCTAACTTGACTGAGGATGAGCCACTTATGGCTATGATTTCTGAGATTCACCTTGTTGGTGGATCAGATGGCTGGTGGATAGACACTGGTGCTTCGCGCCATGTCTGTTATGATCGTGCTATGTTCTCCACATACACGGCTGCTGATGATCAGAAAGTGTTGCTGGGAGATTCCCACACCACTAAAGTTGCTGGGGTTGGAAACGTGGAGATCAAGTTTACCTCTGGAAAGACTGTAATCCTCAAAGATGTTATGCATACTCCAGAGATGAGGAAGAATCTGGTTTCTGGCTATCTTCTCAATAAGGCAGGGTTCACTCAATTTATTGGTGCTGACTTGTATACTATAGTGTATAAGGGAAACTTTGTAGGAAAGGGTTATGCTTGTGAGGGAATGTTCAAATTAAATGTTGAATTGAATAAAGTGAATAATTCTGCTTATATGTTGTGTGATTTTAATATTTGGCATTCTAGATTATGTCATGTTAATAAACGAATAATTAATAACATGAGCACTCTAGATATGATACCTAAGATAGCAGAATCTGAATCTGATAAATGTGAATTCTGTACACAAGCAAAAATCACTAAGAAACCTCACAAGTCTGTTAATAGAGAATCTGAACCCTTAGACTTGATTCATTCTGACATATGTGAACTTGATGGTACTTTGACTAGACATGGACATCGTTACTTTATCACTTTTATCGATGATTGTTCTGATTTCACATATGTATATCTTATGAAACATAAAAGTGATGCCTTTGAATTGTTTAAAACATTCAAAACTGAAATTGAGAATCAAGTAAATAGAAAGATTAAGAGACTTCGTAGTGATAGAGGAACAGAATATGAATCTAATTCAATTCTGGACTTCTATAAATTACATGGTATTGTACATGAGAGAACTGCACCCTATTCACCTGAAATGAACGGTAAAGCTGAAAGAAAAAAATAGGACTTTTACCGAATTAGTAGTGGCCATCCTACTAAATTCTGGTGCAGCAAAACATTGGTGGGGGGATATTTTATTGACTGTATGCTATGTTCTGAACAGAATCCCTAAATCTAAGAATAAAATTTCACCTTATGAAATTTTAAAGAATCATAAGCCCAATGTCTCATACTTTAGAACTTGGGGTTGTTTAGCATATGTTCGCATTCCAGACCCTAAGAGAATAAAATTGGCAAGTAGAGCATATGAATGTGCATTTATAGGCTATGCTATTAATAGCAAAGCATACAGATTTTATGACTTAAATGCACATAATATAATTGAATCAAATGATGCCGATTTTTATGAAACTAAATTTCCTTTTAAATTAAGGAATAGTGGGGGCACATCAAGTACGCCTATAAGAACAGAACTTGATAAAAGTTCTGAAGCTGAACCTAGAAGAAGTAAAAGAGCAAGAACCGAGAAAAACTTTGGCTCGGATTTTTGTGCTTTTACTATAGAGGAGGATCCATTAAACCTCCAAGAGGCCTTATCTTCTTTAGATGCCGATTTTTGGCGAGAGGCTATAAATGATGAGATGGATTCTCTGGAATCCAATAAGACTTGGCATTTGGCAGATTTACCCCCTGGTTGTAAATCTATAGGTTGTAAATGGGTGCTTAAAAAGAAACTAAAACCTGATGGTACTATAGATAAATACAAAGCACGACTAGTAGCTAAAGGTTTTAGACAAAAAGAAAATATAGATTTCTTTGACACTTTTTCACCTGTAACTAGAATAACATCCATTCGGGTATTGATCTTATTTGCTTCCATTCATAACTTACTAATACACCAAATGGATGTTAAAACTGCCTTTTTGAACGGTGAATTAGACGAAGAAATTTATATGGACCAGCCTGAAGGATTTGTAGTACATGGTCAAGAACATAAAGTATGCAAGTTAGATAAATCATTATATGGTTTAAAACAAGCACCTAAACAATGGCATGAAAAATTTGATAACTTAATCATTTCAAATGATTTTAAAGTTAATGAAAGTGACAAATGCATTTATTACAAATATGAGAATGACATTTGCACTATTATATGCCTTTATGTAGATGACCTACTCATCTTTGGGTCAAACATTCATGCCATAAATTCAGTCAAATCCTTATTATGTGCCAATTTTGATATGAAAGATCTAGGTGAAGCGAGTGTAATCCTCGGTATTAAAATTACTAGGTCAGAAAAGGGAATTTCTTTGGATCAGTCTCATTACATTGAGAAGATACTAAAGAAATATAATTACTTTGACTGTAAACCCGCATGTACACCATACGATCCAAGTGTAAAGTTATTTAAGAACACTGGTGAAGGTGTAAGACAGTCTGATTATGCGAGCATCATTGGCAGCCTTCGGTATGCCACTGATTGTACTAGACCCGACATTGCCTATGTCGTGGGATTATTGTGCAGGTTTACCAGTAGACCTAGTATAGAGCACTGCATGCTATTGAAAGGGTCATGAGATACCTTAAACGAACAATGAACCTTGGATTACATTATGAAAAGTTTCCAGTTGTACTTGAAGGATATTCAGATGCAGACTGGAATACTTTATCTGATGATTCTAAAGCGACCAGTGGCTATATATTTAGCATCGCTGGAGGAGCTGTTTCTTGGAAATCCAAGAAACAGACTATTTTGGCTCAGTCCACTATGGAGTCTGAGATGATAGCACTAGCCACAGCTAGTGAAGAAGCAGAATATTTGAGAAATCTGCTAGCTGAGATTCCCTTATGGGAAAAACCGATACCGGCTGTGTTGATACATTGTGATAGTACCGCGGCTATTGCAAAAGTTCAGAACCGTTATTATAACGGTAAGAGACGACAAATACGTCGTAAGCACAGCACGGTTAGAGAGCTACTTTCTACAGGTACCGTTAGAGTAGATTACGTACGTAGTGAAGAAAATTTGGCAGATCCTTTGACGAAAGGACTGTCAAGAGAGAAAGTCCATAATTCTTCTAAAAGAATGGGACTATTGCCCTTAGATTGTTGACTCACGCACAATGGTAACCCGACCTAAATGACTGGAGATCCCAAGAAATAGGTTCAATGGGTAATAACAAGTTGTGTAGTGATAGAAGTTGAACATGCTATATAATAAACTAAGAAGCATGTATTCCTGAAGTGATAGAGGATGAGTTAATAGAAACTCTTAATGAGATCTATACTCTATTTGGAGTAGAGTACCTACCTTCAGGAGTACTCTTGATAGACTCACCTATGTGAATGTGGAAATGAGGCCGTTTCCTATGGAGTTTTGGGCAGAACTTCTAGAGCGTTCACTAAACTGGGATAGACGTGTATGGCCATAAATGCACGGGCTTATTTGATTGCACTATGGAAAAGATTGTGTGTGGTTTGATGTCAGGAATAGAGTTCAAGACTACGTGTCACTCTAGTAAAAACTGAATCTTATTCACTACGCAAAGGTTCAAGTCGGATGACAACTTTGTTTATGCACAGTCTTATGTGTTTAGAAACTGCTCGATAATATTTTAAAAAATTCAAGTGGGGGATTGTTGGAAATATTGTGAATTATTTAAAACATGAAATAAGTGTATGATGGCTCCTATTTGTGAATAGTCCCACATCATGGGATTATATGGAAGAGGCAAGCTTATATACTTGTTTCTAAGAAGCTTTGATGGGGCCTTGGGCTCCCAATGCATGCTTTGTTGTGAGGAGGGAGCCCATGCATCATGACCACCACACACGCGCGCGCCCGACCGACCGACTCGACTCGACCCGGCCCGGCTCGGCTCGGTTCGGTTCGGTTCGGGCTCGGGCTTTGGGCTTTGGGCCCTGGCTATGTGGTGTAAACACTTATATTTTTGGTCCAGAAAACAATGCTATTTTCGAACCAGTTTTTAAATCATGAAAATAATTTCTGAACCGATTTTTATATGACGCGGTAAAACTTTGACCAAGTATTTTCGCAGATCCGATTTTCCTCCACTGACCAGATTTTTCGAATACCCTGATCCCCGTCTATATATTATCATTAGATTAGACGAGATCAAAAACAGAAAAAATTCTGCGTTCTCTTTCTCCGCCATTAAAATAATCTTAAGAAATTTTCGAGCAGTAAAATCAGAAAGTGCAAATCTGCACTGATTTGTTTGTGCAAAGCAGATCAGTTATTAATCAGAGAGAGGCTGTTTTATCCTAGAGGCGGCGACGGAAGTACGAACTGGTTTTGCACCACCGGCCAGATCGCCGAATCGTCTTCAAGAAAGCGACGAAGTACGTGACTCAGCCATTGTTTTCAACAAAGCACATAGTAGACTATTATGTCAAGTTTGTAATTCATGTTACTATAAAAAAAAAAAAAATTAGAAGATTTAACATGCTACATCAGGGTAGTCACGTCACAAAATCTTTAGTTTTCCTCTATCATCTTCTTTAACTAGAGTATATGCATTCAGTCATTATATCTAACCAGAATTTGTTACTTAACTGCTAGTATACAGATGTCCAATTAACCTTGAAATGAGTATTATTCTTTCCACATTTGTAAAGAAAAAATTGGTCATAGTTCAAGAACCAATAACACTTAAATTCTGAATAAACTTTGATCAATGCATGAATGAATCAAAAAGTTACATATGCGCATTTAATCACAATAGCTATAACTAAGATCTAAAATAGTCAGATGTATTAAAAATTACATGCGTTTTACAGATATTATAAAGCTCCTTAAATTCAATACCAATATTACAGTTCAAACCAATCACCTAACTCAATGTAACGACCTGTCTTTTTAACTGCTCCAAATCGGTATTTAAACCAACTTAAACACTCAAAACGACAGGTAGTTTTTTAGCTTAGCAGGTTTAAATAGAAATAACACACAGAATCACAGACAGGGAAAAAAATATACAACGCTATATTTCACAAACATAATAAATTTTTATACATAAATCAGAGTTTTACAAATTTTTATATACAGCGGAAGAAATAATATATACATAGATCTTTGAAATAAAAAGTGTACGGTTTTGTCGAGCACGTGCATATGACATCCTGCGTTCATCTCTAGTTCTGCGAGCTGAAACTTCAAATCTACAATACTTAGGACGTCATATGCACGTGCTCAACAAAACTACACTTTTTATTTTAAAGATCTATGTATATATTATTTCTTCCGCTGTATATAAAAATTTGTAAAACTCTGATTTATGTATAAAAATTTATTCCGTTTGTGAAATATAATGTTGTATATTTTTTCCTGTCTGTGATTCTGTGTGTTATTTCTGTTTAAACCCGCTAAGCTAAAGAACTACCCGTCGTTTTGAGCGTTCTAAGTTGGTTTAAATATCGACTTAAAGCGGTCAAAAAGACAGGTTGTTACACTCAAACTGTCTGATAAAGCTCAGATAGTCTAATAAAGCTCAAATTTAAAAATTGTATTTTAGTACCATTACAAATCAAGCAAACATTTATTCATATACCAATATCTCTCTTATTAGCTATTACAAAGTTCTTTGAACCCTTTTGTTCTTTAAACTTCGGAAAATATACAATTTGCCAACGAAGCCATCTGTGTAGGACATGTACTTCAAGTAGACAATCTGTGCATCAATATCACTCACTTGACATGCACAATGTTACTAAATTTGCTCTTCAAATAAATGTCATGGCTATCATGTTACTGGTGCAAGTTGATTCTCCAAATAATGTTGCTCATATTTTCCCAACGTCAAAAAACAAAACTTACTACACTTGAATCATGGATTACCATAGATCCTTATTCTTAAGAATTTTGGGAAACTTAATTCAGCATATAAAATTAAGTTATATTTATTTACCTATTACTTATACATGCCAAATAGAATGCCTTGCACAAAACAGCATGGATTTATATAGTTTTTTTTATATTAATGAGATATATATATATAACTTAGAGATAGCTTAAATAGTACATAATTAACAAAAAAATTCAATTGCTATTTTCATGGAATGAGCACTCATACTTCAATGTAGGCTTGAATAAAGAGAAATGCATGCTCGTTAACATTTTTTGGAATAGGTCAAGAGCAAGTGCATGCATTTTTTGAATAAAAAGAAATGCTGACTCTAATTGTTCAATTGGATGTAAAGATCAAAGAAATTCATTGAACATCACCAAAGAACAATCCATTTTTATTTTAGTTTGACCATAATTTTTACATAAAACGAGGGAAATAGTAGTAATGTATTGTTAACATAGATTATTTTAACGAAATTATTAACATGAACATATATATACATATTCTGGTCAACCTTCATTGTTATACTTTAAATTCACATGTCATAAAAATACACCTTCCTACACCTACATAGACACTCTATGCCTATTATAAAAATACAATAATTCCATAAATATTCTTAAAATCCAAATCTTTGAGCTTTACTGAACATTCACACTCCTTTAGTCATATATCATATGCTCGAGAATGGGCATAGTATCAAAATTAAAATCTCTAGGCTATTTGATATCAGCAATATCGCTTGCAAAAGGAGAATAGAACAAACATTGTTAACTAAGTAATAAAAGAAAAATCAAAGTTTTTAGAAAAAACAAAATTTAACTGATTCCAAAAAAGGGAAAAAATCAGAATGTTTGGAACTTCTCAATTTTTCAAACAAAAAACTGAATTAGAGAATAAAATCAATCTTGGTGCTTTAGCCTAACTCTTCAAAGTTGCTCAGGTATTTATTGCAAACAATACTATAAGTTAAAACTTAAATGTACTACTTCTAGGCTAAGCAAGATTAACATATTGATGTAAAAATCTATTCCTATATGGTATCATTCCAAAATAGAAGCTCAAAATTTGCTCAAAAGTTTTTTCTTGCTTTAGTCTTTCACTTCAAACAAAGTTTATTCTTTATCAATCCAAACCCTCTTTAAAATCCCAATACAAAAGTTTACTTGAATCGAATTTGAAAGGCAACAAGTGAGACAAAGGAGAGCGGCACCGTCACCATAGGAGTAGCTTGATGCTGATTTGAGTAAAGGTCAGATGGATCAGATTTAGAGAGGAAGAAGTGAAATTGAAGGGTAAGAAGTGGGAGATATATTATGCGTGAGAAAGAGGAAGTATATGAAGAATTAGAATGTTGGCATAAAACCAGGGAAGAAAAGGTCAGTGGAACACGGAGAGATGTGAAGAAGTATACTCTGGATAAAAGAATGGCAGAAAAGATGGATGAATTTTAGGAAGAAAGGTAGGGAAAAGCTTCAGACGGACGAAAGTTTTAGTTTGTACAGTCAGATTAAAAGAAACCAACAAAGTCTGTTTTACAAGAAGAGAGTCGACCACTTAAGAGATTCTAAAGGTGTATCAAACTTGCCTATCTTTATGCACAATAGACCAATATATATACACACACATTTCATTATCGTCACGGGTTCATATGGCTGATAATATTTTACATTATTAACTACTAAGTCTAACTTTATTTTTAATTATAAGTTTTATATTTATCAATATGAATAAGGAAGTTATATTCTCTTTTACCTAGGATATTTATTTGATTACTTCCCTAATTGGACTTAATAATCAAACGACAATCAATTTCCATTAATCCCCTTATGACTGCCATTTTCTTTTATTTTTATTGCCCTTCATGACCATAATGGACATATTTTCCTAAGGCAACTATTTATCAGTCCAAGGTATCTTTTGTTGTACCCCAACAGACAATTACTATTTTTATTCATTTATTATTTATTTATTTATTGGTCGACTGTTATATATATATATATATTTATATATATGTATTAGGCCTCTCACGTTAGGTTGACTACTTATGGATGCTGGATTTGTCGGTCGGTTCCGGACAGACTTCTACCACAAGTTAAACTTAACCTCGTGCCTTAATACATTTATATTTATGCATTAGACCCCTCACATTAAGCTGGCTACCTGTGGTTGCTGGATTTGTCGGTCGGTTCCGGGCAGGCTTATACCACATGTTAAGCTTACCTCGTGTCTAAATACGGTTATAATTTAAATTTCCTAATTATGGTGTACAATATTTATCCTAATTAATTTAGGAATTGAAACCATTATCCTATTATATTCACTTTCCCCATTCAACATTGGTCATAATTGTTATTTATTGCTTTGCGGTCTTATTTATAACAATTAATTATATTGATTGCTACAAATGGTTACCATAAATATATTAATTCAATATGGATTACATTCATATAATTCCATAATTGAACATTATTAATATGGAATACAATTCACATATATTATTCCATAAATAAGTACCATTCAAACATTTAATACATTGTATGTTTTACCATTTTACGCTGATATAACGGATAATATGTATATATTTATATTTATGTTTTCATGCGGTCAACGCTGTTATTATTTTAAATTTAATGATTTGGTTTAATCAATAACCAAACATTTCCTTTTGCATTCAATCTTGCCAAAAGATTTCAAATCTTACAAAAAGATCGTTAGCCGTGATAATTGTAAACTACGCCTATTTACTAAAATAGCCATATCTCAAATTCACAAGAAACATATATGTATATATATTTTTGGAATGGTTGACGCAAACTATGCACATATATGTATATTTATATTTATACGTACGTTTGCACCACTTTTCCTTTTTAAATCTCTTTTCATATCTCTTGTGAATTCAAAATGACATCTTTTTTTCCAAAAAGAGGAAAACAACATACCTACAACAATTAAACCAAAACCAAACAACATTGAATACAAATAGTTATAATTCATTTAAAATTACAATAACACATATTAACGTTTTCCAATATTCACACAATTCACCTTTTTATCTTTTCATGTATTTTATCACTTAGCACTGAAACTAAGATCTGGAATATAACAATATTTAAATGGTGTTCAATGCGACTGATCTACAGTGCTTTATAACAATTTCAACATGTTTTACAACATAACTGCAGGAAATATGTGTAATAAATTCAAGAATCCTGCGATTAATATTATGCCTAACCACAATTCACAATATACCAATTTTTACAATGTTTACAATCAGATCTGATGGGTATCAATTCAATTTCAACAATTTTAATGTACAGATCTGATAAAAATAGGCATAAAATTTTAGATCTAATTCAAACGAAGTACACAAGTTACTATAACTGTATTCGTAAATTTCTTACTCACCTTAAAGCATCCAAATTCAAAGTTTGAACCTTTTAGGCCTACAATTCCCAAATTCTTATAAATCAACAGTTTATCTGAAAAGGTGATAAATTTAGATCTGTATAGATGTAAGAAAATAGAAAAGAGGGGAGAAACTTTTGTTGAGCGTCAATTTGAATTCTTTCCCATTAAATCTGTAAATTCTCTCAATTCTGTATGAATTGGATTTGATTTGTTGTGTATGAGTAATATTTTTACTTAAGAAAATAAGTTAGAAGAAAGAGAAAAATGGCAGAGCTCCGTTGTTGTTACATATTTGAATGGAAAAGAGTGAGGCCTTATCATTTTATTTATAGGAGTGGAAATGGCCTAAGACTGTTAGATTTATTTAGATTAACATCAGCCCATTCGTATTATAAACAATAACAAAATTGCCCCTCAAAACCTAGTCGTCATTGGGCACTACAGGCCCGAAGCGGTCAACACCTCTTGGGGAGCGGTCGACCGCCCTTCGGCCAAGATGCACTATGAAGGCAGGTTAAAGAGGGAAAGGAATTTATTAATGGGTCTGTTTGGCTCATGTCCCAATTAAGTTTTAAAATTAGGCTCACATCCGGTTATAAACTTATTGCAAATTTAGTCCCTATTTTTCGAAAATACACTAAAAATAATAAAATAAAAAATCACATAAATTCATATTTAATTAGAACACATAAACTTAAATAAATTCAGGTGAAAAAACCATCAAAAACCCGGTCAAAACAAAAAAAAAACAGTGAAACTGCAGTAAAATGCATAATAATATGCATATACTTGAATTTTCTTGCATACATCTGTGCATGTTTTCCATTCATGCATCTGTGTAGATTTACTTGCATATATCTGTGCAGGTATACATAATTTTTGCATATAAGTGTGAAAATATTCACATCACTTGCATGCAAATCAATTCACATTTATTTGCATTCGAGGTGCAATAAAACAGAAAAGCTACACACATTCGTGCAGCAATCCACAGGCAAAAATTCACTCAAGTTTTCTTCATGCAATAGTTGCGTACACGTGTGCTAGTATTTCAAATAGTTGCACACACGTATGTAAGTTTCGGTCCAGATTTTCGATGAAAACAGCTTATGCAATAGTTGCATACATGTATGCAACTATTGGTAACAGTTGCATACATGTATGTAACTATTTTTTATTTGTGTGGACTTCTGGGAATATTTCCAGAATTTATAATATATTTTTTACCCGATAGCACTTCTTTTTTGGACAGAACAACGTAAAAGGCGCAAGGAGGAAAAATAGGGACCGGGTTTGCATAGAAATGTTAGGAGGGATGTGGCGTACATTTTGAAACATAAAAGGGGGCAGATCCTTATTTCCACGTTATTAATTATTCAATTTATTTATTTTCGTCCGTTTTTTGTATTTTTTCCGTAACTTTTCCATACGGACTCTGTTCGCGAAACTCTAGACATGAAAGTTGACCAAAATTCTGAGACGAACGCATCGGTAAAAATTTCATCATTTGCAATTTTTTTTTTTGAGATTCTAATTTAATAACTATTTATTGTCAAAATTCTGAGTTGTTACAAAAACAATTCAGAATTTCGCCATGAATCCAAATAAAAGATTTTCTTAGCCAAATTCTTAAAGCTGCAAAAATCTCATTTCCCACTTTATTATTAAATTGTATATTTTTACTTATTATTAATATTTATGTATTTTATGTGGTGTTACACCATCCACAACAGGATGAACATCCCAAGGTTGTAAGAGAGAAACATAAAACCTTGAGTCAGACAACAGTCATAATGAGCGATAAAATAGCTATCTAATATGATCAATAAAGTATATGAGAATAGGAAGATTAATCAGCTGATCTACCAACATCAACAAAGAAGAACCCAAACAGTCTTCCCTACATCCAACAGTGATAGCCTTTACAACATCAAAGAAAGAACAACAGTACATTCATGGCAGTCAGTTATCAAGCGTAGACCATTCTAATCGACATTCGCATCTCCCAAGTACAAGCCCCAGAGGCCTAAACCAATATCAGTCAAGCACCCAAGAGATATATCCTTCGACGTCGAATAGTCTACACAAGATGATACAAGCAAAACAATCATCATCAATGACTCTGGCTATCACTGCCAGTCCTGCTTTGAAACCATCGTTAATCGTATGACCGGCTCAACATCTTGTCGTCCATCAAGAGCTAATGGTAAACCCCTGTTGTAGCAAAACTCCATACGCCATCGTGACTCGTATTTCTAGGATTATCATGACTGCCCAGGGTACTCAACCAACCACTTCTTGTCTTTGGGTGCCCCATTGTACCCCTTTTTTGAGTCCGCTAGAACCTATGACAACGACAATCTCTCGACCTTCATTATCTCTAGCCATCCATCCCGATAACTATCCATAATCTCAAGCCACTTCTCGAGTAACCATTATACACGAACTCACCACCTTGAGTCATCTTCACATTTGTTGCATTACGACGATCAACGAACACATCACATCGCTTTGAACATTCCCACTTGAATTCACTTCAAAGCCACAATCATTACTGTCCATCTTAGCCTGGTCGTCCCCCTTAGGTCACAATCGACTTATAACCAACGACCTAACTCCCCTATAGTCACTCCGACCGCTCCATGACCTAACTCCCCAGGTCAAACAACGGCTTAACGACCCATCATATCCACCAGGTCGCCAACGACCAAACTCATCCATGCTTCCCAAGCCACAATCATGACCTGGAGCTTCTTCAAATGAAGATAATGACCAACATAAGCCTTCTACCATGACCTGACTTTCCACAGGGCTGAACGACCTGCCTTTCACCAACCCTAACCGACTCTCCTATCACAAAGCAGAGCGACCTGGTGCTCCTTCCACGACCCGACCTGGCCAAGGACGACCAGACCTGGCCAAGGACGACTTGATGCCAATCACGACCCGAAGCTTCAACATCCCATCGACCTTCCATGTCTTGGAGAACAAGCCACGACCTGACCTATCTCCAAAAGACCTGACTCCAGATCTGATCAAAATAGCTCTAATCTTAATGAAAATAGAATAGATGAATAGTCATTTGAGGAATAATCATTTTACTATTTTATTTCCTATTAGAATTAAGCATATAATCTAATCATTAGAATTGTTAACGTCCATATTCCTAGGAAAAGTATTTCTTGTTTTTCATTTCCATTTGCATAAGAATGAATACATTTTATCAAGTAATGGGGACACTATAAGCATTCCATTAGTTATGTATCAACGTTCCAACAAAAATACTTGTATGCCTCTTTTTACCAATTCTGTAAGAGTTAGATCTTTCTGAATCAACTAAATATAATAGAAAAGAACTATCTTTTCTGTATACTTTCCCCGATTCCGTAGTACCCATTTTGGGAACGTCCAGTGCCAAAGTTACTGAATGGGTAAGTCGCCAATCCCTAAAATGTACTATGTAATGTACTTTATCCGCAAAAAATGGAATTTCATGCTCCAAAAAGAATTGGCAGATTTTTTGGTAGGGAGGGAAATTTATAGAATACGCTTGATGAAATCATCACCCAATAACAACATTGATCCAAACAACTCGTCCATATCATCCAATTCAACCATAAACACTTTACGAAATCATCAACAACACAAAAATGACAATTATTCGTCCATAATCATATAAAATTCACCAAATTTTGATAAATCAATGCATAAACTAATAGAATGGATGTAAACTTGCATAAGCGTACGAATTACCGATTTAAGTTGCTAGATTATGTCCTATGGTGATTCAAATGAAAATATACTTACCATGATGTAGATCTTTGTGAAATGACTAAAAATGATGAAAATAAGATAAAACAACTCATATACTTGATTGAATCCAGGTGAGAGATGCTTATCACTCACCAAATCTTCAATCTAGCTAAACTCACTCAAATCTCAATTCGGTCAACGAAGAAAACTCTTTAAACCTTTTGATATGATGCGATCTTCCTTCACTTGACGTAGATCTAGCTTTGATTGATGTAGATCTTAAATCTTCTTTCTTAGATCTAGATTTAATGGTGGAAAGGTGTATTTGATTGAGCAAGGAGGATCACGAGCTCAACCAAGTGAGAGAATGAAGAAAGTAAACTATTCTTCGTGCCTCTAACCCCTATTTATAGCCTCCCACTAGCCCATTAGTGGTCCACCCCAAATCATCCCATCAATGTCTTCACAAAACCTGAACAGAAATTGTGAAATACTAGAACAGCTATTCCTCCCAAACTGCTGAACCAAATCTTTAATGTGACCACTCTATAGAATTGGCAACAACATTTTCTTTCTAATGAAATCAATCTCAACACATGATTCGAAATCAATCAAAAGTTATACCCTGTACAAAACTGACAGTGGCAAAATGGTCACAAATAAAATTGGTAAAAATTATGGACATGTCTCACATCCTCATAACTAACATAACGTATCAAAATATGAGAATGATCCAACCCTTAGGGAATTAAATAAAAAATATTTTACGATCCTCCGATGCATAGAATGCGGGCTGTTACATTCTCCCCCCTTAGGAATTTCGCCCCCGAAGTCCCATGGAAACACAAGCAATCAGAACAATTTCGCATGCCTATCATTCATGACCGCATCCATTAAGCCATGCATCCACAGCCTTATCCTAGCACGCAGAATCGTAAAAACAACAACAACAACACAAGCTACAATTGGGTAAGAATGACACGACACTTACGGGTCATACCGATGAAGAATTCTGGATGGGTTGTCTCCATACTCTCTTCTGTCACCCACGTATAATCGTCGTCATCCTCACTGCATTGTACCTTGGCTAACTTAACTGACTTCCTCCTAAGCCATTTCGTGTCATTCCCCACCACATGATGTAGCTTACGAGGTCTTGCAACTATGGTCTCTACTTCTAGGTCTTCATACTTTTCTGAAGATACCACCACATTCAAATCATGCACACACTTTCGTAGAAATGACACATGGAAAACATTATGTACACTTGAGATCTTCTCAGGTAACTCCAATCTATATGCAGGCTTTTCAATTCACTTGATTATCGGAAACGGTCCAACGAACCTTGGAGCTAATTTTCCTTTACTTCTGAAACAAACAACATTCTTCCCTGGCGAAATCTTTGAAAACCATATCGCCTACGTCGAATTCCAAATCTTTTCGATGTTTAGCGACATAACTCTTTTGACGGTCTTGGGCTGCTTTCATTCGTTGCCCAACGATCTCGATAAAATCCGATGTCTCCACGGTCATCTCAGACCTAGTATCAACTTATCCCCAGTTTTTAACCAACATGCCGGAGAATTACACGGTCTACCATACAACGCCTCATATGGTGCCATCCCAATGCTCGACTGGTAGCTATTATTGTATGCAAACTCAACTAAATGTAGATGATCTTCGCACGATCCACCAAAATCCAACACACAAGTTCTTAGGAGATCTTCCAAAACTTGGTTAACCCTTTTAGTCTGACCATCAGTCTCGGGATGATAAGTCGTACTCAAACACAACTCGTTTTCCAAGTCTCTTACAAACCCTTCCAAAACGCACTCATGAACAATGGATCTCGATCACTCACTATGCTCTTCGGGATATCATGGAATCAAATTATCCATTTTATATAAAGCTTAGCCAACTTTGATGTTGTCCTAGTCAATTTGACAGAAATAAAACTTGCACTTTTGGTCAAGCGATCCACGATGACCAAAATTCCTTCGTTATCTGCCCTGGTTCTAGGTAGTCCATCGATAAAATCCATCAATATCTGTTCCCACTCCCATGTAGGAACTTCCAATAGCTGAAGCAATCCACTTGGCTTCTTCAGTTCAGCTTTCACCAACTGGCAGTTCATTCACTTGGAAATGAACATTCTAATATCTCTTTTAATCCCTTCCTAGTGTAAGATCTCTTCATGTACTAATACGTTTAATTACCACCAGGATGAATCGTTAACTTCGAGTGATGACATTCCATCAGAGCCCCATCTCTCAATCCGTCGATCTCAGGAACAACCAGTCATGCTTATTTATGAAGCCAACCATTTCGATTGAGCTAGAGCTCTCTATCCTCTGGTTCTAACTCTGGATAAACTCGACAAGCTTTACATCCCGCTTTTGGCTCTCGCTAATCCTTTCAATGAAAGTAGGTCTTATCGATAAGCTTGCCAAAATTTCAGGTTCCAACTCACACCGTGGTCTGAAATCAAATCCTTCCAAATACTGGAGTTGTTTCCATTCCGAAAACATCGCTCCTAAACTTGCATGTCTTCGACCTAATGCATCCACCACTACGTTTCCTTTACCAGCAGTATAGGCTATATCAAAATCATATGACGCCAGAAACTTTAACCACTGCTGCTGCCGAATATTTAAATCCTTTTGGGGGAAAAGATACTTTAACAACTTGTGATCCATAAGCAACTCGAATTGAACTCCCAAAGGGTAATTTCTCCACATCTTCAGAGCAAACACGATCGCCACCAAACCCAAATCATGAGTTGGATAATTCCTTTCATGCGGCTTCAGCTGTCTACTCGCGTATGCCACAACCTTATCCTTCTGCATCAGCAATGCTCCAAGTCCAGTACCACATGCATCGGTGTATACCACCATTTCATCATTCTCACTTGAAATCGTCAAGACAGAAGCACTCACTAGTATCTATTTCATGATTCTGAAAGCTTGCTCACACTTTGCATCCCATGTGAACACTTGGTTCTTCTTCGTCAATCTTATTAATGGTGCATCTACCTTGGAGAAATATTTTATAAAACAACAATAATATCCTGTCAACCCAAGGAAATTCCAAACATCCGTCACATTTTTAGGTCTATCCCAGTCTTGGGTTGCTGCCACTTTAGCGGGGTCAACCTCTATTCCATTTCCAGAAACAACATTGTCTAAGAACCTCACTTTACTCTTCCAGAAGTGGCACTTCGAAAACTTAGATCCCAATTGATGCTTTCGCAAGATTTCCAAAATAACTCTCAAGTGTGTCTTATGCTCTTTCTCATTACGGGAGTAAACCAGAATTTCATCCTCGAACACCAGCACGAACGTGTTCAACTGATCTCTGAATACCCTATTCATAAGATCCACAAAATATGTTGGTGCGTTAGTCAACCCAAATGGCATCACCAACCATTCAAAGAAACTAGATGGTGTCCTAAAACCTATCTTCGGCACACTAACCTTTACCACCCTAACTGGTGGAATCCTATTGCCAAATCCATCTAAGAAAACATCTTGGCTTTGTGAAACTGATCAAACAAGTCATCGATCCTCGGCAAGCGGTACTTGTTCTTCTTGGTCACTTTGTTCAGCTCACGATAGTCCATACACAATCTCAACGAACCATTAGCCTTGGTTGCAAACACAACTGGTGCACCCCATTCGGATACACTTCTCCGAATGAATCCTTTTCCGAAAAGGTCACGTACTTGCACCTCTAACTCTCACTGTTTCTTAGGCACCATCCGCTTAAGAGGCATGATCATAGGTCTAGCACCCTCGACCAAATAGATTTTGAACTCAATCCATGATGCGGCGGCAACCCTTGGACCTCGTCAAAGACATTCTCAAATTCATTAAAGATCAGCACAAATGACAAGTCTTCCTATGTAATCACAAGCGAATATAAAAAGCTCACGAAGACACTATCTTCAGGATTACATCGAATCAAAACCATTTGCCCATCCACATCCCCGACTCTCACCTCAAGCTTCTCGCAACTCGCTCTGGTCGCATACCTCTTGAGCCAGTCCATACCCAAGATGATCACAAACCCAAAAAAGTTCAAAACAAAGCAATCACACACAAAGGAGCAACCACGACCCGACAACACTAGACTACGACAAAGCATACAAAGGTTGGATGGACCCCAACTTGATTAGTCACAACCAAAGGTCTATCACAAATCTCGGGTTCCAAACCCAAGCGGCACACAAGCTCATTACAAATGAATGAATGCGATCCTCCAGTATTGAACAATACACGGACTGAAACACCCTTAATTGAAAGAGTACCTTGGACGACAACACCCTTCTCTTTCTCCTACGTCGTAGGAGCCCTTAAAGACAATGGAAAAGATTCCAAAGCATACACCTTCACAACCTGCTTTCCCTTAGCTGGTTCTAGACAATCCTCCTTGAGATGCCCAGGCTTGCCACAGTTATGACACTTCCTTTCAACTTTTGGATTCTTGTAATCCTTGGAATAATGGCCCTTCAACTGGTAGTTAAAGCAAATCACCTCGCCTTTCTTCTTTTCTAACCATCCTTTCCTTTCTGCTGTTGCTGCTTCCTTTTCTTGTTGTTACCACCTTGCTATGGTTTTTGCTCTTCTTTAGCTGCAACAACAGATTTTTCCTCAGAAAACATACTTTCATGCCTCAAAGCCTTCTCAACGATCCTCTCATAAGTGTTATCGAGATGATCAACTAGCTGATTCCCAAGATATTTGTCCAAGCCCATGACAAACTTCTCGATCTTCTGATAAGGAGTCTCAACTTATGAACGAGCATACTTCGATAAAGCTTCGAAGTCAGAAACATGCTCAAGCATTGGTTAACCATTATTCTTAAGCTTGACAAACTTCTTAAACCAGATAGACTTCTGGATGGTAGAGATAAACTTTGTCTCAAACTTGACTTTGAACTGTTCGCTTGTAGTCTCATCTTCGGAAGTCTCTAGAGTGATAGAGTTCCACTAGTCCATAGCTATGCCATGTAGTAGTCTTCAAGCTTCCTCTTAGTCGCATCGTCAATCCCCAAGTCTCCAAAGATCCTAATACAAGTATCAAGCCACCCTTGAATCTCTTCAGTCGGCTCCATCCATTTTAACTACTTTCCTCCTAGAGTAGTGAAGTTTATGACAGCTTTGCGAAGTCCACAAATCCAAGAATCTTCACTTGAACTCCTACATCTACTACGGTTGTCTCCTAAGCGGGCACCCTTCTCATAATCACTGTCATCATGGCCTCGAACATAGTTGGGTAGTCTATACACACCATTACCCCCTACAGTAACAGTACACTCCCTAATAGCATGTCTCGATGGTCGACGACTCATTCTAAATCTGTAATATAGAATGATTAGCCACTTACGAGAAAACTGCTATAGAGTTCAAAACACTATTACTATACACTAATATATACAGTATGCATCCATAATAAATCTACAAGTATGTCTCTCATACGTTATTATGTCTTTGAACTTTAGCTAAAATCGATAACCTGGCTCTGATACCAAATGTGACGACCACCCACAACTCCTGCACTTAATAAGAGAGATAATGCACTGAAAGACATGCCAGGCAGTTGTAGATGATCATCGGGGTAAGGCAACACAAGCGGAGCCTGCTGTAATATAATAAAACATATACAACAGGTAGTAATAGTGAAGCAAAATTGAACATAATCTTAAACTCTTTCATAACACCATGAAAGATCCATTACAACTTTGGATAACACAATAAGAGTCTGTACAATAAGCCTCACTATATAACTCAGAGAAAACACAAAACAGCGGAAACAACAAATACTATATAGAAGAAAATAATACGCCAACCTCATGCTCGTCATCGCACAACAGCATTGTCTCATAAAGACCTATCACCTGTCGCCCGCTACTCAGTCTGCCTATCCACAACAGGATGAACAGCGCAAGGTAATAAGAGGAAAACATAAAATCTTGAGCCAGACAACAAACTTAATGAGCGATAAAAAAACTATCGAACATCATTAATAAAGTATATGGGAATAGGAAGATTAATCAACGGATCTACCAACATCAACAAGGAAGAACCCAACCAGTCTTCTCTACATCCGACAGTGATAGCCCTTACAACATCAAAGAGAAAACAACAGTACATTCATGGCAATCAGTTATCAATTGTAGACCATTATAATCAACGTTCACATCTCCCATATACAAGCCCCATAGGCCTAAACCAATATCAGACAAGCACCCAAAAGATATCTCCTTCGACGTTGAATAGTCTACACAAGATGATACAAGCAAAACAATTATCATCCATGAATCTGACTTTCACCGCCAATCGTGCTTTGAAACCATCGTTAATCGTATAATCGGCTCAACATCTTACCATCCGTCAAGGGCTAATGGTAAACCCCGGTTCTACCAAAGCTACATATGCCATCGTGACTCGTATTAGTCCCATCATGACTGCCCAGGGTACTCGATGAACCACTTCTAGTCTTTGGGTGCCCCAGTTGTACACCTGCTTTGAGTCCGCTAGAACCTACGACAATGACAATCTCTTGGCCTTTATTATCTCTAGCCATCCAACCTTATGACTATTCATAAGCTCAAGCAACTTCTCGAGCAACCATTAACCACGAACTCACCACCATGAGTCGTCTCACATTCGTTGCATTACGACGATCAACGAACACATCACATCGCTTCGACAATTCCCACTTGAATTCACTTCGAAGCCACAATCATTACCGAACCAAAGTAACACCATGTAATGGGCCATCTTAGTGGGGTCATCCCCCCTTAGGTCGTAACCGACATATAACCAATGATTTAACTCCCCTTGAGTCACTCTGTTCGCTCCACGACCTAACTCTCCAAGTCGAACAACGACCTTACAACCCATCATATCTACCAGGTAGCCAAAGACCTGACTCATCCATTCCCAAGGCACAATCACGACCTGGAGCTTCTTCAGGTGTAGACAACAATCCGAGCTATGCTTTTTTTCCATGATCTGACTTTCCATAGGGTAGAACGACCTACCTTTCACCAACCCCGACTGACCTGCCTTTCACAAAGCAAAGCGACCTGGTGCTCCTCTTACGACCCGACTTGGCCAAGGACGACCTGATGCCAATCACGACCCAAAGCTTCAACATTCCATCGACCATCCATGTCTTGGAGAACAAGCCACGACCCGACCTATCTCCGAATGACCTGACTCCAGATCTGATTAAAATAGCTATAATCTTGAACAAATCATCACCTAATGACAATATCAATTCAAACAACTCATCCAAATCATCCAACTAAACCATAAACACTTTATGAAATCATCAACAACACCAAAATGACAATTATTCATTAATAATCATATAAAATTCACCAAATCATGATAAATCAATGCATAAACTAAAAGAATGGATGTGCATAAGCATATGAATTAACATAAGAATTATTGATTTAAGTTGCTAGGTTAGATCATAGGGTGATTCAAATGAAAATATATTTACCATGATGTAGATCTTGGTGAAACAACATAAACTGATGAAAATAAGATAAAACAACCTATATACTTGATTGAATATGTGTAAGAGATGCTTACCACTCACCAAATCTTCGATCTAGCTCGAAATCACTAAATTCTCAATCCGGTCAGCGAAGAAAACTCTTCGAACCTTTTGATTTGATGCGATCTTCCTTCACTTGACATGGATCTTGCTTTTGATTGATGTAGATCTTCAATCTTCTTTCTTAGATCTAGATTTTAATGGTGGAAGGGTGTATTTGATTGAGCAAGGAGGATCACGAGCTCAACCAAATGAGAGAACGAAGAAAGTAATTTATTCTCCATGCCTCTAACCCCCTATTTATAGCCTCCCACTAGCCCACTAGTGGGCCACCCTAAATCAACCCGTCAATGGCTTCAGAAAACTTGAACAGAAATTGTGAAACACTAAAACAACGGTTCCTCCCAAACCGTTGAACCAAATCTTTAATGTGACCATTCTACGGAGTTGGAAACACTGTTTCCTTTCCAATGAAATCAATCTCAACACCTTATTTGATCTCAGTCAAAAGTCATTCTTTATAAAAAAGAGGCAAAATGGTCATATATAAAATTAGTAAAAATTATGGGTATGTCTCACATCCCCATAACTAACATATCAAAATATAAGAATGATCTAACCCTCACGGAATTAAATAAAAAAATATTTTACGATCCTCTGATACGTAAAATGCGAGCTGTTACAATCTTCAAAATCTCAATCCAAGTTAAAAATTCAAGTAGATTCTAATTTCAGATAAGCGATACCTTCCGATCTTCCTTCATCTCTGATACATGCAAACGGAGGTCGAGCATCAATTCAAGGAAGCCCTCAAACTCCAAATCTGAAATCAAAATAGGAATTTCCAGATCTAGTAGCTCATTCTCAGGCAAGTTCCAATTTGTTTAATTCGATTCAATCTAAAAAGTGGATACAAGCTCTAAAGGTCAATAATTTGCACCATAACGCTATCCAACTTAAATATTATGAGCCTGTTATTCGGGAAAAGCTTAAAGTACTGTCGTTAATGATAATCTAGTGAACAAGGCAAGAAAAAATGGCTTAATTCTATAGTCTTCTATGTTTATGGAAGTAAGCTATACTACAACTTCTTGAAGGACTATATCGATAGGAATTGGAAAGTAAATGGTTCTTATCAGCTATTTTCGAGAGATAATGGATTTTTCATACAAAAGCATGAATTAGCTGAGGACAGTGATAGGATATTAGCTAAAGGGCCATATTACTATAATAAAAGGTTGATTTTCATGAACAAGTGGATGCCTAGAATGAAATTAACAAAGGAATTTCTTAACTCCATTCCAATCTGGATTAATTACCTAACTTAGATCTAGAATTTTGGTCAATTGAAGCTATAAGTCGGACAGCCTCCATCTTGGGTCAACCTCTTCGCATGGGTAGTATAATTGAAAATGCATGTCGTATTTCTTATGTAGAATATTGGTTGAGATTAGTGTAGACTTTAAATTTCCCGAGGCAGTCCCAATTCAGTATGATAATGGAAATATTATTTGGTAAAGGGTGTGTTATGAATGGATTCCTTATATATATATATATATATATTAACTGTAAAGTTTTTGGACACTCTACTGGTATGTGTAAGTCAACAAAATCTGGATGCCAAAGATTAATAATAATTCTAACAATGGAATGGATGCAGATGAATACATGGATATGTAGGATAAACAAGTAAATGGTCTTGTTAATGATCTTACTTTAAATAAGAAGAAATATTATGTTGAAACAGATGTCAGATCTAATGCTTATCGTAGTAAAGAGTCTAATACATTAGAGATTCTAGAAGTTGAATGTATTTCTACTGGTGACATAGCTTTGAGTCAAAATAGAGAGATGGATTTTACTGCTCATCTAAAAGAAAATCCAGTTAATAATGTGTATTATACAGAGGATAGTAACTGTGCGGATAAAAAAGGCAGAAAATGGTGGATTTTGTGGTTTGTACAGAAACTCAGGACAATGGATGCTTATAGTAAAAAATCAATGATGGACGAATCAGATAGCTCGACATGCGATTTTAAAAGGAGGAGAGTTAAGTTTAGAAACAATAACAAAAGAGGAAGTAGCAGGATGATTAATGATGAAACACTAGTTGAGACAAACCCTGAATGGGTAAAACTGATTTCCAAATTCAAACGATATCATTAAAAACGAAAGATAGCTAAGGAGGAGTCATCAATGAAGGAATTAACAAAAAGTGAGTTTCTCTTTTTTTTTGTTTTTACGTATTTAAGTTTCTTGGTTATGTCTCTTTCTCTATGATGTTTGGTGATGAAATGTTTCTTGTGGAGATTGGGTTCAAGTTTAGTTTTGGTTCATGAGGATATTCTGGATTGTATGGCCTGATAGTTAATGGGTATGAAAGCGGTTATGAGTTTGGTAGTGGTGGTTGAAGTGTGTTCTCTGTTGGTGTTATGATGTTATTTGGAGATTGCTACATCCATTGTGTTGTGTTAGTCTTGGCTTGGACATCGTTGCTAACACCCAATCATTTTTGCTTTCAATGGTTTTGCTGGAAGCTTCTTTAATGTTTAGCGACTTTTGGTTCTATTTTGGTTTCAATTGTTGAAGCTTGGATCAGTAGGAAGTAGTATCTTTTGGGCTTCTTGGCTTGGATGTGGGCTTGCTAATGTGTGTTTTGTGATAAGCCAAATGTAGTATCTTCATATATTTTTTAGAGGGTTGTTTTGTTTTATTTCGTGATATTTTGAGTTTGCCTTTTTATTTTCTGTATAGTATTTGTTTAGGTTGTATGTTGTATTTGTGGCCAACTCAAAATCTATGTATTTTCCTTTCTTGTAGTTAAGTATGCTTTATGTTCTAGAAAAAGTCACTGATTCGGAAATAAAAGATGTTATGTTCTTACTTAACAAATCATCTTGTGGTGGGTCTGATAGCTTCAATACCACTTTCTTTACACACTACTGGAATATAGTGGGGAAGGATGTTTGCAAAGCAATCACTAACTTTTCAAAAAAGCTAAAATGATGGACTCTTTCAACAATACAATCATAGCTCTAATCCCTGAGAAAAAAACGTTGATCTTGTGACTAGTTTTAGGCCAATATCTTGTTGCAATACGAATTACAAATGCATACCTAAAATCATTGCTAATAGGCTCAAGAATGTTTTACCTTGTTTACTATCTGCTAATCGAGCTGCATTCTTATCCAAATGTAGCATTTTAGATAATGTCCTAATGGCACATGAATTACTTAAAGGTTATAACACCAAAATCATCACTCTTAGAGCCATGCTTGAATTAGATATAAAAAAAGCTTTTGACTCTATGCATTGGGATTCAATAATTAAAATATTAAGCTGCATGAATTTTCCTCCAAAATTTATCTCTTGGATTTATGCATGTTTATCATCTGTTCACTTATCCATCAATGTCAATAGCTGTCCGGTGGGATATTTTAAAAGAAAAATAGGTATCAGACAAGGGGACCCCATGTTTGCATATCTTTTTGTCATAGTCATGGAATTTCTTACAAAAATGTTGGATGCTTTAGTTAAGAGTAGCACCTTTAAACTGCACCCTAATTTCACAGATCCTAGGGTTAGTTTTCTGCTTTTGATTGATGATTTGATTGTTTTTTGCAAACCTGATAACTCTACCATGATTAATATCATGAGTAGTTTAAACAAATTTTACAAGATGACAATGTTACAAATCAACCTTGCAAAATCATAAATGAACTTAGCAAAGGTTTCTGCTAGTGTTGCTAATGAGATGCATAATATTTATAGTTTAAGCATAAACAACAGCACTGTCACCTACCTGGGTCTGCCACTCACCACATCCAGGATAACAACTACACAGTGTGCTCTCTTTTATGAGAAGATAACTGGGAGAATGGAATGTTGGTCAAGCAAATCCCTTAGTTAAGCAGGTAGGCTTACCCTTATCAAATCGATTATTATTGCCACGCATATTTACTGGTCAAGAACTTCCATTCTTCACAAAAAATTATTGAGAATGATAAAAAGTACTTTCATGAAATTTTTTTGGAAGGGTATTATAGATGTTAGATATGTTGCCCCTATTTCTTTTGCTAAAATGGAAATGCCTTTGAATAAGGGAGGACTTGGCATTGTTAATACAAAAATTGGAACAAATTTGCATTTGTGCAACACATTGACAACTTGCTCAGTAAAATAGATAACATTTGGGTCTCACGGTCCTATAAACACATAATTAGTAAACCCCCCTCCCAATTTAAGCTAGATCTGGTTAAGAATTTTCAAACTAAGGAATGAAATTTTCCCCTATGTAAAATATAGTGCATCTGCATATAACTCTATAAGCTTCTGGAATAACCCCTGCTTAGACTATGGGGTTATTCTCAGTAAAGCAATCACTCATCAAGAGATGTCACTCTCTAGTGTGCATAAGAATGCAACTGTTGGCAGTATGTTTTTGGATAACATAGTGGTTTTGCCAAGAACAGGTGTTCAGAGTTGTGTTGTGCTATGGAAGAAGATTGAGTCAATGGCACCATTAACACCAAAAACTGAAACGCTTGGATGGAATTGGCCGGGTGAGAGTTTTAAAATCAAACAAATATATTTTAATTTGAATGGTGCTAAAGATATGCCATGTTGCAGGTGGCATGGTATCTTTTGGAGAGGAGTAAGTGAAGCTAAAGAGAACATAATTCTATGGAAATTCTTGCGCAATGCAATATTCACAAAAGTCAAGCTAATTGCTTGTGGTAAAATTATGTCTCTTACATGTGAGTTTTGTAGCAGGGAACCTGAAACAGTTGCCCACCTATATTTTGAATGCAAAAACAATAGATATATGGCAAGTGGTCATGAGAAAACTGGGTAGAAGAAACATAAGCCATGATAGTATGCTAGAATAGGATACACTGCATAAAGAATATAAAGTGTTCAATAACATTTAGTACCCCGTTATATCATTAAGCAAAGTAAATGGGCTTCAGCCCAAATGTCCTATTGTAAATACAATAATTAGTTTATAGCAAAATATCATTAGCGGCTACATTTCCAGTATTACAAATACATGTACAGAGATCAAATGATTATTCATTAAGTTCAATAAATCAATTTACAATTTCTATCTTAATTATATTTTGAAAATGGTATCGGAGCATTCTTGCTAACTGCAATCAAGAAATTGATCCAATTACACAAATCTTTGTAAATCTATCTAAAGATAGATTATCCATTAGAGAATTCTTATCACTTGTTACCTCTCATCCAAGATTGTTAATGTCTTCATTTGAGAGTTGTGGCTGTAATACAAAAACAGTGCCTCGCCAACTTTAAGTGGCTGCATCTATTTTTACATTACATCTTGGAGGCAAAACATTTTAAAGCTTCAAATCCAATCAAAAAATCTGAAGAAATCATCCACTGAAGTCAAAAATCATCCTAGAAAGCTAATTTGACATCATAATAACAATCTGGTTTCCTTTAATCCATAACTTAGATTGAAAGTCGTCCAAGATTGCAATCAGTCATTTCAGAATTCTCATCAATTACAATACTAGCTTCTGGTTGCATTTTAAAATCAGTCAAAGAAATCAATCAGATTTCTCAATTCAAGAATTAGAAGTTTAGAAACGTTTAGCTTTCTCGTGGGAGTGAAGGTTTTCTGTATCCTGAAATCATGGTTGAAGGAGTTCCTCCAACCTCACTAAGATCATTAACCAGATCCAATCAGACAAGTGCAGAAAGCACTGATGATCTCATCGAATCCACCATAAAACCCCGGGTAATCTCGATTCAACTCGATGAATCAAACTACCTCTTGTGGAAGATGTAAGTTGAAACAGCAGCAAAGGGTTACGGCCTTGAAGATTTTATCTATGGAACAAAAACAGTTCCAGCAAAATACATTGGAGGTAGTAATAACAGCCTTGTTTCCAATCAAGAATTTACAGCCTATCAAAGGAAAGACATCTAATCATTGCCTAGCTAATGTCATCAGTAAGTGCATTTAATAGGTACTAAGACTACTCATGAGGTTTGGACAGCGTTAGAAAGATTATTCACAAGTCAATCTGATGCTAGAGTGTTACGTTTCAAGAAACAACTTCAGACTATAAAGAAGGAAAATTCAAGTATGAATGAATATCTTATGATGGTTAAAAACCTATGTGATTAACTTGCATGCACTAGTAACAAGATTGAAGAAAAAGAACAAGTTCTTTACATTATGGGTGGACTCGAAGATGGATATGAAGCAGTAATAGCATTCATCACATCGATCGAGCCTACTTCCTCATTACAAAGTGTCTACAATATGCTTCTTGCCCATGAAGGGAGATTACTGAAAAAGAAAGATCAAGGATCTGATTTCAGTGTCAACTATACTACCACTGTCAAATCCAAGAATCAACAAAATAATCAAAGAAATCAGAATTCTTACCAAAGAGGAGGTTAATCAAACAGAGGAAGAGGCAGAGCTGGGAGATGGAACCCCAACAACAGGCCAAAATGCCAAATTTGTGAAAAACTTGGACATACAGCCAGTAGATGCAACTTCAGATTTGACAACAGCTTCAATACAAAACAACAAGGGAATAGCAATAACAAAGGTAACAATCCAAATGCAAACATGGTCAACAAGCAATTTGAAAACAAAAGAAGTCAAGAATCAACATCCAATGCTACCAGTGTGGAAGATATTCAAGACAAAGTATGGTATCCAAATTCAGGAGCAACTCGTCATGTTACTAACAACTTAAACAACCTGAATCTTGGCAATCGTAAATACAAAGGTAAAAAGTCTCTGATTATGGGTAATGGTAATTCTATTGTCATCTCTCACACTAGACATGCTAGTATCAAAGGTGAAAAAACTACTTTATTTAAACAATTTACTATGTGCACCACACATAAGAAAAAATTTATTTAGTGTGTCACAGTATGCAAAAGACAATCAAGTGTCTTTAGAATTTTACCCAAACCACTGTGTAGTTAGGGACTTGCTAACTAGAAATGTTTTATTGCAGGGTAACCAACAAAATGGATTGTACAATTTTGACTCTGGAAGTATCATAAATAGTGAATTAAAATAATAATAATATAGCAGAGTTAGATAAACACAATGACTATACTGATTTTGACATGTAGCACTTTACATTTGGACATCCAAGTTCTAAAATTATGAAAGAAAATTTAAGTAGTAGTGGCATTTCTGTTGATATTCCCAATAACTTTATCTGCACATACTGTCAAATGGGAAAGAGTCACAAGTTACCATTTTCAAATTCTGAAACTAAATACTAAAGACACTTTTTTAATAAAAAGGGCATAACACACAGATTGACATGTCCACACACTTCTGAACAGAATGGTCTTATTGAAAGAAAACACAGACATGTTGTTGAAACTGGGCTAACACTATTGGCATATGCATCATTACTACTGAAATTTTGGCCTGATGCCTTTGCTACAACATTATATTTAATAAATAAATTGCCAACAAAGGTATTGGATTTGAAATGTCCCTTTGGGGTACTAAACAAATTCAAACCCAATTACAATGATCTTAATTTTTTTGCATGTTTGTATTCCTCATATAAGGCCTTTCAATAAGCACAAACTTGATTTTAGATCCATATCATGTACATTTCTGGGGTATTCCTCTAATCACATAGGTTATAAGTGTCTAGACAGTAATGGCAAAACGTATGTATCTAGGCATGTTATATTTAATGAAAGAATATTTCCATTCAAGAATGACTCATTCAAACTAACAAAGAAAATATACAATCCAAATACCTCTATTCCACCTATTCCTGAAATTATAAGTGAGGTTGATTATGTGCCACACTCAGGTGATAGTGTGACACGTACACAAAGCCCACAAACTACCAGGTCATCACAAAATGTTATAACTAGCACTGAAAATAATCAAAACAGTACTGATAGGAGTGAATTTGATTCTCAGCATCAGGATACAAGCAACAGTGAAAGCAGTCATGAAGAAAGAACACAATCAGATGAAAACAGGGAAGCCACTCAAACTTATAATCAGCATCACATGATAACAAGGGCAAAAAGTGGTATTTTTAAACCAAAAGCTTACTGCACCGAGTTCAATAATATTTAGCCATTCACTTATCATCAAGCTGTGTTAAATGGTAAGTGGAGGTCTGCAATGAAAGAAGAATTAGATGCTTTAAATAAAACGCAAACTTGGTGCTTAGTTCAAACACCCAAACAAAAAAATATAATTGGGTGTAAATGGACTTATAGGATAAAAAGGCATACTGATGGTACAATCTCTAAATACAAGGCTAGGTTAGTGGCAAAGGGTTATTCACAACAGTGTGGAATTGACTTCAACGAGACATTCTCACTTGTTGTGAAACCAACCAATATTAGAATTATATTAACCATAGTCTTGCGTAGAAATTGGACCATCAAACAAATTGATGTCAATAATGCTTTTTTGAATGGTTAATTGTAGGAAGAAGTATATATGGAGATTCCACAAGACCTTGAAGAGAGAACAAACAAAGGAATGGTGTGCAACCTAAACAAGGCTATATATGGACTAAAGCTGGCTCCTAGAGTATAGTTCAACAAACTGAAGACAACATTATCAAAACTGGGATACATATCCACAAGATCTGACAACTCACTGTTCACCAAATTTGCTGCAGACACTGTTACCTATATCCTAATCTATGTAGATGACTTCATAATCACAGGAAACAACATCTTAGAAATCAGAAGCATCACAAGTCAACGGAACAGTGAATTCTCAGTAAAAGATTTGGGTAACCTATCTTATTTCTTGGGAATTTAAGTACATAGAATCAAAGAAAATAAACTTCGGTTATGTCAAAGAAAATACATCTCAGAAATCTTAGTTAGAGCTAAAATGGAAGGTGTTAAAGCTCTACCCACTCCAATGATAACCAATTTACATCTAAGCAAAGACAAAATTGAGCCTACATGCAATGAGAAACTTTACAGAAGTGTTATTGGGGCTTTCCAATATGTGACTATATCCATACCAGATATTTCATATAGTGTTAACAAGGCAAGTCAATTTATGCAAAGAACCCTAAGTGATCACTAGCAAGCTGTCAAAAGAATCTTACGATATTTAAAAGGCACAATCAATCATGGTCTCATTCTAAAGCCAAGTACAAATCTAAATATGAATGCATATGCAGATGCAGATTTGGCAAATGATTATGATGACAGAAAATCAACAAGTGTTTACTGCATATTTTTGGGTAAAAATCCTATATCCTGGTGTGCCAAGAAGCAAAACACAGTTTCTAGATCAAGTACAGAAGTATTGCTAGCACAACAACAAAAATAATGTGGATTCAATCCCTTCTAAGTGAGTTAAGAATCAACATTAACACTAAAGCAAGAGTGTGGTGTAACAACTGAGTGTTATAGCCTTAACTGCTAGTCCTGTTCTACACTATAGAACCAAACATCTGGAACTGGACATATATTTTGTACGAGAATTAGTTCAAAAAGAAAAGCTTGAGGTCAACCACGTACCTTCCACTTACCAAACAACTGATATTTTGACCAAACCCCTATCAAGACCCATATTTAAAGAAATACGAAGCAAGCTCTGTAAAGTTAAAACAAGCAACATTCAAGCTCAGGAAAAATCCGAAGTCATCTGCAATCAATAATTAAAAAATCAAAAACCCTGAAACAGATACCTCATCGTCAATCAATATAAATGACAGATAAAAATATAATAACTTCAGATCTGCCATAAATACTCATACTTCCCAGAGATATGAAGAGCATCGATCTACAATCAACAATTGTTGCGGACACGACCTTAAAGACAACAAATTGACCACTCACAAGCTCATGACAGAAGCTAGAGACCACAATTTGAAGAATAAAGAGTGGAGAAAGAAAGTACATCAACAATCTGAAGAGAATCTGTTGAAGAAATGAGGAATAAAGCCATATTTTATCACCAAACCCTAGCTTTGGTTCTAGGGTTTGCCGGGGGGGGGGGGGGAGGGCTATAAATTGTTTAATAACACTGAGTACCCCATTATATCATTAAGCAAAGTAAATGGGCTTCAGCCCAAATGTCCTATTGTAAATACAGTAATTATTTTACAACCCAATATCATTAGCTTTGCTACATTTCCTGTATTACAGAGATCAAATGATTATTCATTCAATTCAATAAATCAATTTATAATTTCTGTCTCAATTATATTTCGAATAAAGAATTAAAGAAAAGTGATGAGAGAACCAAGCTTATCAATTATGTTCTGAAGATATTCATTCTCATTGTATGGAAGGCTCGAAATTAAAGAATATTCAATACAGAAATAGCAATTTCTAATACTCAGCTGAAGCAACATGTGCTCATGAAATTAAGAGAAAGAATTCAGATGGTGAACTGCAATTTAGATTTAGGAATTTGGAGTAATTGAATTCATATTACACATTGGTTCTTCCATTGTTTGGTGCTTTTTTGTTTGTCATCTTGTGATTGATAGTCATTGTATCTGTGTTCCCTTTTGTTTTTTTTCTAGCTATGTGTCTATGTACTCATTTTTTATTATCAATAAAGTGGTAGGGGCCCATACAACCCCGTCGGTTTTGTCAAAAAAAGCAGTTTTGCTTTGTACATATTAAGTAAGAGGAACAATTCACAATACAACTATATTTTGTCATACCCTTTTTGCACCTGAATTTAAGCATGTATTTATGTTTAAATAATTCAATGGCTGAAGTGAGAATTAGTAGGAAGAGAGAGAATAGATGCAACAAAACGCTTCTCATTATGTAATTCTATGTTAATATTAGAAAGTAAAAGCGTTTAGATAAATAAGGAGAAATTAGACATAATTTAATCGAAAACAGTGAAATAGCTCATGTAGTGTTTTCAGTTTCCTCATTTTGTTGTTGTTTTAGATCAGATAACCTCTAACTCCAAAGGAATAAAACTAAAATAATATGTAGGACGTTCCATCAAAGACATGATGCAGACAATATCATTTTAGTCTAGAGTTGAAAAATAACAATCAAATATATTAATTGAATAAGAAAAGAGAAACCAATGCATTTGTGTAGTGATACCTATCTTTTTAAATTAAGTAAAACAAAATTGGGTAATATGAGCCTTTCATATTTGAGGGTTCACTCTCCCAGCAACTGCATGTTCACGAAAAACCATTGTCACCAACCATATAATCCTTCCACCATAATGTGCTCGCCAAAGTTATTCCTCCACTGCCTTATAGTCAATCTTGGAAACATTGGGTTTTCAAGTTAGTAATTTTGAGTTCATTGATTGATTTTTGGATTTCGCCATTCACTACAGATAAACAGGGGATAAGTTAGTACTAAACTGATTGTGTTTCGACTATGGTAATTATGAATTTATTTATTTTTGTTTTTTTAACAAATGCTGAAACATTTCTGACTTGAAAAAGATTAGGTAGAATTTTTTATTTGCTTCTCGTTGCAGTTAGACCACCTTCATTGACTGTAATTTAGCAGACAGTCAATGATATTTCCAATCAGATAATTTTTTTAATTAAAGACAAGGTTAATACTTATATAATTTTCCAATATTATTTTATTTTCAACCTTTTAGGTACGTACATCGATACATTTATTATATGACAAGTATAAATGCACGTCCAGATGGGCCTACATCCAATCACAATGTGTATATCCATATTTCAGTGTTGGATTTATGAGAGAGTACTGTTAATGCCACTCCAAAAATAGTTAAAGGGGTCACTTGTTTTTTAAAATTTACTAAGGGAAGGATCATTTAACATAGTACTACTTAACAATTTATAAAATATATACTAAAACGCCCTTTTATTATTTTACCCTAATTACATTTTACTGTTCATTAAACGCTAATATCTTCTTCTGCTCAGAGTAAACAATTAATCATTTTTTCCATAGAGGAATCAATTTCTAACAAAATTTCTAACTCAAGAAAAAATACAACCTGATTTTTACTAAAAGAAAGCGAATGGCATGTTGAATTTGTTGAAGAAATCACCGAAAAAACAATTTATTGAAAGAAAAGGGAGGTTCATTTTCGATCATCTATTTTCAGCACGTTATTTCCAAACTTTGTACTGAATTTCAGTATGTTCTTGTCGATTTTTACCATGTTTTATGTATATTAATGGAGGGTAAAATTGGGTTCTTTTATTTATTTTTCGATTATGTTTGCCTTCCCTTAACAATTTAATTTTTAATGGATTGAAAATAAAATATGACCCCTCCTTATCCGTTATGGAGTGGCATTAACAATATACTTACGAAAAATACATGTATACTACCATCGTAACATTTACATTTAATAGATATATAGCAAATTGTAAGTCATAGCTTTATCAGCTACTGTATAATATCAACTTCAATTCAATGTTGTGGCTTTATGCCTTTGAAAACAACGCATATAAATGTTTAATTTATCGTGAATCACAATAAAAACTGAAGGTAAGTTTGCAAACACGCATAAGGGCAACAGCTGTTTTTAGTCAAGAATAAATCAAATATTTGACAGGTATCACATGTTTTTTTGAACTCGGCCAAATTGAACATATAAAGTGGAATACTATAATAAAAGGTTATTGTTCCCATTCACTAAAAACAAAAGTTAGAATTGGTGAAATTGTTATTATAGTGATAAGAAAAGAAAATGTAACTTTGTTAAATTTCTCAGTTTGTACAAACGACAAAAACAAAAAACAAAAAAAAAACACTGGTAATGGGCCGAAAAAATGCATAACCCAACAAACGCAAATAAAATGAAATAAAACGAAAAGGGGGCAGCCGTTTAGCTTCGTTTCCCTTCGGGGCATCTCCAGTGGATTCAACCTGTAATATTCAAGATGCTGAATATTACGGGTTGAATTTAACAAAAAACTCCAATGGTCAGGCGCCTATTTAATAGGCGCCTGACTTCAGGCGCCTATTTAATAGGCGCCGCCTGATACAAAAAAAGGCGAACGAATATTTGGTCATCCTGACGCCTAATTAGTAGGCTCCTGGATCCGGGCGCCTACTAATTAGGCTCCTAGATCTGGGCGCCTACTAATTAGGCGCCCGGATTCCCCTTAATATTACGTTTCCAATTCAGGATCCTGAATTGGAAACGTAATATTAGCTTTAGTATTAAGGCGTAATATGACCATTGAAGAGGTTTTGCTTAATATTAATGCGTAATTTATCACCACTGGAGAGCCTCCCTCAAATTAGGGTAATGGTTTCATCGAAGCCCTAATTTTCACATCTCTCGCTCTGAAACCTCCATGATTTTGATTGAAAATTCATGCAGATTAAAGTGTTGAAGCTTAAGATCAAAATTAGCCATCATTCACTGCAAATAGTATGGATCTAAATTTATGAATTTTAAATCTATACTTGTCGATTTGGGGTGATTCACAGCTTCAGACAGACATCGAGGCAAGGATGGCACACCGGATTAATGGAAGAGGGTGGCTTTTGTTCCGAAATTCCAAGTTCTTTTGTGAGATGATAGTAATTCTTTGCTAAGAGAGCCTTTGTAAGTATATCAACTTTCTGATGATAGGAAGGTAAGAAATTAACTTGTAGGTTTTTGCTTTGAACCAGTTCTCGAACAAAAAAGATGTCAATCTCAATACGCTTTGTCCTAGCGTGATGAATAGGGTATGCAGTCATATATATGGTACTTTGATTATGACACCAAATTATTAGTTGTCTTGTTGATGGTAGTTGTTGCTCCATGAGTACAGTTTGTAGCAATAATATTTAAGATCTACACATGCTACACTTCTATATTATGCTTCAGTTCACGAACTGGATATTGTAGTTTGGTTTTTGAACTTCATGAAATTAGGTTTTATCCAACTTATATACGGTACCCCGTTACAGATCTTCTGTCATCTGCGTCTGCAACCTAGTCTGCATCTGTGAAAGCCGTGATTTTTAACTCATTACTAGCTTTTAGAGATAAGCCATGACTGATTATACCCTTAAAGCATCTTAATATATCAGGTATAGTACAAGTGGATTATGCAAAAATTGAGACACCTTTTTAACACTAAAACATATATCAAGTCGTATTATAGTTGCATTTTGCAATGCTCCAACAAATCTCTTCTGTACTGTTTTATGTTATTTATGGCTTCTTCCTTATTTAGAATAGTGCTGATTAGAAATCATAGGAGTTTGTTGAGGCTTGGATTCATTCATCAATGTTTATGTCAGTAATTCAGAAATGTACTTTCTTTGACAAATTTGTATTTCTGAATTTGACTTCTTCTTAACTTCAATGCTCAAGAAGTATGGTAGTTCTCCTAAATATTCGATGGAGAATTGATTGACCATGTACTATGTTAAATGTCAGACTTCTTCTTCATCATGTCCTATATTAATTAAGTCATCAGCATATATTAGAATATATATATATATATATATATATATATATATATATTGGATAGATTTGTATTTATAATAAAGAGAGAAGAGTCAGATTTTGTGGCTTTATAAACCATTGTGGCCAGAGTTGATTTTAATTTTTCAAACCAGACCCTTGGTGCTTGTTTGAGACCATATATTTCTCTTTTGAGTTTGCAAAGTTGGTTTGAATTTTGAGTATACCCTTATGGCTGTTGCATGTAAATTTCTTCTTTAATATGCCATTCAGAAAGGCATTGTTGACACCGAGATGTCCGATTTTCCAACTTACACCAAATGATGTTTTTGTTGTTTAGGGGGTAGACCAATTCCGATGTATTATTGTTGATAAGAGCATTAAATTTTTCATTCATGACTGCTCTCTACTTTTTGTCTTTTACAGCATCATTGTATCTTTGTGGTTCTTTTAATGTAATAGCAGCAGTGTAGATCTATGGTTTGAAAATACCTTTTTGACTCTGGTTATCATGGGATGACCAGACTGTATGAGAGGGGGGTTGATAGGTAAGTAGCATTGTCATTGTGAGTTTCTACTTGAGTATTGTTGCATTCCACTTCTGTTTTTGTTTGAAATAGATTGTCGGTTGGTGTTGCTAAGTGGCTCAGTTTGACCAATGCTTGACAAATCATTGGAATGATCATAAGGTTGAGCATCAGCAACCCCAATGTTCTCCTCCTGCTGCCATACTTCGGTAAAATTTGGTAACACAGGTATAGAAATCTTTGTATTGTAAACTTTAGCGGTTGTTTTTATATCAGATCTGCTAAAAGAGAAAGTACTCTCATCAAATATTGCATGCCTAGCATGCCTACTTATAAATACTTTCCCGTTTTCATTTATACGTTTGTATAACTTTTGTTGCTACATTAACCAATGAAAGTGCATGGTTTTAACCTATAGTAAAGTTTATTAGTGCTGTATGGCCTTAGATAGGGAAAACCATAGTTATGAATGACGCGCTATGGCGCGCACCATGGCGCACAGCGCAGCATCTGCGCCATTTCTTCTTGCGACGCGTCGCATATGAGATGGCGCAGCAAATGGCGCACGGCGCAAAATGGCGCGTCTTTTGTTTTTTATTTTGTTTATTTGCTTGTTTTTTGTATACAAACATATCTATTAGCAGATAAATCAAATATATATCATATGTAGTTATATACAAACAATTCTACAAATTGCTGCATGCGTACACAGTAGTATGTTGACTTTGTAAATGCTGCATACAAATATTTAGCATACAGTGAGTATGCATTCCTATGCTCCCTGCTGCATACAGTAAGTCTACATACAAATTGTTGCATGCTACAAAAGTAGTGCATCAGCTAATGTTTTAGACCAGAACTTTTGGAAAATATGATTGTTGAATCAGATTCGGATTTCTAGTTTATTAGTAATATATATTGTTATTTTGGATTTTGAAAACTATTATGCTTGAAATTCTATGTTAATGATGTCAAATATGATGATGTTTCTTTTTGCAAAATAGTAAAAACTTTCATTACATATGTTTTAGCAAAAAATACTAAACTTTTAAATTTGTTGTTATATGTTAAATTAAAAAATAAACATGCACAGTAAATCAGAAAGGCGCGCGCCAATGCTCCAGACTGATGTTGCACCTTTTTGCGTCGTGCGCCATTAATAACTATGGGGAAAACATAGACAACCAAATGCTTTAAGATTGTTGTAATCTAGTTTGACATTAAATAGTTTTTCAAGTGGACTTACACCATCTAAAATTCTATTGGCATTCTTTTTATCAGATAAACAGATGAATTAAATGATTCAAGCAGGAATTTTAGCGGCGATGATTCTTGAGCAAGTAAAGTCAAACCAAATTCAACTATATGTTTATGTTTTTCGGCTATGCCATCCTGTTCTGAGGTGTACAAACGTATGATTCTATGGACTTTTCCCTTATTTAAAAAATAATTATTTAGTGGTTTAAACTCACTTCCTCCATCATACTGAATTTTTTTAATAGTAGTATTGAATTGGTTTTCTACCAATTTGATAAAATTCATCACAATATTGCAAGTATCAAACCTAAATTTTAGAGCATCAATGGAAGATATGTAATATCCATATCCGAAGTGTAAACATATTGGAGCAAGACCCATAAAGCAGTAACTACTAACTCAAGTGGTTTAGTGTATTGTGTTTAGGAGTTATTAAAGGGTAACTTGTGACTCTTATCCCTCTGACAATAGGTACGTGTATATATGGTAATTTTACATCATCAAAGTGTATTTTATTGTCAACCAGAATTCCTTTTACAATATTGCACTTGGACGTCCAAGTTTGAAATGCTATAAATAAAAAGTACTCAATTTATCATATCCATGATTTATTTCTGATGTATCGCAGCACAATTTATCTTTACTAGTATTGATGCATTTTTCAAATTTTGAACTTGTATAACCCATTCACTGCATCGCCCTGCAAAAGAACATCTCTAATTAGCATGTCTCTTATCAAACAATACTCAGGATAAATCTGAAAGTAAACATTACTATCATTGGATAATTGAGATGTGCTAATCAAATTCTTCTTGAATTTTGGAACTCTCAGCAGATTATGCAGGTATAACTGCCACATATCTTTAATATAACTAGCATGAGAGATACTAATGCATTACCATTTCCCATAGTTATAGTTTGACTACCTTTGTACCCTTTATTGTCAAGATTTATATTATCAAGGTTATTAGTAATATGCTTGGGCAATATTTGCACTGGGGTTTGATCCACTGCTTTGATTAACAACATAATTTGTATTGAATCTATAATAGCATTTTGGGGGCAGAGCGCCAATTTTCTCACATACCCGACATTTTGATTTATTGTTCCATCTTCCTTTTCCTCTGCATTGATTTATGAAGCCTCCTCTTTGAAAGGTTTGATATGTCTTATTATTATACTGATCTATTTATTATTATTATTATTATTATTATTATTTTGAACGGCAAGCATGAAAAATCTTTATTCACAACAACAGAGTTACAGTCATAAACAACAACCTTAGTACATGCCAATATTACAAACCTAAGAATTCCAAAAACAACCAACTAATTGATGTACACATTACAAACCAAATTACAAAAGAATACATTGTCAGATATTCCTTCACATCCATTTCCTCTACAATCAACATTTGTTCCACCAGAATCTAAAATGGCAGTAAACAGAAATAACAATAACTTCAATCACCAAGTATACAAAGTAGTTAATGGATCTGCAATTTAAACATGCACCACAACGACTTCATGCATCTGATTTTTAAACATGCTGTCACCAATAAACCAAAAATCCATCTGAAGAACCTTCACACCAGAAAACAACCAGCAGAAGACTAGATAGCTAACAGAATGAAATCTTCAGCTAATCCCAAGTATATGCGATCATCAACAGTCCATTAAGTTTCATCAACACTTAAATCCTAAACATAAACTACAACACTTAATCCGGATCCAGCACACGTACTCGCTTCACCAACTATTATCTTTGATAATACCTGAATACAACACAAACACATAAAACTTGCCTAAAGTTAACGCATTACTATGATTCTAGAGTTAATGGAAGGGCATCAAAACTAAACGAAGACATATTGACTTCTCAAAGACCTTTCAGAGACGTACAACTAATCTAAGAAGCAATTCACATGACCAAATACCACATGATTAACATACAGCAGCAATCTGAACTACTTAGGGTTTTTTTCTAGTGTGTCTAGGAGAAAATTTCATAGAATTAGGCAGAAAATCTTCTAGCTAGTAGTCTATACCATCACCTAAATCGTCAACACACTCAGCTGCTTATTTCTTTTTAGCCCTCCTCTTGCTATTCTTAGATTGTGAACCACTCTGAGTAGCTAATGGTGGAGGCATGTCATTGTTACCTTTAGATGATAACTCATTATTATTAAGAGACATTACTTCAATGACATTATCCCAAAATTTACCTTTAAGTCTCGTAGTATTGGTAGAGATCTAACCGCTCTGAGTAGAAGACCTAGCAGAAAAAGTAACTGACGGTGGACCTAGAATAATGTAAGGGCGGTGTTAGCGTATTGAATATGCAACGGTAGGGTAATATAGTCTTTTTATGTGTTTTATTGTTTGCCTATATATAAAGGCCTCTTTCGTTACTTTAGGGTTTGAGGCTTCAGCCTCCATTTTCTGTATCTCGTTCTTCATTTCAATAAAATGGCTTTCGGATTCCATTAATCTTATCATGGTATCAGAGCTTCATATTGTCTAACATGGTATCAGAGCCTATTTTTCTCTTTTGTCATTAGCTTCTGGTGATTTCTGTGATTGCACTACAACAGATCTCGACTGTCTCCCTCAATCGATCTCGGCTCTCCCTCAATCGATCTCGGCTGCTTCCAACGACGGATCTCGACCTCGACCTCAATGACGAATCTAGACCTCGATCTCGGCTGCTTCCCAATCCCGATCTTGACCTCCCCAATTGGCTGCTTCTCAATCGATCTCAACCTCAACCGAAGACGCACTGAAACCCTAATCGCACCATCTGATTTCGGATTTTTGGAGGTTCTGATTTTTTGGAAATTCTGATTTTGGGTTTGTTCTCTCTGATTAATATGAAGGTTCAGTTTTTTCCTTTTGGTTTGTTCTGTTTTTGGAGGTTCTGATTTCTTTTGTTAGATTTTGGGTTCCATTTGATTTTTCCGGGTTTGGGGATTTTCTGGTAAATGAGGTATTTTCAGTTATGGTTGGTCTGAAGTGATTTTGTTTGGCTTTGTGGAGATTGAAGGTGCTTGTATGAAGGGGTGTCAATTGACAACATTATTGAGAGAAGTAATTTTGACGAGGTGGCTTGGGGTGTGATTTGTGACTTAAAATGAGTTGTTTGTGCTGATGAGTGCTGGTTTAGGGGATGGAAGATGTTGTATGTAGTTATATGTGTATGGTGTCTTGAAGTGGGTTGTGTCTGAGTATGTTTGTAAGGCAGTGAGCTCATGGAAGATGCTCGAAGGTGGATTGAAGTGTGATGAGAGGGTGACAGATGGTTGTTGCTTAAATACGGTAAACTGTTGAGTATGGGGTAATTTATGCAGTAGTTACGCTGAAGTATGAATGGGTGTTGAAGTGTATAAATGGTTGTGGAGTGTTCGTATGGGATATGAGGAGGGTCTGCTGTTAGTGTAGTATGTGTGCAGGTTTAGCAGTATAGTGTTGGATTATGTTGGGTCTGTAGAAGGTGATTTGGTTTGTACGTGAAACGGTGCAGTCGTGAATGGTTTTGTTGATGTTTGTATTTGTGTCTGATGATGGGAAATTTGCATGATCGTGATGGTCAATGGATGTTTTAGGCAAAAAAAAAAAAAAAAAAAAAGAAAGAAAGAAAAAAAAAAAAAAAAAGAGGATGCGATGCAAATGGTTGCTGACTGGGTGTTTAGTTGATTAATGAGCTGTGTTGTGATTGGTGCAGTGCAAGGTTGATTGTCGAAAGTGTGTTGGCAATGATGGAGCATTCTGGTTTTGGAAATTGTCGCTGGTTGGATTATGGTGGCAGTAGTGGACTTGTGTATTGGTAACTCATGGTGATGATAGTTTTGAATTTGGTAGTTGTCGAAGATGGATTCGCAGTGGTTTGTTAGGTGTTAGTATTTGTTTATTATTCGGTTGATATCTGTATCGGTAACCCTGTTTATTAGGAGGGCAATTGACATTGATTGAAGGTGGTAGGTGGTTACTGCAGGTATGTTTGGAGGATGCAAACATATGCTGACCATCCCTTTTGATTTTGTTTTGTTTTTGTTTGTATGTTTGGGGGATGCAAACATACAAAACCATCCCACTTTGGTTTAGTTATGTTTTCGTTTAATATGTTTGGGGGATGCAAACATATAAACTCATCCGGGGACCAGTTTTGTCATTTGGCCGCTCAGATCTTTTGCTTACCGATCAGATTGAAGATTGTTTTGGATTGTTGAGTTAATGTTGAGTTTTTGGTATTTGGTATTTGGCAGTTTCTTCTCTACTTCTTTTGGCAGCTTCTATTTGGCAGTTTCTTCTCTACTTCTATTGGCAGCTTCTATGTGTCAAACTTCTATTTGGCAGTTTCTTCTCTACTTCTTTTGGCAGCTTCTAGTTGGCAAACTTCTATTTGGCAGTTTCTTCTCTACTTCTTGTGGCAGCTTCTGTTTGGCAGTTTCTTCTCTACTTCTTGTGGCAGCTTCTGTTTGGCAGTTTCTTCTCTACTTCTTGTGGCAGCTTCTGTTTGGCAGTTTCTTCACAGCTTCTATTTGGCAAACTCACGAATCTCCGCATCGTGAGTTTGAGGGGGGATGTTAGCGTATTGAATATGCAACTGTAGGGTAATATAGTCTTTTTATGTGTTTTATTGTTTGCCTATATATAAAGGCCTCTTTCGTTACTTTAGGGTTTGAGGGTTCAGCCTCCATTTTCTGTATCTCGTTCTTCATTTCAATAAAATGGCTTTCGGATTCCATTAATCTTATCATGGTATCAGAGCTTCATATTGTCTAACAGGCGGAGATTCAAATGTGAATATGGAGAAACACTTGCAGAAGAAGATGAAATTGCATTAATAAAGGCAGGCAACAAAGTACTGGACATTGCATTTATAGAAATGCCAGTGACAGATTGCATTCCTACTCCACCCTATTGCTCATACCAGAGTTACCTACCGTAGATGAAGACAAAACTGAAGAAAGATTTACTGGTTGTAGAGCTAGACGAAACTGAATTCAAAGTAGAAAAAGTTGCTGCAACAAAAGAAGTATTCAAGCCATGTTGAATATCATTTATATCTTCAACGTTATCCTCATATAGATTGCTAAAAAAAGATTCATCACCAGATTTTAACCAAGTATGATCCCCATTTTTGACCTCTTTGCTATTAACCAACCCATCAGTAACCTCGTTAACCTGTTTATGCATTCCCATATCAATTCCAGAATTAACTCCTATATTATTAACAACATCCTTACTCGCATCAGGAACTTCAGCATTTAATTCAGTATCAACTCTAGTATTACTATCATTAACATCCGAGGCTAATGCATCAAAAGGATTTGTATTATCATTTACCTCATATTAGTTGCTCCAGCCACCTTTTCCTTGTTAGTTTTCTTACCCTTCTTCTGCCAATTTTTTTTTGTCTTTCGATTAGTCGCTGTTCAATTATTGTTATTTGCAAATGAAAATTTTTCTTAAAATTCTCCCTATTAATTTCATGAACTCTGACATAAGCAGCCTCACTTCCCATCTCAACTTGCTCCTCAAAACCTATTTCTGCCCTAAAATTTAATTCACATCTAGAAGTTTCATGACCAAAAACCTTAAATATGGTGCTAATTTTAGGTTTCCAATCATAATTCAGCTTAATAGATGGGCAATTTACTCCTAAACCATTAACATCTATTTTCTCAGGAAGTTCAAACTCATTGGAAACCTCAATCAAAGCTTTAGCATATCTAAATCGCTGAAGTTTTTTTGTACTACAATCAAAACAGATTAATCTCCCAACATGACAAGCTAGCCAATTAATTCCTTCCAAAATATAATAGGAATCCTATAAAATGTACTTATACTAGCACTTTTTTAATCTGTGAGTGAAAGATGCCTATAGTAGGATCCCATTTCATTATTATGATCATACAACCCCTACTAAAAATAGGACCGGATCTATTAATATCATCTCACTCACTATCGTTAGAATTTTTTGTTGTTTTTTGCTTGCTGCATAGTTAATGTTTAAGTCAATTTCTTGAGCTCTCTTGCTTTTAATTCTTGCTTCATACGGGAGTAGAATTGAATATATGTCATCCATAGATGAAAATTCCTTTTGTTTTGCAATGATGGCTTCAACAGCTTCATATTCCTCACTTAAACCATTCAATACAATAAGAATTTGTTTAGATTCAAAATTTTGTGACTAGCAGCTTCATGCATATCACATCAGATTTGATTTTTGCTAAATACTCATGCATGGAGATATCATTTTTCATGATTTTCTACAACTGTCTCCTGTAGTACATTAAAATTGCAGCAGATTGTGTCCTTTCCAATGGTTACCCAAATATCATTTGTTGACTTGCATCCAATAACCCCAGGCAACAAACTTTCACTTATGGATGATAATAACCATGTGCTAATTAATCTATCTTGCCTATGGAATTTTACGTATTTATATTACTGATAAACCTATTTTCTTGGTCTTTGATGAATTTAGGTGGAATGGCAAGGCTACCCATGATGAAGTTTTCAAGTCCATACTCCTGTATGGCAGTCTCAATTTGCAGTTTCTACATTAGATAATCGCTCCCTTCAAGTCGGACATTGATTAGTTGATGCGGAGGGATGATTGCAGTTTTGAGATCAACTTGTTGGTGGCATCAATTGAAACACCAGTCATATTACCAAAGGCTGCTAAGGAACTTTTAGTGACCATGATGATGAAAGCTGGATAAAATCAAGACAGGCTTCAAGTTTTAGGTACAGAGAAACCCTTCTTGAATGAGTTGGTGCAATCAGGTTACTTTTTTGATGCGATCTGGTATGGAACATTCTTAATAGAAGTTTTTCTTGTGCTTTTGAGCTTAATTTCTATAATCTTGAATAAAAAACAACGTTAAATCACAACTTACTAGTGTATACACTTGTTGCACTTGCGAGGCACAACAATGTTGATGCAGCCATGGACAGTGAAATGGCGTGGTGCAAATTGATGTGATCTTCCCTTTCTTTCTCAAGTATTGAGAAAAATCTGATGAGAAGAAGGCAATCTAAATGATGAAAATTTGCTGACGGATTTCTCAAATTTAAATCCAGGATGTATGGCTGTTAAGCCCAATCTTGTGGCCCTGATACCAAGTTAGAATTGGTGAAATTGTTATTAAAGTGATTAGAAAAGAAATGTAATTTGTTAAATGATTTCTCAGTTTGAATGAACGACATAAACAATGTATTAATAATACAGGAATTGGGCCGAAAGATTGCAAAACCCACCAGACACAAATAAAAGAAAATAAACGAAAAGGAGGCAGTCGCTTTACTTCATTTCGTTTTACAATAGAAAGCATAATATTTGTATTAAATAGGTAATGCATAACATATTTTTTAATATAGATGTGTGGTTTAATATTTTCGATGAAACATTTGAAGCTAAATATAAAAAAGTGGTTGTAGGTAAAATAAAAAACGTTGAGGAGTTCATTATTTAGTTATATGAAGTCGAAAATAGACTCAAGGATTAACTTTAAAAAAAATGGCCCGAAGGACATCCAGTTTCATTTTTAGGTTAAAGGACAGACTTTTGAAAAAAAGTTAGGCTAAAGGACGGTGCATAATAGAATTAGCATTTTGTATAGTGTAAAACTGAATATAATGCTAGTTGTAACTAGCATTTTTATATAGTGTAAAAACTGAATATAATGCTAGATATATCTAATATTTTCCTTCAGTCTAATTTTTTTCTAAAGTTTGTCCTTTATCCTAAAGATAAAACCTGATGTTCTTCAAACTAAATTTTTTTCAAAGTTTTTCCTTCTCCCTTATTCCTCTAAAAAAATACTAGAAAAATCACGGATATTGTCTGGACCAATATTCACAAGAGAAAGCAATCCCGAAAACACAGTTGTAAAGCGACTATCACTATAAATTCAATAGTCCCTTGCCAACATAGTAGCCATAGTGCAACAACCCATTTTTTATAGAAGAATATTTAATTCATTTAAATATTTAAAATGACTAATTAATTACTTCTGTTAAATTTTAAATGTGAATATGGTTATAGAATTGACTTGATATTTAAAATATCGAGCTTAAAATAAAGTTAAATTTATTTTGAGGCTATGTAGAATTATAATTGGGTATAAATGATAATAAAAAAATATTATCGATGAATGTGAGTGTTTGAAAATATATTTGTATTTTATAGATTTAATTTGACGCACGAAAATAGCCATTTTCAAATAACCTCGATTTCAACGAAGCAAATTTTATAAAATCCATAATGATTAATTGTTGTAAGATTTTAAATTTCATGTCAATTAAAGTTGTTTTGTGATCATCCGCGATATAAACGCGTACCAATTTACGATTTTGAATTAAAAACACCTTTGCAAATGGACTTGGATTTCGACGAAACCAATTTCATCGGGTCTGGAATGTTAAACTATAGTAGAAGAACGATTTTCATGGCGATCAGATGATATATATGATCGTACAGCTTATTAACGTCGAACGAAGATTACATGTGAATATTATATATTAAATCTTAGCCTATATATACATCTCTAAAACTAAACTACCGTCACCAAAATTAGACAACTCATCCTTTCTTTCCTCATCGTTTTTGAAAATGGAAGTAAAACAAAGAAATAAACCTACCACTTCTTTAAATTTATATTAAAAATCAAATACATAACTAAAAAAATAAAAGGAGTGATCTTTGGAATCCTCAAAGCAAGAGCTTCAAGATGGTATGTGTTTTTTAGGTGAGGTACTTGTTTGGGAAGCACGACAGTAATGTCGAGAGGAACTTTGATGCTAAGGTTAGCATTTTTGATTGGTTGTTGAGGATTTAGGCAAATCCAAACTTAGACTCATGGTTTTAGAGGGATTTAGCGCTTATCTTGAATTTTTGGATGGGATTGGAGGTTGAAAATTTCGCACTTGTACTGTGCTGCCATGGTGATAGAGTAGATCACGTTTAAGGAGGGGGTGCGAGTTCTTAGCTTTTGGGTGGGGGTGGAGGCTTGCGCGAAGAGGAAGAAGACGGCGTTGTCAGTTTCCGTTATAGCCGATCGTGGAGGAGTTGAAGATGAAAGACATAGTGCTGGCTGAGTTTGGTTTTTACTGAAGAGGGAATGGAATTTTTAAAATTTGGAGAAGAAGGGGATGATTTAAGGAGATGGGGTGAGGATTAGTTTTAATTAAGTTAATTTAATTATATTTTAGTCTTGTTTTAACTTAAATACGTAATATTTAGCTCATACGAGACCCATTCAAGCACCGCCAATTGCGTTGGAATCGTAATTGCGAATATTAAGTATGGGAATTGGTTTGGAGAGTTTTGAAGCAAATTGGAATTTTGTCTAATTTTAAACGTTGGTTTAAAATTAGATAAAATAACGTGAGTCGTCGATTTAGTGGATGGTAAATTAACTCTCAGACTTTCTGAAATAATTGGAATGATGTTTATTTATACAATAATACTCATTATTTTTAGTATATAAATTATGTGTTTCGATGTTTTATAAATAAGTTTTATAATTGGAGATTTCTAGTGATAAAACTGTATTTAGTTTTAAAACGAAGTTTACTGAAGTTATAAACCCCCATTTATAATTAATTGAATTTCTAAGTGATTTTCAGTTGTTTTGAACAAGTTAATAAATAGTTTTGTTGAGCTTGTAAAATGACACATATTTGATATTGGATTTCAGAATTGAAATTTATTAAAAGTTGAATATTCATAAAAAACTCTTAAATGATTTTAATTGATTTCAAGCTAAGTTTAAAGTGATTTGATTTTAAAATTAAAGCAGGAGTTATAAGCTCTGAAGTTTATAAAGAAAAGGAAATCGAGTTTTTAGTTAGATTTTAATTGGACTTTTATAAAGGATTTTATAAAGGGATTTTGTAATAAATCCAAGTTTTATAAACAAGGTTTATAAAAGAGATTTAAATCTAATGCAATGGTTTTAAATAAGTGTTTACTTAAGAATTGAATTAAGTAAAAGTGATTGTAATAGGAAACAGATTTTCTAAACTTAAGGAGTCATGTTTAAAAACCATATTTAAATGGAATAGTAGGTGAGATTGGTGTGATATTATAGTTAATATCAGATTTTGAGTTACAAAATTATATCTATATTAAGATAAGTACGTTGTTAAGTCATGGCCTAAGAGGTAAATAAAATACCCCAACTTAAACGACTTCATTATTATCCAAGGGATGGTACTAGTTTGAAATGGTAGTGATGCTGGTAATAATCTAATATTTTCATAAGAAATATTGCAACTTAAGTTTGCAAAGTTTAGAAGTTAAATAAGATCGTTTAGGTTTTATAGTAAAATAATGTATCGTATGACATTGTAATGGCCAGATATGAATTGTGACTATACTTATGCCATTTGGTTGAGTATATTGCAGTATTTTCTAAGTATTGAAAATGATAATGTTTTGTGAATACACTTATTCTAAGAGATATAAGTGTATGGCTATGGTTTTTGAACTAATGAAAGAAAAAGGCTTGTGGATATACTTATTCCATTGAGATAAGTATATGGAATCGATTTTTAGGAATAGATGAAATGATTTTTCAGAAATGGTTTATCTAAAAGGGTATGTGCTATTGATGTACTTTACCGTACTATTTGATTTGACAGTTAAAGAACTGACTATCAATAAATTTTCTTTAACTTAAAACGTGTTGGTTTGAGGAACCAGGATTAGTTTTGAATCCAAAACCACTTCGAACTAACTTTGCATTTGAAGATGAATTTGCATGTATACTTATGCATACTAAGATGATTTGAAGGCGTAGGTCTTAAAATGAAAAAGATTGCTTGTTGATGTCTCTGGTTAGCTACCAGGATCATGCTTATAGTAATATCCACTAGGTTTTGGGATTCTGAATGATGCGCGGACTTCTTGTTACCAATCGTAGGGGTTATCCCAATAGGATGTAGTAAATCAGTACCTTCGGTTTGTCCTGTTCCTGGACAACTTGCATAGACGGATGTCTGACACTGCATTTGTTAAAACATGTACATTGATTTTTACAAACGTACATCTATTTGGTGGCAGAGAAGGTAACTTCTGTTAGCTTAACACCCTTCTTTAAGACGTATAAGCTCTAATGTTGTATTTCTTAGGATGCCAACTAGTGATTAAAGGAATGACAATGTGACATCCAAAGCTAGGAATGTACCATGTACGAAATGTAAAATGTAGCCATTAGCCTCATCAACCGGTAATGAGTAAAATAGGGGATATGCCTTAGGGATAGGTGGGTAGCTCCCATGTAGGGTATTGTCACCTCCCGATCTATAACGGATGACCCTTTTGGTTATTGTATGATGATCATAACCAAGCGGGGTGAAATATTCGATACAATCCAGAGAGGGGTTGGCCAGTCCTAATTCATAGGGTGTGACACCCCACATCCGTTAATGCCACTCATTAAGAGAATGCATTAAGTTTCGTGAAGTGTTATAGGTAAAAAGAAACAGGAACATTACAAGACAGATATAAAATAACAGTGGAATTAAAAACTTTATTAATCATAAAGCATCGTGGTTCAAAACCTCATAAGTCTGAAAATACATAATCCCAGTACATCATTAAATTTTATGTCTTGTACTTAAAACATCAGAGTACAACAATAATTAAAGAAGCATAATCCCCAAAAGAAACATAGCCATAGTAGCAAAGATAAGAACTTGAGCAATACATCTAAGCAGATCCAACAAAATGATAGCAGAATCCTGATCAAGCTTGAGTATTCCCACCCTGAGAACCTGGGGGGGGGGGACAGAAGAGAAAGAAGAGGAAACAAAAAGGGTCAGACATAAAGTCTGGCTAGTCCAGTTTCTTTTAGCAAATAAATAAGTAAAAGTTTCATGATAGGCATATAAAGTGGATAAGAAAGGTAACATCATAAAATGCAGGTATGACAAGGTAAACAGCATAAACATGATAGAGTATATTCGCTTCTCTAATGATTTCTCTGCAACAATACTAGTATATCCAGAATGAGATGATCTCAACAGGCAGCTCAACGTTCTGGAGTTATACCTATGCGGGCTCCTAAACATACCAAAGTCTAAGTGTACCCTAATTACTACCCTAATCAATCGGCTCCCTACTCCGTAGATACCTTGTGCTGGTCCCACAGTAGGATGTATCACTTCCTAAAGTGGCAACCCTTCATTTTTCAGATGTGCACAACCATATCTACTGATGTCACAGCGTCTTATTTTCTCGAGCAAGCGGAGTCATGCACGCACATGACCCCGATGGAATGCGCCATCGGACAGCGTCCCCACTTTTGGATCACTTATAATCAGCCATGTAAGCGTGCCCCGACTCCAACCTAGTTCGGAGTACTCATTTGATACCTATATATGGGTTACTAATTGAAACGGGTCCCACATACAAGATGATGGAAGCTCACCCCTTTGTCTTGCATCCCCACTACTAGGTTTTCCATAGGTTATGCCTACCTACTAGTGTCATAAAATTGCATAACCCCAACGGGTTAAGTTTGTGGGCCTATATATATATTACCCACCTATCCCAGATATACTTAACCCACTCACTATTTCAAACAAGTCTACTTAACCCATATTCAGTTTAACATGTTCATACAATCCCTATGGATTCAACTAATTTAAGTATTCCAATTCATTACCATGTCCATTTATGGTTATAATGTGCTAGACCTCACACATTAAGCCTATCATTTGTGGATGTTGGATATGCTGGTCGGTTCCGGGCAGACTTCTTCTATAAGTCGGACTTAACCTCGTGTCTTAGCATGTCTCGTGTTTGTGCACCTAGACGCTTCACATTAGATTCACCACTTGTGGTCGCTGGATATGCCGGGCGGTTCCGGGCAGACTTCCACCACAAGTTTAATCTAACCTTGTGTCTAGGTGTGATTACAGTTTCTAATTACTGTAATCCTAGGCATTCCATTATTAACCAAATTATACTTATGTCATTATAGGTTTTCATGCCCCCTTTTCCCAAGTTATGTTCATAATGAACCATATGCCCCAAATTAATGTTATTACACTTTATTCAAGTTATGCCCAAATTCCCAATTACAAGTTATGCCCCAATTCAACGTTTTCCCCTCGTTCCCAATCTAACGTATTCACATATTTCAGCGGCATGCCTATGCTCGAAGGTAGCCTGGCTATATAAAAATAAAAGGAAACAGATAGAGGGAACAGAACAGAGATGATTATACTAACATGATAGACATATAATGGCAGAAACGACATAAAGCATATAGTGGCATAATGACAAGGTAGACATATAGGAACATATCTAATGAACATATAATAATAGAACTGATTCTAACGTAATAGGGATAGGCATGATGTGATCTAAACAATGATTTAGATGTTTAACTAATAACATATCTGATTTGGCCATAAACATAATAGAACAGGTATAAAGTGATCTAAATAGTGAATTAGATCTAAAATAAAAGGTAGATCTGACATGATAAAGGTTAAGATCCAAGTCATAGTCATGTTAGAATATCATGGATACACAAAGCTATAACAGATATGATATGATTCAAGCAGTCACAGGCATAGATCCAAGTTATAGTCATATCAAGTTTAACTTTTAATTATTTGGATCTAAAAGTAACTTAAACTCATAGTGTTTGGATCTAGAAAAATAGAGAAGGGATTACTAGCGTTGAATCACTGATCTAAGCTTGAATAACTTGATTGCAGAAGAAGAAAAATGCTTGATTTGATCTGGGTAGAGGCCGCATCTAGTTCTCCGTTATTTTTTGTGTGCAAAAACATGATAAATGAGGCCATATTTATAGCCGAACCCCAAACCATAATCTGTCTAATCTGCCGCAGGGGGGTCGACACCCCCCTAATGGGGTCGACCCATGGGTCGATACCCCCTTGAGGGGTCGACCTAGGGGTCGACACCTCCCTTAAGGGGTCGACACCCCTGAGCGGGAAAATTCTGCCTCCCCCAATTCTGAGCGATTTTGAATTTCTGGACCTAATTTTGAATTTCCAGACTTTATACATACATACATACATACACACACACATATATATATATATATTCTTCTTGTGCGTATACAAACTTAAAATCTTCCTAACTTCTTCATACGGTGTCTGTTTTACGCAAACTAGGTGTCTATTTTGACAAGAATTCCGAGACGAACGCAATGGTGCAGTCCGTTTCCCTTAATTCTGAATATTAAATTAATTATTCTTTAATTTGTCCTCTTTAGTGTTGTTAAAATTATGGGGTGTTACATAGGGAGTCCATGAGAAGATCTCAGTACCCTTATCTAGAGAGGTACCATGATAGGTGGTACCCCAATGCCTTGTCGTTGTATGGAAATCCAAACTCCAATACGAGCCTATATGGTTTTAGATGTATACCAACTATGTCAAAACGTGAGATGCAGGCATTTCAGCATCTTTCTATTTTATATTAAGAGATTTAATAGACATTATTATAATATCATTGGATTCATAATAAAAGTGTTTTGGTTATCGTAAGAGAAAAATATGTGGCATGTATATGCATGGTCGTGACTTAAGAGAGTTCCATTCTTTAAAAGATTCATAAGATTAAGAAATTGATTGTGATGTGAGTTTTCTCACTGCTAAGTATTCCAGACTGACAATCTATGTGATTTTTCTTTCCGCAAAATGGCTTGGTCAGACTGTGTACATTTCCCAGGTTACATTGGGTTTTTCTTGGAGCTTTATGAGAAGAACTGGATTCGCAGCGTATTCTCGTATTTTTCATATTATTTTATTTCTGTTGTATGTGTTTTACATTTATGATTCTTTGTATAGGTATATTTTTATGACTAAATGGGCTGACCTGGTTGTGTACTCTAATTATTTATTCATGTGTGTAAGAGTATTAGTATATTATATTTTATTCATTCCGCTATGAGATCCTGTTCAACTCTATTTCTGTTGTATTGGTGTTCCTTTTCTTCTTCTATTCTAATCTTTCTTCTTCTCACCCTCTAACTTCTTTCTTCCAAATTTCTAGGTTTCAAATACTTGAGTTTAGGCACATGGATACCGAGGGAGTATTAGTGTCGAAATTCGAGCGTCGAATTTTTTGGTTTATTACAGTGGTATCAGAGTAAAACGTTAAGTGATAACCTTAGCTTTGTGGCATAACTCAATAGAGACAAGGTGATGGAATGCCTTGTTACGAGCTTGAATGTGTGTGTATATGAGCTTGTTAGTATCATAAAAAAAATTGTATTATTATTATTTTTCGGTTGAGTGGCATATAAATTCCACATTGACGCGTTTAGCCAACGTGGTCGGTAAGATTTCTAAACACTTGAACAAGGGAAATCGACATAGTGTTGTTTTAAAGAGTTGGTAAACGAAATAATTTTACAAAGGTTTTATATATGTTTATATACAAAGGGATTTCAAACTAAATATAGTTTTATGGATGAATGGCTTTATAGGAAATAATGATAAGTTATTATTATTTATTATTGACTAGTCATGCTCACTTCGAGCATTGATTCTTATTGGTTGATTTATAGTTGTACTCGACCATTTTATGAGTATTAGCTACATTGTTTTGATAAGGGCAGTCTTATCACTTTCTTGCATGGGTTGGGTAGGTTTATAATTTGAAAAACATTGGAAATGAATACCGTGTGAATTCAGTTTCATGATTTGACCATTCAACATTCAATGACAATATTAGGTAAGAATTTAACCTAATTAGGTTGTTTAATATGAATTTGAACAAGGGAGAACTTAGGTGAAGAAATCTTATATAGAACAAGAATTAGATGAGTGAAATTTATAAAAGAGATTTATAAATGGGAAATGGATTTCAGTTGAGAATGGAAGGATCTGAATTTCCAGTGAATTAGAAATGGCTTTAAAGATTTTAAAGGGAATGTGTAGATTATCTTAAAATGGTTATGATTAAATATTGGATTTTAAAGAGTTTTAAAAGCATTAATCTTACTTCGGTCGCTGAAAAATAATTCTGATAATGACTGCAGCATCATCGATGTTCATTTTCGAGTTTCTAAGTAAGATTTGCTACCAAGAATAATTGTTTGGATTTAAAATGAAACTTTGTTTGAATTCAAGTGATGTGATTTTGAAATCCGGAGTTTGATTCCAAAATTTTAAACTAACTTATAATCTGGCTACGTGTTTATTATAAGTGCTAGAGTTATTTGATTGTGCATTTAACTTGAGAGGATGTTCGTAAATATGTAATCGAATATTCGACGATTATGGACAGTCGAAATTTTCAAGTTAAATTTGGGAACCTAGCTTGATTTATATTAAATTATAAGAGAATGGGGTTGAAATTTATCAATTAAACGAAGTTTGAACGTATTACTTTAATTAAAACGAGCTCGTTGCATCGTGGTAGTTCGTACGTTTTGAATTTCAATTAAGTGTATAGCATCCAATATAAGTCGGAATTATTTGAAATAAAAAGCTTTCAAATCTACCAGATTGGTTTCCTAATGGAAAAGAAAAATGGAGATTTTGTCTAGTCAATTTTGAGTTATGTCAAAAATCAAATTTCCAAAAAAATCACGGTGTGGTCGTTTATTAACTAAAACGATTTATTTAATAAAATGGAAGGATTTTGAAGAAATAAAATATAAATTTCCTTTAAATAAATATACTTGCTTGATATATTGACTTGTGGTATATTAGAGATAGAAATTTTGAGTTGCTTAGAGTAGCGTGGATAATCGTTTAAGTAATAACTTGAGGCTGTTGAGCGAATGAAGTTTAACAGGTTGTTTATTATCTTGGTGCGATGGTAAGTTTTATATTTTAAGTAAACATCGAGTTAACTTTATTAGTGTTTATAACACTATATGATAGTAATGTGTGTTGATTGATTATTGCGTGTAGTGTTATACTACATGTTTGTTGTTTACTGATTTGCATCATTATTGTCGGTTGCATCATATTGCATGGTTGCATTTGATGGATATGTATGTTTATGATACTAATAGTTGTAGTGTTACTTGTCTGTTTTTCTTATCTCTTTTAGGTTATGTTGGTATATACATGTATATGGAAGTTAAAGCTTGCTAGCTTGCTTATTGCTTTTGGCTTTATGGTAAAGATATGTTCGCCAGACAAAATGGTACATATTTCGGATTACATACCGTACATGTGTCTCTTATCTTGTTTCTTCCATGATTTGGATGCCTTGACACTGAAATGAGATGTATAGTGTCATACTGTGATTGTGAATTTTTTTTTGGATGGGCCATACAAAGGAGGTTCTGCCATAATTTTCAAATGTTAGAAAATTCAACAAAATTTTTGAGAAATGTTTTGAAGTAAAATTAATGGGTTTGTAACAATCTTCTTAACTTATGATTTCGGGGATGAAATCCATTTAAGAGGGAAGAATGTAACAAATTGGATTTTTATATAAGAATATTTAATTAATTTAAATATTTAAATTGATTGATTTTAAGAATTAATTGCTTGAGTTGAGTTTTAAATGATAATATGACTACAGAATTGGCTTGAAATTAAAATATCGTGTTTAAAATATAGTTAAATTTATTATGAGGCTATGTAAAATTATATTTGGATATAAATGATAATAAAAAATTATTATCGATGAATGTCAGTGTTTGAAAATATATTTGTATTTTATCGATTTAATTAAACACATGAAAATAGCCAATTTTCAAACAACCTTGGATACCAACGAAACTAATTTTATAAAATCCATAATGATTAACTATTGTAACATTTCTTTTTCAAGTTTCATTCGTTAATGGCGACTAGGCAAAATCCAGGTTCTTCATTTTTCTTCATCTTCTCTGTCTCTTACATCCTTTTCTCTCAAAATCGAACCATCATCCTCTTTACTTTCCCTTTTGTCTAGCTTGCGCTTACATGAATGAAGTGTTCAATTCATAATTTCAGATCCAATTTTTCCAGATATGTTATTCTGTACTCTCTAGTATCCCCATTTTTTAGATTCACATCCCCGTCATACCTTCTCATACCATCGAAACTATTGACCCTCGCCACTATACCCGGCGTGGTGCCTTTCCCAGGTTTTAGCCTCCTCATCACTTATCACCCCATCTCCTTCATATTCATTCAGCATCCCATGGTACCCAAGCAACTATGTGCACATTCATTGATTGGTGGCTTTATTGTTGTGATTTGTGACATAAAATCACATATGTTGATAGAGACGAGGCGTGGATGTGCTTGGCGGTAGAGGAGAGGGTGCAACAACAGAAAGAAGGTTAGAAGGAGCAGTTTGGTGTTTGAGCGGATTTATTGCTGGAATTTGACCTGGTCTTTCTATGACTTATCTGCAAGTATTGAGGAGATATATTCCTAATATATCTCTAAGAGGAAAATTGGATATTTTGCCTAGGCTTTCTATTCTCCTATAAAAGAAGCACATAGGGTTGGATTAATGCATGACCGAATAGAGTGGCGGCTGCGTGCCTCTAGGGCTTGGTGCCCTAGAGAGGATTGGTGCCTCCCAATTAATCCAAGGGTTAGCCGTCGTTCTTCATTGTTCTCCTCCTCCAACAGAAGTTGTAGTCATCTAGATATTCTTTCCCTTTCTCAATAAGGTTATTGATTCTTGTAATTTTGTTGTTGGTTTTGATCCATTGAGTGTAAACAAAATTTGTTTTTGAGAATCAATAAAGAGGGTGGTTGGGTGGAATATCTTGTGTTTGCGCGTGTGATTTCATATCTGTGTTTGTTTCCATAAAAATCATCTTTAAGTAATTGGGTGAACAAGATCCTGGTCGCTTCTGCAAAGGCGCAGTTTTCTATAACAATTGGTATCAGAGCTAGATCATCGCAAAGCTTAGAGTGATTTTGGATTGGAAAATTTGATTTTTATTCGGAAAAAAATTGATTTTTTTTATGTCGGATATGATGGCGCTGTTGGTGATGACTAATTTTGATTGGGGATTTGAAGGCCTCAATTGTTTGGTTGATGGAGATGAAGAGGAGCCCTCAGATGTGGATGAGGGAAGATGGAAGAAGACGAAGATGTTGGCAATTGGTTTGATTTGCCTATACCTTGGTGATTCGGTTCATGTTTTCGATAGGGGTCTTCACGTTGATGATGCTCGAGCGATCAGGAGTGGTCGAGGAAGGAGCTCAGGTCAAGTGGTAGACGGGTGTCGATGTGGCAAGCGAGTGACAGTTGAAGAACCTAGTCCACAGCAAGGTGGAGAGGTTAATATGGTCACTACTGATGGTCCTAAGGTGGAGGATCATGGTATTGACAAGGGTCTAGAGGTTGATGATACTCGAGGGATTCCGGAGATGAAGAGATCATGTCAAACGGAAGACGGATGTCGAGTTTTGAAATCCACAAAGACGATGGAGATCTTGTGGTATTGCAAGCATTTTTTAGACCGTTGGTGTATGCACGGTGCAGCTCAGATGGTAGATGCATCTTTTGCAGGCGGTGGGTTGTGCTTGTAATTAAGGTGTGGTCGTAGTCCTTTCAAATCGACTGAGTGTGATTGTTGCCCTGAAATCAATTGAGTCCCTGTACTCGGAATAGTGGGGTGTATCTCGTTGCCTGGAAATCGAGGTTGGTTTTAACTGAGAGAAGGTGTCGTTGAAAGAGCTACATGACTTGTTTGGTGATTGTTGGAGTGTTGATATGATTTCAGATTAAGGTGGAGCACTGTGATGGTGATTTCACATGTCCATGGAAGTCGGTTGACTTGTTGTTGATGTGATTTCATATCAAGGTGGAGTGTTGTGATTTGTGACATAAAATCACATATGTTGATAGAGACGAGGCGTGGATGTGCTTGGTGGTAGAGGAGAGGGTGCAGCAACAGAAAGAAGGTTAGAAGGAGCAGTTTGGTGTTTGAGTGGATTTATTGCTGGAATTTGACCTGGTCTTTCTGTGACTTATCTGCAAGTATTGAGGAGATATATTCCTAATATATCTCTAAAAGGAAAATTGGATATTTTGCCTAGGCTTTCTATTCTCCTATAAAAGCAGCACATAGGGTTGGATTAATGCATGACCGAATAGAGTGGCGGCTGCGTGCCTCTAGGGCTTGGTGCCCTAGAGAGGATTGGTGCCTCCCAATTAATCCAAGGGTTAGTCGTCGTTCTTCATTATTCTCCTCCTCCAACAGAAGTTGTAGTCATCTAGATATTCTTTCCCTTTCTCAATAAGGTTATTGATTCTTGTAATTTTGTTGTTGGTTTTGATCCATTGAGTGTAAACAAAATTTGTTTTTGAGAATCAATAAAGAGGGTGATTGGGTGGAATATCTTGTGTTTGCGCGTGTGATTTCATATCTGTGTTTGTTTCCATAGAAATCGTCTTTAAGTAATTGGGTAAACAACATCCTGGTCGCTTCCGCAAAGGCGCAGTTTTCCATAACATTTATGTCCTGTGATGTCTGTCCTTAGACCGGAGGAGTTGGATTGATTGGCGCTTGTTGGTTCATTCTAGTTTCGGGTTGCATATCCTAGCCTTGGTTGTTCTTGGAAGTGTTCAACTTGATATGTTTTAGTGGCCTAGAAGCCAACACAGAGTGCTTGGTCCACTCAATTATGTCGCATGCCTCGAGAAACTACACGACTTGTTCATCTTCCTACTCTGGTTTATTGAGCTGTAACACTTATACATCTATCAAGTAGGCTAGGATGAAGCAGCTTACTGTCTCAATCTTGGTGAGCAGAAGGTGAGAAGTTTAGTCACTTTGGATGTAGGTGGGTTATTCTAAGCTGGTGTAGGTTTTCAGTTTTTTGTTTTGGAGTATGGTTTCATCTTGTTGGATTTTAGTCATTGGTTGATGTTTTGTGTTGGTGTTTTGGTAGTGTGTTGTGGTATGTTAGTTATCTTGGACTTTGGAGATGTACGTTTGGGTGGTTGTTTGTGATGATCTTTGGTTGTTTTGCTGCCTTACTAGTGCTAGTATGGCTGGAGATTGCTCTGATTGATGTAACTCTAATAGGTGAATTGTTCTGTATGCTATAAGTGACTTGTTAAGCTCTTATTCTTAGTGTTTTGTTACTACTGATATATGCCAAGTCTTCTCGGCGATAACCTAGGCTATAAAGGAGCTCCTTGGTTGATGGCGTATGCAGTACAACTTTTAGAACTTGCATGTCTGTTTATGTGGTATACCAAGCTTGGTCGTGCTATACTTTGGCTATGATGGGGAATGCTACAGTATCTTGTATAAGTAAAGTCTTCTTGGATGCGTACTTTGCTACTTGAGAAGTGATGTTTTCTTGGAAACACTTTCTAATCTTCCTGTTTCGTGAATGTTTAGTAATTGGAGTGTTGATGGTGGGTTGCTCTGCTGTCAAGTTTTTCCAGGGATGTGAAGTTACCTTTTAAGGTAGTCATGCTAGGTAAAGTTAGTTGGTATGGATCTGTTGTCCTTTAGCTTGTCATATATTCGACTATACATTATAATTTTGTTTTTTCCAATGTATGAAATGTAACCCCCTGTGCAGAGTAAGTAAATTATTGTAGTCTAGAAAAAGTGTCTAGCCCCAATGTTGTAATCTAGATAGAAAGTTGGTGGACGGACCTCTTTAAAAAACGACTGCGGTGGACAGTCCGCCTTAAAAACCGATAGTAGCAGTTTGGTAGTCTATGAAGCTCCTATGATATTTGAAATTATCATGTGTTATAATAATAAGTGTATGTGATCACTCTAAAAACCGGTTAGCTTTACCAAAATTATTGCAAAATTTCAAGTTTTGTGTCAATTAGAGTTGTTTTGTGATCATGAGTGCTATAAATGCGTATCGATTTATGATTTTGAATTAAAAATAGCTATTTTTGAATACTATCTCGGATTTCGATGAAAATAGTTTCCTTAAGTCGAGAATGTTAAAATATAGCAGGAGGTCAATTTCTATGACGATCGGATGATATATGTGATCGTACGTATTATTAACATAAAACAAAGATAACGTGTGAATACTATATATTAAATCTTAGACTATATATACATCTCTAAAACTAAACTACCCTCACCAAAATTAGACAACCCATCCTCTCTTTCCTCCATCTCTTTGACAATGGCAGTAAAACAAAAAAATAAACCCACCCCGTTCTTTAAATTTACATTAAATATCAAATACATAACTAAAAAATTGAAAGGAGTGATTTTTGGAATCCTCAAAGCAAGAGCTTCAAGATGGTGTGCGTTTTGTTGGGTGCTCACTTATTAGGGCATCACAACAATAATGTCGAGAGGAACTTTGATGCTAGGATTGGCAATTTTGATCGGTTGTTGAGGATTAAGGAAAATCCAAGCTTAGATTCATAGTTGTAGAGGGATTTAGCACTTGTCTTGAATTATTGGAGGGGATTAGAGCTTGAAAGTTTCGCACCTATACTGTGCTGCCATGGTGATGGAGTTGGTCACATTTAAAGAGGGGGTACGAATTCTTAGCTTTTGGGTGGAGGTGGAGGCTTGCGCGAAGAGGAAGAAGATGGCGTTGTCGGTTTCCATTTTAGCTGAGCGTAGAGGAGTTAAAGAACACAATTTTGAAAATTTAGGGAAGGAGGGGATGAGCACATGATTAAGGAGATGGGGTAAGGATTAGTTTTAGGTAAGTATTTAAGTTAATTTAATTATATTTTAATCTCTTTTTAACTTAAATACGTGATATCTAGCTCATATCAGATTCGTTTCAGACACCGTCAATTGCGTTGGAATCGTATCAATGAATACTACATATGGGAACCTGTTTATAGTGTTTTATAACTAACTGGAATTTTATTTAATTTTAAGCGTTAGTTTAAAATATGATAAAATGACGCGAAATCGTCGATTTGGTGGATGGTGAGTTAACTCTCACGCTTTCTGGGATAATTGAAATGTTGTTATTCTATATAAATATATTCATTATTGTTAGTATATAAATTGTGTGTTTGGATGTTTGGATGTTTTATTGTTTTGTTGGTGGTTGTCGATATATATATATATATATATATATATATATATATATATATATATATATATATATATATATATATAAAATTCACGTCTGTGAACAGATAAGCTTTGACACTACCTATTTTTAAGTGGAAGATTCATCTTAAATGAATTAGATTAGATAATCTAATTTATGTGCATGTATAAACTGATATATGAGCTGTGATGCAAAGGGAAAGGTTGGCGGGATCCTATAGGATTCCTTAATGTTTATGATGTTACTTGCTTTCATATTTTACACATATGAACTATCTAATATAAGTGACATTACAATCTAATTGGATGATGATTGTTGAATTAAATTCAACATTGATGTGTTATTAATTAGTAAACAGTTTTGGTTAAGTAATTGGCACCAGATAGCCTAAAATCCATCTTATTAAGATGTGGATTCACCATCAGGCGAATTGACTAAGTTGAGCTTATAAATTTTATTTTTATAACAAAACTAAGTTTTGGTTTTATTTTATACAAGCTATATAAGGTAATGGTTTTATAAATAGATGAATATTTATGGTTGGATTTTATATTAGAATTATAAATGTTTTATGAAGCGAAATCCCTATTTTATAAATAAGTTTTATAATTAGACATTTTGAGTGGTAAAACTTTACTAAATTTTAAAATTAGGTTTCATGAAGTTATAAAACCCCAGTTATAATTAATTGAGTTTCTAAGTGATTTTCTATTGTTTTGAACAAGTTAATAAATAGTTTTGTAGAACTTGTAAAATGACGCAGATTTGATATTGGATTTCAGAATTGAAATTTATGAAAAGTTGAATATTCATAAAAAGCTCTTATATGATTTAAATTAATTTTAACCTAAGTTTTAAGTGATTTGATTTTAAAATTAAACCAGGATTTATAAGATCTGATGTTTATGAAGAAAAGGAAATCGAGTTTTGATAAGATTTTAATTGAACTTCTATAAAGGATTTTATAATAAATCCAAGTTTTTAAACAAGGTTTATAAAAGAGATTCAAAGCAATACGATGGTTTTAAATAAGTGTTTACTTAAGAATTGAATTAAGTAAAAGTGATTATAATAGGAAACAGATTTTCCAAATTTAGGGAGTGATATTTGAAAACCATATTTAAATGGAATAGTAGGTGAGATTGGTGTGATATTATAATTAATATTAGATTTTGGGTTACAAAATTTATATCTATCCTAAGATAAGAACATTGTCGAGTCATGGTCTGAGAGGTAAATAAAATACCCCAACTTGAATGACTTTATTATTATCCTAGGGATGGTACTGGATAGAAACGGTAGTGATGCTGGAAATAATCTAATGTTTTCATAAGAAATATTGCAACTTAAGTTTGCAAAGTTTAGATGTTAAATAAAACAGTTTGCGTTTTATAGTAAAACAGTGTATCGTATGACATTGTTTGGCCAGATATGAACTGTGACTATACTTATGCCATTTGGTTAAGTATATTGCAGTATTTTCTAAGTATTGAATATTGTAGTGTTTTGTGAATACTCTTATTTTAAGAGATAAGTGTATAACTATGGTTTTTGAAGTAATGAAAGAATAAGGTTTGTGAATATAATTATTCCGTTGAGTAAAGTATCGATGTAATAGTAATATCAAAATCCTCCTTTCCTCTATTTAATTTTCATGGCAGCTAATCCAAATCCCGCTCTGTCCAATCCAAATCCTCCCCACTCTCTCTCCTCCGATGCCAAATCACCTGAACTAAATCCTGATCCGCCTCCTTCAAAACGTTCATCTGACCTTAACCTAAACTAACCTTCATCATCATCGCAACCTAAAAGCTAATATTTGCAACCTATTTCTGCCAATGTCCTCCCTAATTCACAACCACCCAAACCCTCGCCTAAACAAGCCTAGACTTACAATCGTTTATTCCAACACCTACCACGAAATGCTGGCAAGTACACGCCTGTTTAGTTTAAGGTTACCTATAGTAGAGAGAAGATGGTTCCCATGATAGACATTATTGGTGCTGGTGAGAATAAATGAAAGAACTACGCTGTCGGTTTCTTTATTGATAAATCGCTATCTTATAAAATGGTGATGGAAACCCTAAAACAACGATGGAGGTTCAGAGGTACATTTTAAGTAAAATCGGATGGAACTTTGTTCTTATTCAACTTCTTTGATGATTCTGACAGAGATAGAATAGCAAGAAGTGACCCAATAGTGATGAAAAACAAACTGTTTATAATAAAACAGTGGGATTCAAATGTAAGCAATGTTTGCGGATATATTAGAGCAGAGTAAGTTTGGGTGAGCATGATGAACATTCCAATATATTTATGGTTCCCAATTGTAATTAACTGGCTTGCAAATCGATTGGGGAAATTGATATATTTGGATGGAGCAACTGAAGCTCTGACAAGGATTCAGGATGCAAAATGTCTTGTAGAAATAACACAGGAACGAGAACTTGTTAATGATTTTCCAGTAAAAACCCAGAGGGGTCGATACAACAAATTCAAGTAACATATTTGTGGCAACCTGATATCTACATACACTGCAAAGCTTTTGGGCATAAGAGTACAAATGGCAGAATTGGAAAAGAAACAGTAGAACCTAACAAAGGTAAAGAAGTGAAAGAAATGGAGAATTAGAGAAATGAAAAAAATACTAGAAGAAAAAACAAAACAAGTGCCTATTGAAGTGCAGAAGAGAACGTGGACAAGAATAGTAACAAATAGAAGGAGAGCGAATGTGCATCTAGCAAGAAGCCAAAAAGAATATGAGAAGAAAATGATATGGGGAGAAATGCCACTGCAAAAACAAATGATGATAATACAACCAAGTTTCCAACTAGAACAGAAGCCAATAATGAAGTGTTTAACAGATTTTCAACTCTAAATATACCAAAAGATGAAGTTATAACAGTTGAGGAGGAACATGATGATCTGGACACAAATGTAGATGAAGAAAGTGACGGAAATGATTGCAATAATGTAAACAGTGAGCAACAAAAAGGAGGAAAGGCAGAAAAAATAGCAAGCCCAGAACAATTAAGACAAGAAAAAGCAAAATACAAAGTTGATGGTAAAGGAAGTAGCACCAATCATAAAAGAAAAGACAATCTGGAAAACATAGAACCTCACAGTACTTGTGAACGAAATCTTGTGCATGGTAACATTAATGAACACACATGCATTAATGTTACACATGCACAATAGGAAACAACTATTGAAAGCAACATTGATGTGCCCCAACCAAACAACACTGATACTCAAGCCACTTCATCCACACCAGTAATCATCCCACCCATGAATGTTAATCCTCCACCCATCCCACAATCCACAACTGGGTTGTCAAACAAACCCATTCCAGCATCAGAGAAAGAAGCAGATCCTCCACCCATTTCTCCCCCACCACCAGAGAAAGCATCCCCTGTAAAAACAAAAAGCCCAAAAAAGCAAAAAAGCCCAACTCCAAAACCACTTCAAAAACACACTCCAAACCATCCACCACCAATACATCCATATTAAACCCTCCTCATTACCCATTCTCCCCACCATTATCTGCTCTTTTCTCCAAAAGAAAGTCAAAATTCTTGAAGATGCAGAAAGGAACAGAGCCTGCAACTAGACCTGAAAAAAGAAATAGAAAGGAACCAATACAAGAAGATATGTACTTATCACCGATTGATTTAGAAAACCAGACTGATGATTTAGCTCAGACTTTCCTTGCAAAACCCCTACATCTTCTCCAAGAAGTACAATTAAAACTCCCATAGTATAATTATGCAGTGCAACATTGTAGCATGGAATGTTAGAGGAGCACACAAATCATCAAAACTGGATTAAATAAAAAATCTCATCCATGAACACCACTTATCTCTCATCTCCTTATCTGAAACAAAGCTCAACTCCACCCTCTCAACTAAGGCTTTTGCATATATAAACCCTTCTTGGTCCTCAATAACCAATCATGATCAAGCTTCATATGGTAGACTGCTCATTCTATATGACCCAAATATCTTCCAAATGACCCCTATTCATCTAGACTATCAATTCATCCGTACCAAAGCTGTACACTTCCCCACCTCAACAATTCTTTTTCTCACTTTCATATATGCTAGCAATACCCCATCTGTGAGAAAGCAAATGCTGGAATATCTTACTAATTTCTGTCAGACCACTCTCCCTTGGATTGTGATAGGAGACTTTGATTGCTCCTTTTTGTCTTCTGACAAGCATGGAGGCATGTCATTGAGTAATTCTGAACTTGCACCTTTAAATATTTCCATGCATCTATCATCTCTGATTGATATGCCTTCCTCTGGTTCACACTACACATGGTCAAATAAAAGCATAACTGGTCCTAGGATGTTGACTAAAATTGACCATGGTTTCATGAACTACAACACCCTTTCTACTTGGAAATCCATAAACATATCTATTACCATGCCACTCTTATCTGACCACTTCCCCCTCGTCCTCACATTTGGCTCAGCACCTCCTTTAAAATAGGTGAACTTCAAATGTTTTGATGTCTGGACAACGAATGAATCTATGATGCAGGTGCTAGATGTATCATGAAAAAATCGCGCCAATGGCAACCTGATATTCATCTTACAACAAAAGTTAAAGAATAATAATAAGGCACTAAAGATATGGTCAAAATAAATATATGGCGAAGGCAACAAAAGATCAACAACAATCTCTGAAAGACTTCAGCAGATGCAGCAACATACGCTACAACCAAATGTTGACGTGTCATATTGCCAAAGAGAGAAAGACATGATAAAACAACTGGAAGAAGATCTAGATTTTGAAGCAAAGATGATAAGGTAGAAAAATTAAGCAGCAGTGGTCGGTGTAAGGAGGCAGAAATACAAAACTATATCATGCTTGCTTGAAAAAAAAAGCAGGCAAAAGAATATATACATCAAATAGTAGAAGAACAAGGCAATTGCCATGCAACCCCATCTACAGTGGATCAAGCATTCCTAACCTACTACACTAAATTTCTTAGAGGATTTCCTGCTGAACCTGACCATACTTTCTTAGACAATCTTCAGATGGCTTCTATTCATGATGACAAATATGAATTTATGATTAGTCTAGTGTTTGATAATGATATTAAAGAAGATATCTTCACAATGAGAAAAGCTGCTTCACCAGGTCCTGATGGTTTACGGTCTCTTTTTATATACACTGCTGGCAAATAGTCTCTCCTATTTTTTAAAAAGCAGTGCATAGTTTCTTTTAGCAAAGCAAACTCCTCACATCAATTAATTCTACCAACCTAGCCTTAATACCCAAGTGTCAACATCCATCCGTTGTCTCACAATACAGACCCATCGCCTGTTGTAATGTCATATACAAGGCAATATCAATAATATTAGCAAAAAGGCTCAGAGATGTGCTACAACCTTTAATTTCCCCGAACCAAGCTGCTTTTCTTCCATCTCGTAATATCCTTGAAAATGTGTTGCTGACACACAAACATTTAAATGGATACTCTGGAACAAATGCATCCACTAGAACAATACTTAAGATAGATATAAAGAAGGCCTTCGACACTGTGAAATGGTCAGCTCACGTTAGCATTATGATAAAGATGAAATTCCTAGTTAAATATATCTATTGGATATATTTATTAATCTCGACAGTAAGATACTCTCTTGTATACAATGCACATACGGTTGAATATTTCAAAGGAAAGATTGGCTTGAGGCAAGATGATCTGATATCAGCGTACCTATTCATCATGCTAAAGGAAACATTGATAAAAGAATTTGAGAGACAGATACACTTAAAGAATTTTATACAACATCCCAAATGCAAGTCTCCTATGATAACCTCCTTAACATTCGTTGATGATCTTCTTATACTCACAAAACCAACCTCTACCTCCCTAAACTGTATAATGTCATCCCTATCATCTTTCTACTCCTTCTCTGGTTTGCGTATAAATTGTAATAAATCCCATATTCTCCATGTTGGCCTCTCTCCTCTTCAAGCTCAATCAATTTTATCCATAACTGGTATGTCTACTATAGCCACGAGCATATCTTATTTGGGTATCCCATTGGCAACTAAACGAGTAACTATGATGCAATGTCTTCCTTTATATGAGAAAATCACATCTGTTTTTACATGATGGGAAAACAGGTTTATTTCATACTTTGGCAGACTGGTTATATTGAATGCAATAAATTTTTGATGATGGTTTACTGGTGCAGAACCTTCTTGCTACCTACCAAATTGTTAAATATGCTAATGACAACAATGAGGAACTTCCTTTGGTCCAGATCTATACACATAACCAACCTAGCTTTTATTGCATACAACAAAATTGAGAAGCCAAAGAAAGAATGGGGACTTGGAATAAAAAAAATCAAATAATGGAATATTACAGCATTATCAAAGCATTTTGAGACCTTGGTCATGGAGCATGACACATTATCGGTGAAATGAAGCCTAAGTCACAACCTGAAACATGAAGAAATTTGGACTACAACTGCAAATCCCATGCACAACTGGGTATGAAAAACAATGCTAAAAATAAGGGACAAAGTGCTACCCCACTCTATGATATCTCTATCAGTTAACAGCAAGGCAATGTTTTGTTTAACTCCTTGGCTGGAAACAGGGTTGCTTCTTCACCATAAAGTAGATTACAATGACATTATGACTAGCGACATACCGTTGAATGCAAAAGCCATCTCTTATGTACAAAATGGGAAAATATGTTTGCCGCAAACAAGTAGCAATGCATTAAATATGATATGGCAGCAAATTGATGGAGCTTCCTACACATTATTGCAACTAGATGAGTATGTATGGATGAAGGAAAAATAAAAACATAGAACTGATTTAGTTTACAAAGCGATGACTGGGGAGAATTGGCTAAGCAATTTCCCATGGTTTATAAGAATGTGGAATGCAAAAACAAATGAAAAGCTGAACTTCATGCTTTTGAAAGTATACACAAATGGCATCCAGACTCTATCTAACTTAGCGCACAAAGGGATAAATGTATCGAAGACATGTATATACTGCAGATCGAGAGAAGAAGACATGCATCATCTCTTCTTTATATGTTCTTACACTCATTTCCTATGGAGAAAGTTCAAAAAAGGAGGTAGATACTCTGCACCGCTGATTGACAACAAAAAGAATGGATGACATACACAAAGCAACCAGATAAAGGAGGCTACTACATACGAGTTTTTAACTATGCTCAAGGTAACAATCAATGAAGTATGGAAAGAAAGAAATCAAAGAGTCTTCATTGGAATGAAGAATAATATCCTACATATATATCATGTGATATGCAGTGGCATATGCAAAGAAATCATGATGTCTCCATTTTGTTTTGATGTCCGTGTCGGAAAAAATGGGGTTGAACATCCCCATGTATTTCTGTTACTGTTTTTACTTTCTTACCGTATTATGGCACACGTTTATGTTGTAAGGATTATCTTATCATATAAATAAAATGGTCGGTGCCGTTCGACCCCGTAGGCTTTTCCAAGTATATGGAAACGATTTTTAAGGATCGATGAAATGATTTTTAATAAATGATTTAATTAAAAGGGCATGTGTTTCTGATGTACTTTACCGTATTGTTTTGATTTAATAGTTGAAGAACTGACTATCAATAAATTTCCTTTTAACTTATAATGTGTTGGTTCGAGGAACTAGGATTAGAACTGGATTCAAAACCACTTTGAACTGGCTTTGCGTTCGAAGATGAATTTGCAGATATGCTTATGCGTATTAAGATGATTTGAAGGCGTAGGTCTTAAAACAGAAAGGATTGCATGTTGATGTTTCTGGCTAGCTACCAGGATTATACTTGTAGCAATGGCCCCGATGTTTTGGGGTTCTGAACAATGTGAGGACTTCATATTACTAATCGTAGGGGTCATCCCGACAGGATGTAGTAAAAAAGTACCTTTGGTTTGTCCTATTAATAGACAACTTGTATAGAAGGATGTCTGACATTGCATCTGTTAAATCACATACATTGATTTTTTTCAAACATACATTTATTTGGTGGTAGAGAAGGCAAATTCTCTTAGCTTAACACCCTTTTTTGAGACGTATGAGCTCGAAGGTTGTATTTTTCTGGACGTTAACCAGTGATTGATGGAATGGCGATGTGGCACCCAAAGTTAGGGATGTACCATGTATGAAAGGTAAAATTGCAGCCTTTAACCTCGCCAATCAGTAAAGACTAAAACATGGATATGCTTTTGGGCTAAGTGGGTAGCTCCCATGTAGGGTATTGTCCCTGCCTGATCTAAAACGGATGACCCTTTTGATTATTGTATGCTGAGGTTTGGTTGTTGATCACAACCAAGGTGTGAAATATTTGGTACAATCCAGAGAGGGGTTGGCCATTCCTGATTCGTAGGGAGTCCATGAGAGGCTTTTGGTATGCTTATCTAGAGAGGTAGTGTGAAAGATGGTACCCCGGTGCCTTGTCATTATATACAAATTCAAACTCCAACGCTAGCCTATATGGTTTTAGATGTATACCAACTATATCGAAACGTGAGATGCAAGCATTTTGGCTATATTTCTACTTTATATTAAGATGATTTGATACACATTACTACAATATCATTAGGTTTATAATAAAAGTGTTTTGGTTAGAGTAAGGGAAAAACACATGCTAGTATTATGCGTGGTTGTGTCTTACGTGAGCTCCATTCTTTAAAGGATTTATAAAACTAAGAAAGTGATTGTGATGTGAGTTTTTCACTGTTAAATATCCTAGACTGACAATCCATGTGATTTTTATTTTCGCAAAATGGGCTTGGTCAGACCGAGTACATTTTTCATGTTACATTTGGTTTTTCTTGGGGATTTAGGAGAAAAGCTGCGAGGTGTACTCTCGTATTTTTTGTATTGTTTTATTTCCGTTGTATGTGTTGTATATTTATCAGCCTTTGTACAGGCATATTTTATGACTGCATGGGCTAACCTGGTTGTGTACTCCGATTATTTATTCATGTATATATACATTCTTTCTCTTGTGTAAAGAGTATTAGTATATTATATTTTATTCATTCCACTGTGAGATCCTATTATTATCTGTTTCTATTGTGTTGGTGCTCTTTATCTTCTTTTATTCTAATCTTTCTTTCTTCTTCTCACCCTCTAACTTCTTTCTTCAACTTTCTGGGTTTTTGATACTTGAGTTTAGGCACGTGGATACCGAGAGCATATTAGTGTCGAAATTCGAGCATCGAATTTTCTGGTTTGTTACATAAATTTTCTGACCATAATTGCAAGTGCATTAAAAAATATTTTTGTTGATTTCTTTTGAGCAATGAGCATACCAAGTTAAAATTAGTGAACAGTTGCGATGTGGTTCATCGTTGCACCTAACAAAGCAATATAGTGTAAGGTTAAATTCATTTAATAAGCTATTATCGTACACAAAGGCAATTTCATTACAATTGGACACAACTAACTCATGCATAGACTAGCCAATATATGATATTATATGCTCAGTTATTTGATTATTTATATTCATTATAAAGGTGATAATTTAAGTCAGTATGCTTCCCTACAAAATTCATGAGTTAGTGGCATAAAAAAAACAAATAAATCTATAATAAAATAAAAGGAGGCAGTGGATGTAACATCAATCATTTTATGATAAAATACATTGCATTGGGGAATGAACCTTGGTGCTAGCAATGATATTAACGCTTTAATTGAAAATCTAAGTGCATCTAGGAAGTGAACTTATATATTACTTAATATACATAATACTCATATAATCAACAGAACTTAACCGCTGGAGTTTTACCAAACATAGATTGGCCAATTTTCCGAGTATGCAATGGTTTGAGGCAACGGAGATAAAATACGCGTATAAAAGCGAAAATGCAACATATTACAACTGTAGAAATAGTTTAAATATAAACATGATTTTTAGATTTGTCTACTTGATCATAGCAGTGCAATTAAGCGTACTTTATCATTTGGTTTTCAGTGAATGGAGTGACATTAAGACTTCATGTTCTTGAACTAAAGTATTTTTTTTTCTTCTAAGAAATTCCAATAATAGGTAGCTATACTTTTGGGAATGCCATTATATCAAATATAAATAGAGTGGTGAGCAACAACATCAACAAATATTTATCAACACGAGCACGTTTTTCTGGCCAACTAACAATATAGGATATAAATGAATAAGGTTCAACTTGATATATACAAAAGTGAAATTTAGAATTACTCCAATTTTTTATTATATCACGGCTCTATAAAATATATAACTTCTAATTTCTTTACAATGATACAAGCATTTTACTAAATTGATGGTATTTAGCCATTTTGATGCCATGGTGTCCTATGTGCGTAAAATCAGGTCATAGAAGAGAGAACCAAGGAATTAATTAAAAACTAATCTTGATCCTATTAATAGTCAAACTCTTAAGGAAAAAAAATGGCACAAATAAATAATGTTTAATATATCTCTATGTCTAAGTATCATGTTACAAAAACATTACCATTAATGATTTTGAAAAAACAGGCAAAACGTTCATTAAGTTGCAACCCAAATTGTGGTGTAATTCAAAGTTCCAAACAAAAACGATTAAGAAAATGAGAAATAAACCTTTGGTTTCCAAACAAATAAGTGCTAATTAATTGGAATAACTGCAAGAACAACGGTATATAACCACGACCAAATTTCAACGGGTGCTATCGACCATTCCAATGACAAGAAACAACTCATTATTTTAATGATAAAAATTCAATTTTAATAAACTAATTGTTTGAAGCCGTTGAAAGCCATTTGTGGCTGACCATTGCTAACCATTGGAAATCGCATGTATACCCTAACCTACGAGCATTCCATTCCATTTCCTCCGCCCAAAAATGCAAAAACCCACCTTCCTCCTCTCCCAACGCCGCCTGCCCCTATTTTGTCGTCCAAACCACCTCCGATGCCACTAGACACCGCGTGCTGCCTCTTTAAATTAGTTTTTTCATTGAACCCTACTTGTTTTAGGTTTTCTAATTTGGGTCTAATTATGTATTATACTTGTTCCTAATAGTTGTTGAGTATTTATTACACCCTATTGCATGCTAATTACTATTATTATCAGCAAAATGTCCAAATTATTATTTAGAATTGATTTAGTGTATATGTTTTGGATGATTTTATTATGATTGATCGTAGGTGTATAAGTTTTGCATTGTACTTACTATTAGATTAGTTTGGATTGATTTGAATGATTTGATGTATGTTTTGTAAATATCTAGTATTATATTCTCTTAATCATTTATTTAAAATCAAGTTTAGTACAATAATGTATGACATAAATTATTTGTCTAAATACTATGATTTGGTATATAAACAAATTATATATTTAATCTTGTATATAAATAGACAAGAATTATATATTATGTGAAATAGTATAAATCACATAATTTAGTATATATTTAATAAAATAGTAAAATATAAGATAATTAATGCATAGTGTGCTTTAATTTTCATATTTTATAAAATGGTAAATACAAAAAATATATTAAATTTAGAATATTTTTTGGCTCTGTCTGACAAGTGTTTTATTTGATCGTTTTATGGATATTTGTTTTTATTACAAAACGGATATCCATATTCATCAGATATAATATTTGTCGGATTTGTACCTGTATTGGACAAGATAAAAACACTAAAAAGTAATTATGTTTCACAAATCATATCATTTTAAACGGTTCACAAAATTACGATGGTACTTCTGTAGCGTCCCAGAAAAAATCGACTCTTGAATTCAGACACTAATACATCCCGTGTCAAAATTCAAGTATCGAAATCCCAGAAAGCTAATAGAAAGAAACAAGAGGATGAGAAGTAGAAAGAAAGAAAATTAAGAATATAAGAAAGGAGAAGAACAACAATACACAGTCTCACATTGCAACGGAATAAAATATAATAGAGAAATATAATTTTATTGAAAAAACTTGAAACAATTTTGATCGAATGTGGAAGACAAAGAAGGTGCCGCTGAAAGTTAAGATTCATATGTGGATTGTGCTTCATGATCGACTGAATACCGGTTGCAGACTAAGGCGTAAGGGTTTTGTTGTCAATACTGGTTGTGCTTTCTGTGATGAAGCTGATGAAGACTACAAACATGTTTTCTGGAGATGTGATTTTGCGTTTTATGTATGGACGAAGTGGATCGTGTATCTTGATTTAAACTTAGACAGGAGGGACTCAATCAAAGACCAGCAACATTTTTGGTTAACCTTTTTACCAAATTCAGACAACACACATAAAAAGAGTCTTTTTATTCTACTTAACTTCGCTTATACTTGGATATTATGGCATGAGAGAAACTCTAGAAAGTTCAAATTCAAGATGAAATCACCTGATAAAACTATATTCATCATTCTTAAATATGTTCTATTGTGGGCAGGGATGGAAATGGAGAAGTTCGTCGACACCATCGCTACAAGGGTTCACGATCGCAAATGCAGGCATGGCTAGCTTCTTGGTGTTGTTTATGTATGATGCTTATTATGTTTAAGTTTATTATGTACCTGCTGCATCAGGTTATGATGTTCTTTTTGTGGATGGCTTGAAAATGATGTACATATACTATATTTCTTGTACTGTACCGAGCTCTATATATATGATATCTCTAGGCGTGAATCATTAGATTCACTACCTTTTGCTTCAAAAAAAAAAAAAAAAAAACTTGAAACAATACTTACAATTATCATAGTACAGTGGCCATTCAACATATCTGGACAGTTATAACAATCTGTCCTTGTTTACAACACAACGGAACAATTTCCATATACGTATCATAAGTCTGAACTCCTCCAGCTCGTCTCCTGGAATTCGTATCTTATCCTGAACCTGTACAACTCGGACTAGTCCGAGCATTACAAATGCCACAGGTCAGTCTGATGAACCAAGGCAAGAAATAAACTCACTGAATTATTGGTATCATCCAACTTGATTTTAACGTTAAAAATCCTTTCGAAAGAAAAGGATAATCGTCAGACCAATCCACACATAAACACGAACGGTTTTTACCTTACGATAACCCAAAACATTTTGAAACTATATCTATTATGATATTATAATAATGTCTAAATCAAATAAATAATCATCTAGTAGAACACTTGCATCTCACGTTCTACATATATAATATAAAATTGGAAACCGCGGGCGCTTATTGGAGAATGGTTTTCCCATTATGACATGGTATCGAACCACCTTTCGTTCAGTGTACTCTAGAGGGGATACACTGGAGTTCAACAAGAACATCTTGCAACTTAGCCATACATGACCGTCCATTCATTTCGCTTGAATGTTTCGAATATATTATCACCTTACGGTTGGTATACCAATATAACCGTTCCCGAAAGACACAGAATTGAAAAGAAGTAACAAATATGAATATTCTCTAGATGGGGAAAATACACCCAAATGGGAGCGACCCACTTAGCCATGTTGTCTGCCATATTTTTGTCGTTTCCCAGTTGTGAAGCTCGAGGTTTAACACTACCTTTAGAATACCACATAATCATTCACTTTGAATTTCACATTGTCAGATCTATCAAATCACCAATTAACGTCCACAAAAATACTCTGGGTGTTAGCTAGAACCAATAAAAGTACGTTTGTGAAAATCAATGTAAGTGACTCTTAAGAAATACTCTGTCAGACATTCGTCCATACAAGCCATCCAGGAACAGGATGAACCGAAGGCACCCTCCTACCACATCTTAGGTATCACCGTATGGATTGGTAGCGAATAGTCCTTGCAATCCATAAATTTTCAACCATGATAGAACCACATTATATCTCTAGCCGTTAAGCCAGAGATTTTAAGTCGTTCTTCCATTTTATGAAGATTTATGGTCTTCAATATTTCGACTCGATCAACATCTGATATATTCAACGTTTTTCGTACTTACCGGTCGGAATGATTTTCGAATATAAATTTGATCCCGGTCTTTCCGTACCAACAATCGTATAGGCCAGATTTGATTGTCGGTTATTTAACTATCAAATAAAACAACCATTCATCCATAAAAGAAAATTGAATTTACCGATTCGAGATTTAACCTCTTTAATTAATCATTCGTTAATTAAACTTCTCAATTTTCCCAACATTTTGAAATACTCAATTCTGTTCTTATATTAATATATAAGAATAATCAAAACCAGTTCATATTTGAAACACTTTAATAATGTTCTTCTCATCTTGGTCATTAGTCCCTAACCGTACACTAGTAAGAGAATAATTCCCTAAGTATCAACCCCGAAGGCCGAAAACAACATCAGATCGATACTTAGAAAACCATTCATCTCAACTAATCTCTGGTCAGTTTCTAATTCCATTAACTTCATTCCTTGATTTCTAACAAATAGAAATCTCAAATATTATTTCACTTTTATGAGATATTTATCTCAACTTATACCCATTTCAAATATTTTACTTATAAATATAATTTACAAAACGTTTGCTAACATTATTCGTTTTTAATATTGGAAATAAGATTTCTCTTATAATGATATAATTTCATTAACCAACTCAATTCATTTCAATTTTCGTAAATCAAGTTCTATATAACATCGTGATTCCATAATTAACCTTTATAAACAGCTGCGTATGTTTATTTCACTCACCCCAGTGTATTTTAATAAAACTTCATTTCATCCTATTTATAACTTCTATTCTGAAACATTCGTGTATCACTATCATTAGCAAATAATAATAATTATTAATTATAAACCATATGTAAAATTCTTTAACATAATCAATATTGTATTATTCACATTAGTTCTACTTAAATTCAATTAGTATTATAATTTCAAAAAAAAAACTTTTTAACTTACTTTTATAAATTCCAATTTTCCACACCCCTTACTTTATCCTCCTTATTCACCTTAATCGGGAATAATATTTTTCAATGCAAGTCCATACTAGGCCTGATTTCATAAATCAAATTTCAAGTTTCAATCCCATTATAACTTATAACTTTAGAGTTATTTCATACAATTAATTTATAATTTCCATTGAACTTGGAAAATTCAAAACTATTAATAATACTGATTTTAAACCCCATTTCCTTTTACCTTCATGCTCAAATTATAATTTTTGAATTCTCGAATAACAATAATAATTCACTTCTTTATAAATATTGCTTATAAAATCAACTTGTCGTCTTATTTGTTAAAAACAAATCGTTACTATTCCATTGCATTTATAACTCGGTTTCAAAATAAATATTTCTATTTAAAAATAAAATTCCCTTTAAATACTTTTATATATTTAAATTCCGGTTTTGATAACCATATATTATTTTGATATTCAAAAATATCAAAGACCAAGGTCCAATGCAAATACACATCCAAACATGTCGTACACGATCACAGGTTATCAATCCTATCATATAACAGCATATATGTGAAAATAATAAATAAATGTTGAGGAATCATGTTGGATTACTCCAACCTGTTTTTCATGCATCCACAGATGTTAATCAACAATAATAATACCTATCCTGCTTCGAGGCAGATATCGCGGTATATAAGGTCATCCACTATATATATTGTGGGGTGTACAGGAAAATCATCCGCTAATGGTACTGCAGGAAATATCCAATCACCAGTATTATTATATAATATTATATATATACACACACTATTATCACTTTATATCAACCAATTTATCATCCAACTAGAAATAATTAATGAAATTTTGAACTATTAAAAATAGTTCCCAATAATTTAACTGAGTGAGTTTAACTCACCTCGATTTTTTCTTTGCTGAATGTTTGTTTAATCCAGATCGTCGTAGCTACGAAATGCCTCAAAATGTCTTGAATTAATTTATTCCTACAATTATTAATTTTATTTAACGATTAAATGATTTTTAATTTATCTTAACCATCAAAATAAATAAACAATTATTATATGTAATTAAATTTTGTAGAAACCGTATACCTTGCTGTCTTGCGAATAACTTGACGTAGAAAATCTCCGAATGGCCTCATACCATTGCGAACCTTTGCCCAAACAATTCGCTCTCCTCCTAAAAAACATTGCCATCGGACCAATGCAGTTTGATCACTCCTACAAAGATGAAAGAACTGCAATGCTTTAAAAAAAACTGTTCAATATTCACTGTGCATTTACCACAATGGCAGTCCCCTATTATTATACCTTCATCATCCAATAAATATCCCATACTGAACTCACTGCCAAACCCAATCCAAGTCAGTTCGCATCCTTCTTCCAACCACTAACACCATCACAAAGCCTTAACTCCATTACCAGATCTACATACCATCATCACAAAAAAATTGACCGACTCCCCTTTTTATCTCACTGCCTCCAACCACCCACTGCACAATATCGACAGCAACTTCACCCTTTCATTTCCAGTTCGAAGCTCCTCACCGGTCCATTATACATTTCGCTCCACCATTGATTGACCCCGTCTCCATTATTTGAGCTTCACCATCCCAAAACTGATAGCCTCGAACTCCACAAACTCCACACTGTAATTCCAGTACCCAATCTAATTCAACATCGTGTCCTCAAAAGCATCCCTCAACCTATTATAATTCCCAAGATTGAACTCCATCGTAGCAAATTCGGCTTCCACTTCCCATCATTCAACAGCTAAATCCCAAATTCACCAATCAAACTTCAGTAATCACGTATTGCCAAACCCCCATAAACATCCCATTCTAACTGCTCTAGTTCAATATTTAACATCGCACCATTCCATTTTGTCGACCTCTTCCGAAATTGTTGCCTCAAACAAATTTCTCACCCTCAGTTTACCACTTCGGATAGGGTTTCTACTCGAATTCCAATTTCGCACCTCCTTCCTTCACGTGAGTGTCTAGTTCGACGATGAGCATCGCGATTCGATTTCAACCCTCTTTTTTATAATGGTGGAACTGTTTTTTTACAGAGGAGAAGGAAATGAAAGAATAGTGCTTTAATTTCTTAAGTGGTTTTGTTTCGATCTCCATTTCTATTTAATTTCTAATCGAAGGAATTGGTTTTGGAAGGAAGAAATAGTTTTTGTTTTTGACTGAGGAAAAAGAACCAACGTAGAGACTTTAATTTGTTTTAGTGGTTTGGAATGGGGAGGATCAGATGCGAGAGCTCCATTTATAAGCGAACGATTAGGCGATAAGAACGACGTCCTTTTCATTGAGTACAAGTAGCTTTAGGTCTAGCCATGTGAAGGAGTAGCTTGCACAGAACTTCCTTCGTTGGGAAGAAATAGGTTTGCAGATACAGAAAATAGCTTGCGTCAGAAGATAGACTGTCTGACTTAATGTATATTATTTTTAAATTTTATTTTGGGTTGAACTGATGTGATTTCACCCTATTTAAAATATCATGTGTATTCGAACACCTATTTGAACACAACAGACTTCCCTAGGGTTATATCCCTATTCTGAACACACCGGAACAGGTTTTGAGGTCCAATTTGATCGTATGGTGAAGATATAAATTTAAATCGACGATTAAATAATTAAATTCAACTTAATTATTCTTCGGCGTTTACTGATCGTATGTTAAATCGATAAATTTAAATGTTACAAAATATGAAATTCGGCAACAATACTCTATTACAAATCCGATGGAGTTTATTTCATCGGAATTCTGAAATCGTCTAAAACGTCGCTAGTTTCACATATACATATATTGATCGAATAATAAATCGATTATACACAAGTATATTTATCGAATAAAGATATTCTATAAAATAAATTAAATGGATAAACTTCTTATTAATACCCATTTTAAATTCAAATCAAATATTTAAATATTTTAAATTGTTTGACGTTAAATGTGGAAAAATATGGGACGTTACATTCCTTTCCCCTTAAAAGAATTTCGTCCCCATAATTACTAAGCAGGAAAAATTGTTATACCTTATTGACTTCTTACAATCCATTCATGCAACTCGACACTCACCTAAACCTCCCTTAGCTCCAATATACTTCACAACCCAATTAACTCATTAGTTTCCGAGTTCTTTCAAAATCCTTACCTTCAATTTCCAATTGAACATTAACTTTTTTTCAACAAAAATTTTCTAAAACTTTTGAAATTTTTTCCAACTCCCTAAAATTTCGAAAAATTTCGCCAGCACCTCCTTTGTACGTGCTGACCTGTACAACTACAAAATGCCTCTCTGGGCCTCTTCAGTCAAAAAGAAAATAAAAAAGCCAAGTGGCTTGCCAATTAGGCTCATAAAATCCCATATTGAATTAAACATGTACCTTTTTTGTTGGGCAACCCATAATATTCCTCACACTTGCTCCCATCTTGTAAACCTTCTCAATCATATGCACATGTATCTCTATCTGATTATAAACAACATTACTTCTTACTTCTAATTCAACATAACTTATTACTTCTAATTCACCAATTCATTCATCAATTTGTCCACTTGCTTAACTAATGATAGTTAAAACATCCATGTTCGTATATATACTTTACTTATAAACAAGTCCAGTTTTACTTAGTTCAAATTCCAGGTTAACTTTTTTTAATATACAAGTCCTATTTACATTTGAGTTCCAAATTTCAATTTCAATCAAACTCAATTTTAATTTATTCTTCCAAGTCATATTCAGTTATTTATATTCAAATTGGATTTGTTTCATTTTACTTCTTATTTCACTCGACATATTCAAACTATAGGTGTCGAGCTCAATTTAGCTTACCAATGTTCAATTTATTCAGTTCACCTAAATCGTATTAGTAATTCAATTACGAATTAACGGAAATCTGATTTTTTTAAAAATCTTAACCTCCTTACATTTGATTCATAGCGGCTTTCTGAAATTTGATTTTGACATAACTCAAAATCTATAATATGAAATTTCGATTTTTCTCTGTCATTAGAAAATTATAATCCAATAGATCCAAATAATTCTTGTTTCAAAGAATTCCGACTCATATTGAATCCTATATACTTAATTGAAGTTCAAATCTTCAAATTACGAACTATCGCGATGCAGCGAGTTCATTTTTAATTTTCCATTCCAATTCAACTTTGTTCAGCTTTACCTTTTAAGTCAAGTTTCAACCATTCAATTCATTATGTTGGAATTTTGTATTCTTACTTTCCAATTTATATGCAAGTTTTGATTTTTATTCTAAAAATCATACCTTTTATCTTTTGGTTAAACTAAATAATTCCAATTCCATAATCGTATTTGAATTTCATTTAAACAAATCAAACAATCCAGTACCAATATACTTTTAGAAAACCGTTTCTTTTTCTATACAAAAATATATTTTGGGCAAAATTATTTCATTTACCCTCTTTACAAAACAATATCGTGTCAGTCACCAGTTCAAAATTGGACTGATCAAATAACACAATACAAAACATTTTATTAAATAGAATCTACAAATACGCTCTTATATATATACGTATATACACTCAAACTCAATCTAGGGTATTATTAACCCTATCTATATCGAGTTATATCACAGAGCCAAGTTGTTCCTAAACCATTGCTCTGATACCAACTGCAGCATCCTGAAAAAATTCGACTCTCGAATTCAAACACTAATACATCCCGTATCAAAATTCAAGTATCAAATTCCCAGAAAGCTAATAGAAAGAAATAAGAGGATGAGAAATAGAAAAAAAGAAAGTTAAGAATAGAAGAAAGGAGAAGAACAACAATAGACAGTCTCACATCACAGCGGAATAAAATATAATACAGAAATATATTTTTATTGAAAAATGTTGAAATAATTCTTAAAATTATCAGAGTACAGTGGTCATTCAACATATCTAGACAGTTATAACAATATGTCCTTGTTTACAACACAACGGAATAATTTCCATATATGTATCATAAGTCTGAACTCCTCCAGCTCGTCTCCTGGAATTCGTCTTATCTTGAACCTGTACAACTCGGACTGGTCCGAGCATTACAAACGCCACAGGTCAGCCTAGTGAACCATGAGAGAAAAAAACTCGCTAAATTTTTGGTATCATCCAACTTGATTATAACGCTAAAAATTCTTTTGAAAGAAAAAGATAATTGTAAGACCAATCCGCACATAAACACGGACAGTTTTTACCTTATGATAACCCAAAACATTTTGAAATTATATCTATTCTGATATTATGATAATGTCTAAATCAAATAGATAATCATCTAGTAGAACGCTTGCATCTCACGCTCTACATATATAATATGAAATCGAAAACCATGGACGCTTATTGGAGAATGGTTTTCCCATTATGACAAGGAATGGAACCACCTTTCGATTAGTGTACTCTAGAGGGGATACACTGAAGTTCAACAAGAACATCTTGCAACTCATCCACACATGACCAGCCATTTCACTTGAATGTTCCGAATATATTGTCACCTTACAGTTGGTATACCAACATAATCATTCCCGGGAGATACAGAATTGAAAAGAAGTAACAAATATGAATATTTTCTAGATGGTGACAATACACCCTAATGGGAGCGACCTACTTAGCTATGTTGTCTTCCCGATTTTTGTCATTTCCCAGTTGTGAGGCTCGAGGTTTAACACTACCTTTAGAACACCACATCATCATTTACTTTGAATGTCACATTGTAAGATATATCAAATCAATAATTAACGTCCACAAAAATACTCTGGGTGTCAGCTAGCACCAATAGAAGTACGTTTGTGAAAATCAATGTACGTGACTCTTAAGAAATACTCTGTCAGACATTCGTCCATACAAGTTATCCAGGAACAGGATGAACAGAAGGCACCCTCCTACCACATCCTAGGTATCACCGTATGGATTGGTAGCAAGTAGTCCTTGCAATCCGTAAATTTTCAACCATGACAGAACCACTGTATATCTCTAGCCGTTAAGCCAGATATTTTAAGTCGTTGTTCCGTTTTATGAAGATTTATGTTCTTCAATATTCCGACTCGATCAACATCTGATATATTCAACGTTTTTCGTATTTGCTAGTCGGAATGGTTTTCGAATATAAATTCGATACCGGTCTTTCTGTACCAACAATCGTATAGGCCATATTTGATAGTCGGTTATTTAACTATCAAATAAAACAACCATTCATCCATAAAAGAAAATTGAATATACTGATTCGAGATTTAACCTCTTTAATTAATCATTCGTAAATTAAACTTCTCAATTTTCCTTACACTTTGAAATACTCAATTCTGTTCTTATATTAATATATAAGAATATTCAAAACCAGTTCATCTTTGAAACACTTTAATAATGTTCTTCTCATCTTGGTCATTAGTCCCTAACCGTACACTAGTAAGAGAATAATTCCCTAAGTATCAACCTCGAAGGCTGAAACCAACATCAGATCGATACTTAGAAAACCATTCATCTCAACTAATCTCTGGTCAGTTTCTAATTCCATTAACTTCATTCCTTAATTTCTAATGAATTGAAATCTCAAATATTATTTCACTTTAATGAGATATTTATCTCAACTTATACCAATTTAAATATTTTACTTATAAATATAATTTACAAAACATTTGCTAACATTATTCATTTTTAATACTGGAAATAAGATTTCTCTTATAACGATATAATTTCATTAAACAACTCAATTCATTTCAATTTTCGTAAACCAAGTTCTATATAACATCTTGATTCCATAATTAACCTTTATAAAAGTTGTATATGTTTATTTCACTCACCCAATGTATTTTAATAAAACATCATTTCATCATATTTATAACTTCTGTTCTGAAACATTCGTATATCACTATCGTTTGCAAATAATAATAATTATTAATTATAAACCATATGTAAAAATATTTAATATAATCTATATTATATTATTCAAATTCGTTCTACTTAAATTCAACTAGAATTATAATTAAAAAAAATCTTTTTAACTTACTTTAATAAATTCCTATTTTCCACACCACTTACTTTATCCTCCTTATTCACCTTAATCATAAATAATATGTTTCAATGCAAATCCATACTAGACTTGATTTCATAAATCAAATTTCAAGTTTCAATCCCATTATAACTTATAACTTTAGAGTTATTTCATATAATTCAATTTATATTTTCCATTGTACTTGGATAACTCAAACCTATTAACAGTACTTATTTTAAACCCCATTTCCATTTATCTTCATGCTCATATTATAATTTTCGAATTCTCTACCACTAATAATAATTCACTTCTTTATAAATATTGCTTATAAAATCAAGTTGTCGTCTTATTCGTCAAAAACAAATCTTTACTATTCCTTTCCATTTATATTTCGGTTTCTAAATAAATATTTCTATTTTAAAATAAAATTCCCTTTAAATACTTTTATACATTTAAATTCTGGTTTTAAAAACCTTATATTATTTTGATATTCAAAAATATCAAAGATCAAGGTCCAATGCAAATACACATCCAAACATGTCATACACGATCACAGGTTATCAATCTTATCATATAACAGCATATATGTGAAAACAATAAATAAATGTTGAAAAATCCTATTGGATTCCTCCAACCTGTTTTTCCTACATCCACAGATATTAGTCAACAATAGTAATACCCATCCTATTTCGAGGCAGGATATCGTTATATATAAGGCCATCTACTATATAATGTGTGGCATATAGGGAAATCATCCGCTGATGGTACCGCGGGCATCCGCTAATGGTACGGTGGGAAATATGCAATCACCAATCATCAATATTATTATATAATTTTATTTTTATATATATAATATTATCATTTTATATCAATCAATTTATCATCCAACTAGCAATCAATAAAATTTTGAACTATTAAAAATAGTTCCCAATAATTTAACTGAGTGAATTTAACTCACCTCGAATTTTCCTTTGCTGAATATTTGTTTACTTCCAGATCATCGCAGCTACGAACAGTCTCGAAATGTCTTGAATTAATTTATTCCTATGATTATTAATTTTATTTAATGATTAAAGACTTTTAATTTATATTAACCACCAAAATAAATAAACAATTATTATATGTAATTAAATTTCGTAGAAACCGTATACTTTGTTGTCTTGCGAATAACTTAACGTAGAAAATCTCTGAATGGCCTCATACCATTGCGAACCTTTACCCAAACACTTCGCTCTCCTCCTAAACAACATCGCCATCGGACCAATGCAGTTTGGTCACTCCTACAAAGATACTGCAATGCTTTAAAAAAAACCGCTCAATATTCACTGTGCATTTACCAATATGGCAATCCCCTATTATTATACCTTCATCATCCAATAAATATCCCGTACCGAACTCACTGCCAAACCCAATCCAAGTCAGTACGCATCCTTCTTCCAACCACTAACACCATCACAATGCCTTAACTACTGTAACGACCCGCATTCTACGCATCATAGGATCGTAGGGTATTTATTTCTTTCACATATGAAGTCGTATGGTCATGTAACTTTGGGAGACGACTATTGGGGTCATTTCCCATGTTCATGATTTTTGTCAATTTTTAAATGACCATTTTACCCCTATTTGGTACTGTTTTGGCCATAACTTTTGATTGGAAAGGAATTTTGACTTGAAACCCCTTCCATCGGCTCCGGATGATGGTTTACAATTCCGTAGAGTGGTCACATTAGCCAAACGGACTCACCGTTTGGGAGATATGGCTGAAACAAGTTTCAGATATAGAAAAACAGCTTAATTGGGCTTAACCGGGTGATTAACAGCTAGGTCCAATGAGGGATTTCGGGATTAGGGTTATGAGGAGGCTGAAATCAGTTAGAGAACGATCTTATCCTCATTTTCCAGCCGCCACTTTCATTCTTGAACCCTAACAATGGCCGCCGACATCTAGAAACATCCCCAAATCACTTTCTAATCAAGTTTTGGCTTAATCTACATTAAATTAAGGAGAGAAAACACGAAATCAAGGTTAGAGCTGCTGTTAGACATCAGTATTCACCCAAATCAACGAGGTTTCGGTTCTGAGAATTTTATTTGTGGCCAAGGTGAGTGATTTGCATAGTTTTGCACTAATTACGGTTAATTAATGGTAATTAGTGAAGATTAGCGAATTTATACACTAATAAATTATGGAAAAACACTTATAAATTCTGAAATAATGGTTTAGGCCTCTGTTAGAAGTTTGGGTTAACTTGGTTAAGTTTTGTTAATCCTATGCTAAATTGTTCTTGAACATGCTTAAGGGAAAATTGGGGCTTTAGGCTATGTTTGATCCATTTTAACTCATTATGTTGTTGTTTTGGTGCTTGAGGTCATTTCTATTTGTTGCTATGACTGTTTGGAATGATTTGCGGTTGTTTAGAAAAATTAGATTGGTCGAAAACGTCGTCGAATGACGTAAACAAGTTGCTGGAAAAGTTGCAGAAAGTTGTGCAGGGTTTCGGATCGGATCGGGTTAGGGGGCTCGGGTCAGATTAGTGGAGCTGAGCAGAGTATCGAACCGGATCAGAACCCAGTACAAGAATGAGGGACTGGCAAGAAGGAAGGCCACGTGCAAAAATGGTTGGAGTTTGGTTGAGGATCAGATCGGAGAGAGACCAAGGGGGATCGGATCGGAGGGAGACCAAAGGGGATCAGATCGGAGGGAGACCAAAGGGGATCGGATCGGAGAGAGACCAGGGGGATCAGATCGGAGGGGAAAGGCATCGGATCGGAGGGACTACAGGGGATCGGGTCAGAGAGACCAAAGGAGAACAAATCTGGAGACATGGGAAAGCACACCCGAACCGAACCGATGTCTGAAGGAGGAGAACCACCGAACTGAACCGCATCCAGGAGTATACCATGAAGTACTCTGCCGAACCGAATTCAGGGCCACTTCTACGCGACGGCTTTTCTGAAGACCAACTCCAATTCGACCAAGACCCGAGATGCAAAGGAAGTCCAAGTAGGAAGTTAGAGCTCAGGATCCAGATGGGAACCAATGAGTTCACTTCATGGTTGGGCTTTGCTGCGGGACATGTGCAAAGGGGTTGTCGGTATTCATAACTTTGGTTCACCACTGAGAGATGGATAGTGGGCTTGTAGTGATAGTTACACGGGATTGGATTCCGTCATGGCCCAAAGTATTAGGTGACCAAAGTAGTGGATATCGTATGCTTTACGCACTGAGTGAGGGATGTGAGGATGATTGTTATGCTTGATTGTTTGACACCACTATGACATGCACACCCCCACCCACGTATCTCTTACACTGTATGTTAGTGGCACCTTAGAGTATTGTATGGTATGTAGTGCTAACTCTTTGGTTGCAGGTCCAGATTCAGGTATGATTGGATTATACCTGTTATTGTTCTGTTTTGTTGCTTATCGCTCACACCAGACTTTTTGTCTGACCCAGAGTTTTATGTCTCTTCTTATTACTCTGGGTGCTCACACGAGCAGACTAGAGACAGGTTATCTGGTGATGCACGAGTAGATGATCTGGAGGCGAGCAGGAGGCTTCCACGTATGATATATATAGATATTCTCCCTGTGTCGTTGGTGGTCGCTACTTGAGCATTAGTAGTGTACCTCTTTTATCTTGCTTTTGCTTTTTGAGACAGTTTGAAAAGTTGTAATAAGCTGTATTTTGGATTTCCGCTGCTATGATGCTTAGTTCTGGTTTTCAGCTTATGCACTGTCTCTCCTGTTTTATGTCAAGTATGTTATTATTATATTTTGTTCTATGCGCTGTGAGACATTCTACAGGTTCCTTGTTAGTTCATTCCCTTCTGAAGACCGTCCCGTGCTAACTGGACATGTGTACAACGCACTTTTGGAGTAAATGTTGGTTGGTAAGGGGCGGGCCGTCACACTTGGTATCAGAGCTCTATGTTGCGTAGTTAACCTAGGGAAAGACACTAGGGAGAGATAGTACGTATATGAGAGAGCGTATTTGTGATTACTTTGGTTTTCAAAAGCTATATTTGTATATATACTATTAGTAGTATAAGAATGAAGTCGTACTGCACTAGCACCACTATGGGGTCGTTAATCGTTTCCCCTTTTTCAGATTGACGATGAGCCGATATGCTAGAGGTGCTGGTAGGGGAGCCAATAATGGGAATGCTGCTGACATGAGGGCGATGTTTACTGACCTCATGAGAGACATGCTTAGGGAGGTGCAAGGGGCAGTTCCCAATCTCGGAAATGGTGGTGGTCTAGTAGTGCAGGCGCCTAGGGTCAATTTCGCCAAGTTGTGCAAGGATTACACTAACCTTGGTGTGAAGCCGTTCCACGGAACGGAGTCAGCCACAGATTTTCAGGACTGGTTGGATAGCTGTGATCGTATCTTCGACGACTTGGGTATCGAGGATGCGATGAAAAGAAGGCTAGCGTCTCGTCAGCTGCAAGGGCAAGCGATGAATTGGTGGAATGCCATTAGAACAGCTACTTCAGAAGATCAAGTTACTTGGAATCAGTTTAAGACTCGCTTTTGTGATAAGTTTATTCCAGCTGCTCATAAATCAAAATTGTTCAGGAAGTTCTTGGAGCTTAAGCAGAATGGTAGGGCAGTCTCGGAGTACATCGCATAATTCGATACTTTATCGAAATATGGATGGTCCCTTATCGATACAGTCGAAAAGAAGAACGAGAAGTTCATAACTGGCTTGGATGGGTACTTGGGGGAAAGACTTATAAACCATATCGATGAGACGTTCGAGTCTATTGTAGGAAAGGCATTAAGGTCAGAGAGCCTTTTCCCTAAGTCGAAGACTAAGGTTGCTACGACATCTGCAGAGGAGCCAAAGCCGCAAGCAGGCGGTGAAGGCAAGAAGAATTCTCAAAACAAGAGGAAGCAGAACCCGACCAAGGATGGTCAGAATAAGAAAAATAAGAAAGATGATGAATGCTTTAGTTGTGGCAAGAAGGGCTACTATGCCAGAGATTGTCGAGAAAAGCCTGGGGAAAGGAAGTGCTTTAACTGCGGCCAGGCGGGACATCACAAGGATGATTGCCCATAACCTCCTAGGGAGAAGCAGATTGTGAAAGCGTATGCTATCAACACTGTTCCTTCTTCGTCGAATGCTCCAAGTGCGGCGCAGAAGGGAAAGGGTGTCATTATAAAAGGTATGCTTCCTATTTAAGATGTTTTTGTTCGGGTATTGTTTGACAAACCAGAGAGAGTCGATAGACCTCTAGTTGTGACCAACCCGATTGGTGGTTCGACTAGTTTTGGCATGATTTGTTGTAATGTGGTCTTATCGAGTCATGGATGTATATTTGTTGTGATTGCTTTGTTTTGGGCTTTTACTGGGTTTAGCATTATTTTGGGGAGTCGATCTACTCCAAAGGAATAGGGTGGTATTAGGTACCTACCTAGTGATGGCGATAGTAACTGGAGTTAAGGAAGCTAAGAGGTTATCGTTGTAATAAGTTCTAGTTGTCTCTGGGAGGCAAATGAGTGCTCCAGTGCTAGATTGTTTTGCGAGTATCACCTCACGTGGGTTGTCCGAACTCTGAGGAGATGTTCCTTGGGTGCTTGTCTGATATTGGTTTGGGCCTTTAGGGCTTGTGCTTAGGGAATGTCAATTTCGACTAGGATGGTTTGCGTGAGGGGTAAATAGTTGTTGTGATTTTTCATTGGATGATATCTTGGTTTACTCGAGGAGTGATGGGCAGACGGAACATGATAAGACGGTTCAATGGTATAGACTGCCCAGAGTTAGACTCAATAGGGTTATGAGCTTGTTCGAGTGGGACTCGAGAAAGATGCAAAGTAATGGATTGTTTAGGACCCTATGTTGATGTTCTCTATTGGATAGTAGAACTTTGAAGGAATAGGATATGTTCGTTGATCATGGAAGATACAATGAAGATTAGGGCGATTCAAGTTGGACTTGAACTCGTAAAAGAAAATGGGTGTTCGTTGATCTTGGAGATGCAACTAATAGGGAGACGACTCACGTTGGACTAGAGTTTGTCACTAATGGATACTCAAGACTAGGTCTGAGTTATAGATTGACTCGAGTTGGACTCAAGAAGGCTGCAAGGAATTGGATTCGGCTTGAGTTGGACCCAAGAGGGCAGCAAGACAATGGATAGACTTGGGTTGGACTCAAGTATTTTAGGCGGACTAAAAGCAGGGGTATCTGGGGACGCCCGTTACCCTGGATCCGTTGGACGTGATCTAGTTATCCTTGGAGGATAAACGTACGTTGGACGTACGGTAGTCCGTTGGGAGGCGGGGCTTCCATTGGCCTGGGATTGGTTGGACCAGTCAAGTAGGCATTGGTGTATGTATGGAGGCTGGGCTTCCATTAGTTATTGATGTTGGTTGGACCAAACATACTAGAATCAACATATTGGGATTGGTTAGACCAGTCATGTAGGTGTCGATGTGTTTATGAATTTAGCAGGTGATAGGTAGGACTTGTTTGATGGATGTTATGGTTGCTATTTTGTTCCTATTTTTCTTCCCTTGAGTAGACTATCACCTGTAGGGTTCCAGCAATGGGGAACAAAGTGATTGTAGTAGGACTATGAGCCAGTGCAGTAGAGTCGTCATGACTTGAGGGGCAAAGTGGACATAGTAAAGGAATAGTAAGGCTATGAGCCAGTGCAGTGGAGTTGTTATGACTTCATGGGGCAGAGTGGACATAGCAAAGGACTAGTGGCTATTGATCAGTGCAGTGGAGTTGCCATGACTCCATGGGGCAGAGTGATCATAGTAAAGGATTTGGGTACGGTAATATTTGCATTGAGTAGGAGACATGCCAGTTTAGGGGTTTTGTTTCTAGGATGGAAGCAACTAGAGTATATCACAGGATATGATTTCAGGCCCAAGAGTGAATTGGATTCAGAAACACTAGTAAGCTTGACGATTAGATCGATTTTGATCGAGTGGATTGGTTCCAGTTAGAAGGACGATCCTAATCTATTGGAAACCATCTCTAGGGTAGAAATGGGTATCGATGGAAAGAGAATGATCAAATAAGGATTTGATCGAGAAGGGTGACTTCAAAAGAATAAGGGACTAGTTGTACCCAACGTAGATGGACTGAGAGGTGAAGTGCTTAGAGCATATCATCACCCGAAATTGACTATATATCCCAGTGGTAATAAGATGAATTGAGACATGGAGCAGATCTACTACTGGGAAAGGATAAAGAAAGACGTTGGAAAGTTTATGTCCAAATGCATGAATTGCCAGTTAGTTAAAGCTGAGCAAAGGAAGCTTAGTAGTTTGTCACAACCGTTGAGAACAAGTCTCAAATGGAATATATTGATAGTTTACCAAGGACTAGATCAGGTCATGATGGTATTTGAGTGAATTGTATATTAGAGAATGAAGGCTACCCAAGATAAGTAGAAGACTTATCTCGATAAGAGACGAAGAGATTTGGGATTCTTCGTTAACAACTTGGTGTTCGTCAAGATCTCTCCATTGAGAATGTGATTTGGATTGGTTGGAGAGGTAAGTTGGCACCAAGATTTGTTGGTCCATTCCCAGTCCTCGAGCAAGTTGGGAATTTGGCGTATGAAGAAGAGCTACCTGACAAGGTGGCGGGAGTTCACAATGTATTTCATGTTTCCCAGTTAAGGAAGTTTGTGCAAGACCCTAATGTGGCTATTTCACCAGATCAGTTGGACGATATCGAGGTTGAACCTGAGGCGGTTGAGAACCGCAAGCCTATGCGTATTATTGGGAACGATACAAAGCAGCTTTGAAGGAAGGCGGTGAAACTAGACAAAGTCCATTGGGGTGAGAATGAAAAAGACTGTACTTGGGAAACAGAGGAGGATATAAGGAAGGAGTATCCAGAACTCTTTGCCTGGTAAGGTTTAGGTAGTGATAGTTTCTTCCCTTGTTAGTAAACCGCATGCTAGGATAGACTTGTTTTGCATGTTGATTGTTGTTTTATGGTTGATAGGCACGCGGGACCCTTTGTATGTTTTGGTTAGGGAATTTCGGGGGCGAAATTTCTTAAGGGGGGGAGAGTGTAACGACCCGCATTCTACGCATCATAGGATCGTAGGATATTTATTTCTTTCACATATGAAGTCGTATGGTCATGTAACTTTGGGAGACGACTATTGGGGTCATTTCCCATGTTCATGATTTTTGTCAATTTTTAAATGACCATTTTACCCCTATTTGGTACTGTTTTGGCCATAACTTTTGATTGGAAAGGAATTTTGACTTGAAACCCCTTCCATCGGCTCCGGATGATGGTTTACAATTCCGTAGAGTGGTCACATTAGCCAAACGGACTCACCGTTTGGGAGATATCGCTGAAACAAGTTTCAGATATAGAAAAACAGCTTAATTGGGCTTAACCGGGTGATTAACAGCTAGGTCCAATGAGGGATTTCGGGATTAGGGTTATGAGGAGGCTGAAATCAGTTAGAGAACGATCTTATCCTCATTTTCCAGCCACCACTTTCATTCTTGAACCCTAACAATGGCTGCCGACATCTAGAAACATCCCCAAATCACTTTCTAATCAAGTTTTGGCTTAATCTACATTAAATTAAGGAGAGAAAACACGAAATCAAGGTTAGAGCTGCTGTTAGACATCAGTATTCACCCAAATCAACGAGGTTTCGGTTCTGAGAATTTTATTTGTGGCCAAGGTGAGTGATTTGCATAGTTTTGCACTAATTACGGTTAATTAATGGTAATTAGTGAAGATTAGCGAATTTATACACTAATAAATTCTGGAAAAATACTTATAAATTCTTAAATAATGTTTTAGGCCTCTGTTAGAAGTTTGGGTTAACTTGGTTAAGTTTTGTTAATCCTGTGCTAAATTGTTCTTGAACATGCTTAAGGGAAAATTGGGGCTTTAGGCTATGTTTGATCCATTTTAACTCATTATGTTGTTGTTTTAGTATTTTAGGTCATTTCTATTTGTTGCTATGACTGTTTGGAATGATTTGCGGTTGTTTAGAAAAGTTAGATTGGTCGAAAACATCGTCGAATGACGTAAACAAGTTGCTGGAAAAGTTGCAGAAAGTTGTGCAGGGTTTCGGATCGGATCGGGTTAGGGGGCTCGGGTCGGATTAGTGGAGCTGAGCAGAGTATCGAACCAGATCGGAACCCAGTACAAGAATGAGGGACTGGCAAGAAGGAAGGCCACGTGCAAAAAGGGTTGGAGTTTGGTTGAGGATTGGATCGGAGAGAGACCAAGGGGGATCGGATCGGAGGGAGACCAAAGGGGATCGGATCGGAGGGAGACCAAAGGGGATCAGATCGGAGAGAGACCAGGGGGATCAGATCGGAGGGGAAAGACATCGGATCGGAGGGACTACAGGGGATCGGGTCGGAGAGACCAAAGGAGAACAAATCTGGAGATATGGGAAAGCACACCTGAACCGAACCGACGTCTGAAGGAGGAGAACCACCGAACCGAACCGCATCCAGGAGTATACCATGAAGTATTCTGCCGAACCGAATTCAGGGCCACTTCTACGCGACGACTTTTCTGAAGACCAACTCCAATTCGACCAAGACCCGAGATGCAAAGGAAGTCCAAGTAGGAAGTTAGAGCTCAGGATCCAGATGGGAACCAATGAGTTCACTTCATGGTTGGGCTTTGCTGCGGGACGTGTGCAAAGGGGTTGTTGGTATTCATAACTTTGGTTCACCACTGAGAGATGGATAGTGGGCTTGTGGTGATAGTTACACGGGATTGGATTCCGTCATGGCCCAAAGTATTAGGTGACCAAAGTAGTGGATATCGTATGCTTTACGCACTGAGTGAGGGATGTGAGGATGATTGCTATGCTTGATTGTTTGACACCACTATGACATGCACACACCCACCCCCGTATCTCTTACACTGTTTGTTAGTGGCACCTTAGAGTATTGTACGGTATGTAGTGCTAACTCTTTTGTTGCAGGTCCAGGTTCAGGTATGATTGGATAATACCTGTTATTGTTCTGTTTTGTTGCTTATCGCTCACACCAGACTTTTTTTCTGACCCAGAGTTTTATGTCTCTTCTTATTACTCTGGGTGCTCACACGAGCAGACTAGAGACAGGTTATCTGGTGATGCACGAGTAGATGATCTGGAGGCGACCAGGAGGCTTCCACGTATGATATATATAGATATTCTCCCTGTGTCGTTGGTGGTCGCTACTTGAGCATTAGTAGTGTTCCTCTTTTATCTTGCTTTTTCTTTTTGAGACAGTTTGAAAAGTTGTAATAAGCTGTATTTTGGATTTCCGCTGCTATGATGCTTAGTTCTGGTTTTCAGCTTATGCACTGTCTCTCCTATTTTATGTCAAGTATGTTATTATTATATTTTGTTCTATGCGCTGTGAGACATTCTACAGGTTCCTTGTTAGTTTATTCCCTTCTTCCCTTTTCTTCTGACGACCATCCCGTGCTAACTGGACATGTGTACAGCGCACTTTTGGAGTAAATGTCGGTTGGTGAGGGGCGGGCCGTCACAACTACATTACCAGATCTACAGACCATCATCACAAAAAAAAATGGACCGACTGCCCTTTTTATCTCACTGCCTCCAACCACCCACTGCACAATATCGACAGAAACTTAACCTTTTCATTTCCAGTTTGAAGCCCCTCACCAGTTCATCAGACATTTCGCTCCACCATTGACTGACCTCGTCTCCATTATTTGAGCTTCACCATCCCAAAACCAACAACCCCGGACTCCACAAACTCCACACTGTCATTCCAGTACCCAGTCTGATTCAACATTGTGTCCTCAAAAGCATCCCTCAACTTATTCCAGTTCTCAAGATCCAAACTCCATCGCAGCAAATCTGGCTTCCACTTCCCATCGTTCAACAACTAAATCCCAAATTCACCAATCGAACTTCAACGTTCACATATTGCCAAACCCCCATAAACATCCCATTCGAACTGCTCCAGTTCAATATTCAACATACCACCATTCCATTTCATCGACCTCTTCTGAAATTGTTGCCTCAAACATATTTCGCACCCTCAGTTTACCACTTCGAACAGGGTTTCTACTCGTATTCCAATTTCGAACCTCCTTTCTTCACGCGGGTGTCTAGTTCGAGGATGAGCATCACGATTCGATTTCAACCCTTTTTTAAATAACGGTTGAACGATTTTTTACAGAGGAGAAGGAAATGAAAGAATAAGGCTTTAATTGCTTAAGTGGTTTTGTTTTGATCACCAATTCTATTTAATTTCTGATCGAAGGAATTGGGTTTGGAAGGAAGAAACAGTGTTTGTTGTTGACTGGGGAAAAAGAACCAACACAGAGACTTTGATTTATTTCGGTGGTTTGGAATTGGGAGGATCAAATGTGAGAGCTCCATTTATAAGCAAACGATTAGATGATAAGAACGACGTCCTTTTCAGCGAGTACAAGTAGCTTTAGGTCTAGCCATGTGAAGGATTTGCTTGCACAGAACTTCCTTCAATGGGAAGAAATAGGTTTGCAGATACAGAAAATAACCAGCGTTAGAAGATAGATAGTCCGACTCAATATATATTATTTTTAAATTTTATTTTGGGTTGAACTGATGTGATTTCACCCTATTTAAAATATCACATGTATTCGAACACCTATTTGAACACAACAGACATCCCTAGGGTTATATCCCTATTGTGAACACACCGAAACATGTTTCAAGGTCCAATTTGATCGTATGATAAAGATATAAATTTAAATCGACGATTAAATAATTAAATTCAATTTAATTATTCTTCGGTGTTTACTGATCGTATGTTAAATCGATAAATTTAAATGTTACGAAATATGAAATCCGGCAACAATACTCTAGTACAAATTCCATGTAGTTTATTTCATCGGAATTATGAAATCATCTAAAACATCGCTATTTTCACATATACATAATATTGATTGAATAATAAATCGATTATACACACTTATATTTATCGAATAAAGATATTCTATAAAATAAATTAAATAGATAAACTTCTTATTAATATCCATTTTAAATTCAAATCAAATATGTAAACGTTTGAAATTGTTCAACATTAAATGTGGAAAAATACGGGACGTTACAACTTCCTTTTCATTCCTTGTTTATACACATTTGTGCATGATATAAGGAACATGGGGGAAGTTCTACAGAACTTTTAGGAAATTGTTTAAAATGATATGATTTATGGAATGTAATTACGGCTGTGTTCATAATGGGAAATAGGATGACCAACCATCACAGAAGGCATAAAAATGTCAATAAACCCTTAATTGTTTATTTAAAATCAAGTTTGATACAATATTATGTGTCACATGCTATACAACTTTTTATAATATAATTTGGTATACATATAATTTACTATATAAACAAACATGAATTATATATTTTGCAAAATAGAAAAATCATATTTAATTTAGTGTATATTTACTAAAATAATAACACATATAATAATTTATTTAGTACGACGAATCTCATAGAGGAACAAAATCTCATGAAACATACGAATTTAGTACGATGAATTATAGAACATATGATTAATTAATTTTCGTATTCAATTATTTACTGCAGGATCGTCATAGAGAAACTGTAGAATATAATCAAGAACGATCAGAGGAGATCATTGGTAATGAAGTTAGTATGACGAATCTCATAGAACATATGATTGAAGATACAACATGATCAATGTTCCCTACTGTTGAAGTTGTTAACGTCGAAGAGGAACAAAATGCTGAAGCAAAAAAGTATATGATTTATTGGATGCTGCTAAGAAACCCCTTTGGAATGAGTGTACAAACAACACCCAATTATCAGTAACTGTAAAGTACATTGCAATGAAATCAAAATACTTAAGCTACAAGCAGTTAAACGCCATATGACATCGAATAATTTAATGTGCAAAAGTTATTATAAAGTAAAAAAAATTATGTCGTTTTTCGGTTTATCTATCAAAAAATAGATACATGTTTAAGTGGTTTCATGTTGTTTTGGGAAGAAGATATCATTCCGCTACTCCATTGATTGCATACTGCAACATCAGAGAAGTGATGCAGAAGGTGCCAAAAAAATGTTGCTATAGGCCAAAAATGATCTATGGCAACACTTTTTTGGGGTTTCCTTTTGCCGCATTGCCTTAGAGTCAAAGGAAACACCTTTGCGACCTTAAGGCAACATCGGTACAGGTGTTGCCACAGGTACCACTACAAGAAAAAAAAAACCCTTTTATAGCTGCCAAAAACAGTTGTAATATGTCTATTACAACTGGCATGTGCCACTAGTTATATCTACAATCGTAATAAAGTCAAGCTTTTTTACAACTGTTTCTAGCAGTTGTTAAATTTTGCTTTACAACTGTTAAAAGTAATTACACCTCAACTGCTGTTAATCGAAAATTTCATAATATTATAATAAATATTATTATAACACAATATTCAAACATAATATTTTATTCAAATAAATTTTATTTCAACATTTACTGGTATATTACAGAATCATCCATATTTACATACACTACAACAGAACTTGTGTTTTATAGCAGCTCACAGCCGCTATTAATAACATTTATAGCGGTTTGATAACTGCTGTGTATCAACATGTTATTAAAAACTGCTGAATATCTATAATGCTTTTTGTTCCGCTATAAAAGACACTGGTTATATAGCCTATTTTCACCGCTATGTTATTATATTACAGTAGCTCATATATGCCGCTATAATACATCTAAATCTCATTGAAAGCAAGACTTTTTATAACACAGTATTACCGTTATAATATAATTATTCAATAGCTCCATATTACCGCTCTTATACATCTCAATAAAATTGTACTTATTTATAACACAAATTTACTGCTATAACATATATCTTCGACAGCTTCTATATGATGCTATTAAATTAACATGTTACAGTATTGCTACATCATTTTACAGCTCATACATTTTAATAACAATCAAAATGAATCTTCATAACAAGTTAAAGATGAACATACAAAATATAATAATAGCAAATAAAGTATCAACTAACAAAAAAATATTCAATACATATGTTTTCAATTCCCATTAATGTCAACTAAAGTACACGAAATACAAAATATAGTTCATATTTGTTCGATTAACACACAAAAGACAGACAAAACATAACACAGTAAGGACAAGACACCCCAAACCTGCTAGACAAAACACCCATAAACAACTTAGTACTCTGTCTTACTTTCATTTGCGTCATCACCCTTCGTCGGCCTGTATACAACAAAAATGAATCATTGATGAGGAGTCTTTGAATATACAAGCATAATGCAGCAAATAAACTATGTGAATCACATGACGATGCTTTCATAATGCATAATTGTAATCTCACAGTAAAAAAAAAAGAATCGTAATTATTATGTCATTTCATAGCAAGCTATATGTATGTAGTTGTTCAAAAATATAATTATTTCATAATGCATAATTGTAATCGTATGGGGTTTGGTCATTACAGTCTGCAGTACCTGCTCGAACCATACACCGCCATGAATATGAACAAAAATGAACAAAAGCAGTGATCTGCCGTGACATCTATTCAGAAGTTACAGGTACATCCACAACAGAAATATAATATACTCAAAATACAGTCAATGTGCCTATAAAATATATGTTGTCATGAGCCTATTAAAGATACCATCCACGGTTTTTTAATCCAAGCATATCCAATAAGATTCCCAGCAATTAACCAGCTACATATAATTTTTGGTTTTATAGTTGTCCAAAACAAGCAAAGTTCACAACCAATGCCAATTGACTAAATATTACAGAAATAAGATACACTTAAATGATGATTATTTTCATCAGACATGGATACAAGTACCGAGTACCAATTGACTAAATATTACAAAAAAGTTCACAACCAATGCCATTCTGTTTGTGTTTTAAAATAAATGTCGATAGCGTGAAAGTAAACTTGGTGTAGCATCAAGCCTATTTCGAGTAAATAAACAAAAGAGCATAAACATAAGCAACCATAATCACTGCACGTATGACTTGTCAAATGTGGTTAAACTTTCATCCAATCAGCAATAAACAGAAATGATGAAAGTTCAAAATTTAAGCAGAAATAAATAAACCTTACAGTTATGTAGTAAATACCTGATCTCTTGCTTGTCGAAGGTGGCTGCTCATCATCCACAACACTGAAAACACATATTGATACAAGTTATTTTTATTTAAGCATCAGATTGTTGCGACTTAATTTCGATTATAATAAGAAAGAAACTAATGTAACAAAATGGATTATAATCCACTAATTAACATTATGAACTCATATTGCATGTGCATAATTACAATGCAGAAGTTATATTAAAGCCCTGAAGATTTATAATATACTAACAGTCCACGATGTAAGGCATGTGAGGCAAGATCTGTAAATTTATGTGTGAGAATGCGCACAAGAAGATACACACATGCATGGCATGATTTGCGCATGAATTATATTTTTAAAAACTACATACACACATACAATTATATTTTTAAAAACTAGATACACATATGTAGTTTTTAAAAATATAATTCACGCGCAAATCATGCCATGCGTGTGTGTATCTTCTTGTGCGCATGCTCACACATACAATTTACAGATCTCGCCTCATATGCCATACATCGTGGACTATTAGTATATTATACTCCGAGAAACCAATGATCATATCTTTCTCATATCAAATCACTTAACTAAAATGTAGTGATGTTCAAGCAAAGAATGCCAGCACCACATATAACAAACTCCAAAATATTTTCCAGCATGGTAACGAACAGGACCTGCTATTTAAGGTTCCAAAAGCAGGTCTTAAAAGCATGTCCATTTTGCAAAATGAGGCTCGACTCAGTTTGCAAGAACTGAGCCGAGACTCAGTTTGCAAAACATAGTACTTTGAGAAGATTCAATAACAATGAGAAGTAATGGAGAGAAAGCAAGTATTCACCTCGGCCTTACTTGTACACCTTCAATAATGAGACCAGATTTCCAGGCTGAGCTCACGACGCGCCTAAAAGACATGGTCACATCTCCTACACTTCCATCTTCATTGTGAAACTTCTTCATATATCCCACTAATATAACAATGCTATCAGAAAAAAATGAGCAGCCCCAATGCTTTAGAAAAAACCAGTTCAAGTACAAGACCAGGTCTGTTAAAACTTCCCCAATAAAGCCTACAGTGGACTGAAAATAAGATGACTTCTATTAGTGACAAAGTTAATCCACTTATGATGAAACTTCAGCACGTCTACATCATTAACAAAACCACTCAATGTCATAGAATCTACCACATTTGAGCGAATACCCTTGAACACAATGTTAAAAATATTTAACTTTATAATAGTATCAACAACTATTAATGTCATAAAATATTTTATTGATGCAAATGTTCAATACACGATAGCAGCTGTTAGTGTTTTAAAATATATTATTGGCATCAATAATATATTTTTGAATTGAAAATTTACATCCATTTCATTCTTCTCATGCACATCATTTTTCATCCGTGGATTGACATCATAACCATGTAACTCCAGATCAGTTTGTTTCAGTTAATACTATGAACTCTATTCTCATGATATGATATGATAGTAAGATATCCCCATGTAACTCCAGATCAAGCAAGTAACACTGGTCGTAACACTGGTCTATGATACTATCATATCAAGCACCTGTGCCTATTAAGATGAGATCTACAGGATCACAGGTAATGAACAAGACCTGCTACTATTACGCATGTTTCATGATCTCCAATGCATCCTGCAGTACTAAGTAGAGAGCATACTAGATTTACCTAGTCGGATCCTACTCCTTCAGGCTATTAATACTTCTCCTAATTTGCAGCTTCTTCAAGGTAATATCATTTTATGTTCCATCATTTGCATTAGTTTGACATTTTTGTTTGCATGTCTACCTTGCATTTAATTTGTTGGCATATGTTGTATGATTGGTTTGTTCGTACTCTGACATTTGACCTATAATTGGCTGTTCTACGTGTTTATTGGTTTCCTATGTTTGTGATACACCATTTATCACATATGATGTTCGCTTTTTATAACCATTATCAGCTCACAATAATGCTCTAATGTTCTCCTTTTTGATGTGACAAAAGAAATAATTACTCATATGCATACATTCAAAAGGAGCACTGAAATATAAAAATATTTTTGTTCATATAGCCAGGATGAGTATTGCATTCATACTATTCGTAAAAAAAAATCTGAATGCATATTTAAGTCATAAACTAATACCCCATTTGTAATAAAAGACGACCTTAAAAAAATATGAATGCATATTCAAGGGGAGCTAATTGTATGATAGACCAGTGTTATGACCGAGCAAAAGTGGTTATGAGATAAGGTCAAATGCACCGTTTATAATTGTTAATTATTAAAAGTCATCATGTCAAGCACTATTTGTGAATTAAGTTAATCAGTGCTTAACTTTATGCAGGTATAGATCGGTTAGGACTATATATGGAGTGACACAGAGCATAAAACATCAACCATCCTGGGGGAAACTTGCTACGATTTATTGAGTCCATAATTGTAGACCATACTGTTCATTACCTTACATATATATTAATATTCACAGCAATATTAGTAGTCTAACTTTTATAAATCTTAGTTAACTTGTTTAATTTTAATGAGCTTGCTTACTTCAATTATTGTAATTAATAATTTTACAGTCTTAGTTAATTGCATAAAACCTAATTAAATATTATAATTACTGGCAAGTATAAATTTGCTACGGTGCATAAATTTTCTATTAATGTTTAAATTTCTAAGAGCTACGGTCTAATGAATGGAAGTCTCATGGACATTTATTATTGACATCTTATGGCCATTTATTGAATCTTTGAATTTTACAGTTAAAGTTTTTTTCTGCTAATAATATTTTAATGACCTTAATCCAGGCTAAAATATATACAATGCAAAATGCGGTTTTATTGCTGTTATAAATTTGAAAAGTTCATATGTTTGATGGCATGGCTAGAAATTTAAACATTCTATTACTTTAATAACCACAACACACTTTTGTTATTGTGCCAACTCACCATAGAGTTTATTTGCCAATTTTTATTTTATTTTTAACAACATAGTTATAATTGAACCTAAATAGAAATAGCTCAGTTTTGCTTTATTTATCTTACTTTCACCTCTTTGCTAAACTACCTTGCTTAATATATAATTAACATCATATTTATTCCTGACTATCATTTATATTCTTATGAGGATAGTACTTGATAAGTACAGACTAACTAGAAAATTAATAATCATTTGGCTTTTAGCAATTAAATAATTAGCGTGTCTCCCGGCTTGTCCTGTATATGAAGTGGGTAGGAAACTTGGCCTGCATTAAGCTATAGGATAGGAATATAATGCTTACATTCACCTTTATTATATTCTTGTCTATAAATTCATTATTATTTTTATTTTGTTGACCTGCAAACTAAGTTTAATTTTTCATTTCATTATCATCGATTTTCATGTATTAAAAGTGGGAGCTTGAACTATATGAAATGGCTGTGTAAATTTTGGAAAATTTATTTGTCATCAGATAAGGTATTTTGACCAATTTTTTTAATCCAACAGGTATTTAGAAGAAATTCTATAGTGACTATATGGCATATATATATGAGTAGATAACATGTTGATTCATCAAGCCTATATGGCATAAACACGAAAAATATTGATGTACCTAAAAATTGTCTTTTCAGTGTCATAAATCCACGGGACAAATGACCTCGGTGAGGTAGATCAAGATCCTATAATAAAAAGCATGATTAATTCTACAACAAAATGAAAGACAAATGATTGCTGAGACTGAGATCATACGATTATTCTATCATGAGGATTGAGAAGAGCAATGTATGTAAACCCCAAAATTAGCAGGAGAACCTGATAATGGCCAAACATTAACTCCCCATTTAGTGAGCCATGAACCAGATACTTCCATCACAGCCACGATAAAGAGATCTGTGCGTTATTTAATGATGAAAAAACATTTTAAAGAATTAGGGAACAGGCAACAACCAATATGGGGAACACGTGCTTTATACAAAGATTTAATATTGCCTAATGCATTGAAACAAGCAAGGAGCATAAGAACTTACAGAACTTGATAGAAAAAAGCAGCAATAAAAAAGCATGGCTATTGATTCAATAGTATACCATACTTTATCTTGATGTGCTTCTATGGTAGAATGAAATAAATGTGATATAGAGAATTGGGTAACTGTATTATTCACTATTTTTGGGTAATTATAATTGCTACAGCTCCCAGCTCCCAGCTCCTGCTGCTGTCTAGGACTAACTAATAACCTCCGGTTTTTTCAGATTTGGTGAGCATTTGGAATAACTAGTGAATTACAACTCTATTGTACTGCAATTGGTGCATTGGTCTTTGCATTGTTAATGCAATACAATTTTTTTAATCATTTATGGATACAAAACTTAGACTGTAATTTGTGAATATTTTTTACTTTTGATTGTGGGTTTACAAGCATTTCTATCAAGAAGAGGTGAACTGACTATTGATCTTTACGATCTAGGATCTCCACAATCCTATTTTGTTGGATTCATTCTTTGTAACAAATTCCATTATTGCATCTTACCTCTACACAACAGAACACACTGACCAAAACCTTTCCATGTTTAAGGCAAAATTAAACAACAAAATCAAGGCAAGTGTAAATTTATTTCAGTTATAAGATAATAAATGTTTTGTGATAATGCACTTTCTGTTATTGTTATTATTTTTAATGGTTGATTGAATATTGATCACTATGGAAGTAAGGCTTCTAAATATATAATTTGGAGTTAATAAGATTTACAAAGCATGATGGAAGAATTGAGGTAAAGCCTAAGAAATCCCAAAGAGTATGAACGACCTTCCAAGAAAACCCAGTCCAAGCGCTCCGTAAGTCCCACTGAAAATATTATCCAGACGTGCCATCTCATTGAACCACCACGCCGAATCCAAAATATTGGCTTCCCTAACAAGGTAACAAAATGATTCCATTTCTACTTTTATTTTTTCAGTTCTACTATTTGTTACTTTATCATCGATTGCGTGCACAACAAAAGATTTATGATTTCCAATTCATTACAATAGTACTCTGGTCATTCACATGAACTAAATATAAACTTCTGTAAAATTCCATACTGTAGGAGTCAAATTAAAAAAGCAAGGTTCAATTTTTGGTTATACATATATAGATGTGTGTGTAGTATGTATATGTATATGCGTGTGCGAGAGAGAGAGATGGAACAATTAATTTGTTTATGGAATAGAGAGAGAATAAATAAAGAGTGTGTGCGTGAGAGTGAGAAAATAACTATTTTGTTTATGGAATACAGGTTCCAGAAGTCACAATGTAAAGAGTAATTTCATTACAAAACATATTATATTAGTCCATTTACTCTAATGTAAACTCCATTTGAACTCTAGTGTAACAGCTAGACTGATTTTGAGACCCTAGGTAACATCGGTGCTATGTCAGTGATTAATGATATCAATTAAAAGTTGTTAAGCATATATCTAAGAATTGTTATTAGTCATGTATCAAATAACCCAGAGGTACCATTTAAATACAATTGTTGCTCTAGATTTGAGGGTGTCATCGAACCTAGCATAATAAATATAGGCGTCGATTCAATGCAACACAGATCCATAATATGAGAAGCAATGCTATGATTTGTATATACTAGCATAACCTTTCCAGCAGTATAATTGTTATATACATGTGTGTGCGTGCGTGCATGTGATGCGATGCCCAATCTAATATAAAGATGGCTTTAGGATTTTTCTACCAACCATGTTGTTAAATAACAGTATAAACATTCAACCATTTACACCTAATGGACAAAATATCTATAAGGTTGATGGTGTGAATATGGACAAAATAACAGTAAGTGGCACAATGAACAAAAGCAAACCAAGACCAAGAATAACAGAAGATAGCTACAACCCAAAGCCAGGCTCAAAGGTTACCAGAAATTGACTTATGTTCCTATTCAATCACCGTGGTGAGTATTGCAATGGAAGCTATAACAGAGTCATAGCAAGGAAACTGGCAGACTTCTCCTCATTAAATTATTGCACTAGAAAATCACTAGCTGGATAGGAGAAATGCAGCAAAAAAAAACTGACCAGACGACATCAAAAGATGAATGGAAACAGATCACCGTAACCTCAACACTTTGCCATTAAACAAAATTCAAAACCAATTCCACAACCAAATACAAACAAGCGAACACTACCAATAAATTCAGAACACACCAACTTATTGAGATAAACTCATACTTTGCCAAACCTTAAAAAGGATTATCTAAATGGCGTTTGAGATGAGCAGGGTCGCTAAGTTGTAAAAATGAAGGAAAAGAGGTACGGGAATGTTGTCGAATGGGAGAAGGGGAAGAGGTTAGTATACTCTAGATCCGGACAAGAAATGAGATGGCCAGTCAAATCAAGATGAATCAAATGACAAGTTAAATGACGATCTCAAAGGAAGGTGGCTAAACCTAGTTGCATCAATGGCTACAAATTTTTTTTCAAAGGTATTTAATTAAACAAAATAAATTTCCATAAAAAAGAAAATGGATAAAATAAAATTAGATCTATCTTGCAAAACTTACTATTAGCGAGCATCTAACAGAGGAGAAACTCCCAATTGTAGCAGGATGTAGAGAAATAAGGGATTTTGTTGCCTTTTTGACAGCTTCCACAGCCGTCATTTAGCTCATTTTAAATTAGCTATATTTGTGTATGTAGTGTTTTTAGTCAAATACTGAAATAATTCCATTTTTAATTTATGCAGTTTTACCCTAATCGACAGTGATGTTCTTTGCATTTACGCATTTTTACCCTAATCAACGTGAGCATGACAAATCAACGGTGAGGTTCTTTGCATTCACGCAGCTATACCCTAATCTACAAATCCATCCTCGTAAATCAATAATAGATTCAAATCTACAACATTTAAAATAATTAACTAACAAATTTACATGAGAATCGGGTTTCCATACTAGAATCCAAATTGAAGATTATACCCAAAAGGCGCAGACGTAGCTTCGACAGATTGGTGGTTATGGAGGGAGAGAGACAGTAGTCGGTTGTGGAGATTGAAGGCAAATCGATGGTTTTCGACAGATCGGTGGTGGTTTTCGACAGATTGGTGGTTTTCAGTAGAACGTTTTTTTTTTCTTTGAGGCGTTGTTTTGGAGGAAGAAGGGTTTTGGAGGGGAGACAGGATAATTCGTGAAAACATGGAGGGAATCAGTGAATAGAGCGTTACACTAATATGACTAAAACAAAATCACGCGCCAGAACAAGAATTAAGTGTAACTAATAACAGTTCAGAAAATCATGTTATTAAAAAGCATTATCAATATCATATTTTGTTGTAGTGATACATTCCTTACTACATTGCCACTCGATTCACTCATATACAAACTAACAAATACAACCATAAGCAAGAAAAAATACACGAAAATGATTATATAAACTACATTGTGAATGCTACTCCATGGCTTGGATGATATCACACATTTAACAGTGATGTTCATGATGCATAATATTTTGAACTGTAAGTATAACATATTCAGTAATTAAACTAATGCAAATTATCATAATACTGTCATACCATTTGTCGTGAACCTATTACTTAAGTTATCCATGTCTTTTGCTCCTTCGAAACAACAGGTGTATACCCAGTGCTATGCCACAATTTGGAAAAGATGCACTAGAAGTAGTAACATGAACTGGAGCAGCTCAAACAATGAAAAATAGCCGGATAAAGGGAGAGATCCTAAATCAAGTGGAAAAATAACCAGTTATTTTTGTAAATAGTTTAAAGTCGTGATTTACTTGCATTCATGAAATATACTTTTACTGTAATTTATAAAACAGTTTCTACCAGAAAGTTTGTGAGACAAACCTTGGAACAACAAATCCAGATCGCCATTCTAACTCAAGGGAGGAGAAAAAAATAGGCTTTTGAGCTGCTGCACAGATAACGTTGAGAGAACTAGCACATATCTCTTTAGAGAATACATTAGATACATCTCCAAATGAGTTTGAACTCTTTACAGAAAGTATGGAAGGATCTAGGAAAGGTTCCAACATTTCCAGAAGAAACAATAAACTAACAGTTCATATGAACTATTATTTTGACAATTATTACTAAGCAAATAACATAAAAGAGTAAAATGGCCAACAACAAATATGTTTAGGAGTTAAAAATGTAATAACAGGTATATTGATGATCCCTTAGCCATGACATCCACCCAATATCAATAATTTCTTTGCAAATAAAACCAAAAGCAGCTTAAACTACTTGAAATTCAATAGGTGAGATTCCAAATTCAGTTGCTATTTGTATGTTGACAATAAATATGTAGATAAGTATGTACCTTAAACCATTGGAGAGTGACTTTTACTATCATGGTTGTTTAATATTGTGACTTTTGTAGGAATCATCATGGTTAACAAAGATCTCATGGCTAAATATGGCTTCAGTTTTCCTATGACACTTTTATGAAAATCTGCGCCTTTGCGGAAGCATCCAGGATCTTGTTCACCCAATTACTTAAAGATGATTTCTATGGAAACAAACACAGATATGAAATAACACGCGCAAACACAAAATATTCCACCCAACCACCCTCTTTATTGATTGTCAAAACGAATTTTGTTTACACACACTGGTTCAACAACCAACAATAAACAAACTACAAGAATCAATAACCTTATTGAGAAAGGGAAAGAATATCTAGATGACTACAACTCTTATTGGAGAAGGAGTACAATGAAGAACGACGGCTAACCCTTGGAATAATTAATTCGGTCTCAATGCCATGCCTTTAATCCAACCCTAGATGTTGTTTTTATAGGAGAATAGAAGGCCTAGGCAAATACCCAATTTGCCCCTTCATTACTTGCAGAATAAGTCACAGAAAGACCAAGTCAAGCCGCAGAAAAAACCCGCTCAGACGTCTGACCTAAATAGGTCAGACGTCTGTCAATGCTCTCGGGTTAAAAACCCTGTATACTCAGACATCTGACAGGCATAACTCAGACATCTGAGCTGAAACTCACCCCAAAACTGCTCCTTCTTGCCTTCTCTCTGCCGTTGCTCCATCTCCTCTAACGCCTAGCACATTCATGCCTCGTCTTCATCAACATATGTGATTTCATGTCACAAATCACAACACTCCACCTTAATATGAAATCGCGTCACATCAAACAAACTTCCAACACATAAGTCATCTAGCTCTTTCAACGACACCTACTCTCAATTAAGCTATTACAAACACAACCCACCGCCTGCCAACGATGCATCTTCTGCCTAAGATGCACCACACAACACTAACGGTCTAAAAATGCTTGTAATACCACAAGGATATCCACCTTGTGGATTTTCTGCATCGACACTCGTCTATCACTTGATCTGAGCTCCTTCCTTGATCACCCCGGATCCCTCGAGCATCATCAACATGAAGACCCATGTCTAACACATCAGCAGTGACCAAATTAACCTCTCCACCTTGCTGTGGACTAGGTTCTTCAACCGTCACTCGCCTTCCACCATCGACCACAGAACCAACCAATCTGTACAGGTTTCCCGCCTCCAAGACACCTCTCATCACAACACGACCACCCTTCTTCACTCTCAATACTCCACCTCGAGTATCATAAGTGCAACCACGGCGATCCAACTGACCGAGAGAAATGAGGTTATGCGAACTAGCGGGTACATGTCTAACTCCAGAGACTTCCCTCACCATGCCATCATGCATACGAAACCGGAGAGATCCAATACCACAAACTGGTAGCTCTACTCCATTGGTTGTTCTAATCACATTGACATTCTTCTCATAAGAAGAGAAACACATCACATCCTTACAAATGTGAAAACTGGCTCCTGAATCCATCTTCCAAGGATTAACTTCGCTAAACAGGACATCACTAGAAGTATCGCTAATGGAACTTGGAGCAATATATGCCTATGCCTCACTACTTCCATCACCATCCGCAGCCTTCTTCTTATCCCTCTGATAAGCATAACAATTCTTGCGTATGTAACCTTCCTTACCACAATAATAACAAGCACCTTTACCATTAGCCCCTTTCTTCTTCCTCCTTGTATCTTTCCCCGAGTCCTTTGCTACCATGGCTTCACCTTGAACTGATTTAAAACCCGACCCTTTTCTCCTTAGTTCCTCATTCAAAAAGCTGCTTCGAACAGTTTCCAAAGAGATGGCTCCACCAGCATTGGAGTAACTCAATGAAACAACCAAAGTCTCCCAACTTTCTGAAAGCGAACTCATCAGCAACAAAAGCCTGCAACTCATCATCAAAATTGACCTTCAGATTTGCCAATTGATTGGTCACATCTTGAAATTCATTCAGGTGCCCTGCAACAGACTTCTCCTCATCCAATCTCAGCTGAACAAGCTTTCGAACCAGAAAAGCCTTAATTGTAGCAATCCTCGACTCATACAAAGATAACAACTTCTCCCACAAATCCTTCGCGGATTCACAATTAGCCAAATGATGGAATACTGAATCATCAAGGTACTGCCGAATCAAGGCAATAGCCTTCTTATCCATCTTCTTCCACGTTCCCTCATCCACACCCGAGGGCTTCTTCCCATCTCCATCAATCGGATCATGAAGATCATTGAGATAAAGCACATCCTCCATCTTAGGCTTCCAAATCCCACAATTTCTTCCATCAAAAATAGTCATCTTCGGAAACGCCATAATATCCATCATAAAAAAATTGATTTTTTCCACTCCAAAATCACTCTAAGCTTTGCGGTGAGCACGTCTCAAGTTCTGACGCAATGAAGAGCTTGGGTGCGAGCTCGGGGTATCCGGACTTAGTGGATGGAGGAGTTGACGCTAAGTGGAACGGTGGAAGTATATGCCGGGGTTTTTAGGGACTGTGCTGGTGGTTCGACGGAAATTAAGGAGGAGGTGCAGGTGGATTTCGGCAGTAATGGAGGTGTAGTATTCATGTAGGAGAAGGGATGATAAAGATGTTGTGATGAAGAGATACGGGAAGCATGCATGTGGATTTGTATTTTTGTGGCATGCCTGTGGGCGGTAACAGGGAGCATGATGGGTACACAGCAGGAGGTGCTGTCATGGTGTTCGAAGCGTTTAACTGGAAGGAGTTTTTAAGGTGAGTTTTCTTTTTTATCATGTATAGAAGAAGAGAGATGGGGCATGATAGGAAGTAAGTTGCGGCATGATATTCATGATGAGACGTTGGGCGTGTGGCAACTGGAAGGATCGAATGAGAGGATGTTTGGTGGTGTGGATTTTGTGAAGAGATTAGTCGAGCAAATGGGGTACAAAAGTTAGGAGTGGCAACATAATTATACTGGAAGTGGACGTCGAGTAGTACAAAAACAGTAGGTGTTGAAGCGATTTTGATCAGGGAATAATGGCGTAAATTGGTTGGAGTATTCGGTGATTAAACCTATCGGCGAGTTTAGAAAAATGGCGCCAGGGGGATTGATATTTCGGAGAGATAGATGTTGGAGTTTACGGATTGGAAGATGGTGAAGTATCGAAGGAGGAAATGTCATGAAAAGGTGCGGCAATGTTCCTTGAAGCTACAGGAGCTCACGGGGAAGAAGCAGTTCGTTTTGGGCAATTGGGCATGTGGGTTTGCTAATGGGCCAGGAGAAGAAAAATAAAAGGTTAAGGCCTTCATAAAAAAATAAAACCCATGTTTTAATTTTTCAATATAGTGTATAACTTGTAAATATCATAACATGATCATACGGTATTGAAATTCAGCGAAACAGGATCCGATGGGATCGTATGGACGGTGGCTACACCATGGAGCTGACTGGGAGTGAATCCGAGCTCGTTACCATTTATGGCGAATTAAATTGTTTGATTCAAATCAAACAACAATTTATCGTTCTTTAATGATGAACTGCCAAAGTAAGTAAAACTCACCAACTCTGAACAGTTATATTTTTATAACGTATTCTTAGAACTGATAATTATCTGTGGATTGCTGTGTGTTAACTGTTTGGTTGAATTGGTTGTGTATTAGTTGAAATGATCGATAACGATATATATATATATATTTAATCGAATATTGATTCTGTTTATCAGAATATTTTATATTCGTGTTGTTTAACATCTGTGATGCAGGGAAACAGGTTGGAGGGACCCAACTAGGTTCCTCAATATATAAAATGCTGTTTTGTTTCATATATTGTGTTATATGATGTGATATGAAATCTGTTGATGATTTTATATGTTTAAATGATCTTGATCATTGTTATATGATACGTTAAAATACCATAAGGAATACTAGGATGTAAAAAGGGGATTTTCAAAGTATATTTTGAAAATGAATTAGTTATATAAAATCAATGGATTTTATATAGGAAAAGTAAAAGGGTTTTTATAAAAGGAAATAATTATAAAAATCAAAGTTTTAAAAAGGATATTAAGGGAAAAAATTTGTAAACCAAATATAAAGGAAATTATTTGTAAAACAAATATAAAAGGAAAAGATTTGTGAATAGAATAGAAAAAGGAATGTTTGTAAAACAATTACAAATAGAAGTTAAAGGGAAATATTTGTAAAACATTTACAAATAGATTAATTGGAGATATTTATTCATAGGATAAATGAAGTTATAAAAGGAATATTTGTCAGAAAAAAAATAGAAAAATAAAGGCATATTTATTGAGAAATAAATAGGAATATAAAGGAATTATTTATTTATGAAATAAATAGAGTTATAAAAGGGGAACTTTAAATAAGATTTAGGTGTTAGAAACTTAATGGATTATATAAAGGAATTAACCGAGTTAGGATTAATCGATTTGAGTTAATTGAATATAAAGTTATTCGAAATAGAGTTTATCGAATATTAGTTATTCGAAATAGAGTAAATCAAATAAAGCTAAGCAAAATTAGAAACTGACTAGAGATTAGTAAATTGAATGGTTTTCTAAGTGTCTATCTGATGTTGGTTTCGGCCTTCGGGATTAATACTTAGGGAATTGTTCTCATACTAGTTTACAGTCAGAGACTGATAGTTATGGAAGAATAGTGATACGTAATTAAGCCATGGAAATGTTTTCCAGTGTTAATAACGTATATTTTCTAAACATAGAAAATGAGCAAATATGTATATGTATATATATATTTGATGATTGGATCGATAATTCCATTTGGAAATAAGATCGTTGTGTGTACACCGACATGTTTTCATTTGATAGTTAAATCACCGACTATCAAAGTTTTTGACCATTTTAACGTTGTTAATATGGAGAGACCGGTTGGATTATTATCCAAAGAACCACTCTGTATTGGCATAAGCATTTCGAATCATATATGCCAAAGATAATTGAAGACGGAGTAAAGTGCAAGGGCTATTGTATAAGTCTTAGATAACAGTGCCTAAGATGGATGTACTGAATAATGCCTTCGGTTTGTCCAGTCCCAGGACGACCTATATGGAAGAATGTCTGACAGAGTATATCTAAAATATCGCATATGTTGATCTCTTCAAACGTATTTACGTTTCGTGGCGGAGGAATTCGTTTCTCTTAGTTGTATATCCGTGGTATTTTTGGGGAAATCAATTTGTGATTTGGCGGATATGACAATGTGACATTAAAAGTGAATAAACGTGTGATCTGTCAGAGATAAGCGTGGCCTCTAGCCTCACAACCGGGAAATGACAAAAATCGGGCAGGCAACATGGCTATGTAGGTCGCACCTATTAGGGTGTATAATTACCTGATTTAGAGTTTCATTTACTTCTAAAAATCTATTGCCGATGTTGTCCCATTCGGGAAACGGTTGCTGATCCCAACCGTTGGTGATATACATTCGATACACTCAAGCGAAATGAGTGGTTGGTCATGTGTGGCCGGGTTGCAAGATGTTCTTGTTGAACCCAGTGTATTCCTCTCTAGAGGTACACTAGCGAAAGGTGGTTCCATACCTTGTCATAGTTGGAAATCCATTACCCAAGACGTGCTTGCGGTTTTTATTGTATACTATATATGTAGAACGTGAGATGGAAGCGTTTCTGCTAGATGATTATTATATTGTGGTTGATAGACATTATTATAATATCAAAAGGTTTTTGATATAAAGATGTTTTGGATTCTCATAAGGGAAAAACCCGTTCCGTTATACGGCGTGGTCTTATGAGATATCGTTTATTAGCTCAGTTTGTTTTAAACTGTTTTACTCATACCAGTCCCATGATAGACCCAGAGTTTATTTTGTTTTCCCTAAACTCTTGGGTGCCCAATTTTGTACGGGCAGTCAAGTAGTCGGGATTTACAGATACTTGAAGAGCTGGAGCAGGAGGCTTCAGGATCATATAGCTATAGTTTATTTCCGCTGTGTTGTAAGTGTTGTACTCCAATAATGTTATTGTATACATATACTGATTTTATTTCAAGGATATGTTATCTATTATATGTTATTCATTCCGCTGTGAGGTTCGTGTTACTCTGATGTTGTGTTCTTCTTCTTCTTCTATTCTAATTTTCTATCTTATCTTTCCTCACCCTCTAATTTCTTTCATTAACCATCCGGTATTTTCGACTCTTGATGTTCGATATATGTTGTATATCGGATAATCAAGGTCGCAAATTTTCGGGTCGTTACAGTTGGTATCAGAGCTTAAGGTTAAGTATTACCTTGGCTCTGTAGCATGACTTGGGTAGAGATGGGGTTAGTAATACCCTAGATCGAGTTGAGTGTATATATACAAGTGTGTATTTGTTATTTGATAATAAAAAATTGTTTTATATTGTGGAGATTTATTGGCTGAGTTGTTTATGAGTTCTGGTCGATCAGTTTGATCCACTGTATCGGTAGGAGTAAATAAACACTTGAATACGATGAACCGACAAGGTATGGTTTAAAACACAGTAAATGATATAATTTTACCGAAAAATATATATTGATACTATTATATAGGATGTGTTGGTTGTTATTATAATCGAATGAGATTATAAATTAAAATGGTTATATAAATAACCCATTAAAATTCATATAAGAGTAATATATGAAGTAAGATGAATTAAATCAGAATTGGAATTAAATATAAGGAAATTTTAAGTTCCTGGGAGATTTGAAAATGTTTTTTTTTTCTTCAGAAGGATTGTGAAAGAGATTTTTGAAGTGATTTCAAAATGGAATGGTTTAAAAATGGGTTTTAGAAAGAAATATGGTATTGAACTCACTTCGATCGCTGGAAAATAACCCTGATGAGTGCGGCCGCATCATCAGTGTCAGTTTCGAGTTCTAAGTGACGGATTACCACCTAAAGATGTTGTTTTTGAATTGTTTTAAGGAAACAAGTTGTTAAGGAATTCAAATGTTTTGAATTGGTATTAGGATTTCAAATTGATTAGAAATGAACCCAGGAATTTAAAATTCTGGAATTTAAATTTAACTTATAAAGTTAAATGTATCAAAATGGTAAAAGTCAATAAAATTTAACTTGAATTAAGTTAAATAAGATCTGGATTTGATTATAGAATAATCTGGAACGGAATTGAGTTGATGAGTTAAGATTTAGAATCGAGGATGGAACTCGAGTTAAAATAATTTGATTTAAGGATACCTTGATTGGAGTTGATTGGAATGCATGGATATATGCAGAATTGATAACAGGTGAAAGTGATAAGGTTGATATGCCCGACAAAAAGGTACAAGTTTATATTTGATATAAGCATGGGATTTATGAGCCGAATTTGGCAAGCCGCTTGGCTGTTTGATTTTCTTTTGGGTTGGAGAAGGCCCAGAGAGGCGAGTTGGAGTTTGACCTATTGACCAGTACAAAGGAGGTGCTGGCGAAATTTTTCGAAAAGTTAAGGTGTTAGAAAATTTTCAGGATTTTTGAAAATTTTCGTTGATAAGAATTGATTTATATTTTAATTGAAATTAAATTGGTTCAGTTGAAACTGAAGATTTAGAAGTGAACAAATAAGTTCTAGCCAGTCAATAGAGATGTTTTCTACCTTAGCAATTTCGAGGACGAAATTATTTTAAGTGGGGAAGAATGTAACGACCCGTACTTTTAAGGATAATAAAAAATTTATTTAATTATTTATTATAAAGGTTTGGTAATATAAAATGACCAGAATTTAAATAATAAGGAATATTTAATTTATATAATAATTAAATGATATATTTAAATTCCAGAATAGTCGGAAATAGTAGAATTCACAATACGATGTGAACTGGATCATATATAAGCTATAATTCTGTTTGGAATTGATTTAGAATAACGAATATATTATTTAAACGAAGTTTGAACGTAGAATTTATAATATAATTAAAATCGAGCTCGAAATGGCGCGGTAGTTCGCTATTTGGCGATTCGAACTTCAACTGGATATAAAGGGTCCGTTTTAAATCGGACTGCTGTGAAACAAGAAACGTTAGGAGCTGGTGGAGTATATCTTTCTAGTGGAAGAGAAAAATCGGGATTTCGTCGTGAAGATTTTGATTTATGTCCAAATCAAATATTCAGAAAAACAACGGTATATTCGTTCGTGGCCATAACAGTTATTTAAAAATATTTGAATATCGGATTTGAATTCAGACAAGGTTCTATTGAGACATAATGATAAAATAATTTTTAGAATTTTATTGTAATTTTTAATTAATTAAATAAGCAACTTTTTATTTGGAGTATTTTGCACCCTGTAGTCAACATTTTGAGGTTTCAAAATATGAGTTAATCTACCGATATTATCATATTTCTGGGGTCGTGGCGTGTTGTTTATCACAATGGCATTTTATTTCAGTCTGTAGCGCGCTCATACACGGATATAATTTCACTTAGCGAGTTACGTTAATATTTCAAAACTTAAAACAAATTAGCTCTTCATGCATACGCACGTCATCAAAAGAGTTAGGAGACCAGACCTTGTATTTTTCCATCATTTTGTAAACCCCTCACGTCCTCTCTTAGTTCAATGCACCTCAATATCCCACGTCCTCTCCGTACACATTTTCACCAAAAACACTATCCTCTCGTACAGACTACTGTGTGCTCCGTGAAGCCACATAATTAAATGAATGGTGCAGAAGACATGTGCGTCATTCCTTTTCCACTAAGTTTCCTATTCTATATATAGAAGGTGTATGCTTATCTTAATTTCCTTTCAGCAGAAACTAAAACAAACGAGAATTTGCTGTGCTTTTTAATGGCAACAAATTATAGAATCAAAGCAACACTCCACTGAAATCATGAAGCAAACTTAATTGAGGTCATTCGAACACCAGAAGGTTCGAACATGCACAGTGCGGTGAGCACGTCTCAAGTTCTGACGCAATGAAGAGCTTGGGTGCGAGCTCGGGGTATCCGGACTTAGTGGATGGAGGAGTTGACGCTAAGTGGAACGGTGGAAGTATATGCCGGGGTTTTTGGGGACTGTGCTGGTGGTTCGACGGAAATTAAGGAGGAGGTGCAGGTGGATTTCGGTAGTAATGGAGGTGTAGTATTCATGTAGGAGAAGGGATGATAAAGATGTTGTGATGAAGAGATACGAGAAGCATGCATGTGGATTTGTATTTTTGTGGCATGCCTGTGGGCGGTAACAGGGAGCATGATGGGTACACAGCAGAAGGTGCTGTCATGGTGTTCGAAGCGTTTAACTGGAAGGAGTTTTTAAGGTGAGTTTTCGTTTTTATCATGTATGGAAGAAGAGAGATGGGGCACGATAGGAAGGAAGTTGCGGCATGATATTCATGATGAGACGTTGGGCGTGTGGCAACTGGAAGGATCGAATGAGAGGATGTTTGGTGGTGTGGATTTTGTGAAGAGATTAGTCGAGCGAATGGGGTACAAAAGTTAGGAGTGGCAACGTAATTATACTGGAAGTGGACGTCGAGTAGTACAAAAACAGTAGGGGTTGAAGCGATTTTGATCAGGGAATAATGGTGTAAATTGGTTGGAGTATTCGGTGATTAAACCTATCGGTGTATTGTCTGCACTGATCGAAGAAAAACAGTTCGACGTTGGGTTTTATTTTAGGCAGGCGAGTTTAGAAAAATGGCGCCAGGGGGATTGATATTTCGGAGAGATAGATGTTGGAGTTTACGGATTGGAAGATGGTGAAGTATCGAAGGAGGAAATGTCATGAAAAGGTGCGGCAATGTTCCTTGAAGCTACAGGAGCTCACGGGGAAGAAGCAGTTCGTTTTGGGCAATTGGGCATGTGGGTTTGCTAATGGGCCAGGAGAAGAAAAATAAAAGGTTAAGGCCTTTATAAAAAAATAAAACCCATGCTTTAATTTTTCAATATAGTGTATAACTTGTAAATATCATAACATGATCATACGGTATCGAAATTCAGCGAAACAGGATCCGATGGGATCGTATGGACGGTGGCTACACCATGGAGCTGACTGGGAGTGAATCCGAGCTCGTTACCATTTATGGTGAATTAAATTGTTTGATTCAAATCAAACAACAATTTATCGTTCTTTAACGATGAACTGCCAAAGTAAGTAAAACTCACCAACTCTGAACAATTATATTTTTATAACGTATTCTTAGAAATGATAATTATCTGTGGATTGCTGTGTGTTAACTGTTTGGTTGAATTGGTTGTGTATTAGTTGAAATGATCGATAACGATATATATATATATATATTTAATCGAATATTGATTCTGTTTATCAGAATATTTTATATTCGTGTTGTTTAACATCTGTGATGCAGGGAAACAGGTTGGAGGGACCCAACTAGGTTCCTCAATATATAAAATGCTGTTTTGTTTCATATAATGTGTTATATGATGTGATATGAAATCTGTTGATGATTTTATATGTTTAAATGATCCTGATCATTGTTATATGATACGTTAAAATACCATAAGGAATACTAGGATGTAAAAATGGGATTTTCAAAGTATATTTTGAAAATGAATTAGTTATATAAAATCAATGGATTTTATATAGGAAAAGTAAAAGGGTTTTTATAAAAGGAAATAATTATAAAAATCAAAGTTTTAAAAAGGATATTAAGGGAAAAAATTTGTAAACCAAATATAAAGGAAATTATTTGTAAAACAAATATAAAAGGAAAAGATTTGTGAATAGAATAGAAAAAGGAATGTTTGTAAAACAATTACAAATAGAAGTTAAAGGGAAATATTTGTAAAACATTTACAAATAGATTAATTGGAGATATTTATTCATAGGATAAATGAAGTTATAAAAGGAATATTTGTCAGGAAAAAAATAGAAAAATAAAGGCATATTTATTGAGAAATAAATAGGAATATAAAAAATTATTTATTTATGAAATAAATAGAGTTATAAAAGGGGAACTTTAAATAAGATTTAGGTGTTAGAAACTTAATGGATTATATAAAGGAATTAATCGAGTTAGGATTAATCGATTTGAGTTAATTGAATATAAAGTTATTCGAAATAGAGTTTATCGAATATTAGTTATTCGAAATAGAGTAAATCAAATAAAGCTAAGCAAAATTAGAAACTGACTAGAGATTAGTAAATTGAATGGTTTTCTAAGTGTCTATCTGATGTTGGTTTCGGCCTTCGGGATTAATACTTAGGGAATTGTTCTCATACTAGTTTACAGTCAGAGACTGATAGTTGTGGAAGAATAGTGATACGTAATTAAGCCATGGAAATGTTTTCCAGTGTTAATAACGTATATTTTCTAAACATAGAAAATGAGCAAATATGTATATGTATATATATATATATATATATATATATATTTGATGATTGGATCGATAATTCCATTTGGAAATAAGATCGTTGTGTGTACACCGACATGTTTTCATTTGATAGTTAAATCACCGACTATCAAAGTTTTTGACCATTTTAACGTTGTTAATATGGAGAGACCGGTTGGATTATTATCCAAAGAACCACTCTGTATTGGCATAAGCATTTCGAATCATATATGCCAAAGATAATTGAAGACGGAGTAAAGTGCAAGGGCTATTGTATAAGTCTTAGATAACAGTGCCTAAGATGGATGTACTGAATAATGCCTTCGGTTTGTCCAGTGCCAGAACGACCTGTATGGAAGAATGTCTGAAAGAGTATATCTTATATATCGCGTAAGTTGATCTCTTCAAACGTATTTACGTTTGGTGGTGGAGGAATTCGTTTCTCTTATCTGTATATCCGTGGTATTTTTGGGGAAATCAATTTGTGATTTGGCGGGTATGACAATGTGACATTCAAAGTGAATAAACGTGTGATCTGTCAGAGATAAGCGTGGCCTCTAGCCTCACAACCGGGAAATGACAAAAATCGGGCAAGCAACATGGCTATGTAGGTCGCACCTATTAGGGTGTATAATCACCTGATTTAGAGTTTCATTTACTTCTAAAAATCTATTGTCGATGTTGTCCCATTCGGGAAACGGTTGCTGATCCCAACCGTTGGTGATATACATTCGATACACTTAAGCGAAATGAGTGGTCGGTCATGTGTGGCCGGGTTGCAAGATGTTCTTGTTGAACCCAGTGTATTCCTCTCTTGAGGTACACTAGCGAATGGTGGTTCCATACCTTGTCATAGTTGGAAATCCATTACCCAAGACGTGCTTGCGGTTTTGATTGTATACTATATATGTAGAACGTGAGATGGAAGCGTTTCTGCTAGATGATTATTATATTGTGGTTGATAGACATTATTATAATATCAAAAGGTTTTTGATATAAAGATATTTTGGATTCTCATAAGGGAAAAACCCGTTCCGTTATACGGCGTGGTCTTATGAGATATCGTTTAATGGCTCAATCAGTTTTAAACTGTTTTACTCATGCCAGTCCCATGACTGACCCAGAGTTTATTTTGTTTTGTTTTCCTTAAACTCTTGGGTGCCCAATTTTATACGGGCAGTCAAGTAGTCGGGATTTACAGATACTTGAAGAGCTGGAGCAGGAGGCTTCAGGATCATATAGCTATAGTTTATTTCCGCTGTGTTGTAAGTGTTGTACTCTAATAATGTTATTGTATACATATACTTATTTTATTTCAAGGATATGTTATCTATTATATGTTATTCATTCCGCTGTGAGGTTCGTGTTACTCTGATGTTGTGTTCTTCTTCTTCTTCTATTTTAATTTTCTATCTTATCTTTCCTCACCCTCTAATTTCTTTCATTAACCATCCGGTATTTTCGACTCTTGATGTTCGATATGTGTTGTATATCGGATAATCAAGGTCGCAAATTTTCGGGTCGTTACATTTTTGTAGACTGCATGTTAGAAAAAAAGGTTCAGTTTTATAAACACGAATGCATCCTCAATAATTACTACTGACAATTTAATCATAATTTCTTATATGCATTATTACTATATAGATATATACATGCTCCTACAACAACAAACATAGGTTATGCATTTTTATTTCATGTAGGGATTAAAGCACTTTATGGAACTCGAGAGTATCGCCTTTAGCCTTTCTTACTTCGACCATATGAAGAGGAGCAACTTAAAACACCTAAAAATAAACAAAGAAAACTTTTCTTCAATCAACACAAATAATAAAACTATCCATCTCCAGTGAACAAAAAAAACTAAATGCCATTTGCCACCGCCACTATGATGATTAATGCGGAACTCTGCGGAGTCTATTAGATTGCAAAATTGTGTATGATTCCAGTATCATGTCTTCTAGAAGTGTTGTTTGATAAAATCCACTACTCTCGAGGAACAAAGCTCAGCATAATGGTAGTTCTTATATGTGTAGCAGTCTGTACAGTTAATGATGTTAGTGTCAATACACGAGGATTGGTAGCAGCTATCATAGTTGTTTGGAGCACTGCATTACAACAATATTATGTTCATCATCTACAGAGGTAGTACTCACTTAGATCAATCAATCTTCTTGGTTATACAGCTCCTGTACAAGCAGCATCATTGATGAAACTTGGACCTTTTATCGATTATTGGCTAACAAATAGAAGAGTAGATGCTTTTGAATACAATACAACTGTAGTGGTATGAGCAGTATTTAACATTTTATTGAAACATTCCCCCTCAACGAAAGCATAATAATGAGAGAGAACATGTTTGCACATATTGAATTGAATGGCAATTTTTCAAATGAAAAGGTCAAATTGTTTGTTGATTACCAAAAAAAAAGAATGCTAATAGTATTAAGTCCAACTGATTAGAAAATGAAGGAAATCAAACCTAGAGAGCATAAACATTGGTATGAAATCCATAGATGTAGAGTATCGTTTCCCAAGCCTTCCATGCTTTGTTCGCCACGCACCTAATCACCATGCTTCTACGAATACACCTATGAATGCAAATGAACGCAAATAATGTCTGCATGAACGCAAATGCATATTTTAAATTAAAATCGGGATGTTCATTGTCTAAATTGAACTTAAATTGAAGGAGATAACGTACCTTAAGAGAAATTAGAACGCGGTCATACAATCCTGAACCCAGAATTTAAGATCACAGCGTCTCTCCTCTTCATCAGCACGTTCAGTCTTGCATCAGCACATTCAGCCTCACATCAGTCTTGCAGCCCAACTGCATCTGCCATTTGTTGCTCATATTCTCACTTTGACCTGCAACCTCAGAGCTGCTGCACTAAACTCAGTACCTACTGCACTAAACTCGTAGCCCAGTGTACTCAGTAGCTTGACCCAATCAGGAAAAAATAAATTAAAGGAAATATTTTTAATTCGGTCCTACAAACCGATAACTATTGCTTGTTTTTGTGCTGCTAATATGTTTTTGCATTATCTGTCTTGAAAATGAATCAAATCATTTGGTACTATCTCATAGTCAGTCAAGTGCAAAGATGCCCATTGTTCTGGTAATGAAATAAGATTATTGTTAATCAGATTTACCATCATCTAGGACAGACTGTATTTTTGTGTTGTGAATAGAAAGGAATATTTTGTTCTATGAATCGAAAGGAATAATTAGTCATCATCTTGTTATTGTTTGTTCTTCTCTGTTGTTTATCATATATTATTTATATTTAAAATAATACAAATTATTTTTTATCTTACATATTAGTTATGAGATTAATTGAAATTGATAAACTGCAGCACATTCATGATTAGGTAAAATGCATGACTAGTCTATTTGCCTATTTGACTCATAGACTTGCCTATTTGTCTGTTGGACTTATGAATTTTCTTGTTTGTCTATTTAACTTGTCTATTTTGATTTGTATTTTAAACTTAATTCTGGATTACCGTAACAAGGGATGTCATTGAATGCAACCATGACTCCTTGTACATGCATTCTGAGCGTCGAAATAAAATTTGATTTAACGCCACACCGTTGAACAAGATTCTTCTTCTAAAATAGTGTTATTTATTTTTATACAACATGGTCGACGTATCAAAAAATATGTGGAAGTATGGTTAGATGATATGGATTATCATGTAGCATACACGTATATTCTTCTTAGTTATCCTGAAGTTGCACCATTTGTTAGGTAATTATCAGATTACAAGTTTTGATAAATTTAATCTAATATTGCACATGTAAATTAATAATAATGCAATATATTATGTTTATGTTTGCGTTGTTTATGAATCACAAAATCCAAGTGGCGGTTTAAGCAAATATTTCGCTACTTGGTTTTCAAGCTACGTTTATGATCCCATAAATTGTGTGGTCGATGAAGGACTGAAACATTTAACGTTGAGACCGAAAAGAAAAGTTAAAATATATCCAATACTTTTCCCTTAATGTATACAAATACAACACCATAGAATACGGTGATGATCCTAATAATCGTATAATGATTTTTAAGGCGTGTTAACCCCGGTTTTGCAACTTACATTATTTTGCAAGACCCATGGAGGAAGTTTATTTTGTTTAGATGCAATGGCTAAGCAATATTCTACGTTATGGTATCAACGCGCATTCAAATTATATTCTTATAGAAATAAAACACACCTGGTGTTATCAAAAGTACGATCCTATTGTACTACCAAAACAAGACCTATAAGTTTATTACATCCCTCAGCCATCTCTAAAAAAGATAAGTAGATTGGTAAGCAGTTAAGGTAAGATTTACATTTGATGAAAAGAATATTCCAAACGAACAAGCTCACTAAGAAAATAGAGGAAAATGTTGAGTACCAATTACAAACGATCAAATTTGGACCTTTAAATGATGAGACAGATGTATTAGTCGAAGCATTTGAGAGTGTAGAGGAAAATGTTATAGAACATGAGATCGAGTCTGAATCAGAAAACAAAGAGGACTAAGTAATATCCCATAATCTTTGCAAATATTCATGTCACAATTTTTTTCATTAAAATTAATTTTAAACATTTTTTTACTATTGTATTGCATTTATCCAAGTTATACCATTTTGTTGACATCAAAATACGTGCAGCACACAACACATACACTGAGTCACAAACAAATATAAACTCACGCATACAACATACATAATACATAGCATTACACAAACAAAGCACAAGTAACTATCACATATAATAATCACGCACACACCGAGACATAACTCAACAACTCACATTTATCATACATACAAAATAAAATATTACACACATGGAACTCACACATATCATATACGCACATGGAACTCACACATGTTGGATCTAGAATAACCCTAGAGGGGGGGTGAATAGGGTTTTTGACAGTTTTTAACTAAATTAAAAATCAAACGAGATAAATAAAAATAAACAGATCACAGAATATAGCAGAAACAGAAATGCAGAAAATAAATCACACACAGATATACCCAGCTTCGGCAAAACTCTGCCTACTGCTGCATTTCTAAGGTTTCTACTAGGTGATAGAACAGATCCCGCATACGAGACCACGTACACTTGCAAACTCTGCTCCTATTCTAACCCTACGCTCAAAACCGTAGACTGATCGATATCCCCTCGATCAGATTCCCCTGTTTACGACCCCGTAATCAGTAACCCAGATTTTACAGACTCTGTCAACTGTCAGTCAACACCCTGACTGAAATCCCTAGTTTGACAAACTAGAAAACTGATTGAATTTGTTACAACAGAAATTGAAAAACAAAAACAAATAAAACAACGAAATCTAAAAACAAAGAGAACCCCTTTTATATTTAAACCCTTAAGCCCTTTTAAAAAATGGCTAAGTTAGCCCTAATTGGCTAGGCTCGGTCCACTTCATTTTCTTTTGCCCCGTTCTCTCTTTATTCTGGAGAATGAAAAAAATGGCGGCTCGTATTTGGAAATTAGGGTTACTTCATCCCTTAGGTCGATCGATTGAAGTTGATCTGGATTTCTCTTTGACGCTTGTGTCTTTGTGGCTTTGTCGATCGAATTGCTTGAGCTCTCTCTTGACCGAAACTCTTGAAACAAGGTGAGATCTTTTTATTTGATTTCTCTGTATGCTCTTTGAAATTGTGGGTTTTGTTTTTCAATTTGGATTGCGGTTTCGATCTTCTATATATTCTCTATATGCCAATGATGAATCTAATGTTTTATATAGGGTGAATTAGAAACCCTACAACTCTGATTTCATATATGATTCGATCTGATTGCGTGCTTGATTTTTCCCTGATTTTGCTCTCGAGTTATTGTTTGCTTTCTTGATAATTTGTGATTTTTCTCGGCTTTTAATTCACTGATTTACTGCGTGATAAAACTTGAGTGAATCAGCCCCTTTTGAAATTCTCGAATGGAATTGAAATTTGTTGCCTTGTTTAAAATACAACGGCCTTGAATGATTGTCGCTTGTCCATGAATACTTGCCATGTTTGTGCTTTACTGTAGATTGATTTGTAGAATCCTTTGATTGAATGAGACTCGAAACAAATCCTCTGATTGCTCTTGCTATTCATGATTTGACGATTTCAGGAATGATTTCGAACCAAAAAAAACTTCCAAAAATGTTCCTTGATTGAATTGCTCAACATTGATTCCATGCAGTATATTTTGAATTCAAACACTTGCCAAAAAGAATTTATTTCTGGAAAAGGAATATCTTGATTTCTCAAAACATTAAAGATCATTTCTTATTTTAAATCAAATGAAAAATTGATTGATATGCAGAATTCCTCCTTGCTTTGATTGTTCCCATGACTGTTGTGAATTTGAAAAAAAAAACTGGAAACTTATGAATTTATTTCTGCCATAAATCAATATACTAATTCTTCATTCATATTGATCGTTCAATCCTTCATTACTGCATGTGTATGACCACTCGTATATCCATGCTTCATGTGCACCCACTGTTCTTGCCTTGAGCTGCTCCACTGTGTCAATTGTGCACCATACACCATGCAGATGCTATGCCTCTTGCTTGTGTCAAACTTGACTATGCTGTTTTGTAATCTGTTTCTTAGCTAATCTTCTTCCTCCTTGTATGAATCTTGCTATGTTGCCATGTAAGCCTGTCATCATGTCATTGAGCTATTGTTGCATTTCCTACTTGTACAAGTACTGAACTTGTTGTAAGTGTGTTATTGTTTTCACCCATGCTTACTTGCTGTACATACAACCATGCATATGATTGCCACCATGAAAAAAGCTACAGTGTTCTTTGAAATTTCCGAGCCATGAACCTTGCTCACATTATTGTGTTCACTTTGAGTACTTGAATCACTTGCTGAATTGTTTGCATGTCCACTTGATTCCTTGATATACTGCCATGTTGTCTTGTATATTTGAGTTGACCTGCCATGTTATTCAACCATGACTGCTTGAGTTTGTTGCTGCACCATGCATTCTTGTCCACCAGTTTTTGCTGTGAGCTCGAACATTTGTGATATCCTTACACGTGTCATACTGACTTGAATACATTGACGTTTTTGGGTTGCTTTGTTGAGCTGTCTCGACTTTGATTGATTTTGTTGCTTTTCAGATGTGCACTGAGTCGAGCTGGTCCACGAGGCTACTCCTCAGTTGTACACTGATTGGCGAGGCAGTGCACACGTGTATATTCATGCACGTGTGTACATGCAGCCATCAGACTGATTTTCTTGCCCCTACACTGAGATATTTTATATATACACTGACTGCCTTGTGGTATTTACAGTGTATCACTATGAATATCACAAGTTGTCTAGACACAGTCGGATTAAATCAGATCGAGTCAGAAAAATGATGAGAAACACACTGAAATTCTGAGGCAAATAAATTTTTAAAAAATAAAATTTATATTTGCATGTATTCTGTTTCATTTCTATTGCAGTGTACTGTGTGTGTGTTTCATGTGACAGGTATGAAGATGATGACTGGACTGACTGTGAAGTGGAGACTGAAGACAGAAGATAGTGTAGTGTCAGTGAATGTAAATGTAACAGTAAATGTATGTATATATGTATACTGAGTGTGAGTGTTGTAAAGAGGAACAAATGTATTGAATGTAAGATATCAGTGAAGTGCACAAATAGTGGAGCTGTAAACTTTGTACTGTTTAGATATTGAAATAAAATATTCTATTTAAATAAAATACTGTGAATATTTGAATTTCTGTGCAGTCGTATTTTATTTAAATATAAATATTATATTCCAGTCTGTAATGTATAATAACAGTACAGTATCAAACACATTAAAATAATATTTATTTGGTTGTTATCATCAAACAAAAAATCATATAATTGTGTATACAACAATCTCCCCCTTTTGATGATGACAAACAAATAAAAGATTTTGTATACAATAAATGTGTTTGTTAGTGAAAAATGAACTCCCCCTATTTTTCAGCTCCCCCTATAACAGAAACTCCCCCTATTTTTCAGCTCCCCCTATAACAGAAACTCCTCCTATAACCGTGCATGAGTGAAATGTATGAATAATAAATTTTCAAAATTATAAATATTTATAAAATATTCACTCATAAATCAAAATCTCTATCCATTCTCCCCCTTTTGTTATCATCAAAAGGTTTCAGAATTTGAAATACAGATGGAAAATGACAAAAAAAAAAAAATTCAGCTTAAGAGGAAGAAGGATCATCATAAATCTCAATCAGTCAAACAAAAATCATAATAAACTGAGAACAGGTTGCATATTTCTAATTGTAGAGAATGACAGATTTACGATGAATTTTATATAAAATGGGGAGAGTAAAAAAAATGTATTCCAATTATTTTTCCAAAGAATTTTTATAAAAATGAGGCACAAAAACAGTGATGGATTTGGACTATAATTATAAATTCAACTTAAGTGACAAAATCGAATAATCTCAAATCCCAATACCAATCAATCAACAAATCATAATACGTCATAAAATTTCAACACATTTCACAGATTAGAAAGTGGATTGATAGGCTGGTTATTATACACCAAGGAGAATTTCATAAAAATAATTATTTACTGCAAATTATTTTCTTTTCTTTTTCTTTTGATTTAAGAGCACCCTGACCACGCATAACCAGAACTTGGATTTTTAAATGAAGTCAGTCGCAGCTTAAATTATAAGTTGTCTCTTAACCATGCATGACCAGAACTTGGATTTTTAAATGAGGTTAGTGACACACTTATATATTAATTAAATATTTATCGTTTTCTGCTCTAAATAGAAAAACTCCTCGGTATATACAACCAATATGAATGACAGAAATGTGGTAAGTACAGAAATGGACTGTGAAATAAATTTCTAAATTAATAATATTATGAAATATGACCAACTGTACCGGGATTATTGAAAATTTTCAATTGACACTAATTCTGAAAAATAACATAACCACAATTCCATCACAAATATTTTCACTGTTTATTCATGATGATTTTATAAAATATTAACTCTCCACATTAATATAAAGTCACGATGATGGAAGAATGATGATAGATAAAGGAAATGGTCGTGAAATAATTGCCGGTTCAAAGGTATTATAATAGCTGTTCAGCCATCATGAAAATATAAATAAAATCTCCTCTTGTTGTGAAATATATTGCAGTCATAATTCATCACAATTTCAAATTCTGATATATTTTGATGAATTATAAATACAGAACAATTTGGATATTGATTTCAATTTGTGAATGAATAAAAAATAAATAATTTTAAAATTGAAAATCAATTACAAGAGGAATATGAAGAGCTATACATAGCAGAAAAGGGATAAGAAAAATATATACATGATGAGAATAAGAAAAAACAAAATTTCAGCACTTCCTAATCTGATACCACTTGTAGTCTCTATTAATGAGGATTTTTAAAATAACACTGGTGGCTAAACAAGGGTATCTCAGTCAACAGAAAAGACTTAATTACAAAGCAAGCCACTCAAGCATACAAATTTCATTTATCAGAGCACGATAAACCTTTGATATCAAATCAAGCAGTCCTCAAAAAATATTTACAAATCAATTTCTTATAATCAGAGCAGCATGATTACAAAACAAACATTTTTCAAAAACAGTATCAGAGCAGCACAGAAGAATCAATATCACAACAGACTTGTCAGACGATGTTTCTGAAGTTCACAAAAAAACAATATATTCCATGATCCATGACTATAAAATACCGTTTATTTTAAATCATTTGAAGAAAAATGAAAATATCAGGATTTAATAAATCAATCACACCAATTTATAAATTTTTGATTCGAGATATGTGTGAGATTTAATAAATCAATAATTTCAAATGATTTTAAACAAACAAATATTTAAATCAAATAACCATGAAATAACAGAGAAATTCAAGAACATATTTTCAAAGAAATTTTCACAAGTATTTCTGACAATCCCATAGAAAAAAAATCAGATCATTTACATCAGGTTTGATAGATATTCATGATCCAAAATAATTTATTTGAAATCACTTGAATCAATGTAAAGTTTTAAAATATAATGAATCAGTCACACAAGGTTGATACTTTCCAATTTAGGAGGTGTGTGATTATTCAAAATATTAATAATTTTAGATGATCTCAAACAAACAAATTCTAACCATGATGATCATGAATAACGACGATTTTCAAGATGTATCACTGAGATTCTAGACAATTTAAATTTTCCAAGCCAATCTGAAAAATAATGAAAATATCACTACTGATAAATAATAGAGTATTGTAATGAGTGTAATATTTCAAGCTTTTCTAAAATGAATTAGAAGAATCTCAACACAGCAACGATGTGTGAATTTCCATTAAACTTTTAGATCTTCAAAAATTTTAGAATTCAAATTAACAGTGTTCAAGATATGACAAGAATACATCAACACTGTTATGAATTCAGAAATCAGAAAATAAACCTCGAAACAAATGCAGATATTTACAAGATTAAATTCAGGATATGGGAATGATTAACACACGATGATTATATACAAATAAAGCATATTTCCAGAAAATTATGAATTCTGCAACTGGAAGTTTAAGAAGTACAGACAAAGAAGAATATGGCAGTGTCAAATCAAAAAAAAAAAACAAAAACAGAAAGAGATAAAGGTAGGAATAAAAACAGAAAATAAAACAAACAAAGAGAATATACAAAGGTGAGTTTAGAGATCATACCAGAATCCAATGTAAAGCAGAATCTCTAACTCAACAGATCTTGGCCTAAGGAACTGTAAATGACACAGAATTTTAGACAATCTTGATTTCAAATTTCTTTTCCGCACAACAGTTCCTCAGCCACCTTCGGTACCTAACAGTTTATAGAATCGAGTGGTCTAACAAAGTTTGTAAAACCACTCACAGTTGTATTCATAGCTTTAGGTACCCAAACCTGCTTATATAACAATCCGTTAGAATCAACTAGAGTACCCTTTGTAACCCAAATTTGTTTAGTTTTTCCAAAAATCATTTTATTTCTTTTCGGGATCCAAAATGAATTGTTCTCAAACCAATTCTTATCTCGATTGTGATTCAAAAAACTTTTGGAATTTTTAAAATTCAAATTTTCAGAATGACTCTTCTTGAAGCAGTTTGAAGAGTTTTTGAAATCACAAGAGTTCAAACTTTCAAAATCATTTCTTTTCTCAAAACCAAGACCATTTTTATGACCAGAAGAAAATTGTTTTTTCAACAACATATTCAAAGATTTTTCACCAATTGAAAAGCGTTTCAAACTCAATTCAAGATTGTTGATTTTGGATTTAAGATCAGAATTCTCTTTCATTAGATTCGAACAACGATTAATGTTGATCTTTCTCTTTTCAGTATCATTCTGTTTCAAAATCAAATTTTCGTTTTCAAGCATTTTAACTTTGGTCTTGGATTCAAAGATCTCTGATTCAAATTTAATTTGTTTTTCAGATTCAAGTTTCTTGAGATTTTCAATCTCTTTTTCAAGCTCACTCAAAATCAGATCTGTTTTCAACAAACTATCACTTTCAGCAATTTCAAGTTTGGAATTTTCGATAGTCTTAAAAATTTTAAATTCCTTTTGAAAAAAGTTGTTTGCATTTTTCAACTCAATCTCGTTATATTTTAAAACTAGAATTTCTTCTTCAAGCCTTTGAATGTCATTGTTGAGATGAACGAGATCTGTTTTTAATTTCAAACAATTTTCACAATTAGAATTTTCAAATTTCACAACATTTTCAAGTTTTAATTCCAAACAATGAATTTTGCTGGTCAACTCATGATTTTCAGTTTTCAAAGATTTGTTTTTAGATTGGAGTTTATCAACAGATTTCGTTAAATCAAGACACATGTAAACCAAATCTTCATATGAGAGATTTTCTGTTTCAGCATTTGTTGATTCCCCATCATCTGATTCATCTGAAGTTTCATCTACATGACTTGTTAAGCATAGATCTGAATCAGAGTTGACATTCTGGGGTTTTGAGCTGTTGTCAGATTTTCCATACAACTTGTTGAGAGTTCTCCAAATTTCCTGTGCAGATAAACAATGACAGATAAGATTAAACTGTTCAGTGCTAAGATAGTCAAATATAATTTTCATAGCACGAGCATTGAAATTAATATCTACACTATCAAACCCATTGATAATAACATCCCAACATTTAATATTAACAGATTTTAAATAAAATTCCATTTTGAATTTCCAGTTTAAAAAATCTGTTCCATTGAAAATAGTAGGAGATGAACTGGACTGACTCTCTATCGACTGACAACTAGGAATCACCGTTACTCTAGAGTTAACAGAATACCTTGCTTTGATACCACTGTTGGATCTAGAATAACCCTAGAGGGGGGGGGGGTGAATAGGGTTTTTGACAGTTTTTAACTAAATTAAAAATCAAACGAGATAAATAAAAATAAACAGATCACAGAATATAGCAGAAACAGAAATGCAGAAAATAAATAACACACAGATATACCCAGCTTCGGCAAAACCCTGCCTACTGCTGCATTTCTAAGGTTTCTACTAGGTGATAGAACAGATCCCGCATACGAGACCACATACACTTGCAAACTCTGCTCCTATTCTAACCCTACACTCAAAACCGTAGACTGATCGATATCCCCTCGATCAGATTCCCCTGTTTACGACCCCGTAATCAGTAACCCAGATTTTACAGACTCTGTCAACTGTCAGTCAACACCCTGACTGAAATCCCTAGTTTGACAAACTAGAAAACTGATCGAATTTGACAAAAACAAGTAAAACAACGAAATCTAAAAACAAAGAGAACCCCTTTTATATTTAAACCCTTAAGCCCTTTTAAAAAATGGCTAAGTTAGCCCTAATTGTCTACGCTCGGTCCACTTCATTTTCTTTTGCCCCGTTCTCTCTATATTCTGGAGAATGAAAAAAATGGCAGCTCGTATTTGGAAATTAGGGTTACTTCATCCCTTAGGTCGATCGATTGAAGTTGATCTGGATTTCTCTTTGACGCTTGTGTCTTTGTGGCTTTGTCGATCGAATTGCTTGAGCTCTCTCTTGACCGAAACTCTTGAAACAAGGTGAGATCTTTTTATTTGATTTCTCTGTATGCTCTTTGAAATTGTGGGTTTTGTTTTTCAATTTGGATTGCGGTTTCGATCTTCTATATATTCTCTATATGCCAATGATGAATCTGGTGTTTTATATAGGGTGAATTAGAAACCCTACAACTCTGATTTCATATATGATTCGATCTGATTGCGTGCTTGATTTTTCCCTGATTTTGCTCTCGAGTTATTATTGGCTTTCTTGATAATTTCTGATTTTTCTCGGCTTTTAATTCACTGATTTACTGCGTGATAAAACTTGAGTGAATCAGCCCCTTTTGAAATTCTCGAATGGAATTGAAATTTGTTGCCTTGTTTAAAATACAACGGCCTTGAATGATTGTCGCTTGTCCATGAATACTTGCCATGTTTGTGCTTTACTGTAGATTGATTTGTAGAATCCTTTGATTGAATGAGACTCGAAACAAATCCTCTGATTGCTCTTGCCATTCATGATTAGACGATTTCAGGAATGATTTCGAACCAAAAAAAACTTCCAAAAATGTTCCTTGATTGAATTGCTCAATATTGATTCCATGCAGTATATTTTGAATTCAAACACTTGCCAAAAAGAATTTATTTCTGGAAAAGGAATATCTTGATTTCTCAAAACATTAAAGATCATTTCTTATTTTAAATCAAATGAAAAATTGATTGATATGCAGAATTCCTCCTTGCTTTGATTGTTCCCATGACTGTTGTGAATTTGAAAAAAAAAACTGGAAACTTATGAATTTATTTCTGCCATAAATCAATATACTAATTCTTCATTCATATTGATTGTTCAATCCTTCATTACTGCATGTGTATGACCACTCGTATATCCATGCTTCATGTGCACCCACTGTTCTTGCCTTGAGCTGCTCCACTGTGTCAATTGTGCACCATACACCATGCAGATGCTATGCCTCTTGCTTGTGTCAAACTTGACTATGCTGTTTTGTAATCTGTTTCTTAGCTAATCTTCTTCCTCCTTGTATGAATCTTGCTATGTTGCCATGTAAGCCTGTCATCATGTCATTGAGCTATTGTTGCATTTCCTACTTGTACAAGTACTGAACTTGTTGTAAGTGTGTTATTGTTTTCACCCATGCTTACTTGCTGTACATACAGCCATGCATATGATTGCCACCATGAAAAAAGCTACTGTGTTCTTTGAAATTGCCGAGCCATGAACCTTGCTCACATTATTGTGTTCACTTTGAGTACTTGAATCACTTGCTGAATTGTTTGCATGTCCACTTGATTCCTTGATATACTGCCATGTTGTCTTGTATATTTGAGTTGACCTGCCATGTTATTCAACCATGACTGCTTGAGTTTGTTGCTGCACCATGCATTCTTGTCCACCAGTTTTTGCTGTGAGCTCGAACATTTGTGATATCCTTACACGTGTCATACTGACTTGAATACATTGACGTTTTTGGGTTGCTTTGTTGAGCTGTCTCGACTTTGATTGATTTTGTTGCTTTTCAGATGTGCACTGAGTCGAGCTGGTCCACGAGGCTACTCCTCAGTTGTACACTGATTGGCGAGGCAGTGCACACGTGTATATTCATGCACGTGTGTATATGCAGCCATCAGACTAATTTTCTTGCCCCTGCACTGAGATATTTTATATATACACTGACTGCCTTGTGGTATTTACAGTGAATCACTATGAATATCACTAGCTGTCTAGACACAGTCGGATTAAATCAGATCGAGTCAGAAAAATGATGAGAAACACACCGAAATTCTGAGGCAAATAAATTTTTAAAAAATAAAATTTATATTTGCATGTATTCTGTTTCATTTCTATTGCAGTGTACTGTGTGTGTGTGTTTCATGTGACAGGTATGAAGATGATGACTGGACTGACTGTGAAGTGGAGACTGAAGACAGAAGATAGTGTAGTGTCAGTGAATGTAAATGTAACAGTAAATGTATGTATATATGTATACTGAGTGTTGTAAAGAGGAACAAATGCATTGAATGTAAGATATCAGTGAAGTGCACAAATAGTGGAGCTGTAAACTTTGTACTGTTTAGATATTGAAATAAAATATTCTATTTAAATAAAATACTGTGAATATTTGAATTTCTGTGCAGTCGTATTTTATTTAAATATAAATATTATATTCCAGTCTGTAATGTATAATAACAGTACAGTATCAAACACATTAAAATAATATTTATTTGGTTGTTATCATCAAACAAAAAATCATATAATTGTGTATACAACACGTTATATACAACAACACATACCATAGACACAAAACAAATACCAAAAACACAAACGATGATATACATGTATTATATGGATTATAACATGCATTACAGTTTTTAATGATTCATCATATCATAAATATTATGAATTATACATATGTTCAAACATAATAATGATATATATGTATGCGACCGATATTATGTCTGGTTCTCGACGTCGTAGATCTTCTCACTAGGGAGGTGTGAGCAGTGGTCCTTCAGAGACACCAGCTCACCCAGTTGTATATTTGCAGCCTAAGGCTGATGGATTGCAAGTATCAAAATTAGTAGCATGGCAGTAGAATATTTTTCTACATGATATATTTATATATATATATATATATATAGTTGTCTAAAGCTCTATTTTATATTTAACTCAGGGGAAGTATTAGTTCTTGGCTTTTCGAAGCAAGCATACATGATTAGGGTGTCAGATTGATGTCCTAAGTGGAGTAAGATCCTCAATCCCATCAGAGAAACCATATAACATGGTTTTCTTGTTTTATTGAATTTGTTCAGGAGGGAAACCGACCAAAGTCATAAAATTCTCCCTAGTGCGCCTAGCTCGATCCACGAGCACTACATAAGTGGCTGACGTTTCCCTAGTCCGACGCCACTGGAATTCAAAGATCACTAAGAATTACAGAAAGGTAATGTCAAGCTTAAGAAATTGGCCAAAAACCAAACTAGATGGATGAGGCTAGATGAGATTCTTGAGTTAGGTGGTGGAACAATGATTAGTTCAAGGTAAGTCTACCAAGTATCTCATTAATTGTTTCACAATTATGAAATATATTATTTATTTTAAATCTGCAGGCTGAGTGGAGAGGAACTCCTAAAGTAGAAGTAAGAATCTGGTAATGCATCGCGACGGGTCCAAGTCTTTTCGGCATCATCTTGAGTGCTTGGTAAATTTACCAGTTAGATTCTAAAAAGTTGTTAGATTTGTATATCAATCAGTTTGGTAAAAAGCTAAGAAAAATTAAAATATATAATCATCTACTGTAGGAAAGAGCACATGGATATCATGTGTCACTGATAGACGTATTTTCTCGCATGCATGCATTAAAGAAAACCGATGATGCTGACAACCTCACATATTAGTGGGGGGAGGAGGATAAGGCGATAACTGCATATGTATGCATATTATAAAATTTAAGTTATTAATATTGTTACGTTCAGTACTTAGCTATGTAAATTAAAAATAATAGTATATAAATTTTCAACTATAATTATTTTTGTATTATAGGAAAAGTTTTAAAAATCACGGGCACAACTGCTAGATAGTGAAGAGTTGACACGCGAGGAGGCAGATACTATTTTTGACTCTATTATGGGTCTGACGTAGCAGAATAGGTGTTACGACTACAAGAACTAAGTAGTAATATTATAAACGCTGCAGTATTATATTTATAGTGAATACGTACAAAATTGACTATTATGCAACTGTTTAATATGTCAAAAATTTTAAAAATAACAATTCACATCTTACTTTTTCTATGTAAATATGTAGAAAATAGAAATAGTAGCCCAGCGGTTAAGGACTTGCACCATGGTAACAGTGGTGCGGGTTCGAAACCCGGAATGGCATGCTAAGAGCTTACCATGTGCATACGCTAAGATAAGCCACTTATGTGGTGCTCGCACACCGGGCTAGGTGCACTAGGGAGGGTTTTACGACTCCGGTCGGTTTCCCTCCTGAGCAAATTTAAAAAAATAGAAATAGTAGGTTATCAAATCATTTAAACTATGTAAATATTTTCTACAAATTAAAATATAGATATAATTGCTAAGTTAAATCATTATTTTGTTTGTAGCATATACCTAATTTTTCTTGAACAATGTCTATATCAGAAACAAAAAATCATATTAAAGATGATAGTTACTCCAAGGACATTGCACCCAAAGTTTAGATCTCTTTGTATTTTGACATTTTAGCATCTGTATTTGTTTACATAGTTTAGATGTTTTTTTTAATTTATTGCTCGCATCCAGATATTAATTTCTTTACGTAACTTAGATGATAAATACTCTAATGGCGTCTATGTTTCTATATTTTTAACAACGCGTTTCTTAGTAAGAAAATAATTATAATTAAATGTGAACATCTTCCATTCTATTTGCAGGCTAGGGCAGCTCAAACTGCATACAAAGTAGCATAGGACAAAGCTAAAATAAAAGAGCTTAAGCCACGGTTGAGCAGATACAGGAGCACAATAGCCTTCGAGCAATATAGATGGAGTAGCTAAATCAACGTTTAGCGCAATGTGCAGTAGCATGGTTCCTTCTCTTCGTCGTCTGATGCTTCCAAAGGCGAAGACGATGCTTGAGAGGTACGCTTTATTGTGTTTGTGCTTGGATGATGTACATATTGACTTGGAGTTAGTGAGAATTGTGTTTTGATGTTGTATATATTGGTTTGGAGTTGGTAAAGATGTTATGTTTGGATATGGGTAAGCGTTCGGTCAGTTCGGTTGGTTTGGCGGTAAAAAAAATCAAATCGAATCGAAACCAACTTTTTTTCAAATCGAACATAATTAATTTAAGTTAATTGATTGGTAACCGATTTAATTGAACTTGAAAGATGTATTATTATTCAAATGATGGATTCACTCAAAGTAAAACATAAATTTATGTTGGAAGAAATTTTATGTAGTAAATTTTATGTTTATGATACAATTTGAATTATTTGTAACAAATGCTTTTGTATTATATAACTAAACTAATTATTTAAAGTACTAGAATATCGTAAAATTAGATAATAAATTAAAAGTTCGGTTAAACCGATAACCAAAAAAAAAAATATTTCACAAACCAAATTCAAACCGATTTAGTTTCAAAACCGAACTGAACCGACCGAAATAAACTGGCTTGGTCGGTTAATTCGGTTTGAACCAAATATTGCTCACCCCTATGTTTGGATGTATTCTGATTGTATACGCTTGTTCTGACGATGTGTAATGTTTGTGGGTTTAGTTTGAGAATGTTTGAATATTTCATGTTGTATATATTGGTTTTGACTTGATTTATGTGGGATGTTTATGTTGTTGTTGTTGTTGTTGTGTGTTATATATATAAATTATATGTGTAAAATGAAGTGGAAGTGGATAATGATATATGTTGGCTGGTTGGAAGATTAATGGTTTGCTGTATTATAGAAAAATACCAAGATTACCAATGGTTACCAATGGATTCCAATGGTTGGTGACATATTTACAATGGCTATCAACGACTATCGACGACTTACTGGTATAGAACGTTTGCCGAAAGACATTGGTACGGCCATCAAAAAGTGCTCGTTGAATCCATTGAAAATCGTAAGGAAGCACGGATGCTATTCCACCGGCTATCAATGACCGCCAAAGGCTCTGAGTCATTAGAATATACTTCTTTCCTTGTAGTGAATAGATAGCAAGTGAAGGGAAACTTGATCAATAATATGATAAAATAGTTAAACAATATAGTACATAACAAAATAGTTAATAATCCATGCTACTACATTATTAACTAAAAAATTTGGTCGATGGATGATAGACCTTATATCTGACTATATCGAAACTTATACTATATTGAAAACCTAGGATAAATATATATATGCTAAAAACTGATACATGTGAATCATACTTATATGAACTTGGTGTGCACGTTCTAACTTTATATATATATATATACATATATATATATATACATATATATATATAATAAACTATATCAATTTTTGAAATTTTTATATACTTCAAATTTCATTTATGCTTTAGAAACTAACACAAAATTAATATATGTAGCATTGGCACACATTCAAGGCATTTGAAACAAGTACACATGCTTGAAAGCTTCTTCTGTCGAAAATACATATATCTTTGAAATTCAATATAAATAAAATAATATATACTTGTCATCTTGAAATATTTGATACTGCATAAATAAAATTTACATATACATATATGTGAAGCTTTTGTTAAATTTAGGTGATACAAAATTACAAATTGATTAGAACAAATTTGCAGAAAATGGAAAGTAAATATTTTTATAATAGGAATGCATTGATTGCATTTGATAAGATGGTAGAGAAATAAATAAAGGGATTAATTTCTTCCATCTATGCAAAAAAAACGATTGATTTACTTTCTATCTTTGCACATTTGTTGCTATGGTAAATTTTCCTCCATTATATTATTATCATATGTTGGTTGGTAATGTAATTGATGACTCACATGGATTTGCACTGACTATATATTGAGGAGTAGACTTTAGTGTAAATCCATCCTGGCATGGAGCCAGTGATCCTCAGTGGTGTCTCTTTTAGTTAAGCCTGTTTGAGGTTTTGATATGTAAACTCTTATTTTGTAATCTCTTGTATTCCCTCATGTGGAATAAAATCTCTCTCTTTTGGACTGGACGTACACTATCTTTTGGATGATAGTGGAACCAGTATAAATATTGTGTCTCTTTTCTTCATTATAGTTATTTACTATTTGTTTGATGCAATAGAATAATTGTTACCAGATTAGACTGATGTTCAATTGGCAAATCTAGATCATGCTTATTGCGCTTCCGCATTCGTGCAAATTTTACATAACAGCTTTCATGTTCCCAAACCATCCAACACCAAACATGCACATGAAACTTGCACATCTGGGATCCATATGTTTATTTAGGACTATACACACCCAAACATTTGAACTTCGGTATACTTAAGACTTCGGTTCACATGATGATCTATCTAGTACTCCCTCCAGTTCAAATTATAAGTCGTTTTGAAATTTCTCACGTAAATTAATTGAACTGGAAAATAACACATTTATCCCTTGATTAATCCTTTTGTATTAACTAATAGCCTCCCTTTTCAATAAAGTATGCATGTCATGTAGCCTTTAAAGATTGTATTGGACCACTTGCATTGGAAGACTAAAGCATGCATGCCTTGTACTCTAGACAAGGAACCACATGCATTGGAACATTAAAGCAGCATGAATACGAAGAGCTGCTTGCATTGATTTTTCTCAAAATGTCATATATTTTGCAAAATAACCCAAAGCTTAGAACGTCTTATAATCTGTACTGGAGGGAGTATCTATTTGAAACCACTTTTAATAGAAGCTTTCAAATATGTATACAATATGTGTTATTATAAACCTTGATACATGGAAAATATTCAAAATCAAATTATTTTGCATATATCCTAAAACCCAGCATGTACACAAATCTGATATGCATTCAAAAATTTATTAAAATTTAGGAAATCTTGGCTAATATATGCGTTTTGAAAATTTGTATATTCATAAATAAAATTTCAAGCTTTCAATATTAAGTCAAAATGATTTACAAAATCAAGTTCCATTGAAAAAAACCCGTTTCTTAAAATCATTTACTTCCTAATCCAATAAGCCTGGAGTCTTTTGGTTTTAAAAATCATTAAAGTTTCTATCTTCAAAATAAACATTTATAAAATCAACGTTACATACAGGGTACAAAAAATAATATGAAGTGTAGAGAGGGAAGAGAGATGACGAAGGAGTTTGGAATTATAAATGCTTCTGTTTTGGGGTTTCAGAAGAATCGTCAAACATTTGGAGACGAAGGGTAATTTTGATGGTTGAAATAGTTCCGAATTATCACTGTTAGGAGTACATATGAGAAAAGAAAACTATGATAAATAAAAAATTTCAACTTAAATAATAATGCAGTTTGATCTCAAATCATTTAAATTTGGTTTCTAAAACTTCACATAACATCGCCATAAATTTAAGATAGTTACCCCGATTCACTTTGTTGTCACCGATTTGAATTGTAGCTTTAACAAATATATACATTTCAGATGTTTATAACATGTTAATCATAGCTCTTGCCAACTGAAATTTTTAGCATTTAAATTTTAGAATAACAGGAAAATATCTTGAAGGACAAAATAAACAAAAAAAATTCCATAAGGATAAAAAGGTAAAATTTTATCAAGGACAAAATTTAGTGTAAAGAAAGGTAATATGTTAGAGTTAATAATTCGCGAACTTTATTTTATTTCTAAACAGAAGAAGTTGAAATTATTTATCAAAACACTCGTTGCTTATTATCGTATAAAACAACCAACATGAGCTACTAAGAGGTATGCTACGACAGTATTAACAAATTGATATTGTTCGAACACTTCCAAGTATTCAAGTATTTCAAGTACTCAAGCTTTCAAGTATTTTCTTCATTAGCTAAAGTCTGTATACACTCAAACTAAGGATCATTTCTAAGAGAATTTATATTATATAAAATGATCTAGAAAAGATGCATTATAATAATTGGTAAGGAAATATAGATTAATATCATAATATATGGTATTTAAATAAACAAGGGACCGATATAGATTCTATTCTTTACCAACCTTTGCTCAATACAATATTTCTTTTTTAAATGTCGATCGCTAAATGACAAACTGATTGCCATTAAGGATTAAACAACGACCAGTTTGTTGTTTAACGCAAAAATAAATAAAAATAAAGGCAAACAGGTTGTCGTTTAACCTTAATGGCAATCAGTTTGTCAATTAACGCATTCTGACTAAAAAAAGATCGTGAAGCCTCACTCACTACTGCAAGAGCGGGGCTTCTCCACTTTTTTTTTTCTTTCTCACGAAAATTGACAAGCTGTTGGGCATGCTCTAATAATAATATGATTTCACCATATGCAACTAAGTTGTTATCACCCACTAATTCAGCCTATTATGTTGATTAGACCACACTGGCAGGGTTGTTAGATGCCTCTGCAAAGGAAGCATTGCATAGTCGACCAACCATGTTCTTCAGCACTCGTTTTATTAGTGTATGCTTCACTAACTTTTATCAAAACTAAAAAACAATCATCTTCAAAATAAACTTGTAAACATAGAATTCGGATAGTATTACATCCATGTTTTGATTCTTCTCGTTTTCGGAAATCAGATATGCTTATCTAAGAAAAAAACGAAACACTTTCATCCAACACAAATCACTTTAAGTAATGAAATACAAAAAAAGAAAGAAATGATGATAATAATCAATTGTGGATAGCAACTATTCATCTGTACATGTCGTTACATTAACATGTCGTGAGATCCAAACCATAAAAAGGAACGCTTTCGGTTTAATATTTCGAGACCCAGTATATAAACTAAGGGCAAATCCAACAAAAGCATAGATTTCAGCATTTGTGATATCCGCACCCATTTTGCCTTCCAACAGAGTGTAGAAACATGCAACCATTATGAAATTTGGGGTAATAATTTTGGAATGTGCAAACTCGTGTAGCACTTGTTGAACAACCGCCTAAATACAGGCGTTTGTTTAACAGGCTCGTGAATTATTACCCAATTTAGAATATTGCATTATGATGAAATTGTGTGCTATTTATGTTACTTTCACCGATGTAGAAATTTAGGCACGAAGATGTAATTAAACAAAAACGATCAACGGTTACAAAAGCTTAAGATATATGGTTTCACTAACAATTAACGGATACATAGTTTCAGATATTGATTAAAGGATACAGTACACTATTAGAACTACTAAAGCAACGAAAACACAACAGCTAAGGGTAAATAGTTTTACTGACTTCCAACAAAGATACACAGATGATTTGTTAAATCTTTCTGGAGTCTTTGATGAATGTGAGCGCTACCGTAGGACATTTGGCTTTTGACCTGAAACTCAAGATCTAGTTCACTTTCAATCATATTTTCGCGCCAAATCTCAAGTGGTGGAGTAGGGCAGTCATAATTGAAATCATCCTCCATGTCTCTTTCGTCTTCTATAATCATGTTATGTAAAATAACACAAGTATACATTATCCTAGTCATTTTAATTGGAGATCAAAGTCTGCATGGATTACTGACTATGGCAAATCTGGATTGTAGAACGCCAAATGCTCTTTCTACATCCTTTCTTTGTCCTTCTTGCATTGCTGCAAGCCTTGCTTGTTTATTGTTTTTTGGGTTCGGTATTGTCTTGACAATGGTACTCCATTGTGGGTATATACCATCGCCTAGATAATATCCATGGTCATACACTTGACCCTCCAAAGTAAAATGATATGAAACTGATCTACCATTCGCCAAATCGTTAAACAACGTTGAGCATTCAACTACGTTCAAATCATTGTTCGAACCTAGCATTCCGAAAAAAGCATGCCATATCCACAAGTCATACGACGTTACAGCTTCAAGTATAATAGTTGACGTATGAGACTTACCCTGCTAAGCTTCAGCATATGCTTTTGGACAATTCTTCCACTCCCAATGCATGCAGTCTAAAGATCCTAACATCCCAGGTCATCCTCTGCTACCGTGCATATCCATTAACATTGCAATGTCGGCTTCGTTTGGTCTATGCAAGTATTGATTACCGTAAACGTCTACGATTGCTTGGCAGAAATGGTCAAAGCATTCTAGTACTGTGCTTTCTACCATTTTCAAATTTTCGTCTTGAGCTTCAGCAGGACCTCCATAGGCTATCATACGCAGTGCAGCTGTCATCTTTTGAATTCCGTGAGCCTCATTGTCATAGACGCATTGCGTTTGTAGATAAAGTAGGCATCATGTTGTTTAATACATTCTAGGATTTGAAGAAACATAGGACGCCTCATTCGGAATCTCTGTCTAAACTCTGTTGCTATATACCACGAATTTGAAACAAAATAATCTTTCATTAGTCTCTCGTTGTGACATGCATGATGTCGATTTTTATATCGACGGCCTACAACAGAACCCCCATGTTTTTTCTAGATTCACCATCTCCTAATGCAGCTATTAGCTATCTTTGTCGACGAAAATGATCATACACCAAAATATCAAAGTCTTCATCAGTATCATCGAACAACACACTCTTCGGTGGCCATTGTGGACTTTTGAGTTTTTGAGTGTATATACTAAAAATATTGGACTGTGTTTGAGTAGTGAATGCTGCAAGTTTTCCTCCTTATATAACATAGTTTTTCTTTATTCTAGTCCTCATTGGATACCAAAATGTGGCATGCATTGGTTACCGCGGTATGATTGTCATTGGATACCGCATTTTGTCATGCATTGGTTACCACATTCAAATGTTTGAAATAAAACTGCAGTGGCTATATCACTGACATAAAGCAACACTTTTTTTGAAGCAACGTTTGCTTTATTACTGATATAAAGCAACAGTTGCATTACTATTGACGACAATAATGACCTTATTGCTGACATAAAGCAACACTTGTTGTAGTTCTGATATAAAACAGTTCGAGTGGAAAAAACTAATTAAATTTGGTTTATGACCCACAAAACATTACAACCAGCATAGAAATTAGGTTACAACATGCTAGAAATAGCAACATAGACAGAGCAACATTACATCCGACATAGAAATTTAAACTAGGATACAATAAGATAGAAATGGCAACATAGAAATTCCTAACCAGATTTAAAAATACGATAGACTTAATTAAAAGCACGAAATTTAGTAAACATATAATATAAACCTACTCATCTGGAGATCGGGTTAGCCAACTATAGCGAATCTTGTAAGCTTTATGACCCACGAAATCCGTTCCGTGTTCAGACTGGTAACGAGTATCAAAAGTTGCTTGAGATGCTTAATGTATGTCTTCATCTTCCACTGTCTGGACAATCGTATGGTAGCGATCGTAAGCTTCTACAAAATGACAGTGAGCTAAATGGATTTTAGATGTTGATCTTTTAACGGGACACCTACGGCAGTTGTTATGTAATCTTGCGATCATTGCCCAAAACTCTTCATGGCTTAAACCGCCACCTCCTTTAATCAATAACGTATCTCGACGTTCAACTTCAATATACGCTTTCATGAGGATGTATAATTCATCTGCAAAATATTCGTTAGTTGAAGCTAAGGAAGATGAGGCCCTATGGTTAGCACGAACTGGTTGAGCTTGTACGCTTGTAGTAGGTCGTGGCATTGTAGCTCATATTTGAGGCACATGAACCTCTTCAGGCACCTCGTTTATTTGTGTGCCTGGCACGAATCCTACCTCATTTTGGTGATCTTTGATTTGTTCGTACTCATCGAACATTTGCTATATTTTTTCATCACTTAGTATCCAATCTCTCATTTAACCTAAGGAGTTATTTACGTTAGAAGAGCAATCCATTATCTACTATTTAAATGAAAAGATCAATCCCATTTAACTTTACATGTGACGACCCCATAAACTAAGGATGTATTGCTCTTTCTTGATAAGACTAATCAGTGCAGGGTTAAAGCAGTGCACATGGTAAAAGGGCAAATTGAAAGTGAATCTCGAATATTGTGTAATGGCAACGGGTTAAAGCAGTGCACTCAGTATGCTCATTTCAGAAATTGTCCCCTTAGGATACACTAATATGGACAACCGGAAAAGAAAGGTGTACCAATAACCTTTCACATCATTGTTTGTTTTACCCTTTATTCACTAGTACACTATGCAGCTATATATCTCAGTCGAATTACTCACAACTTACCTCACTCCAACAATTTTGTTTCCAACTACTTTGTGCTTTACCACAACTATGCCTTTTTGGCCATCATCTCCAGACTCTGATGAACAGACGTATGAATAGATGTGACTTCAGGAACTTGCAGATGAACTCGAGTTTCTAAACCAACTGAGACCTCAGGTTGAACCACCGTCCGAACAACGGACCGTCCAACCTCCACATCAAGCCCAAGTACCAAATGTTCAACACACGCATGAACCGTCCATCGTTCTACCACAGCATGAAGTTAATTCTTATTAAGTACCACATGTTCCAAGTACCACATGTTCCAATTTCTTATGAACAGGAAGGTGATTCTTATCAAGTTTGTTGCTACTGCGGTTATCCGGTTGACGTTGTGGTTCGAGCAGATGGAAACAATATTGGTCGTCCCATTCAGCAATGTCAATCATATCCGAATGGATGCAATTACAAAGAATGGATAGACGAACCGTTGTGCCCAAGGGGAATTACATATGCAAACGAACTCGAACACGAGATTAGACGTCTCCAAAACGTTATTGAATAGTTGCGGTTTAACCGTAATGATTAAGCGACTTAAAATCCCAAGAACATGAATGAAGTTTTATTATCCGTAGTTTTATTATCTATTTCTGTGTTAGTATATATTGCATCCTAAGTTTTAGTACGTATTTCTATGTTACGATCTCCAGTAAGCAACTTTGTAGTCAAAGTTTCGAAACCAGTTATGCTCTTCGAATATGAATATAAATTCAAATCAAATATGAAGCAGTATATAAACATATTTAAAAAAAATATAGGAGTGGTTAAAATAATTACATACAATATATTAAGAATAAGAATAGAAAATTAAAAAAAAGGAATGGTTAAAATAATTACATATAATATATTTAAAATATAAAGCAGTATATAAACATATTTTTAAACATATACATATTCTTAAATCAAATAGTTTTTTATTGAACTGTGTTTGAGTTTTTAAACCTATATAATATACAAAATACTTAAACTGGAATTTGTTTGAGGAAAATGAACCAGGCGTTTGTTTGACATACGTTTGGATCTAAGCGCTTGTTTAACAAGCGCTTAAGTCCATACGTTTGTTAAACAAACGCCCGATTTTAAAACTGTTGGAATATTTCGTTGTTTCGATTTTTCGGAGTGTAGAAATTTGGATTTCTACACCCGATTTGTTGGACTTGCTCTAAAAGCACCAGAGATGGTGTCCAAGACATTGAAATCCAAGAGTGTATGACTATGCAGTTAAAGCCCTGCTAAAGCCTCGAAAAATCTACATTATATCTCATAGCGCTTTTCAATCACTCTGTTATTTTAATTTAACGTTGATGAATGGTAGATCCGCTTTTAATTTCGATATTTTTCGTTGCATCCGCTAAATCATGGATTTTTAGCGTCCCCTTTAGCCTTTAACAATATTAATATACATGCTTGATTTGACTGGTTCTTTAAAAAAAAATCAATAAATTTAGTGTAAAGAGCCAATTTAAAGGTATAAGTGTCCAATATATTATCGAAATATAATATAATCATCAAATCTAGCATGCATAACTGTGCTATTTTTTGATTTTGTTATATAAGATTAATTATTATTAATTTTTCCACATACATAATGTAAAAACGATAATTAATTATTCTTTAATATTTGGTTTCACATATAATAAACTTTTTTGTTTCTGTTATATCTTCATTATTTCCCCGTTTTACTCTCCGCTACACCCTTTAGCATTTTCATCGCTATAAAACGGCGGTACGCTTTAATTGCCCAAGTATAGGGAGATATATAAACGGAAAACCCAAATTGCTAATTAAGCCAAGATCCACCAGCGAGGGGCATCAACTCAAAGCCAAACAACCATAGAACATGATTTCCATCCTCTGCCACCAAGGACATGAATGCCCTAGTAAACATCATGATCCAGATTACATAAATTGAGATCAACGATCAAGATGTACAAGGAGGATCAAGAAAACCATGGAAACATCATGTGCAGCATGTACTTAACGCCTAAGATGAAACCTTATTTTCTTTTTTAGCAGGGTTACTTCGGTTGCAGAGAAGATTGAACTCTTGTGGAGCGTACCCTAGGCAGTATAGGATATCATCTTTTGTTCTTCACATATTCAAAGCCAGTTTGTGTCCAGGTTATAGTTTGCCTCTAAATCAAAATGAACAGAAAAGAAACTAGAGTATTCCGGAATCCATCCAAGTCACACTCAACTCGTATGAATCGTACACAGGTGTAATCATACAATTTGGCGACCACACCACAAAATGGTGAGTACGCAGGAAGGTTACTTATGAGCCATATATATAATGCTGGGGGAATCAAATACTGACATCGCAATTGTTTCTGGTATATATTACTGATAATACTAGGGGAATCAAAAATCTGACCTATACTTTTGATCTACTTATCTCCAAAGTTTATTACTGGTATAATAATAGCACCAACTTGATGGTTTTAGAATTATATTCCGTTAACAAGTCAATAGTTGATTAATCATGAACACTAATATAAATACAACACTATCCACTTAAACAGCACTCACAATACACTGAACAAAAACAAAAATGGCTATTGAAATAACTAACAACACGCTTCTAAAGCAATGCCCATCCTCTCCTGATCCTAATCCATTACCGAACACCGTAGTACCACTCACCATTTTCGACCTTACAGTTTACGACAATCATGTACCAATGATCTACGCATTCAAACCTCCAACACCATCAAACGAGGCCCTTAAAGAAGGTTTATCCAAAGTTCTGGTTAACTACCCTCATCTCTCGGGTAGATTAACCACCGATGAATTTGGAAAACAATGTTGCGATTTGAACGATGCCGGAATCCGACTAGTTGAAACTAAAGTTTCTGCCACTCTAGCCGAGAAACTCCCTCTCGAGGCCACAACCGAACTCTCAACTCTCTTCCCTTCCTTTCAAGGTATATTCTTAACTAAATGCATAGGAGTTTCGACTATCTGTTTGCTAATAACCAATGTTTTCTTTAAAAACGTATATAGGTGTGAAAGAGCTTCTACAAATCCAGCTCAATCGATACAAATGTGGAGGCTTGACCATAGGGGCCACCAGCCACCACAGAGTAGCAGACGGCCACTCCATGTCCCAGTTCTTCCTCGCATGGACAGAGACCGTACGTGGATGCACTACCATTGCTCCACCATTCCACGACAGATCAACAGTAGCAATCCCTAGAAACCCCCCTTACTGTGAGTTCAGTCACAAGGAGTTTGAACCTAAAAAATCCGGACTAATCACGAAATACTGCTCCAACGCCAATACCTCCAACGTAAAAGTTCACTTCTCACCGGAATTTGTCAAATATTTAAAATCTAAAGTACCTGGCAAAAGCTCGACCGTCGTGTGCCTCCTCGCGCATCTATGGAAGAAGATCACGATCGCTAGGGGTTTAGAGGACGAGGAAAGCACCAATGTCAGGATCGCTGTCAACGGTAGGGCAAGGATCAAGCCGAGCGTGCCGATGGAGTACTTCGGGAACCTTGTTCTGTACGCGTTTCCGACGGCGCAGGTGCGGAAGCTGACTCACGCAAACCAGGCGGAGATAGTGAGGATCATACATGACAAGGTTAGTAGGATTGATGATAAGTTTTTCAAATCGTTTATCGATTATGGAGAGCTAATGAAGAGGGAGGAAGGGAGGAATGAGAAGTTTCTGGAATCGGCGCCAGGGATTCGAAGTTCGATGTGCCCTAATTTGGACGTGACGAGGTTAGTAGGATTGATGATAAGTTTAATTTTCATGAGCTGGACTTTGGAAGTGGGGGCCCATGTGCGTCTCTACCGCCCAATATACCCATCGAAGGGTTGATGGTGTTCTTACCTTCATGTGAGGAAGAAGGCGCCATTGATGTTTTCTTGGCATTGTTTGATGAGCACGTTGATTTGTTTAAGGAAATTTGTTACTCGCTAGATTAGGGTCATGCTGCCAATAATCAATATAATCCCAAAATTGAAATATAAAAAAATAATATGAAAACACAATAGAAAACATACATGTGTAGCGGAGGCTAGATTGGTAGATGTATACTTAAAAGAGTTGTTTCTATCCTTAAATACATTATGTTATCATTATAAATTAAGGTGGAAGCAAAGTGTGCGTTCGGTTTACAGTTTTTTATTTTGAATTTTCGCACATACAAATGTATGAACAACGCACACATATCGTGAAAAACGATCGTTTTACAAAACGAAGTTAACACACAAAACCAAAAACAACTTTTTATCATTTTCCATATTTTAAGAAACAACGGAAGGACGATAACAAATCTATTTATCCACTATTCTTCCGTCCACTTCGTCACTCGCTTCGTCTTCGATCCGTTACCTTCATTATACTTCAAAGCTTTGCAACTTTCATAATTAACGTTGAAAACTAAAAACTTAAAACACGAAATAAACCAAATGCTACCTAAGGTTCATATACTTGTTACTTCATGAGATAGAAAGTTAAAGGTGACTTTGTTATAAAGCACGTAAGACCGTAAACCCAAAAATTAGTTTTCAAAATATGGTTTGAAAGAATTGGCAGATTCGACTTCTTTTGGTTCATTAAATTATCTTTCACGAAATGAAACAAGAAGTTGAGCAACATGATACTTAGGAATGGCAATGGGGCGGGTTGGGGCGGGTTTCTCGTGCCCCAGACCCGACCCAGACTTTTTAAACCTCGCCCCAGACCCGCCCCGTAGACCCGGTGCGGGTCTGGAATTTCGCCCCATATTCGAAACCCGTACGGGTCAGGGTATACTTGACCCTCCCCGCGGCCCGGTGATATTATGTTCTAGTTTACACAAATTTATATATTTATATTTTTTTATCACTAAATGATAAATTATATGCATATTATAATCTGTTCACAATGACAAGAGAATATTATAAAATGAGTTGTAAGATAATATTCAAGTTATAACCATGTAAGAAGATTAACAAGTAATAGTTATAGTTATAAAGTGTTTGAATGATGTTTCGATCATGCGGGTCGGGTTGGGGCGGGTTAGCCATGCCCCAGACCCGACCTTAGACCCGGACCTCCAAAAGCGGGTCGCGGGTCTACCCGCCCCAAATACCCTATGGGTCGGGTCTAAATGGGTCAAAACAGGGGCGGGTCAAGCGGGTTTAGACCCTAGACCCGTCCCATTGCCATCCCTAATGATACTTGTACAACTGAAAAATAAAATAAATTATATTAAAAAAAGATCAAAATCAAATTCCAAAGTTAATACTTGTTTGCTTAATCCATAAAGATACATATGCATTTAGCTCCAATATATCGATGATCTATCCATCTAAATGTTCAACTTTAAATCTATAAAAGAATTTTTCAGAATACATTAGCAACTTATTATGGTAAACTAAAAATCTATCCATCTAATTCAATTACAGTGAACTAATCCTAGTTTGTGGTCACTGAACTATATACATGAAGAAAGCAACTTATGACTTTGATGCAAATACAAAAATAGATTACTTTAGCATTGCAGAAATAAAAGGATGAAAGTACAATATATTGGATTGCATGTCTATCTACCAATAGAAAGAAAGAGTAGTCACACTGATCATATAAACTATAGGTATGTGAATATTTAAGTAAAAAATTATCTGAATATAATTTATATACCTTTATTATTATTTAGTTAGTAAAACATCTTTGTAGACAACATTTTTAGTGAAATTTCTTGTTTTTCCCCTATAATGTCCTCGTTCTACCAATATCTTGGTATAACACTTGAAACTCCTGGTGAACCCCTATATATAGTTCTCCATGGTCGAGCACATGCTCAGGTAGAAAAATACTAGGATTTTTTTATCGTTTTCCCTTGCGCCTTATTTATAGTGAAAAAAAATCACAAACAAATTAGATATTGTTTCCATAGTAAAACAAATGGTAAATTCAATTTTTCAGGTGGTTTCAATGAGATTCTTAGAGTGAAAGCTATAGTACTAACATAATGTCCAGTTATGATTTCAACATCAATGTGGTTCTTATTGAGTTGCTTACATATAAGCCTCATTTCATTACATACCTAATTTTCAGATTCAAATTTCATAAAACATTACTGGTGCTCCAAACTTTAAATTTAGACAACGTAGAGGTTGCCCACCAGGGGAGATTGAGTTTAAAAATTCTTCTTGGTATCAATTGCGAGCATCCTATTTTACTACATCATATGGATATAGTAAATGATTTAATTTCCAGGAAAATATAAGTACGCATTCATTGGGTTTGTTTTAATATTCATTTAACGATGCAATTAATACTCTATTAACTATGTACTCTTTGTAAAATGCATTTTTCGGTAAGTCTGGAAAAATTATATCTATCAACTTGAGAGTGAATTAACATCATTTTTTGATACTACGATCATATTTGTTGGTACTCCAATCATTTTTTCATTTATTGAAGGTTTAGTGCCATCTCCAGTTCTAATTAGAAATTATCAATATGAGATATAGTTTACCGCTTGCACGTTTATTTTCTCTTAAATGTGAAATTTTAAATTTATCCCACAAAAAGGACTTGATAATAATGCAAGCATTAATCGCTTCATTTCTTATAGTATAAGGCACAATTGGCAATACCTGTCGTAAATCTCTCTCTATAATAAGGATTTTATGGCCAAATGGTTCATCTATATCCGTTATATCTCTCGCAGTTCTATCGCATTAAAAGCACATTGACGCACTATTGTAGCTTCATCCTGCAGAAGAACGGTTGATTGCTTTAGAAGTTTTGCTAATTTCGATTTCTTTCTTATGGACTATGTTGATGTCCCTTTTGGTTGTAATGGAAGTTTAAATCTCGAATGTGTAATTCTTCCACCAGGTAGCATAGTTGCAATACCAAATGTAGCTATTGAAATTGCAATATCGTCCTTTCTAGATGTGGACAAATTAGCATGATATAAATATGTTTATTATGTTCCTCTAATGTCGTCTATAAAGAACAAACGTTTTTGCATTCATAACTGTATTGTAGGCTCTCAACTTGTCGTCATTCTACAACGGTTAGTAAATCATTTCGAAAATAGGAATTGCTAGCTCTTCTTAAATTAGTTCTGAAACATCATCACATGCATCATAGTCATAAGCTCTTGAGATATTTGGAAGATAATAGTCATTTGAGCTTTAGTTGTGCAGAAGAAGCAACATATTAAGTCTTTCATATTGTAGAGGATTTCTACTCAAGGTAGCTCTAATCAAATCTCCAAATACAGCAAAAGACGAAATTGTGGTAAAAGTGCAAAAACAACTAATCAATATCTCAAAACAATCTCGGTCTAATCCAATAACCAATCACAATCACCAAACAAGAGATATAATAAAGCAATAACGAAAAGTAAATCACATGATGATTTATAGTCGTTCCACTGACGTCTTATTAGGGTACATCCACTTTGAGAAAGAGCGTTTATTATATACCAATAGAAAAGTACCAGAGACTGAATATAATGATCAAAATTCATAGAAAAATTTGATTTTGTGGAGATGAGAATTGACGAAGATTAGAATTTCCAAAACCTTAATTAAAATAAATCTATTCAATGTCTTCTACTAATCCATTTAACGATCCTTTGAATTTTAGAAGAGCATACATAAGGATAGATTAATCTTTGGCAATTTCCCAAATTGTCCCTTAAAACTTCACAAATCAATATACTGAGCCCACAACCTGAAATTAGCTCAGAGGTCGTCTCAGACGTCTACCATATAGGCCAGATGTCTATGAAGAACCTCAGGAAAATTTTCATAGTAAGACCATACGTCTGGTCCATTTTACCAAACGTCTGGCTCCCTTTTTATTTCAGCTCGAACATCTGACCAAAAATTTGATGTCTAATGCAACACGTTGGTTGCACAACAAGCATGGTTAGACATCGGGCTCCTTTTTTGTTTCAACTCGGACATCTGACCAAAAAGTCAGATGTCTGATGCAACATGTTGGTTGCACAACAAGCATGGTCAGATGTCTGACCTACTCTGTCAAATGTCTGACCCACTTTGTCAAACGTTTGACCAGCTTGGTTAGACGTTCAAGATGAAATCAGTTGAAGCAGTCCTCGCCTTTTCACCTACAACTTTCTTCTACGAGCTTCGATTTGTGAACCGTCTTCTCCATTACAATGGTACTTCCAGCTACTTTTATTATACCATATAGTGTTACCAAATTTAACAATCCAACTCGTCACTATATCCATCTCCAATACCTTAACTAATTGTACCAAATCAACCTCTAACTTCTATTAGGGATTGCGGAATGGATCGTTAAGGAAAAACTAACACTAGAGAGAGGGTGAATTGTGTTTTTGAGAATTTTAACAAAATCTGAAACTTATATAATCTACTATATGAATCACACATCACAGAGATGTTGGGAAACAATGGCTGAGTCGCGGACTAGGTCGCTTTCTTGAAGACGATTCGGCGATCTAGTCGGAGGTGCAAACCAGTTCGTTCCTTCGCCGCCGCCTCTAGGATAAAACAACCTCAAAAACAATAACTGGTTTGCTTGCACAACAAATCAGTGCAGATTTGCACTTTCTGAATTAAAATACTGCTCGAGAATTTCTGAGAGAAATTTTTTAATGGCGGCTGAGAGAAAAGAGAATTGTGATTCGGTAGTTATTCTCGTTTGAAGCTAATGACAATATATAGGACGAGAATTAGGGTTAGGGTTTACTGATTAGTGGGCCGCTAAAATTAAGGGATAAGACTTTTTACCGTTGCAGAAATCTTTTCCATAAAAAACGGTTCGAAAAAGGCTAAGTTTTATGGTCCAAAAAATATAAGTGTCTACACCACAAAGCCCGAGCCCGAACCGGACCGGGCCGGGTCGGGTCGAGTCGGTCGGTCGCGCGCGCGTGTTTGGTGGTCATGATGCATGGTCTCCCTCCTCACAACAATGCATGTATTGGGAGCCCAAGGCCCCAACATGATCTCTTAGAAACAAGCATAAATACTTGTCTCTTCTATATAATCTCATGATGTGGGACTATTCACCCATAGGAACCATTCATACACTTATTCCATTATTTTTAATAATTCACTTAATGTTATAAAACATTTCCAACAATCCCCCACTTGAATTTTTAAAAGTATTTTCGAGCAGTTTCTTAAAAACATAAGATTGTGCATAAACAAAGGTGTCTTTTGACTTGAACCTTTGCATAGTGAATAAGATTCAGTTTTTACTAGAGTGACACGTAGTCTTGAATTCTATTCCTGACATCAAACCACACACAACCTTTTCTATAGTGCAATCGAATAAGCCCGTGCATTTATGGCCATGCACGTCTATCCTAGTTTAGTGAATGCTCTAGAAGTTTTGCCCGAAACTCCGTAGGAAACGGCCACATTTCCACATTCACAAAGGTGAGTCTATCAAGAGCACTCCTGAAGGTAGGTAGTCCACTCCATATAGAGTATAGATTTCATTAAGAGTTTCTATTAACTCATCCTCTAATCACTTCAGGAATACATGCTTCTTGGTTTATTAAATAGCATGTTCAACTCATATCACTACACAACTTGTTATTACCCATTGAACCTAGTTCTTGGGATCTCCAGTCATTTAGGTCGGGTTACCATTGTGCGTGACTCAACAATCCAAGGGCAATAGTCCCATTTTTTTTAGAAGAGTTATGGACTTTCTCTCTGGACAGTCCTTTCGTCAAAGGATCTGCCAAATTTTCCTCACTACGTACGTAATCCACTCTAACGGTACCTGTGGAAAGTAGTTCTCTAACCGTACTGTGCTTACGACGTATTTGTCATCTCTTACCGTTATAATAAAGGTTCTGAACTTTTGCAATAGCCACGGTACTATCGCAATGTATCAACACTGCCGGTATCGGTTTTTCCCATAAGGGAATCTCAGCTAGCAGATTTCTTAAATACTCTGCCTCTTCACTAGCTGTAGCTAGTGCTATCATCTCAGACTCCATAGTAGACTGAGCCAAAATAGTCTGTTTCTTGGATTTCCAAGAAACAGCTCCTCCAGCGATGCTAAATATATAGCCACTGGTCGCTTTAGAATCATCAGATAAGGTATTCCAGTCTGCATCGGAATATCCTTCAAGTACAGCTGGAAACCTTTCATAATGTAATCCAAGGTTCATGGTTCATTTAAGGTATCTCATTACCCTTTCAATAGCTTGTCTGTGCTCTATACTAGGTCTACTGGTAAACCTGCACAATAATCCCATGACATAGGCAATGTCGGGTCTAGTACAATCAGTGGCATACCGAAGGCTGCCAATGATGCTCGCATAATCAGACTGTCTTACACCTTCACCAGTGTTCTTAAATAACTTTACACTGTGTTCATATGGTGTACTTGCAGGTTTACAGTCAAAGTAATTATACTTCTTTAGTATATTCTCAATGTAATGAGATTGATCCAAAGAAATTCCCTTTTCTGACCTAGTAATCTTAATACCAAGGATTACACTCGCCTCACCTAGATATTTCATATCAAAATTGACACTTAATAATAAGGATTTGACTGAGTTTATGGCATGAATATTTGACCCAAAAATGAGTAGGTCATCTACATAAAGGCCTATAATAGTGCAAATGTCATTCTCAGATTTGTAATAAATGCATTTGTCACTTTCATTAACTTTGAAACCATTTGAAATGATTAAGTTATCAAATTTTTCATGCCATTGTTTAGGTGCTTGTTTTAAACCATATAATGATTTATCTAATTTACATACTTTATGTTCTTGACCATGTACTACAAATCCTTCAGGCTGATCCATATAAATTTCTTCGTCTAATTCACCATTCAAAAAAGTAGTTTTAACATCCATTTGGTGTATAAGTAAATTATGAATGGAAGCAAGTGAGATTAAAACCCGAATGGATGTTATTCTAGTTACAGGTGAAAAAGTGTCAAAGAAATCTATATTTTCTTTTTGTTTAAAACCTTTAGCTACTAGTCGTGCTTTATATTTATCTATAGTGCCATCAGGTTTTAATTTCTTTTTAAGTACCCATTTACAGCCTATAGATTTACAACCAAGGGGTAAATCAACCAAGTGCCAAGTCTTTTTGGATTCTAAAGAATCCATCTCATCATTTATAGCCTCTTGCCAAAAATCGGCATCTAAAGAAGATAAGGCCTCTTGGAGGTTTATGGGATCCTCCTCAATAGTAAAAGCACAAAAATCTGAACTGGAGTCTTTTATGGTTCTTGCTCTTTTACTTCTTCTAGGTTCAGCTTCAGAATTTTCATTAAGTTCTGTTCTAATTGGCATATTTGAGGTGCCCCCAATATTCCTTAATTTAAAAGGAAATTTAGTTTCATAAAAATCAGCATCATTTGATTCAATTATATTATGTGCATTAAGGTCATAAAATCTATATGCTTTGCTATTAATAGCATAGCTTACAAATGCACATTCATATGCTCTACTTGCCAATTTTATTCTCTTAGGGTCTGGAATGCGAACATAAGCTAAACAACCCCAAGTTCTAAAGTATGAGACATTGGGTTTATGATTCTTTAAAATTTCATAAGGAGAAATTTTATTCTTAGATTTAGGGATTCTATTCAGAACATAGCATACAGTCAATAAAATATCCCCCCACCAATGTTTTGCTGCACCAGAATTTAATAATATGGCAACTACTAGTTCGGTAAAGGTCCTATTTTTCCTTTCTGCTTTACCGTTCATTTCAGGAGAATAGGGTGCAGTTCTCTCATGTACTATACCATGTTGTTTATAGAAATCCAGAATTGAATTAGATTCGTATTCTGTTCCTCTATCACTACGAAGTCTCTTAATTTTTCTATTTTATTTATTCTCAATCTCAGTTTCGAATGTTTTAAACATGTCAAAAGCATCACTTTTATTTTTCATAAGGTAAACATATGTGAAATCAGAGCAGTCATCAATAAAAGTGATAAAATAACGATGTCCCTGTCTAGTCAGAGTGCCATCTAGTTCACATATGTCAGAATGAATCAAGTCTAAGGGTTCAGAAACTCTATCAACAGATTTGTGAGGTTTCTTTGTGATTTTAGCTTGTGTACAGAATTCACATTTATCAAGTTCAGATTATGTCATTTTAGGTATCATATCTAGGGTGCTCATGTTACGGATTATTCGATTATTAACATGACATAATCTAGAATGCCAGATATTAAAATCACACAACATGTAAGCAGAAGTAGTCACTTTATTAGATTCAACATTCAGTTTAAACATACCCTCACAAGCATAACCCTTTCCCACAAAAGTTCCCTTATAAGTTAGGGTGTACAAATCAGCCCCAATTACTTGAGTGAAACCAGCCTTATTAAGGAGGAAGCCAGAGACCAGATTCTTCCTTATTTCTGAAGTGTGCATAACATCTTTCAGAATTACAGTTTTTCCAGAGTGAACTTGATTTCCACATTGCCAATACCCGCAACTCTAGTGGTATGAGAGTCTCCCAACAGCACTTTCTGATTTTCAACAGCCGTGTATGTCGAGAACATGCCACGATCATAGCAGACATGGCGAGAAGCACCAGTGTCTACCCACCAACCCTCTGATCCACCAATAAGGTGAATCTCAGTAATCATAGCCGTAAGAGGCTCCTCAGTCAGGTTAGCCTGCGGTGCAGAGCTTGGCCTGTTCCGACACTTACGTGCCATATGACCTGGTTTTCCACAGTTGTAACATAGAAACAACTGTCCAGAGTCATTCTTTTGGGCTGGTTGCTGCTGTCCTTTTGGGTTTCCTTGCGGATTCCCATTCTGTTTGTTGCGCCTGTTCTGATTCTTAAAAGATTTCTGATTTGGTTTAAGAACAGCGGGTGTGGTCTTCTTAGTACTGTTGTTATTCACAATCAGCACCTCTTCTTTCTGGTCCTGCTTGCGTGCCTCCTCCTCAATACGGAGGCCTGTAATCAGGCTCTCTAAGGAAAATTCCTTAGTCTTATGTCGCAAGACATTCTTAAAATCTTTCCAGCTTGGGGGTAATTTGTCAGTGATAACAGCAATTTGAAATTGTTCATCCAAGACCATACCTTCAAAGATGATCTCATGAGCTATTTTCTGCAGCTCATGAGACTGCATCTCTACCGATCTATCATCAGTCATCTGGTACTTTAGGTAACGGCTCACAACATATTTCTTTGCCCTTGCCTCCTCTGTATCATATTTCTTCTTCAGCGCTTCCCAGATCTCCTTTGCTGTCTTTTCATCTGAGTTATAGTAATCATAGAGATCATCACTCAGTCCGTTCAGAATAAAGTCCTTGCATAAGTAATCCTGTTCAGTCCAGGTCTGCAGTTGCTTTGACTGTTCAGTCCATGATGCCATTTTCGCTGCATCAGCCTCATCAGGTTTATCTGGAAGCTGCGGTTTGTCAGTAGTCAGCGCAGCCACAACCTTTCTGATGGTGAGGAAGAACTCCATCTTTTGACGCCACCGTTTGAAATGCAAGCCTTCAAATCTGAATGGAGCAGCAATCACGAGAGGGTTCTAGAAAGCAGAGGGTGGAGCAGAATCGTCTAGGGTTGAGTTGGAAGCCATTGTTTCAGTTCGTCTTCAAATTGTTGGGAAACAATGACTGAGTCGCGGACTAGGTCGCTTTCTTGAAGACGATTCAGCGATCTGGTCGGAGGTGCAAACCAGTTCGTTTCTTTGTCGTCGCCTCTAGGATAAAACAGCCTCTAAAACAATAACTGATTTGCTTGCACAACAAATCAGTGCAGATTTGCGCTTTCTGAATTAAAATACTGCTCGAGAATTTCTGAGAGAAAATTTTTAATGGCGGCTGAGAGAAAAGAGAATTGTGATTCGGTAGTTATTCTAGTTTGAAGCTAATGACAATATATAGGACGAGAATTAGGGTTTACTGATTAGTGGGCCGCTAAAATTAAGGGATAAGACTTTTTACCGTTGCAGAAATCTTTTCCATAAAAAACGGTTCGAAAAAGGCTAAGTTTTATGGTCCAAAAAATAAAAGTATCTACACCACAAAGCCCAAGCCCAAGCCAGAGCCCGAACCGAACCGGGCCGGGTCGGGTCGAGTCGAGTCGGTCGATCGCGCGCGCGTGTGTGGTGGTCATGATGCATGGTCTCCCTCCTCACAACAATGCATGTATTGGGAGCCCAAGGCCCCAACACGATCTCTTAGAAACAAGTATAAAAACTTGTCTCTTCTATATAATCCCATGATGTGGGACTATTCACCCATAGGAGCCATTCATACACTTATTCCATTGTTTTTAATAATTCACTTAATGTTATAAAACACTTCCAAAAACTTTTATTATACCATATAGTGTTACCAAATTTAACAATCCAACTCGACACTATATCCATCTCCAATACCTTAACTAATTGTACAAAATCAACCTCTAACTTCTATTAGGGATTGCGGAATGGATCGTTAAGGAAAAACTAACACTAGAGGGAGGGTGAATAGTGTTTTGAGAATTTTAACAAAATCTGAAACTTATATAATCTACCATATGAATCACACATCACAGAGATAATCATAGACACAAAATCAAACACAAACACAAAGATAAACAAAAATAAAATGCATAAAAGGAAAGAACACACCGGATTTTATCCTGGTTCGCATTACTCCTACGTCCAGTCCCACGCAATGCTGGATTGCACAGAGTTTTATTACTATATTAATATCCAAGTGCAACCCCATTGATTTCAAGGCTACAAGATTAACACCGATTCCAAAACACCATTGATCAAGTATATTCCCCTTGATTTCACGGTTACAAGGTTAACACTGCTCCCGTTCCTTGATTTCACGGCTACAAGGAAACATCTTACCCAAATACTTCCCAAACAATTACAACAGCCCTATAACTCTTCAATAGTACTTCGATTCAGAGAGTAGTGAGTAGAGAGTGAGAAGAGAAGAAGTTTTATGTAAATAGAATTGATTTTGGCAGGGTATAAGTGTAGAAATCATAAAAATATGAAATATTAATGGTGTAAAGAAAGGGGATGAAGATGGAGAAGAAGAACGATTAAAAATTCTAAATCAGCCCCTATTTATAAGATTTGAAAGGTTACAATGCATCTGGAACATTACAAATGGTGAAAAGACACTTCCTTTCAAATTTAAATTTCTGACAGTTATATGTCGACATATCAACTTATGTATGTCGACATATCCATAATTTTTATGATTTTTAAACCAGAAACAAAACTAGTTGCTAAAATATTATTTTCCAAGTATAAAAACATAAGAAAACATTATTTAAACATATGATTAAAAACTTTATATATATTGATATAAAACTATATATAATATAATTATAAACATATATATAGAAATTTATAAAGAGATATTTATAAATATATATATATATATAAACAAAAAGGTTCTTTTGAAACTTATAGTTTAAATAAGAATATTATAATCAAATATAAACTTAGTATATATATATGATTTAATAAAACTAAAAATAAGAATACTTATGTTTGAAATCATAAGTTTGAAATTCTTGGAAGATTAAATTAGTTTGAGAGAAGTTTAAAATGAATTTGAAAACAGTTTTGAAATCAATTTTGAAAAGAGATAATCTGAAAAACAGAGTTTGAACCTGGAGTGTTATTCGGAGTCTAACATATAAACTAGACTCTATTACTATATTTTCTTGAACTCTTGAAATCTTGATTACCCATGAGTCTTGAATTATCTCTAAATTCCGAATCTCTTAAAACTATAAACTATACAGTCTTCAGTACTTAAGTTCTATATACAAATCCTACATATATATATATGTCTATATATTCTAGATAGAGATGCTAGTATATATTTTAAAATCAATGATAATTGAAATAAGGTTGTTGTCATCAAAACTCCATTCTCCAACAACTTCTACCAAACAATCTTGAGTGCTTCCCTAATGAGTTTCGGCATGGCCACCGCCCATTCCACTCCCTCAACGAGTTTAGGCAAATCCCCCATCCATCAATGTAGTGCTGAAAATACCTAACTCAAAAACCAGTCTCATAATAAAGTAAACATACTTGGGTGTAAAAGAGAGTACTTACCAAGAAAATAGAATTCAAACCTCTCACTGATACTCTTCATCATCATAACCAAGCTTCTCCCTTAGCCATGTCACACCGTGGCACTTAGCACTTCTCCTACCGAATTAAGTTCGAGTAATGCTCGAACTTCCTAACCGACAATGCTTTAGTAAACACATCCTTCGTATTATCCATTATGTACACCTTTTGAAGACATACTTGTTTGTCTTCATCCGCTGCTACTAGAAATGACTCTCTTGCTTTAATATGCTTTGTGAGAGAATTATAAGCCAATTTCTATGCCGAGTGAATAACACTTTGGCTATCCCATTAAATGCCAACACCATCATGTTCAAAATCATGTCATACAACGATCACTTAAAATAGAATGCCTCCTTTGCTGCTTCCACCATAGCTATCAACTCCGCCTCCATAGTGGGTAAAGTATTAGGGATTAAGATGTTGATGATGATGGTTTTGATAACAACAACCTTGGTCCAATTATTATTGTTATAAAATATATACTAATATTGTATCTAAGATATATATATATATATATATATATATATATATATATAGAAAATCTATGCAGGTATTAATTATTGAAGATTGTACAGTTTAGAGAATCAAGATTTCAAAGTAGAAGAGTTCAAGATATAAGGCTCATGAGTATCAAGAGTTCAAAAGTTCAAGAAATATAAAGTAATTGCGTCTAGTTGTCTTTTAGTTCTATTTAAAAAATGATTTCAATTTTTCTTCCTTATTTTAATTTTGTACCACTTTATTCTCAAATCTATTTTAACTCCTGTTTTAAAATTATACTTAATATATTTTTAACTCCTAATTCAAATTAATTATTACTTATAGATTTAATACTAATTCCATAGTTGTAATGGCCCGAATTTCCATACCCTTTGAATTGACTAATTACACCGCACGTCCAACCCAAATTGCACAGAAATACGAATCATTATTAGAATGAAGTTAGAGGATGAGAAATAGAAAGAAAGAAATATTAGAATAGAAGAAAACGAAGATCACAAACTCACAGCGGAACGAATAAAATATATTAAGTAACATAACTTTTGAAATACAAATCAGTAACTGTATATACATACCATCATCAGAGCATAACAATTATTCTTGGAACAGTTACAAACACCTGTTTCCAGATACGAACATAATACACAGCGGAAAAATATGATAGTTTGTAGCTAACTGGTGAAGCCTCCTGCTTCAACTCCTCCAAATGAATCTGTAAACTCCCGACTACTTGACTGCCCATACAAATATGGGCACCCAAGAGATTAGGGAAAACAAAATAAACTCTGGGTCAATCATGAGATTGGTGTGAGTAAACTCCAACCATTTGTTTAACTTTCAAAATCCTTTCAAAAAAAATGATAATCGTAAGACCGATCCACACATAAACACGGATGGTTTTTACCTTACGATAACCAAAAATATTTTTTTAATATCAAATCCAGTGATATTATAATAGTGTCTAAATCAAATAAAAAGAATCTAGGGGAACGCTTGCATCTCAAGCTCCATATATAATATTAAATCAAAAACCGCATGGCGCGTATTGGAGATTGGATTTCCAACATGACAAGGTATGGAACCACCTTCCGATAGTGTATCTCCAGAGGGGAATACACTGGGTTCAACAAGAACGTCTTGCAACCCAGCCCACACATGGCTGACCACTCATTTAACTTGAGTGTATTGAGCATATTATCACCAACGGTTGTGATTAACAACCGTTACCGAAAGCATACAGCAGTGAATAGAATAAGAAGCAAATGAATTTCTCTAGAACAGGTGTGATAATACCCCTAATGGGAATGACCCACATGGCCATGCTGCCTGCCCGATTTTTGCCATTTCCCGGGTGATGAGGCTTGAGGTCACGATTTCCTTTCAGCACATCTTGCCATCATTTACTTTGAAGGCCACATCATCAGATCCGTTCATATACGTTGTCCTGGGACTGGACAAACCAAAGGCACTATTCCATCAATCCATCTTGGGCAATTTCTACCTAGGATTAACAGAACAGCCCTTGTAATTCACTCCGTCTGCAATCATCTTTAGCATAAGCTGATTCGTAACGCTTATGCCAATACGGAGCGGTTATCAGATATTAGATCTGATCCCGGTCTTTCCGTATTGACAATGGAGGTATAAAATAAATCAAAACCTTGATAGTCGGTGATTTGACTATCAAAGAAACATCCATACAATCAACGGTCCTACTTCCAATTGGAAATTCTACCGATCAAGCATCAAACAACACTGGGCCCTTTTTAAATCAATTCCTTATTATATTACCATTTCCAATTCTCATTTCCCATCTTTCGTGTCCTTTCAAAACTCTATTTTCTCTCTCGATTCTTAAAAAAAACATTTCCAATATCCTAATTCCTTTACTCGAGAAAGTATCTCTTATTCCAGTTAGGAAACATTTCTAAATATCCACGAATCCTTATTTTCTATATTCAGAAAATATACCTTATTAATATCGGAAAATATTTCCATATTCCATTCCTTAATTCCTCGTTGACCAATCCATTACGCGTAGAAAATATCTCCCATTTTATTTGGGGAAAACATTTCAAAATCCTTTAATATTAATGCGATGTTATAAAACATCGTTATTACAACTCAAACTATTAATCATTTATCAACTAACCATATTGCTGACCAATCTTCACTATCGAACCTTAACCATTCCTCCATCAATCATGAAGACAATCAAGTTGGGGTATAATCACCTCTCAGAACTTAATTGAATGACATTCTAAATTTTGAAATAGTCAAAGCTCACAACTTCAACAAAACATCGCTTACGCGACTATCGGATTCAATCTAAGAATCCACTTCTTTTACGGAAAAATATTTATTATAACGGTAGCGTTATAATTGCTGTTCCAACATTAATTATAACTACAGCGTTATAATCGCTGTTTAGATTTACAAAACATTTACTATAACAACAACGTTATAATCGCTGTTTAGATTTACAAAACATTTACTATAACAACAGCGTTATATCACTGTTTCCAAATATTGGGTTTATAAAAATATAACTTTTACTTATTAATTCAATTAATAAGTAAATAAATAAATAAATAATTTTGATACAGATGGAAAGTAAAAATAACTACTTCCCTAAATTCGATATAATTGAATTTCCAATAAATAACTTTCTCTCGAATAATCTATATTCGATTTATATTCCTAATTTTGGAATTATTCTACCATATCAGGTTAATTCAAATTCCAAATTCACTTTTGAATTTATTCTTTCCAAATCATTACCAAATTCCTTTATAACCGTTCTAGTCTACGAAACATTATCACACTTTATTTTATATTCGAATTTTGAACTATAACTCATCGCTTTCTTTTAAAATGATCACCCATTTACTTTAATTCAATTTCCAATCTAGATTCATATTTCAAATCAAAATTTCTTTTAGAGATATTTCATTTGCAAAATATTTCCTTTAAACCATTATTCACTTTAATTGTGAATATATATTTCTTTATATATAATCAAATCAGTTTGATTTCGTATATTAGTTAATATTTTAACCATAAATTCTATTTATAACTTATATTCAGAATTTTTCATACAAATCTCATGTTATTCCAATCATTTAAATTCTTGTTTATAATTAGCTAAGATCAAATCTCAATTCCAAATATTGGTTTCAAAATTGATTTCTACTTTCCTATATGAATTCAAATTTGAATTTATATTTCAATTTATTTCATATTCTAAACTTTGGGATAAAACCCATTGTTTTCATTTCCCCTTTCTCATTTAAATTTCTAATTGTAAAATATCAGCTTTAAACCATTGTTCACTTCAAGCGTGAATAATATTTCTTCTATACAATCAATTCTTTTGACTTCATACCTTATAAATCCAAATTCTATTTATTATCTTCTAATGGTAAAATCATTCATAAAATCTTATTTCTGTTCCTTCCAATTTAAAACTCCTTATAATTTTCTTTAAAATCGCTAAATTCATATCCAATTACACCTATCGATTTCAAAACCGGTTTCCATATTCCAATTTATCCTAAGATAAATATTTTATCAAAACTATAAAAACGTTTAAATTGAACTGCTTGATTATTCATTTAACAAGTTTCTATTTCGAATACAGTCGAAATTTAATTTCTATTTTGAAAGTAAATTCTATTTTTAAATCTCAATTTCCTTCTCCACTCCGAAAATATTTTACGGTATTTAGAATACCAAGTTTCTAGGGCCAGGGTAATTTAAACACAACATAACCAATCCTAGATTTTATAACACATCAGATATCACAATATGTAGTAATATATATGTTGAGGAATACAGTTGGATCCCTCCAACCTGTTTCCCTGCATCCACAGATGTTAATCAATATCAGTGATATTATTTCACATCAATATGAAATATCAGAACTAATAATCGATCAACGATTAACTATATCAACCATTTCAGCCAATTTTATCAACCATGCATCCAAACAACCATCACACAGTATAAAATTACTATAAATAGATTTAAAACTCGATTATATAAAAATATAAAAGAGTCAGTGAGTTTATTCACATTGTTTCGTAGTTGGTGGTTCTGCTTTGGTTTCGTATAAAATCAAACAGACGTTTGATTTTATCACAATACTCTAGTACCTCTGCTCTTAGCGAAATCAGTTCTAATCTAGATTCTGTTGCTATGATTCTCACTTTATCGGTGTGGTTCAATTCTGTTTGCATATAATCAAGATATAACCATTAAAATTGTATGAATTAATAAATTAATTATTTTCCTTGAATTGAATGGTTAAGGTTAATTACATTTGTTTTTCCTTTGAGCAGATCGACCCTTATTTCTTCCTTACCAGCTCGTTTTTTATCATGTTTCCGTGTACTCATTCTTGTCTAAATTAACCCAACACACCTCTGTTTAGCAAACAGGATGATACCACCATCATCCCTGCACTTTATGTTTGGAACTACACCCTTAACATCACTAAACCACAAATACATTTGCTAAACTTTTTCTCTCCCTTTGTTCAAAAGCCAACCGCTTGTACAATAGTACAAGCTCCAAAACGCTAACAACCAACTGTCTCACATATTAGACTTCCCCTTCTCAATATTCTCCTCACTGTCATGCCTTATTCACTGTTATATTATCTGGTCTATCGTGCTCCTCTAACAACAGTATTCTTCAAACCCAGTTTGACTCATTCACCACACAACCAGAATGGAAACCAACTGCACTTACTTTCTTTCCTGAAATACTGATCCCTCATTCTAGTAAAAACCGCTGACAATATTATTGTTTTTTTTCTAATTACCCTATTTGTGTAACTAATCAAGATTAGTGCAAAATCAGCCCCTAACCTTTCGTTACCACCAATGATTCCCCAAGCGAACCGGCTTCCCTCCTTACCCTCTCATTTCCATGACTGCAACCCACTCCTTCTTCATGAAAAACCAAACAAAACTTCACCATTCGGAATCCTTCCACTCCGCCGCACCTACATCAATCTCAAGCCCCATCCAATCGCGTTAAATTCCTTCGAACAGTACTATAGAGAAAAGTAGCGATGCTCAACCCCCTGGAATCCCACCAAACTTTTCTGAAGCGCACGCCTACACCCTCATATACACCATCCCAACTCCTTTTCTATATCGCGTAGCCTTCTTCTTCGTTGTTACAGGAGAAGCGAAACGAACAAAAACATAACCGATAGCCCTAAATCTTAGCATATAGATGCGATTTATCCTCATCAATTCAAATACCATAACTGTTTTCCCAAATTGATATACCCTAGGCCACGCAAAATTACCTCCAGCAAATTAAATATAATCGAACCCTTCAAGTTGCATACCTGGTTGAGGAGAGTCTCTTTTTAAATCAAATACATAAGTTTGGAAATTTTAGAGTTTTGTTTTCATTTTTCTTGGAGTTTTGAAATGGCCGATTAAATTCTTAAGGAAGAGTTTTCGATGTTCTGAAGGGAGAAAAAGAACAGCGGTGGCTAGTTTTTTTCATAGATTTGGGTACCTTGATACACACGAAAATAAGGTGGTTTGGCACGCACGAAACTGATGGATTTGCAAGCACGGTATCCAATGGCTTGGAGGGCACGGCATTGAAACTTGGAGCGAACGCTGTTTCTGAAGTGTACAGGGAAAGCTAATTTTCATATGATATTAGTTTTTCATACCCTGCTACGTATAATCTCATTCACAGACGAGCTACCAGCGACAAAAATAAAAATATCATTATATTGAACAATGTTCTATGATCTTATAAATATAATAAAATAGACAAATCAACTTATTTGTGAAATTCCAAAAACGTTGAATAGGGTGTAAATTACATTAAAACAAAAAGTTGTTTATTTTCAAATTTAAAAATTACAGTGAAATTCTATAAATTAAATTATAATTACATCTCAAAAATCTTGCCATAATTAACTGTTTTTTTATTTTACAAAATTAATTTCATTAAAATCAGAGGTAGTTTGGAAGTTAAATCGATATAATATAAATCGATTCCGAAATAAACAAATTTATTAAAATTAAAATATTATGATCATATATATTCAAACAGAATATACCTATAGCTTTAAAATAATCATATTTGGATTTTAAATTAAAATATTATGATCATATATATTCAAAAAGAATATACCTATAGCTTCAAAACAATCATATTTGGATTTTAAACTTGATATTTCTATTTTTAAGTTAAAACGATATTCAATATATTTTAAAAAATCCATTAATTTTTTTATATAAATTCCTTAAAAATTTCTATATATAATTCAAATAATATTTAAAACAAATTTAAATATAAAAAATTCAATTGTTAAAAATCCGGGTCGTTACATTCCTTCCCCCTTAAAATAATTTCGTCCTCGAAATTGCTAAGCAGTAAAAATGTTATAACTCTAACTACTCACAACCTGCTTGGTTGAAATTCCATACTTTATATCTTCACATTCGTTTCTTACACATAACCTTTAATCCTCATATCGATACTCGATCTTTTCTTATTTATTCCTAACGATCCATCCACCACTTTTTGGGCACTCTATTAACACATTCTTACATATGCCCTTCTACGTATTCCACATTGATTTTAAATCCAATTATCTATTTCAATATTCCACTTGAAGTTTTATTAACCAACTCTGGTTTTCTTATTTCAATTACAATTAATACTTGATTATAAATTATCAAAAATTTCTTGAAAATTTATAACTCTTTAAATTTTCGAAAATTTTCGCCAACATCTCTTTTGCACGGCTCAGTCGGTACAACCACAACTCGCCTTTCCAGGCCTTCTCCAATCCAAAAGAAAATCAAAAAGCCAAGCAGCTTGCTCCATAGGCTCATAAATCCATCAAACCCAAGTAGTATTGTAAACATGTACCTTTTTGTCGGGTATAATTCTATCTCTTGCATTTGCTTCCATTCAATATCTGCTCAGCATACATATATATTTCAATCGGTTCCAAATCAATCCAACCTTTGGTCTTTAACTTTCTGATTAGTTCACTTCTATTCACTAATCCAAACTGAGTTCTATTTTAAAAAATCAACCATCTTATTCTGCTTGAATTTGATTCCATCACAGTTTAATTCCAAACAACAACATCCAATATATTTTCAACTTGTTCATTCACAAGTCGGATTCATTTTATTAATTCCAATTTCAAGCATTTCTCTTTGTTTAATTTTATTCTGGATTATCTCTAATCCAGTCCAATTTCATTTAACTTAAGTTAAATTTTAATTTATTTGACTCACTTCTACCATTTCAATCTATTTACTTTACAAGTTAAATTTTAGTTTCAGAATTAAAATTCCCGTCTTTCATTTCAAATCATATATATATTTATACACATATATTTATAATCAACTCAATTCAAAACATTAAAATTTCTAAAACATCTTGTCCTTTTCAAACAAATTTCCGATTAACGAATAATCACGGTAGCAATCTATCACTCGGAAACTTGAAAATTAAAACCAATAATGTCGCGATCCATTATCAGAATTATTTTCTCGCCACTGAAGTGATTTAAGTACTTAATATCTTTTAAAACCCATTTAAAATATTCTTATTCAAAAGTACTTTAAAGTATTGTTATATTACTTTATAATATTTCAATTTTTTTTAAACACCCGGAATTTAAATTCCAATTCTGGTTTGAACTAAATCTTGGTTTATCTCATTTGTATACATTATCCGTATACAAATTATATAATCATTTCAATATTTCATAATTCCTTTTGATTGTAATAACAATCAACACGTTCATATATAATAATTATTCCTTTTATATCAAAAGAATTTTTGGGAAAAATTATTTCACTTACCCATTTTAAAACAATACCGTATCAAATTGCTCTATTCGAGAGTTTAGTAACACTTATCGATACAGTTGTACATCATGTATCGACCAGAATTCATAAACTACTCAATAAACCAGTCAACACAATATAAAACAATTTTATATCAAATCTACAAATACGTGCTCATATATATATACACTTAAACTCAATCTAGGGTATTACTAACCCCATCTTTATTGAGTTACGCCAAAGAGCCAAGGTTATTACTCAACCATCAGCTCTGATACCAAATGTAACGGCCCGAATTTTCATACTCATTGAACTGACTAATTACACCACACGTGCAACCCAAATTGCACAGAAATACAAATCATTATTAGAATGAAGTTAGAGGATGACAAATAGAAAGAAAGAAATATTAGAGTAGAAGAAAATGAAGATCATAAACTCACAGCGGAACGAATAAAATATATTAAGTAACATAACTTTTGAAATGTAAATCAGTAACTGTATATACATACCTTCATCAGAGCACAATAGTTATTCCTGGAACAGTTATAAACACCTGTTTCCGGATACGAACATAATACATAGCGGAAAAATATGATAGTCTATAGCTAACTGGTGAAGCCTCCTACTTTAACTCCTCCAAGTGAATCTATAAAATTTCGACTACTTGACTGCCCGGACAAATACGATCACCCAAGAGTTTAAGGAAAACAAAATAAACTCTGGGTCAATCATGGGACTGGTGTGAATAAACTCCAACCATTTGTTTAACTTCCAAAATCCTTTCAAAATAAATGATAATCGTAAGACTGATCCACACATAAACACGGATGGTTTTTACCTTACGATAACCAAAAATATTTTTTTGATATCAAATCCAGTGATATTATAATAGTGTCTAAATCAAATAAATAGAATCTAGCGGAACGCTTGCATCTCATGCTCCGTATATAATATTAAATCAAAAACCGCATGGCGCTTATTGGAGATTGGATTTCCAATATGACAAGGTATGGAACCACCTTCCGATAGTGTATCTCTAGAGAGGAATACACTGGGTTCAACAAGAACGTCTTCCAACCCGGCCCACACATGGTTGACCACTCATTTAACTTGAGTGTATCGAGCATATTATCACCAACGGTTGTGATCAGCAACCGTTACCGAAAGCATACAGCAGTGAATAGAATAAGAAGCAAATGAATTTTCTCTAGATCAGGTGATAATACCCCTAATGGGAATGACCCACATGGCCATGCTGCCTGCCCTATTTTTGTCATTTCCCAGGTGATGAGGCTTGAGGTCACGATTTCCTTTCAGCACATCTTGCCATCATTTACTTTGAAGGCCACATCATCAGATCCATTCATACTTCATATACGTTGTCCTGGGACTGGACAAACCAAAGGCACTATTCCATCAATCCATCTTGGGAAATTTCAACCTAGGATTAACAGAACAACCCTTGTATTTTACTCCGTCTTCAATCATCTTCAGCATAAGCTGATTCATAATTCTTATGCCAATATGGAGTGGTTTTCAGATATTAAATCTGATCCTGGTCTCTCCGTATTGACAACGGAGGTATAAAATAAAGCAAAACCTTGATAGTCGGTGATTTAACTATCAAAGAAACATCCATACAATCAACGATCCTACTTCCAATTGGAAATTCTACCGATCAAGCATCAAACAACACTGGGCCCTTTTTAAATCAATTCCTTATTATATTATCATTTCCAATTCTCATTTCCCATCTTTCGTATCCTTTCAAAACTCTATTTTCTCTCTCGATTCTTAAAAAAAAACATTTCCAATATCCTAATTCCTTTACTCGAGAAAATATCTCTTATTCCAGTTAGGAAACATGTCTAAATATCCACAAATTCTTATTTTCTATATTCAGAAAATATACCTTATTAATATCGGAAAATATTTCCATGTTCCATTCCTTAATTCCTCGTTGACCAATACATTACGCGTAGAAAATATCTCTCATTTTATTTGGGGAAAACATTTCAAAATCCTTTAATATTAACGCGATGTTATAAAACATCGTTATCACAACTCAAACTATTAATCATTTATCAACTAACCATATTGCTGACCAATCTTCACTATCGAACCTTAACCATTCCTCCATCAATTATGAAGTCAATCAAGTTGGGGTACAATCACCTATCAGACCTCAATTGAATGATATTCTAAATTTTGAAATAGTCATAGCTCACAACTTCAACAAAACATCGCTTACGCGACTCTCAGATTCAATCTAAGAATCCACTTCTTTTACGGAAAAATATTTATTATAACGATAGCGTTATAATTGATGTTCCAACATTAATTATAACTACAGCGTTATAATCGCTGTTTAGATTTACAAAACATTTACTATAACAACAGCGTTATAATCACTGTTTAGATTTACAAAACATTTACTATAACAAAAGTGTTATATCGCTGTTTCCAAATATTTGGTTTATAAAAATATAACTTGTACTTATTAATTCAATTAAAAAGTAAATAATTAAATAATTAATTTTGATACAGACGGAAAGTAAAAATAACTACTTCCCTAAATTCGATATAATCGAATTTCCAATAAATAACTTTCTCTCGAATATTATATTCGATTTATATTCTGAATTTCGGAATTATTATACCATTTCAGGTTAATTCAAATTCTAAATCCACTTCTGAATTTATTCTTTCCAAATCGTTACCAAATTCCTTTATAACCATTCTAGTCTACGAAACATTATCACACTTTATTTTATATTCGGATTCTGAACTATAACACATCGTTTTCTTTTAAAATGATCACCCACTTCCTTTAATTCAATTTCCAATCTTGATTCATATTTCAAATCTAAATTTCTTTTAGAGATATTTCATTTGCAAAATATTTTTTTTAAACCATTATTCACTTTAATTGTCAATATATATTTCTTTATATATAATCAAGTTAGTTTGATTTCGCATATTAGTTAATATTTTAAACATAAATTCAATTTATAACTTATATTCAGATTTTTTCATACAAATCTAATGTTATTCCAATCATTTAAAATCTTGTTTATAATTTTCTTATATCAAATCTCAATTCCAAATATTGGTTTCATACTTCTCCATATGAATTCAAATTTGGATTTATATTTCAATTTATTTCATATTCTGAACTTTGGGACAAAACCCATTGTATTCATTTCCCCTTTCTCATTTAAATTTCTAATTGTAAAATATCAGCTTTAAACCATTGTTAACTTCAAGCATGAATAATATTTCTTCTATACAATCAATTCTTTTGACTTCATACCTTATAAATCCAAATTCTCTGTATTATCTTCTAATGGTAAAATCATTCACAAAATCTTATTTCTATTCCTTCCAATTTAAAACTCCTTATAATTTTCTTTAAAATCGCTAAATTCAAATCCAATTACACCTATCGATTTCAAAACTGGTTTCCATATTCCAATTTATCCTAAGATAGATATTTTATCAAAACTATAAAAACGTTTAAAATCAACTGCTTGATTATTCATTTAAATCTAGTTTCTATTTCGACTACAGTCGAAATTTAATTTCTATTTTGAAAGTAAATTCTATTTATAAATCTCAATTTCCTTCTTCGCTTCGAAAATATTTTACGGTATTTAGAATACCAAGTTTCTAGGGCCAGGGTAATTTAAACACAACATAACCAATCCTAGATTTTATAACACATCACATATCACAATCAAGCAGTAATACATATGTTGAGGAATCCAGTTGGATCCCTCCAACCTGTTTCCCTACATCCACAGATGTTAATCAGTATCAATGATATTATTTAACATCAATATGAAATATCAGAACTAATAATCGATCAACGATTAACTATATCAACCATTTCAATCAATTTTATCAACCACGCAACCAAACAACCATCACACAGTATAAAATTACTATAAATAGATTTAAAACTCGATTATATAAAAATATAAAAGAGTTAGTGAGTTTACTCACATTGTTTCGTAGTTGGCGGTTCTGCTTTGGTTTCGTATAAAATCAAACAGACGTTTGATTTTATCACAATACTCTAGTAGCTCTGCTATTAGCGAAATCAGTTCTAATGTAGATTCTGTCGCTATGATTCTCACGTGACCGGTCTGGTTCAATTCTGTTCACATATAATCAAGATATAACCATTAAAATTGTATGAATTAATAAATTAATTATTTTCCTTAAATTAAATGGTTAAGATTAATTACGTTTGTTTTTCCTTTAAGCATATCGACCCTTATTTCTTCCTTACCAGCTCGTTTTTTTATCACGTTTCCGTGTACTCATTCTTGTCTAAATTAACCCCACACACCTCTGTTTAGCAAACAGGATGATACCACCATCATCCATGCACTTTATGTTTGGAAGTACACCCTTAACATCACTAAACCACAAATACATCTGCCAAACTTTTTCTCCCCCTTTGTTCAAAAGCCAACCGCTTGTACAATAGTACAAGCTCCAAAACGCTAACAACCAACTATCTCACATATTAGACTTCCCCTTCTCAATATTCTCCTCACTGTCATGCCTTATTCATCATTATATTATCAGGTCTATCATGCTCCTCCAACAACAGTATTCTTCAAACCCAGTTTGACTCATTCACCACACAACCAGAATGGAAACCAACTGCACTTACTTTCTTTCCTGAAATACCGATCCCTCATTCTAGTAAAAACCGCTTACAATATTATTATCTTTCTCCAATTACCCTATTTGTGTGACTAATCAGGATTATTGCAAAATCAGCCCCTAACCTTTCGTTACCACCAATGATTCGCCAACCGATCCGGCTTCCCTCCTTACCTTCTCATTTCCGTGATTGCAACCCACTCCTTCACGAAAATCCAAACAAAACTTCACCATTCAGAATCCTTCCACTCCGCCGCACCTACATCAATCTCAAGCCCCATCCAATCGCGTTAAATTCCTTCGAGCAATACTACAGAGAAAATTAGCATTAGATTAATATTTATCAATTAAATTAAATAATTAATAAATATAATTAATAACTAATATTAAATAGTTAATAACTAATACTATTAAATAATTGATGATTAATAAATAATTTTTAATAATTAATATTTAGTAATAAAAGCTAATTATTTAATGTATTTAATTAATCTACAATTGTAAGAATTATTATTTAATAATTGCCATAGTTTAATAATTATTAATCAATTATTATTGATTTATTTACTATTTAATAACATATTCAATAATTAGTAATTATTGATTTGTAATACCTGTTGTCATAAGAAATGTGTATATATTAACTAATATATAATTATTAGGATATTCTTCAAATTCGGTCACACACATGTTCCTTGTTTCCCACCCTTTTTTCGTTTCTGCCTACCCATTTTCACTTAAACTCTAATTTGCTGCTTTCTCCATCTGTACTTAACCTTAAATTCCAATCCCACCGCAAACCCCTAAATACTGTGTTTCCAATCTCTGCTCGGCCGCTCATCTCCTCCTTCTCCCCTCTCACCCTCCTCAGACAATTTTCCACAAAACTCCTCCCCACCTCACTCAACCCGAACGAAAAATCTGGCAGCTCATCTCTGTAACACCCCACCTCCGCCAAGGTAACTCTTGCAAGTACATTGGCTTCGGAGGGGCGTTTAAACAAGGTAAACATGCATGCAGATATCACAAGACAGAACATATAAGTAAAACAGAGTAGTAAAGCAGCGGATAAAACTAACATTTCAAAACCAGAATTAAGTTACAACAAAGTACTTGGTCATTATTTTCCAACAAACAAAGTCTAGATAAAAGCATAACTGAAAAACTGAAATACATAAAGTACTATCCCCAAAATGAAGTGATAAACCATAGCTAGCTCAATGTCCAAAACCGTACATGAGCAAATCCAGTAAGCAAGCTGTAAAGATCCAAGCTAAGCTCCAATGTTCCCACCCTGAGAACCTGAGGGGGGGGGGAAACGGAAGAAAAGAGGCGAAAGAAAACAGGTCAGTCAAAAAGACTGGTAAGCCCTACTACTATCAGTCTATGAACTAGTAAAGTTAACTGGCATGAGAAGCTGAGATGAACATAAGGATAACAATATACTGGCATGATGATTAACTAACAAGATAGATAAAGATGTCATCGCATACTCAAGGTTAAGTTTTGCACCACGGTTGTACTAGCATTCTAACATGTCAAGTAAAACCAGAATTGATCCTTTGGCCCACGCTTGGCCCAATATCATGAGGTGACCTAAATCAAGGTCCAACTACACGGTCTAGTTGATCGGCTCCCTACAAGCCTAACTCGTCAAGTGTCGGTGTCATACGGCCCAAACATGCAATGTAGCTAACTGCGCTAGGTCCACCCCAGGGTGTATCAAGTCCTAGGGTGTAGACCTCGGACACCAATCAAGTATGCACAGTCTAGATCTACTGGTACCCGTGCCTGATTCTCCAACTCCGGACTACGTGCACGACCATAGTCCGCCTGGACCTACACCGGCGTACCTACTCAGCCGTCGTTTTGGTCGCTTACATGTCAGCCCAGTAATCGTGCCCCACCCTAGCCTAGTCCCTAGGGTCTTATGATACTATCAAGAGGGTTACTGCTGCAAAGGACCACGCCAGTAGGGTTTCTCAATGGGTTAAATGTGGTTAACCCGATCCAAACGTGGATTAAATTGGTTAAGTGTACCCAAGGTTCATGACTTAACCCCGATTAACCCATCAAGCCCAAATTGGTTAAGTATTAAGTGGACCATGACTTAACCCTAATCAGGAAGCATTCATTAACTCAATGTGCTTTAACCTCTCACATTAGACCTTGTTGTGGTTACTAGTTAAGCCGGGCGGGTCCGGGTAGCTTTACACCACAACTTGGTCTAACCTCGGGTTCGAGCACAACATGACCAACTTCTCACATTGGGTCCTATTGTTTGTAGCCACTAGTTAAGCCGGGCGGGTCCTGGTAGATTTATGCTACAAACTCAACCCAACCTCGAGTTGGCCACACTCATCTTTTCTAAGTGTCATGTCCATTATGTTTCCAAAACATAATTACATATCACGTCATGTTATAAAAACCATGTTCTTGTCATAATGTTACCCAACCCCAACGTAATCTCATCGTTTACATAATCGCAACATCGCATAAAGGATAAAATAGGGAACTTGGAATAATCATGACAAAAAGGTGTTGAAGCCACAAGTTTAACATGGTGGCATATGAAATGTACATATGTTCATATACTTGCATATTGCATTATTAGACTTCAAAAGTATGCATAAAACCAAACTTAGCATATAAGTGATACACGGTGATAAATGACATGTAGAAGTTGCTAGAAGTTCGCATTTAGCCTCACCATGCAAGTTATCATAAGGGGTATGATAACTTCCATGTTGCCAAAATGCAACCTTTAACATAAAGCTTGACGCTTTAAGCTCACAAACTCAAGTTTAACTTGCATAACATGATAACATGATCAACCCAAACTTGCATAACATGATAACATGATCAATCCAAACTTGCATAACATGATAACATGATCAACCCAAACTTGCATAACATGATAACATGATCAACCCAAACTTGCATAACATAGCAACATGTGTCAACTTGCATAATGATCAACCAAACTTGCATATCATAATGATCAACCAAACTTGCATATAATGATCAACCAAACTTGCATATCATGATGATCAACCAAACTTGCATATCATAATGATCAACCCCAAACTTGCATCATTCATTTAACTTTAGAGTTTCAAAAATGAAAGTAGAAAAGGGCTTACAATGCTATGAAGACACAAATAAATAGTTATTAAAAGATTGAGACGAAGCCCTTATGCAATCACCCAAATATGCAAGCTCCAAATGAAAAACCCTTGAGCCAAATCAATAAAAAACCTTGCTTTGTAATAGAAATGTTGCAACTTGACTTGAATGCAAACTAAGAACACTCATACAAGCTTGAAAACACTTGTATGCACTCAAAATCTCTCATATAAATAACTTAGAAATTTTAGCATGAGAGTGGAGGCCATGAGAGGAACAAATTTGACATAGTTTAGTTGTAGGATTGAATAATGATGATTTAGGCTAGGCTTAGGGGTCTTTTTATAGAAGATTAGGATAGTATTAGCCATAGGATTAACCCTAGATTCAATCCAAGCCATCAAATCCCGTCACTAGCCTCCAAAACAGGTCAAAACAGGCAAAATGGGTGCACCAGGCTGCCTGGGCCAACTAGGCAGGTCGACCCTGGGGTCGACTCCCCAGTCGACCTGGGGGGGGGGGGGGGAGGTCGACTCCCCAGTCGACCCCCCTGGGTCTGGCAGGAATTTTCCCGCCACTTCTGATTTTCTGAAATTTGAAATCTGTTTTGAATTTGAATTTTTCGTGAAACTTCGCGAGGCCATATCTTAGTCATACGGACTCCGATTTTCGAAAACTCGGACTCTATTTCGCGTATTTTTCCGAGACAAACGCAATGGCATAGCCCGTTTCCTTTGATTCAGATTTTACAGTTTAATTCTGCCTTGATTTGTGTTATAACATGTTATTCAAAAATACGGGTTATTACATTCTCCCCTCCTTAAAGGATTTCGTCCCCGAAATCTCCAAGTTAGGAAGAACGTATCCTACTATCCATCATCCATCTACTCAAAACATCATCCACGTGCAGTCATTGTCCTTAAAGGATTCTAAATGTTGTATGATCATATGCAAAGGTGTGTGTATATGTACTTATCTAATGCAAAAATCAGGCGGTTACTGATACAGTAAACCTCCTTAATGCAAAATATGATAGTGAAATGAGTCCATATGTATGCGAATTCCTAACATAATTTTATGATCTCTAAATGAGTGCACATAACATTCATCCATATGCAACATCCACGTGATAGCTCAACAAGTTTCATCCATGAATAAGTATAAGCACTCATGCATATGCAACATGAAAGTGTGTGAGCCGATCTTAGTGCCTAATGTGTATCATGCATCCACGAGTATCCACGTGCAAACACTTGCAACCACTTGCAACCATCAAGCATAACATGTTTCAAATACATGTTTCATCCAAAGGGTTCTTTCCTAAGGTTCTCATGACATGATTAACGAGATAACTAGATAAACAAGATAAACATGGATAGCAAAGGAGAGATGTATTAATTAGGAAAAGAGATCGAGAATGTACCCTCAAAAAGGAATGGATAAAGCCCACGCATCTTCTCCTCGGTTTCCCAAGTTGCGTCTTCCTCGGCATCGCTCCACTGAACTTTCACCAACTTGACCTCTCGATTCCTTAACTTCTTGATCTCTGTTCCCAAAATACGAATCGGAGCTTTTCTCAGGGTTGCCTCTTTCTCTACCTCAATGTCTTCGAGAATGCTTGGCTCAACCACCTCAGCGTACTCATGTAGGCACTTTCGGAGATGCGAGACATGAAAGACGTTATGCACTCCGACTAGCTTTTCGGGCAATTCCACCTTATAGGCCATCTTTCCAATTCTTTCTATGATAGGGAAGGGTCCTACGAACTTTGGTGCCAGCTTCCCAACTGCTCCAAAATGTACCACATTACGTAAAGGAGAAACCTTCACGAAAACCATGTCTCCCATTTCGAATTCCAAATCTGCCCTTCGCTTGTCAGCATAGAATTTCTGTCTATCTTGGGCCGCTTTCATCCTCCTTCTCACCAATTCAACTTTCTCGGATGTCTCTCGTATCATATCGGGCCCAAGTATAAGCCTATCTGTTGTCTCCCACCAACAAGATGGTGACCTACACGGCCTCCCATACAAAGCTTCAAATGGTGCCATCCCTATGCTGGCTTGATAGCTATTATTATAAGCAAACTCTACAAGAGGAAGGTGGTCTTCCCAAGTACCACCGAAGTCAAGAACACAGAGCCTCAAAAGATCTTCTAGCACTCTATTCACCCTTTCGGTTTGGCCATCTGTCTGGGGGTGATAGGCTGTACTCAGATTCAATCGTGTACCCATCGCTTCTTGCAAACTGTTCCAGAACTGGCTAGTGAAAATTGGGTCACGATCGCTGACTATGCTAGAAGGGACTCCATGCAACCGCACTATCTCTCAAAGATAAATAGATGCTAGCCATAATGCGGTCCTCTTGCTCTTTACTGGGATGAAGTGAGTACTCTTCGTAAGTCTGTCAACTATGACCCATATGCTTGTGTTCCCTCTCCTTGACCTAGGCAATCCATCCACAAAATCCATAGAAATACTCTCCCACTTCCATTGCGGGACCTCCAATGGATGTAATAGCCCACCTGGTTTCTTTGACTCGGCTTTCACTTGTTGGCACACCATGCACCTTGAAACATACTCTGCCACGTCTTTCTTCATTCCAGCCCAAAAGAAAATGCGCTTCATATCTATATAAATCTTATCTCCTCCCGGATGTATAGTCATCTTCAAGTGATGTGCTTCTTCGAGAACTTTATGCACCAAGTCTCCTACTTGCGGAACGCATAGCCTTCCATCACGCCTTAGCCAACCTTTATCATCAATGGTATATCTAGCAAGGTGACTAGATGTCTCACCCCGAATCAACTTATCCATGACCTCGACTATTTGCGGATCTTCCTTCTGTGAAGCCCCAACTTGATCAAGAAGTGTGGGTCTAAGCTCAAGGGATGCTAATGAACCCGTCATCGACTCAACAGTCGTCGTGAAATCAAAGGTCGCCAAGAATTCTAAGTTCTTCATCTCAATGAACAAGGGGCTCAAAGTCAACCTCCTTCTGCTTAGTGCATCTGCCACAACATTACCCTTGCCAGGGGTATAAGCTATCTCGAAGTCATAAGATGCCAAGAATTCCATACACCTTTGCTGCCTTAGATTCAGATCTTTTTGCGAGAAGAGGTACTTGAGTGACTTGTGATCAGTATACAACTCAAACCTTTCGCCTAAAAGATAGTGGCGCCAGGATTTGAGTGCAAAGACGATCGCCGCCAACTCTAAATCATGAGTGGGATAGTTCTTCTCATGAACTTTAAGTTGGCTACCCCCATAACATATCACTCTTCCCTCTTGCATCAGAACGACACCTAACCCCGTGCCACATGCATCTGTGTACACGGTAAACATCTTACCACTATCGGGTAATGCCAAAACTGGAGCTGAGGTAAGGGCTCTCTTGAGCCTTTGAAAAGCAAGCTCACACTCCAAGTCCCATGCAAAGACTAAGTTCTTCTTCGTCAACTTAGTAAGAGGGGTCGAAATCTTAGCGAAGTCCCTGATGAACTTCCTATAGTAGCCCGCCAGACCGAGAAAGCTTCTTACTTCGGTTGCATTCCTAGGAGTCTTCCAGTCTTGAACCACAACCACCTTCGTGGGATCCACCGCTATGCCTTGCTTAGAAACTATATGTCCAAGAAACCGAACCTCCCTTCTCCAAAAATGACATTTGGAGAACTTGGCTTTCAACTGATGCGCCCTAAACGTATCCATCACTTCCTTGAGATGCCTAGCATGCTCTTCCTCATCCTTTGAGAAGATCAGAATATCATCCACGAAGACAAAAAATTTGTTAAGGAACTCCCTGAACACCCTACTCATCAAGTCTACGAAGTAGGCGGGTGCATTAGTCAAACCGAATGGCATGACAAGCCATTCAAAGAATCCATCTGGAGTCCTAAACGCAGTTTTATCAATGCTATCCTCAGCTACTCTAAGCTGATGGAATCCGGTGGCTAGATCGAGCTGAGAGAAAACAGAAGCACCTACAAGCTGGTCAAAGAGATCATCAATTCTCGGCAACGAGTGCCTATTCTTCTTTGTCAGCTTGTTCAACTCTCGATAATCAACACCATCGGAGCACCCTATTCAGAAATGCTTCGCCTAATAAAATTCTTCTCAAGCAACTCCTTGATTTGCTTACTGAGCTCCCTTCTCTCACGAGGGGCCATGTGCCTAACGGGCAATGATACTGGCTTGGCATTATCAACTAGATAAATGCGAAAATCTATCTCTCGTTTAGGGGGTAACCCCTTAACTTCTTCAAAGACATCAGGATAGTCTCGGACCACCCTTACAGATTGCAGATCATCGATGGACGAGTCGAGAGATTCAAGATAACATAACATGACGGGACCTCTAGGGTTACAAGAAATTTCTAGGGTATTACCGAGGCGAGTCATGAGCCTCACCACCCTATGCTCACAATCGAGGATGGCTCCATGACTGGACAACCAATCCATGCCCAAGATCAACCCATATCCCGTGAATCCGAGAACCTAAACATTACACATGAATTCTATGCTCAAGATAGAAATTTTCAAATCCATACAAATCACAGGTGGATGGGCGGAACCCCCAATTGGATTTGAAACACTGACGGGAACTCAACTAGACTAGTACTTAAGTGCAAAACTTTCAACAAGATCAGAAATAAAACTATGCGATGCGCCAGAATCAAATAAGGTACGTACAGGAAAATCAGAAATAAAAACAAGGCTTTCTACAGAAATACTACCTCGATCAAAAGCTGGAAGAGTGAGGAGAGCCTGCAACTGCCCCCCCAAAGGGTCTTACTTGCTGAGTTTGTCCTTGCCCTTGTCCTTGCTTCTTGGGGCAATCCTTGCTAAAATGTCCAGATCCTCCGCACTGAAAACACTTGCCTAACTTCCTCTTCTTCTTCCTGCAATCTTTGGCTATGTGCCCAACGATCCGACAGAACTTGCACTTCCTTGTTTCCCTGGTCTTGTTGTCATTGCGATTGTTGTTGCCCCTGACCTCCTTCTTGCCACTCTTATCTTCCTCTTGAAGTAGGGCCGTATTCACCAAATTCTCGAAGGTCGCCCCCAGGGTATATGAGACATGGCCAAACCGCGCAGTGGCTCATTCAACCCTAGAGCAAAGTGTAGGGCCTTCTACCGAGCTGTGTTTACCAATTCTAGACCGAACTGAGCAAGTTGATTAAACTTGTCCACGTATTCCCTAACGGTCATGTCCCCTTGCTTTAGAGATAGGAACCTCTCCATCTGAAGGTTCTCTTCTGTCGATGATAGAAACTTTAGTCCAAACCTTCTCCTAAAGTCATCCCAAGTCTCAATTGGTCTAGTAGTGGTGGTGACTACCCACCAATAAGCAGCTTCCCCTTTTAATAGCCATACCGCCAACAGATCTTTCCTACGATCTTCCACATCAAAGATAGCAAAGAGGTCTTCAGTTTCCTTTAACCAGTTTCTTGCCTCCACAGAAGTCTCCGTTCCGACAAAATCCTTACAACCCATCGCCTTAAAGTCTTTGCAAAGCTCCGCGAAATTCGCTTGTGTATGCTGAGGGGGAGGAGGAATATCCGCGGGGCCGGCTTTATTCGCCCTTGCCTCCATGTACCTTCTAAACCAAATAGGTACTGGTACACCCTCCGGGATGGCAAAATTATCGGCCATACTGAAACGAAGGAAAAAAAAGATGGATAGATTCAGAACGAAGAAACGAAGGATAGTGCTAATGGCCTTTGGGGAATAGCCTTTCAAAATAACTAGACTTTTCTTGGAAAATACTTAATTGGTTTTGAAAATAATTTTTCAAAAGGTAAGTTTTAAAAACCTTTTGCTCAGATCTTGTAAACCTTATGCTCTGATACCAAATGTAATACCCCTCCTCCGCCAAGGTAACTCTTGGAAGTACATTGGCTTCGGAGGGGCGTTTAAACAAGGTAAACATGCATGCAGATATCACAAGACAGAACATATAAGTAAAACAGAGTAGTAAAGTAGCGGATAAAACTAACATTTCAAAACCAGAATTAAGTTACAACAAAGTACTTGGTCATTATTTTCCAACAAACAAAGTCTAGATAAAAGTATAACTGAAAAACTGAAATACATAAAGTACTATCCCCAAAATGAAGTGATAAACCATAGCTAGCTCAATGTCCAAAATCGTACATGAGCAAATCCAGTAAGCAAGCTGTAAAGATCCAAGCTAAGCTCCAATGTTCCCACCCTGAGAACCTGAGGGGGGGGGGGGGAAACGGAAGAAAGAGGCGAAAGAAAACAGGTCAGTCAAAAAGACTAGTAAGCCCTACTACTATCAGTCTATGAACTAGTAAAGTTAACTGGCATGAGAAGCTGAGATGAACATAAGGATAACAACATACTGGCATGATGATTAACTAACAAGATAGATAAAGATGTCATCGCATACTCAAGGTTAAGTTTTGCACCACGGTTGTACTAGCATTCTAACATGTCAAGTAAAACCAGAATTGATCCCTTGGCCCACGCTTGGCCCAATATCATGAGGTGACCTAAATCAAGGTCCAACTACATGGTCTACTTGATCGGCTCCCTACAAGCCTAACTTGTCAAGTGTCGGTGTCATACGGCCCAAACATGCAATGTAGCTAACTGCGCTAGGTCCACCCCAGGGTGTATCAAGTCCTAGGGTGTAGACCTCGGAAACCAATCAAGTATACACAGTCTAGATCTACTGGTACACGTGCCTGATTCTCCAACTCCGGACTACGTGCACGACCATAGTCCGCCTGGACCTACACCGGCGTACCTACTCAGCCGTCGTTTTGGTCGCTTACATGTCAGCCCAGTAATCGTGTCCCACCCTAGCCTAGTCCCTAGGGTCTTATGATACTATCAAGAGGGTTATTGCTGCAAAGGACCACGCCAGTAGGGTTTCTCAACGGGTTAAATGTGGTTAACCCGATCCAAACGTGGATTAAATTGGTTAAGTGTACCCAAGGTTCATGACTTAACCCCGATTAACCCATCAAGCCCAAATTGGTTAAGTATTAAGTGGACCATGACTTAACCCTAATCAGGAAGCATTCATTAACTCAATGTGCTTTAACCTCTCACATTAGACCTTGTTGTGGTTACTAGTTAAGCCGGGCGGGTCCGGGTAGCTTTACACCACAACTTGGTCTAACCTCGGGTTCGAGCACAACATGACCAACTTCTCACATTGGGTCCTATTGTTTGTAGCCACTAGTTAAGCCGGGCGGGTCCTGGTAGATTTATGCTACAAACTCAACCCAACCTCGAATTGGCCACACTCATCTTTTCTAAGTGTCATGTCCATTATGTTTCCAAAACATAATTACATATCACGTCATGTTATAAAAACCATGTTCTTGTCATAATGTTACCCAACCCCAACGTAATCCCATCGTTTACATAATCGCAACATCGCATAAAGGATAAAATAGGGAACTTGGCATAATCATGACAAAAAGGTGTTAAAGCCACAAGTTTAACATGGTGGCATATGAAATGTACATATGTTCATATACTTGCATATTGCATTATTAGACTTCAAAAGTATGCATAAAACCAAACTTAGCATATAAGTGATACATGGTGATAAATGACATGTAGAAGTTGCTAGAAGTTCGCATTTAGCCTCACATGCAAGTTATCATAAGGGGTATGATAACTTCCATGTTGCCAAAATGCAACCTTTGACATAAAGCTTGAAGCTTTAAGCTCACAAACTCAAGTTTAACTTGCATAACATGATAACATGATCAACCCAAACTTGCATAACATGATAACATGATCAATCCAAACTTGCATAACATGATAACATGATCAGCCCAAACTTGCATAACATGATAACATGATCAACCCAAACTTGCATAACATAGCAACATGTGTCAACTTGCAGATCAACCAAACTTGCATATCATAATGATCAACCAAACTTGCATATAATGATCAACCAAACTTGCATATCATGATGATCAACCAAACTTGCATATCATAATGATCAACCCCAAACTTGCATCATTCATTTAACTTTAGAGTTTCAAAAATGAAAGTAGAAAAGGGCTTACAATGCTATGAAGACACAAATAAATAGTTATTAAAAGATTGAGACGAAGCCCTTATGCAATCACCCAAATATGCAAGCTCCAAATGAAAAACCCTTGAGCCAAATCAATAAAAACCCTTGCTTTGTAATAGAAATGTTGCAACTTGACTTGAATGCAAACTAACAACACTCATACAAGCTTGAAAACACTTGTATGCACTCAAAATCTCTCATATAAATAACTTAGAAATTTTAGCATTAGAGTGGAGGCCATGAGAGGAACAAATTTGACATAGTTTAGTTGTAGGATTGAATAATGATGATTTAGGCTAGGCTTAGGGGTCTTTTTATAGAAGATTAGGATAGTATTAGCCATAGGATTAACCCTAGATTCAATCCAAGCCATCAAATCCCGTCACTAGCCTCCAAAACAGGTCAAAACAGCCAAAATGGGTGCACCAGGCTGCCTGGGCCGACCAGGCAGGTCGACTCCCAGGTCGACCCTGGGGTCGACTCCCCAGTCAACCTGGGGGGGGGGGGGAGGTCGACTCCCCAGTCGACCCCCAGGTCGACCCCCCTGGGTCTGGCGGGAATTTTCCCGCCACTTCTGATTTTCTGAAATTTGAAATCTGTTTTGAATTTTTCGTGAAACTTCGCGAGGCCATATCTTGGTCATACGGACTCTGATTTTCGAAAATTCGGACTCTATTTCGCGTATTTTTCCGAGATGAACGCAATGGCATAGCCCGTTTCCCTTGATTCATATTTTACAGTTTAATTCTGCCTTGATTTGTGTTATAACATGTTATTCAAAAATACGGGTTGTTACAATCTCCGTACACGCCTATTTCTTTGCTCCCTTATTTCGTTCATTAATTTTTTCATCCTAGGTAATTGTTTCTCCTACCTTTCGCACATTTTTTTAATCAACTCACATCAGGTTTCTTTCAGTTTGCTACCTGATTTTTGATATCTTAATTACCCATTAAAGACATCCATTTCTGTTCGCTACCTGCATGGAGTCCATATAAAGGTCATCTTTTGAGTAGTCGCTTCACCCCCATAAAAATCATGTTTTGTGGAGGAGGGCCTGACTGCAACGAGAATTCATACATGTTTGGACTATTTAATCTTTCACAAAAATAATATCCGCTAGGCTGAACTGTGATAAGACGTTGAATTTTCAAATAAGATGTTATCTTATTAGCTTCACCGGAAATTCTCCTTTTGTACTATTAAATTATTGCGGTTGAATATTGATTACAGCATGAATTTGACAATCCTTTTGTTATGCATATTATTTTCATTCCGGTTGTTCATTTGAAAGCTCAAATGACTTTACTTGTTCCAATCATGATTTAAAGCTTTAGAACATCCATGTGAAATATTATGTCAGTGAAAGGCTAGTTCTCGAGGCAATTCCTGCCATGTCCTTCGCGGAGAGCTTTGTGTATTAAATTCTTTTTTTCCTTATCCTATAGTTATGAAGGAATATCAAATATATTACCTGTAGTCATAAAGTGAACGCTCATGTTAAGTAGTAATTGTCTTTTGTTGCTTGTTTTGATGCTTATGAACACACATTGTTTCTCAAGTTTGGGGTAGCATACTACCACTGTACAATTCGCCAGCTATTTGTTTTGGAGGTTTTGGAGATGGACAAGGAGATTTCCCGCTCATAGATCTTGGTATGCATACCTCAAAAAATAAACCTTTTTGATTTCTCAATGTTTGGCAGTTATCTTTTTAGGGTTAACAATAACTGATGTTGATATGTTCTTCTGTTTGATAGAGCAACCAGTGAAATATTAGGCAAAGCCTTTGATCATATATGCCAACACTGTAACAACCCGGGAAATCTGAGCCAATTTAATTTTTTATTTTGGCAATTTTAATGAGTTTTGGATATTTAAAATGAATTATTTTAAATAATAACGATGAGAAATTTATTTTGAATGGAATTCGAACGTATATATTTATATAGATCGTCGTTAGAATATAAATATTTTATTTTAATTATAAAAGGAATTGAAAATGGCGCGGTAGTTTGAAAATTCGATTTCAAAGTTCAAATGAATGTACCGGGTGCAAAATAAACCGAATTTTGGCGAAACCAAAAATATTTGAATCTAGTTGAGGATATCTTTCCAACGAATCCGAAAAATCAAAATTTCATAGCGGGGATAAAAAGTTACATCCGGTTGAAAATTCAAAATAGTCGCTATGGAATTTCGGCCCTTAAAAATGGAAATTTTGCAAACGACCTCGGTTTTCGACGAAACCACTTTTGTAGGATCCGTGATGTCAAGTTATTGCTAAATTACAAAATTCATAATTTTTCGAATCAATATGTGAGAGTGGCAAAGGAAAACGCGTTTGACCAGTTTCAGTTGATTTTAATCGACTGGAAAATGGCCATTTTTCAAACGGTATCAGAATCTGACGAAATTAGTTTTGTTAGGACCGTATCGTCAATACGAGGCTAGAAAATATTTTTCGGGAATTTTTAGAGGCTGTATGTGGTCCCGGTAAATTGAAATGCGCGTTCAAATTCAATATATAGAGTTAATATTTTGATTTTGACAAAAAATGATCGAAGCGATCGAATCAGCTTACGATACATATCCCATTGTGTTCGAAATGGGGGTAATTAGCTATGGACGATAGTCAGTGGGTTCGATTTCGAGTTCGAAATTAAAAGTTGCTTTTTGAAATTAAATAATTAAATAAATAAATTAATTAAATAAAACCCCCTGGCCCCTCTCTCCTTATATCCTCTCAGGCACCCCCCCGTTCAATTGGAAAATCAAACAAAAAATAAAAAAATAAAAAAAAGAAGAAAAAGGGGATCGACGGCGGGGGGAAAACTGTCGCCGCCCCATCGCGGTCGCCGCCTCCAGGTGGCGTGCCCACTACCGAAGAACCCCTCCTCCTCTCGCACACCTCCTCCCCTTCTCCTTCTCCCTCTTCTCTCCGTTCCCCTAAACCCAACCCCACTGAACCCCCAAACCACCCAAAACCCTAACCCGCCGCACCCCAGACCACCGTCCGACCTTCCCTCAGCGTCCTCCCGCCTCCACAACACCTCCACCTCGAGCCACCCCATCTCTGACACAGCAGATCACTCCCCTTCCAATGTAAGTTTTTTCCCTCTTTTCTTCGATTTTAAATCCCTAGAAAAACAGATTTCAGTTATAGGAAAAATTGATTTTTGTTTATAGGAAAAACCGATTTTTTATTTATAGGAAGCTTTGATTTTTAAAATATGATTTTTATATGATAGGAATAATAAAAATGTGATTTTTATAGCGATGATATAAAAATTCGATCTTTATATTATAAGTAGATATAAAAATATAATTTTTATATAGGAAGGAGTGTTATAAAAATATAATCTTTATTGGAAGAAGAGCGATATAAAAATATAATTTTTATATAGAGAATAACGTGATAAAAATGTGATCTTTATTATATGAACACCGTTATAAAAATATAATTTTTATCTATATAGTAGAGGCATAAAAATGTGATTTTTATACATGTAGTGGCTACGGACAATGAAATTGACAAAAGGCAAGCACGGCGAAGATTTCTACATAAGAAGAGTCGTGGCATTTGCTTTAGCTTGGGTGAGAACTTCTCACTTTAAATCTTGTTTTATAGTTAAAATTATATACTAGGATGCAGACAGTGCTTAGCAGCACCCGACACCCGTCGTCCACAGACCCTGGACGGCTTGTTTGATTAATGTATTGTGAAAATTGATTGTGAAGTGGAGTGATTGAAAATATATATTCATGTGTTAAAATAAATTAATTATCGTTAAAAATATTATTTTTAATGTGAATGTGAATAAATAAGTATTCATTTACAAACCGGACGGTTTGTTTATGTACACCTATTTGAAGGATATTGATTGGGACGATAAATTTTGCACATCGCCCAACTACACAAATAATATTCAGTGTTTGTGGATTGAAACCCCACACGGGTGTTGGGATGATATTTGACGTACACTAATCCCAATTGTTTAGTGGTATGTCGATCGTTTGATTGGCACACTGTATGAGCGTTAATTATTTATATTTAATGCTTATGCAGTTGTGTGGTGCACTTTGGATGATGGTTGATTATTTATCATTGCTATTTATATACAGATGTTGTATGGAAACCATATAATTAACATTATATGGTAATTGATTGGGCCTTATTCCAATTGGGAAAATAAAGAATAAAGAAGATTCATGTGTTGAATAGAATAAATGGTCATGTGTTGACGATGCTCATGTGTTGAGAGTATTCATGTGTTGAGTAAAATATTTTAACAATAAAATTTACATCGTTATCATATTTAAGATTAGGAACTAACTGGAAACTAGATAAGATGAGTGGTTTCCTAGGTATTGATCAGATGTTTGTTTCGGCCTTCGGGGTTAATACTTAGGGAATCATTCTCTTACTACTTTACGGTTGGAGTCTGATTAAAAATCAAACGATAGATACCATAATTTTATAAAATATATTAAACAATAAAAATGTCATGTGTTGACAGTGCTCATGTGTTGAGAATATTCATGTGTTGAAAGGAAAATAGATTCATGTGTTGAATAGAATAAATATTCATTTGTTGAATAGAATAACGAAGTTATTGAAATATATAAAGCCGTGTTGATTAGAGATGCGCTATTTTGATGTGAACGATATTTATATCGATTATATTCGTTTATATAATGAATATAGAAAAGGAAGTGATTTCAAAATATTATCATTTGTATATCGATGATGTGGAATATTCAATTTTGATTCGAAATTGAATATGAAGTTGAAATCGTTTCGAAAACGAATTTAAAATGATTTATAAAATACGTTTTAAAAGGAAATCGATGAAATATATATAATATATATAAATATATATATTATATAATGGCCTGAATAGAATGCGCCGCGCTGCGGTAGTTCGTGAATTTCGACCATTGACTTCGAATTGACGTTGCGGGAGATCCGATCGTCAGACTCTCCTGAAACTGGAACCGTTGGGTTCGTATCGAAAAGAGCTTTCCAATGAAAAGTAGAAATTTGAAATCTAACGGTTGGATTTGGAATTATGTCCAAATCAAATTTGGAAAAGGTCGCTATAACTGCAGTTCGATGGCCGTTGATGGAAATCGACTGTACGGACCTTGATAAAATTATTAAAAATATCAATAATTTGTGTAAAATCATAAGAAATGATTTGGGAAGAATTGGGATGAAAACCCCCACATTTGAAAGGATAAAAATATATTTTTATCGAAATGAACTAGTTTTGAACTAGAATAAAAAAAATTTAATTATTTTTTTTAATATATAAAATTGGATTTGAACTGGTTTTTAAAAATAATCAGAATTCCAATACGTGAATTGGGATGGATTTGAATCGAAATTATCTTCAGAATATTTCGATGTTGGATTTCGTGATTATACAAATATTGTTGTGGAAATTTGAAAGATATATTTATATCGTTATTTCCAACACGATATTTGTTGGTCATAGAATTTGATGTTGAATATAAACCGATATATATTCTATTCAGAGCCTTGTATTTAATATCAAATGTGATTTGGGTTTATCGTGAATCGTGTTTTAGATGACGTTGGTTCTTTAACCCAGTTAAAGACAGGATATTAATTTTTAAAAAGATTAAAACTAAGTGGAGTTTTAATGAATCTTTATTTAGAGTGAAGTGATCGAGAATGGAGCACCACCAGTTTTGCTCTAGAGCGATAGTTAAATCTTTAATTATATTTGAACGTGAAATGGTAATTAATTTTACCAATAACACCGTGGTGTTAGATATGGAGTATTACAAGTATTTTCCTTGGGATGAATAGGTTGGGATTGGGAAATAAAATAAATAATTACTTCGGTGTGGTTCGCTAATCCCGACTAGTTTGGAAAACCATAATACAGTTTGAAAAGATATCCTAAGGAAGGTTAAAGAATAAATTTAGAAGAATTTATGTTTGATAAAATTAATGGGAACCTTTCCCTAAGAATGTGAAAATTTGATTAAAAGAATATTCTAAATTGGAATGAGGCGTATGTTATGTTTGTGTAACACGTGTTTATTATATATGCGGGTTATTCGGAACGGCCGTGTTTATACCCATTCCGAATAACCGATTCGGCGATAAGTCGAAGATGAAGATGGTGATTGAAGACCGGAAGTCTTCACATCGTTTGGGTGATTACTGATGATCTTGATTGGGCTGTACACCCAAGAGGAGTGAATCAGTTGGTGATCGTCCAGATGTACTTGGAGATCAATGGATATGCGAGGAAAGTGCTTCCGGTTTCGTTCAGACCCAGAACGAACTTGTAAATGAACTGTGTGTCTGACATTGGATTTTATACGGTGTTGATTGATCTCTATTAAATATACATCTGTTTGGCGGCGGAGAATTTAGTCTCTTGCTTAACGCCCTTCTCTGAGACGTACGAGCTCAGAGGTTATATATCGATGGACATCAGTTGCATGGAGTGAATTGCCTGTGTGGCACGCCTAAGTGGCAAATGATCAAGGCTTCTGTTGAAAAGCAAAGTCTTGTGATTGATGATCAAAGCACGACCTGTGTGGCGCAGCTTTGTGTATGGCGTTAATTCGCGAGCCTCACACTCCGGTATGAGTCAAAAACGGGATAGTGACTGCAGGGAGAGCACGACGTTTCTTTCTAGCTAGTGGTGATGTCAGTGCTTAAACAGGCTGACATTTATATACTTTTCACCTATGTGGTTGTTGGAATGCGAGGCGCCTCGGATATAGGTCTGTTAGGACCGGGAAACGTGTGTTCAGGAATAACTAATCCTCAAAAGTAAGAGAGGACCGGCCCTGAAGATCCAAGGATTGCTGTGTGCGGTCTTGGGACATTTGCTAGAGTGTCTCGAACGAGAGGAGCTTGCCCCTTGCCTCGACTCATGACGGAAATCCAATTTCCAATACGTGATATTGCGGTTTTACTTGTAGAGCCTAGTATGGCGACATGATAGATGGTACCCATGCCGCCTAGGATTGATATTTATGATTGAAATTATTTTGGCACTATACACTTAATGTAGTATCAAATGATTTGTTTTAAACGTACCAAGCATGTTTGGCTATTATAAGGGAAAACCCTATCCTCCGGCTTGCGTTGCATTATGTGATGGGACCTGGGTCTTATAATACTTCATTTTTTCAAAAAGCATTGCGCTGTTTTGTTATATACACTAGTGTTCTTGGGAGGAAACCTGTTCCATGTTATATGGTGTGGTCCCTTGAATTACTCTCTTTTAAATTAAAGTTTTAAATAACTGTTTTAGTTCTCACACCAGTCACATGACTGACCTAGAGTTTATTGTTTTAACCTAAACTCTGGGTGTCATTATTTTCGACATGGGCAGCTAGTAGTTTTGGTTTTGCAGATCTATATTCACAGGATCCTGAATTACAGCTGGAACGATGCTCGGAAAGCTCAGTATCCGTGTATTACTTTCAGTTGTGTTTTGTATTGTTTTTCCGCTGTTATGTAATTTATTGTAATCCCTGATATTTATCGAATGTATAATATTTATTCCTACTCTGTATATTCTTGTATTCTGATGGAATTGTTGTAATAAACAATGAAATGTTCTTCTGTTTGCGTTCCGATGTGTGTTGTTCTCAAGGCAATTCGGGCTTTCCTTACCTGGGAAGTTCGGGTCGCTACAGAGTGGTATCAGAGCTTTGGTTTACAAAGCTCGAGAACAAGACACATTAGAACCAAACGAAAGAATTCATCAGATATTGGATTAGTAATATCCAATTAGAATTACTTGTTAGAGATGGGATCAGTAGTATCCTAGAACGAGTGTGAAGAGTATATTTTTAAAATGAAGACAAATTTTGTTTTGAAATTTATATCGTTTTATTCGTATTTGAATATTTTATTTGTATTGAATTTGGACAATCGAGTATATAAAGATTTTGCATATACGCGTCATGAACGTATATTCGAAGTTTTAATATACTGGGTAGATATAAATCACACTCTGGTCGCCTGGAGATGATTCTACTGATGACGTACGACACCAGTAGTTTATGTTCGAGTTTCGAAGGTATGCTATCTATATATTTCCATTAGACTGGTGTGAAAACCAAAACTTACTTAGGATTATTTGTTGTGATTTGGCACCAAAAACATGATTTTCTGTGTATATATCAAAATTATGAATTTGAAAAGCTAATCAACTAATTGACCGATGGTTGTGTTGTTTGTTTATTTGTTTGATATTTTTAACCATTTGTGCCAAATTGAACCAAATATTGAACTATATTGAAAAATGGTTACAAATGCATGCATACACATGTACTTACATTGAACAGGTCATAGCAAGGAGGCTAGAGCCGAAGAATAAAATTGTTTGCCCGACAAATAGGTACATGTTTATTGTATTTCTTGGGTTTGGATGATTTTATGAGCCAATTGGCTTTTTCTTTTTCTTTTTCTTTTGGATTGAAGAAGGCCATGGGAGCTATATGAAGTATCCCGAAGTCCCCGGTGCATGGGAGATTATGGCGAAATTTTTCGACAATTTAGGGTGTTAGCCAAATTTTTGAAGAATTTGAAAAGTTCTTAGAAACTGAAAAGTTGAAGAACGTAAGCCGTAAAGAAAATAATAAAAGTTGGGTTGGTTTGTAAAACAACTTTCAGCTTCGTTCCTTTTCGGGGACGAAAAGTTTTAAGTGGGGGAGATTGTAACAACCTAGGAAATCTGAGCCAATTTAAAATTTTTATTTTGGCAATTTTAATGAATTTTGAATATTTAAAATGAATTATTTTAAATAATAACGACGAGAAATTTATTTTGAATGGAATTCGAACGTATTTATTTATATAGATCGTCGTTAGAATATAAATATTTTATTTTAATTATAAAAGGAATTGAAAATGGCGCGGTAGTTTGAAAATTCGATTTCAAAGTTCAAATGAATGTACCGGGTGCAAAATAAACCGGATTTTGGCGAAACCAAAAATATTTGAATCTAGTTGATGATATCTTTCCAACAAATCCGAAAAATCAAAATTTCATAGCGGGGATAAAAAGTTACGTCCAGTTGAAAATTCAGAATAGTCGCTATGGATTTCGGCCCTTAAAAATGGAAATTTTGCAAACGACCTCGGTTTTCGATGAAACCACTTTTGTTGGATCCGGGATGTCAAGTTATTGCTAGGTTCCAAAATTCATAATTTTTCGAATCAATATGTGAGCGTGGCAAAGGAAAACGTGTTTGACCAGTTTTAGTTGGTTTTAATCGACTGGAAAATGGCCATGTTTCAAACGGTCTCAAAATCTGATAAAATTAGTTTTGTTAGGACCGTATCGTCAATATGAAGCTAGAAAATATTTTTTGGGAATTTTAGAGGCTGTATGTGGGCCCGGTAAATTGAAATACGCGTTCAAATTCAATATATAGAGTTATATTTTGATTTTGACAAAAACTGATCGAAACGATCGAATCAGCTTACGATACATATCCCATTGTGTTCGGAATGGGGGTAATTAGCTATGGACGACAGTCGGTGGGTTCGATTTCGAGTTCGAAATTAAAAGTTTCTTTTTGAAATTAAATAATTAAATAAATAAAAAAATTAAATAAAACCCCCTGGCCCCTCTCCCCTTATATCCTCTCAGGCACCCCACGTTCAATTGGAAAATCAAACGAAAAAAAGAAAAAAGAAAAAGGGGATCAACGGCGGGGGGGAAAACCGCCGCCGCCCCATCGCGGCGGCCGCCACCTCTAGGTGGCGCGCCCACCACCGAAGACCCCCCTCCTCCTCTCGCACACCTCCTCCCCTTCTCCTTCTCCCTCTTCTCTCAGTTCCCCAAAACCCAACCTCGCCGAACCCCCAAATCACCCAAAACCCTAACCCGCCGAACCCCCAAACCACCCAAAACCCTAACCCGCCGCACCCCAGACCACCGTCCGACCTTCCCTAAGCCTCCTCCCGCCTCCACAGCACCTCCACCTCAAGCCACCCCATCTCCGACGCAGCAGACCACCCCCCCTCCAATGTAAGTTTTTTCCCTCTTTTCTTCGATTTTAAATCCCTAGAAAAACTGATTTCGGTTATAGGAAAAACTGATTTTGGTTTATAGGAAAAACTGATTTTTTTATTTATAGGAAGCTTTGATTTTTAAAATATGGTTTTTATATGATAGGAATAATAAAAATGTGATTTTTATAGCGATGATATAAAAATTCGATCTTTATATTAGAAGTAGATATAAAAATATAATTTTTATATAGGAAGGAGCGTTATAAAAATATAATCTTTATTGGAAAAAGAGCGATATAAAAATATAATTTTTATATAGAGAATAGCGTGATAAAAATGTGATCTTTATTATATGAACACCATTATAAAAATATAATTTTTATCTATATAGTAGAGGCATAAAAATGTGATTTTTATACATGTAGTGGCTACGGACAATGAAATTGACAAAAGGCAAGCACGGCGAAGATTTCTACATAAGAAGAGTCGTGACATTTGGTTTAGCTTGGATGAGAACTTCTCACTTTAAATCTTTTTTTCTAGTTAAAATTATATACTAGGATGCAGACGGTGCTTAGCAGCACCCGACACCCATCGTCTACAGACCATGGGCGGCTTGTTTGTTTGATTGATGTATTGTGAAAATTGATTGTGATGTGGAGTGATTGAAAATATATATTCATGTGTTGAAATAAATAAATTATCGTTAAAAATATAATTTTTAACGTGAATGTGAATAAATAAATATTCATTTACAAACCGGAGGGTTTGTTTATGTACACCTATTTGAAGGATATTGATTGGGGCGATAAATTTTACACATCGCCCAACTGCACAAATGATATTCAATGTTTGTGGATTGAAACCCCACACGGGTGTTGGGATGTTATTTGACGTATACTAATCCGAATTGTTTAGTGGTATGTCGATCATTTGATTGACAGACTGTATGAGCGTTAATTATTTATATTTAATGCTTATGCAGTTGTGTGGTGCACTTTGGATGATGGTTGATTATTTATCGTTGCTATTTATATACAGGTGTTATATGGAAACCATATAATTAACATTATATGGTAATTGATTGGGCCTCATTCCAATTGGGAAAATAAAGAATAGAATAAAGAAGATTCATGTGTTGAATAGAATAAATAGTCATGTGTTGACGATGCTCATGTGTTGAAAGTATTCATGTGTTGAGTAAAATATTTTAACAATAAAATTTACATCTTTATCATATTTAAGATTAGAAACTAACTGGAAACTAGATAAGATGAGTGGTTTCCTGGGTATTGATCTAATGTTAGTTTCGGCCTTCGGGGTTAATACTTAGGGAATCATTCTCTTACTACTTTACGGTTGGAGTCTGATTAAAAATCAAACGATAGATACCATAATTTTATAAAATATATTAAATAATAAAAATAGTCATGTGTTGACAGTGCTCATGTGTTGAGAATATTCATGTGTTGAAAGGAAAATAGATTCATGTGTTGAATAGAATAAATATTCATTTGTTGAATAGAATAACGAAGTTATTGAAATATATAAAGCCGTGTTGATTAGAGATGTGCTATTTTGATGTGAACGATATTTATATCGATTATATTCGTTTATATAATGAATATAGAAAAGGAATTGATTTCAAAATATAACGTTTTGAAAATATTATCATTTGTATATCGATGATGTGGAATATTCAATTTTGATTCGAAATTGAATATGAAGTTGAAATCGTTTCGAAAACGAATTTAAAATGATTTATAAAATACATTTTAAAAGGAAACAGACGAAATATATATAATATATATATTATATATAATGGCCTAAATAGAACGCGCCGTGCTGCGGCAGTTCGTGAATTTCGACCATTGACTTCGAATTGACGTTGCGGGAGAACCAACCGTCGGACTCACCTGAAATCGGAACCGTTGGGTTCTATTGAAAAGAGCTTTCCAATGAATAGTAGAAATTTGAAATCTAACGGTTGGATTTGGAATTATGTCCAAATCAAATTTGGAAAAGGTCGCTGTAAGTGCAGTTCGATGGCCGTTGATGGATATCGACTGTACGGGCCTTGATAAAATTATTAAAAATATCAATAATTTGTGTAAAATCATAAGAAATGATTTGGGAAGAATTGGGATGAAAAACTCCACATTTGAAAGGATAAAAATATATTTTTATCGAAATGAACTAGTTTTGAACTAGAATAAAAAAAATTTAATTTTTTTTAATAAATAAAATTGGATTTGAACTGGTTTTTAAAAATAATCAGAATTCCAATACGTGAATTGGGATGGATTTGAATCGAAATTATCTTCGGAATATTTCGATGTTGGATTTCGTGATTATACAGATATTGTTGGGGAAATTTGAAAGATATATTTATATCGTTATTTCCAACACGGTATTTGTTGGTCGTAGAATTTGATATTGAATATAAGCCGATATATTTTCTATTCAAAGCCTTGTATTTAATATCAAATGTGATTTGGGTTTATCGTGAACCGTGTTTTAGATGACGTTGGTTCTTTAACCTAGTTAAAGATAGGATATTGATTTTTGAAAAGATTAAAACTAAGTGGAGTTTTAATGAATCTTTAATTAGAGTGAAGTGATCGAGAATGGGGTACCACCAGTTTTGCTCCAGAGTGATAGTTAAATCTTTAATTAGATTTGAACGTGAAATGGTAATTAATTTTACCGATAACACCGTGGTGTTAGATATTGAGTATTACCAGTTTTTTCCATGGGATGAATAGGTAGGGATTGGAAAATAAAATAAATAATTACTTCGGTGTGGTTCGCTAATCCCGACTAGTTTGGAAAACTATAATACGGTTTGAAATGATATCCAAAGGAAGATTAAAGAATAAATTTAGAAGAATTTATGTTTGATAAAATTAATGGGAACCTTTCCCTAAGAATGTGAAAATTTGAATAAAATAATATTCTGAATTGGAATGAGGCGTATGTTGTGTTTGTGTAACACATGTTTATTATATACGCGGGTTATTCGGAAAGGCCGGGTTTATACCTATTCTGAATAACCGATTCGGCGATAAGTTGAAGATGAAGACGGTGTTTGATGACCGGAAGTCTTCACATCGTTTGGGTGGTTACTGATGATCTTGATTGGGCTGTACACCCAAGAGGAGTGAATCAGTTGGTGATCGTCCAGACGTACTTGGAGATCGATGGATATGCGAGGAAAGTGCCTCCGGTTTCATTCAGACCCAGAACGAGCTTGTAAATGGACTGTGTGTCTGACATTGGATTTTATTCTGTGTTGATTGATCTCTATTAAATATACATCTGTTTGGCGGTGGAGAATTTATTCTCTTTCTTAACGCCCTTCTCTGAGACATACGAGCTCAGAGGTTGTATATCGATGGACATTAGTCGCATGGAGTGAATTGCCTGTGTGGCACGCCTAAGTGGCAAATGATCAAGGCTTCTGTTGAAAAACAAAGTCTTGTGATCGATGATCAAAGCACGACCTGTGTGGCGCAGCTTTGTGTATGGCATTAATTCGCGAGCCTTACACCCCGGTATGAGTCAAAAACGGGATAGTGACTACATGGAGAGCACGGCGTTTCTTTCTAGCTAGTGGTGGTGTCAGTGCTTAAACTTACTGACATTTATATACTTTTCACCTGTGTTGTTGTTGGAATGCGAGGCGCCTCGGATATAGGTCTGTTAGGACTGGGAAACGTTTGTTCAGGAATAACTAATTCTCAAAAGTAAGAGAGGACCGGCACTGAAGATCCAAGGATTGTTGTGTACGGTCCTGGGACATCTGCTAGAGTGTCTCGAACGGAAAGGAGCTTGCCCCTTACCTCGACTCATGACGGAAATCCAATTTTCAATACGTGATATTGCGGTTTTACTTGTAGAGCCTAGTATTGATATTTTCGATATAGGCAGCTAGTAGTTTTTGTTTTGCAGATCTATATTCACGGGATCCTGAATTACAGCTGGAACGATGCTCAGAAAGCTCTATATCCGTGTATTACATTCAGTTGTGTTTTGTATTGTTTTTTCGCTTCTATGTAATTTATTGTAATCTCTGATATTTATCGAATGTATAATATTTATTCCTACTCTGTATATTCTTGTATTCTGATGGAATTGTTGTAATAAATAATGAAATGTTCTTCTGTTTGCATTCCGATGTGTGTTGTTCTCAAGGCAACTCGGGCTTTCCTTACCGGGGAAGTTCGGGTCGCTACAAACACAAAGACAGATGAATCATTTTTATCCACGCTGCAGCGAAATGATTTGTATCTTATAATTTTTGTCAATTCATTTGAGGATGTCAGGGCTGGTTATCAAGATTTTAGATGGAGATAAGCCCACTATTGTAAAATTGATACGAAGTTCATGGAACATGTACAAGCTATGAATATAATATATTTCTATATTAATTTTTTAAGAGTGATCTCGGATATCATTCATATAGTGTAGTGGAGTGACAAAATCAACTGATCGAAGCTTATATAATGGTTAGAATAATGTATTCATTTTACCTATTTGAACAATTTTTTATGCAGGTTAATATATCTATGGGTTGCTGGTATGGATGAAGGACTAACTGTCAAAGAGAGAATTCACATTGTAAGAAATTAGATAATAATTTTGCCCATTACTTTTTTTTACTTATCTGTATCAATAAAAGTTGCCGAGGAATAGAAACTCCCAAGCTTATAATACAGGAGAAAGCAACCCTTGTTCCTAATTAGTTATAGACGTTCTTCTAGCTTTTTTGTTTTTTCATCTTTAAATTTGCATATATTGGAATAAATGTTCTCTTTTCGACGAGTATAAACTAGGAATATACCTCCATTGTTCAGTTTGGAGATCCATTTAGTTGATAGAAAAGAAGCTCTTCATCCAATGTTGTACAAGCTTGCAAGTCATTTCCCAGAGAAAAAAGCTTATTAATTTAAGATCTTTATGTGATATTAAGTAGTTATTAATTGCCTTTGTTTGACCTTTCACCACTTTATGTCTCCCTTGTTTCGATCATTTGCAAGCAAGAGTGGAAGCTGAGTTTATAGATGATAAGTTATTGTTAAATTAATATTTCATAGTCATGGCTTCCACACTAATAATGAACCTAGTCTATATATGATCCATGCTATTTTTATTTATACCACTCACTACTACATTTATATTAAATCTGTGCTCAATTTAAATAGCTTAATTAACAACCTTGTCCCGGCATTGAAAGATAATTCTTCACCATACATATTAACACTATGATTGATGTTGGAAGTGAACTTCAATTTCGTGCCGGTGGAGGTCTTCTTGCGATATTGGAGAATGAAAGACTTGTAGATACCAACAAACGGATGGAATCTGGAAACTTGTCGATCACTATTGATTGTGAGCACAAATATCACAATATCCTATTTAATATTTCATAGTCCAAATTATAGTGATTGATTATTCATGGGTTAAGTGATTTTCATAAATACTTGTTAGTTGTTAGATCATTGTTGTGATCCATGTGCACAAGATGAGAATAACTTGTAACTGCACATTTGTATTCTCAAATTCCTAATAATTGGTTAAGCTTTTCGATATTTGTCTCCCGCAGCCATACCGTTTTCATGATACTTCTCTCTCTGGGAGTGCCCAAGTTTTGATTGTTGGAATGACCGCCTATCTTGGAATACTGGTAGGTATTGATGACTTTATGGGCTATAATTGAAAGTTTTGGACCTTAATATATCTGTTATAGGCTTAGTCAAATTATATAATGGGTAATTCTATGTATATGATATCCTCTAAGGTTGAATAAGCTTTTAAATGTAGTAAAATAAGCTGGAGGCAAGGAAGAGAATAATAACATCTATAATATCATAGCAGTTCATAAATATTTATTTTGTTGAATCATTCCTAAGTTGCGGAGTACTCATTCTCAGGTTGTGGAATACCTCGTAGAAAATACAAATTAGATAAGAAAAACACAAAGAAAGGGAACCGGTGTCAGTATGCATATGCGGCGTTGAGTCATCATCTGAACAAGGATATGCAGCCTTTGTCAAATGTTCCATATCTTTCCTATCAGTTCTGGTATATTACCAACATTTTTTTACCATTTAAAATTGGTTTTTTGCGTAGTGGTATATTTGTATGTATGTTTGTGTAGCCTGTAAATGACATGTATATTGGTCCTAATTTGGTCCGAACTTGCAATACTAATAGAGGTATGAGTTAATCTTTATCCGTCCAAGCCCAACAAAGGCCTGATCCAATCACTATAGGGTCGAGTATTGTCATACCTCGGCCTGATTTGGGATTGGCCAGGTTATTTGTTCCCTGCAATATGAAATCAAGATGTGTATGTTATCGCCATTTTTTTATTTTGCAATACATGTTTTTGCATCACTATTCCATTTGTTTGGTAATTCAGTTATAGTAATTTTCTTTTTATAATGAGGACTTCGATCGATTTGACATTACTAGCAGGTGGACAATGGGGCAGAGTTACAATCTTACTTTTTAGCTATTTAAATGTCAATTTAGTCGCACCTCAAATGCTATATTCAAATTTATTTTCACTTTGCAAAAAACAATAAAAATATATGGATGTATTGATGTATATTCATTTATGTTGGAAACAATGGTTCGGCTGAGTCGTGGACTAGGTCACTTTCTTGAAGACGTTTTGACGATCTACTCAAGGTGCAAAGTAGTTCGTACTGTTCGCCGCCGCCTCTGGGATAAAACAGTCTCTTCCTTGTTTTTCTTTAATATATCGGATCATTTGCACATATGAATCTGACTCAATTTGCACTCTAAAAATATTACTGCTCATGTATATTTTTCTTTCTATTTTTTTTTCAAAAGAGTGGTGGAAGAGAAGATAGAGGAAAAAAATATGTTTTCTTTCTGTGGATAGGAAGAAAGAGAGATTTTCCTTCTATATTCTGTATTCTATGTTCTGTATATTTCCTGGTCTATGACCAAGTTCTTATATAGAAGAAATTGTAACTATTCTAGTGGGAGGAGAATTGGACTGCAATTAATGTCATATTAAATGAAAGAAACGTTCGAAAGAAATTTGCAATATGTCAATTGCATACGTTTCAAAAAGAGATGAATGTTTATAAAAAATTAATTTATTACCATTTATGGCAATTTGTTAATTTTATTTATATTTTGTAACAGCTCAATCAAATACATGTATGTATATATATATACACACACACACCCCCATAACTGTTATGCAAACGTAACAGCCCTCAGAAGAAAATTTACTGATACAAAATATAATACTGTTTATAACTTCCAACGGCTCCATGCATTAATGGCTCATAAATATTTACATATATGTAAATATGTTACCGTTTCAGTTTTCAATGGTTCTATTGCATTAATTGCATTACAATAATGGTTTAAATATATGTTACCGTTATTAATTTGCAACGGCTCAATTTTTATTTATTCTTATTTTTTTTAATAAATTCACAAAATATTCCAACAATCCCCCACTTATTAATGTCATTGAGAATTTGTTTTGAAAGTGTCATTAGAATAAGCACTAACTGAATGCAAATTTTGAAAATGTCTTTATTATAAATTGACATTAATTAAGTGCAAACTTATTTGGAAAATGTCCTTAAAATTTTGACATTACTGAAATGCATATATTTATTTGGAAATGTCAAAATAAATTGATGCATATATTATTTGAAAATGTCATTAAAAATTTGACATTAATAGAATGCGTATGTTATTTGAAAAATGTCAGTAAGAATTGACATTAATAGAACGCATATATTATTTGGAAATGTCACTAAATATTTGACATTAATAAAATGTGTATGTTATTTGATAATGTCATTGAGAATTGACATTAATTTGATGAACAAGTTTTTGCATCAAAATATATTGACATACTTTATATGCATAAATTTAGAAAATGTCACTAATAAAAATTGACATTAATTAAATGCGAATTTAGAAATTGTTATAGGAAATAACATTAATTGAATGACACTTATTTAACAATAAATGCATACACAATTAAAGAATCATGTATTGTGGTTTTTAGTTTGAGAAAAATAGTGGGGGTTTCTCTTAATAGTGAGGGTTTCTTTTAATAGTGGGGGTTGCATTCAACTATTCGAGAATAGCATTTATTTAGGTGACTTGCAAATTTCCTGCTTTTGACGCCCTAAATAGATGTTAATTTTTCTTAATGATGAATCTAGAAAGAGAAAGAAAGGCAAAAGATCTTGATTCATAATTTTTGTTCTTTTACTCTAAAATAGAATCCCCTAAAACCTCCAAGAGGCCTATCTTACTTAAATGCCAATTCTTTGGCAAGAGTCTATAAATGATGAGTTAGATTCTTTCGAATCTAATAAGACTTGACATTTAGTGAATTTATCACTTGGTGTAAATCTAGAAAAAATAAACGAGCGCTTAAAAGGAAATTAAAATATGAAGGCACAATTGATAAATATGTAGCCTATTTAATAGGTAAATGATGTAAGGAAAGATATATAATTTGTTGGCATCATTTCTCCTGTAATTGGAACTACATCCATTTGAGCATTACTTCACTTGCATTATTTCGAAATTTAAAAAAAATGGATGTAAAAATTGCATTTTTAGATGATGAATTGAAACAGGAAATTTATATGGGCCAATTTGAATAATTTATAGTTCATGGTCAAGAACGTAAAATTTGCGAATTAGATAAATTATTATATGGTTTAAAACTAACACATAAGAAATGTCATGAAAATTTTGATAACTTCATAACCCCACATGGATTTAAAGTTAATGAAAGTGACAAATACATTTATTATAAATCTGAAAATGACATTTGTACTATTATATGTTTATATGTAGATGACCTATTTATTTTTGGGTCAAACATTCATGCCATAAACATTGTTAAATCCTTACTAAGTGTCAACATCGATATAAAAGATCTAAGTTGGATGAATGGAATCCATGGTATTAAGATTACTAGATTCAAAAAGGACTTTCTTTGGATCAATCTCATTATTTTGAGAAGATTCTAAAGAAATACAATTGCTTCGACTGTAAACCTGTATGAACACCATATGATCCTAGTGTGAAGCTATTTAAAAACACTAGTGAAGGTGTAAGACAGTATGACTATGAAAGCATCATTGACAGCCTTCGGTTTGCCAATGATTGTATTAGACCCGACACTGCCAATGTCGTGGTATTATTATGTAGGTTTATCAGTAGACCTAGTATAGAGCATTAACATGTTATTGAGAGGGTTATGAGATACCTAAAATAAACCATGAGCCTTGGATTACAACTAAAATAAATCATGAACATTGGATTACATTATGAAAAGTTTCCAGGTATACTTGAAGGATATTTCGATGTAGACTGGAATACTTAATCTGATGATTCAAAGGCGACCAATGGCTATATATATATATTTAGCATTGTTGGAGTAGTTGTTTCTTGAAAAAAACATCAAGGGAACATATTATTTTGACTCAGTATACTATATAGAGACTGAGATAATAGCACTAGCCACAACTAGTGAAGAAGCAGAGAACTATAGAAATCTGCTAGTGGAGATCTCCATATGGAAAAACTGACACCGTGGTGTAATTTATTGCGATAGTGCCGCGGCTATTGCAAAAATTTCAGAACCGTTATTACAACGGTATAAGACGACAGTCGTAAGTACAATACTGTAAGAGAACATCACATACATAGTGATGAAAATTTGACGACTATTGAAAGAAGGACAGAACCAATATTACAATGGTAAGAAATAACAGTCGTATGCACAGTATTGTTAGAGAACACATATGAAGTGATGATAATTTGGCAGATCCTTTGACGAAAGGACTGACGAGAAAGAAAGTCCTTAATGATTCTAAAGGAATGGGACAATTGCCCTGAGATTGTGGAATCACACACAATGGTAACCCGACCTAAATGACTGGAGACCCCAAAAACTAGGTTCAATGGGTAAAAACAAGTTGTGTAGTGATATGAGTTGAACATGCTATTTAATAAACCAAGAAGCATGTATTCCTGAAGTGATTAGAGGATGAGTTAATAGAAACTCTTAATGAGATCTATACTCTATTTGGAGTGGAGTACCTACCTTCAGGAGTACTCTTGATAGACTCGCCTGTGTGAAAGTGGAAATGTGGTTGTTTCCTATGGAGTTTTGGGCAAGATTCCTAGAGCGTTCACTAAACTGGGATAGACGTGCATGGCCATAAATGCATGGGCTTATTTGATTGCACTCTAGAAAGGTTGTATGTGGTTTGATGTCAGGAATAGAGTTCAAGACTACGTGTCACTCTAGTAAAAACTGAATCTTACTCACTATGCAAAGGTTCAAGTCGGATGACACCTTTGTTTATGCACAATCTTACGTATTTTTAATGAACTGCTCAAAAATATTTTTTTAAGAAATTCACAAAATATTCCAACAATTTATGTCACGAGTAAGAAAATAAAATATCTTACTGCTATAGTAATTGTTTTTATCTATTTAGTTCGTTATGTTTGAATCCATACAGCAACATGACTATGATGAGTTGATGACAATGATACCGAAGTGATAAAACAAGGAAAGAGCATGAAATCAATCAAACAAAAATCTTAAATGGTTTCTCTGAAGCACTGCCATATAAACTAACTAGTATGATGTCTGCTATCAAAGTGGCTGTCGGATCATCGTATGGCACAAGGACTTCATCTCCTTGGTATAGCATGACTGTACTTAGAACATGATATTTGTAGCTGGCTGTTATGTGTTAAATGTTGTATGGGGTTGGTTCGTCATTATGTGTATGTTAAAACTATGTCAATGTAAACCTATTTAACTTTTTGGAATGTGTTCGAATTTAATGACTAGCTTTTAGTATTTTTGTATGTGCTTTTGGTTGTTTTTTGATAGTATTTATTCTTGTTAGAAGTTGTAAATTTTTAAAAATGTGATCTATTATAATGTGGTAGAAAGGTTCTTTTACAACGGGCAATGGCCGTTGTAAAAAGGTGGTTTATTACAACAGGGCCTAATAAAATGGTCGCGATGCCCGTTATGAAAACCATATTACAATGGGCATTGGCCGTTGTAAAAAGGTTGTTTTCTTGTAATGTCATCATTATCTTCTTACTTTCGCTCCTTGTCATTATTCTTCTTAATTTCTTAAAAATCTATACTTATACTTTGTCGATTTTCAGGAGAATTATATCAAACTCTTTCTCTTTCAACTCTATATCAAACTCTCTTTGAAATTCAAGTGCTACTTAAGAGTTGTAGGATGTTTGTAATCAAAGATCGCAAGATCAAGTTCTATTGAGTCGGTACTTTAAATCTGATACTGAGAAAGGTGTGACTATAGCCCAAAAATCAGTTGTGTGTGATTGTGACCCAAAAATCAATTGGTCGTGAGTGCAGACTAGTTAAATCAAGAGAGCGCCATGTGCTCGAAAGTAGCTAGTGGTGGACCTCGTGACCATTTAAATCGAGGATTGTAATTTGAAGAATATGTTGAAAAAAAATCTACATAACCTAGTATTGTGTGGGACTGGATGTAGGGTAACTCCGAACTAGTATGAAATCCCGGTGTGTACTTTCCTTTTACTGCTTTTTATTTTTGTTTTCTACATCTGCAGTTGATTTTGTGATTGTCAATATATGTGATTTGCATAACATTATGATTAAATCCAAAAGGATTTCAAGTCATTAATAAAATCCATAAAATACTATCCACCTCCTTCTATTGTTTAGTTTTCCTTAAGATCCTTAATCTGAATCTCCAACCATTGGTATCAGAGCATAGGTTTTCGAAGTTCTCATAATCTGAATTTTTGAAAAGTTTAAATGACAATCAACACAGGAATTGTCAATAGTCAAAGTTCATTTGTAGAGGGTCGATCCACTGTTAGACCACCACTATTCGATGGTAGTAATTATGCATACTGGGCTTGTAGAATGAAAATTTGTTAACAATATGTATGATTAAACCTTGCAATATAACACAGACTGAATATGTTGAACCCACTGTTAATTTTGCATAATGGACTAATGATCAAAAAGCCACTGCATAAAATAATTCAAAGGTTATGAATATTTTATTTTGTTCACTAGATAGAAATAAGTTTAATAGGTATTTGTTTGTAAATCTGCATATGAAATTGGGAAAACTTTGCAAGTGACTCATGACGGAACAAGCAAAGTTAAACAAACCAAAATATCTATGTTGACCGATCAGTTAGAATTATTTAAAATGAATCAGAATGAATCTATCTCCGATATGTACTGCATGTTCTAAGAGACTGTGCATTCACTAATGGCTTTGGGAAATCCATATTCTGAGGAAGATTAAGTCAGAAAAAACCAAAATTCATTAACTTCAGATTGAGATCAAAAGACTCTTGCAATTGAAGAGGCTTATGATATTAATACAATGAAATTGAAGAATTAATTGGAAATCTAATGCCATTTGTAGTCTAGATGAAAGGAAGAAAACAAAATAAGTCACCGAAAAAGAACAATATGACAAAAACGCCATATTATACCTTTAATTTTACAACGATGGTAAAAGCATCATTGTAATAAATGTTTTTTACAAATTTTTTTCCATAAAAGTTGTAATAAACTTATTTTTAACAACTGTGTTATTTTGACAGTTGTAATAAAAGCCTATCACAACTTTTATTTTTGACTGTTGTAATATATGACTATATTTTAATATAATTAACAACTAATAATTAATATTTAATACATTTATATTGGTTATTTATAATTAATAACTAATAATTACTATTAATAATCAATTAGGAAGTAATAATTAATAATCAATTCGTAATATTTAATACTTAGCAATTAAGAAGAATAGTTGAAAAAATATAGTTAATATTACATAATTACTATTAAATAGTTAATAATTAAAATATAATAATTAATGCTAATCATAAATAATCAAAAATTGCTATTAATAATTAAGAAGTAGAGATTAATAATTAAGAAGAAGAGATTAATAACTAAGATTATATTTAATATTTAATTTATAGTAACGAACGATTAATAAGAAATCTTTAATAATTAAAAAGTAATACTTATTATTAGTATTTAACATTTAATAGGTATGGGTAATAATTATGTTTAACATCTAATATTTCAAAAAAAGTTTAAAATTTTCTAGACAAAACTTATTAAATATTGAAATTTTCACAAATTAATTAAAAAAATCAATTAAATAACTAATAAATAGTGAATAACTAGTAACATATACATAGTAATTAACTTTTAATAATTAGTATTCAATTATAACTAAGAAGAAATAAGTACTAGCTAGTAATAGTTATTATTATTAGTAATATTTAACATTAAATAAAATATATTTCTCAAGTAATTCATATTATATTTAATATAATTTTTACTTCTTAATGTCTGACTTATTATGTCTGATTTTATAAATTGGGTGAAAACTAGTAAAAAGGGCTCTCTTGTAAATAAAACTGGTTGTCTATGTTATATCGCAATATATGAAATTTAAGCAGGAGACGTGAAATTTTGGCTCAATTAAGAGGGAGAAAACGGTGACTTATCGTTTATCATTTACTAATCCCATTTCTAACAGTTTACGTTTCCCTTTTTTGTTATTTCTCGTTTCTTTCTAGGGTTACCGCCGCCTCCTCGTATTACAACGCTTAACCATTGCTTCGTATCGAGAACGCTCCGCCTCCATCTCGTAACAGCAACGTCCGCCTCCGCACAGCGCGCCGCCTCTGCCTCGCATCACACTTCCTCCATCTTATATAACACCGCCTTAGTAAGTGTACGGTAAGTCTGACTATAATATTTGCAAAAAAAGCTTATCATTTTCTTGTTAGAAATTTACAGATGAATTCAAGCCAGCTTCAATCGATAAAACCCAAGCTGGATCGCTACACAAGAATAAAGCGAACAGAGTTACTGTGGATTTTAATAATAATCGACTAGGGAAGCCTAAAGTAAGCTTTGAAGGCAGCAGTGAAGATTATGAAGAGAATGATGTCCATGTTGTCTTATTTTTTGATGGAGAGGGTTTTAGGCTGGAGAGATTATCTCGAGCTATAAAGAGATTGAGGCATGTTAGACTTCCTAGTGAATGAGCTTAGCTACCAATATGTCATCTGCAGCAAATGTGGAGACCAAATCTCCTCAAATCAGAAAGTTCTCTAGAACATTGCCTCTTAGCAAACAAATAGCGCCTTCAGTCCCTGTAAGTTCTAATAATATATCATGACAACATGTGCCACATTTCTTAAGGATAAATTGCAAGGACACCTTGTCATGATCTTATTTTTGTATATTATAAAATTATTGTTTTATAACATAAATCTTGTGATGTGTCATATCCAGACTAAAATAGAGTAATTTCCTTAAGTTTACTCTTTGTGCAAACATTGTATTGTTTCTTAGATTATGTTATTTCAATCCTCCGTGGTACTTAGATGATCTGCGAAGAATAAATTAAACATCATCATATCTATAATAATATACAATTTCACCAAAATGCTTCAGCTTATTTTGTGTTATCCCCAGGGATGTGAGGCATGCAATCATCTTTCTTTTGGTTTGGAATTGACCAGAACATAAGATGCCACATGTCTAGAGACAGTATTGATTCAGTCCGGAAAATAGTTGTGAAACAATTCTTTGTAGAGAAGGAAGTATCATCAACAATCCTTATGGATTACAAAATTACAGTATTATTCATTACATATGCATTATAATCAAATTTTCCTTTCATATTTCTTTTTTACAGGAATCATGGAGGCGGAGCATGCAACATATCGTGACTTATTTGAGGAGTGCCAATGCAGCGGGGAGAATCAGGAGGCTTTTTTCTGAATAAAACCATTATTAGATAAAATGAGTAACTGCAATATTTTGATGGACTCCCATGGATTTGTGCTTGAAATTATGAACGAAGCAGGTGCATATGTTTCAATTTTTTAGTTTGTTATAAATTTTCCACAATCTATCTTAAAACTATTAATGGTCATACTGGTTTTAATTCATGCATAAGTATAGCTATTTAGTACTGATAACATCAAGCACTATGCAAAATATTTATCAATACATCTTAGGATGTTAGCGAGGGAGATGGGGCATGCGACCATTAGCAATTGGAAGAAAGTCAACGACAAATTGAAGGTTGATATATTAGCATGTATTCAGGCACTATTATAAATATTTGAACTATTTTTGTTGCTGTGGTTTTGTTTTGTTTAGTTTTAGTTTTCATTTTAAAAAAATCATTGAATTCCTCTCTGCTATTTTATATTTTATACAATTCACTATGAAATATCATACTGAGCGATCATCCTTTGAATCCCCGTTTAGCGATTATTAAACTTTTTATTTTGGTTTGATATTCTAACAAGACCTAAGTGAAGGGGTATCAGTATATTGTGCTATAACTCTCCGTTTACCCTGACTGCATTCTTTTATAAATTTGACAAGGCTTACATGAATTTATAGCAGTTCAGGCCCCAATCTGCAACACAAGATTAAGCAATGGGCATTGAAAACTGTCACTACAACTTCTTTACATAATTTAGAATTGCTGTGTATGTTCATGAACTGCAAGTTTAAACGATTTACAATTTAATTAGTTTGGAAACTAATGTATGTGTATACAATGTGTTTCAGGGAAGGTGTGAAAGTGAGAGGATTTTTTGCTTGGTCGATGTTCGATAACTTTGAGTGGGTTGATGGTTATACAGTTCGGTTTGGTTTGTATTTTGTGGATTATAAGACATTGAAGAGATATCCTAAAATCTTTGCTCTTTGGTTTAAGAAGTTTCTGATGAAGAATTGAGTTGTGAATCAAAATGATCTGCTCTTTTCTTGTGTTTAATTCTGTATTGAACAAGTTGTGATTTTTATCAATGAATGGATCATGATGCCTTTAAAATTACATCTATTTCTTATGTTATTTATCTATTTATTGTTGCATGTATATAATATATAGATTTATATATATATAATTTGTGGATATATTACAACTTTAAAATAATAATTGTAATAAAATATACCACAACGGTTATAAATTGTTGTAAAAATTATAACAACAACGGTGCATAAAAGTTGTAATAAAATTTACTAAAACAGTGGAAACAAGTTGTAAAATAGACATATCACAACGGTGTCGCAAAAGTTGTAAAAGATTTTAGTCTTTTACAACTTCTTAATAGACGACAGTTACCCCACCATTGTTAAATGTATTTTACAATGGTGTTCCACTGTTGTAATAGGGTCAATTTGTTGTAGTGGAAATTATTAGCATTTAATGCAACAACCAAAGATTTTGACTCAGACAACGAAAATGATGAAGAGACAACTTTAATGAACAATTTTTTTAGGAAATTCCTGATATATAGAAAATGAATAATTTCCAAAGGGACAAGAAAAAAAATTCTATAAAAAATAACGAAGTCTCGAATAATGTCACATGTTTTAGCTGCGACAAACTATACCATCTAAAAAGATTGTGCCCTTATCCGGAGAGACAAAATCAACTTTCAAATGATAATTAATCAAAGAAGAGAAAAAGAGCATATGCAACAAACCTAGATGACCTTGACCTATTCTCCCTTCCTTGCTTCAAGTTTCAAGGTCCACGTGTGCCATGATTATCGAGAAGAACTATTCCCCAACAAGAGATCGGGTCCTGCTGGTTGCAGCAGATATTCTGGATCGAGCGAATGTGGCTGTAACACCCCACGTCCATTAATGTCACTCACGAAGGGAATGCATTAACTTCCATGGAGGTTAATAGTGAATATAGAACAGAAAAATTACAACAAGACAGATAACAAGTAGTACTTAGAAATCTAAAACTTCATTTTATTGCAGCAGAAATTTAAACATGTTTGTTACATCATAAAACCATAATCAGAGTCAAGTACAATATCCATCTTCTCAAAAACAAAATACATAACCCCAATTCATAAATAGCCATTAAAGAAGATAAAAAGCTGGACTTTACTTCAGCGGTCCAAGCTTTCCAAAAGCGATCCAATCAAACTCCACTTGAGCTGGGCACAACCTGAGGACCTGAAGGGGAAAAAGGATAGAAATGGAGGGGGTCAGACATAAAGTCTGGCGAGTATGATAATTCTAACAATACTATTATCAAAGTAACTAGACCAAGGCATAAGCTGGAGAACAAGGAAATGTCTATGAACTATTGGGTATGGAAGAGCAGATAAAGATAACGTTAAATGCACACCTAATTACTAGAGAATAATTACTACACTGCACCGCACATTACTACACTGCACCGCACATTACTACACTGCACCGCACTAGTCACCCTAAAGGTTGATCCCACTTGCTTCACACAGAAACTATATAAATAGCCTTGCGTACCCCTAGCTGACTACATAGGTGCCGTCTGCCCCTATCTCCACTAGGTGTACCCCACTACCCACTTTCGATCGGCTCCCAACTCGTAGATACCCGTGCTGGCCCCACAGTGGGGTGTATCACTCCCCTAAAGTGGCAACCCGATACAACTTGAGAATGCACGGCTTATACCTACACGATGCAACAACGTCTTACCTACCAGCCCGGATCCACACACGCATATGAAACCCGCTGGACTTGCGTTGCCACCGCTCCCCGTTTTGGCCTCTTATAGTCAAACCCAGTATGCGTGTCCCGTCCTCGACTTGGGTCGAGCCCACAAAGATACGTTTGGGTTACTGGTTGAAATGGGCCCCCACAAGCTACCAACCTAAGCTTGTCACCACTAGTATATCCCACTAAACCCTCTTAGTCATGTTCATTTACATGTGTGTCCGGTTAAGTCTTACTAATCGTATTTCACATGCTGCTAAGGGAACCTACTAGATTCCTCATGCCACCTAAGGCACCTACTTAACCCCCATGTCCCCCTTACATGTTTATCTGGTTATGTATTTCTTAATTCATTCAGACCATAACCTCATAAAGACCTCTCACATTAGACTGACATTTATGGCAGCTGGATTTGCCGGGCGGGTCCGGGCAGTCTTACACCATAAAAGAGTCTAACCTCGTGTCTTTACAACTGTTATGCTTTAGTTTAGGCCTAGGACCTCTTACATTGGGCTGACATTTGTGACCACTGGATTTGCCGGGCGGTTCCAGGCAGGTTTACGTCACAAACGAGTCCAACCTCGTGTCCTAAGCATTGATTGACAACTTTCAATCTTTTACCCCAGTTTTAATAATTCCCTATTCAAATTATTAATTAATTCCAATTTTTTATGATGTCCATAATTGACTCAATTTTGGTCATCCACTCATGGAATGCAAAATCGTATCAATTGCACCCCAACTTCTAATTATTAAATCCTTAATATTACCCCTACCCCACGTTTATACGTTCGCTTATTCAACGCATAACATACGTTAAACAACATATAGGCAAATAAAGTAAATCTAATCATAATAGGGGTGAAACTTGCATAAGCTACACATGTTAAGGATCTAAAGGTGTCAACTTGTTAAATGCCACAATTTACATGATATGATCATAACCCAAATTTGTGTATGTACTTGCATATGGGGTTTTAGACAACATAATGATGGTGTGAACTAGCATAGAATTTCACATATGTCATAGCACAATTCTAGATGTCATAATAGATGTCATGGCATATGTTCATAACTTTTCACTAATCAACTTAAACTTGCATACATGGTTTGTCACATAGATCAACATAACCCAAACATGATGATTTAATTAACATGAACTAACTAGCATAGATAACAACATGTATGATTCATCACAATTTAGCATAGAAAACTACAACTTATACAATATCATCATAGCATGATTTACAACATATAGGATATCATTATCACATAGCATAGGATTTATAACATACATGATAACATAAGGTTTACAACAACATATATGATAATCCACATCATCTACTTATAATCCATTCATGACTTAATCGAATTAATTTAATAATAATCTTGTTAAGATCATCATACTCACAATTTAGAGAAGAAAAGAGAGTCTTGATTTGCTTTAGAATTGAGTAGAGTTAGGATTTGATAAGATTTTCTTCCTTCTTAGTTGGCGGCGGCTAGACTGAGTTCCATGGCGGCAGGATGACGGTAACTATTCTATTTTTCTTATGAATTAGGGTGAGAGACTACCTAGGTATTTATAGAGTTTAGGGTTTATTTAGACCGTCAGATCAACTTAGAACTAATCCCAGCCATTTAGATTAGGTCAAAAACCCTAATGGGTCATCACTCAGTCAAAAATAGGCTCAGTCAAAACCCTAGCCGACTGACCAGGTCGACACCATAGTCGACCTGGGGGGGGGGGCAGGTCGACACTAGTGTCGACCCCCCAGTCGACCTGCCTGGGCGGGAAAATTCCCACCCAGCCTGCTTCTGCACTTCAGTTTGAATTTTAAATTTCCCTGCGAGCTGTTTTGAATTTTCTAAAACTTCCGATGGCCATAACTTCTTCATACGAAGTTCAATTCACGCAAATTCGGACTCTATTTCAACCAGAATTCCGAGACGAACACAATGGCGCAACCCGTTTCCCATAATTCTCACGTCTGAGATTAGTTATTCTTTAATTTGTAAATATTAATATTAACAGAATTACGGGGTGTTACATTCTCCCCTCCTTAAAGGATTTCGTCCCCGAAATCTTCAAGTCAAGAAGAATGTATATCCTAACATCCAATCATCCATCTACTCAACCATCAATCACAGGCATCCATTGTCCTTATAGACTTCTAATGCTTTCATGTTTAAATGCACAGTGTGTGTATATGTCCATATCTAATGCAAAATTAGGCGGTCCACTGATTCAGTTGACCTCCTTAATGCAAACTATGATAGTGCCTTGCATCCATTATGTATGCAAAAGTTCCCTAATGCTACATATTATCTCTATATGCGTGCACAATCATCATCTGAATGCAACATCCATATGATAAACAATCATCATACATCCATTTTACTAAATACATCCATTTATATGCAATATGCAATATGAAGTGACTGAGCCGATCTAGTGCCTAAAGTGTGTGTATATGCGTCCACGAGCAACCACTAGCAAACACTTGCATCCACGAGCATCCATCATACATAACATGTCTCAAACACATGTTTCAACCATAGGATTATCCTAACTAAAGGTCAAGGATACCAGCGAGAGGATACTCTAAAGGTAAGATAAGTACAAGATAAGCGATAAAGGAGAAATTAAAGGACATACCCTCGAAAAGAAAAGGGTATCGTGAACGCATCTTCTCTTCTGTCTCCCAAGTAGCGTTGCTCTCATCATCTCCCAATTGTACTTTGACTAGTCTGACCTCTCGATTCCTCAACTTCTTTATCTCTGACCCAAGGATGCGCGTAGGAGCTCGTCGAATCGTCGCATCACGCTCTATCTCCACCTCTCTAAGCAAGCTCGGCTCTACCACTTCCGCGGTCTCGTGCAAGCATTTCCTCAAATATGATACATGGAATACGTCGTGTACACCACTGAGTCTCTCAGGCAACTCCACTCTATACACCATCTGTACAATCTTCTCCTTAATAGGAAACAACCCTACGAACTTTGGTGCTAACTTACCAACGGACCCAAAGCGAACAACGTTCCGTAATGGAGACACTTTGATAAAGACCATGTCCCCAACTTCAAACTCAAGATCCGTCCTCCTCTTATCCGCATAAGATTTCTGCCTATCTTGCGCTGCTTTCATCCTCCTTCGAATCAAGTCGATTTTCTCCGAAGTCTCCCTAATCATATCGGGCCCAAGTAAGATCTTATCCGTCGATTCCCACCAACATGTAGGTGAACGACAAGGTCGTCCATAAAGAGCTTCGAAAGGTGCCATGCCAATGCTAGACTGAAAGCTGTTATTATATGCGAACTCCACCAATGGAAGATGCTCTTCCCATGTACCCCCAAAGTCTAGGATACATAGCCTCGAAAGGTCCTCTAGAATACGATTCACCCTCTCGGTTTGGCCGTCCGTCTGAGGATGATATGCGGTGCTCAAACATAACTGAGTCCCTACCGCCTCTTGTAAGCTTCTCCAAAATTCGCTACTGAAAATAGGATCGCGGTCGCTCACTATGCTAGAAGGAACACCGTGCAAACGAACTATTTCTCGGACGTATACAGAAGCTAACCATGGAGCAGTCCTCTTACTCTTCACGGGAATAAAATGGGCGCTCTTAGTAAGTCTATCTACTATAACCCAAATCCCCGTATTACCCTTCCTTGATCGAGGTAATCCATACACAAAGTCCATCGAGACACTTTCCCATTTCCATAGTGGAACCTCCAATGGGTGAAGCAACCCACTGGGTTTCTTTTGCTCCGCTTTTACTTGTTGGCACATCAAGCATCTAGCGACGTACTCGGCCGCGTCCCTCTTCATACCGGCCCAAAAGAAAACTCGCTTCATGTCTTCATACATCTTGTCCCCCCGGGATGAATGGTCATCTTCGAACGATCTGCATCATCAAGAATGGTCTTCCTTAGGTCATCGTCTTTTGGTATACAAAGTCTACCGTCCCTACGTAACCAACCCTTATCATCTAGGGTATACCTACGGAGATGGCTTGATGACTCCCCTCCTTTGAGCTTTTCTACTAACTCAACCAACTGTGGGTCGTCTCGCTGTGCCTCCCCAATCCGTCCCAAAAGCGTAGGTCTGACCTCCAAGGATGCTAGCAAACCGGGTACAAAGTCAACGGAAGGTCTAAAGTCAAACATCGAAATGATTCTAAGCTTCGCCGCTCAACAAACAAAGGACATAAGGATAATCTTTTTCTACTTAAGGCATCGACCACTACATTACCCTTGCCAGGGGTATAGGTTATTTCGAAGTCGTAGGACGCTAAGAACTCCATCCACCTTTGCTGCCTTAAATTCAAGTCCTTCTGAGAGAATAAGTATTTTAGCGATTTGTGGTCAGTGAATAATTCGAATTTCTCGCCAAGAAGATAATGACGCCAAGACTTAAGCGCGAAAACGATAGCGACTAACTCTAGGTCATGCGTGGGGTAATTCTTCTCATGCGCTCTCAACTGCCTTCCACCATAGGCTATTACACTACCCTCTTGCATTAAGACTGCGCCTAGTCCTGTCCCACAAGTGTCAGTATAAACAGTAAATGGCTTACTCCCGTTTGGCAATACTAGGACTGGGGCTGAAGTCAAAGCTCTCTTCAAACGTTGGAACGCATCATCACAATCTACGTCCCATGTGAAAACTAGGTTCTTCTTCGTCAAGCGTGTCAATGGAGCTGATATCTTTGCGAAGTCTTTGATAAACTTCCTATAGTAGCCAGCCAACCCCAAGAAACTTCTCACTTCGGTAGCATTTTTAGGAACCTTCTAATCTTGGATGGCCACCACCTTCGCGGGATCCACAGCTATCCCTTCCTTGGAAACCACGTGCCCTAAGAATCGTACTTCCTTCCTCCAGAAGTGACACTTGGAAAATTTAGCTTTAAGGCTATGCGCTCGTAGGGTCTCCAACACTTCCCTAAGATGTAGGGCATGATCTTCTTCATCCTTAGAAAAGACCAAGATGTCGTCTACAAAGACTACCACGAATTTGTTAAGGTACTCCCTAAACACCCTACTCATCAAATCAACAAAGTATGCGGGGGCGTTTGTCAAACCGAAGGGCATCACTAGCCATTCATAGAAACCATCCGGAGTCCTAAAGGCAGTCTTGTCTATGCTATCCTCAGCCACTCTCAACTGATGGAAACTAGTGGCTAAGTCCAACTGCGAAAACACTGAGGTGCCAACTAATTGATCGAAGAGATCGTCGATCCTCGGCAGTGGGTGTCTGTTTTTCTTAGTGAGCTTATTAAGTTCTCTATAGTCCACACAAAGTCTAAGGGACCCATCCGCCTTCGTGGCAAATACTACTAGAGCACCCCACTCCGATATACTTCGTCTTATGAACCCCTTCTCAAGCAATTCCTTCACTTGCTTATCGAGTTCCCTCCTTTCACGTGGAGCCATGTGGCGTACTGATAAAGATACTGGTTTCGCATTATCCACAAGATATATTCGAAAATCTATCTCCCGCTTTGGAGGCAAGCCCTTCACCTCCTCAAATACATCCGAATATTCTCGGACCACTCTAAATGATCGTAGATTTTCCACCGACGCGTCAAGCGACTCTAAATAACTTAGCATGACGGAATTTAATGGATTACAAAAGATTTCGAGAGCGTTCCCAAGGCGAGTCATGAGCCTAACTACTCTCCTTTCACAATCAAGAACGGCCCCATTTCTGGATAACCAATCCATTACTAAAATTAGCCCATAGCCCGTGAAGCCCAACACATAAGCATCACATCTAAACTCAACGCTAAGTATAGAAATTTTCAAATCCAAACACATCATGGACAAATAAGCTGAGCCCCCAATTGGATTCGAAACAACTAAGGGATCCTCTACTAAACTGGTGTTTAAGTGCAGTGATTCAACTAATGATGTAGAGATAAACGAATGCGATGCGCCCGAATCAAATAAGGTACGGACAGGATGATCAAACAGAAAAACTAAGCTTTCAACAGAAATGGTTCTACCTCGTTCTTGTAGCGGTGGGACCGCGAGAGCCTGAACTTGTCCCCTTGCCTGCCCTGGTGCTATAAGAGCCTGCACCTGTCCTCCCGAGGTAGTCCCTGCCCTCTGCCCCTTCTTTGGGTAGTCCTTCACTAGATGTCCCGCTTCGCCACAGTGAAAACAGCCAGTCTTCTTTTTCTTTCGGCAATCCTTGCTGAGATGGCCTGGGGTCCCACAGTTAAAGCATTTCTTCTTTCCCTTGCCATTATTGTCTTTACCACCTTTCTTGTTTTGCTGTTGTGGTTTCTTCTGGTCCCCTTTCTTCTCGGGTGCCTTATCAGCTTTAGCGCCTTTCTCCTCATGCATGAGTGCCATGTCTACTAGCTTCCCAAAGGTGGCCCCCATTGGGATGTGGGTCATAGCCAACCCTTGCAACAGTTCATTCAATCCATTAACGAACCTCAGCGCCTTCTTCTCCGGCGTGTTCACTAAGTCCAAGCCAAACCTTGCTAATTGATTAAATTTATTGACATATTCTTTCACTGATGAGCTTCCTTGCTTCAATGTCAAGAGCCTTTCCATATATAGATTCTCTTCTGCCCTCGAGAGAAATTTCGCCTCAAACCTACGTCTGAAATCCACCCAAGAATCAACAGGACACTCCCCATTAGTGACCTCCCACCAGAACGAGGCCTCTCCCTTCATTAACCAAGCCGCTAATTTGACTCTCCTCCCTTCTTCCACTTCAAAGATTTCTAGCTATTCTTCCACCTCCTTAAGCCAATCTCTAGCTTCCACAAATGTTTCTGACCCTTGAAAAGGTTTTCCACCCATAGCCTTAAATTCCTTGCACGTCTTTGCAAAAGTATCAACGTGAGGAGGAGGAGGAGGAACGGGTGCAACAGGTGGTGGAGGAACATTGGCTGGACCTGCGGCGGCACTAGCCTCTAATAACCTCCTATACCATCCTGGTATCGTCACACCGTCAAGAAGGTTAAGATCTTCAGCCATGCTGAAACGAAAAAGGAAAGATTCAAAATGGAGAATTCGAAAGATAAAGATATATGGCTATTTGGGGATTATGTTTTTCTTAAAAACTTTTCTCTTTAAATAACTCATTTAAGACATGTTCTGAAAACACTTCTCCCAAAAATACTTTAGAAAAATAGTTTTTCTAAAAAATTATCTGTTCTGGTAACCTTAAGCTCTGATATCATGTGTAACACCCCACGTCCATTAATGTCACTCACGAAGGGAATGCATTAACTTCCATGGAGGTTAATAGTGAATATAGAACAGAAAAATTACAACAAGACAGATAACAAGTAGTACTTGGAAATCAAAAACTTCATTTTATTGCAGTAGAAATTTAAACATGTTTGTTACATCATAAAACCATAATCAGAGTCAAGTACAATATCCATCTTCTCAAAAACAAAATACATAACCCCAATTCATAAATAGCCATTAAAGAAGATAACAAGCTGGACTTTACTTCAGCGGTCCAAGCTTTCCAAAAGCGATCCAATCAAACTCCACTAGAGCTGGGCCCAACCTGAGGACCTGGAGGGGGAAAAAGGATAGAAATGGAGGGGGTCAGACATAAAGTCTGGCGAGTATGATAATTCTAACAATACTATTATCAAAGTAACTAGACCAAGGCATAATCTGGAGAACAAGGAAATGTCTATGAACTATTGGGTATGGAAGAGAAGATAAAGATAACGATAAAGGCACACCTAATTACTAGCGAATAATTACTACACTGCACCGCACATTACTACACTGCACCGCACCAGTCACCCTAAATGTTGATCCCACTTGCTTCACACAGAAACTATATAAATAGCCTTGCGTACCCCTAGCTGACTACATAGGTGTCGTCTGCCCCTATCTCCACTAGGTGTACCCCACTACCCACTTTCGATCGGCTCCCTACTCGTAGATACTCGTGCTGGCCCCACAGTGGGGTGTATCACTCCCCTAAAGTGGCAACCCGATACAACTTGAGAATGCACGGCTTATACCTACACAATGCAACAACGTCTTACCTACCAGCTCGGGTCCACACACGCATATGAAACCCGTTGGTATTGCGTTGCCACCGCTCCCCGTTTTGGCCTCTTATAGTCAAACCCAGTACGCGTGTCCCGTCCTCGACTTGGGTCGAGCCCACAAAGATACGTTTGGGTTACTGGTTGAAATGGACCCCCACAAGCTACCAACCTAAGCTTGTCACCACTAGTATATCCCACTTAACCCTCTTAGTCATGTTCATTTACATGTGTGTTTGGTTAAGTCTTACTAATCGTATTTCACATGCCGCTAAGGGCACCCACTAGATTCCTCATGCCACCCAAGGCACCTACTTAACCCCCATGTCCCCCTTACATGTTTATCTCGTTAAGTATTTCTTAATTCATTCAGGCCATAACCTCATAAAGACCTCTCATATTAGACTGGCATTTATGGCAGCTGGATTTGTCGGGCGGGTCCGGGCGGTCTTACACCATAAAAGAGTCTAACCTCGTGTCTTTACAACTGTTATGCTTTAGTTTAGGCCTAGGACCTCTTACATTGGGCTGACATTTGTGACCACTGGATTTGTCGGGCGGTTCCGGGCAGGTTTACGTCACAAACGAGTCCAACCTCGTGTCCTAAGCATTGATTGACAACTTTCAATCTTTTACCCCAGTTTTAATAATTCCCTATTCAAATTATTAATTAATTCCAATTTTTAATGATGTCCATAATTGACTCAATTATGGTCATCCACTCATGGAATGCAAAATCATATCAATTGCACCCCAACTTCTAATTATTAAATCCTTAATATTACCCCTACCCCACGTTTATACGTTCGCTTATTCAACGCATAACATACGTTAAACAACATATAGGCAAATAAAGTAAATTTAATCATAATAGGGGTGAAACTTGCATAAGCTACACATGTTAAGTATCTAAAGGTGTCAACTTGTTAAATGCCACAATTTACATGATATGATCATAACCCAAATTTGTGTATGTACTTGCATATGGGGTTTTAGACAACATAATGATGGTGTGAACTAGCATAGAATTTCACATATGTCATAGCACAATTCTAGATGTCATAATAGATTCATGGCATATGTTCATAACTTTTCACTAATCAACTTAAACTTGCATACATGGTTTGTCACATAGATCAACATAACCCAAACATGATGATTTAATTAACATGAACTAACTAGCATAGATAACAACATGTATGATTCATCACAATTTAGCATAGAAAATTACAACTTATACAATATCATCATAGCATGATTTACAACATATAGGATATCATTATCACATAGCATAGGATTTATAACATACATGATAACATAAGGTTTACAACAACATATATGATAATCCACATCATCTACTTATAATCCATTCATGACTTAATCGAATTAATTTAATAATAATCTTGTTAAGATCATCATACTCACAATTTAGAGAAGAAAAGAGAGTCTTGATTTGCTTTAGAATTAAGTAGAGTTAGGATTTGATAAGCTTTTCTTCCTTCTTAGTTGGCGGCGGCTAGACTGAGTTCCATGGCGGCAGGATGACGGTAACTATTCTATTTTTCTTATGAATTAGGGTGAGAGACTACCTAGGTATTTATAGAGTTTAGGGTTTATTTAGACCGTCAGATCAACTCAGAACTAATCCCAGCCATTTAGATTAGGTCAAAAACCCTAATGGGTCATCACTCAGTCAAAAACAGGCTCAGTCAAAACCCTAGCCGATTGACCAGGTCGACACCATAGTCGACCTGTGGGGGGGGGGGGGGGGGGGGCAGGTCGACACTAGTGTCGACCCCCCAGTCGACCTGCCTGTGCGGGAAAATTCCCGCCCAGCCCGCTTCTGCACTTCAGTTTGAATTTTAAATTTTCCTGCGAGCTGTTTTGAATTTTCTGAAATTTCCGATGGCCATAACTTCTTCATACGAAGTCCAATTCACGCAAACTCGGACTCTATTTCAACCAGAATTCCGAGACGAACACAGTGGCGCAACCCGTTTCCCACAATTCTCACGTCTGAGATTAGTTATTCTTTAATTTGTAAATATTAATATTAACAGAATTACGGGGTGTTACAGTGGCCGAGTCGGGATCGGGTAACTGCCACGTGGCACATCAATCGACCCAGATTTGTGCCTATAATACACCTTTCTAGAAATGGAAAGAGAGAGGTTCTTCGGTTCTGAAAAATTAATGGTAGAGTTCCTAAAAATAACTCACCTGCACACCGATCGAACAACATCATAACACAAGGATTCTGTGTATAAATCACTTCTTTCTCTACCTTCTTTCAATCAAAGCAACTGTATTCTGTAATCGACAGTATAAACATAGATTATAAAGTGGACGTAGGCTTGGTTTAAGCCACACCACTATAAAGTTGTCATATGTTCCCTGTATTTATTTATTTTCTCACATTCTGTGGTTACGATTGTGAGAATATTTTGTGACTTGTGTGTGAATTACACACTTTAGGGGTTGATTATCATAAGACTAACTTTTGACATCAGTGGGATCTAAAAATAGGTATGCCTTTATAATAACTTTTTAGTTGAATTGTTTGAATGGTTGTTTGTTTGTTTGCATTGTTTAAAATTTTGAATTTAAAATTCAAAATTCATAATTCGAAATTTAAAATAATAATTATTTAATAAAATAATAATATAAAAAGAGTTTTTATAATATATATTATCCTAGGAAATAATTAAATAAAAATATAAGATAGAAATTAATCAAGAATTCAAAATCAACTATCACTTTGAAAAACCTAAAGGCATTTCAACATACATGTTTATATATGTCGACATATGTGTGAAATTTGAAATTCAAAATTTGAATTTCAAACACTCGAATTTCCCTCCACCTTTCCACCAAACCTAATGTACTAAAAATGTGTCCCTTAACCAAAGAACATGTCCTTTGATTTACTATTTTACTATATATTCCTATAATCTCTTTCTACTTTTAATTCAAAATTCAAACTTATCTTCATTTTCCTATACTCTTCAAAACAATTCTCCAATGGCTTCCTCAAGCACACCAAAAACAATGAGGCTGACCGGGGCCACAAACGGCTTCCTTCACAATAACCCGAATTCTCTCAAAGATTACATAAGCTTTGTAAACTTTGGTAAAGTCAATACAGGAAAATTTGCATTTTTTTGGTGATTTTGCTACTTATGATCTTGAATATCTTTTTCATCATAATGGAACTTTGTATTTAGTTGATTATTGGGAAAATGATGAAGTTTTCTACCTAAATCTTGTTAAATTGTTTTATGCAAACTTAAATCGTGATTTTATCAAGGAAGCGAAAATAAACATTGAGTACTGTTAAAGTAACTCAACTTGTTTTGAATTCCGATGTTTTGAGTGCTATTTTGGGTTGCAAAAATACGTGAATGGATCTCAAGGACTTTAAGATCAATGTAAATGATAATGAGACATTTTACCATATCTTTGAAAGTGACGAAAATATGGAATTGAAAAATTATTTTTATCATCCAAAAGCAAGAATTGTCAATACGGTCACTCCTCGTTCCAGAAATTTTAACAACCCAATTTTGAAAGTTTGTAAAGCCTTTTTGCTATTTTTGGAAACTATGAGATAAATTGTGCTCAAGTGATTTAAAGTGAGTTCCTATCAAAGGATTTATCATCAAAAGAAAATATGTTATATCATGGAGTTTACCTTACTCGTATTTCAAATACTTTGGAATTGATTTCAAAGGTGAAGAGTTTGTTTCTAGATAAGTTTTCAATTTTGAAAATATATCTCTTATGAAGATTCCATTTGTTTTTCACCCATATGAAACATTCACGGAAAAACAAGCAAGATTGGACAAGAAGAAGAAATTGAACAAATGGAAGACGAAGAAGATACTTCCTTAGAAAATATTGAATTTCCCATTAACCCTTCCAAGAAAATCGTTTTAAAAAATCAAATGATTCTAGCCAAAAACCAAAAAACACTAAAGAGGTCATTCAGTAAGCAATTTGAAAAGAAGTCTACTAAAATGAGCAAGCACTTTGGGAAAATTAGAAGAAAACTTGGCTTGTCCCCATCCTTCTCTGCTGAATTATAAGTCTATTATCATGTTATGTTATTATTTCAATTTCCATATTTCTATCTCATGTGATGTATTAATCCAGTGTATCGTTAGTATGAATGAATTTTTATATTTCTGTTAATTATTCTTTAAACATATCGGGAATAGTCATTAAAGTAATAAAATTAAGTATATATAAGTCACACAAAATCACAAAATACTTGAAAATATGATAAATACTCATATATATCAACATATATTTATGTATAGTCTACATATAACTGTAGGAATTTCAAAATTGTATAAGTTTGAAAACTTCTTTAACCAACTAGCGTATGTTCAATTGGAACATATTTATAATCATTTCTTCTAGAAAAACTCATTTATTCGTTTCTCCTTCATTTTCTTTTATTACTTCTAATAAAATCAAATCCCTGGCTTCCCAAATCCATAATTTGGGTTAAAATCTTGAATAAATACTTAATTCTTTCAAGAATATTCTCTCTATCATTCTTCGTAATCAACATCACTTAGAATTGCATCAAATATAGATGATAAAACAACAAGAGAAACATTTTGATGCAATTTGATGGATGATTGCTTCTCTTTCAAAAGATGAAGACAACATCTCCAGAGAATCTCTCGCCAAAGACTAGATGTTATAATGGCCGATCCAATCTTCGGTGGAGATGGTTGGGTAGAAGTTCCTAGAAATATATGAAATTGCATTCATAAGTTTGTGTGATTTGATTGGATTGTTTTAAAATTGAATTTGGTTTATAAATAAATAACTTTAAAATTGATTTGGTTTGAATTTGATGGCTTGATTATATTGGTATGTATTGTATATATTGAATTGTATGCTTTGAAATATAGTTTATCTTAATATAGTTTATAATTACTCAAGTTATTAGTTAGAACAAGTAAGTTATTATGTTCAGCTTTTATTTTGAATAGTTAGAAACACAGTAGTCTTAGTTTTAAATTATGCCTTAGTTTTAGGGGGAATATTATTGTTTAAGTAGGAATATATATAGTTTTTGTTGATGATAAAAGGGAAGAATTATAAAATAGTGCTTATATTAAGGGGGAGTAACTGGAGAATCAAGACACCAGGTATGCAAATTTTATGAACCAAGGTTGTCATCATAAAAAAGGCGGAGATTGTTCGGGATTGAGATGTTAATGAAAACTTGTTTTAATCATTATTGTTATAAAATATATATCAATATTGTTATTTAGGACATATATATATATATACATGAAATTTATGTAGGTATTGATCGTTAAAGATGGTACAGTTCAGATAATCAAGATTTCAAAGTAAAAAAGTTCGATATACAAGACTCATGAGTATTAAGAATTCAAGAGTTTAAAAAATATAAACCAATTGTTTCTAGATATCATGTTAAAACTCTAGTTAGCACCGAATTCCGATTTCAAACTTTTTCAAATGATTTCAAAATTACTTCCTTGTTATTAAATCTATTTTCAAAATGATTTCAAAATTACGTCCTTATTTTAAATCTATACCTCTTTATTCTTAAATCTATTTTAACTCCTGAAATTTATTTTAGCTCCTACTTTAAAATTATACTTAATATATTTTAACTCCTAGTTAAAATTAACTATTACTTATAGTTTAATATTAATTTCATGGTTACTTATGTTTTCAATTTCCTTGGTTATATTTATTAAGTTTTAAAGTATTTCTTATATTCATAGCTTTAAAAATTTATAGTTTTATATCATTTTATATTTAGTTTTAAATCATTTTAATATATGTTTTTAATATATATTTCTACTTGAAATACTCTACTTTATAAAGGAATACATTTTGTTTTAACTTAGAAATCGCCATAATTTATTTAAACATTATTTGCTTTGATTTAAAATTTTATTTTCTGAAAAATACATGTATATGTTGACATATACATTTTAGTATGTCAACATATGTGCCATTAGTTTTATTTTTTAAAATTTGAAAAGTTGTGTCTTTTAAATTCAAACATTTTCTGAAGGGTTATGGCTGTTGGAAAACTATAAATAAGCTTCAAATTTTGAATTTTTAAATAACTAATCATCATCATCTTCTTCCTTTCTCTTCTTGCTATTCTTCTTCGTAATTTCTTAAAAATCTATAATTATCCCATGCCGATTTTCAAAAGAATTATATCAAACTCTTTCTCTTTCAATTCTCTATCAAACTGTTTCTGAAATTCAAGTGCTACTCAAGAGTTATAAGTTTTTTGTAATCAAAGATCGCAAGATCAAGTTCTATCGAGTCAATACTTCAAAACTAATACTACAGAAGATGTGGTTGTAGCCCGAAAATCAATTGGGTGTGATTGTAGCGTGGAAATCAATTAGGTGTTTTTGTAGCCTAGTTAAATCAATAGAGCGCCCTGTGCTCGAAAGAAGGTGGTGGTGGATCTCATGGCCATTGAAATCGAGGATTGTAATTTAAAGATTATATTTAAAAGAAATTTGAAGAACCCAGAGTTGTGTCAGACTGGATGTAGGGTAACTCCAAACCAGTATAAAATCCCAGTGTGTACTTTCCATTTACTGCTTTTTATTTTTATTTTCTGGATCTATGATTATTGATATCTATGATTTGCATAACATTCTGATTAAATCCAAAAAGATTTCAAATAATTAACAAAATCCATAAAACACCATTCACCCTCTTCTAGTGGTTAGTTTGCCTTATGATCCTTAGTCCGCATCTCCAACATAAAGCAACGATAGTTTGCAGTCTTGATCTGTAACTTATGGTAATACCACCAAGAATGGAGACATGTTTGGAAGTTGACTTTCTCTTATCTCTATCACCAGCATAGTTCGAATCACAATAACCAAACAACTTGTAATTATGCTCCTTATTACCCCTAAAAGCAGGGCTGTGAGATGCTATACCTTTTTTTGGCAGAGTCGACCGGTTTTTATAGTGTTTCGTAACACTTTTTACTATACCAAAATAATAAAATACATTGAGGTAAAGGAGATATATAGTAAGTATATCTACTACTAAAAGACAACAACTTCCACGTAGGTAAGAACTGCAACAAGCAGTCAAAACTCACTTATAAGCCTCAACATAAAAAATAGAACATATAAGAAGTTTCATAGTCAAAACATAAGGAATTACATTTTAGTTTTTAATGCTGCAAAGAAGACACGATAGCAAGGTCCAACACTCATTTATTATCCAGAAGTTTACCCTACCATTACACTCTTCTTGCTCCTTGTGATATAGCCTGGACGTGAGGCAGAAAGGGAAGGACTACACTGTTTTCATTGTTGTCAATGGGCCGAGGTGGAGGTACCTTGAAGGTAGCATGTGGCACTATATGGGCATAAGGGTGGGGTTGTATTGGTTTGGATTTCTTCTCCAAAGAACTAGAGTTCACTTCTTTGGCAAAGTCAACAGTAGGATGCTTAACAATTTCATGTGACTTTAACAGTAGGTCATTGCCTTTACATGGTCTAATGCGCGATGGAAGTTTGTTCAAGAAATTAGGTTTTAGTTTCTAAGAATTCGGGATAAGAGATTTGCTTTTTTGGGTCTATCATAAGTGTCTGCACAGCAGCTAAATCTGGCAAGGACAATGGGTTAGTATTCCTGAGTTCAATATTGTCTTCAATCAAGCCTTCATGTTTCTTGGAATTGCTAGCTATACATTTAGTTTTTTCATTGAAATCTAGCGTAGTTTGCTTCCCCTTGTCACTAGCAGTATGCCTAGCATTACTAGAGAATGTGCTGGTAAGCATTTCACCTATTTTCCTTATCTCTCCCTCTTCATACTCATGATCAACTACCACAATTTCATCTTCAACATCACCTTGAAACAGTGCATTAAATCTATTACCTACTACACATTTTGTACTAGCCTCGACAGGCTTTTAAGCTGCTTTCCTTCTTTAACTCATATTGATTTCCTATTTGACTTCTACTTTGAGGCATGACTTTCCTAACTTTCTTGTGAACTACTTTCTTCCAGAAAAATCTCCTGTTAACAAATGAGCCAAGGTTGCCTTTGTGAATTGCAGGGTTGGTATTAGAACAAACGGGAACAACATTTCCCTTGTTGATATCTATATGACATGTAACACCTTTTTCCTTCATATTCTCACAAGCCTTTAAACATTGTTCACCAACATGGCCAAAGGTTCTACATTTAACCCATATCTCCAGGTGCCAAAGGTATTCCACATATACCACTTGCTTAGCCCCATCAGTAAGCATAACGGGGAACTCTATAGGAAGTACACACGCCGGGTCGACTTCAACCATGCATTTTGCAAACTGAAGAATAACGGGGAACTCTATATGAAAACCAATTGATTCCCAGCTTTGACCAAGCGTAAAGTGGGATGTTGGTTAGTTTTGCAAACTGAAGAATCCTCTCTCTGTCGTCTAGGTTGGAAAATAAGAAGAATAGGACCTTACCCATAGATTTAATTTTGATTCCACCCCAAGGCTTCCAGATGCGTTTCAAATTCGTTGTGACTGTTGTATAGGATAAAGGCCTATCGAGGAAAAACCCAACTAAATAATTTTGCTATTCCTCCTTCCCTGTTGCGAATATCTCTTCAGATGGCAAGAGGGCTTTGCCTGAGAATTTAAGTGGTATTAACGAAGGTAAGAAGACACCTGCATTTTTAGATTTTATAGAAAACAGGGAGGTCCATCTACGCTTATCATTGAAGAAGGGAGGAAAGGGGTTAGTCGTAGAGGAGTTAGGGATGGTGGTCGATAGCGGATCTGGTGAAGGCGGGATGGGCTAAGGGGACGATCAGATGGAGGAAGCGATGGCTGATTGATTGCGTGGGATGTGGAGTGGCTCGAGGTAGGATTAGGTACGTTGAGCGGCATAGAGGACATTGATTTCGAAGCTTGAGGAGAAGTTTTTGTCAATGTGATTTTCTAAAGCTTCATAACAACTAACCAACACAGCAACATTTGCAATATCCAACCTTGTGCATACCATAGCATACATCAACCTCCCAACTGCACTAGGATATGGAACCTTTGCTACATGGGCCTTATCTTTCTCCTTGATAAGCGTTTCTTTGCCCAAAAGCTTCATATACAAGGTAAAGGTGTATTTAACTTTTTTGCATTCTCCATGCAAAACTAGGAAAATCACTTTTCCAGTATATTCTGTTTAAGTCCATTTCAACTCAAAATGCTTTCAATTCTTAACAATTTCCATACCCAAAATTCTCCTTGATTCTTCAAGATACTTCATTTCGAATTTTATTTTTAAACTCAGTTTTAACTTGTTGATTTCATTTTTATCTTTAGAAGCTATGTGCATGTCGTCCATATACAAGAGTATATACACTCAATTTTTTTTTAATTTCTTGAAATAAACATAAGCTTCCTTGATGCTTTAGTTAAAAACATTTTCAAGCATTAAATGATTATATCTTTTATACCATTGCTTAGGTGATTGCTTTAAGCCATATAGTGATTTATTTAATTTGCAAACTGAATTTGACTTAAAATCTACCACAAACCCTTCCAGTTGCTCCATGTAGATGTGTTCAGTCAAGTTACTACGCAAAAAGTTTATTTCACATCAAGTTTCTCCAACTCCAAGCCATGAATAGCAACTATAATAAGTAATATCCGAATAAATGTATATCTCACAGCCGGTGCAAAAAATTTATCATACTCCTTGCATTTCCTTTGCGCAAACCCCATTGCCACTAGCCTAGCTTTGTTTCTTCCATCGCCTTCGCCTTGTATATCCATATGCACTCAATAACACTGTTTTCTTTAAAAAGTGTTATCAACTTCCAGATTTAGTTCTTCATTAACAATTGAATCTCTTCCTCTACTACCATAAATCCATTTCAAGCTATCACTCGAATCCATGATGTGGTCAAGGTCCATCGGCTCACCTTGAACTACATGAAGATCATAGTCTAAATTATCATAAAAAATAAAAAGGTTCAATCACCGTATCTTTCGGGTGACCTTATTGCACGTTGTCCAACCCGAGTAGTAGTTCCTTCACCCAGTCTTCCTTCAGCTCGACCTTGAACTAAATATTCACTAGTGTCATGTACATTACCAACATCACTAGAGGAACCATATGGACTATGTGATGTACGATTAGCCGTTACCTCCTCGCAAGCATCTTCAACTACTCTACTCCTTAGCTCGAAAGTCGAATAATTTCCTTATCCTTTGATTCTCCATGAACCAAATCTGAAATATCTGATAAGCTTCCATTCTCAGTTAACCAAGTTGACTCATCAAAAGTGACATGATGAGAATTCACAACCTTCTTCGTTTTCGAATTCCAAATCTGATAGCCTTTTAGCCTATCCGTGTAACCAAGCAAAATCCCCGTGAAATCTCAAGCTTCAAGCATATCATTCCCTAGATCATGCACATAAACTATACTACCAAATACACAAAGATAACTCAAGTCAATGCTATTTTCGTTCTATAGTTACTCCGGAATTTTGTTGACAATGCCCGAGGATTGAATTTGATTAATAATATGCACTATGATCGACAAAGCCACGATTGAAAATCCCTTAGACAAACCCGATGTCAATCTCAAGCATCGAGCCAATCTAGTATATTTTGGTTCATTTTCTTTTCAAATCCATTCGATTGCATATCTCTCAGTGTAGTAAACTACCTTCGAATACCGTGATTCTTGCAGAATTCCCCAAAAAATCTAAAAACTTACTCTCCACCATTATCGGGCCTAAGTATCATCAAAGACTTTCCACTCTCATTCTTAATGAGAGCATTTCATTCTTTGATCGTTGCAAATGCTTCTGACTAAGCCTTCATTACATACACCGAAACTTTCCACGAAAAGTCATTAATAAAAGAAATATAAAATTTTGATCCTTCCAGAGAAACTACTGGTGTCGGTGCCCAAACATCCATGTGCATATATTTAGGAATTCCGCTCGAATCATGTTTTCGTTCACTGAATGATATCCTTATTTGCTTCCTTTTGACACATTCCTTGCAAAATTAAATTTTGTTGAAACTCTCTCCATCAATTATCTCCCTTCTATGAAGAATATCCAAACTCCTCTCCGAGACATGACCAAATCTCAAATGCCACAACCGAGTCACATCCAAGCCACGACGACTATCAACATCCATGCGAGTTCCACCTTCCACGGTCACTCCTTAAATTAAATAAACACCATGAGTCCTAGCACCCTTCATAATCACAAGCGCACCCTCAAAACCTTCAACATATCACTATCAATATTGATCTTGCATCCTAAAGAATCCAACAGTCCCAAAGAGATAAGTGACTTCCATTGTCCCGAAACATAGCACACATTAGTGAGAATTCAAACCACTCCATCAAACATTCAAATTTGCACAAAACTAATGCCCTTTAACTTACAAATAGCACAATTTCTTATAAGAATTGAATTTTCTTCTTAGTCTACATAAGAAGAAAAACAATTCTTATTTGACATCATATGATAAGAATCCCCGAATCGAGCACCCATTCGCTACCCGGAAAATCTGATGCTACCATCGAAAAATATTTACGTCTTCCTCGCTAACTCCACTCACCAACATAACTAATGAGGATGCTACTTCATTCTTTTCCTTCTCCTTGTCTCTATACACATTCTTCCAATAAACAGGTTTCTTAAAAATGAAGCACTTGCTATTTCTTTCTTTTGACTTTCCTTTCCAATTGGGCTTCCTTGACTTAGAACATCCTCAGTTTCCCTTCTTCTCACATCTCTCTTTTTCCACAAACAAATCATGACTATTTCCTACACCACTACTTCCATCACTCAACTCTTCGATTTTATCTTGCAATTCCTTACTAAGAAGACCTGTTTCAACATCATCAAGAGTTAAAGTTTCATGGCCATTGATCAAATTATTTGAGAAGCCCATATAACGGTATGGCAATGAACATAATAATATCATCTCCTTTTTCTCTTCCTTAACTTTCAAATATTGCCTTAATCATTATTATAAAATCATCAAACACATTTAATTGCGCCTTTCGCAAAGTTCCTTCCTTTATCTTGAAAGTAAAGAATGTTTGCAACAAATTCAAATGATTTGTCAGTGACTTCTTCATATATAATTTGCCCAACTTATCCTAAATTCCTTAAGCAGTCAGCTCACCACTGATTTCGAAGATAACATTCTCATTCATAATAAGTTGAAGTATAGTGAATTTCCACTCTGCCATTTCCTCTCTCTCCACATCCGAGATATCCGCTAGTGATAAATGTGTATCAAACACCACCCAATGAGCTCGATTCCGCCTAAGAACTGCTTTGATCTTCCTTTGCCGTTTTTTAAAGTTATTATCCCATTCTACTTATCAATAATCAATTGTGATACAGAAGTAGCGTACGGACCACGTACATATGGAGATAGACACATTGGAATTGGTGTTGAGGAACTATTTGAATCTGATTCCAACATTTCTACAACTATCTATCAATACCAATGATTTAATACCAATTGTTGTGGAGGATTCGGACTCAAGGCCGCTCAAATCAAATCCTCAAACACAAGAAAGACAAGATCGTGGTAAAAGTGCAAAAACAACCAATCAATATCTCAAATCAATCTCAACCTAATCCAATAACTAATCGCAATCACCAAACAAAAGATATAATAAGTAATAACGAAAAATAAATCACACAATGATTTATAATGGTTTTTGTTAGTGTACGTCCAATTTGAGAGAGAACTTTTATTATATACTAATAGAAGAGTACAAGAGATTAAACACAATGATCAAAATTCACATAAAAAATTAATTTTATGAAGATGAGAATTGAAGAAGATTATGAATCCCAAAACCTTAATTAAAATAGGCTTATTCAATCCCTTCTATTAATCCTTTTTATAATCCTTTGAATATGAGAAGAGTTTATATAGGTAAAGACTAATCTTTGTAATTTCCAAATTGCCCCTTGAAACTTTACAAATCAACATACTGAGTCACAACCCGAAATTAGCTCAGTTGTTGCCACAAATCTTCCGACACATAGGTCAGACGTCTGAGAAGAGCCTCGGGAAATTCTTCCTTGTAAGATCAGACGTCCGGTCCATTTTACCAAATGTCTGGCTCCCGTTTTGTATTAGCTTAGACTTCTGACCAAACAGTCAGATGTTTGATGGAACACGCTGGTTGTACATCAAACATGGTCAAACATCTGAGTTGAAATTAGTTGAAACAGTCCATGCCTTATCACCACAACTTCCTCCTGCGGGCTCTAATTTGCGAACCGTCTTCTCCGCTACGAAGCTAACTCCAACCACTTCAATTCTATCATATAGTGTAACATCCCAGATTTTTGGGCATTTAAATTGGAATATTTAAATGTGTTTTATATACATTATATTGGAAATATAATATATTTTTATCGAAATTATTTTATAAAATGGAGTCTGAACATATATAATTTCTAACATAATTAAAATGACCTCCATTTCCGACGAAACAAGTTTTATTGGAATACGTACAGTTAATTATTGCTATGTTTCCAGTTTAGGGCCAATCGGAGTTGTTTTGGCGATTGACGAAATTTAAGGGTGAACCGATGGTTATAATTTGAATTAAAACACGCTATTTGTGCAAACGGAGTCCGTTTTCAATGAAACTGGTTTCATTGGGACCGTAACGTCAAACCATACCATGATGTCCATTTTTGTAAATTTTGGAGTTAATGATTAGCGGTGCGAATTTTATGGTTAACGGTTAAATAACGGTATCCGGTTAAACTAAAATAAAACTTACCCTGAAAGAAAATACCCTACGCTATATATATAAATAAGTGCTTAATTTCTAAGCAAGCCATGCCTGTTATTTTTCAAACCCTTTTATCCTATTAATCCCTTTCCATCCATACTGAAAAGAAAAATGAACGGAAAGTCTGATTTAAAGTATTCCTACTCTATAACTTCACTACTAAGTAAACTAAACAAGTACAACACCCTAAGGTCAACATCTCATCCTACACTATATTAATAAAAGAAACAAATGCGTCCTATGCTGAAGTACTACAGAAAATAAATTAGAAATACTTCGTTCTTAAGAAATCTAAGTACACGCAACAGACACTGCCTTACTCTATATTGTCTTGTTCCATCGTATTGATAGAAATTCACATGTCAACTCCTACCTATTGAAATATGTTACTCCTATCCACGAAATGTCCTCGTCATAATTAATGGGTACATGCTTAAAGAGAGAAGCCAGATAATCCTACGTATATTTCAGCTCACCTACCCTGATACTAAAATCACATTACCCATACTTCTTTCCATTTCGCACAGTGATAGATTTCATTTCAGTAAACCACTCACGTCCCTAATGAGGAATATGGCCTAATCTATCTTCTATGGTATGTCTTAATCTCTGCGAATGGACATCCTACTAATACAAACAAAATCTGACCAACTATTTATATGTATACGTATGAATTGCCTATTCATTCCGCCAACATAAAATTAAACAAAAACCATTCTCAGACAAATGAACTGCGTCGCGTTTCCACTCTCCCCTGTAAAGCTTACACGTTCGAGTTTCAAGGCGAAGACAGGCGTGTCCTTGGTCGAAGAGCCGGTGGTCGGGAAGTCTGCATAGTGGGAATACTCAGGCTTGATTTGGATTCTCTCTTTCATTCTGCCTGGAGCTTCTTAGATGTACCGCTTTGATTTCCTGTCATCTCTGATATGGCTATATTTATGGGGAATTATGCTTCTTTTATTACTGTACTCTGATGATTTTAGTACAAGACAGAAGTTTTAAGTTGATTTAATGGGTTTTCTGTATTTCAGACTTATGACGTAACTACGTTTTAGACCACAATGTTTTCTATTTAATAAAGTTTTAAATTCCGCTGTTATTTTATATATGTCTTGTAATGTTTCGGTTTCTATTTACCTATAATGCTTCACGAAACTTAATGCATTTTAATAAATAATGACATTAACGGGCGTGGGGTGTCACAATGACATACACAAAGCAACCCTATGGAAGCAGGCTACTACATACGAGTTGTTAATTATGCTCAAGGTAACAATCAATGAAGTATGGAAAGAAAGAAATCAAAGAGTCTTCATTGGAAAGAATAGTTATAGCCTGCATACATAGCATGTGATATGCAGTGGCATACACAAAGAAATCATGATGTCTCCATTTTGTTTTGATGTCCATGTCGAAAAAATGGGGTTGAACATCTCCTTGTATTTCTGTTACTGTTTTTACTTACTTACTTACTGCATTATGGCACATGTTTATGTTGTAAAGATTATCTTATCATATAAATAAAATGGTCGGGGCCATTCGACCTTGCAAGCTTTGCCAAGTATATGGAATCGATTTTTAGGAATCGATGAAATGTTTTTTAATAAATGGTTTAATTAAAAGGGCATGTGATGCTAATGTACTTTACTGTATTGTTTGATTTAATAGTTAAAGAACCAACTATCAATCAAATTCCTTTTTACTTATAATGTGTTGGTTCGAGGAGCTGGGATAGAACTGGATCCAAAACCACTTTGAACCGACTTTGCGTTCGAATATGAATTTGCACATATGCTTATGCGTATTAAGATGATTTGATGGTGTAGGTATTAAAACGGAAAGGATTACTTGTTGACGTTTCTGGTTAGCTACCATGATTATACTTGTAGCAATAGCCCCTAGTTTTTGGGGTTTTGAATAATGCGAGGACTTCATATTACTAATCTTAGCGGTCACCCCGACAGGATGTAGTAAAAGAGTACCTTCGGTTTGTCCTATTCATGGACAACTCGTATGGACCGATGTCTGACATAGCATTTGATAAATCACAAACATTGATTTTTTCAAACGTACATCTGTTTGGTGGCAGAGAAGGCAACTTCTCTTAGCTTAACACCCTTCTTTAAGACGTATGAGCTCAGAGGTTGTATTTCTGTGGACGTCAATCAGTGATTGACGGAATGGCGATGTAGCACTAGGGGTGGCAATGGGGCGGGTTGGGGCGGATTTCTCATACCCCAGACCCGACCCGGACTTTTTAAACCCTTGCCCCAGACCCGCCCCATTGACCCGATGCGGGTCTAGAATTTCATCCCGTACCTGAAGCCGTACGGGTCCGGGTAGACCCGACCCGCCCAGCGACCCATTGATATCATGTTCTAATGTACAAAAATTTATATACCTATATTTTTATTAATAAATGATAAATTATATACAAATTACAATGTGTTCACAATGATAAGAGAATATAATAAAATGAGTTGTAAGATAAAAGTTCAAAATGTATGCATTTGTTATTGTCTGATTATTATTGATGCAACTTAATATTATGAAAAACTTATAGTTTATTGATTGAAAAATACAATATTCAAGTTATAACCATGTATACCTAAGAAGATTAACAAGTAATCGTTATAGTTATAAAGTGTTTAAATGATGTTTCAATCTGTTGGTCTGGTTAGGGCGGGTTGGCCGTGCCCCAGACCCGACCCTAGACCCGAACCTCCAAAAGTGGGTCGTAGGTCTACCCGTCCCGAAGACCCTATGGGGCGGGTCTAAATGGGTCAAAACAAGGGCGAGTCAAGCGGGTTTAGATCCTAGACCAGCCCCATTGCCATCCCTATGTAGCACCCAAAGTTAGGGATGTACCATGTATGAAAGGTAAAAACGTAGCCTTTAGCCTCGTCAATCGATAAAGACAAAAACTTGGATATGCTTCTTGGCTAGGTGGGTAGCTCCCATGTAGGGTATTATACCTGCCTGATCCAGAAAGGACGACCCTTTTGATTATTGTATGTGAAGGTTTGGCTTCTGATCACAACCAAGGTGTGAAATATTTTGTACAATCCAGAGAGGGTTGGCCATTCCTGATTCGTAGGGAGTCCATGCGAAGCTTTCGGTATGCTTATCTATAGAGGTACAGTGACAGATGGTACGTCGGTGCCTTGTCATTGTATGGAAATTCAAACTCCAGTGCTAGCCTATATGGTTTCACATGTAAACCAACTATGTCGAAACGTGAGATGCAAGCATTTTGGCTATATTCTATTTTATATTAAGATGATTTGATGGACATTACTGTAATATCATTAGGTTTATAATAAAAGTGTTTTGGTTAGAGAAAAGGAAAAACACGTGCCAGTATTATGTGTGGTCATGTCTTACGTGAATTCCATTGTTTAAAGGATTTATAAAATTAAGAAAGTGATTGTGATGTGAGCTTTTCACTGTTAAATATCCCAAACGGACAATCCATGTGATTTTTATTTTTGCAAAATGGGCTTGGTCAGATCGAGTACATTTTCCATGTTACATTTGGTTTTGCTTGGGGATTTAGGAGAAGAGATGAAGTCGAGGCGTACTCTCGTATTTTTCGTATTGTTTTATTTCCGTTGTATGTGTTGTATATTTATCAGTCTTTGTACAGGAAATTTTTTATGACTGTATGGACTGGCCTGGTTGTGTACTCTGATTATTTATTCATGTATATATACATTTTTTTTCTCTTGTGTAAAGGGTATTGGTATATTGTATATTATTCATTTCACTGTGAGATCCTGTTGTACTCTGTTTCTGTGGTATTGGTGTTCTTTTTCTTCTTTTATTCTAATCTTTCTTTCTTCTTCTCATCCTCTAACTTCTTTCTTCCAACTTTCTAGGTTTTTGATACTTGAGTTTAGGCACGTGGATACCGAGAGCATATTAGTGTCGAAATTCGAGCGTCGAATTTTCTGGTTTGTTACACATAAATTTTCTAAGCATAATTGCAAGTGCATTAAAAAATATTTTAGTTGTTTTCTTTTGAGCAATGAGCATACCAAATTAAAATTAGTGAATAGTTGCGGTGTAGTTCATCGTTGAACCTAACAAAGCGATATAGTGTAAGGTTAAGCTTCATTTAACAAGCTATTTTCTTACAAAAAAGCAACTTCTTTATAATTGGTCACAACTAACTCATGCATAGACTAGCGAATATATGATATTATACGCTCAGTTATTTGATTATTTATACTCATTATGAAGGTGATAATTTAAGTCAGCATGCTACCAATAAAATTCAAGAGTTAGTAGTCATAAAAAAAACAAATAAATCTATAATAAAGTAAAAGGAGGCAGGGGATGCAACATCAACCATTATATGATAAAATACAATGCATTGGGGAATGAACGTTGGTGCTAGCAATGGTATTAATGCTTCAAATGTAAATTTAAGTGCATCTAGGAAATGAACTTATATATTACTTAATATACATAATACTCATATAATCAGCAGAACTTAACCGCAAGAGTTTTACTAAACACAGATTGGCCAATTTTCCGAGTATGCGATTGTTTAAGGCAACGAAGATAATGTATGCGTATTAAAGCAAAAATGCAACATATTACAACTCTAGAAACAATCTAAATATAAACATGATTTTTAGATTTGTCTCCCTGATCATAGCAGTGCAATTAAGCGTACTTTATCATTTGGTTTTCAGTGAATGGAGTGAACATTAAGATTTCATGTTCTTGAACTAAAGTATTTTTTTTCTAAGAAATTCTAATAATAGGTAGCTAAAATTTTGGGAATGACATTAAATCAAATAAAAATAGAGTGATAAGCAACAACAAAAACAAATATTTATCAATATGAGCACATTATTCTGGCCAACTAACAATATAAGATATAAATGAATAAGGTTCAACTTGATATATGCAAAAGTGAAGCTTAGAATTACTCCAATTTTTTATTATATCACGGCTCTATAAAATATATAACTTCTAATTTATTTACAATGATACGAGCATTTTACTAAATTGATGGTATATAGCCATTTTGATGCCATGGTGTCCTATGTGCTAAAAATTAGGTCATAGAAGAGAGAACCAAGGCATTAATTAAAAACTAATCCTGATCCTATTAATACTTAAGGCAAAAAACAAATGGCATAAATGAATAATGCTCAATATATCTCAATGTCTAAGTATCATGTTACAAAGACATTACCATTAATGATTTTGAATAAACTTACAAAACGTTCATTAAGTATGCAACCAAAATTGTGGTGTAATTCAAAGTTCCAAACAAAAATGATTAAGAAAATGAGCAATAAACCTTTGATTTCCAAACAAATAAGTGATAATTAATTGGAATAACTACAAGAACAACGGTATATAACCACGACCATATTTCAACGGCCGCTATCGGCCATTCCAACTGCAAGCAACGACTCATTATTTTTGTGATAAAAATGCAATTTTAATAAACTAACTGTCTGAAGCCGTTGAAAGCCGTTTGCGGCCGGACATTGCTAACCATTGGAAATATATGGTTAGATGATACAGATTATCATGTAGCATACACGTATATTCTTCTTAGTTATCCTGAAGTTGCACCATTATTAGGTAATTATCAGATTACAAGTTTGGATAAATTTAATCTAATATTGCACATGTAAATTAATAATAATGCAATATAGTATGTTTATGATTGCATTGTTTATGAATCACAAATTCCAAGCAGCAGTTTAAGCAAATATTTCACTACTTGGTTTTCTAACTACATTTATGATCCCATAAATTATGTGGTCGATGAAGGACTGAAACATTTAACGTTGAAACCGAAAAGAAAAGTTAAAATATATCCATTATTTTTCCTTAATGTATATAAATACAACACCATAGAATACAGTGATGATCCTAATAGTTGTATAATGATTTTTAAGGCGTGTTAACCCCAGTTTTGCAATTTATACATTTTACAAGACCCATGGAGGAAGTTTTTTTTTCTTTAGATGCAATGGCTCAGCAATATTCTAGGTTACAGTATCAACGTGCATTCAAATTATATTCTTATAGAAATAAAACATACCTCGTGTTATCAAAAGTATGATACCCTTGTACTACCAAAACAAGACCTATAAGTTTATTACATCCCTTAGCCATCTCTAAAAAAGATAAGCAGAATGGTAGGCAGTTAAGGTAAGATTTACATTCGATTAAAAGAATATTCCAAACAAACAAGCTCATTAAGAAAACAGAGGTAAATGTTGAGTACCAATTACAAACGATCAAATTTGGACCTTTAGATGATGAGGCAGATGTATTAGTCAAAGCATTTGAGAGTGTAGAGGAAAATGTTATAGAACACGAGACCGAGTCTGAATCAGAAAACAAGAGGACTAAGAAATATCCCTTAATCTTTGCAATTATTTACGTTACAATTTTTTTCATTAATATCAAAATTAAACATTTTTTTACTATTGTATTGCATTTATCCAAGTTATACCATTTTGTTGACATCAAAATATGTGCAGCACACAATACGTACACTGAGTCACAAACAAATATAAACTCACGCATACAACATACATAATACATAGCATGACATAAACAAAGCACAAGTAACTATCACATACAATAATCACGCACATACCAAGACATAACTCAACAACTCACATTTATCATACATACAAAATAAAATATTACACACATGGATCTCACACATATCATATACGCACATAGAACTCATACATACCATAGACACAAAACAAATACCAAAAACACAAACGATGATATACATGTATTATATGGAATATAACATGCATTACAGTTTTTAATGATTCATCATATCATAAATATTATGAATTATACATATGCTCAAACATAATAATGATATATATGTATGCGATCGATATTATGTCAGGTTCTCGACGTCGTAGATCTTCTCACAAGGAAGGTGTGAGCAGTGGTCCTTCAGAGACACCAGCTCACCCAGTTGTATATTTGCAGCCTAAGGCTGAAGGATTGCAAGTATTAAAATTAGTAGCATGTCAGTAGAATATTTTTCTACATGATATATATAGTTGTCTAAAGCTCTATTTTATATTTAACTCAGGGGAAGTATTAGTTCTTGGCTTTTCGAAGCAAGCATACATGATTAGGGTGTCAGATTGTTGTCCTAAGTGGAGTAAGATCCTTGATCCCATCAGAGAGACCATATAACATGATTTTCTTGTTTTATTGAATCTGTTTAGGTGGGAAACCGACCAAAGTCGTAAAATTCTCCCTAGTGCGCCTAGCTCGGTCCACGAGCATCACATAAGTGGCTGACGTTTCCCTAATCCGACGCCACTGGAATTCAAAGATCACTAAGAATTACAGAAAGGTAATGTCATGGCTTAAGAAATCGGCCAAAAACCAAACTAGATGGACGAGGCTATATGAAATTCTTGAGTTAGGTGGTAGAACAATGATTAGTTCAAGGGAAATCTACCAAATATCTCATTAATTGTTTCACAATTATGAATATATTATTTAGTTCAAATCTGCAAGTTGAGTTTAGAGGAACTCTTAAAGTAGAAGTAAGAATCTGGTAATGCATCGCGACTGGTCCAAGTCTTTTCGGCATCATCTTGAGCAATGTTTTAAAACGCAAAAGGCGCACGAGAGGCGTTTTGTAGTCCGTGAGGCGAGGCGTAAGCCTCGAAGCGTTGAGGCGTAAGCCTTTCGGGTAGAGAAAAAATGCAATACATATACATAATTTTTAACCACTTCCATGCAATATTCCGTTTGTTCCATTGAAATTAACTTACCCAACAATAGAAATTAGGAACCAACTAAACAAGTGCTTTTCGTGTAATCCTACATTAATTCAAAATGTTTGTCTATACATATTATACAATCTTTTCTATTTCCATTAAATAATTAAAGTATAATGACATTTATCTAAGACAATATCTACAACTAGAGATAAACAAGTTTTTAAGTCATATGCATCAATTGCATGAGGCGCGCGAATCGTAAGCTTTATGCGCTTTGTATGCCTCAAAATTTTGAGGCGTAAGCTTTAGAGGTAAAAAACCTTTTGGAATAAGCTTCAAGGCGTTTTATCTCTTATTTCTTCAAGGTGAGTATCGAGGCGGATTTTTTTAAACAATGATCTTGAGTGCTTGGTAAATTTACCAGTTAGATTCTAAATAGTTGTTAGATTTGTATATCAATCAGTTTGGTAAAAAGCTAAGAAAAATTAAAATATATAATCATCTACTATAGGAAAGAGCACATGGATATCCTATGTCACTAATAGACGTATTTTCTCACATGCGTGCATTAAAGAAAACCGATGATGCTGACAACCTCACATATTAGTGGGGGGATGAGGATAAGGCGATAACTGCATATGTATGCATATTTTAAAATTTAATTTATTAATATTGTTACGTTCAATACTTAGCTATGTAAAATAAAAATAATAGTATGTAAATTTTCAACTATAATTATTTTTGTATTGTAGGCAAAGTTTCAAAAATCACGGGCACAACTGCTTGAGGGATCAGATAGTGAAGAGTTGACACGCGAGGAGGAAGATGCTATTTTTGACTCTATTATGGGTCTGACGTAGCAGAATAGGTGTTACGACTACAAGAACTAAGCAGTAATATTATAAACGTTGCAGTATTATATTTAATGTGAATATGTACAAAATTGACTATTATGCAACTATTTAATATGTCAAAAATTTTAAAAATAACAATTCACATCTTACTTTTTCTTTGAAAATATGTAGAAAATAGAAATGGTAGCCCAGCGGTTAAGGACTTGCACCATGGTAACAGTGGTGCGGGTTCGAAACTCGGAATGGCATGCTAAAAGCTTACCATGTGCATACGCTAAGATAATCCACTTATGTGGTGCTCGCAGACTGGGCTAGGTGCACTAGGGAGGGTTTTACGACTCCGGTCGGTTTCCCTCCTGAACAAATTCAAAAAAATAGAAATAGTAGGTTATCAAATCATTTAAACTATGTAAATATTTTCTACAAACTAAAATATAAATATAGTTGCATATTGCTAAGTTAAATTATTAATTTGTTTGTGGCATATATCTAATTTTTCTTGAACAATGTCTATATCAGAAACAAAAAAATCATATTAAAGATGACAGTTACTCCAAGGACATTGCACCCATAGTTTAGATCTCTTTGTATTTTGACATTTTAGTATCTGTATTTGTTTACATAGTTTAGATGTTTTTTTTAATTTGTTGCTCGCATCCAGATATTAATTTCTTTACGTAACTTAGATGATAAATACTCTAATGGCGTCTATGTTTCTATATTTTGAACAACACGTTTCTTAGTAAGAAAATAATTATAATTAAATGTGAACATCTTCCATTCTATTTGCAGGCTAGGGCAGCTCAAACGACATACGAAATAGCATAGGACAAAGCTAAAATAAAAGAGCTTTGAGCCACGATTGAGCAGCTACAGGAGTACGATAGTCTTCGAGCTATACAGATGGAGTAGCTGAATCAACGTTTAGCCCAATGTGCAGTAGCATGGTTCCTTCTCTTTGTCATCTGATGCTTCCAAAGGCGAAGACGACGCTTGAGAGGTACGCTTTATTGTGTTTATGCTTGGATGATGTACATATTGACTTGGAGTTGGTGAGAATTGTGTTTTGATGTTGTATATATTGGTTTGGAGTTGGTAAAGATGTTATGTTTGGATAGGGGTGAGCGTCCGGTCGGTTCGGTTGGTTTGGAGGAAAAAAAAAGCTCAAATCGAATTGAAACCAACTTTTTTTCCAAACCGAATTGAATTAATTTAAGTTAATTCGATTGGTAACCGATTTAATTGAACTTAAAGGATGTATTATTATTCAAATGATGGATTCACTCAAAGTAAAACATAAATTTATGTTTAGAGAAATTTTATGTTTATGATACGATTTGAATTATTTGTAACAAATGCTTTTGTATTATATAACTAAACTAATTATTTAAAGTACTAGAATACCGTAAAATTAGATAATAAATTAAAATTCGATTAAATCGATAACCAAAAAAAATTATTTCACAAACCAAATTCAAACCGATTTAGTTTCAAAAACCGAACTGAACCGACCGAAATAAACTGGTTTGATCGGTTAATTCGGTTTGAACCGAATATTGCTCACACCTATGTTTGGATGTATTTTGATTGTATACGCTTGTTCTGATGATGTGTAATGTTTTTGGGTTTAGTTTGAGAATGTTTGGATATTTCATGTTGTATATATTGGTGTTGATTTGATTTATGTGGGATGTTGTTGTTGTGTGTTATATATATAAATTGTATGTGTAAAATGAAGTGGAAGTGAATAGTGATATATGTTGGCTGGTTGGAAGATTAATGGCTTGCTGTATTATAAAAAATACCAAGATTACCAATGGTTACTAACAGATTCCAATGGTTGGTCACAAATTTCCAGTGGCTCTCCACAGCTATCAACGACTTACAGGTATATAACGTTTGCCGAAAGACATTGGTACGACCATCAAAAAATGCTCGTTCAATCCATTGAAAATCGTAAGAAAGCACGGATGTTATTCCACCGGCTATCAATGACCGCCAAAGGCTCTGAGTCATTTGAATATACTGCTTTCCTTGTAGTGAATAAAGAGTAAGTGAAGGGAAACTTGGTCAATAATATAATAATTCATGCTACTACATTATTAACTAAAAAATTTGGTCGATGGATGAGAGACCTTATATCTGACTATATCGAAACTTATACTATATTGAAAACCTATTATCAATATATATGCTAAAAACTGATACATGTGAATCATACTTGTATGAACTTGGTGTGCATATGTGTGTATATACACACACACACACACACACACACACACACACATATATATATATAATAAACTATATAAATTTTTGAAATTTTATATACTTCAAATTTCATTTATGCTTTAGAAATTGACATAAAATTAATATATGTAGCATTGGCACACATTCAAGGCATTTGAAACAGCTACACATGCCTGAAAGCTTCTTCTGTCCAAAATACATATATCTTTGAAATCCAATATAAATAAAATCATATATACTTGTCATCTTGAAATATTTGATACTGCATAAATAAAATTTACATATACATATACGTGAAGCTTTTGTTAAATTTAAGTGATACAAAATCACAAATTGATTGGAACAAATTTGCAGAAAATAGAAAGTAAATATTTTTATAATAGGAATGCATTGATTGCATTTGATGAGATGGTAGAGAAAAAAATTAATGGATTAATTTCTTCCATCTATGCAAAAGAAACGGATTGATTTACTTTCTATATTTGCACATTTGTTGCTATGGTAATTTTTTCTCCATTATATGGTTTGGTTGGTAATGTAATTGATGACTCACATGGAATTGCACTGGCTATATATTTAGAGGTAGACTTTAGTGTAAACCCATCCTGGTATGGAGTCAGTGATCTCCAATGGTGTCTCTTTTAGTTAAGCCTATTTGAGGTTTTGATATGTAAACTCTTATTTTGTAATCTCTTGTATTCTCTCATGTGGAATAAAATCTCTCTTTTGGACTGAACGTACACTATCTTTAAGATAATGGAACCATTATAAATATTGTGTCTCTTTTCTTCATTATAGTTATTTACTATTTGTTTGATGTAATAAAATAATTGTTATCAGATTAGATTGATGTTCAAATGGCAAATCTAGATCCTGCTTATTGCGCTTCCGCATTCGCGCAAATTTTGCATAACAGCTTTCATGTTCCCAAACCATCCAACACCAAACATGCACATGAAACTTGCACATCTGGGATCCATATGTTTATTCAGGACTATACACACCCAAACATTTGAACTTCGGTATACTTAAGACTTCGGTTCACATGATGATCTATCTAGTACTCCCTCCAGTTCAAATTATAAGTCGTTTTGAAATTTCTCACGTAAATTAGTAGAACTGGACAATAACACATTTATCCCTTAATTAATCCTTTTGTATTAACTGATGGCCTCCCTTTTCAATAGAGTATGCATGTCATGCAGCTTCTAAAGATTGTATTGGACAACTTGCGTTGGAAGATTAAAGCATGCATGCCTTGTACTCTAGACAGGGAACCACATGCGTTGGAAGATTAAAGCAGCATGAATACGAAGAGCTGCTTGCATTGATTTTTCTCAAAATGTCATATATTTTGCAAAATAACCCAAAGCTTAGAACGTCTCATAATCTGAAGGGAGTATCTATTTGAAACCACTTTTCATAGAAGCTTTCAAATATGTATATAATATGTGTTATTATAAACCTTGATACAAGGAAAATATTCAAAACCAAATTATTTTGCATATATCCTAAAACCCAGCATGTACATAAATCTGATACGCATTCAAAAATTTATGAAATTACATCCATCTAAGAGCTTATAGAACAACTATAAAAGTTACATACCTAGAGCTCTTTGTTTCTTAAAATTTACGAAATCTTGACTAATATATGCGTTTAAAAACAAATTATATTCATAAATTAAATTTCAAGCTTAAAATATTAAGTCAAATGATTTACAAAATCAAGTTCCATTGAAAAAAATCCGTTTCTTAAAATCACTTACTTCCTAATCCAGTAAGCCTGGAGTCTTTTGGTTTTGGAAATCATTAAAGTTTCTATCTTCAAAATAAACATTTATAAAATCAACGTTACATACAGGGTACAAAAAATAATATGAAGTGTGGAGAGGGAAGAGAGATGACGAAGGACTTTGGAATTATAAATGCTTCTGTTTTGGGGTTTCAGAAGAATCGTCAAACATTTGGAGACGAAGGGTAATTTTGACGGTTGAAATAGTTCAGAATTATCACGGTTTGGAGTACATATGAGAAAAGAAAACTATGATAAATAAAAAATTTCAACTTAAATAATAATGCAGTTTGATCTCAATCTCAAATCATTTAAATTTGATTTATAAAACTTCACATAACATCCCATAATTCACTTTGTTGTCACCAATTTGAATTGTAGCTTTAACAAATATATACATTTTAGATGTTTATAACATGTTAATCGTAGCTTTTGCCAACTGAAATTCTTAGCATTTAAATTTTAGAATAACTGAAAAATACCCTGAAGGACAAAATAAACAAAAAAAAAATTCATAAGGATAAAACGGTAATATTTTATCAAGGATAAAATTTAGAATAAAAAGAGGTAATATATTAGAGTTTATAATTCAAGAACTCTATTTTATTTCTAAACATAAGAAGTTGAAATTATTTATCAAAATGGTTGTATCTTTTGAACTTTGGAATTTTGTAAACTTTGGACATTTTATTCATGCAATAATTTAGGGAAAATAGGATATTATGACTACCATGATTTTGTTAAATGGTACTATCCAATAATCATAATGAAAATTTTAACAACTTTATAAAATCAGAAAAAAAAACCACAAATGTCCTTTTTTTGTACGCATGTGCCAAAAACATGTCAAAACACTCGTTGCTTATTATCGCATAAAACGACTCACATGAGCTACTAAGAGGAATGCTCCTGCAGTATTAACAAATCGATATTGTTCGAGCACTTCCAAGTATTCAAGTATTTCAAGTACTCAAGCTTTCAAGTATTTTCTTCATTAGCTAAAGTCTGTATACACTCAAACTAAGGATCATTTATAAGAGAATTTATATTATATAAAAGGATTTAGAAAAGATGCATTATAGTAATTGATAAAGAATGAGAAAAGTGAATAAATCAAAATTCAAATTGTCAATCGACTCACACTATATAAACCATGGTTATTACGGCGGTAAGTCGAGCCGAGTCGACAGATGTACAATTAGTGAAACACCCCACCCTCCATTAAGGTCACTCACAAGGGACTGCCTTAACTTTGGTGGAGGTTTGTAAGTAAAAGTCACAGATAAAACACAAGACAGGTATAAACACATATATATAAGCAGCGGAAACAAACAGACTTTTATTTCATAAAATACTTGTTCATACAAAACATTTCCATAATTGTCTCATAACAACTTCCAAAACATTACAACAACATTTTTGTCTTGGTTATTAAATAAAGAAGCATAAAACATGACTAAAACTGCATAAATCCCCATGATTGTGTCCAACCGCCATAGCCAAGGAGAGAGTCCAAACCATACATCTACTATCTTGAAGCTTGCAAAGAGTCTGACTAAACTGAGTTGTTTCCTCCCTATGGACCTGGGGGGGGGGGGGACGAAAGAAAAGAAGACGAAAGAAAATAGAGTCAGACATAAAGCCTGGTAAGTCTAGTGACTCTTCAGTATGAGAATAAGAATAAGGGCATGATAAGTATAAACTGGAAATATGAGAGTGTCATAAACTAAGACAAAGCAGTTTGAATCGAATATACTATCACACCAAATACTATATCTCTGCACCTACTTGTATTGTCTTAACTGGCACCCCATGCTGGAGGTAAAGTGATCCCCTTTTTCTAAAGATCGGCTCCTACTCACATAATCATCTGTGTCTTACGGCCCCCAAAGATTGTAGATACCTATGCTGCTCCCACCATGGGGTGTATCAAGTCCCATGGTGGCGGCGACCCGACACAAAACTAGAAATGCATAGGTTATACTACTGTGCCCCCAGTGCCCTGTTTGTCTGCTCCGAAGTGTGTGCACGCCCACACTCCGTTAAAACCCACACTGTTGCACCCACCGTCGTCGCTTTTGACCGCTTACAATCAGCCCAGTAATCATGCCCTACCCTGCTTAGTTTCAGGGTACCATGATACCTAATTGGGTTACTGCTGAAATGAGTCCCCGTTACTGGGTTTTCTAGTCAAACATGTTAAGTAGGTAAGTGTCTGTATTTACCTAACCCCACCCATCAATTTCATTAACATGTTGAATTGGTTAAGTGTTTTAGTTAACTTAACCCTACCATCCTGACAGTCTGTCCTTAGCTTTTTAAAGCACCGACCACTCACATTAGACAGGTATTGTTACGGTTACTGGATGTGCCGGTCGGTTCCGGGCAGATTTACACTGTAACTCAGTCTAACCTCGGGTCCTTACTGGGCTTCATGCTTAACCACCCACATTGGATAGGTATTGTTGTGACTACTGGACAGCCGGGCGCGTCCGGGCAGGTTTACATCACAACTCAATCCAACCTCGTGTTAAGCATACTCGTATTTTCTAAATTTACATATTTGTCTTTATTACTTAATATATGTAAATTTGTCAACAATTAAATGTTGTGGCCCAATTTCCAAGTTTAACCTTTTTGGTATAAGAATTTATACCGTTTAAAATGCCACCAATTTTGGCATGTGACAAACATGTCAATTTCATATATTTTTATGTCAAGTTTTACTAATATTCCCAATGTTACCCCGTTTAAACATTAGACTAACAATCTTAGCCTAATTTTCGTTCGCATGGTTTTTAACATATAATATTAGGCTAAAAGCTTAGCCTAATTTAGCGCACACAAAATTGACATAAGGGAATTCATAAACATGAACATGACATAGGTGTAAACTTGGCATTTTTGGCATAGTAAATATGAACATCATAGGTGTGAACTTGCAAAATAGTCAACATGAATGTCATAGGTGTGAACTTGCAACATAGCCTAAATCAACATATATGTGTTGCATTGAAATAGGTATCTAACCAAATAGGTGTCACATAAATTAGCATATGATTTGGATAACATAAGCCTAAACTTGTTTTGGATCTAGGTATAACATCGAGCATAACTAGCATATGACAAGAATATGACCATTTCATAACGTATATATAATTTTATGACAAGTGAACTAGATCCAATCATATGTCGAATTACAACATGAAACACATATTAAAGTGGATCATGACATGGATCCAATTTTGGAACTTGCAACATTCTTACAAACATACTAGCATGTATGTGAACATAATCGTTTAGGCATAAAGGTTCTAGCATATATATATATATATATATATATATATATATATATATATATATATATATATGTATGTATGTATGTATGTATGTATGTATGTATATATATATATACATGAAATCTTTAATCACATACAACCTATATAATCTATATAATCACATAAACATATAGGTGTCGATTACAATATGAACTATACAACTTGCATGTGATTCTATATGTACAATAGGATCAATATCAACTCAACTATACCACAAACATCACAAAACCACAATCATTTCAATACATAGAGGTGAATTAACATCGTTGTTACATAATAACACAATTCCATTTCCATTTTACATCGAATCAAATCCAAACTTTTATTCACATCCATCTCAAGAGCAGCCAATCAGAAGGTGACATGTAAGCCCTAGTGACACAGTCAGGCCTCAGAAATCGACCAGAACCCGACAAGGCCAGCCAGGGCCAAACCAGGTCGACCCCCAGGTCGACCTGGTGCTTGGGCGGGAATTTTCCTGTCCATCCCAGTTTGGGTCTGAATTCGAAATTTGAACTTCGTTTTGAGCCGTTTGAATTTTAATTTGAATTCTAAAACTTCCGGAGATCATAACTCCTTCATACGGAGTCCGATTCACGCAAACTCGGACCCTATCTCAGGCAGAATTCCGAGACGAGCGAAACGGCGTAACCCGTTTCCCTTAATTCTTTCATTAAGAATTAATTGCACTTAAATTTGTTAATTTACAGTTAACAGAAAATTCGGGGTGTTGCAATTAGTCGACTAGTGGACTAGTCGCTGAAGAAGAGTTGGAGAGAAGGATTGAATGATGAAGCCCCCATATTATCACAAAACCAATTGGCAATGTAAAGGGGTAACTCCTCGTATATTAAGGAAGATTAGGTAGACAAACTCCCAATGTGGGACAATTCCAACACGTCCCCGCACGGCTAGCCATACATATGCCTTAGCACGTGGATGAATGGGATGATGTGGGGCAGATTATGATGAAGAGTTTTGGATCAGCGCTCTGATACCATGAAGAAGAGTTGAAGAGAAGGATTGAATGATAGAGCCTCCATATTATCACAAAACCAATTGGCAATGTGAAGGATGAACTCCTCATATATTAAGGAAGGTTAGGTAGACAAATTCCCGATGTGGGACAATTCCAACAGTCGCAGACTAGTCGATAAATAAATAGATGCATAAATATTAGTAATGACAGTAACACCATGCTATATTTGCTGCCACTAAAATGATGCATAGAATTTGATAGATTGCAAATTGCAAAGGAAATACAAACCAAATTGAAATTTTAATCTAATAGAGTGCAATATAAAGAACACAAATGAGGCAATCAATTCAAAGATAGTTATATAGCTTGACTTTTTTATTTACCTCACAACCATTAGTTTCGTGAATAGTAGTCATAAGTTTTAGTCTACGGCTGCACTGGAGAGGCAACCGTAACACTAGAAGGGAAGCGGTGGCTAAGGTAAGAGCATTGCAGAAGCTTTTCTTGGACTTTGTATTTTTTAAGGTTCGACTTTTGTTTTCCTGACTTGGACTTGTTTTTTTGGATCTAACTTTGGTTTTTTATTTGTTTTGGACCAAATAACGACTAGTCAGAGCAAGTCGTAAGACATAGTCGATGGACTAATCGACGAATCTTGTTTCAGGCGCTCGATATACTTACAAATTGCAAGTCAAAGTTTCCAATCGATGCCTCAGTCTTGACTAGTTGACGACTAGTCGAGCGCCGTGATAACAATAATATAGACTAATATCATAATATATAGTATTTAAATAAACAAGGGACCGATATACATCCAGTTCATTACCAACCTTTACTCAATACAATATTTCTGAACAACAATATGTTTCTTCTCAATTATTAGGGCTAGAACATGCAACTGCATATATCTAGCAACCGCCTTAAACAAGCATTTTTGAAGAACAATAAAATAATAATAACAATAATAACTCAAGTTACTGATCCAACCGTTTGAAGAAAGTGAATTTTCAAATAAACAGTAAGAACATTCCCAGCAATGCTTGAGAAAGTGGGGTAATCCCTACTGAGATCGCGCTCCTTGCACCGCAGTAGTGTGAGTTGCAGCATGACGAGTCACTGATTCAGACTATTATGTTGATAAGACCACACGGGCAGGGTAGTTAGATGCCTCTGCAAGGGAAGCATTGCATAGTCGACCAACCATGTTCTTCAGCACTCATTTTATTACTGTATGCTTCACTAACTTTTATCAAAAATAAGAAACAATCATCTTCAAAATAAACTTGTAAATGTAGAATTCAGGTAGTATTACATCCACGTTTTGATTCTTCTCATTTTCGAAAATCAAATATGCTTATCTAAAAAAAACGAAACACTTTCATCCAACACAAATCACTTTAAGTAATGAAATACAAAAAAGGAAAGAAATGATGATAATAATCAATTGCGGGTAGCAACTATTCATCTGTACATGTCGTTACACTAACATGTCGTGAGATCCAAACCTTAGAAAGGAACGCTTTCGGTTTATTATTTGGAGACCCAGTGTATAAAACTAAAAGCACCAGAGGTGATGACCTATGCAGTTAAAACCTCGAAAAATCTCCATTATACCTCATAGCGCTTTTCAGTCACTCTGCTATTTTAATTTAACGTTGATGAATGGTAGATCCGCTTTTAACTTCGATATTTTCCGTTGCATCCGCTAAATCATGGTTTTTTAGCATCCTCTTTACCCTTTAGCAATATTAATATACAATGCTTGATTTGATTTATTATTTTAAAAAAAAATCAATGTAAAAAGCCAATTTAAAGGTATAAGTGCCCAGTATATTGTAGAAATATATTAAAATCATCAAATCTAACGTGCATAACTACGATATTCTTTGATTTTGTAATACAATATTAATTATTATTAGTTTTTCCACATACATAATGTAAAAACGATAATTAATAAACTTTTTTTGTTACTGTGTTATATCTACAGTGTTCCCCGTTTTACTCTCCGCTACACCATTTAGCACCTTCATCGCTATAAAACCGCTAAACGCTTTAATTGTCCAAGTATACGGAAATATATAAACAGAAAACCCACATTGCTATTTAAGCCAAGATCCACCAGCGAGGGCATCAGTTCAAAGCCAAACAATTATAGAACATGATTTCCATCATCTGCCACCAAGGACATGAATGCCCTAGTAAACATCATGATCCAGATTACATAAATTGAGATCAACGGTCAAGATGTACAAGGAGGATCAAGAAAACCATGGAAACGTCATGTGCAGCATGTACTTAACGCCTAAGATGAAACCTTATTTTCTTTTTTAGCAGGGTTACTTAGGTTGCAGAGAAGGTCGGACTCTTGTGGAGCGTACCTTAGGCAGTATAGGATATCATCTTTTGTTCTTCATTTATTCAAAGCCAGTTTGTGTCCAGGGTATAGTTTGCCTCTAAATCAAAGTGAACAGAAAAGAAACTAGAGTATTCTGAACCCATCTAAGTCACACTCAACTCGTATGAATCGTACAATTAGTGCGACCACACCACAAATTAGTGCGATGTCAGCATCTGAAAGAAGAAAATGTTGGAAATCTAGGTTACTTTTGAGCCATATATATTATGCTGGGGGAATCAAATACTGACATGGCAATTGTTTCTGGTATATATTACTGATAATACTGGGGGAATCAGAAATCTAACCTATACTTTTGATCTACTTATCTCCAAAGTTTATTACTGGTATAATAATATCACCAACTTGATGGTTTTAGAGTTATATTCCGTTAACAAGTCAATAGTTGATTAATCATGAACACTAATATAAATACAACACTATCCACTTAAACAGCACTCACAATACACTGAACATAAACAAAAATGTCTATTGAAATAACTAACAACACGCTTCTAAAGCAATGCCCATCCTCTCCTGATCCTAATCCATCACCAAACACCATAGTACCACTCACCATATTCGACCTTGCAGCTTACGACAATCATGTACCAATGATCTACGCATTCAAACCTCCAACACCATCAAACGAGGCCCTTAAAGAAGGTCTATCCAAAGTTCTAGTTAACTACCCTCAGCTCTCGGGTAGGTTAACTACCGATGAATTTGGAAAACAATGTTGCGATTTGAACGATGCCGGAATCCGACTAGTTGAAACTAAAGTTTCTGCCACTCTAGCCGAGAAACTCCCTCTTGAGGCCACAACCGAACTCTCAACTCTCTTCCCTTCCTTTCAAGGTATACTCTTAACTAAATGCATAGGAGTTTCGACTATCTGTTTGCTAATAACCAATGTTTTCTTTAAAAACGTATATAGGTGTGAAAGAGCTTCTACAAATCCAGCTCAATCGATACGAATGTGGAGGTTTGACCATAGGGGCCACCAGCCACCACAGAGTAGCAGACGGCCACTCCATGTCCCAGTTCTTCCTCGCATGGACAAAGACCGTACGTGGATGCACTACCATTGCTCCACCATTCCACGACAGATCAACAGTAGCAATCCCTAGAAACCCCCCTTACTGTGAGTTCAGTCACAAGGAGTTTGAACCTAAAAAATCCGGACTAATCACGAAATACTGCTCCAACGCCAATACCTCCAACGTAAAAGTTCACTTCTCACCGGAATTTGTCAAATATTTAAAATCTAAAGTACCTGGCAAAAGCTCGACCTTCGTGTGCCTCCTCGCGCATCTATGGAAGAAGATCACGATCGCTAGGGGTTTAGAGGACGAGGAAAGCACCAATGTCAGGATCGCTGTCAACGGTAGGGCAAGGATCAAGCCGAGCGTGCCGATGGAGTACTTCGGGAACCTTGTTCTGTACGCGTTTCCGACGGCGCAGGTGCGGAAGCTGACTCACGCAAACCAGGCGGAGATAGTGAAGATCATACATGACGAGGTTAGTAGGATTGATGATAAGTTTTTCAAATCGTTTATCGATTATGGAGAGCTAACGAAGAGGGAGGAAGGGAGGGATGAGAAGTTGCTGGAATCGGCGCCAGGGATTGGAAGTTCGATGTGCCCTAATTTGGACGTGACGAGTTGGCTGAGGTTTAATTTTCATGAGCTGGACTTTGGAAGTGGGGGCCCATGTGCGTCTCTACCGCCCAATTTACCAATCGAAGGGTTGATGGTGTTCTTACCTTCATGTGAGGAAGAAGGCGCCATTGATGTTTCTTGGCATTGTTTGATGAGCACGTTGATTTGTTTAAGGAAATTTGTTACTCGCTAGATTAGGGTCATGCTGCCAATAATCAATATAATCCCGAAATTGAAATATAAAAAAACAATATGAAAACCCAATAGAAAACGTACATTTGTAAAGGAGGCTAGATTGGTAGATGTATACTTAAAAAGAGTTATTTCTATCCTTAAATACATTAGGTTATCATTATAAATTAAGGTGGAAGCAAAGTGTTCGTTCGTTTTACAGTTTTTTATTTTGAATTTTCGCACATACAAATGTACGAACAACGAACACATATCGTGAAAAACGATCGTTTTACAAAACGAAGTTAACACACAAAACCAAAAACAACTTTTTATCATTTTCCATATTTTAAGAAACAACGGAAGGACGATAACAAATTCATTTATCCACTATTCTTCCGTCCACTTCGTCACTTGCTTCGTCTTCCATCCGTTACCTCCATTATACTTCAGAGCTTTGCAACTTTCATAATTAACGTTGAAAACTAAAAACTTAAAACACGAAATAAACCAAACGCTACCTAAGGTTCGTATACTTGTTACTTCATGAGATAGAAAGTTAAAGGTGACTTTGTTATAAAGCACGTAAGACCGTAAACCCAAAAATTAGTTTTCAAAATATGGTTTGAAAGAATTGGCAGATTCGACTTCTTTTGGTTCATTAAATTATCCTTCACAAAATGAAACAAGAAGTTGAGCAACATGATACTTGTACAACTGAAAAATAAAATTAATTATATTTAAAAAGATCAAAATCAAATTCCAAAGTTAATACTTGTTTGCTTAATCCATAAAGATACATATGCATTTAGCTCCAATATATCGATGATCTATCCATCTAATTGTTCAACTTTAAATCTATAAAAGAATTTTTCAGAATACATTAGCAACTTATTATAGTGAACTAAAAATCTATCCATCTAATTCAATTACAGTGAACTAATCCTAGTTTGTGGTCATTGAACTATATACATGAAGAAAGCAACTTATGACTTTGATGCAAATACCAAAATAGATTACTTTAGCATTGCAGAAATAAAAGGATGAAAGTACAATATATTGGATTGCATGTCTATCTACCAATAGAAAGAAAGAGTAGTCGCATTGATCATATAAACTATAGGTATGCGAATATTTAAGTAAAAAATTATCTGAATATAATTTATATATCTTTATTATTATTTAGTTAGTAAAACATCTTTGTAGACAACATTTTTAGTGAAATTTCTTGTTTTTCCCCTATAATGTCCTCGTTCTACTAATATCTTGGTATAACACTTGAAACTCCTGGTGAACCCCTATATATAGTTCTCCATGGTCGAGCACATGCTCAGGTAGAAAAATACCAGGATTTTTTATCGTTTGCCCTTGTGCCTTATTTATAGTGAAAAAAAAAAAACACAAACAAATTAGATATTGTTTCCATAGTAAAACAAATGGTAAATTCAATTTTTCAGGTGGTTTCAATGAGATTATTAGAGTGAAAGCTATAGTACTAACATAATGTCCAGTTATGATTTCAACATCAATGTAGTTCTTATTGAGTTGCTTACATATAAGCCTCATTTCATTACATACCTAATTTTCAAATTCAAATTTCATAAAACATTACTGGTGCTCCAAACTTTAAATTTAGACAACGTGGAGGTTGCCCACCAGGGGAGATTGAGTTTAAAAATTCTTCTTGGTATCGATTGCGAGCATCCTATTTTACTACATTATATGAATATAGTAAATGATTTAATTTCCAGGAAAATATAAGTACGCATTCATTGAGTTTGTTTTAATATTCATTTAACGATGCAATTAATACTCTATTAACTATGTACTCTTTGTAAAATGCATTTTTCGGTAAGTCTGGAAAAATTATATCTATCAATTTGAGAGTGAATTAACATCATTTTTTGATACTACGATCATATTTGTTGGTACTCCAATCATTTTTTCATTTATTGAAGGTTTAGTGCCATCTCCAGTTCGAATTAGAAATTATCAATATGAGATATAGTTTACCGCTTGCACGTTTATTTTCTCTTAAATGTGAAATTTTAAATTTATCCCACAAAAAGGACTTGATAATAATGCAAGCATTAATCGCTTCACTTCTTATAGTATAAGGCACAATTGGCAATACCTGTCGTAAATCTCTCTCTATAATAAGGATTTTATGGCCAAATGGTTCATCTATATCCATTATGTCTCTCGCAGTTCTATCGAATGCATTAAAAGCACATTGACGCACTATTGTAGCTTCATCCTGCAGAAGAACGGTTGATTGCTTTAGAAGTTTTGCTAATTTCGATTTCTTTCTTATGGACTATGTTGATGTCCCTTTTGGTTGTAATGGAAGTTTAAATCTCGAATGTGTAATTCTTCCACCAGGTAGCATAGTTGTAATACCAAATGTAGCTATTGAAATTGCAATATCGTCCTTTCTAGATGTGGACAAATTAGCATGATATAAATATGTTTATTACGTTCCTCCAAAGTCGTCTATAAAGAACAAACGTTTTTGCATTCATAATTGTACTGTAGGCTCTCAACTTGTCGTCATTCTACAACGGTTAGTAAATCATTTCAAAAATAGGAATTGCTAGCTCTTCTTAAATTAGTTCTGAAACATCATCACATGTATCATAGTCATAAGCTCTTGAGATATTTGGAAGATAATAGTCATTTGAGCTTTAGTTGTGCAGAAGAAGCAACATATTAAGTCTTTCATATTGTAGAGGATTTCTACTCAAGGTAGCTCAAATCAAATCCCCAAATACATCGAAAGACGAAATTGTGGTAAAAGTGCAAAAACAACTAATCAATATCTCAAAACAATCTCGGTCTAATCCAATAACCAATCACAATCACCAAACAAGAGATATAATAAAGCAATAACGAAAAGTAAATCACGTGATGATTTATAGTCGTTCCACTAACGTCTTATTAGGGTACATCCACTTTGAGAAAGAGCTTTTATTATATACCAATAGAAAAGTACCGGAGACTGAATATAATGATCAAAATTCATAGAAAAATTTGATTTTGTGGAGATGAGAATTGACGAAGATTAGATTTCCAAAACCTTAATTAAAATAAACCTATTCAATGTCTTCTACTAATCCATTTAACGATCCTTTGAATTTTAGAAGAGCTTACATAGGGATAGATTAATCTTTGGCAATTTCCCAAATTGTCCCTTAAAACTTCACAAATCAGTATACTGGCCCACAACCTGAAATTAGCTCAGAGGTCGTCTCAGACGTCTACCATATAGGCCAGATGTCTATGAAGAACCTCAGGAAAATTTTCATAGTAAGACCATACGTCTGGTCCATTTTACCAAACGTCTGGCTCCCTTTTAATTTCAGCTCGAACATCTGACCAAAAAGTCAATGTCTAATGCAACACGTTGGTTGCACAACAAGCATGGTTAGACGTCTGGCTCCTTTTTTGTTTCAGCTCGGACATCTGACCAAAAAGTCAGATGTCTGATGCAACATGTTAGTTGCACAACAAGCATGGTCAGACGTCTGACCCACTCTGTCAAACGTCTAACCCACTTTGTTAGACGTTTGACCAGCTTGGTTAGACGTTCGAGATGAAATCAGTTGAAGCAGTCCTCGCCTTTTCACCTACAACTTTCTTCTACGAGCTTCGATTTGTGAACCGTCTTCTCCATTACAATGGTACTTCCAACTACTTTTATTATACCATATAGTGTTACCAAATTTAACAATCCAACTCGACACTATATCCATCTCCAATACCTTAACTAATTGTACCAAATCAACCTCTAACTTCTATTAGGGATTGCGGAATGGATCGTTAAGGAAAAACTAACACTAGAGGGAGGGTGAATAGTGTTTTGAGAATTTTAACAAAATCTGAAACTTATATAATCTACCATATGAATCACACATCACAGAGATAATCATAGACACAGAATCAAACACAAACACAAAGATAAACAAAAATAAAATGCATAAAAGGAAAGAACACACCGGATTTTATCCTGGTTCGGATTACTCCTACGTCCAGTCCCACACAACGCTGGATTGCGCAGAGTTTTATTATTATATCAATATCCAAGTGCAACCCGATTGATTTCACGGCTACAAGATTAACACCGATTCCAAAACACCCTTGATCGAGTATATTCCCCTTGATTTCACGGTTACAAGGTTAACACTGTTCCCGTTCCTTGATTTCACGGCTACAAGGAAACATCTTACCCAAATACTTCCCAAACAATTACAATAACCCTATAACTCTTCAATAGTACTTCGATTCAGAGAGTAGTGAGTAGAGAGTGAGAAGAGAAGAAGTTTTATGTAAATAGAATTGATTTCGGCAGGGTATAAGTGTATAAATCATAAAAATATGAAATATTAATGGTGTAAAGAAAGGGGATGAAGATGGAGAAGAAGAATGATTAAAAAATTCTAAATCAGCCCCTATTTATAAGATTTGAAAGGTTACAATGCATCTGGAACGTTACAAATGGTGAAAAGACACTTCCTTTCAAATTTAAATTTCTGACAGTTATATGTCGACATATCCTTAATTTTTATCATTTTTAAACCAGAAACAAAACTAGTTGCTAAAATATTATTTTCCAAGTATAAAAACATAAGAAAACATTATTTAAACATATGAATAAAAACTTTATATATATATGTGATATAAAACTATATATAATATAATTATAAACATATATTCAGAAATTTATAAAGAGATATTTATAAATATATATATATATATAAACAAAAAGGTTCTTTTGAAACTTATAGTTTAAATAAGAATATTATAATCAAATATAAACTTAGTATATATATATATATATGATTTAATAAAACTAAAAATAAGAATACTTATGTTTGAAATCATAAGTTTGAAATTCTTGGAAGAATAAATTAGTTTGAGAGAAGTTTAAAATCAATTTGAAAACAGTTTTGAAATCAATTTTGAAAAGAGATAATCTGAAAAACAGAGTTTGAACCTGGATTATTATTCGGAGTCTAACATATAAACTAGACTCTATTACTATATTTTCTTGAACTCTTGAAATCTTGATTACCCATGAGTCTTGAATCATCTCTAAATTCCGAATCTCTTAAAACTCTAAACTATACAGTCTTCAGTACTTAAGTTCTATATACAAATCCTACATATATATATGCCTATATATTCTAGAAGAGATGTTAGTATATATTTTAAAATCAATGACAATTGAAATAAGGTTGTTGTCATCAAAACTCCATTCTCTAACAACTTCTACCAAACAATCCTGAGTGCTTCCCTAATGAGTTTCGGCATGGCCACCGCCCATTCCACTCCCTCAACGAGTTTAGGCAAATCCCCCATCCATCAATGTAGTGCTGAAAATACCTAACTCAAAAACCAGTCTCATAATAAAGTAAGCATACTTGGGTGTATAAGAGAGTACTTACCAAGAAAATAGAATTCAAACCTCTCACTGATACTCTTCATCATCATAACCAAGCTTCTCCCTTAGCCATGTCACACCGTGGCACTTAGCACTTCTCCTACCGAATTAAGTTCGAGTAATGCTCGAACTTCCTAAGCAGTAATGCTATAGTAAACACATCCGCCGTATTATCCATTATGTACACCTTTTGAAGACATACTTGCTTGTCTTCATCTGCTGCTACTAGAAATGACTCTCTTACTTTAATATGCTTTGTGAGAGAATTATAAGCCAATTTCTATGCCGAGTGAATAACACTTTGGCTATCCCATTAAATGCCAACACCATCATGTTCAAAATCATGTCATACAACGATCACTTAAAATAGAATGCCTCCTTTGCTGCTTCCACCATAACTATCAACTCTGCCCCCATAGTGGGTAAAGTATTAGGGATTAAGATGTTGATGATGATGGTTTTGATAACAACAACCTTGGTTCAATTATTATTGTTATAAAATATATACTAATATTGTTATCTAAGATATATATATATATATATATATATAGAAAATCTATGCAGGTATTAATTATTGAAGATTGTATAGTTTAGAGAATCAAGATTTCAAAGTAGAAGAGTTCAAGTGTAACGGCTGTAAATTTCCGACTCCTCGAGAGTCGGAAATTCCGAGAACGTTAGTGAAAGAATTTAGAAGGTGAGAAAGAAAAGATAGAACTAATAGAATAGAAGAAGAAGAAGAACATCAGAATCATCAGAGTAACACGAATCTCACAGAGGAACGAATAACATATAATATATAACATAACTTTGAAGTAAACAGTTATATATATACAATAGCACTTATCAGAGTACAACACTTACAACACAGCGGAAATAACTATAGCTATAGAATCTTGAAGTCTCCTGCTCCAAGCTCTCCAAGTATATCTGTAAATCCCGACTACTTGACTGCCCGTACAAATTTAGGCACCCAAGAGTTTAGGGAAAACAACAAAGTAAACTCCGGGTCAGTCATGGGACTGGTATGAGTAAAATAGTTTAAAACATGTATTGGATATCTCATAAGACCACGCCGTGAATACGGAACGGGTTTTTCCCTTATGAGTATCTGAACAACTTTGACAAGCAATATCATTGTGATATTATAATAATGTCTAAGTACAAATAGGTATCAATCTAGCAGAAACGCTTGCATCTCACGTTCTACATACATAGTATAAAATCATAAACCGCAGGGCTCTTATCGGAGAATGGATTCCAACAGACAAGGTATGGGAGCACCTTCTGAATAGTGTACTCTAGAGGTGATACACTCAGGGTTCAACAAGAACGTCTTGCAACCCGGCCACACATGACCGCTCACTCATTTAGCTTGAGTGTCGCGAATATATTGCCACCACGGTTATAGGCCATCAAACCGTCATCCGAATATACAGAATTACAAAGAAGTATAAATATGAATATTCCCTAGATCGGTGACAATACACCCTGCTTGGGAATGACCCAACTAGCCATGCTGCCTGGCCCAACTTTTGTTACTTCCTGGTGTGAGGCTAGAAGCTACGTCTATCTTCAGAACATCTGATCACCATTCACTTTGAATGCCACATCGTCATACCGGCCAAATCACAAATTGACTTATCCAAAAATAACACGGGTATACAACTAAGAGAAACGAATTCCTCCGCCACCAAACGTGGATTCGTTTGAACAGATCAACTTACGCGATCCATTGGATATACTCTGTCAGACCTTCTTCCATATACGTTGTCCTGGGACTGGACAAACCGAAGGCACTATTCAGTATATCCATCTTAGTCACAGTTATCTAAGACTTACACAACAGCCCTTGCACTTTACTCCGTCTTCAATTTTATCTTTGGCAGATATTGCTCGCAACGCTTATGCCAATACAGAGTGGTTCTTTGGATAATAATCCAACCGGTCTCTCCATATTAACAACGTTAAAATGGTAAAACTTTGATAGTCTGTGATTCAACTATCAAATTAAACATGTCGGTGTACAAACAACGATCTTATTTTCAAATGGAAATTCGATCGATAAATCATCATATACATATATATGTTCATATTTCCTTATTTCATATATTTAGAAAATATATGATATTAATCATTGGAAAACATTTCCATAGCTTATTTTCACATCACTATTATTTCGCAACTATCAGTCCCTAACTGTAACTAGTATGAGAACAATTCTCTAAGTATCAATCCGGAAGGTCGAAACCAACATCAGATCGTCACTTAGAAAACCGTTCAACTTACCCTCTCCAGTTAGTTTCTAAATTTGCTTAACTCTATTTCTTAAATTCTTATCATGAAAACATTTCATTTTCTATGTTTAGAAAACATATCTGATTATATTTGGAAAACGTTTCCAAAACTCATTTACGGATTTCCAATGAACGTTGTATAAAACATCGTTACGCTTAATCCATTAATCGCTTATTACTTAACTATATTTCAAATCAACCTTTTCTATCGAACCACAACTATTCCTTTGTCAATTCTGAAGTCAATCAAGTTGGGGTATAATTACCTCTCAGACCTTAATTGAACAACGTCCTTTACTGTGAAATAGATGAAGCTCATCACTCACTTTTTACAATCATCTGTTTACGCAAATTCTCGGATTCAGGTTACGAATCCACTTCTTATATGACAGCGTTTGATTATAACTATAACGTTATAATTCCTCCTTCTGCAATATCTCCTAAATTATAACTTTATCTCCTAACTCGAATAATTTAACAGACACCTAATTTCTAAATCAATAACTAAATCTTGATTTAAACCCTGGAAAGTAAATAGTACTTTCCCGAATTCGCTATAATCGAATTCGACGTATAACTCTCTTTCGAGTAATCTCTATTTGATTAACTCTTCTTCGAATAACCTATATTCGATTATCTCTCTTCGAATAACTCATATTCGAAATCTCTCTCTTTCGAATAAACAATATTCGATCTTTTTCTTTCGAATATGCTATATTCGAAAATCTCCTTTCGATTTACTAATCGATAACTCCTTTCGATCAAACTAAAATTGAAACTCCTTTCGATCAAACTAAAATCGATAACTCCTTTAACTCTATTCGAATAACTAATATTCGACTAACTCCTTTGGATCGACTCATTTGATTAAATCCTTCGAATAACTAATTCGAACAACTTACCTTCGAATAACCAATATTCGATTTACTCTAACTCGATTAACTTAATTCTACTCGATTTACTCCATTTCGATTCAACTTAATTCAAATCGATTAACTTAACTCAAATTGATTAACTCATTCCGAATAACTAAATTCGATTAACTCTTTTAACTTTACTCGAATAACTATATTCGATTAACACCTTCTTTCGAATAACTATATTCGGTTAACTCTTCGACTAACTCCTTTGGATTAACTAACTTCGAATAACTCCTTTGGATTACTAACTTCGAATAACTCCTTTGGATTAACTAACTTCGAATAACTCCTTTGGATCACTAACTTCGAATAACTCCTTTGGATTACCAACTTCGAATAACTCCTTTGGATTACTAACTTCGAATAACTCCTTTGGATTAACTAACTTCGAATAACTCCTTTGGATTACTAACTTCGAATAACTCCTTTGGATTAACTAACTTCGAATAACTCCTTTGGATTACTAACTTCGAATAACTCCTTTGGATTACTAACTTCGAATAACTCCTTTGGATTAACTAACTTCGAATAACTCCTTTGGATCACTAACTTCGAATAACTCCTTTGGATTACCAACTTCGAATAACTCCTTTGGATTAACTAACTTCGAATAACTCCTTTGGATTACTAACTTCGAATAACTCCTTTGGATTAACTAACTTCGAATAACTCCTTTGGATTACTAACTTCGAATACTCCTTTGGGTTAACTAACTTCGAATAACCAATATTCGATAACTACTCTTCGAATAAATAATATTCGGTAACTCTTCTCAAATGAATAACATTTGATTTCCCCACTCGAATAAACTATATTCAATTACTCTTCCCTCGACTACACTATATTCGATAACTCTACTTCGAATAGGTGATATTCGGCAATTCTACTCGATTAACTCCACTTGGATAACTCTAACTGGTCAACTCTAACTGGTCAACTCTAACTGAGTAACTCTAACTGATCAACTCTAACTGGTCAACTTTAACTGGTCAACTTTAATTGGTCAACTTTAACTGGTCAATTCTAACTGATCAACTCTAACTAGTCAACTTTAACTGGTCAACTCTAACTGTTTATCTTTAACTGGTAAACTTTAACTGGTTAACTCAAATGGTTTAACCTAACTTGATTTACTTGTCTTGATTAACTGAACTAATCCACTTAGTTTAACTTAGTTAATCCACTTAGTTTAACTTAGCTAATTCACGTTGATTAACTCTAACTGATTCACTTAGTTTAACTCAACTAATTCACTTCGATTGACCACTTAGTTAACTTAACTAATTTACTTCGATTAACCACTTAATTTAACTTAGCTAATTCACATCGATTTATCGCTTAGTTTAACTTAACTAATTCACTTCGATTAACCACTTAGTTAACTTAACTAATTTACTTCGATTAACCACTTAATTTAACTTAGCTAATTCACATCGATTTATCGCTTAGTTTAACTTAACTAACTTACTTTGGTTAACCTAACCAATTACTTTGTTTAACTCGACTAACTCGCTTTGGTTAACCTAACCAATTACTTCGATTAACTCGACTAACTTAGCCCATTTGTTTAACTCGACCAACTTAGCCCATTTGTTTAACTCGACTAACTTAGCCCATTTGATTCGGTTTGACTAACCCATTTGATTCGGTTTTGACTAACCCATTTGATTCGGTTTGACTAACCCATTTGATTCGGTTTGACTAATCCATTTGATTCGGTTTGACTAACCCATTTGATTCGGTTTGACTAATCCATTTGATTCGGTTTTGACTAACCCATTTGATTCGGTTTGACTAACCCATTTGATTCGGTTTGCTCGACAAATCCACTTTGTTTAATCTCAACTAATTTACTTAGTTTAATCTTTACCAAATCACTTTGTTTAATCCTTTTATCACACTCTGGTATTTCTTACGGTTTTTAACACATCATCTAACAACGATGAATATCATCCAACCACACGTAATCACACCAGATTATATATATATCACATTTATATATCACAATACATAAATCACAGTAAAAATAACTGTTGAGGAATCTAGTTGGATTCCTCCAACCTGTTTCCCTGCATCACAGATGTTAGACAATATAGATAACATCACTTTCAGTTCCATTCGATATATTCTGTTAAACAGAATCAATATCGAAATTTAACTAACTGACTAACAGTTAAATCAAACAATCAACACACAGTCAAACAGATAATTTTTAACAGTTCTAAGAATACGTTGTAAAAATAGAACTGTTCAGAGTTGGTGAGTTTTACTCACATTTGCAGTTCATCGTTGAAGAACGATAAACTGTTATTTGATTTGAATCAAACAGTTTATTTCGCCATAAATTCACTCGAGCCCCAATCCACCCCCAGTCAGTCTCATTGTGGAGCTCTCGTCCATACGATCCTGTCGGATCTTGTTTCGCTGAGTTTCGATATCGAATGAGAAAGTTACGTCATTTATAAGTTGGTACATTATAAATTAAATAAAAACTTAAAACTTTAATTCCTTGTTGGGCTCACCATTTCCTTAAGGCCCAACTCCCCCTTGAATTAAATACCCGAACCCGTTTTCCAGCCTCTTCCCCAAATCATCAATTTATTTCGTGACCTCCTGTAATTCATTTTCCCTTTTGACCGCACCTTTTACCCTCTTCCACCATCACTCCGGCCATCGCATCCACCTGCAACCACCGCCAAACACCTCGGTACTCCATCCTCTATTCGAACGCCACCTCAACTCCCACACCGGTTCCCTTTTCTAAACTGCGACCTGGAGCCTCGAATGGCCACTAACAGGGTTGTCACACCCTCCAACTCATATCGAGTTCCTCACACTCCAACTCCGTTGAAGTGTCGTTTCCCCAGGAACCCTTCGACCCTTCCTCCTCTGCCTAGAACCAACCACGTCGATGCCAAGGTCAAACCCTAGCCGTGACTGTCGAACTCAAACCCACATCGCGACTTCGGTTATGGGTATAAGATGGAAGCATTTTCTCCTGCGGTTTCAAGTGATTTAACGAGAATCGATCTCCTTTTTGGGTTTGGTTTTAAATTGAATTTTTCTGTGGGGATTTTTGGCTGTGAAATGCATTGTCGGCCTTATATAGTCTGTTTTGGGTTAGGTGCCGTTTGTGGCTGAGACTGAAGGCCGCGTGGCCTGTGTGGGATCACAGAAAATGGGGGGAATATTTTGAATTTGATTTTCTTAATTTATTTTCTCGATTTTCTTCTTGTGTCTGTCTTCTAAAATTCCCAGCGACTACATACGATACCCAAAAATCACGAAAATTGACATGCCACTAGAGTTCGACATTACGGTCCCAACGAAACTGGTTTCGTCGAATTCCGACTTCGTATGCTCACATAGCGTATTTTTAACCGTCGAAAAACTGACTATTTCTTACTCTAAAAATCCGTGCGGTCGCACAGTGACTCTAAAAATCACGAAACTTGGAATCTAACAACTATTTGACATTGCGGATCCAACAAAACTGGTTTCGTCGAATTCCGACTTCGTATGCTCACACAGCATATTTTTAAAGCTCTGGATGACCCATTTAAATATATAAATATATTTAAATATAATTAAATAAATTATTAATAAATTTATATTATCGTATATCTTCACATATGATATCGTACTGCTCCAGAATATCATATCAGAATATACAGTTTGATATTTCAGATTCCTGATTACCTCGATATTCAGTTTTACATTGAAAAACTGATTTATAACGTATATAAAGCGTCGCAAATTATAAAGGAATTCTACAGCGACTTTTCTGAAATTTGATTTGGACATAACTAAAAATCTACACGACGAAATCTTCATTTTTCTCTTCCATTAGAAAAATATAGCTTAACAGATTCAAACGTTTCTTGTTTCACAGAAATCCGACTTATAACGAATCTTGTATATTCAGTTGAAGTTCAACTTGCCAAATAACGAACTGTCGCGTCGTTACGGGCTCGATTATAATTATTATTATAATTTATACGTTCAACTGTCGTTTATTTAATATATTCGTTATTTAAATAATTAAATAACTTAATTATTATACCTTACAAAACGCGCCATTACAGACTTCCCCCCTTAAAATAATTTCGTCCTCGAAATTGCTAAGCTAGGAAAATGCTACTAACTTTACTAACTAGATTCAAATATCTTTTAGTTTACTTCTCAACTCCAGTTTCAACTGAACCATTTAATTTTCAATTAAATTATTAATTCATTCTGGCTAACTGAATTTCCATAAATCATGAGAATGTTCTAACGCCTGGACTTTTCGAAAAATTTCGCCATAACCTCCTTTGTACGGCTCAATACGTCAAACCACAACTCGCCTCTCTAGGCCTCCTCCAATCCAAAAGAAATCAAACAGCCAAGCGGCTTTCCAATTTGGCTCATAAAATCCAAACTCATATATAATATAAACTTGTACCTTTTTGTCGGTCGTATCATTATATCCTTTTGATCTGTTATCACTTCTGCATATATCATGGTCATTCCACTCAGTTTACACCCTCAAACCAAATCATTCGCTTATACCCAAGCCGAATTCCATCCAAACTCCAATATCAAATTTCAAACTATTGACTTATCAATTTGGTTCCATTCTAGATTATCTCTAATCCAATTCAATTTTATTTAACTCGGTTCAAGTTAAATTTCAATTTATTTTTACCATCTCAATTTATTTAACTTCATTAGTTAAATTTTAATTCCAGAACTTAAGTTCCTGGGTTTCTTTCAAATCAAATTTGAAATCATAATGCCAATTCAAAACCTTTGAATTTCTAAACAACTTGTTTCCTCAAAACAATTCAAAAACAAAACCTTTGGTAGTAATCCGTCACTTAGAACTCGAAAATGAACACTGATGATGTCTAGATTCATCATCAGAATCTATTTTCTAGCTATCGAAGTGAGTTCAATACTATATCATTTTCAATTTGAAAAACATTTTCAAAATCTCCCAGGAACTTAAAATTTCCTTATTTTAAATTCCAAATTCTGTTTTAAATTCATATTTAATTCAAACTATTTCATATATTACATTCATATGAATTCTGATTGGTCATTTATAACCATTTCACCCTTTTATAATCTTATTAGATTATAATAACAACCAACAGAATCAATATACTATAATAATTTCAAGATATATATTTCTTCTATAAACAAATATATTTTGGGAAAAATTATTTCATTTACCCTCTTTCAAAACATACCATGACGGTTCATCGTATTCGAGTGTTTAGTAACCCCTATCGATGCAGTGGATCAAAACTGATCGACCAGAATTCATAAGCCACTCAACCAATGAGTCTCCACAATATAAAACCATTTTATATTGAGTGACAATTACGCGCTCATATATATACACTCAAACTCAATCTAGGATATTACTAATCCCATCTCTATCGAGTTATGCCACAGAGCCAAGGTAATCACTTAACTTAAGCTCTGATACCAACTGTAACGGCTGTAAATTTCCGACTCCTCGAAAGTCGGAAATTCCGAGAACGTTAGTGAAAGAATTTAGAAGGTGAGAAAGAAAAGATAGAACTAATAGAATAGAAGAAGAAGAAGAACATCAGAATCATCAGAGTAACACGAATCTCACAGCGGAACGAATAACATATAATATATAACATAACTTTGAAGTAAACAGTTATATATATACAATAGCACTTATCAGAGTACAAAACTTACAACACAGCGGAAATAACTATAGCTATAGAATCTTGAAGTCTCCTGCTCCAAGCTCTCCAAGTATATCTGTAAATCCCGACTACTTGACTGCCCGTACAAATTTAGGCACCCAAGAGTTTAGGGAAAACAACAAAGTAAACTCCGGGTCAGTCATGGGACTGGTATGAGTAAAATAGTTTAAAACATGTATAGGATATCTCATAAGACCACGCCGTGAATACGGAACGGGTTTTTCCCTTATGAGTATCTGAACAACTTTGACAAGCAATATCATTGTGATATTATAATAATGTCTAAGTACAAATAGGTATCAATCTAGCAGAAACGCTTGCATCTCACGTTCTACATACATAGTATAAAATCATAAACCGCAGGGCTCTTATCGGAGAATGGATTCCAACAGACAAGGTATGGGAGCACCTTCTGAATAGTGTACTCTAGAGGTGATACACTCAGGGTTCAACAAGAACGTCTTGCAACCCGGCCACACATGACCGCTCACTCATTTAGCTTGAGTGTCGCGAATATATTGCCACCACGGTTATAGGCCATCAAACCGTCATCCGAAGATACAGAATTACAAAGAAGTATAAATATGAATATTCCCTAGATCGGTGACAATACACCCTGCTTGGGAATGACCCAACTAGCCATGCTGCCTAGCCCAACTTTTGTTACTTCCTGGTGTGAGGCTAGAAGCTACGTCTATCTTCAGAACATCTGATCACCATTCACTTTGAATGCTACATCGTCATACCCACCAAATCACAAATTGACTTATCCAAAAATAACACGGGTATACAGCTAAGAGAAACGAATTCCTCCGCCACCAAACGTGGATACGTTTGAACAGATCAACTTACACGATCCATTGGATATACTCTGTCAGACCTTCTTCCATATACGTTGTCCTGGGACTGGACAAACCGAAGGCACTATTCAGTATATCCATCTTAGTCACTGTTATCTAAGACTTACACAACAGCCCTTGCACTTTACTCCGTCTTCAATTTTATCTTTGGCAGATATTGCTCGCAACGCTTATGCCAATACAGAGTGGTTCTTTGGATAATAATCCAACCGGTCTCTCCATATTAACAACGTTAAAATGGTAAAACTTTGATAGTCTGTGATTCAACTATCAAATTAAACATGTCGGTGTACAAACAACGATCTTATTTTCAAATGGAAATTCGATCGATAAATCATCATATACATATATATGTTCATATTTCCTTATTTCATATATTTAGAAAATATATGATATTAATCATTGGAAAACATTTCCATAGCTTATTTTCACATCACTATTATTTCACAACTATCAGTCCCTAACTGTAACTAGTATGAGAACAATTCTCTAAGTATCAATCCGGAAGGTCGAAACCAACATCAGATCGTCACTTAGAAAACCGTTCAACTTACCCTCTCCAGTTAGTTTCTAAATTTGCTTAACTCTATTTCTTAAATTCTTATCATGAAAACATTTCATTTTCTATGTTTAGAAAACATATCTGATTATATTTGGAAAACGTTTCCAAAACTCATTTACGGATTTCCAATGAACGTTGTATAAAACATCGTTACGCTTAATCCATTAATCGCTTATTACTTAACTATATTTCAAATCAACCTTTTCTATCGAACCACAACTATTCCTTTGTCAATTCTGATGTCAATCAAGTTGGGGTATAATTACCTCTCAGACCTTAATTGAACAACGTCCTTTACTGTGAAATAGATGAAGCTCATCACTCACTTTTTACAATCATCTGTTTACGCAAATTCTCGGATTCAGGTTACGAATCCACTTCTTATATGACAGCGTTTGATTATAACTATAACGTTATAATTCCTCCTTCTGCAATATCTCCTAAATTATAACTTTATCTCCTAACTCGAATAATTTAACAGACACCTAATTTCTAAATCAATAACTAAATCTTGATTTAAACCCTGGAAAGTAAATAGTACTTTCCCGAATTCGCTATAATCGAATTCGACGTATAACTCTCTTTCGAGTAATCTCTATTTGATTAACTCTTCTTCGAATAACCTATATTCGATTATCTCTCTTCGAATAACTCATATTCGAAATCTCTCTCTTTCGAATAAACAATATTCGATCTTTTTCTTTCGAATATGCTATATTCGAAAATCTCCTTTCGATTTACTAATCGATAACTCCTTTCGATCAAACTAAAATTGATAACTCCTTTCGATCAAACTAAAATCGATAACTCCTTTAACTCTATTCGAATAACTAATATTCGACTAACTCCTTTGGATCGACTCATTTGATTAACTCCTTCGAATAACTAATTCGAACAACTTACCTTCGAATAACCAATATTCGATTTACTCTAACTCGATTAACTTAATTCTACTCGATTTACTCCATTTCGATTCAACTTAATTCAAATCGATTAACTTAACTCAAATTGATTAACTCATTCCGAATAACTAAATTCGATTAACTCTTTTAACTTTACTCGAATAACTATATTCGATTAACACCTTCTTTCGAATAACTATATTCGGTTAACTCTTCGACTAACTCCTTTGGATTAACTAACTTCGAATAACTCCTTTGGATTACTAACTTCGAATAACTCCTTTGGATTAACTAACTTCGAATAACTCCTTTGGATCACTAACCTCGAATAACTCCTTTGGATTACCAACTTCGAATAACTCCTTTGGATTACTAACTTCGAATAACTCCTTTGGATTAACTAACTTCGAATAACTCCTTTGGATTACTAACTTCGAATAACTCCTTTGGATTAACTAACTTCGAATAACTCCTTTGGATTACTAACTTCGAATAACTCCTTTGGATTACTAACTTCGAATAACTCCTTTGGATTAAATAACTTCGAATAACTCCTTTGGATCACTAACTTCGAATAACCCCTTTGGATTACCAACTTCGAATAACTCCTTTGGATTAACTAACTTCGAATAACTCCTTTGGATTACTAACTTCGAATAACTCCTTTGGATTAACTAACTTCGAATAACTCCTTTGGATTACTAACTTCGAATACTCCTTTGGGTTAACTAACTTCGAATAACCAATATTCGATAACTACTCTTCGAATAAATAATATTCGGTAACTCTTCTCAAATGAATAACATTTGATTTCCCCACTCGAATAAACTATATTCAATTACTCTTCCCTCGACTACACTATATTCGATAACTCTACTTCGAATAGGTGATATTCGGCAATTCTACTCGATTAACTCCACTTGGATAACTCTAACTGGTCAACTCTAACTGGTCAACTCTAACTGAGTAACTCTAACTGATCAACTCTAACTGGTCAACTTTAACTGGTTAACTGGTCAACTTTAACTGGTCAATTCTAACTGATCAACTCTAACTAGTCAACTTTAACTGGTCAACTCTAACTGTTTATCTTTAACTGGTAAACTTTAACTGGTTAACTCAAATGGTTTAACCTAACTTGATTTACTTGTCTTGATTAACTGAACTAATCCACTTAGTTTAACTTAGTTAATCCACTTAGTTTAACTTAGCTAATTCACGTTGATTAACTCTAACTGATTCACTTAGTTTTACTCAACTAATTCACTTCGATTAACCACTTAGTTAACTTAACTAATTTACTTAGATTAACCACTTAATTTAACTTAGCTAATTCACATCGATTTATCGCTTAGTTTAACTTAACTAATTCACTTCGATTAACCACTTAGTTAACTTAACTAATTTACTTCGATTAACCACTTAATTTAACTTAGCTAATTCACATCGATTTATCGCTTAGTTTAACTTAACTAACTTACTTTGGTTAACCTAACCAATTACTTTGTTTAACTCGACTAACTCGCTTTGGTTAACCTAACCAATTACTTCGATTAACTCGACTAACTTAGCCCATTTGTTTAACTCGACCAACTTAGCCCATTTGTTTAACTCGACTAACTTAGCCCATTTGATTCGGTTTGACTAACCCATTTGATTCGGTTTTGACTAACCCATTTGATTCGGTTTGACTAACCCATTTGATTCGGTTTGACTAATCCATTTGATTCGGTTTGACTAACCCATTTGATTCAGTTTGACTAATCCATTTGATTCGGTTTTGACTAACCCATTTGATTCGGTTTGACTAACCCATTTGATTCGGTTTGCTCGACAAATCCACTTTGTTTAATCTCGACTAATTTACTTAGTTTAATCTTTACCAAATCACTTTGTTTAATCCTTTTATCACACTCTGGTATTTCTTACGGTTTTTAACACATCATCTAACAACGATGAATATCGTCCAACCACACGTAATCACACCAGATTATATATATATATATATCACATTTATATATCACAATACATAAATCACAGTAAAAATAACTGTTGAGGAATCTAGTTGGATTCCTCCAACCTGTTTCCCTGCATCACAGATGTTAGACAATATAGATAACATCACTTTCAGTTCCATTCGATATATTCTGTTAAACAGAATCAATATCGAAATTTAACTAACTGACTAACAGTTAAATCAAACAATCAACACACAGTCAAACAGATAATTTTTAACAGTTCTAAGAATACGTTGTAAAAATAGAACTGTTCAGAGTTGGTGAGTTTTACTCACATTTGCAGTTCATCGTTGAAGAACGATAAACTGTTATTTGATTTGAATCAAACAGTTTATTTCGCCATAAATTCACTCAAGCCCCAATCCACCCCCAGTCAGTCTCATTGTGGAGCTCTCGTCCATACGATCCTGTCGGATCTTGTTTCGCTGAGTTTCGATATCGAATGAGAAAGTTACGTCATTTATAAGTTGGTACATTATAAATTAAATAAAAACTTAAAACTTTAATTCCTTGTTGGGCTCACCATTTCCTTAAGGCCCAACTCCCCCTTGAATTAAATACCCGAACCCGTTTTCCAGCCTCTTCCCCAAATCATCAATTTATTTAGTGACCTCCTGTAATTCATTTTCCCTTTTGACCGCACCTTTTACCCTCTTCCACCATCACTCCGGCCATCGCATCCACCTGCAACCACCGCCAAACACCTCGGTACTCCATCCTCTATTCGAACGCCACCTCAACTCCCACACCGGTTCCCTTTTCTAAACTGCGACCTGGAGCCTCGAATGGCCACTGACAGGGTTGTCGCACCCTCCAACTCATATCGAGTTCCTCACACTCCAACTCCTTTGAAGTGTCGTTTCCCCAGGAACCCTTCGACCCTTCCTCCTCTGCCTAGAACCAACCACGTCGATGCCAAGGTCAAACCCTAGCCGTGACTGTCGAACTCAAACCCACATCGCGACTTCGGTTATGGGTATAAGATGGAAGCATTTTCTCCTGCGGTTTCAAGTGATTTAACGAGAATCGATCTCCTTTTTGGGTTTGGTTTTAAATTGAATTTTTCTGTGGGGATTTTTGGCTGTGAAATGCATTGTCGGCCTTATATAGTCTGTTTTGGGTTAGGTGCCGTTTGTGGCTGAGACTGAAGGCCGCGTGGCCTGTGTGGGATCACAGAAAATGGGGGGAATATTTTGAATTTGATTTTCTTAATTTATTTTCTCGATTTTCTTCTTGTGTCTGTCTTCTAAAATTCCCAGCGACTACATACGATACCCAAAAATCACGAAAATTGACATGCCACTAGAGTTCGACATTACGGTCCCAACGAAACTGGTTTCGTCGAATTCCGACTTCGTATGCTCACATAGCGTATTTTTAACCGTCGAAAAACTGACTATTTCTTACTCTAAAAATCCGTGCGGTCGCACAGTGACTCTAAAAATCACGAAACTTGGAATCTAACAACTATTTGACATTGCGGATCCAACAAAACTGGTTTCGTCGAATTCCGACTTCGTATGCTCACACAGCATATTTTTAAAGCTCTGGATGACCCATTTAAATATATAAATATATTTAAATATAATTAAATAAATTATTAATAAATTTATATTATCGTATATCTTCACATATGATATCGTACAGCTCCAGAATATCATATCAGAATATACAGTTTGATATTTCAGATTCCTGATTACCTCGATATTCAGTTTTACATTGAAAAACTGATTTATAACGTATATAAAGCGTCGCAAATTATAAAGGAATTCTACAGCGACTTTTCTGAAATTTGATTTGGACATAACTAAAAATCTACACGACGAAATCTTCATTTTTCTCTTCCATTAGAAAAATATAGCTTAACAGATTCAAACGTTTCTTGTTTCACAGAAATCCGACTTATAACGAATCTTGTATATTCAGTTGAAGTTCAACTTGCCAAATAACGAACTGCCGCGTCGTTACGGGCTCGATTATAATTATTATTATAATTTATACGTTCAACTGTCGTTTATTTAATATATTCGTTATTTAAATAATTAAATAACTTAATTATTATACCTTACAAAACGCGCCATTACATCAAGATATAAGGCTCATTAGTATCAAGAGTTCAAAAGTTCAAGAAATATAAAGTAATTGCGTCTAGTTGTCTTTTAGTTCTATTTAAAAAATGATTTCAATTTTTCTTCCTTATTTTAAATTTGTACCACTTTATTCTCAAATCTATTTTAACTCCTGTTTTAAAATTATACTTAATATATTTTTAACTCCTAATTTAAATTAATTATTACTTATAGATTTAATACTAATTCCATAGTTGTAATGGCCCGAATTTCCATACCCTTTGAATTGACTAATTACACCGCACGTCCAACCCAAATTGCACAGAAATACGAATCATTATTAGAATGAAGTTAGAGGATGAGAAATAGAAAGAAAGAAATATTAGAATAGAAGAAAACGAAGATCACAAACTCACAGCGGAACGAATAAAATATATTAAGTAACATAACTTTTGAAATACAAATCAGTAACTGTATATACATACCATCATCAGAGCATAACAGTTATTCTTGGACCAGTTACAAACACATGTTTCCAGATACGAACATAATACACAGCGGAAAAATATGATAGTTTGTAGCTAACTGGTGAAGCCTCCTGCTTCAACTCCTCCAAATGAATCTGTAAAATCCCGACTACTTGACTGCCCGTACAAATATGGGCACCCAAGAGATTAGGGAAAACAAAATAAACTCTGGGTCAATCATGAGATTGGTGTGAGTAAACTCCAACCATTTGTTTAACTTTCAAAATCCTTTCAAAAAAAATGATAATCGTAAGACCGATCCACACATAAACACGGATGGTTAAACCCTTTCAAAATCCTTTCAAAATAAACTCTATTTTCTCTCTCGATTCTTAAAAAAAACATTTCCAATATCCTAATTCCTTTACTCGGGAAAATATCTCTTATTCCAGTTAGGAAACATTTCTAAATATCCACGAATCCTTATTTTCTACATTCAGAAAATATACCTTATTAATATCGGAAAATATTTCCATATTCCATTCCTTAATTCCTCGTTGACCAATCCATTACGCTTAGAAAATATCTCTCATTTTATTTGGGGAAAACATTTCAAAATCCTTTAATATTAACGCGATGTTATAAAACATCGTTATTACAACTCAAACTATTAATCATTTATCAACTAACCATATTGCTGACCAAACTTCACTATCGAACCTTAACCATTCCTCCATCAATCATGAAGTCAATCAAGTTGGGATATAATCACCTCTCAGACCTTAATTGAATGATATTCTAAATTTTGAAATAGTTATAGCTCACAACTTCAACAAAACATCGCTTACGCGACTCTCGGATTCAATCTAAGAATCCACTTCTTTTACGGAAAAATATTTATTATAACGGTAGAGTTATAATTGCTGTTCCAACATTAATTATAACTACAGCATTATAATCGCTGTTTAGATTTACAAAACATATATTATAACAACAACGTTATAATCGCTGTTTAGATTTACAAAACATTTACTATAACAACAGCGTTATATCGCTGTTTCCAAATATTTGGTTTATAAAAATATAACTTGTACTTATTAATTCAATTAAAAAGTAAATAATTATATAATTAATTTTGATACAGACGGAAAGTAAAAATAACTACTTCCCTAAATTCGATATAGTCGAATTTTCAATAACATTCTCTCGAATAATCTATATTCGAGTTATATTCCGAATTTCGGAATTATTATACCATTTTAGGTTAATTCAAATTCCAAATCCACTTCTGAATTTATTTTTTCCAAATCGTTACCAAATTCCTTTATAACCATTCTAGCCTATGAAACATTATCACACTTTATTTTATATTCGGATTTTGAACTATAACTCATCGTTTTCATTTAAAATGATCACCCACTTCCTTTAATTCAATTTCCAATCTTGATTCATATTTCAAATCTAAATTTCTTTTAGAGATATTTCATTTGCAAAATATTTCCTTTAAACCATTATTCACTTTAATTGTGAATATATATTTCTTTATATATAATCAAGTTAGTTTGATTTTGTATATTAGTTAATATTTTAAACATAATTTCTATTTATAACTTATATTCAGAATTTTCATACAAATCTAATGTTATTCCAATCATTTAAAATCTTGTTTATAATTTGCTAAGACCAAATCTCAATTCCAAATATTGGTTTCATACTTCTCCATATGAATTCAAATTTGGATTTATATTTCAATTTATTTCATATTCTGAACTTTGGGATAAAACCCATTGTATTCATTTCCCCTTTCTCATTTAAATTTCTAATTGTAAATATCAGCTTTAAACCATTTTTCACTTCAAGCATGAATGATATTTCTTCTATACAATCAATTCTTTTGACTTCATACCTTATAAATCCAAATTATCTTTATTATCTTCTAATGGTAAAATCATTCATAAAATCTTATTTCTATTCCTTCCAATTTAAAACTCCTTATAATTTTCTTTAAAATCGCTAAATTCAAATCCAATTACACCTATCGATTTCAAAACCGGTTACCATATTCCAATTTATCCTAAGATAAATATTTTATCAAAACTATAAAAATGTTTAAAATCAACTGCTTGATTATTCATTTAAATCTAGTTTCTATTTCGATTACAGTCGAAATTTAATTTCTATTTTGAAAGTAAATTCTATTTTTAAATCTCAATTTCCTTCGCCACTTCGAAAATATTTTACTGTATTTAGAATACCAAGTTTCTTGGGCCAGGGTAATTTAAACACAAAATAACCAATCCTAGATTTTATAACACATCACATATCACAATCAAGCAGTACTATATATGTTGAGAAATCCAGTTGGATCCCTCCAACTTGTTTCCCTGCATCCACAGATGTTAATCAATATCAATGATATTATTTCACATCAATATGAAATATCAGAACTAATAATCGATCAACGATTAACTATATCAACCATTTCAATCATTTTTATCAACCATGCATCCAAACAACCATCACACAATATAAAATTACTATAAATAGATTTAGAACTCGATTATATAAAAATATAAAAGAGTTAGTGAGTTTACTCGCATTGTTTCGTAGTCGGCGATTCTGCTTTGGTTTCGTATAAAATCAAACAGACGTTTGATTTTATCACAATACTCCAGTATCTCTGCTCTTAGCGAAATCAGTTCTAATGTAGATTCTGTTGCTATGATTCTCACGTGACCGGTCTGGTTCAATTCTGTTCACATATAATCAAGATATAACCATTAAAATTGTATGAATTAATAAATTAATTATTTTCCTTAAATTAAATGGTTAAGATTAATTACGTTTGTTTTTCCTTTAAGCAGATTGTAACAACCCGTAATTTTTAATGATTTAAATTCCGATTTAAATCGATATTTTTATTTTGAAAATATTCTAATGTTTTCAATAATGGGAATTTGTAATTTGAAATACGTACAGTGAGTTATAGCCGCTATGAAAATTTCGTCGAAAAATTTAAATATTTGTCGATCGCGCATTTTTCAGGGCAAAGCTGCGCATATCAGTTCAAATTTTAGCGATTTTATAATCTCTCCAAAACCAGTTCGGACAAACACGAAAAATATTCTATTCGTTGTCACGAATCCGACGGCGAAATTCGTTTCGCGAAAATCGGACGTTTTGAACTCTGTTTTCCGTCCGCATTTTTACGTCAAAGGGGTCCGTAACGCGCTTTTGAACGGAGCATCCTGACGCTGCAAATTTCATACCGTTGTGTCCATCTCGTCGCGTTGATTACCACAATTTATTCATTTGTCAGTTTCGGTGTTCGGTTGGCGCTGAAATTGTGAAAATGCTTGCACAGTTCATTTTTGAAACAGAGCCATCTGAGTTCGATGTGTCCCTTTTCCGATCTTACATACTTTTCTAGCTATTTTGGGTCTGCAAAACCCCTTCTTTTATTCGATTAAACCAACTAATTTTTTTTTTCTTCTAAACCTTAGTAAGTGGGCACACTACTCTTTGTTTTCAAACCATGAATTTCAAACCATTTATACACGTTGGCGTCCACTTTCATTTCTTTATTCTTTCTAAAGCTTGGACCCTTTTTGCATTTCAAAAGCCAAGCATGCATGGACGTTAATTTTATTTCCAAATGACATGAGTACATTTGCTTTCCTATGTAACAACATGCATACGTTCATTACTTAATCATAATACATGCATGAGCCCTTTTGCAATTTTATTTCCCAACAAACCGTTCATCATTTTGGAATTAAAAAAAAACAACTCTTCATTCCCTTTTTTTTTCTAATCACGTCGGTTTATGCTTTTAAACGTTCAAAGGATGGATCCTAATAAGCTGCAGATTCTTTTGTTGCACGTTTACATTTCCAAACGTTTGGCCATCTCGAAACAAACAACTGCAGCTCCTTTATATTGAAAATCTCCATCGCCATCTCTCCTTTTTCCCATCGCTACTGCTCCATTTCTCATCCTCCATCATACTTCCTTACCTTTCAGCGCTCGCAAACCCACTCTCCACCTCCTTCCCATCAGCTCCGCCCACCTAAAAACCACATCGACCCAACTGAGCCATCCTCCGCCTACTTTCACCGACCCACCACTCATCAGCCCACTATTCCACCCTGTCTCCCCAAGTCTGCCTCAACATCCGACTTTCTCCGCCAACTGCGCCGACGAAGCCGACCATTCACCCCTCCTGAGCCACGTTAGCCGAAGCCACCAGCACCGAACCCGCTCCGCCCTCTGACGGCCGAAACCGACCCCAACGGCGCCTGCAGCCTTACCTCGGCGCCAACAACACCCGATCGGGTCTGGAACCTCTCGCTGCCTTCTCCTGTGACTTGCCAAACCAATTAACTTCTCCCATACTTTTTGTGTGTATGGTGCGTGAGGTGTATATATGTATTTTATGATTGGGTGTGTGTATATTTGGTGAGTTGTGTGTGTGTATTTATATTGTTCTGGCGTGTGTGTGTAATCTGTGTGTATGTGGTGTGAGTTGTGTTTTACTTTGAGATTTGTTTTGAAAAATTATCTGTTAAAAAATATATGTTTATGTATGTATTTGTTTAAATGGTTATATATGTATACATATATAATATGGTTTTAGAGTGATATATAAATTATAATATATTGATGGTTTGATGTATTATGGTGTGTGTTTTAAATATGTACGTTTTATTTTTGTGCATATGTATGGAAATATTTATATAATATTTTATAAATAAATTTGTTGTGTTTACTTTTGGGTCGAGTTTGGTGTTGAGTTGAAAACCGTTCCAAAACACAGTGTCCGCAACCCATTCCAAAACCCAACAACCGTACCAATCCTTTGAAAATTCTCGAGCCCCTCTTATGAAAATAAAATATATCTTGAGCAGTTAGCAAGATTTAAATTCATTTCGGGTCATCGTTAGAAGTCGTCGTCTCTTTCTATGTCAATCAGTTTGTCGTCTCTAATCCATGCCACGAAAGGTGAGTTTATCTCACACCTGACTTACATTTTTCATGGATGTTAGATCAATAATGAACTGTTATATGAAATGTATAGGATTGCTGATAGAAGTTGTTTGGTTTGATATATATGCACATTTCATATGTGACACGATATTCATATGATACGTAGTGCACTGATGATATATATGCTGTGATTATTGCTGTGTGATTGTTGATACCCCTAGTTTAGGAAAAATCACTAAGGGTTGAAATGATACATACCCGAACGGACATTAGAATAGGGAAAAATCGTTATGGGTTGAAATGATACACCTGAACGATTTTTACTGAATTTGGGATCGTGGGTTGAAATGATAGACCCGTTGAAATTGTATAAATTGCGGGTTGAAATGATAAATATCCGTATCACTTGACCATAGGGCAGAAAATTATATACGGACACCGTTGGTCGTGTTTTCAAATTAAATGATTTGGAAGTTGATTTTAACTTATAATTTTATAATTTAATTATATAAGTATTTTAAAAAAAACTTTTGTATAATATATTATAGTAAATATTTCTTTTAAATCTATTTTATACTATTTTGAACTTATATATGTTTATAATCTATTTCTAATTTAATTTAGAATTTTATAAACTTATATATATATTTTTTCAAATTTATATCTTTCTTTATATATATTTTACAAACTTTAATAATACACTAAAAGTTGAACAAGTTAAGGTTTCGCGATTCGAATTCGAGATTTAAGATATAAAATTTTTATAATGATACTTGACTTAACATATGAACAGATATAAGAAATGAATTTGTTTTCGAATCGAAATAGACTTATGAGAGATGAACTTGAATGGTGAATTTGTTTTGAAATTGAATTTCCAAATCTAAGGAATGAATTTGATTAGAAATCAATTGAATGTGAATTTGAATTCGGTTTTGAATTCTTATGAGAAATGATTTTAAATTTCGATTAAATTGAATTACAGCTGAGATGAAATGAATTCGATTTTATAGTGATTGAATATGAATTGGAAAAAAAATACAGAATTGGTTTTATATACTGTTTGGTTTGAATTAAGAATTTGTGGAAGCGAATTTATAAGAATGGTTTTAAAACCGTATGATTTGAACCTATAAGCGACGACATTGAAATGTACAACTTGAATTGTAAGAGATGGTATGTTTTGTTGATTTGAAATATAAGTTTTGATTTGAATCGAATACATTTTGAATTAGAGCCGAAAATGTTGAATTTCTTGAGTCGACTTAAATGAACTCTTAATAAGGTGGAATGGAATTATTTGAATAATTTGAATGAGTTTCGCCGAGTATAAATCAAACTACATATCTTCGAAGTTAAAACAATTTTGTCTTGATTTTTAACGATATTCTGGATTTTTTTAATGTATGACTATAAGTTGATTTTGGAAAGATGATCGTTATATAAATCCGAAACTAAGATATTATCGAAGTTAAATATTATAGTATTAGTTTATACTATATTTCGAGACCTTTATGATATGATTTTCTAAATCGATTCGATTTACGTGGATGTGTTTCAAAAGTTAATATATTCAAAGTAAATATTTAATTTTGATTTTTATTACGAATATGAGAATTCGTATAAACTATTTTATAAAGTGATTTATAACATAATGACCACGGTGTGAAAAATGTAAACGGTTGGTTGTTAAAGAGACCGGGATCGGATATTGTCATACTCTCTGCCAATACCGAAAACCACTTTAACAACTGTGTACGCGGTGGAGTTCCAGAATGAAGGGGATAATTTGGCGAACGACTCCATTTTTCTATTTCATATTAATTACGAGACCCTGACTACCTTGAGTCAGCTTGATGTGGCTAAAACAGGAGCTACGGACGGACCAAGTGAGGTCATACCTCTTATCGAGCACACTTCTTCGATATTATTCTATTACTGTTGAGATTCGATTTGGGCCCTTTTGATTTTGGGAGTGTGTATCGAGGTGGGCGGTAGTTGCGGCTATGCGTTACCACTAGTCCGGCTCTGCAAACGGTGAATCCACCCTGGCATTCCTTGCGTGCCTTGTCACATGCCTTATACGAGCCCACTACGATTTTGTTTTGTACTGTCTTATATGGAGTGCCCTCTGATCAACCTCCAGTTTACGGAGGAATTACGGTACTGTATATACTATGGGAATATATAAACGGTGTAAGGGTAATAATGGTAATCCTGCTTACGCTATTTTGATATTTTTATTTTACTGATAGACACTATTGTATATAGCGTATTATATTATATAGTATTAGTTTGACGGATCCTTAGAGGATGGTGATCCCAAACATCCTTTGAGTTACTGATTGCATTTCATCGAACATTTCATTTGAATTGATTTACTTCCACGAGAATGTTAGTCCTGATCCGAGTTGTTTTGTTTTGCATTATTGCTCGGGTCAGATCGAGTATTCCAGTTTCGAGATTTATCCTGGGAGTTGGAGCTTATATTGGGTTTGTTCACCTATATCTACTCTTTGATCAGTTGTTCCGGTGTCAGCTATTATTTCTGTCATTCTATTTCAGACTGTTATCATTTATTTATTGTATTAGACTTCCGTTGTATTATTTATGTAAACTCTGATGTAAAAATTTATTTAGTAGCTACATGAACTACTATTGTATTTTGTATTTTCCGCTGCGAGATATTATATTACTTTGTATCTATGTTTGTGATCTGTGATTCTATGATTTATTCTATTTACCTCAGAAGCTAATAACAATCTGTTATTTTGGACGGTCCGAGTTGACATGTTTTGTTGATTCGGCACGGTCAAAATAGCGGGTCGTTACAGTTGGTATCAGAGCTTTGGTTTATCAAAGCTTTAGCCTATGGGGTAAAAACTCATCAGAGATAGGGTAGTGATACCTTAGGATGAGTGGAATTGGTCGTAAAATCCTTCTTGAGAGAGCGTATTTTTAAAGTATAAATGGTTTTAAATGTTTTAAAACAAATATTTTCAAATATAAAATTTCGTTTAATATTTGAATCCTTTTATGAAATTTCCCTTCCATTTTGAATCCATCTTCCTTTATTGATCCTCTTTGATTAGGTTCCTTCGTTCGTTCAGCTTTTAAATCAAATTTTATATCTTATCCTTGTCCATTTCAAGGTAAGAAGTAGAAGAAGAGTATAAGTCTTCTAGCCAGTCCGTCCTTATTATATATTGGTTTGAAATTTGTATTTTGAAAGATATTATTATATAAGATCTTCTTAATGTAATATTTAATTTGATATTTGTAAATAATTTGGTAATACCAATGGTTTGTAAAGATTTTATGTGTAATGTATTCATATGTTAACTTATAGAATTAATTAAGTGTTATAAGTTTAAATATTGATAACATGAATTTGAAAATATTTAGATATAGTATAGAATGATTTTGTTATATATTTGATTTAATAATAATATTGTTGTATATTTATTAAGAATTGTAGTTAAATTTTAACAAATAAACGAGTGGGTGAGAGATATAATACTTCCTTACTTAAAATTTTAGTGATTTGAAATATATTATTTTAATATATGAATAGAAAATTTGGTATATATTCTGTTTTAAATATAGAAAGATGTTTTAATTACTTGTTTGACGTTAAAGTTGGTCTATCGAATACCTAGTGATTTGGGTATACGTCTGATCAACGTATATGATAAATCATATATGTATTAGATAGATATAGAGTCACACTCTAGTCGCTTGAAAATGATTCTGGTGATGACTGCAGCATCATCAATATCTATTTTCGGGTTTCGAAAGTGGGATAGATATATATAGCCAATCGAGACGTCGAGTGAATACTTTAAACTGTTTTGAAATGTTTGAAATATTTTAACTTTTGATTTATATATATTTCAAATTACATATATGTATGAGAATAGATATGAACCATTGATTTAAATATATTAAATTATTTAATTACTATTTACCTGCATCGTTCCTTTTCGGGGACGAAAAGTTTTGAGCAGGGGAGAATGTAACAACCCGTAATTTTTAATGATTTAAATTCCGATTTAAATCGATATTTTTATTTTGAAAATATTCTAATGTTTTCAATAATGGGAATTTGTAATTTGAAATACGTACAGTGAGTTATAGCCGCTATGAAAATTTCGTCGAAAAATTTAAATATTTGTCGATCGCGCATTTTTCAGGGCAAAGCTGCGCATATCAGTTCAAATTTTAGCGATTTTATAATCTCTCCAAAACCAGTTCGGACAAACACGAAAAATATTCTATTCGTTGTCACGAATCCGACGGCGAAATTCGTTTCGCGAAAATCGGACGTTTTGAACTCTGTTTTCCGTCCGCATTTTTACGTCAAAGGGGTCCGTAACGCGCTTTTGAACGGAGCATCCTGACGCTGCAAATTTCATACCGTTGTGTCCGTCTCGTCGCGTTGATTACCACAATTTATTCATTTGTCAGTTTCGGTGTTCGGTTGGCGCTGAAATTGTGAAAATGCTTGCACAGTTCATTTTTGAAACAGAGCCATCTGAGTTCGATGTGTCCCTTTTCCGATCTTACATACTTTTCTAGCCATTTTGGGTCTGCAAAACCCCTTCTTTTATTCGATTGAACCACCTAATTTTTTTTTTCTTTTAAACCTTAGTAAGTGGGCACACTACTCTTTGTTTTCAAACCATGAATTTCAAACCATTTATACACGTTGGCGTCCACTTTCATTTCTTTATTCTTTCTAAAGCTTGGACCCTTTTTGCATTTCAAAAGCCAAGCATGCATGGACGTTAATTTTATTTCCAAATGACATGAGTACATTTGCTTTCCTATGTAACAACATGCATACGTTCATTACTTAATCATAATACATGCATGAGCCCTTTTGCAATTTTATTTCCCAACAAACCGTTCATCATTTTGGAATTTAAAAAAAAACAACTCTTCATTCCCTTTTTTTTCTAATCACGTCGGTTTATCCTTTTAAACGTTCAAAGGATGGATCCTAATAAGCTGCAGATTCTTTTGTTGCACGTTTACATTTCCAAACGTTTGGCCATCTCGAAACAAACAACTGCAGCTCCTTTATATTGAAAATCTCCATCGCCATCTCTCCTTTTTCCCATCGCTACTGCTCCATTTCTCATCCTCCATCATACTTCCTTACCTTTCAGCGCTCGCGAACCCACTCTCCACCTCCTTCCCATCAGCTCCGCCCACCTAAAAACCACATCGACCCAACTGAGCCATCCTCCGCCTACTTTCACCGACCCACCACTCATCAGCCCACTATTCCACCCTGTCTCCCCAAGTCTGCCCCGACATCCGACTTTCTCCGCCAACTGCGCCGACGAAGCCGACCATTCACCCCTCCTGAGCCACGTTAGCCGAAGCCACCAGCACCGAACCCGCTCCGCCCTCTGACGGCCGAAACCGACCCCAACAGCGCCTGCAGCCTTACCTCGGCGCCAACAACACCCGATCGGGTCTGGAACCTCTCGCTGCCTTCTCCTGTGACTTGCCAAACCAATTAACTTCTCCCATACTTTTTGTGTGTATGGTGCGTGAGGTGTATATATGTATTTTATGATTGGGTGTGTGTATATTTGGTGAGTTGTGTGTGTGTATTTATATTGTTCTGGCGTGTGTGTGTAATCTGTGTGTATGTGGTGTGAGTTGTGTTTTACTTTGAGATTTGTTTTGAAAAATTATCTGTTAAAAAAATAAATATGTTTATGTATGTATTTGTTTAAATGGTTATATATGTATACATATATAATATGGTTTTAGAGTGATATATAAATTATAATATATTGATGGTTTGATGTATTATGGTGTGTGTTTTAAATATGTACGTTTTATTTTTGTGTATATGTATGGAAATATTTATATAATATTTTATAAATAAATTTGTCGTGTTTACTTTTGGGTCGAGTTTGGTGTTGAGTTGAAAACCGTTCCAAAACTGTCCGCAACCCATTCCAAAACCCAACAACCGTACCAATCCTTTGAAAATTCTCGAGCCCCTCTTATGAAAATAAAATATATCTTGAGCTGTTAGCAAGATTTAAATTCATTTCGGGTCATCGTTAGAAGTCGTCGTCTCTTTCTATGTCAATCAGTCTGTCGTCTCTAATCCATGCCACGAAAGGTGAGTTTATCTCACACCTGACTTACATTTTTCATGGATGTTAGATCAATAATGAACTGTTATATGAAATGTATAGGATTGCTGATAGAAGTTGTTTGGTTTGATATATATGCACATTTCATATGTGACACGATATTCATATGATACGTAGTGCACTGATGATATATATGCTGTGATTATTGCTGTGTGATTGTTGATACCCCTAGTTTAGGAAAAATCACTAAGGGTTGAAATGATACATACCCGAACGGACATTAGAATAGGGAAAAATCGTTATGGGTTGAAATGATACACCTGAACGATTTTTACTGAATTTGGGATCGTGGGTTGAAATGATAGACCCGTTGAAATTGTATAAATTGTGGGTTGAAATGATAAATATCCGTATCACTTGACCATAGGGCAGAAAATTATATACGGACACCGTTGGTCGTGTTTTCAAATTAAATGATTTAGAAGTTGATTTTAACTTATAATTTTATAATTTAATTATATAAGTATTTTAAAAAAAAACTTTTGTATAATATATTATAGTAAATATTTCTTTTAAATCTATTTTATACTATTTTGAACTTATATATGTTTATAATCTATTTCTAATTTAATTTAGAATTTTATAAACTTATATATTTTTTTTTTCAAATTTATATCTTTCTTTATATATATTTTACAAACTTTAATAATACACTAAAAGTTGAACAAGTTAAGGTTTCGCGATTCAAATTCGAGATTTAAGATATAAAATTTTTATAATGATACTTGACTTAACATATGAACAGATATAAGAAATGAATTTGTTTTCGAATCGAAATAGACTTATGAGAGATGAACTTGAATGGTGAATTTGTTTTGAAATTGAATTTCCAAATCTAAGGAATGAATTTGATTAGAAATCAATTGAATGTGAATTTGAATTCGGTTTTGAATTCTTATGAGAAATGATTTTAAATTTCGATTAATTTGAATTACAGCTGAGATGAAATGAATTCGATTTTATAGTGATTGAATATGAATTGGAAAAAAAATATAGAATTGGTTTTATATACTGTTTGGTTTGAATTAAGAATTTGTGGAAGCGAATTTATAAGAATGGTTTTAAAACCGTATGATTTGAATCTATAAGCGACGACGTTGAAATGTACAACTTGAATTGTAAGAGATGGTATGTTTTGTTGATTTGAAATATAAGTTTTGATTTGAATCGAATACATTTTGAATTAGAGCCGAAAATGTTGAATTTCTTGAGTCGACTTAAATGAACTCTTAATAAGGTGGAATGGAATTATTTGAATAATTTGAATGAGTTTCGCCGAGTATAAATCAAACTACATATCTTCGAAGTTAAAACAATTTTGTCTTGATTTTTAACGATATTCTGGATTTTTTTAATGTATGACTGTAAGTTGATTTTGGAAAGATGATCGTTATATAAATCCGAAACTAAGATATTATCGAAGTTAAATATTATAGTATTAGTTTATACTATATTTCGAGACCTTTATGATATGATTTTCTAAATCGATTCGATTTACGTGGATGTGTTTCAAAAGTTAATATATTCAAAGTAAATATTTAATTTTGATTTTTATTACGAATATGAGAATTCGTATAAACTATTTTATAAAGTGATTTATAACATAATGACCACGGTGTGAAAAATGTAAACGGTTGGTTGTTAAAGAGACCGGGATCGGATATTGTCATACTCTCTGCCAATACCGAAAACCACTTTAACAACTGTGTACGCGGTGGAGTTCCAGAATGAAGGGGATAATTTGGCGAACGACTCCATTTTTCTATTTCATATTAATTACGAGACCCTGACTACCTTGAGTCAGCTTGATGTGGCTAAAACAGGAGCTACGCACGGACCAAGTGAGGTCATACCTCTTATCGAGCACACTTCTTCGATATTATTCTATTACTGTTGAGATTCGATTTGGGCCCTTTTGATTTTGGGAGTGTGTATCGAGGTGGGCGGTAGTTGCGGCTATGCGTTACCACCAGTCCGGCTCTGCAAACGGTGAATCCACCCTGGCATTCCTTGCGTGCCTTGTCACATGCCTTATACGAGACCACTACGATTTTGTTTTGTACTGTCTTATATGGAGTGCCCTCTGATCAACCTCCAGTTTACGGAGGAATTACGGTACTGTATATACTATGGGAATATATAAACGGTGTAAGGGTAATAATGGTAATCCTGCTTACGCTATTTTGATATTTTTATTTTACTGATAGACACTATTCAGAATCCTTACCCTCCTTACCCTCTCATTTCCGTGAGGGGAGGAGGGAGATTAAATTTTTTACTGATAGCCGGTTCGCTTGGGGAATATATAAACCGGCTTCCCTCCTTACCCTCTCATTTCCGTGATTGCAACCCACTCCTTCACGAAAAACCAAACAAAACATCACCATTCAGAATCCTTCCACTCCGCCGCACCTACATCAATCTCAAGCCCCTTCCAATCGCGTTAAATTCCTTCGAGCAATACTACAGAGAAAATTTGAAATTTTAATATACTGGATAGATATAGAATTCCACTCTAATCCCCGGTAATTTGAAATTTTAATATTTTTATATAATCCCCGGTAATTTGAAATGTACGTTTGAAATTCAATATAATGATTTAAATGTAAATTCAACGGAAACTGATCGAAACGATCGAATCAGCTTACGATACATATCCCATTGTGTTCGGAATGGGCGTAATTAGCTATGGACGATAGGCGGTGGGCCTCGTTTAGAGGTCGAAAATAAAAGTTGCTTTTTAGTGATAAATTAAACAAAAAAACAAAACAAAAAAATTTAATCTCCCTCCTCCCCTCACTCTATACCTGCCCCCCCCCCAAACATTAACTTTAGTCGATCCCCAAATCAGATTTTCCCGATAGGAAAATCGTTGCTCCTCGAATGGCCAACCGCGACGCCAGTAGCCCCACCTCCGCTTCACCGCCTCCTCCTCCATCTGCCGTAGACCCCCCTCCATCGCTCAACCCTCCGCTTTCTTCTTCGCCCTCATCGACCCAAATCCGTTGAACGACGACCCTCGCGCCCCTCCGAATCTCCTGGAGACCGACGCTGAGATCGAGACCCCCCTCATTTCTTTTGAAAGCCGCCAGCATACGAGGGCCCCACCGCAAGCCTGAGGCGCCGCCACCGCCATCAGGAGGACTGCTTCGCCTCTCCTGCCACCTCGAGACGCTGGTGCTGCTCCCCCTCTGGCCGTGGAGCCTCCGGCAACCCAAAACAGTGAGTGTACATTTTATTTTTCATTTTTACTTAATGAAATCAGTTTTTAAGTTATAAAAATTATCTTTTATACATACATAAAAATGGGTTTTTATTTGTTTGAATGGTAACGAAAAGATTAGGTTTTTGAATTAAGAAAGATTTAATTTTTAGTATAGAAAGACGAAATTTTTATCGGTAGAAAGGCGGGATCTTTATCTAATCAAGATGGAATTTTTACATTAGAAAAGATGGATTTTTTACATCAGAAAAGATAGAACTTTTATATTAGAAAAGGCGAGATTTTTATATATTGAACATCGAAGTAAAAATATGATTTTTATATATTGAACATCGAAGTAAAAATATGATTTTTATATATTGAACATCGAAGTAAAAATATGATTTTTATATATTGAACATCGAAGTAAAAATATGATTTTTATATATTGAACATCGAAGTAAAAATATGATTTTTATATATTGAACATCGAAGTAAAAATATGATTTTTATATATTGAACATCGAAGTAAAAATATGATTTTTATATATTGAACATCGAAGTAAAAATATGATTTTTATATATTGAATAGCATAGTAAAAATTCGATTTTTATATATGTAGTGGCTACGGGCGAAGAAAGTGATAAGAGACGAGAACAGCGAAGACTTCTACATTAGAAGAGTCGTGGCATTGGATTAGCAATTCGGTGAGAATTTCTCACCTTTCAATTTCATTTTCTAGTTATATATATATACTAGGATGCAGACGGTGCTTAGTAGCACCCGACACAATCGTCCACAGACCATGGACTTGTTTGTTTGATTGCAAAAATTAGTTAGATCATTTGATTGAAATTGAACTGTGTGGTGAAATGAATGGATTTGATTGATGTGTGAATGGCGTGGGCCTTCACTAGACCGGGGATAAGGCTAGGCCTTGTCCCGTTTCTAGTATCGTGCCGTTATGCCGCCGAAATTTTCTAAAATAAGTTAGAAAAATAAAAATATCATTTTATTTAAAGAATGAACTGAATAAAATGTTTTATCGTTAAAAATATAATTTTTAACGTGAAGTGAATAAAATAAAATATTCATTTTCAAACCGGACGGTTTGTTATGTACACCTATTTGAAGGACATTGATTGGGACGATAAATTTCACACATCGCCCAACTGCACAAATAAAATCTGTGTTTGATTGTTTGAAACCCCACACGGGTGTTGGGATGAAATTTGAAGTTCACTCATCCTGATTGATTAAATATGTCGATCGATTGATTGACAGGCTGTTATAAGCGTTAGATATCTATATTTGATGCTTATACAGTGTAGTGCACTTTGGTTGATGGTTGATTATTTTCAATGCTATCATATACGTGTGATGTATGAAAATCCATGTAATTAATTTTATATGGTGATTGATTGGGCCTCATTCCAATTTAGAAAATAAAGAATAATATAAAATAAAGGTTCATGTGTTGACAGTACTCATCCATTGAGATTGGTCATGTGTTGAACGAAATATTTTAGTAATAAAATTTACATCTTTATCAATATAAAATAAAGGTTCATGTGTTGACAGTACTCATCCATTGAGATTGGTCATGTGTTGAACGAAATATTTTAGAAATAAAATTTACATCTTTATCAATATAAAATAAAGGTTCATGTGTTGACAGTACTCATCCATTGAGATTGGTCATGTGTTGAACGAAATATTTTGATAATAACAACTATTTTGAAATAGAATATTTGAAATAGAATATTTGAAAATAGAAATTATGAAGCCGTGTTGATTAGATTGACGCCATTTTGACGTGAACGATATTTATATCGATTTTATCGATTTCGAAATGAATTGAATTGAAAACGATTTCGAAATGAATTGAATTGAAAACGATTTCGAAATGAATTGAAAACGAATTCAAATTGAATTGAAAGCGAATTGAAATGAATTCAAATTGAATTGAAATGAATTCAAATTGAATTGAAATTTGAATTGAACAGAAATGAATTTTAAAACGAATTTATAAAGAAGAATTCAATTTTGATTTGAATTGAAATGGAAGTTGAAGTTGCTTTTGAAACGAATTTTAAAACTATTTATATAATTCGTTTTAAATAGAAATCGATGAAATATATATTATATATATAATATAATGGCCTGAATAGAACGCGCCGCGCCGCGGCAGTTCGTGAATATCGACCATTTATTTCAAACGGACATTACGGGAGATCCGACCGTCGGATTCTCCTAAAACTGGAACCGTTGGGTTCGTATCGAAAAGAGCTTTCTAACGAATATTGGAAATTTGAAATCCTACGGTTGGATTTGGAATTATGTCCAAATCAAATTTGAAAAAGGTCGCTGTAAGCGCAGTTCGATGACCGTTGATGGAAATCGACTGTACGGGCCTTGATAAAATTATTAAAAATAGTAATAATTTGTGTAAAATCATATGAAATGATTTAGAAAGAATTGGGATGAAAAACTCCATATTTGAAAAGATAAAAATAGATTTTTATCGAAATAAACTAGTTTTGAACTAGAATTATAATTCTATTTATTTTTAAATAAATAAATTGAATTTGAAATGGTTTTGAAAATAACCGGAATTTCCAATGATTGCATTGGAGTGGATTTGAATTGAAATTGTCTTCGGAATATTTCGATGTTTGAATTCGTGATTATACAGATGTTGTTATGGGAATTTGAAAGATATATATATATATATATATATCGTTATTTCCAATATGATATTTGTTAGTCGTAGAATTTGATATTGAATATAAGCCGGTATATTTTCTATTCAGAGCCTTGTATTGGATATCGAATGTGATTTGGGTTTGTCGTGGATGGTGTCTTCACTAACACTGTCCTTGAACCCAGTTGAGAAATGATTAAACCTTTTTATTTAGATTTAATGAAAGGTACCAATTAAATAATATTTATTTGGAATTGAATTGATATTGATTTTTGGGTTTATCGTGGACAGTGTTTTAAATAACACTCGTTCTTTAACCCGATAATTAATGAATGTGATTTTGGGTTTATCGTGAACTGTGTTTTAAATGACACTGATTCTTTAACCCAGTTAAAGGTTAAAACTAAGTGGAGTTTTAATGAATCTTTAATTAGATTGAAAAGATCGAAAATGGAGTACCACCAGTTTCGCTCCAGGCGATAGTTAAATCTTTAATTAGATTTGAACGTGAAATGGTAATTGAATTTACCGATAACACCGTGGTGTTAGATATGAAGTATAACCAGTTTTACTTCATGGGATGAATAGGTTGGGATTGAGAAATTAAAACAAATGATTACTTCGGTAAGGTTCGCTAATCCCGACTAGTTTGAATTGATATTCAAAAATAGATTAAAGGATAAATTCAAGAAATTTATCTTGGATAAAATTAATGGGGACCTTTCCCTATGAATGTGAAATTTAGAAACTAACTGTCGGTTAGCTAAGTAGAATGGTTTTCTGAATATTGATCTGATGTTGGTTTCGGCCTTCGGGGTTAATATTTGGGTAATTATTCTCTTGATTAATTTACGGTTAGTGACTAATGAATTGGAATGAGACGTATGTTGTGTTTATGTAACACTTATTTAAAATATACGCGAGTTATTCGGAAAGACCGGGTTTATTCCATTCTGAACAACTGATACGACGATAAGTCGAAGATGAAGACGGTGGTCGAAGACCGGAAGTCTTCACGTCGTTTGGGTGATTACTGATGATCTTGATTGGGCTGTACACCCAAGAAGATGGAAACAGTTAGTGATCGTCCAGACGTACTTGGAGATCGATGGATATGCGGGGTACTAGGTGCCTCCGGTTTCGTTCAGACCCAGAGCGAACTTGTAAATGGACTGTGTGTCTGACATTGGATTTTAGTCCGTGTGATTGATCTCTATTAAATATATATCTGTTTGGCGGCGGAGAATTTATTCTCTTGCTTAACGCCCTTCTCTGAGACGTACGAGCTCAGGGGTTATATATCGATGGATATCAAACGCATGGAGTGAATTGCCTGTGTGGCATGCCTAAGTGGCAATATGATCAAGGCTTCTGTTGAAAAGCAGAGTCTTGTGGTTGATGATCAAAGCACGGCCTTTGTGGCGTAGCTTTGTGTAACGTTTACTTCGCGAGTTTCACACCCGGTATGAACCAAAAACGGGAGATGGACCTCAGGGAGGACTTGCGTTTCTTTCTAGCTAAAAGTGGCGTTAGTGGTTTTACACGCCCTGACGAGTTTGACTTATGTGGTTGTTGCTGTTGCGAGGCGCCTCGGATTAATCGGTCGTTCTCGAACCGATGGAGTCATTTGATGGCTCATTTGCGCCCCAAAGGGCGGGGAAACGTAGTGTTGTGGCATTTTAATCCACATCGGTGGACCGGCCCTGACGATCCAAGGGTCACTCGAGCTCTGATCCTGAGACATGGTAGGCTAGATTGTCTCGAATCGGTGAGGATCTTGCCCCTAGCCTCGGTTCATACCATAAATGATAACCCAACTTCCAATACGACGTCTTGCGGTTTTAATTGTAAACTTATATATGGCGACATAGTGGTATGGGTCATTCATGCCGCCTATGATTGATACTTATGATTTGAAGTTGTTTTATACACTATGCACTTATAATAGTATCAAATGATTTGTTTTAAACGTATCAAGCATTCTTTGGCTGTTATAAGGGAAAACCCTATCCCCCGGCTTGCGTTGCATTGTGTGATAGGACCTGGGTCTTATAACAGCTTCATTTTTCTTTATTTAGCATTGCGCTGTTTGTTTTATGCACTGGTATTCTTGGGAGGAAACCCGTTCCGTGTTATACGGCGTGGTCCCTTGATTTACCTAACTTTAAAAATAAAGATTAACTGTTTTAGTTCTCACACCAGTCACATGACTGACCTGAAGTTTATTGTTTTAACCTAAACTCTGGGTGCCCCTATTTTGACACGGGCAGCTAGTAGTTTTGGTTTTGCAGATTTATATTTACAGGATCCTGGTTTACAGCTGGAACGATATCCGGAAAGCTTTGTATCTGTATATCTACTTCTAGTTGTGTATTGTATTATTTTCCGCTGCTATGTATTTAAATGTAATTTAAATCTCTGATATTTCTGTGTGATATTTATTCATTTTTTCTCTGTATATTCTTGTAATCTGATGCATTGTTGTAATATACAATGAAATGTTCTTCTATATGTGTTCCGTTGTGGCTTGTTCTCGAACTATCCGACACTTTCCTTTACGGGGAAGTTACGGGTCTTTACAGTTGGTATCAGAGCTTTGGTTTACAAAGCTCAGAGAACAAGACACATTAGAACCATACGGAAGAATTCATCCGAATTGGATTAATAATATCCAACGGGAATGACTCGTTAGAGATGGGATCAGTAGCATCCCAGAACGAGTGTGAAGAGTATATTTTTGAAAGTGAAAACAAATTTTTGTTTTGAAAATTTAAATCAATTATTCGTATTTGATTATCTATTTATATTGAGTTGGACAGTCCAGTATATAAAGATTTTGCGTATACGTCTGATCCCCGTGTATTTGAAATTTTAATATACTGGATAGATATAGAATTCCACTCTAATCGCCCGGAGATGATTTTGATGATGGAGCTCCATCATTAGAATTAATGTTCGAGTGACGAAAGTGGGCTTTCTATATATTTCCTATTGACTGGTGTGAGAACCAAAATTAGATAAGGCCTATTGTTGTGATTTGGCATCAAAAACATGATTTTTGTATATGTATCAAAATTATGAATTTGAGACTCTAATTCACTAAATGATCGATGTTTGTGTTGTTTGTTTATTTGGTTGATAATTTTTAACCATTTGGCCTAATTATATCAAATATTGAACGATATTGAAAATTAGTCGCATTTGCTTGCATATACATGTACTTACATTGAACAGGTCATAGCAAGGAGGCTAGAGCCAGAGAATAAAATTTGTTTGCCCAACAAATAGGTACATGTTTACTACATAATTTACTGTTTGTTTGGGTGATGATGATTTTATGAGCCTATTGGCTAGCCGCTTGGCTTTTTTTTTTTTTTTTTGAGATTAGAAGGACCGGGGAAGCTATTTGAAATTCCCCGATGCTACCGGTGCAGGGGAGGTTATGGCGAAATTTTTCAAAAAATTAGGGTGTTAGCCAAAATTTTGAAATTTTAGAAAATTCTCAGAAACTGAAAAGTTGGAGAATGGAAGCCGGATCGAACGTAGAGTTGATTGATCAAACCACTTTCGACTTTGTTCCTTTTCGGGGACGAAAAGTTTTAAGTGGGGGAGATTGTAACAACCCGAAAATCTGGGCCAGTTTAAAATTTTTATTTTGGCAATTTTAGCGAATTTTGATTATTTAAAATGAATTATTTTAAATAATATCGACGAGAAATTTATTTTGAATATAATTCAAACGTATATATTTATTCGAATCGACGATAGAATATAAATATTTATTTATATTTATAAATAGAATTGAAAATGGCGCGGTAGTTCGATAATTCGATTTCCAACTTCAATTGAACATACCGGGTGCAAAACAAACCGGATTTTAGTGAAACCAAAAACAATAGGATCTAATTGATAATATCTCTCCAACGAATCTGAAAAATCAAAGTTTCATAGCGGGAATCAAAAGATATGTCCAGTTGAAAATTTTGAATAGTCGCTATGGAATTCAGGCCCTTAAAAGTGGACATTTTGTAAATGACCTCGGATTTCGGCGAAACCAGTTTTGTTGGGTCCGTGATGTCGAATTATTGCTAGATTCCAAATTTCATAATTTTTCGAATCAATATGTGAGCGTGGCAAAGGAAAACGCGTTTGACCAGTTTCAGTTGAATTTAATCGACTGGAAATTGGCCATTTTTCAAACGATCTCAGAATTCGACGAAACTAGTTTTGTTAGGACCGTATCGTCAATACGAAGCTAGAAAATATTTTTCGGGAATTTTTCTAGTTAGTATGTGGCCCCGGTAATTTGAAATGTACGTTTGAAATTCAATATAATGATTTAAATGTAAATTCAACGGAAACTGATCGAAACGATCTAATCAGCTTACGATACATATCCCATTGTGTTCGGAATGGGGGTAATTAGCAATGGACGACAGGCGGTGGGCCTCGTTTAGAGGTCGAAAATAAAAGTTGCTTTTTAGTGATAAATTAAAAAAAAAAAAATTATTTAATCTCCCTCCTCCCCTCACTCTATACCTGGCCCCCCCCAAACATTAACTTTAGTCGATCCCCAAATCAGATTTTCCCGATAGGAAAATCGTTGCTCCTCGAATGGCCAACCGCGACGCCAGTAGCCCCACCTCCGCTTCACCGCCTCCTCCTCCATCTGCCGTAGACCCCCCTCCATCGCTCAGCCCTCCGCTTTCTTCTTCGCCCTCATCGACCCAAATCCGTTGAACGACGACCCTCGCGCCCCTCCGAATCTCCTGGAGACCGACGCCGAGATCGAGACCCCCCCACTCATCTCTTCTGAAAGCCGCCAGCATACGAGGGCCCCACCTCGAGCCTGAGGCGCCGCCACCGCCATCAGGAGGACTGCTTCGCCTCTCCTGCCACCTCGAGACGCTGGTGCTGCTCCCCCTCTGGCCGTGGAGCCTCCGACAACCCAAAACAGTGAGTGTAAATTTTATTTTTCATTTTTACTTAATGAAATCAGTTTTTAAGTTATAAAAATTATCTTTTATACATACATAAAAATGGGTTTTTATTTGTTTGAATGGTAACGAAAAGATTAGGTTTTTGAATCAAGAAAGATTTAATTTTTAGTATAGAAAGACGAAATTTTTATCGGTAGAAAGGCGGGATCTTTATCTAATCAAGATGGAATTTTTACATTAGAAAAGATGGAATTTTTACATCAGAAAAGATAGAACTTTTATATTAGAAAAGGCGAGATTTTTATATATTGAACATCGAAGTAAAAATATGATTTTTATATATTGAACATCGAAGTAAAAATATGATTTTTATATATTGAACATCGAAGTAAAAATATGATTTTTATATATTGAACATCGAAGTAAAAATATGATTTTTATATATTGAACATCGAAGTAAAAATATTATTTTTATATATTGAACATCGAAGTAAAAATATGATTTTTATATATTGAACATCGAAGTAAAAATATGATTTTTATATATTGAATAGCATAGTAAAAATTCGATTTTTATATATGTAGTGGCTACGGGCGAAGAAAGTGATAAGAGACGAGAACAGCGAAGACTTCTACATTAGAAGAGTCATGGCATTGGATTAGCAATTCGGTGAGAATTTCTCACCTTTCAATTTCATTTTCTAGTTATATATATACTAGGATGCAGACGGTGCTTAGTAGCACCCGACACAATCGTCCACAGACCATGGACTTGTTTGATTGCAAAAATTAGTTAGATCATTTGATTGAAATTGAACTGTGTGGTGAAATGAATGGATTTGATTGATGTGTGAATGGCGTGGGCCTTCACTAGACCGGGGATAAGGCTAGGCCTTGTCCCGTTTCTAGTATCGTGCCGTTATGCCGCCGAAATTTTCTAAAATAAATTAGAAAAATAAAAATATCATTTTATTTAAAGAATGAACTGAATAAAATGTTTTATCGTTAAAAATATAATTTTTAACGTGAAGTGAATAAAATAAAATATTCATTTGCAAACCGGACGGTTTGTTTATGTACACCTATTTGAAGGACATTGATTGGGACGATAAATTTCACACATCGCCCAACTGCACAAATAAAATCTGTGTTTGATTGTTTGAGACCCCACACGGGTGTTGGGATGAAATTTGAAGTTCACTCATCCTGATTGATTAAATATGTCGATCGATTGATTGACAGGCTGTTATAAGCGTTAGATATCTATATTTGATGCTTATACAGTGTAGTGCACTTTGGTTGATGGTTGATTATTTTCAATGCTATCATATACGTGTGATGTATGAAAATCCATATAATTAATTTTATATGGTGATTGATTGGGCCTCATTCCAATTTAGAAAATAAAGAATAATATAAAATAAAGGTTCATGTGTTGACAGTACTCATCCATTGAGATTGGTCATGTGTTGAACGAAATATTTTAGTAATAAAATTTACATCTTTATCAATATAAAATAAAGGTTCATGTGTTGACAGTACTCATCCATTGAGATTGGTCATGTGTTGAACGAAATATTTTAGAAATAAAATTCACATCTTTATCAATATAAAATAAAGGTTCATGTGTTGACAGTACTCATCCATTGAGATTGGTCATGTGTTGAACGAAATATTTTGATAATAACAACTATTTTGAAATAGAATATTTGAAATAGAATATTTGAAAATAGAAATTTATGAAGCCGTGTTGATTAGATTGACGCCATTTTGACGTGAACGATATTTATATCGATTTTATCGATTTCGAAATGAATTGAATTGAAAACGATTTCGAAATGAATTGAATTGAAAACGATTTCGAAATGAATTGAAAACGAATTCAAATTGAATTGAAAGCGAATTGAAATGAATTCAAATTGAATTGAAATTTGAATTGAATAGAAATGAATTTTAAAACGAATTTATAAAGAAGAATTCAATTTTGATTTGAATTGAAATGGAAGTTGAAGTTGCTTTTGAAACGAATTTTAAACTATTTATATAATTCGTTTTAAATAGAAATCGATGAAATATATATTATATATATAATATAATGGCCTGAATAGAACGCACCGCGCCGCGGCAGTTCGTGAATTTCGACCATTTATTTCAAACGGACATTACGGGAGATCCGACCGTCGGATTCTCCTAAAACCGGAACCGTTGGGTTCGTATCGAAAAGAGCTTTCTAAGGAATATTGGAAATTTGAAATCTAATGGTTGGATTTGGAATTATGTCCAAATCAAATTTGAAAAAGGTCGCTGTAAGCGCAGTTCGATGACCATTGATGGAAATCGACTGTACGGGCCTTGATAAAATTATTAAAAATAGTAATAATTTGTGTAAAATCATATGAAATGATTTAGAAAGAATTGGGATGAAAAACTCCATATTTGAAAAGATAAAAATAGATTTTTATCGAAATAAACTAGTTTTAAACTAGAATTATAATTCTATTTATTTTTAAATAAATAAATTGAATTTGAAATGGTTTTGAAAATAACTGGAATTTCCAATGATTGCATTGGAGTGGATTTGAATCGAAATTGTCTTCGGAATATTTCGATGTTGGAATTCGTGATTATACAGATGTTGTTATGGGAATTTGAAAGATATATATATATATATATCGTTATTTCCAATACGATATTTCTTAGTCGTAGAATTTGATATTGAATATAAGCCGGTATATTTTCTATTCAGAGCCTTGTATTGAATATCAAATGTGATTTGGGTTTGTCGTGGATGGTGTCTTCACTAACACTGTCCTTGAACCCAGTTGAGAAATGATTAAACTTTTTTATTTAGATTTAATGAAAGGTACCAATTAAATAATATTTATTTGGAATTGAATTGATATTGATTTTTGGGTTTATCGTGGACAGTGTTTTAAATAACACTCGTTCTTTAACCCGATAATTAATGAATGTGATTTTGGGTTTATCGTGAACTGTGTTTTAAATGACACTGATTCTTTAACCCAGTTAAAGGTTAAAACTAAGTGGAGTTTTAATGAATCTTTAATTAGATTGAAAAGATCGAAAATGGAGTACCACCAGTTTCGCTCCAGGCGATAGTTAAATCTTTAATTAGATTTGAACGTGAAATGGTAATTGAATTTACCGATAACACCGTGGTGTTAGATATGAAGTATAACCAGTTTTACTTCATGGGATGAATAGGTTGAGATTGAGAAATTAAAACAAATGATTACTTCGGTAAGGTTCGCTAATCCCGACTAGTTTGAATTGATATTCAAAAATAGATTAAAGGATAAATTCAAGAAATTTATCTTGGATAAAATTAATGGGGACCTTTCCCTATGAATGTGAAATTTAGAAACTAACTGTCGGTTAGCTAAGTAGAATGGTTTTCTGAATATTGATCTGATGTTGGTTTCGGCCTTCGGGGTTAATATTTGGGGAATTATTCTCTTGATTAATTTACGGTTAGTGACTAATGAATTGGAATGAGACGTATGTTGTGTTTATGTAACACTTATTTAAAATATATGCGAGTTATTCGGAAAGACCGGGTTTATCCCATTCTGAATAACTGATACGACGATAAGTCGAAGATGAAGATGGTGGTCGAAGACCGAAAGTCTTCACGTCGTTTGGGTGATTACTGATGATCTTGATTGGGCTGTACACCCAAGAAGATGGAAACAGTTAGTGATCGTCCAGACGTACTTGGAGATCGATGGATATGCGGGGTACTAGGTGCCTCCGGTTTCGTTCAGACCCAGAGCGAACTTGTAAATGGACTGTGTGTCTGACATTGGATTTAAGTCCGTGTGATTGATCTCTATTAAATATATATCTGTTTGGCGGTGGAGAATTTATTCTCTTGCTTAACGCCCTTCTCTGAGACGTACGAGCTCAGGGGTTATATATCGATGGATATCAAACGCATGGAGTGAATTGCCTGTGTGGCATGCCTAAGTGGCAATATGATCAAGGCTTCTGTTGAAAAGCAGAGTCTTGTGGTTGATGATCAAAGCACGGTCTTTGTGGCGTAGCTTTGTGTAACGTTTACTTCGCGAGTTTCACACCCGGTATGAACCAAAAACGGGAGATGGACCTCAGGGAGGACTTGCGTTTCTTTCTAGCTAAAAGTGGCGTCAGTGGTTTTACACGCCCTGACGAGTTTGACTTATGTGGTTGTTGCTGTTGCGAGGCGCCTCGGATTGATCGGTCGTTCTCGAACCGATGGAGTCATTTGATGGCTCATTTGCGCCCCAAAGGGCGGGGAAACGTAGTGTTCAGGCATTTTAATCCACATCGGTGGACCGGCCCTGACGATCCAAGGGTCACTCGAGCTCTGATCCTGAGACATGGTAGGCTAGATTGTCTCGAATCGGTAAGGATCTTGCCCCTAGCCTCGGTTCATACCATAAATGATAACCCAACTTCCAATACGACGTCTTGCGGTTTTGATTGTAAACTTATATATGGCGACATAGTGGTATGGGTCATTCATGCCGCCTATGATTGATACTTATGATTTGAAGTTGTTTTATACACTATACACTATGCACTTATAATAGTATCAAATGATTTGTTTTAAACGTATCAAGCATTCTTTGGCTGTTATAAGGGAAAACCCTATCCCCCGGCTTGCGTTGCATTGTGTGATAGGACCTGAGTCTTATAACAGCTTCATTTTTCTTTATTTAGCATTGCGCTATTTGTTTTATGCACTGGTATTCTTGGGAGGAAACTCATTCCGTGTTATACGGCGTGGTCCCTTGATTTACCTAACTTTAAAAATAAAGATTAACTGTTTTAGTTCTTACACCAGTCACATGACTGACCTGGAGTTTATTGTTTTAACCTAAACTCTGGGTGCCCCTATTTTGACACGGGCAGCTAGTAGTTTTGGTTTTGCAGATTTATATTCACAGGATCCTGGTTTACAGCTGGAACGATATCCGGAAAGCTTTGTATCCGTATATCTACTTCTAGTTGTGTATTGTATTATTTTCCGCTGCTATGTATTTAAATGTAATTTAAATCTCTGATATTTCTATGTGATATTTATTCATTTTTACTCTGTATATTCTTGTAATCTGATGCATTGTTGTAATATACAATGAAATGTTCTTCTATATGTGTTCTGTTGTGGCTTGTTCTCGAACTATCCGACACTTTCCTTTACGGGGAAGTTACGGGTCTTTACAAATGTGTATGTATTAACTAATATATAATTATTAGGATATTCTTCAAATTCGGTCACACACATGTTCCTGGTTTCCCACCCTTTTTTTGTTTCTGCCTACCCATTTTCACTTAAAACTCTAATTTGCCGCTTTCTCCATCTGTACTTAACCCTAGATTCCAATCCCACCGCAAAACCCCTAAATACTGTGTTTCCAATCTCTGATCCGCCGCTCATCTCCTCCTTCTCCCCTCTCACCCTCCTCAGACAATTTTCCACAAAACTCCTCCCCACCTCACTCAACCCGAACAAAAACTCTGGCAGTTCATCTCCGTACATGCCTATTTCTTTGCTCCCTTATTCCGTTCATTAATTTTTTCATCCTAGGTAATTGTTTCTCCTACCTTTCGCACATTTTTTTAATCAACTCACATCAGGTTTCTTTCAGTTTGCTACTTGATTTTTGATATCTTAATTACCCATTAAAGACATCCATTTCTGTTCGCTACCTGCATGGAGTCCATATAAAGGTCATCTTTTGAGTAGTCGGTTCACCCCCATAAAAATCATGTTTTGTAGAGGAGGGCCTGACTGCAACGAGAATTCATACATGTTAGGACTATTTAATCTTCCACAAAAATAATATCCGCTAGGCTGAACTGTGATAAGACGTTGAATTTTCAAATACGATGTTATTCTTATTAGCTTCACCGGAAATTCTCCTTTTGTACTATTAAATTATTGCGGTTGAATATTGATTGCAGCATGAATTTGATAATCCTTTTGTTATGCATATTATTTTCATTCCGGTTGTTCATTTGAAAGCTCTAATGACTTTACTTGTTCCAATCATGATTTAAAGCTTTAGAAGATCCATGTGAAATATTATGTTAGTGAAAGGCTAGTTCCCGAGGCAATTCCTGCCATGTCCTTCGCGGAGAGCTTTGTGTATTAAATTCTTTTTTCCTTATCCTATAGTTATGAAGGAATATCAAATATATTACCTGTAGTCATAAAGTGAACGCTCATGTTAAGCAGTAATTGTCTTTTGTTGCTTGTTTTGATGCTTATGAACACACATTGTTTCTCAAGTTTGGGGTAGCATACTACCACTGTACAATTCTCCAGCTATTTGTTTTGGAGGTTTTGGAGATGGACAAGGAGATTTCCCGCTCATAGATCTTGGTATGCATACCTCAATATTCTAAAAAAAATAAACCTTTTTGATTTCTCAGTGTTTGGCAGTTATCTTTTTAGGGTTAACAATAACTGATGTTGATATGTTCTTCTGTTTGATAGAGGAACCAGTGAAATATTAGGTAAAGCCTTTGATCATATATGCCAATACTGTAACAACCCGGGAAACCTGAGCCAATTTAAAAATTTTATTTTGGCAATTTTAATGAGTTTTGAATATTTAAAATAAATTATTTTAAATAATAACGACGAGAAATTTATTTTGAATGGAATTCGAACGTATATATTTATATAGATCGTCGTTAGAATATAAATATTTTATTTTAATTATAAAAGGAATTGAAAATGGCGCGGTAGTTTGAAAATTCGATTTCAAAGTTCAAATGAATGTACCGGGTGCAAAATAAACCGGATTTTGGCAAAACCAAAAATATTTGAATCTAGTTGAGGATATCTTTCCAACAAATCCAAAAAATCAAAATTTCATAGCAGCGATAAAAAGTTACATCCGGTTGAAAATTCAGAATAGTCGCTATGGAATTTCGGCCCTTAAAAGTGGAAATTTTGCAAACGACCTCGGTTTTCGACGAAACCACTTTTGTTGGATCTGTGATGTCAAGTTATTGCTAGATTCCAAAATTCATAATTTTTCGAATCAATATGTGAGCGTGGAAAAGGAAAACGCGTTTGAAAAGTTTTAGTTGATTTTAATCGACTGGAAAATGGCCATTTTTCAACAGTCTCAGAATCTAACGAAATTAGTTTTGTTAGGACCGTATCGTCAATATGAAGCTAGAAAATATTTTTCGGGAATTTTTAGAGGCTGTATGTGGGCCCAGTAAATTGAAATGCGTGTTCAAATTCAATATATGGAGTTATATTTTGATATTGACAAAAACTGATCGAAACGATCGAATCGGCTTACGATACATATCCCATTGTGTTCGGAACGGGGGTAATTAGCTATGGACGATAGTCAGTGGGTTCGAGTTCGAGTTCGAAATTAAAAGTTGCTTTTTGAAATTAAATAATTAATTAAATAAAAAAATTAAATAAAACACCTGGCCCCTCTCTCCTTATATCCTCTTAGGCACCCCCCCGTTCAATTTGAAAATCAAACGAAAAATAAAAAATAAAAAAAAAGAAGAAAAAGGGGATTGACGGCGGGGGGAAAAACCCCGCCGCCCCATCGCGGTCGCCGCCTCCAGGAGGCGCGCCCACAATCGAAGACCCCCCTCCTCCTCTCGCACACCTCCTCCCCTTCTCCTTCTCCCTTTTCTCTCCATTCCCCAAAACCCAACCCCGTTGAACCCCCAAACCACCCAAAACCCTAACCCGCCGAACCCCCAAACCACCCAAAACCCTAACCCGCCGCACCCCCAGACCACCGTCCGAACTTCCCTCAGCGTCCTCCCGCCCCCACAACACCTCCACCTCGAGCCACCCCATCTCCGACACAGAAGACCACCCCACTTCCAATGTAAGTTTTTTTCCTCTTTTCTTCGATTTTAAATCCCTAGAAAAACTGATTTCAGATATAGGAAAAACTGATTTTTGTTTATAGGAAAAACTGATTTTTTATTTATAGGAAGCTTTGATTTTTAAAATATGATTTTTATATGATAGGAATAATAAAAATGTGATTTTTATAGCGATGATATAAAAATTCGATCTTTATATTAGAAGTAGATATAAAAATATAATTTTTATACAAGAAGGAGCGTTATAAAAATATAATCTTTATTGGAAGAAGAGCGATATAAAAATATAATTTTTATATAGAGAATAGCATGACAAAAATGTGATCTTTATTATATGAACACCGTTATAAAAATATAATTTTTATCTATATAGTAGCGGCATAAAAATGTGATTTTTATACATGTAGTAGCTACGGACAATGAAATTGACAAAAGGCAAGCACGGTGAAGATTTCTACATAAGAAAAGTCGTGACGTTTGGTTTAGCTTGGGTGAGAACTTCTCACTTTAAATCTTGTTTTCTAGTTAAAATTATATACTAGGATGCAGACAGTGCTTAGCAGCACCAGACACCCGTCGTCCAATGACCATGGGCGGCTTGTTTGTTTGATTGATGTATTGTGAAAATTGATTGTGAAGTGAAGTGATTGAAAATATATATTCATGTGTTGAAATAAATTAATTATCGTTAAAAATATAATTTTTAACGTGAATGTGAATAAATAAATATTCATTTACAAACCGAACGGTTTGTTTATGTACAACTATTTGAAGGATATTGATTGGGACGATAAATTTTGCACATCGCCCAACTGCACAAATAATATTCAGTGTTTGTGAATTGAAACCCCACACGGGTGTTGGGATTATATTTGACGTACATTAATCCCAATTGTTTAGTGATATGTCGATCGTTTGATTGACAGACTGTATGAGCTTTAATTATTTATATTTAAAGCTTATGCAGTTGTGTGGTGCACTTTGGATGATGGTTGATTATTTATCGTTGCTATTTATATACAGGTGTTGTATGGAAACCATATAATTAACATTATATGGTAATTGATTGGGCCTTATTCCAATTGGGAAAATAAAGAATAGAATATAGAAGATTCATGTGTTGAATAGAATAAATGGTCATGTGTTGACGATGCTCATGTGTTGAGAGTATTCATGTGTTGAGTAAAATATTTTAACAATAAAATTTACATCGTTATCATATTTAAGATTAGGAACTAACTGGAAACTAGATAAGATGAGTGGTTTCCTGGGTATTGATCTGATGTTAGTTTCGGCCTTCAGGGTTAATACTTAGGGAATCATTCTCTTACTACTTTACGGCTGGAGTCTAATTAAAAATCAAACGATAGATACCATAATTTTATAAAATATATTAAATAATAAAAATAGTCACGTGTTGAAAGTTCTCCTGTGTTGAGAATATTCATGTGTTGAAAGGAAAATAGATTCATGTGTTGAATAGAATAAATATTCATTTGTTGAATAGAATAACGAAGTTATTGAAATATATAAAGCCGTGTTGATTAGAGATGCGCTATTTTGATGTGAACGATATTTATATCGATAATATTCGTTTATATAATGAATATAGAAAAGGAAGTGATTTCAAAATATAACGTTTTGAAAATATTATCATTTGTATATCGATGATGTGGAATATTCAATTTTGATTCGAAATTGAATATGAAGTTGAAATCGTTTCGAAAATGAATTTAAAATGATTTATAAAATACGTTTTAAAAGGAAATCGATGAAATATATATTATATATATATAATGGCCTGAATAGAACGCGCCGCGCTGCGGTAGTTCGTGAATTTCGACCATTGACTTCGAATTGACGTTGCGGGAGATCCGACCGTTGGACTCTCCTAAAACTGGAACCGTTGGTTTCGTATCGAAAAGAGCTTTCCAATGAATAGTAGAAATTTGAAATCTAACGGTTGGATTTGGAATTATGTCCAAATCAAATTTGGAAAAGGTCGCTATAAGTGCAGTTCAATGGCCGTTGATGGAAATCGACTGTACGGGCCTTGATAAAATTATTAAAAATATCAATAATTTGTGTAAAATCATAAGAAATGATGTGGGAAGAATTGGGATGAAAAACTCCACATTTGAAAGGATAAAAATATATTTTTATCGAAATGAACTAGTTTTGGACTAGAATAAAAAAATCTAATTATTTTTTTAATAAATAAAATTGGATTTGAATTGGTTTTTAAAAATAATCAGAATTCCAATACGTGAATTGGGATGGATTTGAATCGAAATTATCTTCGGAATATTTCGATGTTGGATTTCGTGATTATACAGATATTGTTGTGGAAATTTGAAAGATATATTTATATCGTTATTTCCAACACGATATTTGTTGGTCGTAGAATTTGATATTGAATATAAGCCGATATATTTTCTATTCAGAGCCTTGTATTTAATATCAAATGTGATTTGGGTTTATCGTGAACCGTGTTTTAGATGACGTTGGTTCTTTAACCCAGTTAAAGACATGATATTGGTTTTTGAAAAGATTAAAACTAAGTGGAGTTTTAATGAATCTTTAATTAGAGTGAAGTGATCGAGAATGGAGCACCACCAGTTTTGCTCCAGAGCGATAGTTAAATCTTTAATTATATTTGAACGTGAAATGGTAATTAATTTTACCAATAACACCGTGGTGCTAGATATGGAGTATTACAAGTTTTTGCCATGGGATGAATAGGTTGAGATTGGGAAATAAAATAAATAATTACTTCGGTGTGGTTCGCTAATCCCGACTAGTTTAGAAAACCATAATACAGTTTGAAATGATATCCAAAGGAAGATTAAAGAATAAATTTAGAAGAATTTATCTTTGATAAAATTAATGGGAACCTTTCCCTAAGAATGTGAAAATTTGAATAAAAGAATATTCTAAATTGGAATGAGGCGTATGTTGTGTTTGTGTAACACGTGTTTATTATATACGCGGGTTATTCGGAAAGGCCGGGTTTATACCCATTCTGAATAACCGATTCGGCGATAAGTCGAAGATGAAGACGGTGATTGAAGACCGGAAGTCTTCACATCGTTTGGGTGATTACAGATGATCTTGATTGAGCTGTACACCCAAGAGGAGGGAATCAGTTGGTGATCGTCCAGACGTACTTGGAGATCGATGGATATGCGAGGAAAGTGCCTCCAGTTTCGTTCAGACCCAGAACGAACTTGTAAATGGACTGTGTGTCTGACATTGAATTTTATTCTGTGTTGATTGATCTCTATTAAATATACATCTGTTTGGCGGCGGAGAATTTATTCTCTTGCTTAACGCCCTTCTCTGAGACGTACGAGCTCAGAGGTTGTATATCGATGGACATCAGTCGCATGGAGTGAATTGCCTGTGTGGCACGCCTAAGTGGCAAATGATCAAGGCTTCTGTTGAAAAGCAAAGTCTTGTGATTGATGATCAAAGCATGGCATGTGTGGTGCAGCTTTGTGTATGACGTTAATTCGCGAGCCTCACACCCCGGTATGAGTCAAAAACGGGATAGTGACTGCAGGGAGAGCACGACGTTTCTTTCTAGCTAGTGGTGGTGTCAGTGCTTAAACTGGCTGACATTTATATACTTTTCACCTGTGTGGTTGTTGAAATGCGAGGCGCCTCGGATATAGGTCTGTTAGGACCGGGAAACATGTGTTCAGGAATAACTAATCCTCAAAAGTAAGAGAGGACCGACCCTGAAGATCCAAGGATTGCTGTGTGCGGTCCTGGGACATTTGCTAGAGTGTCTCGAATGGAGAGGAGCTTGCCCCTTGCCTCGACTCATGACGGAAATCCAGTTTCCAATACGTGATATTGCGGTTTTACTTGTAAAGCCTAGTATGGCGGCATGATAAATGGTACCCATGCCGCCTAGGATTGATATTTATGATTGAAATTGTTTTGGCACTGTACACTTAATATAGTATTAAATGATTTGTTTTAAACGTACCAAGCATGTTTGGCTATTATAAGGGAAAACCCTATCCTCCGGCTTGCATTGCATTGTGTGATGGGACCTGGGTCATATAATAGCTTCATTTTTCCAAAAAGCATTGCGCTGTTTTGTTATATACACTAGTGTTCTTGGGAGGAAACCCGTTCCGTGTTATACGGTGTGGTTCCTTGAATTACTCTCTTTTAAAGTAAAGTCTTAAATAACTGTTTTAGTTCTCACACCAGTCACATGACTGACCTGGAGTTTATTGTTTTAACCTAAACTCTAGGTACCCCTATTTTCGACACGGGCAACTAGTAGTTTTGGTTTTGCAGATCTATATTCACAGGATCCTAAATTATAGCTGGAACGATGCTCGGAAAGCTTTGTATCCGTGTATTACTTTCAGTTGTGTTTTGTATTGTTTTTCCGCTGTTATGTAATTTATTGTAATCTCTGATATTTATCGAATGTATAATATTTATTCCTACTCTGTATATTCTTGTATTTTAATGGAATTGTTGTAATAAACAGTGAAATGTTCTTCTGTTTGCGTTCCGATGTGTGTTTTTCTCAAGGCAATTCGGGCTTTCCTTACCGGGGAAGTTCGGGTCGCTACAGAGTAGTATCAGAGCTTTGGTTTACATAGCTCGAGAACAAGACACATTAGAACCAACGAAAGAATTCATCAGATATTGGATTAGTAATATCCAATTAGAATTACTCATTAGAGATGGGATCAGTAGTATCCTAGAACGAGTGCGAAGAGTATATTTTTAAAATGAAGACAAATTTTGTTTTGAAATTTAAATTGTTTTACTCGTATTTGAATATTTTATTTGTATTGAATTTGGACAATCGAGTATATAAAGATTTTGCATATACGCGTCATGAACGTGTATTCGAAGTTTTAATATACTGGATTGATATAGAATCACACTCTGGTCGCCTGGAGATGATTCTACTGATGACGTATGGCACCAGTAGTTTATGTTCGAGTTTCGAAGGTATGCTATCTATATATTTCAATTAGACTGGTGTGAGAACCAAAACTTACTTAGGATTATTTGTTGTGATTTGGCACCAAAAACATGATTTTCTGTGTATAAATCAAAATTATGAATTTGAAAAGCTAATCAACTAATTGATCGATGGTTGTGTTGTTTGTTTATTTGTTTGATATTTTTAACCATTTGTGCCAAATTGAACCAAATATTGAACTGTATTGAAAAATGGTTACAAATGCATGCATATACATGTACTTACATTGAACAGGTCATAGCAAGGAGGCTAGAGCAGGAGAATAAAATTGTTTGCCCGATAAATAGGTACATGTTTATTGTATTTCTTGGGTTTGGATGATTTTATGAGCCGCTTGGCTTTTTATTTTTCTTTTGGATTGAAGAAGGCCATGGGAGGCTATATGAAGTATCCCGAAGTCCCCGCTGCAGGGGAGGTTATGGCGAAATTTTTCGGAAATTTAGGGTGTTAGCCAAATTTTTGAAGAATCTGAAAAGTTCTTAGAAACTGAAAAGTTGAAGAACGTAAGCCGTAAAGAAAATAATAAAAGTTGGGTTGGTTTGTAAAACAACTTTCAGCTTCGTTCCTTTTCGGGGACGAAAAGTTTTAAGTGGGGGAGAATGTAACAACCCGGGAAATCTGAGCCAATTTAAAATTTTTATTTTGGCAATTTTAATGAATTTTGAATATTTAAAATGAATTATTTTAAATAATAACGACGAGAAATTTATTTTGAATGGAATTCGAACGTATATATTTATATAGATCGTCGTTAGAATATAAATATTTTATTTTAATTATAAAAGGAATTGAAAATGGCGCGGTAGTTTGAAAATTCGATTTCAAAGTTCAAATGAATGTACCGGGTGCAAAATAAACCGGATTTTGGCGAAACCAAAAATATTTGAATCTAGTTGACGATATCTTTCCAACAAATCCGAAAAATCAAAATTTCATAGCGGGGATAAAAAGTTACGTCCGGTTGAAATTCAGAAAAGTCGCTATGGAATTTCGGCCGTTAAAAATGGAAATTTTGCAAACGACCTCGGTTTTCGATGAAACCACTTTTGTTGGATCCGTGATGTCAAGTTATTGCTAGATTCCAAAATTCATAATTTTTCGAATCAATATGTGAGCGTGGCAAAGGAAAACGCATTTGACCAGTTTAAGTTGGTTTTAATCGACTTGAAAATGACCATGTTTCAAACGGTCTCAGAATCTGACGAAATTAGTTTTGTTCGGACCGTATCGTCAATACGAAGCTAGAAAATATTTTTCGGGAATTTTTAGAGGCTGTATGTGGGCCCGGAAAATTGAAATGCGCGTTCAAATTCAATATATAGAGTTATATTTTGATTTTGACAAAAAATGATCGAAACTATCGAATCAGCTTACGATACATATCCCATTGTGTTCGAAATGGGGGTAATTAGCTATGGACGACAGTCCGTGGGTTCGATTTCGAGTTCGAAATTAAAAGTTGTTTTTTGAAATTAAATAAATAAAAAAATTAAATAAAACCCCCTGGCCCCTCTCTCCTTATATCCACTCAGGCACCCCCCGTTCAATTGGAAAATCAAACGAAAAAAAGAAAAAGGGGATCTATGGCGGGGGGAAAACCAGCGCCGCCGCATCGCGGCCGCCGCCTCCAGGTGGTGCGCCCACCACCGAAGACCCCCCTCCTCCTCTCGCTCACCTCCTCCCCTTCTTCTCCCTCTTCTCTCTGTTCCCCAAAACCCAACCTCGCCGAACCCCCAAACCACCCAAAACCCTAACCCACCGAACCCCCAAACCACCCAAAACCCTAACCCGCCGCACCCCAGACCACCGTCCGACCTTCCCTCAGCCTCCTCCCGCCTCCACAGCACCTCCACCTCGAGCCACCCCATCTCCAACGCAGCAGACCACCCCCCTCCAATGTAAGTTTTTCCCTCTTTTCTTCGATTTTAAATCCCTAGAAAAACTTATTTCAGTTATAGGAAAAACTGATTTTTGTTTATAGGAAAAACGGATTTTTTATTTATAGGAAGCTTTGATTTTTAAAATATGGTTTTTATATGATAGGAATAATAAAAATGTGATTTTTATAGCGATGATATAAAAATTCGATCTTTATATTAGAAGTAGATATAAAAATATAATTTTTATATAGGAAGGAGTGTTATAAAAATATAATCTTTATTGGAAGAAGAGCGATATAAAAGTATAATTTTTATATAGAGAATAGCGTGATAAAAATGTGATCTTTATTACATGAATACCATTATAAAAATATAATTTTTATCTATATAATAGCGGCATAAAAATGTTATTTTTATACATGTAGTGGCTATGGACAATGAAATTGACAAAAGGAGAGCACGGCGAAAATTTCTACATAAGATGAGTCGTGGCATTTGGTTTAGCTTGGGTGAGAACTTCTCACTTTAAATCTTGTTTTCTAGTTAAAATTATATACTAGGATGCAGACAGTGCTTAGCAGCACCCGACACCCGTCGTCCACAGACCGTGGGCGGCTTGTTTGTTTGATTGATGTATTGTGAAGATTGATTGTGATGTGGAGTGATTGAAAATATATATTCATGTGTTGAAATAAATTAATTATCGTTAAAAATATAATTTTTAACGTGAATGTGAATAAATAAATATTCGTTTACATACCAGATGGTTTGTTTATGTACACCTATTTGAAGGATATTGATTGGGACGATAAATTTTGCATATCGCCCAACTGCACAAATAATATTCAGTGTTTGTGGATTGAAACGCCACACGAGTGTTGGGATGTTATTTGACGTACACTAATCCCAATTGTTTAGTGGTATGTCGATCGTTTGATTGACAGACTGTATGAGCGTTAATTATTTATATTTAATGCTTATGCAGTTGTGTGGTGCACTTTGGATGATGGTTGATTATTTATCATTGCTATTTATATACAGGTGTTGTATGGAAACCATATAATTAACATTATATGGTAATTGATTGGGCCTTATTCCAATTGGGAAAATAAAGAATAGAATAAAGAAGATTCATGTGTTGAATAGAATAAATGGTCATGTGTTGACGATGCTCATGTGTTGAGAGTATTCATGTGTTGAGTAAAATATTATAACAATAAAATTTACATCGTTATCATATTTAAGATTAGGAACTAACTGGAAACTAGATAAGAAGAGTGGTTTCCTGGGTATTGATCTGATGTTAGTTTCGGCCTTCGGGGTTAATACTTAGGGAATCATTCTCTTACTACTTTACGGTTGGAGTCTGATTAAAAATCAAATGATAGATACCATAATTTTATAAAATATATTAAATAATAAAAATAGTCATGTGTTGACAGTGCTCCTGTGTTGAGAATATTCATGTGTTGAAAGAAAAATAGATTCATGTGTTGAATAGAATAAATATTCATTTGTTGAATAGAATAACAAATTATTGAAATATATAAAGCCGTGTTGATTAGAGATGCGCTATTTTGATGTGAACGATATTTATATCGATTATATTCGTTTATATAATGAATATAGAAAAGGAAGTGATTTCAAAATATAACGTTTTGAAAATATTATCATTTGTATATCGATGATGTGGAATATTCAATTTTGATTCGATATTGAATATGAAGTTGAAATCGTTTCGAAAACGAATTTAAAATGATTTATAAAATACGTTTTAAAAGGAAACAGATGAAATATAATATATATATATATACATATATATAATGGCCTGAATAGAATGCGCCGCGCTGCGGCAGTTCGTGAATTTCGACCATTGACTTCGAGTTGACGTTGCGGGAGATCCGACCGTCGAACTCACCTGAAAACGGAACCGTTGGGTTCGTATCGAAAAGTGCTTTCCAATGAATAGTAGAAATTTGAAATCTAACGGTTTGATTTGGAATTATGTCCAAATCAAATTTGGAAAAGGTCGCTGTAAGTGCAGTTCGATGGTCGTTGATGGAAATCGACTGTGCGGGCCTTGATAAAATTATTAAAAATATCAATAATTTGTGTAAAATCATAAGAAATGATTTGGGAAGAATTGGGATGATAAACTCCACATTAGAATGGATAAAAATATATTTTTATCGAAATGAACTAGTTTTGAACTAGAATAAAAAAAATCTAATTTTTTTTTAATAAATAAAATTGGATTTGAACTGGTTTTTAAAAATAATCAGAATTCCAATACGTGAATTGGGATGGATTTGAATCGAAATTATCTTCGGAATATTTCGATGTTGGATTTCGTGATTATACAGATATTGTTGTGGAAATTTGAAAGATATATTTATATCATTATTTCCAACACGATATTTGTTGGTCGTAGAATTTGATATTGAATATAAGCCGATATATTTTCTATTCAGAGCCTTGTATTTAATATCAAATGTGATTTGGGTTTATCGTGAACCGTGTTTTAGATGACGTTGGTTCTTTAACCTAGGTAAAGACAGGATATTGGTTTTTGAAAAGATTAAAACTAAGTGGAGTTTTAATGAATCTTTAATTAGAGTGAAGTGATCGAGAATGGAGTACCACCAGTTTTGCTCCAGAGCAATAGTTAAATCTTTAATTATATTTGAACGTGAAATGGTAATTAATTTTACCGATAACACCGTGGTGTTAGATATGGAGTATTACCAGTTTTCTCCATGGGATGAATAGGTAGGGATTGGAAAATAAAATAAATAATAACTTCGGTGTGGTTCATTAATCCCAACTAGTTTGGAAAACTATAATACGGTTTGAAATGATATCCAAAGGAAGATTAAAGAATAAATTTAGAAGAATTTATCTTTGATAAAATTAATGGGAACCTTTCGCTAAGAATGTGAAAATTTGAATAAAAGAATATTCTGAATTGGAATGAGGCGTATGTTGTGTTTGTGTAACACGTGTTTATTATATACGCGGGTTATTCGGAAAGGCCGGGTTTATACCCATTCTGAATAACCGATTCGGCAATAAGTCGAAGATAAAGATGGTGATTGAAGACCGGAAGTCTTCACATCGTTTGGGTGATTACTGATGATTTTAGTTGGGCTGTACACCCAAGAGGAGGGAATCAGTTGGTGATTGTCCAGACGTACTTGGAGATTGATGGATATGCGAGGAAAGTGCCTACGGTTTCGTTCAGACCCAGAACGAACTTGTAAATGGACTGTGTGTCTGACATTGGATTTTATTCTGTGTTGATTGATCTCTATTAAATATACATCTGTTTGGCGGCGGAGAATTTATTCTCTTTCTTAACGCCCTTCTCTGAGACGTACGAGCTCAGAAGTTGTATATCGATGGACATCAGTCGCATGAAGTGAATTGCCTGTGTGGCACGCCTAAGTGGCAAATGATCAAGGCTTCTGTTGAAAAGCAAAGTCTTGTGATTGATGATCAAAGCACGGCCTATGTGGCGCAGCTTTGTGTATGGCATTAATTCGCGAGCCTCACACCCCGGTATGAGTCAAAAACGGGATAGTGACTGCAGGGAGAGCATGACGTTTCTTTCTAGCTAGTGGTGGTGTCAGTGCTTAAACTGGCTGACATTTATATACTTTTCACCTGTGTGGTTGTTGGAATGCGAGGCGCCTCGGATATAGGTCTGTTAGGACCGGGAAACGTGTGTTCAGGAATAACTAATCCTCAAAAGTAAGAGAGGACCGGCCCTGAAGATCCAAGGATTGCTGTGTACGGTCCTGGGACATTTGCTAGAGTGTCTCAAACGGAGAGGAGTTTGCCCCTTATCTCGACTTATGACGGAAATCCAATTTTCAATACGTGATATTGCGGTTTTACTTATAGAGCCTAGTATTGATATTTTCGATATAGGCAGCTAGTAGTTTTGGTTTTGCAAATCTATATTCACAGGATCCTGAATACAGCTGGAACAATGCTCGGAAAGCTCTGTATCCGTGTATTACTTTCAGTTGTGTTTTGTATTGTTTTTCCGCTGCTATGTAATTTATATTAATCTCTGATATTTATCGAATGTATAATATTTATTCCTACTTTGTATATTCTTGTATTCTGATGGAATTGTTGTAATAAATAATGAAATGTTCTTCTGTTTGCATTCCGATGTGTGTTGTTCTCAAGGCAATTCGGGCTTTCCTTACCGGGGAAGTTCGGGTCGCTACAAACACAAAGACAGACGAATCATTTTTATCCACGCTGCAGCGAAATGATTTGTATCTTACACTTTTTGTCAATTCATTTGAGGATGTTAGAGTTAGTTATCAAGATTTTAGATGGAGATAAGCCCACTATTGTAAAATTGATACGAAGTTCATGGAACAGGTACGAGCTATGAATATAATATATTTCTATAATAATTTTTTAAGAGTGATCTCGGATATCATTCATATAGTGCAGTGGAGTGACAAAATCAACTGATCGAAGCTTATATAATGTTTAGAATAATGTATTCATTTTACCTATTTGAATAATTTTTCATTCAGGTTAATATATCTATGGGTTGCTGGTATGGATGGAGGACTAACTGTCAAAGAGAGAATTCACATTGTAAGAAATTAGATAATAATTTTGCCCATTACTTTTTTTACTTATCTGTATCAATAAAAGTTGCCGAGGAATAGAAACTCCCAAGCTTATGATACAGGAGAAAGCAACCCTTGTTCCTAATTAGTTATGGACGTTCTTCTAGCTTTTTTGTTTTTTCATCTTTAAATTTGCATATATTGGAATAAATGTTCTCTTTTCGACGAGTATAAACTAGGAATATACCTCCATTGTTCTGTTTGGAGATCCATTTAGTTGATAGAAAAGAAGCTCTTCATCCAATGCTGTACAAGCTTGCAAGTCATTTCCCAGAGAAAGAAGCTTATTAATTTAAGATCTTTATGTGATATTAAGTAGTTATTAATTGCCTTTGTTTGACCTTTCACCACTTTATGTCTCCCTTGTTAGAGTTTTTTGGCTTTGATACCAGTTTGATGGAGGAAGGAGACAATAATTTGTAGGAGGAAGAACTACTTTTCTTTTTTTCTTTTTTTCTTACTTCTTTTTTTTTCACTTAATTCCAACTAAATTGACCACATATATATAGTAGTTTACATACTGTTTCAATAGACACAACCATTAAATAAACATGACTTTTCAGTGAACAGACATGACACTTCACTGGACGGACATGACACTTCACTGAACGGACATGACACTTGACGAACGGATATTACTCTTGACGAACGGACATGGCTCTTGACAAATGGACATGTCTTTTTATTTTAATAGACACTACAATAATCAATTAATTTTGGTTTACTTCAACATCCCTTGTTTCGATCATTTGCAAGCAAGAGTGGAAGCTGAGTTTATAGATGATAAGTTATTGTTAAATTAATATTTCATAGTCATGGCTTCCACACTAATAATGAACCTAGTCTATATATGATCCATGCTATTTGTATTTATACCACTCACTACTACATTTATATTAAATCTGTGCTCACTTTAAATAGCTTAATTAACAACCTTGTCCCGGCATTGAAAGATAATTCTTCACCATACATATTAACACTATGATTGATGTTGGAAGTGAACTTCAATTTCGTGCCGGTGGAGGTCTTCTTACGATATTGGAGAATGAAAGACTTGTAGATACCAACAAACGGATGGAATCTGGAAACTTGTCGATCGCCATTGATTGTGAGCACAAATATCACAATATCCTATTTAATATTTCATAGTCCAAATTATAGTGATTGATTATTCATGGGTTAAATGATTTTCATAAATACTTGTTAGTTGTTAGATCATTGTCGTGATCCATGTGCACAAGATGAGAATAACTTGTAACCGTACATTTGTATTCTCAAATTCGTAATAATTGGTTAAGCTTTATATTTGTCTCCAGCAGCCATATATACCGTTCTCATGATACTTCTCCCTCTGGGAGTGCCCAAGTTTTGATTGTTGGAATGACCGCCTATCTTGGAATACTGGTAGGTATTGATGACTTTATGGGCTATAATTGAAAGTTTTGGACCTTAATATATCTGTTATAGGCTTAGTCAAATTATATAATGGGTAATTCTATGTATATGATATCCTCTAAGGTTGAATAAGCTTTTAAATGTAGTAAGATAAGCTAGAGGCAAGGAAGAGAATAATAACATCTATAATATCATAGCAGTTCATAAATATTTATCTTGTTGAATCATTCCTAAGTTGCGGAGTACTCATTCTCAGGTTGTGGAATACCTCGTAGAAAATACAAATTAGATAAGAAAAACACAAAGAAAGGGAACTGTTGTCAGTATGCATATGCGACGTTGAGTCATCATCTGAACAAGGATATGCAGCCTTTGTCAAATGTTCCATATCTTTCCTATCAGTTCAGGTATATTACCAACATTTTTTTACCATTTAAAATTTGGTTTTTTCGCGTAGTGGTATATGTATGTATGTTTGTGTAGCCTGTTAATTACATGTATATTGGTCCTAATTTGGTCCGAACTTGCATTTCTAATAGAGGTATGAGTTAATCTTTATCCGTCCAAGCCCGACAAAAGTCTGATCCAATCACTATAGGGTCGTATTGTCATATCTCGGCCTGATTTGGGATCGGCCTGGTTATTTGTTCCCTGCAATATGAAATCAAGAGTGTGTATGTTATCGCCATTTTTTCGTTTTGCAATACAAGTTTTTGCATCACTATTCCATTTGTTTGGTAATTCAGTTATAGTAATTTTCTTTTTATAATGAGGACTTCGATCAATCTGACATTACTAGCAGGTGGACAATGGGGCAGAGTTGCAATCTTACTTTTTAGCTATTTAAATGTCAATTCAGTCGCACCTCAAATGCTATATTCAAATTTATTTTCACTTTGCAAAAAACAATAAAAATACATGGGTGTATTGATGTATATTCATTTATGTCATGAGTAAGAAAATAAAATATCTTACTGCTACAGTAATTATTTTTATCTATTAGGTTCGTCATGTTTGAATCCGTACAGCAGCAGGACTATGATGATTGATGACAATGATACCGAGGTGATAAAACGAGGAAAGAGCATGAAATCAATCAGACAAAAACTTAAAATGTTTTCTTTGAAGCACCGCCATATAAACTGACTAGTATGATGTCCGCTATCAAAGAGGCTGTCGGATCATCGTATGGCACAAGGACTTCATCTCCTTGGTATAGCATGACAGTACTTAGAACATGATATTTGTAGCTGGCTGTTATGTGTTTAATGTTGTATGGGGTTGGTTCGTTATCATGTGTATGTTAAAACTATGTCAATGTAAACCTATTTAACTTTTTGGAATATGTTGGAATTTAATGACTAGCTTTTAGTATTTTTGTATGTGCTTTTGGTTGTATTTTTGATAGTATTTATTCTTCGTTAGAAGTAGTAAATTTTAAAAAATGTGATATATTATAATGTGGTAAAAAGGTTCTTTTACAACAGGCAATGACCGTTGTAAAAAGGTGGTCTATTACACCAGGGCCTAATAAAACGGTCGCGATGCCCGTTGTGAAAACCATATTACAATGGGCATTGCCCGTTGTAAAAAGGCTGTTTTGTTGTAGTGTCATCATTATCTTCTTCTTTTCTCTCCTTGTCATTATTCTTCTTAATTTCTTAAAAATCTATACTTATACTTTGTCGATTTTCAGGAGAATTATATCAAACTCTTTCTCTTTTTAATTCTATATCAAACTCTCTCTGAAATTTAAGTGCTACTTAAGAGTTGTAGGATGTTTGTAATCAAAGACCGCAAGATCAAGTTCTATTGAGTCGGTACTTTAAATCTGATACTGAGAAAGGTGTGACTATAGCCCAAAAATCAGTTTTGTGTGATTGTGGCCCAAAAATCAATTGGTTGTGAGTGTAGACTAGTTAAATCAAGAGAGCGTCATGTGCTCGGAAGCAGGTTGTGGTGGACCTCGTGATCAATGAAATCGAGGATTGTAATTTGAAGAATATGTTGAAAAGAAATCTACATAACCTACTATTGTGTGGGACTGGATGTAGGGTAACTCCGAATTAGTATAAAATCCCGGTGTGTACTTTCCTTTTACTGGTTTTTATTTTTGTTTTCTGTGTCTGTAGTTGATTTTGTGATTGTCAATATATGTGATTTGCATGAGATTGTGCATTCACTAATGGCTTTGGAAAATCCATATTCTGAGGAAGATTAAGTCAGAAAAACCCAAAATTCATTAACTTCAGAATGGGATCAAAAGACACTTGCAATTGAAGAGGCTTATGATATTAGTACAATGAAATTGAAGAATTAATTGGAAATCTAATGTCATTTGCAGTCTAGATGAAAGGAAGAAAAGAAAATAAGTCACCGAAAAAGAACACTACAATAAAAACACCATATTACAACTTTAATTTTACAACGATGGTAAAAGCATCGTTGTAATAAATGTTTTTTACAACTTTTTTTTCCCGAAAAATTGTAGTAAACTTATTTTTAACAACTATGTTATTTTGACAGTTGTAATAAAAGCCTATCACAACTTTTATTTTTTGACTATTGTAATATATGACTATATTTTAATATAATTAATATTTAATACATTTATATTGATTATTTATAATTAATAACTAATAATTACTATTAATAATCAATTAGGAAGTAATAATTAATAATCAATCCGTAATATTTAATACTTAGCAATTAAGAAGAATAGTTAAAAAATATAGTTAATATTTCATAATTACTATTAAATAGTTAATAATTAAAATATAATAATTAATGCTAATCATAAATAATCAATGATTGCTATTAATAATTAAGAAGTAGAGATTAATAATTAAGAAGAAGAGATTAATAACTAAGATTATATTTAATAATTAATTTATAATAACAAACAATTAATAAGAAATCTTTAATAATTAAAAAGTAATACTTATTATTAGTATTTAATATTTAATAGGTATAGGTAATAATTATATTTAACATCTAATATTTCAAAAAAAGTTTAAATTTTTCTAGACAAAACTTATAAAATATTGAAATTTTCACAAATTAATTAAAAAAATCAATTAAATAACTAATAAATAGTGAATAACTAGTAACATATACATATTAATTAACTTTTAATAATTAGTATTCAATTATAACTAAGAAGAAATAAGTACTAGCTAGTAATAGTTATTATTATTAGTAATATTTAACATTTAAATAAAAAATATTTCTCAAGTAATTCATATTATGTTTAATATAATTTTTACTTCTTAAGTCTGACTTATTATGTCTGATTTTATAAATTGGGTGAAAAATAGTAAAAAACGGGCTCTCTTGTAAACAAAACTAGTTGTCTATGTTATATCGCAATATATGAAATTTAAGCGGGGGACATGAAATTTTGGCTCAATTAAGAGGGAGAAAACAGTGACTTATCGTTTATAATTTACTAATCCCATTTCTAACAGTTCACATTTCCCCTTTTTGTTATTTCTCGTTTCTTTCTATGTTACCGCCGCCTCCTCGTATTACAACGCTTAACCATTGCTTCATATCGGGAACGCTCCGCCTCCATCTCATAACAGCAACGTCCGCCTCCGCACAGCGCGCCGCCTTTGCCTCGCATCGCACTTCCTCCATCTTATATAACACCGCCTCAGTAAGTGTACGGTAAGCCAGACTATAATATTTGCAAACAAGCTTATCATTTTCTTGTTAGAAATTGACAGATAAATTCAAGTCAGCTTCAATCGATAAAACCCAAGCTGGATCGCAACACAAGAATAAAGAGAACAGAGTTACTGTGGATTTTAATAATAATCAACTAGGGAAGCCTAAAGTAAGCTTTGAAGGTAGCAATGAAGATTATGAAGAGAATGATGTCCATGTTGTCTTATTTTTTGATGGAGAGGGTTTTAGGCTGGAGATATTATCTCGAGCTGTAAAGAGATTGAGGCATGCTAGACTTCCTAGTGAATGAGCTTAGCTACCAATATGTCATCTGCAGCAAATGTGGAGACCAAATCTCCTCAAATCGGAAAGTTCTCTAGAACATTGCCTCTTAGCAAACAAATAGCGCCTTCAGTCCCTGTAAGTTCTACTAATATATTATGACAACATGTGCTACATTTCTTAGGGATAAATTGCAAGGACACCTTGTCATGATCTTATTTTTGTATATTATAAAATTATTGTTTTATAACATGAAGCTTGTGATGTGTCATATCCAGACTAAAATAGAGTAATTTCCTTAAGTTTACTGTTTGTGCAAACATTGTATTGTTTCTTAGATAATGTTATTTCAATCCTCCGTGGTACTTAGATGATCTGCGAAGAATAAATTAAACATCATCATATCTAGAATAATATACAATTTCACCAAAATGCTTCAGCTTATTTTGTGTTATCCCCAGGGACGTGAGGCATGCTATCATCTTTCTTTTGGTTTGGAATTGACCAGAACATAAGATGCCACATGTCTAGAGACAATATTGATTTAGTCTGGAAAATAGCTGTGAAACTATTCTTTGTAGAGAAGTAAGTATCATCAACAATCCTTATGGATTACAAAATTACAGTATTATTCATTACAAATGCATTATAATCAAATTTTCCTTTCATATTTCTGTTTTACAGGAATCATGGAGGCGGAGCATGCAACATATCGTGACTTATTTGAGGAGTGCCAATGCAGCGGGGAGAATCAGGAGGCTTTTTTCTGAATAAAACCATTATTAGATAAAATGAGTAACTTCAATACTTTGATGGACTCCCATGGATTTGTGCTCGAAATTATGAACGAAGCAGGTACATATGTTTCAATTTTTTAGTTTGTTACGAATTTTCCACAATCTATCTTAAAACGATTAATGATCATACTGGTTTTAATTCATGCATAAGTATAGCTAGTTAATACTGATAGCATCAAGCACTATGCAAAATATTTATCAATATATCTTAGGATGTTTGCGAGCGAGATGGGGCATGCGACCATGAGTAATTGGAAGAAAGTCAACGAAAAATTGAAGGTTGATATATTGGCATGTATTCAGGCACTATTATAAATATTTGAACTATTTTTGTTTCTGTGGTTTTGTTTTGTTTAGTGTTAGTTTTCATTTTAAAAAAAATCATTGAGTTCCTCTCTGCTATTTTATATTTTATACAATTCACTATGAAATATCATACTGTGCGATCATCCTTTGAATCCCCGTTTAGCGATTATTAAACTTTTTATTTTGGTTTGATATTCTAACAAGACCTAAGTGAAGGGTTATCAGTATATTGTGCTATAACTCTCCGTTTACCCTGACTGCATTCTTTTATAAATTTGACAAGGCTTATACGAATTTATAGCAGTTCAGGCCCCAATCTGCAACACAAGATTAAGCAATGGGCATTGAAAACTGTCATTACAACTTCTTTACATAATTTAGAATTGCAGTGTATGTTCATGAACTACAAGTTTAAATGATTTACAATTTAATTAGTTTGGAAACTAATGTATGTGTATACAATGTGTTTCAGGGAAGGTGTGAAAGTGAGAGGATTTTTTGCTTGGTCGATGTTCGATAACATTGAGTGGGTTGACGGCTATACAGTTCCGTTTGGTTTGTATTTTGTGGACTATAAGACATTGAAGAGATATCCTAAAAGCTTTTCTCTTTGGTTTAAGAAGTTTCTGATGAAGAATTGAGTTGTGAATCAAAATAATCTACTTTTTTCTTGTGTTTAAATCTATATTGAACAAGTTGTGATTTTTATCAATGAATGGATCATGATGCCTTTAAAATTACATCTATTTCTTATGTTATTTATCTATTTATTGTTGCATGTATAATATATATATATAATTTTTGGATATATTACAACTTTAAAATAATAATTGTAATAAAATATACCACAACGGTTATAAATTGTTGTAAAAATTATAACAGCAACGGTGCATAAAAGTTGTAATAAAATTTATTATAACAGTGGAAAAAGTTGTAAAATAGACATATCACAACGGTGTCGCAAAAGTTGTAAAAGATTTTAGTCTTTTACAACTTCTTAATAGACGACGGTTACCCCACCGTTGTAAAATGTATTTTACAACGGTGTTCCACCGTTGAAATAGGGTTAATTTGTTGTAGTGGAAATTATTGGCATTTAATGCAATAACCAAAGATTCTGACTCAGACAACGAAAACGATGAAGAGACAGCTTTAATGAACAAAAATTTTAGGAAATTTCTAATATATAGAAAATGAGTAATTTCAAAAGGGACGAGAAAAAAAAATTCTATAAAAAATAACGAAGTCTCGAACAATGTCACATGTTTTAGCTGCTACAAACTAGACCATCTAAAAAGATTGTGTCCTTATCCGAAGAGACAAAATCAACTTTCAAATGATAATTAATCAAAGAATAGAAAAAGAGCGTATGCAACAAATCTAGATGACCCTGACCTATTCTCCCTTCCTTGCTTCAAGTTTTGAGGTCCACGTGTGCCATGATTATCGAGAAGAACTATTCCCCAACAAGAGACCGGGTCCTGCTGGTTGCAGCAAATATTCTGGATCGAGTGAATGTGGCCGAGCCGGGATCGGGTAACTGCCACGTGGCATATCGATCGGCCCAGATTTGTGCCTGTAATACACCCTTCTAGAAATGGAAAGAGAGAGGTTCTTATGTTCTGAAAAATTAATGGTAGAGTTCCTAAAAATAACTCACCTACACACCGATCGAACAAAATCGTAACACAAGGATTCTGTGTATAAATCACTTCTTTCTCTACCTTCTTTCGATCAAAGCAACTTTATTCTGTAATCGACAGTATAAACATAGATTATAAAGTGGACGTAGGCTTGGTTTAAGCCAAACCACTATAAAGTTGTCATATGTTCCCTGTATTTATTTATTTTCTCGCATTCGGTGGTTACAATTATGAAAATATTTTATGACTTGTGTGTGAATTACACACTTTAGGGGTTGATTATCATAAGACCAACTTTTGACATCAGTGGGATCTAAAAATAGGTATGCCTTTATAATAACTTTTTAGTTAAATTGTTTGATTGGTTGTTTGTTTGTTTGCATTGTTTAAAATTTTGAATTTTAAATTCACAATTCAAAATTCGAAATTTAAAATAATAATTATTTAATAAAATAATAATATAAAAAGAGTTTTTATAATATATATTATTCTAGGAAATAATTAAATAAAAATATAAGATATAAATTAATCAAGAATTCAAAATCAACTATCACTTTGAAAAACCAAAAGGCATTTCGACATACATGTTTATATATGTCGACATATGTGTGAAATTTGAAATTCAAAATTTGAATTTCAAACACTCGAATTTCCCTCCACCTTTCCACCAAACCTAATGTACTGAAAATGTTCCCTTTGTAACGACTCAGATTTTCTGGTCGATTTATTTTGAATATTTAATATAATTTTAAATATTGAGCTGGTAATAAAAATCGATTTTTATATTGAATTATCGATATAATTATCGTAATACGGGGATCTTAAGTAATTCAATTTGAATTTAAAATGGAGTCAAAATGATTTAAATGTTTAATATGAATTTTTATTTGAATTTAAACGATAATAATAATAATTTATTATCAAGGAATTTATTTGTTTTTGAATTTAAATTATATTATATTAATTTATTTTGGTTATTTATATTTACGTTCAAATTAAATATCAAAATATATTCAATTAGTTCAGAATAGTGTTACACTGTTGAAATAACAGTGGTTACATTAAAATAGCGGTTTGTGGTTTAAATTAATGAACCCTGTAATGACCCGCATTGGCAGAGGTATTATAATTAATTTATTTAATTATTTAATAGGTGATTAAAAGGATTTATTGGTCGTAGAATTAAATAATGGTGAATATTTAATTTAAATAATAAATTAAATAATATATTTAATTCTGAAATAATCAGAATTGGCTGAAATGACGATATGAGGTGAACTGGATCATCTGTGATATTTAATTCAGCTTGGAATTGAATTTGAATAATGAATATATTATATTAATGACAGTTTGAACATATAAATTATAATATAATTATAATCGAGCTCGAAATGGCGCTGTAGTTCGTTAATTGGCGATTCGAACTTCAACTGAATGTACAGGATTCGTTTTAAGCCGGATTTCAGTGAAACAAGAAACGTACGGAGCTGGTGGAGTATATCTTTCTAGCGGAAGAGAAAAATCGGGATTTCATTGTGTAGATTTTGATTTATGTCCAAATCAAATATTCAGAAAAACAGCGGTATATTCGTTCGTGGCCATAACAGTTATTCAAATATATTCAAATATCGGTTTTGAATTTAGACAAGGTTCTTTTAGGAAATAGTGATAAATTAATTTTTAGAATTTTACTGTAATTTTTAATTAATTAAATAAGCAACTTTTTATTTGGATTATTTGCACCCTTAATCAACGATTTTGGGGATTTCACAATATGAGTTAATCTACCGGTATTATTATATTTTTGGGATCGTGGCTCATCACTGGACACGACTGTATTCTTATCACAGTCCGTACCAGCTCGGACATGAAGTGATTTTACTTAACGAAATGTACTAGACTTTATATATGTATATAACGTAACAATAAGAACGGTCCGACAGGCTGACACTTGATTAAAATACAGTACGAACAATACACACTAATATACACATATAATAAAATCCATCCCTTGGCCATCAGGTTGCGAACGTGCTACATTTTTGGCCAATCCACATTTATGAACAGGGGAGCTGCACGTCCTCTATACACACAAAATTCCTTCTTCACTAAGGAATTTAAATGTTATAAATACACGTCTGGTTTTGCACTACTTCATTTTTGGTCCGAAAACTCTTGAAGCCGTCAACTTGGATTCTGATTTCTTCTGGAGCGGGCTGTCTCGAGTTGGACTGGGAGTTGGCTGCCGGAGGGGGGACGTTGAGTAGGGTGTAGTAGTGACCGTCCGGTAGAGATTTGGACGCTGAGTGGAAGGGTGATATTGGCGGCGGCGAAGGGTGAACGAGGGGGCGCCGGTTGTCGGTCAACCAGGGTCAACGGTTTTGAGGGGGGACATCGGAAATTCATTGCGGAGACCGGAGTTGACGAAGTGGGGTTGGGTACATGCGGTTTCTGATGGAAATTAGTAGAAGTGGTGGTGTTTTGTTGGATTTTCATGAACAAAAGGTTCGGTGGTTTCATGGATATCGAACGGAGCAACTAGTCGACGGAACTGGGAGGTAAGGTGCGAACTGTAAGTGAATGGGATGGAGGTGAAGAAGATCGAACGAGATGAAGTATCCTAGTTTCTGTTTGAATTTCGGTGGAGAGTTTGAAATGGTATTTGGAAAAGGAAATCACGGCTTGGTGTTTGCAATTTCCTGGAGGTCTGAGTATACGTTTTGGGGAAGAAGTGTTTGAGTGGGCCTGGGTATTGTGAAATGCTGATGGGCTTTATTCAAAGGTTAAGCCTACTTAAAATAAAGGAAATCAAATGTTTATTTTTATTTAATAGTACAATCTTCGTAATAGCATAACTTCTTCGTACTTTATCAGAATTTCACGAAACAAGATCCGACAGGATCGTATGGACGGACACTTCACAATGAAGCTGACTTGGAGTGAATCCGAGCTTGTTGCAATTTATGGCGAAATAAATTGTCCGACCCAATCAAAGAACGCAAACCAAATATTTAACGGTTAACGCACCAATGTGAGTAAATCTCACTAACTCTGAACAGTTTATAATTTCATGTTGTATTTTTAGAACTATTAGATATTGGCTAATTGACTGTGTGTTGACTGTTTGATTGAACTGCTAGTCAGTTAGTTAAATTTCTATATTTGATTCTGTTTAACGGAATGTATCATATAGAACTGAAAGTAATGTTATCTATATTGTTTAACATCTGTGATGCAGGGAAACAGGTTGGACTGGATTCCTCAACATTTATTTTACTGTTTTCATATATTGTAATATATGATGTGTTATATAATCTGTTATGGATTATGTGTGTTGGAATGATGTTGATCATTGTTATTCGATATTTTAAATATCATAAAAGACCCTGGGATGCAAAAAGAATTATTTCAATGTATATTGAAATAAAGGCATTTTATAAAATCAACAGATTTTATAAAAGGAAATATTTCGAAAGTAAATAAAAGGGAAAAATGTTTTTAAAACGAATAGAGTTTTATAAAAGGGAAATCATTTGTAAAGTGAAGAACTGTTACTAAAAGTAAATCTTTATAAATGAATAGTTTATTCGAATAGAATAAAGGAGTTAATCGATGTTAGTTAATCGATTAGAGTTAAAGCAAAGGAGTTAATCGATGTTAGTTAATCGATTAGAGGGAAAGTAAAAGGAGTTAATCGATGTTAGTTAATCGATTAGAGAATAAAGTAAAATGAGCTAATCGAATATAGTTATTCGAATAGAAAGTAAAAGGAGTTAATCGAATATAGTTTATTCGAAGAAAGTAAAAGGAGTTATCGTATATAGTTTATTCGAAAGGAGTTAAGTGACATGAGTAAATCAATAGCGTTAGTCAAATAGAGTTAATCCAATAGTGTTGATTCTATAGAGTAAATTGATAAGGGTTAATCGAATAGAGTTATGTGAAAAGAGTCAATCGAATATAGCTATTCGAAGGAGGGTTAAGTAAGGAAGTTAGTAAAGGGATATAAAGTGAACTATGTCTATTTCAAAGTTAGAAATGTTGTTCAGTTAAGGTCTGAGAGGTAGTTCTACCCCAACTTGATTGGCTTCGTTTTTAACTAAGGAATAGTTAAGGTTTGGCAGTAAAGGAAATGGTTTGAGTTGGCATCGCGTTGGTTTGTTTAAAACATCTGTCTAAGTCCAACGAAGATGCTTTGGAAATGTTTTCCAAATAAGAAACCAGAAATGTTTTTCTAATAAAGAAAACAAGAAATGGAAATGTTTTCCATTGTTAATGACGTATATTTTCCAAATTTAGAAAATAAGAAATATTGAATATAGGGAAACATGAGATAAGTAAATTAATGAAATAAAGAGATAAATGTTGAATGATGTTTGATTGATATAAATTTCCATCTAGAAATAATATCGTTGTTTGCACACTTGTTTTTATTCGATAGTTAAATCACAGACTATCGAAGTTTTGACCATTTTAACGTTGTTAATATGGAGAGACCGGTTGGATTATTATCCAAAGAACCACTCTGTATTGGCATAAGCGTTGCGAATCATATATGCCAAAGATAATTGAAGACGGAGTTATGCAAGGGCTATCCTGTTTACAGAATAGTGCCTTCGGTTCATCCTGTTCCTGGGTGACTTGTATGGACGGATGTCTGACAGAGTATTTCCAGACGATCACGTATATTGATTTCTCCAACCGTACCAAGAGTGGAAGCGAGGAAGGAAACTTCTTTTAGCTAACACATAATGTATTGTTGAGGACGTCAATCGGTGATTTGATGGATTTGACGATGTGGCATTCAAAGTGAACCTGGTATGATGATAAAGCGTAGCTTCTAGCCTCATCATCCGGTAAATGACAGAAATCGGGCAGGCAGCATGGCTAAGTCGGTCGCACCGAAGTAGGGTGTATAATCACCTGATCTAGAGTTTCATTTACTTCTAAAAATCTATTGTTGATGCTGTCCCATTCGGGAAACGGTTGCTGATCCCAACCGTGGGTGATATACATTCGATACGCTCAAGCGAAATGAGTGGTCGGTCATGTGTGGCCGGGTTGCAAGATGTTCTTGTTGAACCCAGTGTATTCCTCTCTAGAGGTACACTAGCGAAAGGTGGTTCCATACCTTGTCATAGTTGGAAATCCATTACCCAATACGTGCTTGCGGTTTTGATTGTATACTATATATGTAGAACGTGAGATGAAAGCGTTTCTGCTAGATGATTATTATTATTGTGGTTGATAGACATTATTATAATATCAAAAGTTTTTTGATATAAAGATAATTTGGATTCTCATAAGGGAAAAACCCGTTCCGTTATACGGCGTGGTCTTATGAGATATCGATTACCTGTTTGAACTGTTTTAAAATGTTTTACTCATACCAGTCCTATGACTGACCCAGAGTTTATTTTGTTGTTTTCCCTAAAGTCTTGGGTGCCTAAATTTGTATGGGCAGTCACGTAGTCAGGATTTACAGATATACTGGAAGAGCTAGGAGCAGGAGGCTTCAGGATCATATAGCTATAGTTATTCCGTTGTGTTGTACTTTGATAATGATATGTATATTCAAGTACAGATTTGTATTTCAAAGTTATGTTATGAAATATATTTATTCGTTCCGCTGTGAGATTCGTGTTACTCTGATGTTGTGTTCTTCTTCTTCTTCTATTCTAATTTTCTATCTTATCTTTCCTCACCCTCTAATTTCTTTCACTAATTACAAGGATTTTTCGGATGTTTTGGTTATCGACATCGAGATTATGTCGATAACCAAAGTCGCTCGAAATCCGGGTCGTTACAGTTGGTATCAGAGCATAGGTTAAGTTAAGTGAATTACCTTGGCTTTGTGGCGTGACTCGGTAGAGGTAGGGTTAGTAATACCCTAGATTGAGTTTTAGTGTATATATACGAGTGAACGTATTTGTTATTGATATAAAAAAAATTGTTTTATATTGTGGAGATCCGTAGGTTGAGTTGTTTGTGAATTCTGGTCGATCAGTTTGATCCACTGTATCGGTAGGAGTTACTAAACACTTGAATACGATGAACCGACACGATATGTTTTGAAAGAGGGTAAATTAAAATAAGTTTACCCAAAGGTATATCTTGATATAGAAAAGATATATATATCAAAATTATAATATAATGGATATATTGGTTGTGATTATAATCGAGTAAGATTATAAGTAAAATGGTTATGTAAATAACCAATCAGAATTCATATAAGTGTAATACGTGAAATCAGATGAGTTAAATCTAAAAATTAAAAACCAGAAATTGAGTTAAAACTCTGGAGAATTGGATAAGTGTTTGTAAATGGATTTGGATTAAAAATAAGGAAAATTTAAGATCCTGGGAGATTTTAAATTGTTTTATAAGCAGTGTGAATTATATTTTGAAATGAATTTCAAAGTGGAAATGTTTAGAAATGGTTTTATATTATTGAACTCACTTCGATCACTGGAAAATAGATTCTGATGATGACAGCTGCATCATCAGTATTCATTTTCGAGTTGTAAGTGACGAATTACTACCAGAGATACTGTTTTGAAATTGTTTTTGGAAAGACAAGTTGTGTTGAATTCCAAATGGGATTTATAATAAAGAATGAATAAAGAAAGTTTGAAAAGGAATTTGAATAAAGGAAGTTCAAACATAGAATGTAAATAAGAAAATTCGAAGGGGATTTGAATATAGAAAATTCAAAGGGGATTTGAATATAGAGAATTCAAAGGGGATTTGAATATAGAAAATTCAAAGGGGATTTGAATATAGAAATTCAAATGAGATTTGAATAAAGAAGATTTAAATAATGGAAAATTGAATATAGAATTCAAATAGATTGAAATGTGATTTGAAAATAGAATTGAATATAGATTTGAATAAAGAGAATTCAAACAGATTTGAATATAGGAATTCAAAGGGAGTTTGAATATATGAAATTCAATGGAATTGAAATAGAGTTTGAATATAGAAATTCAAAGGGAGTTTGAATATATGAAATTCAATGGAAGTGATATAGAATTTGAATAGAGGAAATTTGACATATGAGAAATCCAATAGAATTTGACATATGAGAAATCGAATAGAATTTGACATATGAGAAATCGAATAGAATTTGACATAAGAGAAATCGAAAGGAATTTGACATAAGAGAAATCGAATAGAATTTGAATAAGAGAAGTGACATAGATATTGAATAAGGGATTTGAAAAGGAATAATTTGAATATTTGTAATTCAAATTGAATATAGAAATTTAAAGGAGTTTAAATATATGAAATTCAAATAGAATTTGAATTAGGAAAATTCAAATAGAGTTGAAAAGGAATTTGAATATAGGATTCAAATAGAATTCAAATGGAATTTGAATATAGCATTCAAAGGGGATTTGAGGATTTATATTCGAAATTGAATATGAAGCGTAAGTTTAAAATGGAGTTCAAATTTGTTTATAAGTAAGTTAAAATATATTTGAACATGTCATGTTCAAATATAAAAGTGAAATAGACTAAAGAGTAAATTAACAAATTAATTAGCGAATTGAGTTGAACAATCAGGTATAGTTAAAATAGATTGGGCAGGTATAAATATACATGAGATAGGTATGGATAAGGTATGAAGGTATATAAATAGAATGCTCGACGAAAAGGTATGTATTTAATTCATATATGAGATTTTATGCGCCGTATCGGCTAGCCGTTTGGCTTTTTCTTTTGTATTGGTGAGGGCCATGGGAGGCTATTTGAAATATCCCGATGCTCATAGTACAAAGGAGGTTATGGCGAATTTTTCAGGGAATTTAAGGAGTTAGAATATTTTTAAGAAGTTTGATAATTAGAAATCAACGTATCGATATATATAGAAGTTGATAAGAAAACGAACTTAGAAATAGAATAGTATAATCAAAAAGGAAGTCTAGAATGAAATCTAGTAAAAATAGAAAAAAGAAAGTGATATGTGTTTAAAAGTGAAGAAGTAGTTGTGTGGTATTGATTATTCGAGTAAGTAGTCATATCTGTTTTGATATTATAAATGTTATTCAGTCAAGGTCTGAGAGGTAGTTATACCCCAACCTGATTGATTTCATTATTAACAAATAAATAGTAAGATTTCAGGCTCGAAGATCAATGTTGAATAAGAGTTAGTTGAATATAGTAGTTGGGTGGTCGTAACGATGTTTTACACAACATCCGTTTTAACCCAAATAAGCGTAAGCTGGGAAATATAATAAAAAAATATTTCCTAAGTATAGAAATAAACGAGATTGGAAAAGAGATAAGTAATTGGAGTATTTTCCAATTATAAATAGGATTATAAAGGTTATTGATTTATGAAATAAAGGAAGGCGATAAATGGAAATGTTTTCCAAATAACATAAAAGGCCAATAAGGTTATTGAAAATATTTGGTTAACAAATATTGATAAAGAAATAGAGAAGTGATTTAACTAATGGAATAATGATTATGGGCTCTGTTGAATTTCAAAAAGGAAAATTTGATTTTTGAAAAGAGTAAACTGTTTAAAAACTCCCAGGGAAAGACTGTTAGAATTAAAAACAAATTTAACAGAAATTTGTGAAAGCAGATTTGAATTAACGTAAAGTCAGTTAAGTGGTAACTGAAGTTGAATTGAAATCGAATAAGATTTGATTTGTGAAATTATAATCCGAAATGGTGTTGGATTGAGGAGTTAAGGAATTGAAAATCAAGAATTGAACTTGAGTTGAAATGGGATTTGGCTTGGTTAAAAAAAACGAATGGTTGTGTTGGAGATAAAGCAGATTGGAATTTGATTGGGATGACATTAGTATATGCTGAGTTAACAGCAGATGGAAAGGATATAATGATATGCTCGACAAAAAGGTACCAGTTTATATTATATATGAGTTTGGTGATTTTGATGAGCCGAATTGGCAAGCCACTTGGCTGTTTGATTTTCTTTTGGGTTGGAGATGGTCTAGAGAGGCGAGTTGGAGTTTGAGATATTGACCAGTAAAAAGGAGGTGCTGGCGAAATTTTTTCGAAGAGTTAAAGCGTTAGAAAATTTTCAGGATTTTTGAAAATTTTCGTTGATAAGAATTAATTAATAATTTAATTGGTTCAGTTGAAACTAAAGTTAAGAAGTGAACAAATATGTTCTAACCAATCGATAGGGTCGTCCCCTACCTTTTAGCAATTTCGAGGACGAAATTATTTTAAGTGGGAAAGATTGTAATGACCCGCATTGGCAGAGGTATTATAATTAATTTATTTAATTATTTAATAGGTGATTAAAAGGATTTATTGGTCATAGAATTAAATAATGGTGAATATTTAATTTAAATAATAAATTAAATAATATATTTAATTCTGAAATAATCAGAATTGGCTGAAATGACGATATGGGGTGAACTTGATCATCTGTGATATTTAATTCAGCTTGGAATTGAATTTGAATAATGAATATATTATATTAACGACAGTTTGAACGTATAAATTATAATATAATTATAATCGAGCTCGAAATGGCGCCGCAGTTCGTTAATTGGCGATTCGAACTTCAATTGAATGTACAGGATTCGTTTTAAGCCGGATTTCAGTGAAACAAGAAACGTACGGAGCTGGTGGAGTATATATTTCTAGCGAAAGAGAAAAATCGGGATTTCATTGTGTAGATTTTGATTTATGTCCAAATCAAATATTCAGAAAAACAGCGGTATATTCGTTCGTGGCCATAACAGTTATTCAAATATATTCGAATATCGGTTTTGAATTTAGACAAGGTTCTTTTGGGAAATTGTGATAAATTAATTTTTAGAATTTTACTGTAATTTTTAATTAATTAAATAAGCAACTTTTTATTTGGAGTATTTGCACCCTTAATCAGCGATTTTGGGGATTTCACAATATGAGTTAATCTACCGGTATTATTATATTTTTGGGATCGTGGCTCATCACTGGACACGACTGTATTCTTATCACAGTCCGTACCAGCTCGGACATGTAGTGATTTTACTTAACGAAATGTACTAGACTTTATATATGTATATAACGTAACAATAAGAACGGCCCGACAGGCTGACACTTGATTAAAATACAGTACGAACAATACACACTAATATACACATATAATAAAATCCATCTCTTGGCCATCAGGTTGCAAACGTGCTAAATTTTTGGCCAATCCACATTTATGAACAGGGGAGCTGCACGTCCTCTATACACACGAAATTCCTTCTTCACTAAGGAATTTAAATGTTATAAATACTTGTCCGGTTTTGCACTACTTCATTTTTGGTCCGAAAACTCTTGAAGCCGTCAACTTGGATTCTGATTTCTTCTGGAGCAGGCTGTCTCGAGTTGGACTGGGAGTTGGCTGCCGGAGGGGGGACGTCGAGTAGGGTGTAGTAGTGACCGTCCGGTAGAGATTTGGACGCTGAGTGGAAGGGTGATATTGGCGGCGGCGAAGGGTGAACGAGGAGGCGCCGGTTGTCGGTCAACCAGGGGTCAACGGTTTTAAGGGGGGGGGGACATCGGAAATTCACTGTGGAGACCGGAGTTGACGAAGTGGGGTTGGGTACATGCGGTTTCTGATTGAAATTAGTAGAAGTGGTGGTGTTTTGTTGGATTTTCATGAACAAAAGGTTCGGTGGTTTCATGGATATCGAACGGAGCAAGTAGTCGACGGAACTGGGAGGTAAGGTGCGAACTGTAAGTGAATGGGATGGAGGTGAAGAAGATCGAACGAGATGAAGTATCCTAGTTTCTGTTTGAATTTCGGTGGAGAGTTTGAAATGGTATTTGGAAAAGGAAATCACGGCTTGGTGTTTGCAATTTCCTGGAGGTCTGAGTATACGTTTTGGGGAAGAAGTGTTTGAGTGGGCCTGGGTATTGTGAAATGCTGATGGGCTTTATTCAAAGGTTAAGCCCACTTAAAATAAAGGAAATCAAATGTTTATTTTTATTTAATAGTACAATCTTCGTAATAGCATAACTTCTTCGTACTTTATCAGAATTTCACGAAACAAGATCCGACAGGATCGTATGGACGGACACTTCACAATGAAGCTGACTGGGAGTGAATCCGAGCTCGTTGCAATTTATGGCGAAATAAATTGTCCGACTCAATCAAAGAACGCAAACCGAATATTTAACGGTTAACGCGCCAATGTGAGTAAATCTCACTAACTCTGAACAGTTTATAATTTCATGTTGTATTTTTAGAACTGTTAGATATTAGCTGATTGACTGTGTGTTGACTGTTTGATTGAACTGCTAGTCAGTTAGTTAAATTTCTATATTTGATTCTGTTTAACAGAATGTATCATATAGAACTGAAAGTAATGTTATCTATATTGTTTAACATCTGTGATGCAGGGAACAGTTTGGAGGAATCCAACTGGATTCCTCAACATTTATTTTACTGTTTTCATATATTGTAATATATGATGTGTTATATAATCTGTTATGGATTATGTGTGTTGGAATGATGTTGATCATTGTTATTCGATATTTTAAATATCATAAAAGACCTTGGGATGCAAAAAGAATTATTTCAATGTATATTGAAATAAAGGCATTTTATAAAATCAACAGATTTTATAGAAGGAAATATTTCGAAAGTAAATAAAAGGGAAAAATGTTTTTAAAACGAATAGAGTTTTATAAAAGGGAAATCATTTGTAAAGTGAAGAACTGTTACTAAAAGTAAATCTTTATAAATGAATAGTTTATTCGAATAGAATAAAGGAGTTAATCGATGTTAGTTAATCGATTAGAGTTAAAGCAAAGGAGTTAATCGATGTTAGTTAATCGATTAGAGGGAAAGTAAAAGGAGTTAATCGATTAGAGAATAAAGTAAAATGAGTTAATCGAATATAGCTATTCGAATAGAAAGTAAAAGGAGTTAATCGAATATAGTTTATTCGAAGAAAGTAAAAGGAGTTATCGAATATAGTTTATTCGAAAGGAGTTAAGTGACATGAGTAAATCAATAGCGTTAGTCAAATAGAGTTAATCCAATAGTGTTGATTCTATAGAGTAAATTGATAAGGGTTAATCGAATAGAGTTATGTGAAAAGAGTCAATCGAATATAGCTATTCGAAGGAGGGTTAAGTAAGGAAGTTAGTAAAGGGATATAAAGTGAACTATGTCTATTTCAAAGTTAGAAATGTTGTTCAGTTAAGGTCTGAGAGGTAGTTCTACCCCAACTTGATTGGCTTCGTTTTTAACTAAGGAATATTTAAGGTTTGGCAGTAAAGGAAATGGTTTGAGTTGGCATCGCGATGGTTAGTTTAAAACATATGTCTAAGTCCAACGAAGATGCTTTGGAAATGTTTTCCAAATAAGAAACCAGAAATGTTTTTCTAATAAAGAAAACAAGAAATGGAAATGTTTTCCATTGTTAATGACGTATATTTTCCAAATTTAGAAAATAAGAAATATTGAATATAGGGAAACAGGAGATAAGTAAATTAATGAAATAAAGAGATAAATGTTGAATGATGTTTGATCGATATAAATTTCCATCTGGAAATAATATCGTTGTTTGCACACTTGTTTTTATTCGATAGTTAAATCACAGACTACCGAAGTTTTGACCATTTTAATGTTGTTAATATGGAGAGACCGGTTGGATTATTATCCAAAGAACCACTCTATATTGGCATAAGCGTTGCGAATCATATATGCCAAAGATAATTGAAGACGGAGTTATGCAAGGGCTATCCTGTTTACAGAATAGTGCCTTCGGTTCATTCTGTTCATGGGTGACTTGTATGGACGGATGTCTGACAGAGTATTTCCAGACGATCACGTATATTGATTTCTCCAACCGTACCAAGAGTGGAAGCGAGGAAGGAAACTTCTTTTAGCTAACACATAATGTATGGTTGAGGACGTCAATCGGTGATTTGATGGATTTGACGATGTGGCATTCAAAGTGAACCTGGTATGATGATAAAGCGTAGCTTCTAGCCGCATCATCCGGTAAATGACAGAAATCGGGCAGGCAGCATGGCTAAGTCGGTCGCACCGAAGTAGGGTGTATAATCACCTGATCTAGAGTTTCATTTACTTCTAAAAATCTATTGTTGATGCTGTCCTATTCGGGAAACGGTTGCTGATCCCAACCGTGGGTGATATACATTCGATACGCTCAAGCGAAATGAGTGGTCGGTCATGTGTGGCCGGGTTGCAAGATGTTCTTGTTGAACCCAGTGTATTCCTCTCTAGAGGTACACTAGCGAAAGGTGGTTCCATACCTTGTCATAGTTGGAAATCCATTACCCAATACGTGCTTGCGGTTTTGGTTGTATACTATATATGTAGAACGTGAGATGAAAGCGTTTCTGCTAGATGATTATTATTATTGTGGTTGATAGACATTTTTATAATATCAAAATGTTTTTGATATAAAGATAATTTGGATTCTCATAAGGGAAAAACCCGTTCCGTTATACGGCGTGGTCTTATGAGATATCGATTACCTGTTTGAACTGTTTTAAAATGTTTTACTCATACCAGTCCTATGACTGACCCGGAGTTTATTTTGTTGTTTTCCCTAAACTCTTAGGTGCCTAAATTTGTATGGGCAGTCAAGTAGTCAGGATTTACAGATATACTGGAAGAGCTAGGAGCAGGAGGCTTCAGGATCATATAGCTATAGTTATTCCGCTGTGTTGTAAGTGCTGTACTTTGATAATGATATGTATATTCAAGTACAGATTTGTATTTCAAAGTTATGTTATGAAATATATTTATTCGTTCCGCTGTGAGATTCGTGTTACTCTAATGTTGTGTTCTTCTTCTTCTTCTTCTTCTTCTATTCTAATTTTCTATCTTATCTTTCCTCACCCTCTAATTTCTTTCACTAATTACAAGGATTTTTCGGATGTTTTGGTTATCGACATCGAGTTTATGTCGATAACCAAAGTCGCTCGAAATCCGGGTCGTTACAGTTGGTATCAGAGCATAGGTTAAGTTAAGTGAATTACCTTGGCTCTATGGCGTGACTCGGTAGAGGTAGGGTTAGTAATACCCTAGATTGAGTTTGAGTGTATATATACGAGTGAACGTATTTGTTATTGATATAAAAAAAATTGTTTTATATTGTGGAGATCCGTTGGTTGAGTTGTTTGTGAATTCTGGTCGATCAGTTTGATCCACTGTATCGGTAGGAGTTACTAAACACTTGAATACGATGAACCGACACGATATGTTTTGAAAGAGGGTAAATTAAAATAAGTTTACCCAAAGGTATATCTTGATATAGAAAAGATATATATATCAAAATTATAATATAATGGATATATTGGTTGTGATTATAATCGAGTAAGATTATAAGTAAAATGGTTATGTAAATAACCAATCAGAATTCATATAAGTGTAATACGTGAAATCAGATGAGTTAAATCTAAAAATTAAAAACCAGAAATTGAGTTAAAACTCTGGAGAAATGGATAAGTGTTTGTAAATGGATTTGGATTAAAAATAAGGAAAATTTAAGATCCTGGGAGATTTTAATTTGTTTTACAAGCAGTGTGAATTATATTTTGAAATGAATTTCAAAGTGGAAATGTTTAGAAATGGTTTTATAGTATTGAACTCACTTCGATCACTGGAAAATAGATTCTGATGATGACAGCTGCATCATCAGTATTCATTTTCGAGTTGTAAGTGACAAATTACTACCAGAAATACTGTTTTGAAATTGTTTTGGGAAAGACAAGTTGTGTTGAATTCCAAATGGGATTTATAATAAAGAATGAATAAAGAAAGTTTGAAAAGGAATTTGAATAAAGGAAGTTCAAACATAGAATGTAAATAAGAAAATTCGAAGGGGATTTGAATATAGAAAATTCAAAGGGGATTTGAATATAGAGAATTCAAAGGGGATTTGAATATAGAAAATTCAAAGGGGATTTGAATATAGAAATTCAAATGAGATTTGAATAAAGAAGATTTAAATAATGGAAAATTGAATATAGAATTCAAATAGATTGAAATGTGATTTGAAAATAGAATTGAATATAGAATTTGAATAAAGAGAATTCAAACAGATTTGAATATAGGAATTCAAAGGGAGTTTGAATATATGAAATTCAATGGAATTGAAATAGAGTTTGAATATAGAAATTCAAAGGGAGTTTGAATATATGAAATTCAATGGAAGTGATATAGAATTTGAATAGAGGAAATTTGACATATGAGAAATCGAATAGAATTTTACATATGAGAAATCGAATAGAATTTGACATATGAGAAATCGAATAGAATTTGACATAAGAGAAATCGAAAGGAATTTGACATAAGAAAAATCGAATAGAATTTGAATAAGAGAAGTGACATAGAAATTGAATAAAGGATTTAAAAAGGAATTTGAATATTTGTAATTCAAATTGAATATAGAAATTTAAAGGAGTTTAAATATATGAAATTCAAATAGAATTTGAATTAGGAAAATTCAAATAGAGTTAAAAAGGAATTTGAATATAGGATTCAAATAGAATTCAAATGGAATTTGAATATAGCATTCAAAGGGGATTTGAGGATTTATATTCGAAATTGAATATGAAGCGTAAGTTTAAAATGGAGTTCAAATTTGTTTATAAGTAAGTTAAAATATATTTGAACATGTCATGTTCAAATATAAAAGTGAAATAGACTAAAGAGTAAATTAACAAATTAATTAACGAATTGAGTTGAACAATCAGGTATAGTTAAAATAGATTGGGCAGGTATAAATATACATGAGATAGGTATGGATAATGTATGAAGGTATATAAATAGAATGCTCGACGAAAAGGTATGTATTTAATTTATATATGAGATTTTATGCGCCGTATCGGCTAGCCGTTTGGCTTTTTCTTTTGGATTGGTGAGGGCCATGGGAGGCTATTTGAAATATCCCGATGCTCATTGTACAAAGGAGGTTATTGCGAATTTTTCCGGGAATTTAAGGAGTTAGAATATTTTTAAGAAGTTTGATAATTAGAAATCAACGTATCGATATATATAGAAGTCGATAAGAAAACGAACTTAGAAATAGAATAGTATAATCAAAAAGGAAGTCTAGAATGAAATCTAGTAAAAATAGAAAAAAGAAAGTGACATGTGTTTAAAAGTGAAGTAGTTGTGTGGTATTGATTATTCGAGTAAGTAGTCATATCTGTTTTGACATTATAAATGTTCAGTCAAGGTCTGAGAGGTAGTTATACCCCAACTTGATTGATTTCATTATTAACAAATAAATAGTAAGATTTCAGGCTCGAAGATCAATGTTGAATAAGAGTTAGTTGAATATAGTAGTTGGGTGGTCGTAACGATGTTTTACACAACATCCGTTTTAACCCAAATAAGCGTAAGCTGGGAAATATAATAAAAAAATATTTCCTAAGTATAGAAATAAACGAGATTGGAAAAGAGATAAGTAATTGGAGTATTTTCCAATTATAAATAGGATTATAAAGGTTATTGATTTAGGAAATAAAGGAAGGCGATAAATGGAAATGTTTTCCAATAACATAAAAGGCCAATAAGGTTATTGAAAATATTTGGTTAACAAATATTGATAAAGAAATAGAGAAGTGATTTAACTAATGGAATATTGATTATGGGCTCTGTTGAATTTCAAAAAGGAAAATTTGATTTTTTTTTAAAAGAGTAAACTGTTTAAAAACTCCCAGGGAAAGACTGTTTGAATTAAAAACAAATTTAACAGAAATTTGTGAAAGCAGATTTGAATTAACGTAAAGTCAGTTAAGTGGTAACTGAAGTTGAATTGAAATCGAATAAGATTGGATTTGTGAAATTATAATCCGAAATGGTGTTGGATTGAGGAGTTAAGGAATTGAAAATCAAGAATTGAACTTGAGTTGAAATGGTATTTGGATTGGTTAAAAAAAACGAATGGTTGTGTTGGAGATAAAGCAGATTGGAATTTGATTGGGATGACATTAGAATATGCTGAGTTAACAGCAGATGGAAAGGATATAATGATATGCTCGACAAAAAGGTACCAGTTTATATTATATATGAGTTTGGTGATTTTGATGAGCCGAATTGGCAAGCCGCTTGGCTGTTTGATTTTCTTTTGGGTTGGAGATGGTCCAGAGAGACGAGTTGGAGTTCGAGATATTGACCAGTACAAAGGAGGTGTTGGCGAAATTTTTTCGAAGAGTTAAAGCGTTAGAAAATTTTCAGGATTTTTGAAAATTTTCGTTGATAAGAATTAATTAATAATTTAATTGGTTCATTTGAAACTAAAGTTAAGAAGTGAACAAATATGTTCTAACCAATCGATATGGTCGTCCCCTACCTTTTAGCAATTTCGAGGACGAAATTATTTTAAGTGGGAAAGATTGTAATGACCCGCATTGGCAGAGGTATTATAATTAATTTATTTAATTATTTAATAGGTGATTAAAAGGATTTATTGGTCATAGAATTAAATAATGGTGAATATTTAATTTAAATAATAAATTAAATAATATATTTAATTCTGAAATAATCAGAATTGGCTGAAATGACGATATGGGGTGAACTTGATCATCTGTGATATTTAATTCAGCTTGGAATTGAATTTGAATAATGAATATATTATATTAACGACAGTTTGAACGTATAAATTATAATATAATTATAATCGAGCTCGAAATGGCGCCGCAGTTCGTTAATTGGCGATTCGAACTTCAACTGAATGTACAGGATTCGTTTTAAGCCGGATTTCAGTGAAACAAGAAACGTACGGAGCTGGTGGAGTATATCTTTCTAGCGGAAGAGAAAAATCGGGATTTCATTGTGTAGATTTTGATTTACGTCCAAATCAAATATTCAGAAAAACAGCGGTATATTCGTTCGTGGCCATAACAGTTATTCAAATATATTCGAATATCGGTTTTGAATTTAGACAAGGTTCTTTTGGGAAATAGTGATAAATTAATTTTTAGAATTTTACTGTAATTTTTAATTAATTAAATAAGCAACTTTTTATTTGGAGTATTTGCACCCTTAATCAGCGATTTTGGGGATTTCACAATATGAGTTAATCTACCGGTATTATTATATTTTTGGGATCGTGGCTCATCACTGGACACGACTGTATTCTTATCACAGTCCGTACCAGCTCGGACATGAAGTGATTTTACTTAACGAAATGTACTAGACTTTATATATGTATATAACGTAATAATAAGAACGGCCCGACAGGCTGACACTTGATTAAAATACAGTACGAACAATACACACTAATATACACATATAATAAAATCCATCCCTCGGCCATCAGGTTGCGAACGTGCTACATTTTTGGCCAATCCACATTTATGAACAGGGGAGCTGCACGTCCTCTATACACACGAAATTCCTTCTTCACTAAGGAATTTAAATGTTATAAATAAATGCCCGGTTTTGCACTACTTCATTTTTGGTCCGAAAACTCTTGAAGCCGTCAACTTGGATTCTGATTTCTTCTTGAGCGGGCTGTCTTGAGTTGGACTGGGAGTTGGCTGCCGGAGGGGGGACGTCGAGTAGGGTGTAGTACTGGCCGCCCGGTAGAGATTTGGACGCTGAGTGGAAGGGTGATATTGGCGGCGGCGAAGGGTGAACGAGGAGGCGTTGGTTGTCGGTCAACCAGGGGTCAACGGTTTTGAGGGTGGGGGGACATCGGAAATTCACTGCGGAGACCGGAGTTGACGAAGTGGGGTTGGGTACATGCGGTTTCTGATTGAAATTAGTAGAAGTGGTGGTGTTTTGTTGGATTTTCATGAACAAAAGGTTCAGTGGTTTCATGGATATCGAACGGAGCAAGTAGTCGACGGAACTGGGAGGTAAGGTGCGAACTGTAAGTGAATGGGATGGAGGTGAAGAAGATCGAACGAGATGAAGTATCCTAGTTTCTTTTTGAATTTCGGTGGAGAGTTTGAAATGGTATTTGGAAAAGGAAATCACGGCTTGGTGTTTGCAATTTCCTGGAGGTCTGAGTATACGTTTTGGGGAAGGAGTGTTTGAGTGGGCCTGGGTATTGTGAAATGCTGATGGGCTTTATTCAAAGGTTAAGCCCACTTAAAATAAAGGAAATCAAATGTTTATTTTTATATAATAGTACAAACTTCGTAATAGCATAACTTCTTCGTACTTTATCAGAATTTCACGAAACAAGATCCGACAGGATCGTATGGACGGACACTTCACAATGAAGCTGACTGGGAGTGAATCCGAGCTTGTTGCAATTTATGGTGAAATAAATTGTCCGACTCAATCAAAGAACGCAAACCGAATATTTAACGGTTAACGCGCCAATGTGAGTAAATCTCACTAACTCTGAACAGTTTATAATTTCATGTTGTATTTTTAGAACTGTTAGATATTGGTTGATTGACTGTGTGTTGACTGTTTGATTAAACTGCTAGTCAGTTAGTTAAATTTCTATATTTAATTCTGTTTAACAGAATGTATCATATAGAACTGAAAGTAATGTTATCTATATTGTTTAACATCTGTGATGCAGGGAAACAGGTTGGAGGAATCCAACTGGATTCCTCAACATTTATTTTACTGTTTTCATATATTGTATATATGATGTGTTATATAATCTGTTATGGATTATGTGTGTTGGAATGATGTTGATCATTGTTATTCGATATTTTAAATATCATAAAAGACCCTGGGATGCAAAAATAATTATTTCAATGTATATTGAAATAAAGGCATTTTATAAAATCAATAGATTTTATAAAAGGAAATATTTCGAAAGTAAATAAAAGGGAAAAATGTTTATAAAACGAATAGAGTTTTATAAAAGGGAAATCATTTGTAAAGTGAAGAACTGTTACTAAAAGTAAATCTTTATAAATGAATAGTTTATTCGAATAGAATAAAGGAGTTAATCGATGTTAGTTAATCGATTAGAGTTAAGGCAAAGGAGTTAATCGATGTTAGTTAATCGATTAGAGAGAAAGTAAAAGGAGTTAATCGATGTTAGTTAATCGATTAGAGAATAAAGTAAAATGAGTTAATCGAATATAGTTATTCGAATAGAAAGTAAAAGGAGTTAATCGAATATAGTTTATTCGAAGAAAGTAAAAGGAGTTATCGAATATAGTTTATTCGAAAGGAGTTAAGTGACATGAGTAAATCAATAGCGTTAGTCAAATAGAGTTAATCCAATAGTGTTGATTCAATAGAGTAAATTGATAAGGGTTAATCGAATAGAGTTATGTGAAAAGAGTCAATCGAATGTAGCTATTCGAAGGAGGGTTAAGTAAGGAAGTTAGTAAAGGGATATAAAGTGAACTTTGTCTATTTCAAAGTTAGAAATGTTGTTCAGTTAAGGTCTGAGAGGTAGTTCTACCCCAACTTGATTGGTTTCGTTTTTAACTAAGGAATAGTTAAGGTTTGGCAGTAAAGGAAATGGTTTGAGTTGGCATCGCGATGGTTTGTTTAAAACATCTGTCTAAGTCCAACGAAGATGCTTTGGAAATGTTTTCCAAATAAGAAACCAGAAATGTTTTTCTAATAAAGAAAACAAGAAATGGAAATGTTTTCCATTGTTAATGACGTATATTTTCCAAATTTAGAAAATAAGAAATATTGAATATAGGGAAACAGGAGATAAGTAAATTAATGAAATAAAGAGATAAATGTTGAATGATGTTTGATCGATATAAATTTCCATCTGGAAATAATATCGTTGTTTGCACATTTGTTTTTATTCGATAGTTAAATCACAGACTATCGAAGTTTTGACCATTTTAACGTTGTTAATATGGAGAGACCGGTTGGATTATTATCCAAAGAACCACTCTGTATTGGCATAAGCGTTGCGAATCATATATGCCAAAGATAATTGAAGACGGAGTTATGCAAGGGCTATCCTGTTTACAGAATAGTGCCTTCGGTTCATCCTGTTCCTGGGTGACTTGTATGGACGGATGTCTGACAGAGTATTTCCAGACGATCACGTATATTGATTTCTCCAACCGTACTAAGAGTGGAAGCGAGGAAGGAAACTTCTTTTAGCTAACACATAATGTATTGTTGAGGACGTCAATCGGTGATTTGATGGATTTGACGATGTGGCATTCAAAGTGAACCTGGTATGATGATAAAGCGTAGCTTCTAGCCTCATCATCCGGTAAATGACAGAAATCGGACAGGCAGCATGGCTAAGTCGGTCGCACCGAAGTAGGGTGTATAATCACCTGATCTAGAGTTTCATTTACTTCTAAAAATCTATTGTTGATGCTGTCCCATTCGGGAAACGATTGCTGATCCCAACCGTGGGTGATATACATTCGATACGCTCAAGCGAAATGAGTGGTCGGTCATGTGTGGCCGGGTTGCAAGATGTTCTTGTTGAACCCAGTGTATTCCTCTCTAGAGGTACACTAGCGAAAGGTGGTTCCATACCTTGTCATAGTTGGAAATCCATTACCCAATACGTGCTTGCGGTTTTGATTGTATACTATATATGTAGAACGTGAGATGAAAGCGTTTCTGCTAGATGATTATTATTACTGTGGTTGATAGACATTATTATAATATCAAAAGGTTTTTGATATAAAGATAATTTGGATTCTCATAAGGGAAAAACCCGTTTCGTTATACGGCGTGGTCTTATGAGATATCGATTACCTGTTTGAACTGTTTTAAAATGTTTTACTCATACTAGTCCCATGACTGACCCGGAGTTTATTTTGTTGTTTTCCCTAAACTCTTAGGTGCCTAAATTTGTATGGGCAGTCAAGTAGTCAGGATTTACAGATATACTGGAAGAGCTAGGAGCAGGAGGCTTCAGGATCATATAGCTATAGTTATTCCGCTGTGTTGTAAGTGCTGTACTTTGATAATGATATGTATATTCAAGTACAGATTTGTATTTCAAAGTTATGTTATGAAATATATTTATTCGTTCCGCTGTGAGATTCGTGTTACTCTGATGTTGTGTTCTTCTTCTTCTTCTATTCTAATTTTCTATCTTATCTTTCCTCACCCTCTAATTTCTTTCACTAATTACCAGGATTTTTCGAATGTTTTGGTTATCGACATCGAGTTTATGTCGATAACCAAAGTCGCTCGAAATCCGGGTCGTTACAAACCCCGAGATATTTGATTGTGGATAGGATCAAAATCAAAACAGAATCCATTTAAAAAAGAATGAATATCTCTTTAAATCAAATCAAATAAATAACCTACCCTATATTATGTACCACCAATTCAGGCCTATTCCTTCTTCACTAAGGTTCTCCTTTTATAAAACCACAATCACCATGTTCCTTTTACTATCTTCTTCTTAAGCAAATCAAAGAGAAACCGCACCCCTTTTTCTTTCCTTCTCTTCTAATTTCAGTAACATACAGAATAAACCAACTCATGGCCTTCTTTTCTTCCACGCCTTCCTTTATAAAATCGCGACACCCTCTGTTAATTCCATTTCATTCTTCTGAAACAAATTAAAACCACGCTCCCCTCTTTTGATTCCTGAGTTTGAAATCAATTCGAATTGGACTCATAAAACCCAAAAACCCTGATTTCAATCTCGTGACAGGCGCAACCGATTTTGTAGAGTGGCACTTTGGCAAATTCGATAGCTAGGGGTGCGGAATGGTTGCGACAGTAACAACGAGAGAGAGGCTAGTTCGTCTATGGCTATGGGTTTATCGTTGAGAGGTGTATCTGTAGTTGGGTTTCCAAAACATTCGATGCTTAAAGTGTTCGCATGCCTGTATTGGAGAAGCGCGAGTCGTGATTCGAGGAAAGGATGTCGAGTTTGGGGAGAAGAAGCATGGGGATCGAACTGGAGTTAGACAAGTGGAAGGGATAACTTTCGCAAGGAGTTGAACGATGGCCAGTCAAACGTTGCGTGAACTGTAGAGGCAAGAGAAAGGGAACGAGGGTTAGTATCGAACTGTGTTCAGGTGGAAGATAACAGATTAAGGTAATTTTTGTTTTCATTAGTATACCATTTAAAAATGTTTGTACTATGTTGGAAACGGAAAATCATTCTTAGCTAAAATTAACTTAGAAACTGAAAGAAAAATATTTAGTAAACCCTTATCTGGATCGTGAATTAGATTGTTGTTGTTTATTTTAATATTTAGTTTAAATTTAAATAGTTTAATCATTAAATAAAATTTGATATATCTTGTTTATATAAGTAAATTGGTTAGATTTATTTAATGGATTACATATAATCACGTCAACTTATAAATACAATATTAAACCGTGATTGAAGGAGATTAGGGAATAAGATAAAAGCGAATTTAATTTACTTAATTAAAATTTAGTTACTAATTTAGTTAATCGGTTCCTTAGAAATATTATGCTTAATTTATACAAGGTCGAAAATGCTAGTGCAAATCGAGTTGGACCTATAACGGGAAAGGGATTTGGATTTCCTGGAGATAGATGGAATTTGGATCAAACATCTCTGATTTATTCCATCAATTAAAATCACGGTAAGTAAATCTCACTCACCTTCATTTAGAATTATTTTTATCAGTTAAAAATAATTGTCTGTTGATTGTTTGGTTTCATTTAAATATGCATGTGACTGTTTAAATATATATATTAGTTATTTAGGGTGTATATATATATATTGGGTTGATGATTGGTTGGATTCCCGCAGTCAAATTAGCGGATGCCCGCGGTTTCATAGCGGATGATTTCCCTATTACGCCCCATAAATATATTAGTGGGTGACCTTCATACCGCTGTATCCTGCCTCGAACCAGGATGGGTATTAATATGTTGGCTAACGTTTGTGGATGTAGGAAAACAGGTTGGAGGGATCCAACTGGATTCCTCAAAAATATATTATTTGTTTATTTATTTGTTTGCATATATACTGTCATATATGATGTGTTAGAAAACCTGAAATAAATAATTAGTTATTTGGTGTTTAAATATCATTGGGCCTAAGTGTTAATTTATAAAAATATCCTTGTGTTAATTTATAAAAATATCCTGAAAGGATATTTGAGATTTAAAAGGAAAATTCTATTTTTAAAATAGAATTTGAAATTTTAGAATGGAATAAAAATATTAACTTGTTTTAATAAAATAAATAAAAAACAAGTAATTCATTTATAAACAAAGTTTATAAATGAAGTGAAAAGAATTATCATTGGGTAATTCAGAAATATAAACACAGGTGTGAATTTAGAAAAGGGGAAATTTATTTTTCCAAAATAGAATTTAATCTCAAAAATGAATTTGAAACCAAGACTTGTTTAAAAATATAAACAAGTAAATTAAATGATGTTATAAAGAAAGGTGGAAATTTATCATTTATAATTTAAATAGTTAAATTCAAAAGTGAGAATTTGAATAAGAGAATTCAAATATAGAATTTGAATATAGAAATTCAAATAGAATTTGAGTATAGAATTTGAATATAGAAATTCAAATAGAATTTGAGTATAGAATTTGAATACAGAAATTCAAATGGAATTTGTGTATAGAATTTGAAATAGAGTTGAAAAGGGGATTTTGAATATAGAATTCAAATAGAATTGAAATGGAAATTGAATATAGGAAATTTAAATTTGAATTGAAATAGAATTTGAATATAGAAGATCGAAGTATAAATAAATTTATTTCTGAGTTAGGGAAAGTCGACAATTTTAGAAGAACGAAAATATTATGTTGAATTGAAAATTTTGATTTGATATATATTAAAAATATATTAGAGTGGAGTTGAATTTATTATAAACGAAGTTCAAACGTTTTTATATATAAGTATAATAAAAACGAACTCGCCACAACGCTGCAGTTCGTAAATTGGCGTTCCGAACTTCAATTGAGCTTACAGAACTCAATTGAAGTCGGAATTCTTTGAAACAAGAAACGTCAGGACCGATTTGATAATAGTTTTCTAATGGAGAAGAAAAATCTAGGTTTCGTCGAATAGATTTTGAGTTATGTCAAAATCAAATTTTCAGAAAAACAGCGTCAGAACCATTATATAACCATAACGGGTTATTTAAATAAATAAAATGATTTTTAGCAAATAAAATCCGAATTTCATTTAGAAAAAAATCCAGATTTGAGTTATAAATAATATCTGAACTCGAGTAAAGTAATGAAATAATTTTTGAAACAAAATCAAACTAGATGTTTAATTGTTGAGTAGAATTAACTAATATAAGGAAAAATTAGTTAATGGAATTTTAAATCGAAATTGGACTTTGGATCAGAAAAAAAGGGTTTGTAAATTCATATTCGAAATCGAATATGAAACTTGAATTTGAAATGGCATTCGATTTTTTTGAAAATAAATTAATTCATATTTGAACGTGATATGTTCGAATAACAAGTGAAATAGGCTAAGAAGCTAATTAAAAAAATAAATGGGCGAAACTGAATTCAAACGAATGAATTGAGTTGAATTTAATTGAAAATAGATGAATATGTGTTAGACAGGTATGGGATGAAGTATATGAAGAGAATGAAGTTTATAAATTTAGTGCCCGACAAAAAGGTACACGTTTAAATTCTATATGAGGTTTTATGCGCAGTATCGGCAAGCCGCTTGGCGTTTTCTTTTTCTTTTTAATTGGAGAGGCCTATGTGGCGGTTTGGGGATTTTACCGATGCTCCCAGTACAAAGGAGGTTATGGCGTATTTTTCCGGAAATTTAAGGAGTTAGAATATTTTTTAGATAATTTTGATAGTTAGAAATCAATATATCAATATATATAGAATTCGATAAGGAAACGAACTAAACAAAAAGAAAATCTGTGAATTTAAATCGAGTAAGAATAGAAAGAGAAAAGTATATACGTTTTAGAAATGGGAAATTGGTTTAAAATGATGTTGATTATTCGAGTTAGCAGTCTTGTCTGTTTTGAAGTTAAATGATGTTTTCAGTCAAGGTCCGAGAGGTAGTTATACCTCAACTTGATTGTTTTCATTTTTAACCGATAAATAGCAAGATTCAGTCTCGAAGATCAATGGTTGAATAAAAGATAGTTGAATGAAATATTTTGGGTTGTTTGTAACGATGTTTTACACAACATTCATTTTAGTCAAATAAGTGGAATTGTGGAAATATAATAAATAAATTTTTCCTGAGTGTAGAATTAAATGATTCGAGCAAGAAATAAATAATTGGAATGTTCTCCAATTATAAATAGACAATATTTTCTAAGTGTAGGAAATAAAAGAAGGCGAGATATGGAAATGTTTTCCAAACGTGTAAGAGGCCAAGATGATAATTGAAAATATTTAGTTAATAAATATTGATAAAAGGAAGTGGAGAAGTATTTTAATTAATGAGATATAAATGGCCCAGTGATTGTTTGATGTTTTGAATGGATGTTTGTTTTTCTTCGATAGTTAAATAACCAACTATCGAAGTGTTTGCCAATATGGAGAGACCGATTGGATTATTATCCGAGAACCACTCTGTACTGGCAGTAGCATTGCGAATCAGATTATATGAAGGTAATCGAAGACGGAGTAAAATGCAAGGGCTTTTTCTATTAATACAAATTGTGCTTTCGGTTTCGTTCAATCCCAGAACGAATGTAAATGGACGAATGTCTGACAGAGTATTTCCAATAATCGCATATGTTAGCCTGTATATATATATATATATATATATATATATATATATATATATATATGGTGGCAACGGATTTATTCCCTTAGCATAATATCTAGAATATATTTGTGCAAATCAATTAGTGATTAATGGATCTGACAATGTGGAATTCAAAGTGATTGTGTTATCAATGAATTGCAAGAAATCGTTGCCTCAGGCCTCAACAACCGGGAAATGACAAAAATCGGACAGGCAGCATAGCTATGTGGGTCGCTCCCATTAGGGTGTATTATCACCTATCTAGAGATTCATTTAATTTCTTATTCTATTCGATGTTGTCCCATTCGGGAAACGGTTGCTGATCCCAATCGTTAGTGATATACATTCGACACACTCAAGCGAAATGAGTGGTCAGTCATGTGTGGGTCGGGTTTGCAAGACGTTCTTGTTGCACCAAGTGTATTCCTCTCTAAAGATACACTATCGGAAGGTGGTTACATACCTTGTCATGTTGGAAATCCAATCACCAATAAGCGCCCTACGGTTTTTGATTTTATATTATATATGGAGCGTGAGATGCAAGCGTTCCACTAGATTGTTATTTATTTGATTTAGACACTATTATAATATAACTGGATTTTTGTATCAAAGTGTATTGGGTTATAGTAAGGTAAAAACCATCCATGTTTATGTGTGGATCAGTCTTACTATTATCATTTCTTTTGAAAGGATTTTGAAAGTTAAACAAATGGTTGGAGTTTACTCACACCAGTCCCATGACTGACCCAGAGTTTATTTTGTTTTGTTTTCCCTAAACTCTTGGGTGCCCAAATTTGTACGGACAGTCAAGTAGTCGGGATTTTACAGATTCATTTAGAGGAGCTGGAAGAAGGAGGCTTCACCAGTTAGCTATAGACTATCGTACTTCTGCTGTGTACTATGTTGTATCTGGAAACAGGTGTATATAACTGTTCCAGGAATAGCTGTTGTGCTCTGATAATGGTGGGTATATAAGCTAATTTTTATTTTAAAAGTTATGTATATAATATATTTTATTCTTTCTGCTGTGAGTTTGTGATCTTCGTTTTTCTTCTATTCTAATATTTCTTTCTTTCTATTTCTCATCCTCTAACTTTTTTCTAATAATGGTTCGTATATCTGTGCAATTTGGGTTGGCATGTGATATTATTAGTCAACTCAGATAGTACGGATTTGCGGGTCGTTACACCCTTAACCAGAGAACTTGTCCTTTGATTTTCTATTTTTCTATCTATTCCTATAATCTCTTTCTACTTTTAATTCAAAATTCAAACTTTTCTTCATTTTCCTATACTCTTCAAAACAATTCTCCAATGGCTTCCTCAAGCACACCAAAAACAATGGGGCTGACCGAGACCACAAAAGGCTTCCTTCACAATAACCCGAATTCTCTCAAAGATTACATAAGCTTTGTAAACTTTGGTAAAGTCAATACAGGAAAATTTGCATTTTTTGGTGATTTTGCTACTTATGATCTTGAATATCTTTTTCATCATAATGGAACTTTGTGTTTAGTTGATTCTCGTGAAAGTGATGAAGTTTGCTACCTAAATCTTGTTAAATTGTTTTATGCGAACTTAAATTGTGATTTTTATCAAGGAAGTGAAAATAAACATTGAGTACTGTTAAAGTAACTCAACTTGTTTCGAATTCCGATGTTTTGAGTGCTATTTTGGGTTGGAAAAATACGCGAATGGATCTCATGGACTTTAAGATCAATGAAAATGATAAGGAAACATTTCACCATATCTTTGAAAGTGTCGAAAATATGGAATTTAAAAATTATTTTTATCATCCTAAAGCAAGAATTGTCAATACCGTCACTCCTCGTTCCAGAAATTTTAACAACCCAATTTTGAAAGTTCGTAAAGCCATTTTGCTATTTTTGGAAACTATGAGATAAATTGTGCTCAAGTGATTTAAAGTGAGTTCCTACCAAAGGATTTATCATCAAAAGAAAATATGTTATATCATAGAGTTTACCTTACTCGTATTTCAAATACTTTGGAATTGATTTCAAAGGTGAAGAGTTTGTTTCTAGAGAAGTTTTCAATTTTGAAAATATATCTCTTATGAAGATTCCACTTGTTTTTCACCCGTATGAAACATTCACGGAAAAACAAGCAAGACTGGACAAGAAGAAGAAACCGAACAAATGGAAGACAAAGAAGATACTTCCTTAGAAAATATTGAATTTCCTGTTAACTCTTCAAAGAAAATCCTTTTCAAAAATCAAATGATTCTAGCCAAAAACCAAAAAACACTAAAGAGGTCATTTAGTAAGCAATTTGAAAAGAAGCCTACTAAAATGAGCATGCTCTTTGGGAAAATTAGAAGAAAACTTGGCTTGTCCCCATCCTTCTCTGCTGAATTATAAGTCAATTATCATATTATGCTATTATTTCAATTTTCGTATTTCTATCTCATGTGATGTATTAATCCAGTGTATCGTTAGTATGAATGAAGTTTTATATTTCTGTTAGTTATTCTTTAAACATATCAGGAATAGTCATTAAAGTAATAAAATTAAGTATATATAAGTCACATAAAATCACAAAATACTTGAAAATATGATAAATACTCATATATGTCAACATACATTTATGTATAGTCTACATATAACTATAGGAATTTCAAAATTGTATAAGTCTGAAAACTGCTTTAACCAACTAGCGTCTGTTCAATTCAAACATATTTATAATCATTTCTTCTAGAAAAACTCATTTATTCATTTCTCCTTCATTTTCTTTTATTAATTCTAATAAAATCAAATCCCTGGCTTCCCAAATCCATAATTTGAGTTAAAATCTTGAATAGATACTTAATTCTTTCAAGAAAATTCTCTCTATCATTCTTCGTAATCAACATCACTTAGAATTGCATCAAATATAGATGATAAAACAACAAGAGAAGCATTTTGATGTAATTTGATGGATGATTGCTTCTCTTTCAAAAGATGAAGACAACATCACCAAAGCTTCTCTCACCAAAGACTAGATGCTATAAAGGCCGATCTAATCTTCGGTGGAGATGGTTGGGTAGAAGTTCCTAGAAATATATGAATTTGCATTCATAAATTTATGTGATTTGATTGGATTGTTTTAAAATTGAATTTGGTTTATAAATAAATAAATAACTTTAAAATTTATTTGGTTTGAATTTGATGGCTTGATTGTATTGGTATGTATTGTATATTTTGAATTGTATGCTTTGAAATATAGTTTATAATTACTCAAGTTATTAGTTAGAACAAGTAAGTTATTATGTTCAGTTCTAATTTTGAATAGTTAGAAACATAGTAGTCTTAGTTTTAAATTATGCCTTAGTTTTAGGGGGAATGTTATTGTTTAAGTAGGAATATATATAGTTTTTGTTGATGACAAAAGGGAAGAATTATAAAATAGTGCTTATATTAAAGGGGAGTAAGGGGGGAGTAACTGGAGAATCAAGACACCAAGTATGAAAATTTTATAAACCAAGGTTGTCATCATCAAAAAGGGGGAGATTGTTAGGGATTGAGATGTTGATGAAAACTTGTTTTAATTACTATTGTTATAAAATATATATCAATATTGTTATCTAGGACATATATATATATATATATACTTGAAATCTATTTAGGTATTGATCATTAAAGATTGTACATTTCAGATAATCAAGATTCCAAAGTTAAAAAGTTCGATATACAAGACTTATGAGTATTAAGAATTCAAGAGTTTAAGAAATATAAACTAATTGTTTCTAGGTATCATGTTAAAACTCTAGTTAGCACCGAATTCTGGTTTCAAACTTTTTCAAATGATTTCAAAATTACTTCCTTGTTTTTAAATCTATTTTCAAAATGATTTCAAAATTACGTCCTTATTTTAAATCTATACCTCTTTATTCTTAAATCTATTTTAACTCCTGAAATTTATTTTAGCTCCTGCTTTAAAATTATATTTAATATATTTTAACTCCTAATTAAAATTAATTATTACTTATAGATTTAATATTAATTTCATGGTTACTTATGTTTTCAATTTCCTTGGTTATATTTATTAAGTTTTAAAGTATTTCTTATATTCATAGCTTTAAAAATATATAGTTTTATATCATTTTATATTTAGTTTTAAACCATCTTAATATATGTTTTTAATATATATTTCTACTTGAAATACCCTACTTTAATATAAAGGAATACATTTTGTTTTAACTTAGAAATCACCATAATTTATTTAAACATTATTTGCTTTGATTTAAAATTTTATTTTCTGAAAAATACATGTATATGTCAACATATACATTTTAGTATGTCAACATATGTGCCATTAGTTTTATTTTTTAAAATTTGAAAAGTTATGTCTTTTAAATTCAAACATTTTCTAAATGGTTATGGCTGTTGGAAAACTATAAATAAGCTTCAAATTTTGAATTTTTTAATAACTAATCATCACCATTTTCTTCCTTTCTCTTCTTGCTATTCTTCTTCATAATTTCTTAAAAATCTATAATTATACCATGCCGATTTTCAAAAGAATTATATCAAATTCTTTCTCTTTCAATTCTCTATCAAATTGTTTCTGAAATTCAAGTGCTACTCAAGAGTTATAAGTTGTTTTGTAATCAATGATCGCAAAATAAAGTTCTATCGAGTCAATACTTGAAAACTAATACTACAGAAGATGTGGTTGTAGCCCGAAAATCAATTGGGTGTGATTGTAGCATGGAAATCAATTAGGTATTTTTGTAGCCTGGTTAAATCAATAGAGCGCCCTGTGCTCGAAAGCAGGTGGTGGTGGATCTCATGGCCATTGAAATCGAGTATTGTAATTTGAAGATTATATTTAAAAGAAATTTGAAGAACCCAGAGTTGTGTCATACTGGATGTAGGGTAACTCCGAACCAGTATAAAATCCCAATGTGTAATTTCCATTTACTGCTTTTTATTTTTATTTTCTGGATCTACGGTTGATTATGTGATTATTGATATCTATGATTTGCATAACATTCTGATTAAATCCAAAAAGATTTCAAATAATTAACAAAATCCATAAAACACTATTCACCCCCTTCTAGTGGTTAGTTTGCCTTAAGATCCTTAGTCTGCATCTCCAACATAAAGCAACAATAGTTTGCAGTCTCTATCTACAACTTATGGTAATACCACCGAGAATGGAGACATGTTTGGAAGTTGACTTTCTCTTATCTCTATCACCGGCATAGTTCGAATCACAATAACCAAACAACTTGCAATTATGCTCCTTACTACCCTTAAAAGCAAGACTGTGAGATGCTATACCTTTTTTTGGCAGGGTCGACCGGTTTTTATAGTGTTTCATAACACTTTTTACTATACCAAAATAATAAAATACATTGAGGTAAAGGAGATATATAGTAAGTATATCTACTACTAAAAGACAACAGCTTCCACGCAGGTAAGAACTGCAACAAGCAGTCAAAACTCACTTATAAGCCTCAACATAAAAAATAGAACATACAAGAAGTTTCGTAGTCAATACATAAGGAATTACATTTTAATTTTTCATGCTGCAAAGGAGACACGACAGCAAGGTCCAACACTCATTTATTATCTAGAAGTTTACCCTACCATTACACTCTTCTTGCTCCTTGTGATATGGCCTGGACGTGAGGCAGAAATTGGAGGACTACACTGGTTTTCATTGTTGTCAATGGGCCGAGGTGGAGGTACCTTGAAGGTAGCATGTGGCACTATATGGGCATAAGGGTGGGGTTATATTGGTTTGGATTTCTTATTCAAAGAACTAGAGTTCACTTCTTTGGCAAAGTCAACATTAGGATGCTTAACAATTTCAGGTGACTTTAACAGTAGGTCATTGCCTTTACACGGTCTAACGCGCGAGGGAAGTTTGTTCAAGAAATTAGGTTTTAGTTTCTAAGAATTCGGGATAAGAGATTTGCTTTTTTGGGTCTATCGTAAGTATTCCTAAGTTCAATATTGTCTTCAATCAAGCCTTCATGTTTCTTGGAACTGCTAGCTATACATTTAGCTTTTTCATTGAAATCTAGCATAGTTTGCTTCCCCTTGTCACTAGCAGTATGCCTAGCATTACTGGAGAATGTGCTGGTAAGCATTTCACCTATTTTCCTTATCTCTCCCTCTTCATACTAATGATCAACTACCACAATTTCATCTTCAACATCACCTTGAAATAGTGCATTAAATCTATTACCTACTACACATTTTGTACTAGCCTCGACAGGCTTGTAAGTTGTTTTCTTTCCTTAACTCATATTGATTTCCTATTTTACTTCTACTTTGAGGCATGACTTTCTAACTTTCTTGTGAACTACTTTCTTCCAGGAAAATCTCCTGTTAACAAATGAGCCAAGGTTGCCTTTGTCAATTGCCGGGTTGGGATTAGAACAAACGGGAACAACATTTCCCTTATTGATATCTGTATGACATGTAACACCTTTTCCCTTCATATTCTCATTAGCCTTTAAACACTGTTCACCAATATGGCCAAAGGTTCTACATTTAACACATATCTCTAGGTGCCAAAGGTGTTCCACGTATTCCACTTGCTCAGCCCCATCAGTAAGCATAACAGGGAACTCTATAGGAAGTACACACGCTGGGTTGACTTCAACCATGCATTTAGCAAACTGAAGGCGATCTAGAGATTCAGTTGTAGTATCCATACACAAGAAATGCCCTATTCTAGATGCAAGCCAATTGATTCCCATCTTTGACCAAGCATAAAGTGGGATGTTGGTTAGTTTTATCCATACAAGCACACTCTCAATGTTATTGCTACATGCGCCAGTGTCCTAAGGTTTAATAATGAAAACCTTAGTACGTTTGATTACAAGGTCAACATTAAGAATCCTCTCTCTGTCGTTTGGGTTGGAAAATAAGAAGAATAGGATCTTATCCATAGATTTAATTTTGATTCCACCCAAAGGATTCCAGATGCGTTTCAAATTCGTTATGACTGCTGTATAGGATAAAGGCCTATCGAGGAAAAACCCAACTAAATAATTTTTCCATTCCTCCTTTCCTGTTGCGAATATCTCTTCAGATGGCAAGATGACTTTGTCTGAGTATTTAAGTGGTATTAACGAAGGTGAGAAGACATCTGCATTTTTAGATTTTATAGAAAACAGGGAGGTCCATCTACGCTTATCATTGAAGAAGGGAGGAAAGGGGTTAGTCGTAGAGGAGATAGGGATGGTGGTCGATAGCGGATCTGTTGAAGGTGGGATAGGCTAAGGGCCGGGAGGATCTGATGGAGGAAGCGATGGCTGATTGATTGCGTGGAATGTGGAGTGTCTCGAGGTAGGATTAGGTATGGTGAGCGGCATAGAGGACATTGATTTCGAAGCTTGAGGAGAAGTTTTTGTCAATGTGATTTTCTAAAGCTTCATAACGACTAACCAACCCAGCGACATTTGCAATAACCAACCTTGTGCATATCGTAGCATACATCAACCTCCCATCTGAACTAGGATATGGAACCTTTGCTACATGGGCCCTATCTTTCTCCTTGATAAGCATTTCTTTGCTCAAAAGCTTCATATACAAGGTAAAGGTGTATTTAACTTTTTTGCATTCTCCATGCTAAACTAGGAAAATCACTTTTCCAATATATTCTGTTTAAGTCCATTTCAACTCAAAATGCTTTCGATTCTTAACAATTTCCATACCTAAAATTCTTCTTGCTTCTTCAAGATACTTCATTTCGAATTTTAGTTTTAAACTCAGTTTTAACTTGTTGATTTCATTTTTATCTTTAGAAGCTATGTGCTTGTCATCCATATACAAGAGTAAATACACTCAGTAATCTTTTTTTAATTTCTTGAAATAAACATAAGCTTCCTTGATGCTTTAGTTAAAAACATTTCAAGCATTAAATGATTATATCTTTTATACCATTGCTTAGGTGATTGCTTCAAGCCATATAGTGATTTATTTAATTTTCAAACTGAATTTGACTTACAATCTACCACAAACCCTTCCAGTTGCTCCATGTAGATGTGTTCAGTCAAGTTACTACGCAAAAAGGTTATTTCACATCAAGTTTCTCCAACTCTAAGCCATGAATAGCAACTATAATAAGTAATATCCGAATAAATGTATATCTCACAACCGATGCAAAAATTTCATCATACTCCTTGCATTTCCTTTGTGCAAACCCCATTGCCACTAGCCTAGCTTTGTTTCTTCCATCGCCTTCGCCTTGTATATCCATTTGCACTCAACAACACTTTTTTCTTTATAAAGTGTTATCAACTCTCAGGTTTGGTTCTTCATTAACAATTGAATCTCTTCCTCTACTAGCGTAAATCCATTTCAAGCTATCACTCGAATCCATGATGTGGTCAAGGTCCATCAGCTCACCTTGGACTACACGAAGATCATAGTCTAAATTATCATAAAAAATAAAATGTTTCAATCACCGTATCTTTCGGGTGACCTTATTGCACGTTGACCAACCCGAGTAGTAGTTCCTTCAACCAGTCTTCCTTCAGCTCCACCTTGAACTAAATATTATCTAGTGTCATGTCCATTACCAACATCACTAGAGGAACCATGTGGACTATGTGATGTACGATTAGCCATTACCTCCTCGCAAGCATCTTCAACTACTCTACTCCTTGGCTCGAAAGTCGAATAATTTCCTTATTCTTTGATTCTCCATGAACCAAATCTGAAATATCTGATAAGCTTCCATTCTCTGTTAACCAAGTTGACTCATTAAAAGTGACATGACAAGAATTCACAACTTTCTTCATTTTCGAATTCCAAATTTGATAGCCTTTTAGCCTATTCGTATAATCAAGCAAAATCCCCGTGAAATCTAAAGCTTCAAGCTCATCGTTCCCTAGATCATGCACATAAACTAGACTACCAAATACACAAAGATAACTCAAGTCAATGCTCTTTTCGTTCTACACTTACTCCGGAATTTTGTTGACAATGGCCGAGCATTGAATTTGATTAATAATATGCACTATGATCGACAAAGCCCCGATTGAAAATCCCTTAGACAAACCCGATGTCAATCTCAAGCATCGGGCCAATCTAGTAGATTTTGGTTCATTTTCTTTGCAACTCCATTAGATTGCATATCTCTCGGTGTAGTAAACTATCTTCGAATACTGTGATTCATGCAGAATTCCCAAAAAAAATCTAGAAACTTACCCTCCACCATCATCGGGCCTAAGTATCATCAAAAACTTTCCACTCTCATTCTTAATGAGAGCATTTCATTCTTTGATCGTTGCAAATGCTCCTGACTCAGCCTTCATTAGATACACCCAAACTTTCCAAGAAAAGTCATTAATAAAAGAAATATAAAATTTTGATCCTTCCAGAGAAACTACTGGTGTCGGTCCCCAAACATCCATGTGCATATATTCAGGAATTCCGCTCGAATTTTGTTCACTGAATGATATCCTTATTTGCTTCCTTGTGACACATTCCTTGTAAAACTAAATTTTGTTGAAACTCATTCCATCAATTATCTCCCTTCTATGAAGAATATCCAAACTCCTCTCTGAGACATGACCAAATCTCAAATGCCACAACCGAGTCTCATCCAAGCCACGAGAACTATCAACATCCATGCGAGTTCCACCTTCCACGGTCACTCCTTAAATTAAATAAACAACATGAGTCCCAGCACCCTTCATAATCACAAGCGCACCCTCGAAACCATCAACATATCACTATCAATATTGATCTTGCATCCTAAAGAATCCAACAGTCCTTAAGAGATAAGTGACTTCCATTGTCCCGAAACATAGCACACATTAGTGAGAATTCAAACCACTCCATCAAACATTCAAATTTGCACGAAACTAATGCCCTTTCACTTACAAATAGCACAATTTATTATAAGAATTGAATTTTCTTCTTAGTCCGCATAAGAAGAAAAACAATTCTTATTTGACATCATATGATAAGAATCCCCGAATCGAGCACCCATTCGCTACCCGGAAAATCTGATGCTACTATCGAAAACTATTTACGTCTTCCTCGCTTACTCCACTCACCAGCATAACTGATGAGGACGCTACTTCATTCTTTTCCTTCTCCTTGTCTCTATACTCATTCTTCCAATAACCAGGTTTCTTAAAAATGAAGCACTTGCTATTTCTTTCTTTTGACTTTCCTTTCCAATTGGGCTTCCTTGACTTAGAACATCCCCAGTTTCCCTTCTTCTCACATCTCTCTTTTTCCACAAACAAATCATGACTATTTCCTACACCACTACTTCCATCACTCAACTCTTTGATTTGATCTTGCAATTCCTCACTAAGAAGACCTGTTTCAACTCTTCAAGAGTTAAAGTTTCATGGCCATTGATCAAATTATTTGAGAAGCCCATATAACGGTCTGGCAATGAACATAATAATATCATCTCCTTTTTCTCTTCCTTAACTTTCAAATATTGCCTTAATAATTATTATAAAACCATCAAACACATTTACTTGCGCCTTTTGCAAAGTTCCTTCCTTTATCTTTAAAGTAAAGAGTGTTCACAATAAATTCAAATGATTTGTCAGTGACTTCTTCATATATAATTCGCCCAACCTATCCTAAATTCCTTAAGCAGTCAGCTCACCACTAATTTCAAAGATAACATTCTCATTCATAACAAGTTGAAGTATAGTGAATTTCCATTCTGCCATTTCCTCTCTCTCCACATCCGAGATATCCGCTAGTGATAAATGTGTATCAAACACCACCCAATGAGCTCGATTCCGCCTAAGAACTGCTTTGATCTTCCTTTTCCATTTTTTAAAGTTATTATCCCATTCTACTTACAGAAGTAGCGTACGGACCACGTACATATAAAGATATACACATTGGAATAGGTGTTGAGGAACTATTTGAATCTGATTCCAACCTTTCTACAACTATCTATCAATACCAATGATTTAATACCAATTGTTGTGGAGGATTCGGACTCAAGGTCACTCAAATCAAATCCTCAAACACAACGAAAGACGAGACCGTGTAAAAGTGCAAAAACAACCAATCAGTATCTCAAATCAATCTCAACCTAATCCAATAACTAATCGCAATCACCAAACAAAAGATATAATAAGTAATAACGAAAAATAAATCACACAATGATTTATAGTGGTTTTTGTTAGTGTACGTCTAATTTGAGAGAGAACTTTTATTATATACTAATAGAAGAGTACAAGAGATTAAACACAATGATCAAAATTCACATTAAAAATTGATTTTATGAAGATGAGAATTGAAGAAGATTATAAATCCCAAAACCTTAATTAAAATAGGCCTATTCAATCCCTTTTATTATTCCTTTTTATAATCCTTTGAATATGAGAAGAGTTTATATAGGGAAAGACTAATCTTTGTTATTTCCCCTTGAAACTTCACAAATTAACATACTGAGTCACAACCCAAAATTAGCTCAGTTGTCGCCACAAATGTCTGACACATAGGTCAGACGTCTGAGAAGAGCCTCAGGAAATTCTTCTTTGTAAGACCAGACGTCTGGTCCATTTTACCAAATGTTTGGCTACACTATATTAATAAAAGAATCAAATTCCACTTGAAACTTCACTACTAAGTAAATTAAACAAGTACAACACCCTAAGGTCAACATCTCAGCCTACACTATATTAATAAAAGAATCAAATGCGTCCTATGTCGAAGTACTACAAAAAAGAAATTAGAAATACTTCGTTCTTAAGAGATCTATGTACACGCAACAGACACTACCTTACCCTATACTGTCTTGTTCCATTGTATTGATAGAAATTCACGTGTCAACTCCTACCTATTGAAATATGTTACTCCTATCCACGAAATGTCCTCATCATAATTAATGGGTACATGCTTAAAGAGAGAAGCCAGCTAATCCTACGTATATTTCAGCTCACCTACCCTGATACCAAAATCACATTACCCATACTTCTTACCATTTCGCACAGTGACAGATTTCATTTCAGTAAACCATTCACGTCCATAATGAGGAATATGGCCTAATCTATCTTTTATAGAATGGCTTAATCTCTGAGAATGGACATCCTGCTAATACAAACAAAGTCTGACCAGCTATTTATATGTATACGTATGAATTGCCTATTCATTCCGCCAACATAAAATTAAACAAAAACCATTCCTTTCAGACAAATGAACTGCGCCGCGTTTCCATTCTCCCCTGTAAAGATTACACGTTCAAGTTTCAAGGCGAAGATAGGCGTGTCCTTGGTCGAATAGCCGGTGGTCGGGAAGTCTGCATAGTTGGAATACTCGGGCCTGATTTGGATTCTCTCTTTCATTCAGCCTGGAGCTGCTTAGATGTACCGCTTTGATTTCCTGTCTTCTCTGATATGGCTATATTTATGGGTAAATATGCTTCTTTTATTACTGTACTCTGATGATTTTAGTACAAGACAGAAGTTTTAAGTTGATGTAATGGGTTTTCTGTATTTCAGACTTATGACGTAACTACGTTTTGGACCACGATGTTTTCTATTTAATAAAGTTTTAATTTCCGCTGTTATTTTATATATGTCTTGTAATGTTTCGATTTTTGTTTACCTATAATGCTTCACGAAACTTAATGCATTTTAATAAATAGTGACATTAACGGACGTGGGGTGTCACAACGACATACAAAAAGCAACCAGATGGAAGCAGGCTACTACATAAGAGTTGTTAATTATGCTAAAAGTAACAATCAATGAAGTATGGAAAGAAAGACATCAAAGACTCTTCATTGGAAAGAATAATAATAGCCTGCATACATATCATGTGATATGCAGTGGCATACGTAAAGAAATCATGATGTTTCCATTTTGTTTTGATGTCCTTGTCGAAAAAATGGGGCTGAACATCTCCTTGTATTTCTGTTACTGTTTTTACTTGCTTACTACATTATGGCACATGTTTATGTTGTAAGGATTATCTTATCATATAAATAAAATGGTCGAGGCCATTCGACCTTGCAAGCTTTGCCAAGTATATGGAATCGATTTTTAGGAATCAATGAAATGTTTTTTAATAAATGGTTTAATTAAAAGGGAATGTGATGCTGATGTACTTTACTATATTGTTTGACTTAATAGTTAAAGAACCGACTATCAATAAATTTCCTTTTAACTTATAATGTGTTGGTTCGAGGAACTGGGATTAGAACTGGATCCAAAACCACTTTGAACTGGCTTTGCGTTCGAATATGAATTTGCATATATGCTTATGCGTATTAAGATGATTTGAAGGTGTAGGTCTTAAAACGGAAAGGATTACTTGTTGACGTTTCTGGATAGCTACCAGGATTATACTTGTAGCAATAGCCCCTAGTTTTTGGGGTTCTGAATGATGCGAGGACTTTATATTACTAATCTTAGTGGTCATCCCGACAGGATGTAGTAAAAGAGTACCTTTGGTTTGTCCTATTCATGGACAACTCGTATGGACCTATGTCTGACATTGCATTTTTTAAATCACATACATTGATTTTTTTCAAACGTACATCTATTTGGTGGCAGAGAAGGCAACTTCTTTTTGCTCAACACCCTTCTTTAAGACGTATGAGCTCGGAGGTTGTATTTTTGTGGACGTCAACCAGTGATTAATGGAATGGAGATGTGGCACTAGGGGTGGCAATGGGGCGGGTATCTCATACCCCAGACCCGACCCAGACTTTTTAAACCCTTGCCCCAGACCCGCCCCATAGACCCGATGCGGGTCTAGAATTTCGTCCCGTACCCGAAGCCGTACGGGTCAGGGTAGACCCGCCCCGCCCAGCGAGCCATTGATATCGTGTTCTAATGTACACAAATTTATATACCTATATTTATTATTAATAAATGATAAATTATATACATTTTACAATGTGTTCACAATGATAAGAGAATATAATAAAATGAGCTGTAAGATAATAGTTCAAAATGTATGCATTTGTTATTGTATGATTGTTATTGATGCAACTTAATATTATGAAAAACTTATAGTTTATTGATTGAAAAATATAATATTCAAGTTATAACCATGTATACCTAAGAAGATTAACAAGTAATCATTATAGTTATAAAGTGTTTAAATGATGTTTCAATCATGTTGGGACGGGTTGGCCGTGCCCCAGACCCGGACCTCCAAAGTGGGTCGCAGGTCTACCCACTATATGATAAAATACAATGCATTGGGGAATGAACGTTGGTGCTAGTAATGATATTAATGCTTCAAATGTAAATCTAAGTGCATCTATGAAATGAACTTATATATTACTTAATATACATAATACTCATATAATCAGCAGAACTTAACCGCTGGAGTTTTACTAAACACAGATTGGCCAATTTTCCGATTGTGCGATTGTTTGAGGCGACGAAGATAATGTATGCATACAAAAGCGAAAATGCAACATATTACAACTCTAGAAACAGTCTAAATATAAACATGATTTTTAGATTTGTCTCTCTGATCATAGCAGTGCAATTAAGCGTACTTTATCATTTGGTTTTCAGTGAATGGAGTGAACATTAAGATTTCATGTTCTTGAACTAAAGTATATTTTTTTTCTAAGAAACTCTGATAATAGGTAGCTAAATTTTGGGAATGACATTATATCAAATAAAAATAGAGTGATAAGCAACAACAAAAACAAATATTTATCAACATCAGCACATTATTCTGGCCAACTAACAATATAAGATATAAATGAATAAGGTTCAACTTGATATATACAAAAGTGAAGCGTAGAATTACTCCAGTTTTTTATTATATCATGGCTCTATAAAATATATAACTTCTAATTTCTTTACAATGATACGAGCATTTTAATAAATTGATGGTATATAGCCATTTTGATGCTATGGTGTCCTATGTGCTAAAAATTAGGTCATAGAAGAGAGAACCAAGGCATTAATTAAAAACTAATCTTGATCCTATTAATATTGAAACTCTTAAGGAAAAAAAAATGGCATAAATGAATAATGCTCAATATATCCCAATGTCTAAGTATCATGTTACAAAGACATTACCATTAATGATCTTGAAAAAATATACAAAACGTTCATTAAGTATGCAACCAAAGTTGTGGTGTAATTCAAAGTTCCAAACAAAAATGATTAAGAAAATGAGCAATAAACCTTTGATTTCCAAACAAATAAGTGATAATTAATTGGAATAACTACAAGAACAACGGTATATAACCGCGACCATATTTCAACGGCAGCTATCGGCTATTCCAACGGCAAGCAACGACTCATTATTGTCGTGATAAAAATGCAGTTTAAATAAACTAACTGTCTGAAGCCGTTAAAAGCCATTTGCGGCCGGCCATTGCTAACCATTGGAAATCGCCTTTATACCCTTCTTCCAACCTACGAGCATTCCTGTAACAACCCGCAAATTCTGAACCAATTTAAAAATTTTATTTTAGAAAATTTTAATGAATTTGGGGAAAATAAAATAATTTATTTAAATAGTAATGGCTAAAAATTTATTTTAATCAAAGTTAAAACGAATAAATTTAAATTTAATTATAAAAGGAGTTAAAACTAGCGCGGTAGTTTGAAATTTTGAATTTAAACTTTGACTGAATACACAAGTTTCAAAATAAATCAGAATTCAGTGAAACCAGAAATATTTAAATCTGTTTAACCATATCTTTCTAACGAATCTGAAAATTTGAAATTTCATTTTAAAAATCAAATGTTATGGCTAGTTCAAAATTTAGAAAAGTCGCTGTAGAATTTATATATATTTTAATATAATATATTGGCCTTAAAAATAGTCATTTTTCAAACGACCTCCGTTTTCGATGAAACCACTTTTGTTGGAACCGGAATGTCAAATTAATGCTAGGTTTCAATTTTCAGAATTTTTCGAATTAATATGTGAGTGTGGCAAAAGAAAATGTGTTTTGACCATTTCGGTCAATTTTAATCGACTTAAAAATGGTCATTTTTTAAACAGTCTCAGAATTCGACGAAATTAGTCTTGTTAGGATCGTATCGTCATAAGAAAGCTAAAAATAATTCTTCTGGAATTTTTAGAGGTCGTATGTGGCCCCGATAAATTAAAATGTACGGTTAAATTAAATAATTAAATGTTTTATATTTTAATTTAAAGAAAAACATATCATAATAGCCGAATTGGGTTACAAAACCTATTCCATTGTGTCCGGGATGGGGGTATTTAGCTAGGGGCAACACTCATTAGGTTTCAATTGGAGTTCGTATTATTAAAACATGAATTTTTGAATTAAATAAATTAAACAAAAATACAAATACGCTATAAATACCACCTAAATACGTTAACCTTAATACCACATACTCCAGCCGTATCCTTTTCTCGAACGGCAGAAAAACTCCAAAATTCAACCATTAATTTCTCCACAATCCATTCGAATTAAAACCCGATTCAATACTCGAATCGAAGAGCATCTCCTAAGCTATGATTCCATACGGATGTGATGGGATTTAGGTGATTGTAGAGGCCGGAATTGGCGAAGGAAGGGGCGGACTTCGGCATGGTTTTCTGGATGGTGGTGAGGGGCAAGTGGGGTCCACGTCTGGGCGTTAGCAGGGGTCGGCGCGGGCTTCGGAGTGGTGGCATTTGATCGAGTTCCTATGGAATAATGGAGCGTGCGACGGTGGATGAGTTAGGAGATGATGGGCTCGGTGTTCCTGAAGGTAATGAAGAAGAGGAAGGAAGAGAGGGCAACCCTAATTTGTTTAATAGAGTAATTAACTTTAATTAATTACTTAATTAATTTAAATTATGTTATTAATGTTTGAATGGCCATAACTCGATCGAATTTTATCAGAAATCCGCGAAACAAATTGCGTTAGAACCATATTGAAAAGATCTACACAACGGGACATGCCAGATCTGAAACGGAGACAGTTGAAAATTAAGGAAAATTCAGATCTGATCTATTCTGAATCGAAATCTATTCGGTGAGATATCTATTTTTAAATTTAAAAATTATTTATTTATTTTATTAGTTTATATATTCATTCAGTATGAGATTCATGTTGTATGTATACATTTATTTCCATGTTGATTGTGTTGTGACTGTGATGTACGATTGATTGTGTTTGCTAGAATTATGTGTATACTAAAATATCATATATTATCGTATATATATAATGTTTTATATTCATGTGTGCCAAAATTTGAAGTGTAAATTAAAAACAATATTTTCACTTTCATGTTTTGGTTTAAATAAAAGAAAATTAGAACAAATTGTCATTCTGTTTTAACATATCATATTAGAACAGAAACATACATTAAAATAAAAATCACCTACTTTTAATGAAATGTCCATTAAAATAGAGTTTGTAAACAAATAAAAATTATCCTTTTTTTTTAGATTAGAAGTGTAGAACTTATTTTACAAATAAAATCACTTTTTAATTGTCATTAAAGTTTATTCTTTTATTTGCATTCATATATGCAAACATATATTGAAAATGAAATTTGTTCCTTTATTTACATTCATAAATGCAAATATATCCTAAAAATATAATTTATTCTTCTATTTGCATTCATTAATGCAAATAAACTTTAAAAACAAAATTTATTCTTTTATTTGCATTCACCAATGCAAATATATATTAAAAATAGAAATTATTCTTTTATTTGCATTTACCAATGCAAATATATATTGAAAACAAATTATTCTTTCATTTGCACTCACCAATGCAAACACATATATTGAAAATAAAATTTACATTCTTTTATTTGCATTTTTAAATGCAAATATACCTTGAAATTAAAGTTTGTTCTTTTATTTATATTCACTAATGTAAATATACAGTGAAAATAAGTTTTGTTCTTTTCTTTTGTTTCCATTCACTCAAATATACATTTTGTTAAAAACTTGATATGTGAAATAAAAATCACATTTTTATTAGAACTTGATTAGTGAATAAAAATCACACTTTTATCAAAATTTTATTATGGAATTGAAAATATCACTTTTATCTAAACTTGATTATTGAATTGAAAATCACATTTTTATCAAAATCTGATTTTTTAAATGACAGTAACATTTTTGTCAAAACAAGAACATTGGAAATAGAATTTGTTCTTTTATTTGCATTCACTAATGCAAATATATTTTGAGAATAAAATTTGTTCTTTTATTTGCATCCACCAATGTAAATACACATTGAAAAATAGAATTTGTTCTTTTATTTGCATCCACAAATGCAAATATTCATTGAAAAAAGAATTTTGTTCTTTTGTTTGCATTCATGAATGCAACTATACATTGAAAATAAAAGTTTGTTCTCTTATTTTGCATTCACCAATGCAAACATATATTGTAAATGAAATCTGTTCTTTTAATTGCATTCACTAATGCAAATATACATTAAAAATAGAATTTGTTCTTTTAATTGCATTCCTTATTTTCAAATAAGCTATAAATAAAAGTTGCATTATTTATTTATTTATTTACATTCCTTGTTGCAAATAAAACAATAAAATAAAGGTTTCATTTTTATTTGCAATTCTACATGCAAACAAAACATCAAAATGTAAGTTACACCTTTGGTTTACATTTTTGATATGAATAAAGTATGGTTTTGAAAGTGCATTTTTATTTGTATTCTTTAATGCAAATAAAACATGAATTAAAGATTTCATTGTACTCTAAAATTAAGAGTTACTTTTTATTTCACATTTCAGACCAAAATAAAAGATAGGATTTATATTTAGTTACATTCTAGATGTAGCAAAAATAGTAAGAATTAATGTTTTCGTTTTATTGTTATTTAGAGGACCATAAAAGGAATAGATTTTAGAATTACATTTATCTTAATTTTATATGAAATAAAAAGAGTCATTTTGTCTAATATTTTATGTGGAATAAAAAGAGTCCTTTTTATCACTTTAAAAGAATGAATTGGAAATGTTTATTTTAGTCATTATAAAAGAATGAATAACTAAACATTCATATTTTTATCATTAAAGTAGAAGCAGACAAAAATACTCATTTTTGTCTGAATTAAAAGAATGAAACAAATATAGCACTTGTATGTTAAATTAGAATTAAAATACAAAATATTCACTTTTGATAATCTATATTAGTTGAAACCAATTGTTCACTTTTGTCAATCTATGCTAGTTGAAACCCAATTATTCACTTTTGTCAATTTATACTTGTTAAAAACAAACCTGATCATTTTGGCACATAAGTTTGACAAAACAAATATATCACCTTTATTTGTTTGATTAAAATTGTCGATTAAACAAACACCTCACTTTTATTTGTTTGTCGAAATAAATTTGTCGACAAACAAAGTCATTATTTTTATTGTCTGACCCGAATAGGTTAATTGAACCAATATATTCATTTTGTCAAAATATAACAGTTGAACAAAAGTTACATTTTGGTTAATTAGATTTAGAATAAAACAAAAATTACATTTTTGATTAAAATAAAAGAGTTAAACAAAAATAGCGTTTTTTTTAAAATAGGTTCGTTTTACCTCAAGAGTGATGTGCCGTTTCTTGTACATTTTGTTGAAATAAAACTTGTATGTAAATAGAATAATTATTTTTATTTTTGCATAACATGAAATAGAATTCACAAGTAAATATATAGATCATTCTATTTGCAAAATTACATTAGAAATTATATTCAAAAATAAGGATCATATTTTTGGTCAAGACACACATTTGAATGTGTAAGTGAGTTAAAGTATATGTTAATCCGTACTTTAGAATTTTGTATGTAACTTTAAATACACATTTTTATGTGTTAGATTTTATATTGGGAATATAAAAATTAAACTTATCTTTTAGTTGTCATCCCAATAACGTCATATAAATAAATTACAGATTATGTGACCTTAGAAATGTATAGGAAAATTATAAGAATAAAAATACATTTTTATTCGGCCTTAGAAATAAATAACATATTATTTCATTTTCATCAACATGTTAGTAGTATTAAATTGGTTAACTTCTTGAACCAATCATTTATTTATATGAATTGTTTGTTGGTTGAAAACCCCACACGGGTGTTGGGATGAAAGTTGATATACACTCATCCCAATATTAAATTGTATGTCGATCGATAGATCGACAGGCTGCGATGAGCGTTATTATCTCATTTTAATGCTCACATAGTTATGAAGTGCACCCTGGTTGTTATTGGATGTTTGATGATTATTTTATCACTACTGTTATATACATTCAATGTATGAAATCCATGTAACTAAAGTTATATAGTGAATGATTGAGTCGCATTCCAATTTAGGATTTCTTTAAAATAAAGAATATCTTTTAAAATAAGGAATATTTGGAATAAAGAACATTGTAAAATAAATACCTTTTAAAATGAAGAATACCGTACTATAAAGGATATTTTATATAAAGTATCTTTTTATATTAAAAATATTATTAAATAATATTTAACAAATAATGAAATGATGATTTCTCTGTCCGTCCTTGGTTGGACAAAAGATAAAAATATATTTCTATTAAGGTGAACTAGTTATTAATTAGGATAAATCTTTTAAATTAAGATTTAATAAAGTCTTCCAATTAAATAATATTTCATTAGAATTAAATAAAAGAATTAGATTTTGGGTTGTCGTGAATGGTGTCTTAAATAACACTGTTCTTAAACCCCATATTTAAGAATAAATCTTTTAATTAAGATTTTAGAATTTCACTTGTATTTAGTAATTGGAATATAAAGGTATGTGAATTGGGTTTACTGTGAACTATGTTTTAAAACGAATTTTGTTCTTTAACCCAGTTAACATTTAAATTATGATTTAGAATTTATAAATCTTTTATTAAGATTTAAAGAGAAATTTCTAAAGTCAAGTTTTCCAATTTAATATATATATTAAATTGGAATTGAATGGAAATTCGATTTGATAATAATCGAGATAGGCTTCTATAACAGAAGACTAATACTATATATGGAATTTAAAAAGGCTTTGCCGTTATTCCATTTATATTATTGGTCTGATACAGAAATTTATATCGATTATTCATTGATTTGATTTCTTTGAAAAATCCATAATTAATGGAAGACGATTTTGGGTTTATCGTGAACAATGTTTTTAAGTGACATTGATTCTTTAACCCAAATTAAAGACAAGACTTATTTCTTAAGTTGTAATAATCATTTAATAATGATTTTGATATTAAACCCACATTGGCGTTTAATGAATCTTTAAAAAGATGATAAAAGGCAAATTTTAAAGGAATTTATCTTTGATAAAATTAATGGGAATTTTTCCCTAAAAATATGAATATTCTATTTAAAAGAATATTCTGAATTGGAATGAGACGTTGGATGTGTTTTTATAGCATTTGACTTCTAATTATAAAATACGCGAGTTATTCGGAAAGACCGGGTTTAACCCATTCCGAATAATTATCACGACGATGAAGAGTCGAAGATTAAGACGGTGTTGAAGACCGACGATCTTCACATCGAATGGATGAGGACTACTGATGCTCTGGACTGGGTCGCTCCCAGGACTGGGATAAAGTGGTAGTTGTTCGGACGTATTGTTGATTGTTCGGATATGCGAGGTATAATGCCTTTGGTTTCGTTCAGACCCAGAACGGACTTGTAAATGGATTGTGTGTCTGACATTGTATTCCTTTCTACTGTATTTGTTGAACGCTACTAATTATATATTTCTGCTTGGTGGTGAAGAATTTATTCTTTACTTATCAGCCTTCTCTAAGACATATGAGCTTAGAGGTTATATATATATATTGGTAGATGATCAGTGATATGGTAGGGTCTGACAATGTGGCATGCTAAGATGCAAATGATCAAGGCTCTTGTTGAAAAGCAGGCCTTGTGGTTGATGATCAAAGCATAGCCTATTTAGGCATAGCTTTGTGTATATCGTGACTTCGCGAACCTCACACACCGGTTAAGTCTAAAACGGGAGAAGGGAACGTAGGGAGTGCACACGTTTCTTTCTAGCTAGAAGTGGTGTCAGTGCTTAAACTGGCTGACATTTACCTATGTGGATGATGGAATTTTTGCTAGGCCTCGGTTTATTCTTATCGGTCGCCCACGGCTGATTTGTAGGTCCAATAGGATCGGGAAGCATGTGTTTAGGCATAACTAATCCACTAAAGTATTTGCGGACCAGACCTGCAGGATCCAAAGGATCGCCAGCGTCCGAATCCTAAGACATTGCTAGAGTGTCTCGAATCGGTAAGGATCTCCTCCCTAGCCTTGACTCATGATGGAAACCCAATTTCCAATACGCCTTTTGCGGTTTTGATTGTATAACTAGTATGGCGACATAGTAGATGGTAGCTATGCCGTCTAGGATTAATACATTTATTTTGAAATGTTTTAAATATATACACACTAATAATAATATCGTTTTTATGTATCAAGCATCTTTTGACCATTATAAGGTAAAACCCTATCCTCCGGTTTGCGTTGCATTGTGTGATGGGACTTGGGTCTTATAATGGTTTCATTTTTCTAAAAAGCATTTCGTTATTTGACGATTTACTTATTTTATGCACTGGCAATCCAATGGAGTAAACCCGTTCCGCGTTAGTGGCGTGGTCCTGTGATTATCCTTCTTATTAGATAAGTTAGGTTAGATTTCTCACACCAGTCCCACGACTGACCTATAGTTTGTTTCACTTTGCAAACTCGTGTGCCCTCTTTCCACACGGGCTGTTGAGTAGCTTTTTGCAGATATTTATCTCGAAAGCAGGATCCTGGATTGAAGCCTGAAGCTGGGTCCAGAATATTGAGGGCCTTCCGCTGAGTTTAGTTCCGCTGCATTGTATTACTTTTGTTGTAATTTATCTTCCGCTGTAATTTGTACCAATCTACTCTGATATCTTCTGTACTCTGATGTAACATTTATTATTGATGTTATAAAAGTCTGTGCTGTTGTTCTGATGAGTTCTATGCCCAGAGTTGATGCATTCGAAGATTTCCAACTTTTGGGTCAGACCTGTGAGGTTTATGGTCGATTCAAAGGGTGGGGATTTCCGGGTCATCACAGCTGGTATCAGAGCTTTGGTTAGCTCAAATCTTTGGGGTACAACTCATTAGGACTGAACAAAGGACTCATCAGAGATTGGATTAGCAATATCCAATAAGAATACTCATTAGAGATAGGATCAGTAGCATCCTAGAATGAGAAAACTCATTAGAGATGGGGTTAGTAATGCCCAAGAATGAGTTAGAGTGAAAAGTTTATAATTAACGTACTTGTAATTATATATATGATTCGATTTTGGCAAATATGATTTTTGAATATATAAAAGTTATATATTTTTGAAAATTTAATCAACTAATTGATTGATGATTGTATTGTGTGAATATTAAATTCAACTAATAAAATTAGCAAACAATAAAAGAATGAAAATTAAATTTACTAAATAAACAACATTTAGCTCATTTCCTTTTTTAGGACGAAAAGATTTTAAGTGGGGGAGATTGTAACAACCGCAAATTCTGAACCAATTTAAAATTTTTATTTTAGAAAATTTTAATGAATTTGGAGAATATAAAATAATATATTTAAATAGTAATGGATAAAAATTTATTTTAATCGAAGTTAAAACGAATAAATTAAAATTTAATTATAAAAGGTGTTAAAACTAGCGCGGTAGTTTGAAATTTTGAATTTAAACTTTGACTGAACGCACAGGATTCAAAATAAATCAGAATTCAGTGAAACCAGAAATATTTAAATATGTTTAACCATATCTTTCTAATGAATCTGAAAATTTGAAATTTCATTTTAAAAATCAAAAGTTATGGCTAGTTCCAAATTTAGAAAAATCGCTGTAGAATTTATATTTATTTTAATATAATATATTGGCCTTAAAAATAGTCATTTTTCAAACAACCTCCGTTTTCGACGAAACCACTTTTGTTGGAACCAGAATGTCAAATTATTGCTAGGTTTCAATTTTCAGATTTTTTCGAATTAATATGTGAGTGTGGCAAAAGAAAATGTGTTTTGACCATTTCGGTCAATTTTAATCGACTTAAAAATGATCATTTTTCAAACAGTCTCAGAATTCGACGAAATTAGTCTTGTTAGGATCGTATCGTCATAAGAAAGCTAAAAATAATTTTTCTGGAATTTTTAGAGGTCGTATGTGGCCCCGATAAATTAAAATGTACGGTTAAATTAAATAATTAAATGTTTTATATTTTAATTTAAAGAGAAACATATCGTAACAACCGAATTGGGTTACAAAACCTATTCCATTGTGTCCGGGATGGGGGTATTTTGCTAGGGGCAACACTCGTTGGGTTTCAATTGGAGTTCGTATTATTAAAACATGAATTTTTGAATTAAATAAATTAAATAAAAATAACAATACGCTATAAATACCACCTAAATACATTAACCCTAATAACACATACTCCAGCCGCCGTATCCTTTTCTCGAACGGCAGAAAAAAATCCCAAATTCAACCATTAATTTCTCCATAATCCATTCGAATTAAAAACCGATTCAATACTCGAATCGAAGAGCATCTCCTAAGCTATGATTCCATACGGATGTGATGGGATTTAGGTGACTGTAGGGCCGGAATTGGCGAAGGAAGGGGCGGACTTCGGCACGGTTTTCTGGGCAGTAGTGAGGGGCGAGTGGGGTCCACGTCTGGGCGTTAGCAGGGGTCAGCGCGGGCTTCGGAGTGGTGGCATTTGATCGAGTTTCGGTGGAATAATGGAGCGTGCGATGGTGGATGAGTTAGGAGATGATGGGCTCTGTAACACCCCACACCCGCTACGGTCACTCACTAAGGGAATGCCATAACATCGGTGGAGTATTTTAAGTGAATATAGAACAGAAAAATTTCAACAAGACAGATATAAGTAATACTTGAGAATTTAAAACATCATTTCATTTCAGCGGAAAGTAAAACATGTTTGGTTACACCAAAACCATAAATAAGAGTCAAGTACATAATATCCATCCTGATAAAAACGAAAGTACATAATCCCACTACATAACCTAATAGCCATAATAGAAAAGATAAACTGAGCTTTACATCCACGGTCCAAGCTCCAAAAGATAGATAAAGCAGTCTGATCAAAGCCCACAAGTGCTAGGCCCACTCTGAAAACCTGAGGGTTGGGAAAAAGATAAAGAAACAACGGGGTCAGACATAAGTCTGAGTGAGTCCTATAACCTTAACAATACAATCATTAAAGTAATTAGGGTATGATATAAACAAGGTACGGTACCTCTGGGGATCATGACTACACTAAGTAGCCAACTAAACACAGGATGTACTAAGATAACCGAAAAGACGCATTTATCCACCCAAGGATAATTACTAGATTACACCACCCCAGATCTACCCACCCAAGGGTAATTCCTACACTGCACCACACCAGTTCTACCCACCCAAGGGTAATTCCTACTTAAAGGTTGATCCCACTAAGTGTACTTAGTAATTTTACCCAGTAGTTTCTTGTACCCCTAGCTGACTACATAGGTGCCGTCTGCCCCTATCTCCACTAGGTGTACTCAGTAATTTTTAATAGTAGTTTCGTGTACCCCTAGCTGACTACATAGGTGCCGTCTGCCCCTATCTCCACTAGGTGTACCCACTACTCCCCAAGCGATCGGCTCCCTACCGTAGATACCCGTGCTGGCCCCACAGTGGGGTGTATCACTCCCCAAAGTGGCAACCCGATAATCAATGGTGCACAGCTTATACCTACACGATGCAACAACGTCTTACCTACCAGCCCGGGTCCACACACGCATATGAAACCCGTTGGACTTGCGTTGCCACCGCTACCCCGTTTTGGCCTCTTATAGTCAAGCCCAATATGCGTGTCCCGTCCTCGACTTGGGTCGAGCCCACAAAGATACGTTTGGGATATTGGTTGAAATGGGCCCCCACAACCTACTACTTAAGCTTGCCATTTTATCTAGTGCATCCCACTTAACCCCTTTTATAATCATGCCCACTTACATGTTAAGGTTTGGTTAAGTCATCTAATTATATTTCAATTGCCACTTAAGGCCCCCACAAGCTACTACTTAAGCTTGTCATTTAATTATATTTCAATTGCCACTTAAGGCCCCCACAAGCTACTACTTAAGCTTGTCGTTTAATTATATTTCAATTGCCACTTAAGGCACCCACTAGATTTCCGCATGCCACCCAAGGCACTTACTTGATTCCCACATGCCACCCAAGGCACTTACTTAACCCTTTAATCATGTTTAATTACATGTTCCACTTTGGTTAAGTATTCTAATCATATTTTCCATTGCCACCCAAGGCAACCCACTAGTTTCCTCATGCCACCCAAGGCACCCCCACTAGTTACTACATGCCACCCAAGGCACCCACTTAACCCCTCATGCCCCTCTACATGCTAATTTGGTTAAGTGTTTCTTAATTAATTAAGATCGTAACCTTTGTAAAGACCTCTCACATTAGAATGTCTTTTATGGCAGCTGGATATGCCGGTTGGTTCCGGGCAGCCTTACACCATAACAGAGTCTAACCTCGTGTCTTTACACTTGTCACGTATTTAGTTTATGACTAAGACCTCTCACATTGGGCCAATCATTTGTAGCCGCTGGATTTGCCGGTCGGTTCCGGGCAGTCTTATGCTACAAAAGGGTCCAACCTCGTGTCTTAGTAGATTAATTACACCTAATTAATCACCCCCATAATTTGTATTAATTATCCCTAATTAATTACAAATATTTAAGAATATGGGTAGACCTAACTCAATAGGTAAATTCCCAATTCCATAATATGGGTAGACCTAACTTAATAGGTAAATTCCCAATTATGTCCATCCACTTTACGGTATGTTTAATCATACCCACTTCACACAATTTTATGTGTTCATTAATTTTTACCCCATCGTCCCCACGTAAATACGTTAACATGACATAATTCAAAAGAGAAGATTCATCATACACACAATGGGTTCAACTTAACATATCATTAGCATTATCATGGGTTTAAAAAGGTGTCAACTCGTATATATGACCATAAACCCAACTTGCATAAATAACCAACCCAAACTTGCATGAATCACATATGTCATAAAGATGGTAACTTGCTTAAGTGTTCATGTCATAGACCTATCATAAAGGTGTCAACTTGCATACATGTCATAGGTCTAAAAAGGATGAACTTACACATGTACTTATGTCATACATAGAGGCAAACTTGCATATGAACTTGCATCATAACTTGCATATGAACTTGCATCATAACTTGCATATGAACTTGCATCATAACTTGCATATGAACTTGCATCATAACTTGCATATGAACATTTATCCACAAACATAGCCATATCTTATCATATCCTATCATAATCAATTTAACAATTGATTGTTAAGTCTATAGAAACTCACCACTAAACTCCAATAAGCAAACCCTTGCCACAAATCACCCAAAAACTCTAGCCTTGAACATAAAGCTTGCAACTTGATGATGAATGCAAGCTAATGATCACTCATACAACTCAAAGATGCTTGTATGAACATGAAAGCCTTCATAGAAATAGTTTTATAAGAGGATGGAGGCTAGGACTTTGAGTGGAGGCCATGATCATAGAAAATTTTGGCATAGTTTAGTTAGAGTATAGGATTATGATCATTTAGGGCTAGCTTAGGGTCTTATTTATAGGATTAGGCAAGTGTTTTAGGCCATTAGATTAACCCTAAATTAGATTAGGACCATCAGATCTCGGAAGCTTCCAGAAACCAGCCCCAAAACACAGCCTAAACCCTAAAATGGTGCACCAGGCCAGCCAGAAAGCTGTGCAGGTTTCTGGCTCGACACGGGCGCACTTCCCAAGTGCGCCAGTGTAAAAATGTGTTGGCGCACTTCACAAGTGCGCCAGTATATTTTTGTGTTGGCGCACTTCACAAGTGCGCCAGTGCATTCTGGCTTGTTTTTCGGTTTTTCTGCCTAACTTCGTTCGTCCATATCTTCTTCATACTGACTCCGATTTTCGAAAACTCAAACTCTATTTCGCGTATTTTTCCGAGACGAACGCAATGGTGCAACCCGTTTCCCCTAATTCCCACATCTGGGATTAGTTATTCTTTAATTTGTGAATTTTAGCATTAACCGAAATTCGGGGTGTTACAGGCTCGGTGTTCCTTAAGGTAACGAAGAAGAGGAAGGAAGAGAGGGCGACCCTAATTTGTTTAATAGAGTAATTAACTTTAATTAATTACTTAATTAATTTAAATTATGTTATTAATGTTTGAATGGCCATAACTCGATCGAATTTTATCAGAAATTCGCGAAACAAATTGCGTTAGAACCGTATTGAAAAGATCTACACAACGGGACATGCCAGATCTGAAACGGAGACAGCTGAAAATTGAGGAAAATTCAGATCTGATCTATTCTGAATCGAAATCTATTCGGTGAGATATCTATTTTTAAATTTAAAAATTATTTATTTATTTTGTTAGTTTATATATTCATTCAGTATGAGATTCATGTTGTATGTATACATTTATTTCCATGTTGATTGTGTTGTGACTGTGATGTACGATTGATTGTGTTTGCTAGAATTATGTGTATACTAAAATATCATCTATTATCGTATATATATATAATGTTTTATATTCATATGTGCCAAAATTTGAAGTGTAAATTAAAAACAATATTTTCACTTTCATGTTTTGGTTTAAATAAAAAAAATTAGAATAAATTGTCATTCTGTTTTAACATATCATATTAGAACAGAAACATACATTAAAATAAAAATCACCTACTTTAATGAAATGTCCATTAAAATAGAGTTTGTAAACAAATAAAAATTATCCTTTTTTTTAGATTAGAAGTGTAGAACTTATTTTACAAATAAAATCACTTTTTAATTGTCATTAAAGTTTATTCTTTTATTTGCATTCATCTTTGCAAACATATATTGAAAATGAAATTTGTTCCTTTATTTACATTCATAAGTGCAAATATATCCTAAAAATATAATTTATTCTTTTATTTGCATTCGTTAATGCAAATAAACTTTAAAAACAAAATTTATTCTTTTAGTTGCATTCACCAATGCAAATATATATTAGAAATAGAAATTATTCTTTTATTTGCATTTACCTGTGCAAAATATATTGAAAACAAATTATTCTTTCATTTGCACTCACCAATGCAAACACATATATTGAAAATTAAATTTACATTCTTTTATATGCATTTTTAAATGCAAATATACCTTGAAATTAAAGTTTGTTCTTTTATTTATATTCACTAATGTAAATATACAGTGAAAATAAGTTTTGTTTTTTTCTTTTGTTTCCATTCACTCAAATATACATTTTGTTAAAAACTTGATATGTGAAATAAAAATCACATTTTTATTAGAACTTGATTAGTGAATAAAAATCACACTTTTATCAAAACTGTATTATGGAATTGAAAATATCACTTTTATCTAAACTTGATTATTGAATTGAAAATCACATTTTTATCAAAACCTGATTTTTGAAATGACAGTAACATTTTTGTCAAAACAAGATCATTGGAAATAAAATTTGTTCTTTTATTTCCATTCACTAATGCAAATATATTGTGAGAATAAAATTTGTTCTTTTATTTGCATCCACCAATGTAAATACACATTGAAAAATAGAATTTGTTCTTTTATTTGCATCCACAAATGCAAATATTCATTGAAAATAGAATTTTGTTCTTTTGTTTGCATTCATGAATGCAACTATACAATGAAAATAAAAGTTTGTTCTCTTATTTTGCATTCACCAATGCAAACATATATTGTAAATGAAATCTGTTCTTTTAATTGCATTCACTAATGCAAATATACAATAAATACAGAATTTGTTCTTTTAATTGCATTCCTTATTTTCAAATAAGCTATAAATAAAAGTTACATTATTTATTTATTTATTTACATTCCTTGTTGCAAATAAAACATTAAAATAAAGGTTTCATTTTTGTTTGCAATTCTACATGCAAACAAAACATCAAAATGTAAGTTACACCTTTTGAAGCGACCCGAACTTTCCCGGTCTCCGAAGAGAAGAGAAAGATCGAATTACTGTGAGGACAAGACGAATTAGAACGCAGACGGAAGAACATTTCATTGTTAATTACAACAATTCATCAGAATACAAGAATATACAAAGTATAAACAAATAGTATACATCAGAAAAATATCAGAGATTACAATACATTACTTAGCAGCGGAAAATAATACAATACTCAACTGAAGGAGATATACGGATACAAAGCTTTCTGGATATCCTTCCAGCTGTAAACCAGGATCCTGTGAATATAAATCTGCAAATCCAAAACTACTAGCTGCCCGTGTCAAAATAAGGGCACCCAGAGTTTAGGTTAAAACAATAAACTCCAGGTCAATCATGTGACTGGTGTGAGAACTAAAATAGTTATTAATCTTTATTTTTAAAGTTAGGTAAATCAAGGGACCACGCCGTATAACACGGAACGGGTTTCCTCCCAAGAATACCAGTGCATAAAAAAAACGCAATGCTAAATAAAGAAAAATGAAGCTATTATAAGACCCAGGTCCTATCACACAATGCAACGCAAGTCGGGGGATAGGGATTTTACCTTATAATAGACAAGAATGCTTGATACGTTTTTAAAACAAATCTTTTGATACTATAATAAGTGTATAGTGTATAAAACAACTTCAAATCATAAGTATCAATCATAGACGGCATAAGCAACCCATCCCACTATGTCGCCATATATAGGATTACAACTAAAATCGAAACGTCACGTATTGGAAGTTGGATTATCCATCTGTGAACTGAGGCAAAAGATAGTCCTCTACCGATTCGAGACTGTCTAATCCGAGTCTCAGGTCAGAGCTCGAGTGACCTTGGAGCGACAGGGCTGGTCCACCGATGTGGATTAGACAAAATCCTGAACACTGCGTTTCCCAGCCCTTTGGGGCGTAAGTCTGGTCCGTCTGCCGACCAGAATGCATTGGTCGAAACCGATATAACCGAGGCGCCTCGCAATAGCAACAACCACATAAGTCAAACTCGTCAGGGCATGTAAAACCACTGACGCCACTTCTAACTAGAAAGAAACGCATGTCCTCCCTGAGGTCCTTCTCCCGTTTATGGTTCACAACAGGGGTGTGAGGCTCGCGAATCAACGCTACACAAAGCTACGCCGCACAGGCCGCGCTTTGATCATCAACCACAAGACTCTGCTTTTCAACAGAAGCCTTGATAATTTGCATCTTAGCATGCCACACAGGCAAACCACTCTATGCAACCGATATCAGTCACACAGAATGAAATCTGATGTTAGACACACAGTCCATTTACAAGTCCGTTCTGGGTCTGAACGAAACCGGAAGCGCCTAGTACCCCGCATATCCATCGATCTCCAAGTACGTCTGGACGATCACCAACTGATTCTCTCCTCTTGGGTGTATGGCCCAATCAAGATCGTTACTAATTATCCAAACGACGTGCAGACCTCCGGTCTTCGACCATCGTCTTCATCCTCGACACCACGTCGAATCAGTTATTCAGAATGTGATAAACCCGGTCTTTCTGAATAACTCGCGTATATAATAAACAAGTGTTACACAAACACAACATACGCCTCATTCCAATTCATCAGTCACTAACCGTAAACTAACCAGAGAATAATTCCCCAAATATTAACCCCGAAGGCCGAAACCAACATCAGATCAATACCCAGGAAACCATTTTGCTTAGCTAACCTACAGTTAGTTTCTAAATTTCACATTCTTAGGGAAAGGTTCCCATTAATTTTATCAAAGATAAATTCCTTTAAATTTATTCTTTAATCTTCCTTTGAATATCACTTCAAACTAGTCGGGGTTAACGAAACACATCGAAGTAATCATTTATTTTATTTCCCCAATCCCAACCTATTCATCGCATGAAGTAGAACTGGTCATACTTCATATCTAACACCACGGTGTTATCGGTAAATTCAATTACCATTTCACGTTCAAATCTAATTGAAGATTTAACTATCGCCTGGAGCAAAACTGGTGATACTCCATTCTCGATCTTTTCAATCTAATTAAAGATTCATTAAAACTCCACTTAGTTTTAATCTTTGACTGGACTAAAGAATCAGTGTCATTTAAAACACGGTTCACGATAAACCCAAAAATCACATCGCATTTCAATCAGTCCCTAACCGTAAATTAGCAAGTGAGCAATTCCCTAAGTATTAACCAAGAAGGCCGAAACCAACATCAGATCAATACCCAAGAAACCATTCGACTTAACTAATCTCTAGTTAGTTTCTGATTTTCTTAACTTCGTTGGGTCTAAGACAGTATCATTGAAGATACCGTTCACGACTACCCAAAATCACATTCCATTAATTATCGGGTTATAGAACAAGTGTTGTTTAAAACACTGTTCACGATAAACCCAAAAATGAGTACCAATTCAATTCCAATTAAATATTATTTAACTGGTACACTTCATTAAATCTAAATAAAATAATTTAATCTTTTTTTCAACTGGGTTTAAGAACAGTGTTAATGAAGACACCATTCACGACAAACCCAAATCACATTTGATATTAAATACAATGCTCTGAATAGAGAATATATCGGCTTATATTCAATATCAAATTCTACGACCAACAAATATTGTATTGGAAATAATAATATATATGTATCTTTCAAATTTCCATAACAACATCTGTATAATCACGAAATCCAACATCGAAATATTCCAAAGACAATTTCGATTCAATTCCAATTCAATTATTGGAAATTCTGGTAACTTTTAAATCCCTTTTAAAATGCAATTTATTTATTTAAAAATAAATAAATTATTATTCTAATTCAAAATTAGTTCGTTTGGCTAAAAGTCCATTTTCATCTTTTCAAATATGGAGTTTTCCATCCCAATTCTTCACAAATCATTTCTTATGATTTTACACAAATTATTACTATTTTTAATAATTTTATCAAGGCCCGTACAGTCGATTTCCATCAACGGCCATCGAACTGCACTTACAGCGACCTTTTCTAAATTTGATTTGGACATAATTCCAAATCCAACTGTTAGATTTCAAATATCTAAAATTCGTTAGAAAGCTCTTTTCGATACGAACCCAATGGTTACAGTTTTAGGAGAATCCGACGGTCGGAACTCCCGTAATATCCATTCGAAGTCAATGGTCGAAATTCACGAACTGCCGCGGCGCGGCGCGTTCTATTCAGGCCATTATATATATAATATATATATATATATATATTATATATTTCGTCGATTTCCTTTCAAAACGTATTTTATAAATCGTTTTAAAATTCGTTTTCGAAACGATTTCAACTTCATTTTCAAATTCAAATCAAAATTGAATTTTTCCTTATAAATTCGTTTTAAATCCATTTCAAATCCATTTCAATTCAAATCGATTTTTAATTCAATTTCAGTTCGGTTTCAATTTAATTCAATTCGAATTCATTTCTATTCAATTTCCATTCGAATTCATTTCTATTCAATTTCAATTCGAATTCATTTCTATTCAATTTCAATGTGAATTCATTTCTATTCAAAATATCATATTTTGAAATCACTTTCGATATACATTATAAAATGAACAAAATCGATATAAATATCGTTCACGTCAAAATGGCGTCAATCTAATCAACATGGCTTCATATATTTCTATTTTCAAATGTTCTATTCAAATATTTCTATTCAAATATTCTATTTCAAATATTCCATTTCAAAACTGGAATGAGGCCCAATCAATTACCATATAATGTTAATTATATGGATTTTCTACCACACGTATCTAACAGCAACGATAAATCATCAACCATCATCCAAAGTGTGTTCTACACTGTATAAGCATCAAATATAAATATTTAACGCTTATAACAGTCTGTCAATCAATCGATCGACATACAACTAACTATTGGGATTAGTGTATGTCATATATCACCCCAATACCCGTGTGGGGTTTTCAAACAATCTTTCATAGATTTTATTTGTGCCGTTGGGCGATGTGTAAAATTTATCGTCCCAATCAATATTAGTCAAATGTGTGTATATAAACAAATCGTTCGATTTGCTTATATTAATTTATTTCATTTCATATCCACGTTAAAAATTCTATTTTTAACTATAAAATATTTTTTAACTATATAAATATTTTATTTCATTTCACATCACATCACACAATCAACTACACATCAAAATCATACAAACAAGCATACAAGCCGTCCGTGGTCTGTGGACGACGAGTGTCGGGTGCTACTAAACACCGTCTGCATCCTAGTATATATTTCAACTAGAAATAAAATTAAAAGTGAGAAGTTCTCACCGACTAGCTAATCCAAACGCCACGACTCTTCATTTGTAGAAATCTTCGCTGTTCTCGCCTTTTGTCACTTTCGTTGCCCGTATTCACTACATATATCAAAATCGAATTTTTATCTTCAGCTCGTATATATAAAAATCAATTTTTTATCTTCACTTTGTTATAAAAATTATATTTTTATATTGCTCTTCTCCTAATAAAGATTATATTTTTATTACTCTACAAACAATAAAAATTATATTTTTAATCTGCCACTAGTATAAAAATTATATTTTTAACTTTTCTATATTATAAAAATTATATTTTTACTTCGCTACGTAAACAAAAATCATATTTTTAATACTTATACTTTATAAAAATTATATTTTTATCCTTCCTATGATATAAAAATCATATTTTTATTCTCTACTTTGTTATAAAAATTATATTTTTATATATCGCCTTTCACCTAATAAAGATTATACCTTTTTAAATATAAAGATCATACCTTTTTAAATATAAAGATCATACCTTTTTAAATATAAAGATCAAACCTTTTTAAATAATCGATGTTATGTATTTAAAACAAAACCGATTTTATGATTTCAGAATTTAAATGCACCACTAAAAGAAAAGAATAAAACAAAAATAAATAGAAACAAGGAAACTTATAGTTCGTTCAAAAGGGGAGGGGGTGTTGCGTCAGTCGAGGGGAAGGCACGGTCGTGGAGGCGGATCTCATCAGAGGGGGGCGCGAGTGGTGGTGGCGCCCTGAGGTGGAGAGGCACAGCTAGGCTTAGAGGTGGAAGGGGTTTGGGCGTCGAACAAAAAGGAGGGAGGGAGAATCGAAGAGGGGCGAGGAAGGAGGGGGTCTGGGGCGACGGTCGGTGGTCGGGGAGGGGGAACGGCTATGAGAGGTGCCACCTGGTGTGGTGGCGATCGAGGAAAGGAGGGGGTGTTTTTGGAAATCGGATTTTTTTCTATTTGGGCTGAACGGTTTTTGAATGGGGGGGGGGGTAAGGGCTTGGGAGATTATATACTATAATATATTTATTTAATTTCTAAATCCAAAAAGCAACTTTTTATTTCGACCTTGAAATCGAACCCGCCGCCTATCGTCCATAGCTAATTACCCCCATTACGAACACAATGGGATATGTGTCGTAAGATGATTCGATCGTTTCGATCAGTTTTCGTCAAAATCAACATATAACTTTACATATTGAATTTGAAGGCGCATTTCAATTTACCGGGGCCACATACTAACTCGAAAAATTCCCAAAAAATATTTTCTAGCTTCATATTGACGATACGGTCTTAAAAAAACTAGTTTCATCGAATTATGAGACCGTTTGAAAAATGGCCATTTTCTAGTCGATTAAAATCAACTGAAACTGGTCAAATGCGTTTTCCTTTGCCACGCTCACATTGATTCGAAAAATTACGAAATTTGAAACTTAGCAATAACTTGACATCACGGATCCAACAAAAGTGGTTTCATCGAAATCCGAGGTCATTTGCAAAATTCCCATTTTTAACGGCCAGAATTCCATAGCGACTATTCTGAATTTTCAACTGGACATATCTTTTGATTCTCGCTATGAAATTTCAATTTTTCGGATTCATTGGAAAGATATTCACAAATAGATTCTATTGTTTTTGGTTTCACTAAAATCCGGTTTATTTTGCACCCGGTACATTCATTTGAATTTTGAAATCGAATTATCGAACTACCACGCCATTTTCAATTCCTTTTATAATTTAAAATAAATATTTATATTCTAACGACGATCTATATAATATACACGTTCGAATTCCAATCAAAATAAATTTCTCGTCGTTATTATCTAAAATAATTCATTTTAAATATTAAAAATTCACTAAAATTGCCGAAATAAAAATTTTAAATTGGCTCGCATTTCCGGGTTGTTACAATCTTCCCCACTTAAAACTTTTCGTCCCCGAAAAGGAACGAAGCCGAAAGTTGTTTAACTAATCAACTCAAATTTCATTATTTTCTTTACGGCTTAAGTTCTTCAACTTTTCAGTTTCTAAGAACTTTTCAATTTTTTCAAAAATTTGGCTAACACCCTAAATTTTTGAAAATTTTCGCCATAACCTCCCCTGCACCGAGAGCACCGGGAAAATCCCGAAATTGCCATACTGGCCCTCTAATCTCAAAAAGAAAAGGCCAAGTGGCTAGCCAATCGGCTCATAAAATCATCATCACCCAAACAAAACAGTAAATTATGCTAAACATGTACCTATTTGTCGGGCAAACAATTTTATTCTCTTCTCTAGCCTCCTTGCTATGACCTGTTCACACATATATATGTACATGCATGCAATTGCAAATAATTTTCGATACAATTCAACATTTGATGCAATTAGGCATAATGGTTCAAAATTATCAAACAAATAAACAAACAACACAAACATCAATCAATTAGTGAATTAACGTTTCAAATTCATAATTTTGATATATAGTCAAAAATCATATTTTTGATGCCAAATCACAACAATAGGCCCTATCTAATTTTGGTTCTCACACCAATCTAATGGAAATATATAGATATCACACCTTCGAAACTCGAATACCAATTCTGATGATGTCTAGACTATCATCAGAATCGTCTCCGGGCGACTAGAGTGTGATTCTATATCCAGTATATTAAAACTTCGAATACATGCGGATCAGACGTATACGCAAAAGCATTATATACTGCATTGTCCAAATTCAATATAAAATAAATAGTCAAATACGAATACTTAATTTAAATTTTCAAAACAAAATTTGTTTTCACTTTTATTTCAAAAATATACTCTTCACACTCGTTCTAGGATACTGTTGATCCCATCTCTAACGAGTCATTCCCATTGGATATTACTAATCCAATCTCTGATGAATTCTTTCGTATGGTTCTAATGTGTCTTGTTCTCTGAGCTTTGTAAACCAAAGCTCTGATACCAAATGAAGCGACCCGAACTTCCCCGGTCTCCGAAGAGAAGAGAAAGATCGAATTACTGTGAGGACAAGACGAATTAGAAAGCAGACGGAAGAACATTTCATTGTTCATTACAACAATTCATCAGAATACAAGAATATACAGATTATAAACAAATAGTATACATCAGAAAAATATCAGAGATTACAATACATTACTTAACAGCGGAAAATAATACAATACACAACTGAAGGAGATATACGGATACAAAGCTTTCCGATATCCTTCCAGCTGTAAACCAGGATCCTGTGAATATAAATCTGCAAAACCAAAACTACTAGCTGCCCGTGTCAAAATAAGGGCACCCAGAGTTTAGGTTAAAACAATAAACTCCAGGTCAGTCATGTGACTGGTGTGAGAACTAAAACAGTTATTAATCTTTATTTTTAAAGTTAGGTAAATCAAGGGACCACGCCGTATAACACGGAACGGGTTTCCTCCCAAGAATACCAGTGCATAAAACAAACAAAGCAATGCTAAATAAAGAAAAATGAAGCTATTATAAGACCCAGGTCCTATCACACAATGCAACGCGAGCCGGGGGATAGGGTTTTTACCTTATAATAGACAAAAAATGCTTGATACGTTTTTAAAACAAATCTTTTGATATTATAATAAGTGTATAGTGTATAAAACAACTTCAAATCATAAGTATCAATCATAGACGGCATAAGCGCCCCATCCCACTATGTCGCCATATATAGGATTACAATTAAAATCGAAACGTCACGAATTGGAAGTTGGATTATCCATCTGTGAACCGAGGCAAAAAATAGTCCTCTACCGATTCGAGACTGTCTAGTCCGAGTCTAAGGTCAGAGCTTAAGTGACCTTGGAGCGACAGGGCCGGTCCACCGATGTGGATTAGACGAAATCCTGAACACTGCGTTTCCCCGCCCTTTGGGGCGTAAGTCTGGTCCGTCTGCCGACCAGAATGCATCGGCCGAAACCAATATAACTGAGGCGGCTTGCAACAGCAACAACCACATAAGTCAAACTCGTCATGGCGTGTAAAACCACTGATGCCACTTCTAACTAGAAAGAAACGCATGTCCTCCCCGAGGTCCTTCTCCCGTTTATGGTTCACAACCGGGGTGTGAGGCTCGCGAATCAACGCTACACAAAGCTACACCGCACAGGCCGTGCTTTGATCATCAACCACAAGACTCTTCTTTTCAACAGAAGCCTTGATCATTTGCATCTTAGCATGCCACACAGGAAAACCACTCTATGCAACCGATATCAGTCACACAGAATGAAATCCGATGTCAGACACACAGTCCATTTACAAGTCCGTTCTGGGTCTGAACGAAACCGGAGGCGCCTAGTACCCCGCATATCCATCGATCTCCAAGTACGTCTGGATGATCACCAAATGATTCTCTCCTCTTGGGTGTATGGCCCAATCAAGATCATCAGTAATTATCCAAACAATGTGAAGACCTCCGGTCTTCGACCACCGTCTTCATCCTCGACACCACGTCGAGTCAGTTATTCAGAATGGGATAAACCCGGACTTTCTGAATAACTCGCGTATATAATAAACAAGTGTTACACAAACACAACATACGCCTTATTCCAATTCATCAGTCACTAACCGTAAACTAACCAGAGAATAATTCCCCAAATATTAACCCCGAAGGCCGAAACGAACATCAGATCAATACCCCGGAAACCGTTCTGCTTAGCTAACCTACAATTAGTTTCTAAATTTCACATTCTTAGGGAAAGGTTCCCATTAGTTTTATCAAAGATAAATTCCTTTAAATTTATTCTTTAATCTTCCTTTGAATATCACTTCAAACTAGTCGGGATTAACGAAACACACCGAAGTAATCATTTATTTTATTTTCCCAATCCCAACCTATTCATCCCATGAAGTAGAACTGGTCATACTTCATATCTAACACCACGTTGTTATTGGTAAATTCAATTACCATTTCACGTTCAAATCTAATTAAAGATTTAACTATCGCCTGGAGCAAAACTGGTGATACTCCATTCTCGATCTTTTCAATCTAACTAAAGATTCATTAAAACTCCACTTAGTTTTAATCTTTGACTGGATTAAAGAATCAGTGCCATTTAAAACACGGTTCACGATAAACCCCAAAATCACATCACATTTCAATTAGTCCCTAACCGTAAATTAGCAAGTGAGCAATTCCCTAAGTATTAACCCCGAAGGCCGAAACCAACATCAGATCAATACCCAAGAAACCATTCGACTTAACTAATCTCCAATTAGTTTCTAATTTTCTTAACTTTGTTGGGTCTAAGAACAGTATCATTGAAGATATCGTTCATGACAACCCAAAATCACATTCCATTAATTATCGGGTTAAAGAACAAGTGTTATTTAAAACACTGTTCACGATAAACCCAAAAATCCATACCAATTCAATTCCAATTAAATATTATTTAACTGGTACATTCATTAAATCTAAATAAAAAGATTTAATCTTTTTCTCAACTGGGTTTAAGAACAGTGTTAATGACAACACCATTCACGACAAACCCAAATCACATTTGATATTAAATACAAGGCTCTTGTAACAAGTCCGTACCTCCGTTCATACAAGATATTGTCCCCAACTTAGCCACCGTATAGGTGTGGGGTTTTGTTTCTCAAAAGGCCTCGGCGTTAGTAAGAGATGGGCTCTACTATATAAGTAGCCACTTCACACAGGCTTCCATGATGTGGGACTTAGGGGTATTACAGCTCTGAATAGAGAATATATCGGCTTATATTCAATATCAAATTCTACGACCAACAAATATCGCATTGGAAATAACGATATATATGTATCTTTCAAATTTCCATAACAACATCTGTATAATCAGGAAAACCAACATCGAATTATTCCAAAGACAATTTCGATTCAAATCCATTCCAATTCAATTATTGGAAATTCTGGTTACTTTTAAAACCCTTTTCAAATCCAATTTATTTATTTAAAAATAAATAAATTATTATTCTAATTCAAAATTAGTTCATTTCGATAGAAGTCCATTTTTATCTTTTCAAATATGGAGTTTTCCATCCCAATTCTTCACAAATCATTTCTTATGATTTTACAAAAATTATTACTATTTTTAGTAATTTTATCAAGGCCCGTACAGTCAATTTCCATCAACGGCCATCGAACTGCACTTACAACGACCTTTTCCAAATTTGATTTGGACATAATTCCAAATCCAACCATTAGATTTCAAATCTCTAATATTCGTTAGAAAGATCTTTTCGATACGAACCCAACGGTTCCAGTTTTAGGAGAATCCGACGGTCGGATCTCCCGTAATATCCATTCGAAGTCAATGGTCGAAATTCACGAACTGCCGCGGCGCGGCGCGTTCTATTCAGGCCATTATATATATAATATATATATTATATATATATTTCGTCGATTTCCTTTCAAAACGTATTTTATAAATCGTTTTAAAATTCGTTTTCGAAACGATTTCAACTTCATTTTCAAATTCAAATCAAAATTGAATTTTTCCTTATAAATTCGTTTTAAATCCACTTCAAATTGATTTCAATTCAAATCGATTTTTAATTCAATTTCAGTTCGGTTTCAATTTAATTCAATTTCAATTCGAATTCATTTCTATTCAATTTCCATTCGAATTCATTTCTATTCAATTTCAATTCGAATTCATTTCTATTCAAAATATCAGATTTTGAAATCACTTTCGATATTCATTATAAAATGAACAAAATCAATATAAATATCGTTCACGTCAAAATGGCGTCAACCTAATCAACACGGCTTCATATATTTCTATTTTCAAATGTTCTATTCAAATATTTCTATTCAAATATTCTATTTCAAATATTCTATTTCAAAACTGGAATGAGGCCCAATCAATTACCATATAATGTTAATTATATGGATTTTCTACCACACGTATCTAACAACAACGATAAATCATCAACCATCATCTAAAGTGCGTTCTACACTGTGTAAGCATCAAATATAAATATTTAACGCTTATAATAATTTGTCAATCAATTGATCGACATACAACTAACTATTGGGATTTGTGTATGTCATATATCACCCTAATACCCGTGTGGGGTTTTGAAACAATCTTTCACAGATTTTATTTGTGCCGTTGGGCGATGTGTAAAATATATCGTCCCAATCAATATCAGTCAAATGTATGTATATAAACAAATCGTTCGATTTGTTTATATTAATTTATTTCATTTCATATACACGTTAAAAATTCTATTTTTAACTATAAAATAATTTTTAACTATATAAATATTTTATTTCATTTCACATTACATCACACAATCAACTACACATCAAAATCATACAAACAAGCATACAAGCCGTCCATGGTCTGTGGACGATGAGTGTCGGGTGCTACTAAACACCGTCTGCATCCTAGTATATATTTCAACCAGAAATAAAATTAAAAGTGAGAAGTTCTCACCGACTAGCTAATCCAAACGCCACGACTCTTCATTTGTAGAAATCTTCGCTGTTCTCGCCTTTTTTCACTTTCGTTGCCCGTATTCACTACATATATCAAAATCGAATTTTTATCTTCACCTCATATATATAAAAATCAATTTTTTATCTTCACTTTGTTATAAAAATTATATTTTTATATTGCTCTTCTCCTAATAAAGATTATATTTTTATTACTCTACAAACAATAAAAATTATATTTTTAATCTGCCACTAGTATAAAAATTATATTTTTAACTTTTCTATATTATAAAAATTATATTTTTACTTCGCTAAGTAAACAAAAATCATATTTTTAATACTTATACTTTATAAAAATTATATTTTTATCCTTCCTATGATATAAAAATCATATTTTTATTCTCTACTTTGTTATAAAAATTATATTTTTATATATCGCCTTTCACCTAATAAAGATTATACCTTTTTAAATATAAAGATTATACCTTTTTAAATATAAAGATCATACCTTTTTAAATAATCGATGTTATATATTTAAAACAAAACCGATTTTATGATTTCAGAATTTAAATGCACTACTAAAAGAAAAGAATAAAACAAAAATAAATAAAAACAAGGAAACTTACAGTTCATTCAAAAGGGGAGGGGGTGTTGCGTCAGTCGAGGGGGGGCACGATCGTGGAGGCGGATCTCATCAGAGGGTGGCGCGAGTGGTGGTGGCGCCCTGAGGTGGAGAGGCATGGCTAGGCTTAGAGGTGGAAGGGGTTTGGGCGTCGAACAGAAAGGAGGGAGAGAGAATCGAAGAGGGGCGAGGAAGGAAGGGGTCTGGGGCGACAGTCGGTGGTCGGGGAGGGGAACGGCGATGAGAGGCGCCGCCTGGAGTGATGGCGATCGAGGAAAAGGGGTGGTGTTTTTGGAAATCGGGTTTTTTTCTATTTGGGCTGAACGGTTTTCGAATGGGGGGGGGGGGTAAGAGCTTGGGAGATTATATACTATAATATATTTATTTAATTTCCAAATCCAAAAAGCAACTTTTTATTTCGACCTCGAAATCGAACCCACCGCCTGTCGTCCATAGCTAAATACCCCCATTCCGAACACAATGGGATTTGTGTCGTAAGCTGATTCGATCGTTTCGATCAGTTTTCGTCAAAATCAACATATAACTCTACATATTGAATTTGAACGCGCATTTCAATTTATCGAGGCCACATACTAACTCGAAAATTCCCGAAAAATATTTTCTAGCTTCGTATTGACGATACGGTCTTAATAAAACTAGTTTCATCGAATTCTGAGACCATTTGAAAAATGGCCATTTTCCAGTCGATTAAAATCAACTGAAACTGGTCAAACGCGTTTTCCTTTGCCACGCTCACATATTAATTCGAAAAATTACGAAATTTGAAACCTAGCAATAACTTGACATCACGGATCCAACAAAAGTGGTTTCGTCGAAATCCGAGGTCGTTTGCAAAATTCCCATTTTTAAGGGCTAGAATTCCATTGCGACTATTCTGAATTTTCAACTGGACATATCTATTGATTCCCGCTATGAAATTTCAATTTTTCGGATTCATTAGAAAGATATTCACAAATAGATTTTATTATTTTTGGTTTCACTAAAATCCGGTTTATTTTGCACCTGGTACATTCATTTGAATTTTGAAATCGAATTATCGAACTACCACGCCATTTTCAATTCCTTTTATAATTTAAAATAAATATTTATATTCTAATGACGATCTATATAATATACACATTCGAATTCCATTCAAAATAAATTTCTCGTCGTTACTATTTAAAATAATTCATTTTAAATATTCAAAATTGACTAAAATTGCCAAAATAAAAATTTTAAATTGGCTCGCATTTCCGGGTTGTTACACCTTTGGTTTTCATTTTTGATATGAATAAAGTATGGTTTTGAAAGTGCGTTTTTATTTGTATTCTTTAATGCAAATAAAACATGAATTAAAGATTTCATTGTACCCTCAAATTAAGAGTGACCTTTTATTTCACATTTCAGAATTAAATAAAAGATAGGATTTACATTTAGTTGCATTCTAGCTATAGCAAAAATAGTAAGAATTAATGTTTTCGTTTTATTGTTATTTAGAGGACCATAAAAAGAATAGATTTTAGAATTACATTTTTATCTTAATTTTATATGAAATAAAAAGAGTCATTTTGTCTAATATTTTATGTGGAATAAAAAGAGTCCTTTTTATCACTTTAAAAGAATGAATTGGAAATATTTATTTTAGTCATTATAAAAGAATGAATAACTAAACATTCATATTTTTATCATTAAAGTAGAAGCAGACAAAAATACTCATTTTTGTCTGAATTAAAAGAATGAAACAAATATAGCACTTGTATGTTAAATTAAAATTAAAATACAAAATATTCACTTTTGATAATCTATATTAGTTGAAACCAATTGTTCACTTTTGTCAATCTATGCTAGTTGAAATCCAATTATTCACTTTTGTCAATTTATACTTGTTAAAAACAAACCTGATCATTTTGGCACATAAGTTTGACAAAACAAATATATCACCTTTATTTGTTTAATTAAAATTGTCGATTAAACAAACACCTCACTTTTATTTGTTTGTCGAAATAGATTTGTCGACAAACAAAGTCATTATTTTTATTGTCTGACCCGAATAGGTTAATTGAACCAATATATTCATTTTGTCAAAATATAACAGTTGAACAAAAGTTACTTTTTGGTTAATTAGATTTAGAATAAAACAAAAATTACATTTTTGATTAAAATAAAAGAGTTAAACACAAATAGCGTTTTTTAAAATAGGTTCGTTTTACCTCAAGAGTGATGTGCCATTTCTTGTACATTTTGTTGAAATAAAACTTGTATGTAAATAGAATAATTATTTTTATTTTTGCATAACATGAAATAGAATTCACAAGTAAATATATAGATCATTCTATTTGCAAACTTACATTAGAAATTATATTCAAAAATAAGGATCATATTTTTGGTCAAGACACACATTTGAATGTGTAAGTGAGTTAAAGTATATGTTAATGCGTACTTTAGAATTTTGTATGTAACTTTAAATACACATTTTTATGTGTTAGATTTTATATTGGGAATATAAAAATTAAACTTATCTTTTAGTTGTCATCCCAATAACGTCATATAAATAAATTACAGATTATGTGACCTTAGAAATGTATAGGAAAATTATAAGAATAAAAATACATTTTTATTCGGCCTTAGAAATAAATAACCTATTATTTCATTTTCATCAACATGTTAGTAGTATTAAATTGGTTAACTTCTTGAACCAATCATTTATTTATATGAATTGTTTGTTGGTTGAAAACCCCACATAGGTGCTGGGATGAAAGTTGATATACACTCATCCCAATATTTAATTGTATGTCGATCGATAGATCGACAGGCTGCGATGAGCGTTATTATCTCATTTTAATGCTCACACAGTTATGAAGTGCACCCTGGTTGTTATTGGATGTTTGATGATTATTTTATCACTACTGTTATATACATTCAATGTATGAAATCCATGTAACTAAAGTTATATGGTAAATGATTGAGTCGCATTCTAATTTAGGATTTTCTTTAAAATAAAGAATATCTTTTAAAATAAGGAATATTTGGAATAAATAACATTGTAAAATAAATACCTTTCAAAATAAAGAATACCGTACTATAAAGGATATTTTATATAAAGTATCTTTTAAATAAAAAATATTATTAAATAATATTTAACAAATAATGAAATGATGATTTCTCTGTCCGTCCTTGGATGGACAAAAGATAAAAATATATTTCTATTAAGGTGAACTAGTTATTAATTAGGATAAATCTTTTAAATTAAGATTTAATAAAGTCTACCAATTAAATAAATTTCATTGGAATTAAATAAAAGAATTAGATTTTAGGTTGTCGTGAATGGTGTCTTAAATAACACTGTTCTTAAACCCCGTATTTAAGAATAAATCTTTTAATTAAGATTTTAGAATTTCACTTGTGTTTAGTAATTGGAATATAAAGGTTTGTGAAATGGGTTTACCATGAACTATGTTTTAAAATGACATTTGTTATTTAACCCAATTAACATTGAAATTATGATTTAGAATTTATAAATCTTTTATTAAGATTTAAAGAGAAATTTCTAAAGTCATGTTTTCCAATTTAATATATATATTAAATTGGAACTGAATGGAAATTCGATTTGATAATAATCGAGATAGGCTTCTATAACAGAAGACTAATACGATATATGGAATTTAAAAAGGCTTTGCCATTATTCCATTTATATTATTGGTCTGATACAGAACTTTATATCGATTATTCATTGATTTGATTTCTATGAAAATTCCATAATTAATGGAAGACGATTTTGGGTTTATCGTGAACAATGTTTTTAAGTGACATTGATTCTTTAACCCAAATTAAAGACAAGACTTATTTCTTAAGTTATAATAATCATTTAATAATGATTTTGATATTAAACCCACATTGGAGTTTAATGAATCTTTAAAAAGATGATAAAAGGTAAATTTTAAAGGAATTTATCTTTGATAAAATTAATGGGAATTTTTCCCTAAAAATATGAATATTCTATTTAAAAGAATATTCTGAATTGGAATGAGGCGTTGGATGTGTTTTTATAGCATTTGACTTCTAATTATAAAATATACGAGTTATTCGGAAAGACCGGGTTTAACCCATTCTGAATAATTATCACGACGATGAAGAGTCGAAGATGAAGACGGTGTTGAAGACCGACGATCTTCACATCGAATGGATGAGGAATACTGATGCTCTGGACTGGGTCGCTCCCAGGACTGGGATAAAGTGGTAGTTGTCCGGACGTATTGTTGATTGTTCGGATATGCGAGGTATAATGCCTCCGGTTTCGTTCAGACCCAGAACAGACTTGTAAATGGATTGTGTGTCTGACATTGTATTCCTTTCTACTATATTTGTTGAACGCTACTAATTATATATTTCTTCTTGGTGGTGAAGAATTTATTCTTTACTTATCACCCTTCTCTAAGACGTATGAGCTTAGAGGTTATATATATATTGGTAGATGATCAGTGTTATGGTAGGGTCTGACAATGTGGCATGCTAAGATGCAAATGATCAAGGCTCTTGTTGAAAAGCAGGCCTTGTGGTTAATGATCAAAGCATAGCCTATTTAGGCATAGCTTTGTGTATATCGTGACTTCGCGAACCTCACACACCGGTTGAGTCTAAAACGGGAGAAGGGAACGCAGGAAGTGCACACGTTTCTTTCTAGCTAGAAGTGGTGTCAGTGCTTAAACTGGCTGACATTTACTTATGTGGATGATGGAATTTTTGCGAGGCCTCGGTTTATTCTTATCGGTCGCCCACGGCCGATTTGTTGGTCCAATAGGATCGGGAATCGTGTGTTCAGGCATAACTAATCCACTAAAGTATTTGTGGACCGGCCCTGCAGGATCCAAGGGTTTGCCAGCGTCCGAATCCTGAGACATTGCTAGAGTGTCTCGAATCGGTAAGGATCTCCTCCCTAGCCTTGACTCGTGATGGAAACCCAATTTCCAATACGCCTTTTGCGGTTTTGATTGTATAAGTAGATGGTAGCTATGCCATCTAGGATTAATACATTTATTTTGAAATGTTTTAAATATATACACACTAATAATAATATCGTTTTTATGTATCAAGCATCTTTTGACCATTATAAGGTAAAACCCTATCCTCCGGTTTACGTTGCATTGTGTGATGGGACTTGGGTCTTATAATGGTTTCGTTTTTTCTAAAAAGCATTTCGTTATTTGACGATTTACTTATTTTATGCATTGGCAATCCAATGGAGTAAACCCGTTCCGCGTTAGCGGCGTGGTCATGTGATTAGCCTTCTTATTAGATAAGTTAGGTTAGATTTCTCACACCAGTCCCACGACTGACCTGCAGTTTGTTTCACTTTGCAAACTCGGGTGCCCACTTTCTACACGGGCAGTCGAGTAGCTTTTTGCAGATATTTATCTCGAAAGCAGGATCTTGGATTGAAGCCTGAAGCTGGGTCCAGAATATTGAGGGCCTTCCGCTGAGTTTAGTTCCGCTGCATTGTATACTTTTATTGTAATTTATCTTCCGCTGTAATTTGTACCAATATACTATGATATATTCCGTACTCTGATGTAACATTTATTATTGATGTTATAAAAGTATGTGTTGTTGTTCTGATAAGTTGTATGCCCAGAGTTGATGCATTCGAAGATTTCCAACTTTCGGGTCTGACCTGTGAGGTTTATGGTCGATTCAAAGATTGGGGATTTCCGGGTCATCACAATTCCATTTCATTTCCTCCTCCCAAAAATGCAAAAACCCACCTTCCACCTCTCCCAACGCCGCTTGCCCCTATTTTGCTGTCCAAACCACCTCCGACGCCACTAGCCACCGCGTGCCGACTCTTTAAATCAAGTTTTTCATTGAACCCTACTTGTTTTAGGTTTTCTAATTTTGGCCTAAATATGTATTATCGTTGTTCCTAATAGTTGTTGAATATTTATTACACCCTATTGCATGCTAATTACTATTATTATCAGCAAGATGTCCACATTATTAGTTAGAATTGATTTGGTATATATGTTTTGGATGATTTTATTATGATTGATCGTAGGTGTATAAGTTTTGCATTGTAATTACTATTAGATTAGTTTGGATTGATTTGAATGATTTGATATATGTTTTGTAAATATCTAGTATTAGATTCCCTTAATCATTTATTTAAAATCAAGTTTGGTACAATATTTAAGACATATAAATTATTTTTCTAAAGACTATAATTTGGTATATAAATAAATTTTATATTTAATCTAGTACATAAACCGACAAGAATTACATATTATGTGAAATAGTATAAATCACATAATTTAGTATATATTTAATAAAATAGTAAATAATAAGAAAATTAATGCATAGTGTGCTTTAATTTTTATATTTAATAAAATGGTAAATACTAAAAATATATTAAATTCCTTAGAACTGGATTTGGTGTGATAATGTGAGTGTGATTTCACTTACATCATATCCAGTTTTACACTCTAAAACCAAGTACATAGAACTGGATTTATATTTTATCAAGGAACAAGTAATTAATGGTAAATTAAAGGTCGGATACGTACCATCTTTGTACCAAAAAGCAGATATACTTATTAAACCTCTGTCCAAGGTGAATTTCAGCAGACTGAGAGATGAATTGAATGTTGACGAAACTGATTTAAGCAAGAGAGCACAGGGGCTGATATATATCCCTGATTATTCCCTCGTCTTTTGTTTGTAGTTGAGTTGAATAACATCCACAAGTAGCTGATTCTTTAGATCCATTGATAAACTAAAATCATCATCATGGAAGTCAACTTAATCTCTTGCTTTTGATTGTAGTATAGCTGAAGAACATCTGCAAGTAGTTGATCCTTCGATTCATCTTCAAATCCATTGATTTAGCTTGAATCTCCATCCTGGAGGCCATTATTCTTACTTTTTGGCAAACCCTAACCCTAGTAGGGTTTGAAGGGGGGAATTAAGACTAACGGCTATGTTGTATATTATATTTCTTATATTTGGTTTAGGCTTTTTCCTGGGTTCAGCCCATTTTCGTTTATTCTTCACTACATAACGTAACACTATTGTAATTGCTTTATATTATTCTGTACATCGTTCAGTTTACAATCGATTGAGAAATAAATCATTTTACATTTCATTTCTCTTTTGCAAAATTCTCTCAATCCATTATTTTGCAAATCTCAACTACAATCAAGATGTACAAGGAGAATCAAGAAAACCAGGGAAACGTCATGTCAGCTAACCGTGTCAAAAAACATTCGACCATATAACGATAAGTGTATGAATCAGAGATGCTTATGACAAATCAAGTCGCCAATCTCAGGAAGAAGCTCCTACATCAATAGGACTCCAAAACCTATATATATATAAGACATTTTTCAGACACGTAGGACAATAAATAAACAAAAGCTTAGTCTAGAGTTAATCACTTGACATTAATAAGCCGTCCTAAAAATTTACAGAATAAAAAATGCAATGTTATAAGGTTATTTGAATTTAAAATGCATGGAAGCAGCTTGTACTTAACACCTAAGACGAAACCTTATTTTCATTTTTAGTAAGATTACTTAGGTTGCAGAAGATCCGACTCTTGTGGAGCTTAACCTAGAAGTATAGGATATCATCTTTGGTGCGTCTATTAACACTCCAGTTATTGCTCTTCATCCCCCGGTAAAAAAATCAAAATTTTATTTTCAAGTATGCCCTTTAACAATTAATTAGACAACAAAGATGTAATATTTGGATAAGGAGATGATCAATACAAAAAACGAAACAAAGAGGCGTTGGTTTAATCAATTCAACGCTCGATTTGAGCGTTGATAATATTAATAAACGCCAGACTTCGAAATTCAGTCCCCGCTTGCCAAAACTCTAATTCACTTTTCTCTGAACCTAGAAAGAACATCAAAAAAGAGATTTATCATTGGGTTGTTTTGACCTTTTTTCCAAACGTCGAGTCTCCATTGCTTATTATTACGGAGTTATAGGGTTTGAAAGCGAAAACAAAGTTTTTAGAAAGAAGCAATAAAGGAGAAGAAAGGAAAGTAATGTGAAACAGGAAGGGAAGATCTTTTTTTGGAATAAACAGGGTGTAGAGAGAAATATACGGAGTGCATGTTTTATTTTCTAATCAGCGGGGAGTGAAGAGCAAAACATGGGGTGGCAATAGACGAACCCATCATATTTTGTTCTTCATTTATTCAAATCCATTTTGTGTCGAGGGTATAGTTTGCCTCTAAATCAAAATGAACATAAAAGAAACTAGAGTATTCTGGAATCTATCGAAGTCACACTCAACTCGTATGAATCGTACACAGTTGTAGAGCATCATACAATTTGGTAACCACACCATAAATTAGTGCGATGTCAGTATCTAAAAGAAGAAAATGTTGGAAATCTAGGGGAGTTATGACGAAAAAAGTTGGAAAAATCATGATGAGTACGCCAGAAGGTTACTTTTGAGCCATATATATTAAGTTGGGGGAATTAGGGGCTCTGAATGAGTGGGACACGGGGGACACTGAAAATGGGAACAGAACAAATGGTGCGATCAAATACTGACATCGCAATTATTTCTGGTGTATATTACTGATAATATTGTGGGAATCAAAAATCTGACCTATACTTTTGATCTGCTTATCTCCAAAATTCATTACTGGTATAATGATATCACCAACTTGATGGTTTTAGAGTTATATTCTGTTAAAAAGTCAATAGTTGATCAATCGTGAACACTAATATAAATACAACACCATCCACTTAAACAGCGCTCATAATACACTGAACAACAACAAAAATGGCTATTGAAATAACTAACAACACGCTTCTAAAGCAATGCCCATCCTCTCCTCCTAATCCATTACTGAACACCATAGTACCACTCACAATATTCGACCTTGCAGCTTACGACAATCATTTACCAACGATCTACGTATTCAAACCTCCAACACCATCAAACGAGGCCCTTAAAGAAAGTCTATCCAAAGTTCTTGTTAACTACCCTCATCTCTCGGGTAGATTAACTACCGATGAATTTGGAAAACAATGTTGCGATTTGAACGATGCCGAAATCCGACTAGTGGAAACTAAAGTTTCTGCCACTCTACCCGAGAAACTCCCTCTCGAGGACACAACCGAACTCTCAACTCTCTTCCCTTCCTTTCAAGGTATATTCTTAACTAAATGCATAGGTATTTCGACTATCTGTTTGCAAATAACCGATGTTTTCTTTAAAAACATATATAGGTGTGAAAGAGCTTCTAGAAATCCAGCACAATCGACACGAATGTGGAGGCTTGACCATAGGGAGCACCAGCCACCACAGAGTAGCAGACGACCACTCCATGTCCCGATTCTTCCACGAATGGACAGAGATCGTACATAGATGCACTACCACTGCTCCACCATTCCACGACAGATCAACAGTAGCAATCCCTAGAAACCCCCCTTACTGTGAATTCAGTCACAAGGAGTTTGAGCCTGAAAAATCCGGACCTATCACAAAATACTGCTCCAATGCCAATGCCTCCAACATAAAAGTTCACTTCTCACCAGAGTTTGTCAAATATTTAAAGTCTAAAGTACCCGGCAAAAGCTAGACTTTCGTGTGCCTCCTCGCGCATCTATGGAAGAAGTTCACGATCGCTAGGGGTATAGACGACGATGAAAGCACGAATGTCAGGATTGCTGTCAATGATAGGGCAAGGATCAAGCCGAGCATGTCGATGGAGTACTTCAGGAACCTTGTTCTGTACACGTTTCCGACAGCGCAGGTGCGGAAGCTGACTCACGCGAACCAGGTGGAGATAGTGAAGATCATACATGACAAGATTAGTAGGATTGATGATAAGTTTTTCAAATCGTTTATCGATTATGAAGACCTAACGAAGAGGGAGGAAGGGAGAGATGAAAAGTTGCTGGAATCGGCGCAAGGGATTGAAAGTTTGATGTGCCCTAATTTCTACATGACGAGTTGGCTGAGGCTTAATCTTCATGAGTTAGACTTCGGAAGCGGGGGCCCATGTGTGTCTCTGCCGTCCAATCTACCCATCAAATGGTTGATGGTGTTCTTACCTTCTTGTGAGGAAGAAGGCACCATTGATGTTCTCTTGGCATAGTGTTGTGCTATAATATTTGGTCGAACACAAGGTGGGCCAGAAACTATGAAGGACATTTCGTCAAACAGGGAAGAAAAACTCAAAACACAAGTCATATCAGAGGAAATGAATCAACATGAATAGATCAGAGGGACTGTAATGACCCGCATTTTCAGTGGTATAATAATTAATTTATTTAAAAGGTGATTAAAGGATTTAATGGTCGTGGAATTAAATAATGGTGAATATTTAATTAAAATAATAAATTAAATAATATATTTAATTCTGAAATAATCAGAATTGGTTGAAATGGCGATATGGTGTGAACTGGATCATCTGTGATATATAATTCAGTTTGGAATTGAATTTACGACAACGAATATATTTAATTAATGATGGTTGAACGTATAAATTATATTATAATTATAATCGAGCTCGAAATGGCACTGCAGTTCGTTATTTGGCGATTAGAACTTCAATTGAATATACAGAAGCCGTTTTAAATCGGATTTCTGTGAAACAAGAAACGTATGAAGCTGGTGGAGTATATCTTTCTAGTGGAAGAGAAAAATCAGGATTTCGTCGTGTAGATTTTGAGATATGTCCAAATCAAATTTTAAAATAGTCGCTATAGAATCGTTTATCGACCGTAATGGTTTATTCGATATAACTAGATACCGGTTTCGAATTTAGACAAGGTTCTTTTGGGAAATAGTGATAATTTAATTTTTAGAATTTTTCTGTAATTTCTAATTAATTAAATAAGCAACGTTTTATTTGGAGTATTTTTGCACCCTGTATCGATATTTTGGGGTTTCACAATATGAGTTAATCTGCCGGTATTATTATATTTTTGGGATCGCGGCACATCACTGAGTATGATCATGTTTTTATTTTTGTCTGTAGCAACTCACATGAACAAAGTTTTAAGTAATGGCGTACCATTAAACTTCGCCTTCTAAAACTTAAACAAAGATAATTTTATATAAAAACAAATATGACACTATAAATCCAAATGAACAGTATGTGATGTACACAAATGAATAAATAGAACCAACGGGATATGTTGGACTTATAGGTAAGCAATTTGCTAGGGGGTGCATGTTTGATAGCAATTGGAACCGAACAGCATGCAACAAACATATTAACTAAAAACAAATATCCTAAGTATTTTCTACAGCTTAGAAAAGGCCACGATTCCATTTCTTCTCAACCACAAGAATCGGATCAAAGAAAATCAAAAGTAATTGCTTATAAATATACCATTTAACACCCCTTAAGACCTAATTTCTATTTTCCCTCTGGCAAAACAATTCCGCCGTCACTCTCCCTATTCCAAAGCAAAAAAAAAACCGAATTCTTCATAAATCCATCAAAAGGCATACAAAATTCCTTAAATCATAACGTATGAATATTTGTGTTGCTGGGTTTTTTGGCTTCGATTTCATATGCTTTTGTTGGATTCAAGGGTGTGTAGGAACGCCTGGAAGGAGGACGAGAAATACGGTGGTCTCAGTATTTAAAACAACGATTAAAAGAAGTAGTTAAATGAGGAAAATAATGGTGAGGGGTTTGTTTTTCTCGTGAGTATGGTCTGGGGCAGAGCGGTTCGCTGGTGGGTTCTTGAACTCGAAGTGTGGTGTCTGCGGTCGCGAATGTGAGGGGGTCATTCCGGCGAAGTCTGGGCGAGTGGAGGAGGTTAGAGGAGGACCTGTATGTGTGGAGTTGGTACGTGATGTCATTGAAAAAGGATGGAAGGAGTAGTGAATTTATCTGGGTTTTTGTTGAGTTAAGGGTAAGGAAATGTTCGGAGCCTTTACTGTATTGTGGGGAAGATCCTGTCGTATGCAAGGAGGGACCGAGTTTTATGAATTTGTGATGGCAGAAGACTGATGGAGCAGGAGTGAGGTGATATAGATGAGAGGAGTTTAATGGGTGGATGGTGGATCAAAGGTACGGAAATGGTGCTGTGCGTGGCCTGTAGGAAATCGGTCAAGGAGGAAGGAGAAGCTGGAGTAAGAACGAGCTGAATGGGTTGAATATGTTTGGGCGGAAGGAAGTATGAATGGGCCGGGAAAAGGGTAAAGCCCATATAAGTTTTAACCCATGTTTTATTTAATTTAAAATCTATACGTTAACTTTTAAATTGTATAACTTCGTCATAGAACATCGGAATTCAGCGGAACTGGATCCGACAGGATCGTATGAACATCGACTACAAAATGCAATGGGTCTGGAGTGTTTCTAAGCTCATCTCGTTTTATGGGAAAATGAAACGCGAATCCGAAACGTCGACAGTCATCGTATTTTAACGATGAACTGCAAATGTGAGTAAATCTCACTAACTCTGAAAAATTTATAATTTCATGTCGTATTTTTAGAACTGTTAAATATTGGCTGATTAACTGTGTGTTGACTATTTGATTGAACTGCTAGTCAGTTAGTTGAATTTCTATATTGATTCTGTTTAACAGAATATATCATATGGAACTGAAAGTGATGTTGATTTTATTATATAACATCTGTGGATGCAGGGAAACAGGTTGGAGGAATCCGGCTGGATTCCTCAACAGTTATTTATTGTTTTTCATATATTTTGATTTATGATGTGAATTATAACCTATTGTTGATTGTGTGTGTATGAACGATATCGGACATCATAATTTGATATGTTAAACACCATAACATACCGGGATTTGGAGAAAAGGGGAATTTGTCAAAGTGAATACTGGAAAGAGAATATTTATAAAATCAGAGGATTTTATAAAAGAGAATATTTATAAATAGAAATTTATTTATAAATGGATTATTTATAAATAGAAAATACTTAGAAAAAAACCCTAAAGGAATTACTTGCAAACCATTTGCAAATAGATTAGAAAGAGAAATGTTTGTAAACAATTTAAGAATCAAATAGAAAGAGAAAGGTTTTAAACCATTTACAAATGAGATCGAATAGGGAATATTTGTAAAACCTTTACAAATGAAATCGAAAGAGGAATATTTGTAAAACCTTTACAAATGAAATCGAAAAGGAGATATTTGTAAAACCATTTATAAATAGAATTAAAAAGGGAATATTTAGAAAATAAATAGAGTTAACCAGTTAGAATAAATCGGTTCGAGTAAATCGATAGAGTTAAATCGAACTAGAGTTATTCAAAGGGAGTTTATCGAATATTAGTTTATTCGAATAGAGTTAAAGGAAAGGAGTTATCAATTATTAGTTAATCTAAAGGAGTTATAGATTATTAGTTAATCGAAAGGAGTTATCGATTATTAGATAATCGAAGGAGTTATCGATTATAGTTTAATCGAATAGAGTAAATTGAATAGAGTTATAGAATATTGGTTATTCGAAGGAGTTATCAAATATTAGCGATTCGAAATAGAGTTAAATAGAGTTATAGAATATTAGTTATTCGAATCGAGTTAAATGGAGTTAAAGGAATAAATCAAATATAGTTTATTCGAATGGAATTAAAGGAGTTAATCGAATTTGGTTTATTCGAATAGAGTTAAAGGAGTTATCGACTAGAGTTAAATCAAATAGAGTTAATCCAATAGCGTTAGTCCAATAGAGTAAATTGAATAGACCTTATTCAAAGGAAAGAATTATCGAATATAGATGATTCGAAAGAGAGTTACGTAAGGAAGTTTGTTCAAGAATTAAAAGGTGAACTTTGTCTATTTCAAGGTTGGAAACGTTGTTCAGTTAAGGTCTGAGAGGTAGTATTACCCCAACTTGATTGACTTCATTTTTAACTAAGGAATGGTTAAGGTTCATAGTGAAGGTAGGTTAAAGGAATTTAGTTAATAAGCGTAATGGTTTGAGTTGGCATCGCGATGGTTTGTTTAAACATCTGTCTAAGTCCAATGAAGGAGTTTTGGAAATGTTTTCCAACTTAGAACCAGAAATGTTTTTTGATATAGAAAACAAGAAATGGAAATTTTTTCCAATGGTAATAACATATATTTTCTAAATTTAGAAAATAAGAAATGTTGAATATAGGGAAACATGAGATAAGTAAATTAATGAAATAAAGAGATAAATGTTGAATGATGATTGATCGATATAATTTCCTCCTGGAAATAATGTCGTTGTTTGCACACCTGTTTTTCTTTGATGGTTAAATCACAGACTATCAAAATTTTTACCATTTTAACGTTGTTAATATGGAGAGACCGGTTGGATTATTATCCAAAAAACCACTCTGTATTGGCATAAGCGTTGCGAATCATATATGCCAAAGATAATTGAAGATGGAGTAAAGTGCAAGGGCTATTGTATAAGTCTTAGATAACAGTACCTAAGATGGATGTACTGAATAGTACCTTCGGTTCATCCTGTTCCCGGATGACTTGTATAGATGAATGTCTGACAGAGTATTTCCAGAAAGGTCATGTACATTGATCTCTTCAACCGTACCAAGAGTGGAAGCGGAGAAGGAAACTTCTTTAGCTAACCGTAATGTACTGTTGTAGACGTCAATTAGTGATTTTCGATGGATCTGACAATGTGGCATTCGAAGTGAATCTGATGTGATGATAAGGCGTAACCTCAAGCCTCATCAACTGGTAAATGACAGAAATCAGGCAGGCAGCATAGCTAAGTCGGTCGCTCCGAAGTAGGGTGTATAATCACCTGATCTAGAGTTTCATTTACTTCTAAAAATCTATTGTTGATGCTATCCCAATCGGGAAACAGTTGCTGATCCCAACCGTTGGTGATATACATTCGATACACTCAAGCGAAATGAGTGGTCGGTCAATGGTGGCCGGGTTGCAAGATGTTCTTGTTGAACCCAGTGTATTCCTTTCTAGAGATACACTAGCGAAAGGTGGTTTCATACCTTGTCATAGTTGGAAATCCATTACCCAATACGTGCTTGCGGTTTTGATTGTATACTATATATGTAGATTGTGAGATGAAAGCGTTTCTACTAGATGATTATTATATTGTGGTTGATAGACATTATTATAATATCAAAAGGTTTTTGATATAAAGATAATTTGGATTCTCATAAGGGAAAAACCCGTTCTGTTATACGGCGTGGTCTTATGAGATATCGTTTACTTGTTCAAACTGTTTTAAACTGTTTTACTCATACCAATCCCATGACTGATCCGGAGTTTATTTTGTTGTTTTCCCTAAACTCTTGGGTGCCCAATTTTGTACGGGTAGTCAAGTAGTCAGGATTTACAGATATACTGGAAGAGCTTGGAGCAGGAGGCTTCAGGATTATATAGCTATAGTTATTTCCACTATGTTGTAAGTGTTGTACTTTGATAATGATGTATATTCTAGTACAAATGTATATTTCAAGTTATGTTATATATATTATATGTTATTTTTTCCGCTGTGAGGTTCGTGTTACTCTAATGTTGTGTTCTTTTTCTTCTTCTATTCTAAGTTTCTATCTTATCTTTCCTCACCCTCTAATTTCTTCCATTAACTTTCTGGTATTTTTCGATGTTTGGTTAGTCATCATTGAGTTTATGGTGATAACCAAAGTCGACAAAAATCCGGGTCATTACAGTTGGTATCAGAGCTTAAGTTAAGTGAATTACCTTGGCTCTATGGCGTGACTCGGTAGAGATAGGGTTATAATACCCTAGATTGAGTTTGAGTGTATATATACGAGTGAACGTATTTGTTATAGATATAAAAATTTGTTTTATATTGTGGAGATTTATTGGTTGAGTTGTTTATGGGTTCTGGTCGATCAGTTTGATCCACTGTATCGGTAGGAGTTTATAATCACTCGAATACGATAGGTCGACACAATATGTTTTGAAAAGAGTGTAAATTAAAATAAGTTTACCCAAGGTATATCTTGATATAGAGAAGATATATATATCAAAATTATAATATATTGGATATATTGGTTGTTATTATAATCGAGTAAGATTATAAATTAAATGGTTATGTAAATAACCAATCAGAATTCATGTAAGTGAAATACGTGAAATCAGATGAGTTAAATCTAAAATTTAAACCAGAAATTGAATTAAAATACTGGAGAATTGGATAAGTGTTTGTAAATTGATTTGGTTTAAAAATAAGGAAAATTTAAGAACTTGGGAGATTTTAAATTGGTTTACAAGCAGTGTGAATTATATTTTGAAATGAATTTCAAAGTGGAAATGTTTAGAAATGGTTTTATAGTATCGCTGGAAAATAGATTCCGACGATGACAGCTGCATCATCAGTATTCATTTTCGAGTTGTAAGTGACGAATTACTACCAGATATATTGTTTTGAATTTGTTTTGGGAAAGACAAGTTGTGTTGAATTTCAAATGGGATTTATATTATAGAATTTGATATATAGAATTTGAATATATAGAATTTGAATATAGAAATTCAAATGGGATTTATAATATAGAATTTGAATAGAATTTGATATATAGAATTTGAATAGAATTTGATATATAGAATTCGAATAGAATTTGATATATAGAAATTGAATAGAATTAACTAAGTCGAAGAGGAATTAGTTAATCGAGTTTTGAATTTGAAGTTGAACTTTGAAAGGTGAATTGGATCTGTAAATGGATATCCGAAATCGAATATAGAACTTAAATTTGAAATTTGGATTCAAATTAGTTAATAAGCAAGTTAAAATATATTTGAACATGTCATGTTCAAATATAAAAGTGAAATAGACTAAAGAGTTAATTAATGAATTAATTAACGAATTGAGTTAAAACGATCAGGTATAGTTAAAATAGATTGGGTAGGTATAAATATACAAGAGATAGGTATGGATAAGGTATGAAGGTATATAAATAGAATGCTCGACGAAAAGGTATGTATTTAATTCATATATGAGATTTTATGCGCCGTATCGGCTAGTCACTTTGCCTTTTCTTTTTCTTTTGGATTGGTGAGGGCTATGGGAGGCTATCTGAAATATCCCGATGCTCCTGGTACAAAGGAGGTTATGGCGAATTTTTCCGGGAATTTAAGAAGTTAGAATATTTTTAAGATAATTTGATAGTTAGACATCAACGTATCGATATATATATATATATAGAAGTCGATAAGGAAATGAACTTAGAAATAGAATAGTAAAATCAAAAAGGAAGACTAAGAATAAAATCTAGTAAGAATAGAAAGAGAAAGCGTATACATGTTTAAAAGTGAATATGTAGTTGTATGGTATTGATTATTCGAGTAAGTAGTCAAATCTGTTTTGACGTTATAAATGTTATTCAGTCAAGGTCTGAGAGGTAGTTATACCCCAATTTGATTGATTTCATTATTAACAAATAAATAGTAAGATTTCAGGCTCGAAGATCAATGTTGAATAAGAGTTAGTTGAATATAGTATTTGGGTTGTCGTAACGATGTTTTACACAACATCCGTTTTAACCCAAATAAGTGTAAGCTTGGAAATATAATAAAGAATATTTCCTAAGTATAGAAATAAACGAGATCGGAAAAGAGATAAGTAATTGGAATATTTTCCAATTATAAACAGCATATATTTTCTAAAGTTTAGAAAATAAAGGAAGGCGATATTCGGAAATGTTTTCCAAATTACATAAAAGGCCAATATGGCTATTGGAAATATTTGGTTAACAAATATTGATAAAGAAATAGAGAAGTGATTTAACTAATGGAATATTAATTAAGGGCTCAGTGACATGTTCAAAAGGAAAATTTGATTTTTGAAAAGAGTAAACTGTTTGAAAACTCCCAGGGAAAGACTGTTTGAACTAAAAACAAATTTAATAGAAATTTGTGAAAAGCAAAATTGAATTAAAGTAAAGCCAGTAAAGTGGTAACTGAGATTGAATTAAAATGATATCAAGACAAATTGGATTGTGAGATTCAAATTTGAAGTGTAATGTGATAATCAAGTTAAGAGTTGGGAATCAAGAAGAAACTCGAGTTGAAATGATATTTGGCTCAGATATAAGCGAATGGTTGTGTTGTGAATAAAAGCAGATTGGAATTTGATTGGGATGACCCTTGTATCTGCTGAATTGATAACAGGTGGAAAGGATATAATGATATGCCGACAAAAGGTACAACTTTATATTTCTATTGGATATAAGATTTATGAGCCGAATTGGCAAGCCGCTTGGCTGTTTGATTTTCTTTTGGGTTGGAGAATTCCCAGAGAGGCGAGTTGGAATTTGACCTATTGACCAGTACAAAGGAGGTGCTGGCGAAATTTTTCGAAAAGTTAAGGTGTTAGAAAATTTTCAGGATTTTTGAAAATTTTCGTTGATAAGAATTGATAAATATTTTAATTGAAATTAAATTGGTTCAGTTGAAACTGAAGATTAAGAAGTGAACAGATAAGTTTTAACCAGTCGATAGGGTTTGTTTTCTAACTTAGCAATTTCGAGGACGAAATTATTTTAAGTAGGGAAGAATGTAATGACCTGCATTTTCAGCGGTATAATAATTAATTAATTTAATTATTTAAAAGGTGATTAAAGGATTTAATGGTCGTGGAATTAAATAATGGTGAATATTTAATTAAAATAATAAACTAAATAATATATTTAATTCTAAAATGATCAGAATTGGCTGAAATGGCGATATGGTGTGAACTGGATCATCTGTGATATATAATTCAGTTTGGAATTGAATTTACGATAACGAATATATTTAATTAATGATGGTTGAACGTATAAATTATATTATAATTATAATCGAGCTCGAAATGGCGCTGTAGTTCGTTATTTGGCGATTCGAACTTCAATTGAATATACAGAAGCCGTTTTAAATTGAATTTCTGTGAAATAAGAAACGTATGGAGCTGGTGGAGTATATCTTTCTAGTGGAAGAGAAAAATCAGGATTTCGTCGTGTAGATTTTGAGATATGTCTAAATCAAATTTTAAAATAGTCGCTATAGAATCGTTTATCGACTGTAACGGTTTATTCGATATAACTAGATACCGGTTTCAAATTTAGACAAGGTTCTTATGGGAAATAGTGATAATTTAATTTTTAGAATTTTTCTGTAATTTCTAATTAATTGAATAAGCAACGTTTTATTTGGAGTATTTTTGCACCTTGTATCGATATTTTGGGGTTTCATAATATGAGTTAATCTACCGGTATTATTATATTTTTGGGACCGCGGCACATCACTGAGTATGATCATGTTTTTATTTCTGTCCGTAGCAACTCACATGAACAGAGTTTAAAGTAATGGCGCATCATTAAACTTCACCTTCTAAAACTTAAATAAAGATAATTTTATATAAAAACAAATATGACACTATAAATCCAAATGAACAGTATGTGATGTACATAAATGAATAAATAGAACCAACGGGATATGTTGGACTTGTAGGTAAGAAATTTGCCCGGGGGGGGGTGCATGTTTGATAGCAAATGGAACCGAACAGCATGCAACAAACATATTAACTAAAAACAAATACCCTAAGTATTTTCTACAGCTTAGAAAAGGCCACGATTCCATTTCTTCTCAACCACAAGAATCGGATCAAAGAAAATCAAAAGTAATTGCCTATAAATATACCATTTAACACCCCTTAAGACCTAATTTCTATTTTCCCTCTGGCAAAACAATTCCGCCGTCACTCTCCCCATTCCAAAGCAAAAAAAAACCGATCTCTTCATAAATCCATCAAAAGGCATACAAAATTCCTTAAATCATAACGTATGAATATTTGTGTTGTTGGATTCTTTGGCTTCGATTTCACATGCTTTTGTTGGATTCGAGGGTGTGTAGGAACGCCTGGAAGGAGGACGTGAAACACAGTGGTCTCAATATTTAAAACAACGATTAAAAGAAGTAGTTAGATTAGGAAAAGAATGGTGAGGGGTTTGTTTTTCTCGTGAGTATGGTTTGGGGCAGAGCGGTTCGCTGGTGGGTTCTTGAACTCGAAGTGTGGTGTCTGCGATCGCGAATGTGAGGGGGTCATTCCAGCGAAGTCTGGGCGAGTGGAGGAGGTTAGAGGAGGACCTGTATGTGCGGAGTTGGTGCGTGATGTCTTTGAAAAAGGATGGAAGGAGTAGTGAATTTCTCTGGGTTTTTGCGGAGTTAAGGGTAAGGAAATGTTCGGAGCCTTTACTGTAGTGTGGGGAAGATGCTGTCGGATGCAAGGAGGGACCAAGTTCTATGAATTTGTGATGGCAGAAGACTGATGGAGCAGGAGTGAGGTGATATAGATGAGAGGAGTTTAATGGGTGGATGGTGGATCAAAGGTGCGGAAATGGTGTTGTGCGTGGCCTGTAGGAAATTGGTGAAGGTGGAAGGAGAAGCAGGAGTAAGAACGGGCTGAACGGGTTGAATATGTTTGAGCGGAAGGAAGTGTGAATGGGCCGGGAAAAGGGTAAATCCCATATAAGTTTTAACCCATGTTTTATTTAATTTAAAATTTATACGTTAACTTTTAAATTGTTTAACTTCGTCATAGAACCTCGGAATTCAGCGGAACTGGATCCGACAGGATCGTATGAACGTCGACTACAAAATGCAATGGGTCTGGAGTGTTTCTAAGCTCATCTCGATTTATGGGAAAATGAAACGCCAATCCGAACCGTCGACAGTCATCGTATTTTAACGATGAACTGCAAATGTGAGTAAATCTCACTAACTCTGAATAGTTTATAATTTCATGTCGTATTTTTAGAACTGTTAAATATTGGCTGATTAATTGTGAGTTGACTGTTTGATTGAACTGCTAGTCAGTTAGTTGAATTTCTATATTGATTCTGTTTAACAGAATATATCATATGGAACTAAAAGTGATGTTGATTTTATTATATACCTTTTGTGGATGCAGGGAAACATGTTTGAGGAATCCGATTGGATTCCTCAACAGTTATTTATTGTTTTTCATATATTTTGATATATGATGTGAATTATAACCTGTTGTTGATTGTGTGTGTATGAACGATATTGGACATCGTAATTTGATATGTTAAACACCATACCATACCGGGATTTGGAGAAAAGGGGAATTTGTCAAAGTGAACAATGGAAAGAGAATATTTATAAAATCAGAGGATTTTATAAAAGAGAATATTTATAAATAGAAATTTATTTATAAATAGAAAATACTTAGAAATAAAACCCTAAAGGAATTATTTGCAAACCATTTGCATATAGATTAGAAAGAGAAATGTTTGTAAACCATTTAAGAATCAAATAGAAAGAGAAAGGTTTGTAAACCATTTACCAATGAGATTGAATAGGGAATATTTGTAAAACCTTTACAAATGAAATCGAAAGAGGAATATTTGTAAAACCTTTACAAATGAAATCGAAAAGGTGATATTTGTAAAACCATTTACAAATAGAATTAAAAAGGGAATATTTAGAAAATAAATAGAGTTAACCAGTTAGAGTAAATCAGTTAAAGTAAATCGATAGAGTTAAATCGAACTAGAGTTATTCAAATGGAGTTTATCGAATATTAGTTTATTCGAATAGAGTTAAAGGAAAGGAGTTATCGATTATTAGTTAATCGAAAGGAGTTATCGATTATTAGTTAATCGAAAGAAGTTATCGATTATTAGTTAATCGAAGGAGTTATCGATTATAGTTTAATTGAATAGAGTAAATTGAATAGAGTTATAGAATATTGGTTATTCGAAGGAGTTATCGAATATTAGTGATTCGAAATAGAGTTAAATAGAGTTAGAGAATATTAGTTATTCGAATAGAGTTAAATGGAGTTAAAGGAATAAATCAAATATAGTTTATTCGAATGGAATTAAAGGAGTTAATTGAATTTGGTTTATTCGAATAGAGTTAAAGGAGTTATCGACTAGAGTTAAATCGAATAGAGTTAATCTAATAGCATTAGTCCAATAGAGTAAATTGAATAGAGTTATCGAATATACCTTATTCGAAGGAAAGAATTATCGAATAGATATGATTCGAAAGAGAGTTATGTAAGGAAGTTTGTTAAAGAATTAAAAGGTGAACTTTGTCTATTTCAAGGTCAGAAACGTTGTTCGGTTAAGGTCTGAGAGGTAGTATTACCCTAACTTGATTGACTTCATTTTTAACTAAGGAATGGTTAAGGTTCGATAGTGAAGGTGGGTTAAAGGAATTTAGTTAATAAGCGTAATGGTTTGAGTTGGCATCGCGATGGTTTGTTTAAACATCTGTCTAAGTCCAATGAAGGAGTTTTGGAAATGTTTTCCAACTAAGAACCAGAAATGTTTTCTGATATAGAAAACAAGAAATGGAAATTTTTTCCAATGGTAATAACAAATATTTTCTAAATTTAGAAAATAAAAAATGTTGAATATAGGAAAACAGGAGATAAGTAAATTAATGAAATAAAGAGATAAATGTTGAATGATGATTGATCGATATAATTTCCTCCTGGAAATAACGTCGTTGTTTTCACACCTGTTTTTCTTTGATGGTTAAATCACAGACTATCAAAGTTTTGACCATTTTAACATTGTTAATATGGAGAGACTGGTTGGATTATTATCCAAAGAGCCACTCTGTATTGGCATAAGCATTGTGAATCATATATGCCAAAGATAATTGAAGATGGAGTAAAGTGCAAGGGCTATTGTATAAGTCTTAGATAATAGTACCTGAGATGGATGTATTGAATAGTACCTTCGGTTCCTCCTGTTCCTGGATGACTTGTATGGATGAATGTCTGACAGAGTATTTCCAGAAAGGTCATGTACATTGATCTCTTCAACCGTACCAAGAGTGGAGGCGGAGAAGGAAACTTTTTTAGCTAACACGTAATGTACTGTTGTAGACGTCAATTAGAGATTTTCGATGGATCTGACAATGTGGCATTCGAAGTGAATCTGATGTGATGATAAGGCGTAACCTCAAGCCTCATCAACCGGTAAATAACAAAAATCGGGCAGGCAGCATGGCTAAGTCGATCGCTCTGAAGTAGGTTTTATAATCACCTGATCTAGAGTTTCATTTACTTCTAAAAATCTATTGTTGATGCTGTCCCATTCGGGAAACGGTTGCTGATCCCAACCGTTGGTGATATACATTCGATACACTCAAGCGAAATGAGTGGTCAGTCATGTGTGGCCGGGTTGCAAGATGTTCTTGTTGAACCCAGTGTATTCCTTTCTAGAGATACACTAGCGAAAGGTGGTTCCATACCATGTCATAGTTGGAAATCCATTACCCAATACGTGCTTGCGGTTTTGGTTGTATACTATATATGTAGAACGTGAGATGAAAGCGTTTCTGCTAGATGATTATTATATTGTGGTTGATAGACATTATTATAATATAAAAAGGTTTTTGATATTAAGATTATTTGGATTCTCATAAGGGATAAACCCGTTCCGTTATACGGCGTGGTCTTATGAGATATCATTTACTTGTTCAAACTGTTTTACTCATACCAGTCCCATGATTGACCCGGAGTTTATTTTGTTGTTTTCCCTAAACTATTGGGTGCCCAATTTTGTACGGGCAGTCAAGTAGTCAGGATTTACAGATATACTGGAAGAGCTTGGAACAGGAGGCTTCAGGATTATATAACTATAGTTATTTCCGCTGTGTTGTAAGTGTAGTACTTTGATAATGATGTATATTCAAGTACAGATGTATATTTCAAGTTATGTTATATATATTATATGTTATTCATTCAGCTGTGAGGTTTGTGTTACTCTGATGTTGTGTTCTTCTTCTTCTTCTATTCTAAGTTTCTATCTTATCTTTCCTCACCCTCTAATTTCTTCCATCAACTTTCTAGTATTTTTCGATGTTTGGTTAGTCATCATTGAGTTTATGGCGATAACCAAAGTCAACAAAATCCGGGTCGCTACAGGGATGAGGGAGGGTGCAGGAACTTGCTAATACGATTTCTAGTGTTTAATTTTACGTAGCAATCGAATTCAGTGACTGTGCACTGTGCACGTACACAAATTATTAATAATAGGGTTTCCATGGCATTCTTGTAAATCCTAAAGGTTAAGAGATGTAATGCAAGTATAAATAAGACCCTAAGCAATGTAAACAATTATTTCAAAAGTCATTAATAAAATTGAATTATGTTCTCACCTTAAAATCTGTCTTGCGCCTCATCTCCAGCTTTCTCTTCCAAAAACACGAGTTGATCGTGTAACGATACGGATTTCGCCCGGACCTAATCGATCGCTAAATCGACCTAGACCGTACGAATCCCGTATACGCTAACTTTGGGTATACAACACATCAGAACAAATAACTGAAGACTTTTATAAACATCATAATAATGTTACATCAGAGTACAGAATATCAGAGTAGATCGGAAATAATACACAGCGGAAGATAAATTTGCATAAATGTAATACAATGCACAGCGGAAATATAAACTACATAGCGGAAGACTGTAAATGCCTGGACACAGCTTAGAGCTTCAATCCAGAATCATGCTCAAAACATCTGCAAAATAAAACTACTCGACTGCCCGTGTGGAAAATAGGGGCACCCGAGTTCGCAAGGGAAAAGCAAACTACAGGTCAGTCATGGGACTGGTGTGAGAAACTCTAAACAGTTATAATTAACTTATTTAATAATATCGCATATCACGGGACCACGCCGCTAACGCGGAACGGGTTTACCCCCATGAATGCTAGTGTATAAACAACAATCAATATAGGTATATGGATCTACTATGCATCAATCAACATGCAATATCCCAATCTACCCACTTAGATTAATCACTACACTTAGATTTTCCAAATCCAATTCAATTTACAGAAATTATTCCTTTGGATTATATTCCCGATTACTTATTTCAAATCATTTGAAATACCTATCTAACTTTCTATATCAAAGTAGATTTCACTTCGGGAACTCAAATCAAATCATTTGGAAATGTGAATTCCAAAACATAACAATGCATACAAACAAGTATGCAACCAAATATCGTGCTCCCCCTCGACAAGGCAAAGGGTACGCACCTCGCAACTCGATATATAAATGTGCACCTACCCCACATAGGAGCAGGCTACACCGATGATGCACCTCCCACACATGGAGAGCATACACCGCCCTCTCACCCATACTTTTAGTCTCAGGGTTACCCGACTCTTTAGCCACGTACTAAATCATTTCATATCCCGAAGTAGGGAAAATCATTTCACAACATAATAATCACAAGTACTTTCAAAATATAGTACTTCACATCAGTAATTCATACATATGATCAGTCACTATTAATCACATAACCTTTGAGCTCGTACGTCTCAAAGAAAGGTGTTAAGCAAGAGAATAAATTCTCCGCCACCAAACAGATACATCATTAATAGCAACTAATCAGTACGCGATGAAATACAATGTAAAACCATAATACATTTCTAAATCATTTTAGAAATCATCGGGTTTTGGGCCTCGAAATCCTTTCTGTTTCATAAAACATTTTTATAAAATATTCCCTGTCCAAAATCGGGAATACATTTCTTTTCACTTAAGAAAAATATCATTTCACAATCATTCATTAAATTTGAAATGACCACAACATCGCTAAACACCTTATCGTCAAATCGTGAAGTGTTTCACAAGGCGTTAGCACATAGATATTTTCAACCCAACCCAATGCTAAATGTAAAAGCATATTCTGCTCATAAACTGGTCGAGCACAATCCAAACAATCAATCAATCAAATTTGACATTAAATATAAGGTTTTGAATAAAGATAGTATCGACTTATATTCAACATCAAATCCTGAAACCAACAGATATCATATCGGGAATTACGATATCGATATCTTCCAAATTCCCATCACAATATCTGTATAATCACGGAATCCAATATCAAAAATATCCAAAGATAATTTCAATTCAAATCTAATCCAATTTGTTTATTTATAACCATTGGATTTTTTTTCTAGTTAATAACTAGTTCGTTTCGATAAAACTATATTTTTATCTTTTCAAATATGGAATTTTTCATCCTAATTCTTCACAAATTATTTCTTATGATTTTACACAAATTATCGATATTTTTAATAATTTTATCAAGGCCCGTACAGTCGATTTCCATCAACGGTCATCGAACTGCACTTACAGCGACCTTTTCCAAATTTGATTTGGACATAATTCCAAATCCAACTGTTAGATTTCAAATCTCTAATATTCGTTAGAAATCTCTTTTCGATACGAACCCAACAGTTTCCTTTTAAAACATATTTTTTAAATCGTTTTAAATTCGTTTTCAAAACGATTTCAACTTCATATTCAATTTCTAATCAAAAATGAATTTTTCATTATAAATTCGTTTTAAATTCAATTCAATTCAAAATTCGAATTCAATTCGAATTCTTTTTCTATTCTATTCAATTCAAATTCATTTTCTATTCAGTTCAATTCGAATTCATTTTCTATTCAGTTCAATTCGAATTCATTTTCTATTCAGTTCAATTCAAATTCATTTTCTATTCAGTTCAATTCGAATTCATTTTCTATTCAGTTCAATTCGAATTCATTTTCTATTCAGTTCAATTCGAATTCATTTTCTATTCAGTTCAATTCGAATATTTCATATACATCATTTTCATTTCATATATATATATATATATATATATATATATATATATATATATATATATATATATATACTTTTCAATATATATGATATTTTCACTTTCAATATATACGATATTTTCACTTTCATATATACGATATTTTCACTATACGATATTTTCACTTTCAATATATATGATATTTTCACTTTCAATATATATGATATTTTCACTTTCACTATATATAATATTTTCACTTTCACTATATATAATATTTTCACTTTCACAATATATAATATTTTCACTATACGATATTTCACTTTCAATATATACGATATTTTCACTATACGATATTTTCACTTTTCATATATACGATATTTTCACTATACGATATTTCCACTTTTCATATATATATATATATATTTATTTATTTATTTCACATCGTATACATATTTCATACACTCGTAATATATATAATTCATTTCACATAAATTTTCACATAGAATACAACCAAACAAACAAGTCGTCCATGGTCTGTGGACGACGGGGAACAGTTCATATATGCAGGTGTGAAATAAATAACTGAACAAAAAATTTATAGTGAGAGAATTCTCACAGTGGGATCCACTTCGTCAGTTTTATCTGAATTTCTGTTCTGTTTGAGTTTGAATTTGCCACAAATTCAAATCTTCTCTGTTTTGATTCTGGTCGGTTCTGAAATGTAGTGCTCTTCGTCACGATTCTAACGAACTCAGTTTTGTCGAATTTTGGTTTCTGTTTGCACAAGTTACGGTATTTTAAACATTAATAAACTTTAATAATTAATTAATTAATTAATCTAATTAATCACTTAACGCATGTTCAGGTCGTTCTCTTCTGTCTTCTTCCTCGAGACAAAGCCGACCACAAAAACTTCAAACACGCAACCTAGGGTTGCTTCCATCTCCTCAACGAGTTGACCGGAGTTCGATCCGACGTGTCCACGCCGTAGGCCTTGGCGTGCGCCTTCACCGACCGGAGGGTGGGCCAGCTCGTCGGCCTTTCTTGGCCAGAAAATCAACCCAAAGTCAACGGGTTCAGCAACCACTTTTGAACGATTCACCCTATTGATTTCGATCTTGCTTGTACGGATTAGAAGCTGGAGAAAATCTCGTTCATATTTGTTTTGATTTCCTCTCTAATTCGATTTGAGGAGGGAGAATTTTGGGGATGTATTATCGAGCAGTATCGGCTGTCAATGAGAAGGGCTGGCGGCGTGTTTAATGAGAAGGGGAATTTAGGGTTTCATGGCTATTTATAATAATTAAATATTAATATTTTAATTCAATTAGTTTCTTTATTGTGAAATTTTCGTCCGAACACCAAATCGAACCCAACGACTGTCGCCCCTAACTAATTACCCCCATCCCGAACACAATGGGATATGTTTCGTAACCCATTTCGGCTGTTACGATTAGTTATTCTTCAAATTAAAATATAAAACATTCAATTTTAGATTTGAACGTACATTTTAATTTGCTGGGCCCACATTTTGATTCTAAAAATTGCAGAAAAAATATTTCTAGCTTCGTATCGATGATACGGTCCTGACAAAACTGATTTCATTGAATTCTGAGACCGTTTGAAAAATGGCCATTTTCTGGTCGATCAAATTTAAATGTGATTGACCAAACACATTTTTCTTCGCCACGCTCACATATTAACTCAGAAAATTACGAATTTTGAAACCTAGCAATAATTTGACATCCCGGATCGTCGAAAACCGAGGTCGTTTGCAAAATTTCCGTTTTCAAATGCCTTTATATATATTAAAATATATATAAATTCCATAGCGACTTTTCTGAATTTTAAACTGGACATATCTTTCAATTTTTAAAACGAAATCTTAGTCTCTTACATCCGTTAGGAAGATATCATTAAACAGATTCCATTATTTCTTGTTTCATCCAATTTCGACTTAAAACGAATTCTGTATATTCATTTGAAATTCGAAATCGAATTATCGAACTACCGCGCCATTTTCAATTCCTTTTATAATTTAAAATAAATATTTATATTCTAACCACGATTCATATAAATATATACGTTCGAATTCTATTCAAAATAAATTTCCCGTCGTTATTATTTAAAATAATTCATTCTAAATAATCAAAATTTGCTAAAATTGCCAAAAAAAAAAAAAAATTGGCCTGCATTTTCCGGGTTGTTACAGATCATCCAGTTTCTAAAGTTTTTCTCATGTAAATCTCTGATTCTTACAGTGCCAAGAATTAGTACTGATCTTGTTTCACCCCCTGCTGCTGCTGTGTTGATCATCCCTTCTCTTTGATCACCACAGTGAAATCCTTCTCTACTTCTAATTCTATCCTTTTCCATTAATTCCTACCTCTTTTCATATCCCCATATCCACATTTATCATTATCCCTATGCCTGAAACTCGATTACAAAAGCAAAAACAAGGTGATGGTGACAAATTGGTATCAGAGCCATATGGTGAGATAATTTCTGACCCTCACCTTATTGATCCTGCCATTCTTGATGCCAGTGGTGAAGCATCATCATCCCTTGAAGACATGGACACCACAAAGTTATCATAGAATGAACTCTGGAATAGACAGAGTGTGTTTAATCATAGAATCATAAATAACTTGCACAAACTGGAAGGATTTACCCAACAATTATCAGATCAAGGTCATGATGTCCAAGAAAAAAAATGGAAAACCTGCAAGAATCTTTGGCCAAAATTTTTTCTATCCTAAATAAAAACCAAATATCCAATGATATACCTATTAGATCTAATATTCAAAACCAGCAAGGCAACGCCCAACAATTCAGATCAACGACTTATGTACCTCTCAATGTTAGCGAACCTCTTCTTGCAACCCCTGAAACATCAGCAATGGGTAATTCACAATTCAGAAATACAGAGAATTATACCAGATCACATGATTTTCAACCAAGAAATTCTAAACACATCTCAAGAACTGCCCCTGCAAGTACAAGAAATAACAACATAATGATGGCAACTACCAAAGATTCTTCAAAAATCAATTTAAAAATAGATTTTCCTACCTTTTCAGGTGATGATAGTGCTGTAGATTGTAAGACAAGTGGAGAATTTCTTCAAATACAATGAAACAGATCCTAGGGAATGGGTGCATCTATATTCTTACAACTTAAGAATGAAGCTTTGCAATGGTTCTATAGATACTCAAGACATACTCAAGATCATGAAAACTGGTTAGTTTTTTCTAAAGCAATTCAGGTACGTTTTAACCCTACTAAATTAGATAGACCTTATGATACATTTTCTACTCTCAAACAAACTGGTTCAGTCATGGAATATGTAAACTAGTTTGAAAAATTAGAAGGTCTAATTGAACAAGTTTTAGTAGTGCATTATTTATAGAAATTCTTGGGTGGGCTGAAATATCAAATTAAGTTTCATGTCATAGCAAATAACCCAGTTGACTTTGATCATGCATTCAACTTAGCTAATTTTTTTGAAAATAAGTGGCTTTGCAAAAATAGGAAGAAATCTTTTGCTGATAAGAAAAATACTAATTCTTCCTCCTCTTTTTCAAAATTTGAAAACAAGAATTATGTCAAAAACTCTAAAATCAAGAAACTTATCCCTGAAGAATTACTTGAAAAAAGAAAAAAGAACATTTGCTATGGATGCATTGAAAAGTACCACCCTGGACATAAATGTAAACTAAACAAGTTTATATGATGGAAGCTGTAATTAATATTGATGAAAGCTCTGATACTGAGACTGATAATTTTGATGATGACACTGATCAAATCAAATTAACTGATGTTAACAATGACCAAGAATCACAAAACACACTGCATGCCATTTCATTGAATACATTACTAGATATCCCTACACTGCACACAATCAGAATTAAAGGGATAATCAATAATAAGGCAGTAGTATTTCTTATTGATTCTAGTTCTACACATAATTTTATTGATACTCCTCAAGCTTATAAATTAAAATTAAAACAGTCTCAGTCAAAACCCTTTAGAGTTCAGGTAGCCAATGGTCATAAATTAAAGGGTTATCAAATGTGCACTGATGTAATACTGCATTGTCAAGGGTGTAAAATGCCTCGTGATTTATTGGTTTTGCCCATGAATTCATGTCAAATGGTGCTTAGAGCACAATGGATGAAAGAACTTAATGAAATCTGTTTTAATTTTAAAAAATTGCAAGTTAGATTTGCTTATAAAGGAAAGCAATACAAGTGGCAAGGTCTTTTGCAAGAAGATGTATAAGAAATTGTTGACAAAAAAGCGACAAAAGAATTCAACTCAGCATCCTTAAAATTCATGGTTCTCTCAGCATCAACCACTACTCCAAATACTTCTGAAATTTATCTAGATATTCAACATATTTTAGATCAATTTCTTGCAGTCACAACTCCAACAAATCAGTTGCCACCAAAGAGAGAATGTGATCACAAAATTCCACTCTTATAGGGCTCTAAACCGGTTTGCCTAAAACCTTACTCTCATTTTAATAAAAAAGAATTAGATGCTTTAAATTCTGATATGCTTGCTTCTGGAATTATAAGACCTAACACTAGTTCTTTTTCAGCTCCTATTGTAATGGTTAAAAAGAAAGAGGGTAGCTGGAGATTATGCATTGATTATAGGGCTTTAAACAAACAAACAATTAAAAATAAATTTCCAATACCATTGATAGATGATCTATTAGATGATTGCATGGCTTAAAGTTTTTTACAAAACTAGATTTAAATTCTAGTTATCATCAACTGAGAATGCATGAAAATGATATACATAAAACTGCATTTAGATCATATGAAGGCTACTATGAGTTTGTAGTTATGCCTTTTGGCCTTACTAATGCCCCATCTACTTTTCAGTCACTCGTGCACAATATTTTCAGGCAATATTTGAGGCAGTTTATTTTGGTATTTTTTTATGATATTCTTATATACAGTGCAGGCTGGGAAAATCACTTGAAAAAATTAAATTTAACTCTGTAAACACTAAGTGACAATCAGCTAGTTATCAATCTGCCTAAATGTTCATTAACTTCTTCAAGTATTAAGTATTTAGGGCATATAATATCTAATCATGGTATTACAATTGATAAAGACAAGATTAAAGCAATTTTGCAATGGCCACAACCTTCTACTATTACAGCTTTAAGAGGCTTTTTAGGCCTTACTGGCTATTATAGAAAATTTATTAAAAATTATGGTCTTATTGAAAAACCCTTAACATCAATGTGGAAAAAGAATTCATTTAACTGGACCGAAGAGGCCACTGATTCATTCTTCAAACAGAATTTTTTTTAACTAACCCTCCTATTTTAGCTTTACCAGATTTTTCTAAAGATTTTATTGTAGAATGTGATGCAAGTGGGAAGGGACTGGGAGCTGTCTTACTACAAAACAATAAGCCAATAGCATATATCAGCCAACTATTACAAGGAAGAAACTTACATTTATCAACTTATGAAAAAGAACTTCTAGCATTAATTCTGGCAACAAAGACGTAGTCTCAGTACCTGTTAGGCAGAACGTTTATTATCAGAACTGATCACCAGAGCCTTCAGCATCTACTATCTCAAAAGCTAACTACTGAAATTCAAGGGAAATGGTTAGCAAAACTTCATGGGTATGACTAAATAGTGGAATACAAAAAGGGAAAAGAAAATATAATAGTAGACAATTTATCAAGAATTTATGATCAGACTGAATTAAATAACGTTACATTGGTGCAAGCTGATTGGATTTCAAAACTCAGAAAACAGATTCAGCAAAGTCCCTTCTATCATCTAAAAATGGAACAAAATTTTAAAGGGAACTGTGGATAGTTCAAAATATAAATTAATTGAAGACTTAATTTTCTACAAAGGGAAAATTCTTATAGATCATTCTCACAGTCTCCTAATAGACATTTTATTATTTGATTAAACTCTACACCATTGGGAGGTCATTCAGACATGAAGAAAACTTTGAAAAATATTAAAAAAGTTTTTTACTGGAAGCACATGAAAAAATCAGTAGAAAACTATGTGAAGCAATGTAATACATGCCAAAAATCCAAATCAGAGAATGTACCTTCCCCTAGTCTTTTACAGCCACTGCCTATTCCTGAGAATATCTGGACTGATCTATCCATGGGTTTCAGTACTCACCTGCTAAAGAGTAATGTGTGTACAGTTATTTATGTGGTGGTGGACAAACTATCAAAACATGCAAAAAAATCTGCTGAGGCATCCATTTTCTGCTCCTCAAGTAGCTCAAGTATTTTTGGATGGAATAATTAAATTATATGGAATGCCAAAGTCTTTTCTAAGTGATAGAGACACAATATTTCTAAGTCATTTTTAGACTGAATTATTCACCATACAAGGCTACTCTCTAAAATTTTCCTCAGCCTATCACCCACAATCCGATGGGCAAACTGAAGTTGTGAATAAAATTCTAGAAACTTATTTAAGATGCTTTGTTTCACATCAGCCAAGTGATTGGCCAAAGTGGATTTGGTTTGCAGAGTTTTGATATAATTCTACATAAAAAGAATCAACAACACTAACTCCTTATGAAATTATTTATGGAAAAAACCACCTACTATCATTTCATATGTGCCGCATACAACAAAAGTGGAACTGGTGGAAAAACAATTATTCACAAGAGAATCAATTTTAATTATGCTCAAAGACAACCTCAGATTAGCTAAAGAGAGAATGCAGAAGTTTGCAAATCAGCACAACTGAAAGGAATTTTAGTATCAACGATTGGGTTTATCTTAAACTGCAACCATATGGACAGATTTCAGTTAGTATGAACAAGATTACAAAGCTATCTCCTAAGTACTATGGACCATACAAAGTTTTGAATTTTTCTAGAGAAATTTCTTGAGCTGCCTGAAGTTTCTCAAATTCACCCTGTTTTTCATGTAAGTCAACTGAAAAAGAAGATTGGCTCTCACTTAACAATCCAATTAGATCCACCAACATATATCGAAGAGCTAGTTCAAGAGCCAGATTCTATTCTTGACCGTCGATTAGTACCCAGAAATAATAAACCAGTTGCACAAATTTTAGTTAAATGGAGAAATAGACCAGTTGAAGATGCTAATGGGAAGATTACTGGGATTAATCAAAAAAATTCCCACACTAGACCTTGAGACAAGATCTGCTTTTCAAGGGGGGAGGGAGTTGTTATGCTATAATATTTGGTCGAACACAAGGTGTGCCTAAAACTATGAAAGACATTTCATCAAACAGGGAAGAAAAGCTCAAAACACAAGTCATATCAGAAGAAATGAATCAATCTGAACAGATCAGAGGGACGAGGGAGGATGCAGGAACATGCTAAGACAATTTCCAGTATTTAATTTTACTTAGCAATCGAATTCAGTGACTGTGCATTGTGCCCGTACACAGACTATTAATAATAGGGTTTCCATGGCATTCTTGTAAATCCTGAAGGTTAAGAGATGTAATGCAAGTGTAAATAAGACCCTAAGCAATGTAAACAATTCATTCAAAAGTCATTAATAAAATTGAATTCTGTTCTCACCTTAAAATTCTGTCTTGTGCCTCGTCTCCAGTTTTCTCTTCCAAAAACACGAGTTGATCATCCAATTTCTAAATATTTTCTCGTGTAAATCTCTGATTCTTACTATGTCAAGAATTGGTATTGATCTAGTTTCACCCCCTGCTGCTGCTGTGTTGATCATCCCTCACTACCACAAAACAGGCCATTTGCGACGGTTGTTTTGCACGGTTTGAGACGGTTTTACAACTGTAGCAAATGCAGACGTCGCAAATAGCAAAAACCTGTTGCGACGGTTTAAAACCCGTCGCATAATGTCATTTTATGCGATGGATTTTAAATCAAAACAGTCGCAAATAGAATATTTTATGCGACAGTTTTTAGTTAAAAGTCGTCGCAAATGAAAAAGATTTTTGTTTTGAATTTTACTGGTATGCTACGGATTTTTAAAAACCATCGCAAAAACTTACGGTTTTGCGACGAGTGTTAATGAAAAACCATCACAAATGAACATTATTTTAGTTTTCACTTCCCCTAGCATGCTACGGTTTCGTAACATCCGTCGCAAAAATTGCACGTTATGCGACTGTTTTTTATTAAAGTTTGACGCAAAAATGTCATCTTATGCTACTGTTTTTTTAAAAAACCATCGCAAAAGATATACGTTTTGTTTGATTATGCTACGGTTTTATTAAAATCCATCGCAAATTTACACAACACTGCATCTACAAAAAATTGGAAATATCATCAAATTTACACCTATATAGATTTATTATCCCACACATTTCAGTAGAAACTATAAATGAATGAACATCAAACATACTTCCAATATTCAACATAAATCAAAATAATATCAATGGTCTCATTTACCATAATTAACACAAATTCACATGTTATATAATTTATCATTAACTTCATAATACTGAGATTGCATTATCTAACTTGTACAAGACAACACAAGTCCACAAATTCATAATAATCTCCTTAATTAGCTGTCATATCCAAATCCAAAATATTAGATGTCATATCCAAATCTAAAAATGCTTCTAAGAGATCATAGTTGTTGCACGCTAGCTACTTCATCATCATAAAACTGCAATATTCCTATATCAAGGAAAAAGACATATTTCAAATTTATAACTCTCACTGTATCAAACAAATTATAATGTATGCACCATATGGTATAATATAAAAGTAACTTCTAATACTAATAACTCAAGCATCATACTGCCCAGGTTCTAGATCCAGATCATTTAAAATAAATATGAGTATCACTGGGATCAAAGCTTTCTGGGATGTGAATTGTAATGTGAAAAAAGTAGTGTTTTATTTTACTTGTTCTTACACGTGGCATAATCACAGATAACATCAGTGCTTATCGAATTAACTGACAAGGATGCAAATATGAAGTGTCCAGATTGAAACTTTTGTATGTCAAATTCAGGGTTTATAAACCCATTTAGGGATGTTAAAAGCATCTACCCGAAATTAAAAATAAATGGGAAAACAAACTAATCAGAGTAAACAGTTGTTGGCACTGTTAATTGGTAAACTACCAGAGCCACTGAGCATGGTAATTGGTTGTTAATTGGTAAACTACCAGAGCCACTGTTAATTGGAAAACAAACTAATCAAATTTAGGGTTTATAAACTCATTTAGGGATGTTAATTGGTTGTTTACCATGTTCAACCAATGAGCGTGGTAAGCTGAGCCGATCGGCTCATGTAAACTGAGCCAATAGCTTAGGTAAACTACCAGATCCACTGGCTCAGTTTACCTAAGCCACTGTAGGCTCAGTTTACCTGAGCCAGTGGCTCGGATAAACTGGGCCATTTACCTGAGCCACTGGCTCGGGTAAACTGGGTCGTTTATCCGAGCCGATGGCTCGAGTAAACTGAGTTGAGTTGCTGGTTTAAACCAGTCACAACAGCTCTGTAGATAACCAGTCTTATCTTCTGGTAAAAAGCATTCTGTGTTCTTCAAAATGCACAAATATGACAGAGAGATCACTCAAATGAAAAAGTAAAACAGTCACAATAGCTCTGTAGATAACCAGTCTTATCTTCAGGTTGCATTTTCTATGGAAGTAAATGAAAGAACTTTGTCCACTAGATTACTGGGTCATCCTAATATCCTATTAATACAACTGAAATAAAAAGTATGACTAACAATCAGTGGCAACCACTTTAGACTATTGTTACCACCTATACACATTTCTTTCTCAAAGGAAAAGGCTTCAGATTTCGAGAGGAACGGTTGATGGTTACAATAATGCAATACAAACATTATTTTTATCATGTAAGGTTTTTTACTTTTATCTTGGGTAGCATATCTTTTTTTTCTCTCATAACCTTTATTCAATTCAAATAGTAAATGAAATTACTTATGGGATCAACACGGCTAGCTGTCATTACGAAAGCCAGAGGTAATCGTAGCCAAAGGTACTAAAAAATAGCCTTTTCCATGCAAAAAATCAATAAAGATTTTATCTTTTTGATTTGTTCGACCAAAATTGATGTTAAATTTATAGAAATTGGTTTGTTTTTGGCAAAAGTACCCAAACCGTTATTGTCAATACCAGCACTTGATTTCTTTTCATCAAAAAAGTCAGGTCAACTAAGGAATTAGGTCATACTTGTGAACATTACCGATGGAGCATCGACATTAAATCATATTATCACAGTCATTTAAAATGATATGTTGTTTACACCAGATCATAAGAAGGCAACTGATGATGAAAGAGCATTAGAGGCATTTATCTGAGCTGATGATGATGAAAGAAAATTTTAGGAGTACAATTTAAACTCACGGTTTTAGTTCTAAGTAAATAGGATTGAGAAGATGATGTTGAGTTGCTGGTTGAGACGTCGAATTCCCAGTTGTGAACAACAACCACTAACCTTCAACCATAAAAAACAAATGCCAGTTAGGACGTGTTTTCTAAAGGAGGCTGAAGATGGTAGCATATAAAAAACAATCCAAGGACAAGTGTAGCTAGAGAAAGAAACATTTGAAGAAATTGCAATTTCACATCTTTTTTAACCATTTTGAATGCACGCGTACACAAATACATACATACATACACCCAAAAAAAGGTTAAATGGACATAGAGATCATTTGTAACGATATTAGATCTTATAGAACTTCTAGTCCTTTCAAATATATTTTTCATATTAAACCGACTGGTAAAATGAGTATTTTTGACTATATTTGTGTGTGTCGAGATGTATCTGTTGCACTGATCTAATAATAGATAGACAACAACTATCATTTTAAACCGACTGGTAAAATTTATCGAGATGTACCTGTTGCACAGTGGTGAACATACTACCATCTACAAGCAACCTCCAGGTCCATGGCCCGTCAAGTATTCTAATTTTTGGTAGTATGCTACTGTTATATTCTTTTTGTTCTTGAGATCAGCAATACACTATTGAGTATGATGAAGCATGACATTGCTCTATTATTTGCTTTTGTTCGACTTAAAACTGAACTATTTTTTTAATTGTTCTAATGGTTAAACATTTTGTTTTTTGACCTAAATATATACATGCATGGGACGATCTAAACATATATGCTTATATATACTATTATTTGAGTATATAGTTTCAATATTTGCTTATCATTGATATGGACATGCGTGGAAGAGAGAGCTAACTAACCAGGCTTTTGGAGTGATACTAAAATTTGGTTTATTGTCACAAATTTAGACTAAAAGGTTACGAAAGATTTGTCAATTTTTTCTTTCGAAAATGAAATGAGTATTATTATTCGTAAATCACCGACAAAATGACAAACAAAACTTAGTTTTCATATGGTCGAAGCAGCATCTGCAGGTTAAGTAGAACTTCTAGTCCTTTCAAATTTTACCAATCGGTTTAAAATGACAACAGGAAAATCAAGCGATAAAGGCATATATGTGCTCAAAACATGTAGATAAATTTTAAAATGATAGCAACTGTGTCCATTTTTCATTGTATGATACGCAAATGCAAGACGATTTATTAAAAGTCTTATTTAAAGAAATATCTAGACAACAAACAAGATGAGAGTCCAGAAAATAAGGAACAACAAACAAATGCAAACCTATTTTACAGAAAATTCTTGGGCTGTATATCAATTGAAAGGTAAATGTAGAGATAAATAAATTCAAATGGGCAAAACTGACGAGTTACATATTTTACAGAAAATTCTTGGCCTGTAAATGAGGCGGCAAATGGGCAAAACTTATGAGTTGAATATTTTACTGAAATTTCTTGCATGAATTCATTGATTCTCTTAGAGTTTTTTTCTTTTATTTATTTATGCTGCTAGAATCTTAATTTTATTTTACTTTTATTTCGTATGGATTCATGTTTGATTTTGTACGACACTTGTAGAATTGATAGAACGTGGAGGAATATTCAAATGAAAAAACAAAAGAAAACTTGCAAGGAAGTCCTTTTAGATCCGACGAGGCAAGTATAAACTTGTAGTACAGAGGTATTGGTGAGGCTCGACTGACATGTATATATTCAATTTGTTTAAGATATCAACCTTAGCAGTATGCAATGTTGATGACTACTGGTTTGCTTATTACTACACTACTATGATCCAATAAAATGATTTTTCATTAATATATGAGGTTTCTGTTCTTCTTGTTCATAATAAATCAAAATTTTATATTTATTCAAAGTAGTATATTTATTCGGTTGAACTTATTAGTTTTGCGATAGGCAAAAAATATTCAATGTTGCTGTAATATTTGGAAATTTTATACCTAAGAATTTACGTGGGGTATAATAAAAATCTATAGTTTCACAAAATTAAACGGTCATACATTATGTTGAGTGAGGCGTGTTTAGCAAAATTAAATGGTTATAGGACTATTTCCACTTCAAAATTTTAAAAAAATGCAGGCTAAAAAAATTGTTGGATAGGAAATGCTCACAAAAAATGCTCCCTTGTATAAGAAAACTACATCCAGTTATAGATGATATAATCAGCTAAGTTATCTCGAACCTCGTCCAACTTCGTTTGGCTATAAGAACCAACTTGTTTAAAGTACTGCAATTAAGAGATTATTTCGAAACATTAAACATATAATTGTTTAACATAAAATATGAAGGAAAAATTAAAATGTTACATCATTTAGATCATTGTTTTGACAGCGGTTTTTTACTATTTCATGCATGTACTTTATCACAAAACATACACAATCTATTGATGCAGACTGTTGAGGACACTACAACAATGTTACAAAATGATCCAGTAATCAGTTTAAGATGAAGTTTTATACCAAACAATATACAATTTTTTTTGTTAGACGAAAACGAATCACCTTAACATTAATCTATTTCAAGTAGACTCCTCGAGTCCTACTGCCGTACTTGTAAGCTTTAAAGGCCCCACATATGCGTCAATTATTTTCTTTGCTGAGAAAGCTTTAAAGTTGATATACCAAGTTTGCTGATCACTGAATACTGCCATGTAAAACATTTGTGTGAAAATGCAAAACGATGAATTTTTTACTCGCCGTAATAAATAAAACTGTGAAAAACAAAGGTCTCCAAAATATGGAAGAAGTAAAATTATATTTTAAAAAATTAGTAATACAACATACATGTTCACTTGAGGCTTAATTCCCAATCTACGTTTGCGTTTGGACTGCGGATCCAAAGCATAAACTTCATTCCTCTCCATCTGAAAAACAAGCAGTACACAATTTTTCTTACATTATAAAAAATTTAAAATCATCAATAAATATGTAAACTAGTTAATTATTAAAAGTTTAATTTTCATACCCTTCATAGTACGGGGCTAAAATTAATCTCTTAGATTGCGACGTATGCCATGTGTTTGTGATATATGTAATAGTTGCGTCTAGATGTTTGCGCACTTGGGAAAGCTTCTGAGGACACATAAACCCAATGGTCTCCACTTCGAGATCATTACACATATGGTTTAACTACCTACACATTATTTAAACATATAATCAACATTATTTATACATTATTTAAACATATATATATTTGTGAAAAAAATATTTACATGATGTAAATCTGCAACCATGATTCATTCAACCATGTCATACTAAGAAATTGGATAATGTCATCTATCGTGATACGGTTTCAACGTCCCCATCATACTTAAATAAATCCTTATTTACTTGAATTTCATTGATGGCATCATCATCGGATGGCGCCTGAACTACCGGGTCATGAAAATATCTATACTTGTCCGTTAAATTTTTGAAGATATCTTCGCCCACGATTGTTTTGCGCTTTGGAGATTCATTTGTCATCGTATTCATGACATTTTCATTAGTCTCAGCGACAAACTCTTTCGCTTTGTTTTTGCTCGCGGAAGGTGGAGCCTGCACACAATGCAGGATATTATGACAATTATTATAAAAAAAACTTGAAATGTCAAAATTTTTTAAGATCTCTTTGTCCACGATTGTTTTTCGCTTTGGAGATTCATTTGTCATCGTATTCATGACATTTTCATTAGTCTCAGCGACACACTCTTTCGCTTTATTTTTGCTCGCGGAAGGTGGAGCCTGCACACAATGCAAGATATTAGGACAATTATTATACAAAACAAACTTGAAATGTCAAAGCTCAACAAACAAAATAACAGAAGTGTTTTATTTACCATATCATTATCTCCTAAAAGCACAAGATTTTTAGGCCATTGAACAAAACTACCAACTGCTTCTCCTATCATAATGTGATGCTTAGTTGGAACGGGATGTGAGGTCCCTACATGAATAGGCTCCACTGCGTCAATCCCAACCTTTACATGATCAAGCAACATTTGTTGGTTGTGGCACTGATCACCGGACCTTGAAGCAGGATGTACCCTGCCATGAGCCACTATGACAATTTTGGAGTTGAAATTCACGGCTAAACGGCATTTCGTTGGTTTCTGAAATGGCACGAAAAAAATAGAATAAGGTCACAAGGTTTCACAAAGTTTTTAATGTATAATTGTTGCATACTTCTAAATTTTGTTTATAGTTTGATGCAGTATTTCTAAAAATTAATGAAACAAAAGGACATATGGTAATATATGTAAAACCTTTTCATGCGGATAACAAGATGATTTGGCAGACGAACCTATTAAATGCACATATATACCTGCAAGTCTGCAAAGGGATCTGTCTCTTGCGTTTTGCTTGTGGATTGTAATTTACCCAACTGTACTGATTGACAACTGCTACGACGACCAGTTGATGGTATGTTGTCGTCAACTATCGCAACGTTGGGCATGTGCATACCCATTCTTCTCAGAATATCAGCAACTTTTTGTTCTACTTTTGCATCCACTATAGCATCTATTTCTTCGGCGATAAGATGTAGTTGATCTGCCGATATTATACCACTTGGACCTTCATTTCTCCTTCCCCTTCCAAAAATATCTTTGATACCGGCCATCCCACCAATTCCTCTAAACCGGCCGGGGTGCTCTTTTGTGTCAAGAGCACGAGTTAAGACATCATCATGTCTATATGGAACCCATGTCCCTTCGGTGGCTTTTTCTCTCAAATCATTCTGTCAAAATAAAGATTTCTCAATAATTTGTTGCTATATTTTGCAAAATAATCAATTGTAACATTGTACAAAAAAATGATATGAATTGGAGATTGTATAATTTCCATCAGCTCCTTTCTTTGATCTTGCCATAACCCAATCAACGCTTCGATCTAAAACAGACCCACTTGGAAGTGTGACTGTGGAATTATGGCATTCGGCTATCCATTTTGCACTCTTCCCGGCATATCCTGCTTGTCCCAAATAATGAGGATGTTCATTGCATGCTCGACTCTTTCTAGCCTTCTCACTTTTTTCCTGTTTTATGACATTAACAAATACAAGGTTATGATTTATCTCCAAAATCTACACATGTTTTTTGATGGATTAGTTAAGAAGGGATATATGACCACAAAAATTGATTACAAAAATGATTTGAATTTAAAGCTACAAATTAAAGATGGGCAAACACGTTTACTACTTAATGACAACATGACGGTGAAGTTTTAAAGATACAAATATACCTTAAATTCTTCAGTTTCACAATTCTCCTTAAATATTTTCCATAGCGCTTGTGCAATACCATCATAAAATTCATACGGCTCTTTATGGTCCTCTGTAAGTTTTCTTGTCTTTGTAATCCACCCGGTAACCAATCTTGATTTGAAATCCTTCCATCACTCATTAACATTTCTTAAAACGATGTCTTTAATTTTGTCATCTGTGGTACTCGGTCTGAGATAATCAAAGAACAATCAACAATTTACTTGCACATTAGACTTTAAAACTTATATATGTTATTATTTACACATTAAAACAAAAACAAGAAACTTTAAAAGTATAATGTAATTATTTAATATGTTTGAAATTTCATAGATACTCTATTTTCTGAAACCAATTTATACATGTGTGATATGCAAAAACTAGTTGTGAAACTGCACAGATACTCATCTATGCTCAAAAAAAAAAACACTTGCCTAAAATATCGGAGTTGTCATTATTTATGCGTGTATATTCGAAACCTATCGAGTTCCCTATTTTAACGTAAAACCTATTTTAACGTATATAAGATTATGTACATGAGAAGTCAAAAATAAGACTATTGCTTATAATTTCCATCTAAAAGCAGTGCACTTAAGGGTTTATTTTTAAATATGTTGTGGTACTGCAGTATTGAAATAATAAACTAAATAAAAACACTGACTTTATAACTTTTTGAAAATGATAAAGAACATGCAAGACTTTAAATCTCTTGAAATTAAATGTGTTTAGAAATCTTCTGATATTAAGGCAATTCGTATATCTGGAAATATGTCAGATTAAAGGCTATTGAATGCTAAAAAAACTCTTGTGCAAGTTTTGGAAAACATTAGACAAAAACTCTTTTAAAGCCAAACCTGAAGTTGTTTTCAACATGCTATTGTACATTATGAAAGTCACAAGTATTTATAATTCTTATTAAATGGCGATAAGTATACAACTAGTTGGCAAGCTAAATATTAGTACCTTAATGTCTTCCCAAATAGTGTCATTAAGCCCCGGAATAACTCCATCCCAATTCTTAATGTTAATATCAATTCTGGATCTACATATTTCGCCCACAAACGCCTTATAAGAATTCACCCATCTTCCAATGGGTTTTCCATTGCCATTCCATTCAATATATTTTGGCTCTTGTGTTCTATATTTCTTTCCAGTTGTCGGTCCTCTTTTCTTCTTTGTAGACATTTGTGAAGCAGAAGAATTAGGTTCTTCATTGTTTGTATGTGGTTCTACCTCCATGTTCCTGTACCAAAGAGACACTATATAAAACTGAAAAGAGAAATCTTAAGTGTTCAGCATATATCATGTGCCTAAATTCTAGATTTGATGCACCTTAATGGTACATTTATAAATTCCAGAACACATCTCGATCAAGATGTTGTATCCGATGCGTCTAACCCTTACCAAAAGGTATGAATTAATTTTCATGTTTATATGAGGAAAAAACAATAATTAACATGGTTGTAATGAAATAATAGTACTGTGATATAGCTATTAGGGGCTCTGGCAACATCATATAGATCTAACCATGAAGAGGTCAGTCAGCATATAGCAAATGTGATGCAATCAAATTGTATGGAGCGATCAATGTGAGCACAGGAAGCATAGATGAGGCTACTATTATTTGAGATTTTCAGTAAATGAAGCATTCCACAGCTGTATATTATTTGTTAGTTTACCTAAACACCATGCACAAATGTATATTCTTTCCAGCATACCTGAGCCTATGGCTCAGTTTACCGGTGCCTTCCAGCATAATTAGTTTTAAACGACATATATTCAAATTGATAAGCCTTTATCTTGGTAGTAGATCCAGTGATCTCAAGTTCTAAACTTAAAAAAATGCTAACATGAGGTTACATTTTATGGACACACAGTAAAATGTTGAAATACATGTTATATGTGGTACAGTTTGCTTTGAATATGTAAGCCTACTGTTACAAAGAATTATACAAATACATTGAGAATAAAGTCACGGGATGTGCTTGCAATAGAATACGAATCTTATGTGTTGATCGTTAATTTATTAGTAAGACTATTTAGATGACAACTGAACAATATTGCATGATTATTATTGCATTTATTTAGACTAATTCATATATAATCCTGTCTGAAATGACAAAGTAGTTTTGCATCTTTACATAATTTTTACAAGAGTAAATTCAAAACAGCAAAGACATATTGTATAGAATTTGATACTCAACCTAATTCCAACCTAGGAGTCAAAACAACAAACCTATGCAGTAGAACTTTCGACCTTAATAGTCTAATAATTTGATACGTACATGGGTAATAGAGTCAAGATATGTGAAATGAATATAGGCTCAAAAGAAAGTAACTACCCGAGCAAGCACTATTGCTTATCCCCCTACACAACTTCAAAAACTACCATAAAACATGACATTACATGAAAATTGTTTTATTCCACTAGATGCAAAGCACTGACACATGTTCGAAGAGTGCACCGATATTGTACAAAGAGGTTTGGCCAGGCAATAATGGAACAGAAAAACACGTTCGCAGTTTTTGATAATGGAGCAAAAATGCAGACAACGCAAAACTAATCAGAGCCTGTTAATAAAAAAAAAAAAAACTAATCCCTATAAGATAGTATACTTACTCATAGCCTGGACAAACAACCGCCTGACTGTAATAACGAAGTTCATAACCAAGTTACTAGATGCATATATGTTGCTTTATAGGAAGATTTTACAGGTAAATAAGAGCAATTATGATTTGTTGTCTTTGATTTCTGATTAAAGATAATTTTACCTCAATCGTACTATAAGTGAAGTCGGGTTTAACATATTTAGCTTGCTCTGTCGGCCCATACAACACTTATAAATAGCAATATAACTAAAAACTGCAATGTATCAAAAATAAATTGGGATTAAAAGAATGTTAACAATGAGAATATAATCTTTTTCTTTTTTCGCCCTGTATAATTTTTCATGAATGGTATGCTCCACTTTATATTTATTCATGAATGGTATGCTCCACAGTATTTAGTTAGGTATTAAAAAAAACCTTTGTTGTTCTTAATTTGTGCTACAAAACCCTGAGCATCAAACAATTTAGTATTTACATACTTATATATGGTCGACCTGAATGCTGCAATCTACTGTATTAATAATAATTTAGGTTTTCTTAGCCATATTTATGAGGAGAAAAAAAAGAAGAAGCTAGAGATTGGGAATCATAGACGACAATTACGAACTCAGCCAAAAAAACATAAATTAAATTTCCGGATGACTTAAGAAAATTATCTTCACTAGCAATAAAGACAAAATTCATGCACAACATTTGGACCATGGATTCATGTAATGCGCAGCACACTACAGGACAAATTGGCTATAGCGACCATTGTGAACCAATAACGGCCACCACTAGCCGACACCATAGGCCAAATCATTTTAATATATCGATCAAAAGAAAGTGACAGCTATAATTATGCTTCTAATGACTCTAGCGACAGGCTGAGAGAGTGAGTTTATAATGAGAAGGACATGAGCATGGACATCTCCGTGTGCTCATCCTATCATAATGACAGACAAGCATGGACTACAGAGCAGGCCAAATATGTCGAATCAATTGTTCTTTAACACATCAATATATCAAGATTTTGATCAAGAAGTGAAAAATCATCACAAAAAACTAAAATAGTGCCTTACTACTGAACTCATCGAATTATATCACCATTGTTTAAGCCCATTTGATTGCAATATATATGTGTGTGTCATTCATTTTTTTTTAAGCCTGACCATGTTCATCGTGGCTATCTTGCAAAATCACAAAACCAGTCGATTGAGAATTTACATGTAAAGTTTGTATTTTTGAAGTTGTTACATGAAAAATTATTGTGACAGTGAATCTATAAATGAGATCTATTTTTTTCTTACACTATAAAACGCAAATCAGTTTGCAATTTTATGGTAAAAGCTGCAAGTTAACTTGCGCTTTTACAGATGTTTTACAAAATTAAAGAAGTCTAAAGTTTTTTATTCATAAATAATTTTAGTTAATATTTAAGTATAATGTTAGCAAGCAACTGTATTTTTTCACCATTATTGAATTTAATATTTTTTCTAAAAACTGTAGCTTATTATGCATTTTCTATCAGAAAAAATAAAGAATACCTTGTATTTTCCTTTGTTTCAAAAATAAATATCTAATTTACAAAATTATTGGCAAGTGCTTTTCCTACAACAACATTAAAAACAAAACCTATAGCCTTTTTCTTGATTTAAATTTGTTAATGTATTCACAACGGGTAGAATAGGGAAGACTTCTCAGAACCTATGAACAACGAGTAGTTGATCCTAAAATCATGCATGTATCCTGCTCTAAAAAACATCAGTTCAAAGCTTCTGGATAAAGCCTTCATGCAATAGAAACATGGATGCATGCATTCAGCAATGAATGAATGACCTAACAAAAACCATTCAAAGTTGGTCTAAGAACACTTTTTTTAAACTGGAAAATTGACTAAACAGAAACCATTCAGACAATAATACAAGTGTTACTTGTTTTCAGAAAATAGCTTATCAAGATCACTCTTGTTCCTCAAATCTCCCTGTAAAAGAAACTAGATTCAGACAAATTCCTTCTAAGAAAGGAACAAATCCCTAAACAGAAAATGGGAGTTGCGTAAATCTAAGACCAATCAACGGACCTCCATTTTTTTGGGTGTAAGGACAATAGGGGGTTCAATTCCTTTGTCTCCTTCTATCTGTTCCATGGGTTACAATAATCTCAGTTATAGATATAACAGTGTCTGTAATTCATCAATTATGATGGATCCCACCAATTCATCAATTTTTTCACAATGAGTAATTGAGATTTGTCGACATATTTAAAGGGTATAGAGCTGAATCGTAAACACGCAAATGACACTTTTAGATAAATACGACAACAAACTATCGAAGAATATTAATACACAAGCAACCGCCTGACTGTAATAACGAAGTTCATAACCTAGGAGTCAAAACAACAAACCTATGCAGTAGAACTTTCCACCTTAATAGTCTAATAATTTGATACGTACATGGGTAATAGAGTCAAGATGTTTTACTTGATATGTGAAATGAATATAGGCTCAAAAGAAAGTAACTACCCGAGCAAGCGCTATTGCTTATCCTCCTGCACAACTTCAAAAACTACCATAAAACATGACATTACATGAGTTCATAACATACGTACATGAGTCCAGAAAAATAAACCACCTTATTAAAATGAATTCAAATTAGCTCAAATTATTAAAATGAAACTTACAAACATGTACTTAAACTGAGTAAGTTTGGTCTTTGATTTCATGAGCTTGTAACATAAGTGAAAATTCCTTTTCAATTGAAAAAAAAACAACTACTCTTCAACATGATTGTAATCCGCTATCCAAACTCCTTCATTATGATCAGAACGTGCATAGTTTGCATTTAAATCAACTTCTTATTAGTGTGAACTTACGCCGGCGGAGAAAAGTGGATTCTCATCAAATTGATTATACTCTTCTTCATCTATTACATCACCAATTCCAACAATGCGCCTTTTACCAGGAAGTACAACAGACCACTTATGATCAGTGGGGTCGGTTACGTAAAAAACTTGTTTTGCTTGAGATGCCAAGATGAGTGGATCATTACCATGACTCACTAGATCAAAGTCAACAAGTGTGAACCAATGGGTATCCACTTGCACAGCACGATGGTTATCAGCCCATTTACATTGAAATAGAGGGATCGTGAAGTCTTTGTATTTAAGCTCCCAAATATTTTCAATTATCCCGTAATATGACATTGTCACATTTATTGGTCTGCTATCTTTAGCACTAGCAAATTCTCTTGAAGATGCCACAACACTAACTCCACTATTTTGCATTTTACTCTTTTCATCCTAACGCTTCGTATAAAAGACATACCCATTAATATCATATCCTTCACAAGAGCTGACTAAACGCCGAGGCCCATATGCCAACCATCTTGTTGAATCGGAAATACCATGATTTATTTTAGTTATCTGAGTCATTACCCTTTCACTAAACCAGTCAATGAAGGATTGATTGTATTCATTTATTAACCACCTTTGGGTCTTTGAAGGATTCTCATATCTTAGAGTTGTCATGTGTTCCTCCAAGTAAGGATGAACCTCACTGAGGTATTGTAAAACAAGTAAGTGGGCTTTTTGCATCATTTCATTACCAATGTTAATCAATTTTGACCCAATTGTGCCTTGACCATCAAGTCGTCCATCATGCCTAGACTTTTGAAGTCCAACGGGTTCAACACCATCTAAGTATTGAGTGACAAACTCAATAACCTCTTAAGCTATAGTACCTTCTACGATACTCGCTTTGGGTCTATATCTATTCTTTGTTTTCCTTTTTAAAGTTCCCATGTGCGTTTCAAACGGATACATATATCTCATAAACACAGGACCATATATCTTGATTTCTCTGACTAGATGAACCACCAATTGCACCATAACATCAAAAAATGAAGGAGGAAAATACATCTCAAATCGGCATAAAGTAATAATAACGTCATCTTGTTGATCATCCAACATATGAGGATCAACCATCTTACTACAAATTGTATTAAAAAAGAAACAAAGTTTAGTAATAACATGTCTAACATGTTTGGGCAGTATACCTCTAATTGCAACAGGTAACAAATGTTGCATTAACACGTGGCAGTCGTGAGACTTCATGCCCGTCAATTTTAAATCCTCATTGATACACGACTGCTAATATTCGAAGAATAACCTGTTGGAATCTTAACACCACGAAGACACTCACAAAAACTAATTTTCTCTTTTTTGGACAATGTGTGACAAGTGTAACAACCCGTATTTCAATAACATGTTAAAACGAGAATCAAGGCAGAATTTAATTTTAAATTCTGAATCAAGTAAAACGGGCTATGCCATTGCGTTCGTCTCGGAAAAATACGCGAAATAGAGTCCGAGTTTTCGAAAATCGGGGTCCGTATGACCCGGTTAAGGCCCAAAGAAGTTTTCGGGAAATTTGAATTTCGAAACATGCAGAAATGGGGCCAGGCGGGAAAATTCCCGCCCAGACATGTCGACAGGCATGTCGACAGGCATGTCGACATGCATGTCGACAGGGCTGTCGACTTGCCCTGTCGGCTGATTCTGGTCTGGTGCACCTATTTTCTATCTTGGTTAGGTTTTTGGGCCTGGTTTGAAATCTGACGGTTCAGGTTGGTCCTAGGGTTAATCTAAGGGCCTAAAACTATCCTAATCTCTATAAAAAGACCCTAAACCTACCCCTAAACCCTCATTATTCACTCATGTAACTAAACTATGGCCAAATTTCTACTCTCATGGCCTCCATCTCAAATCCCTAGAGCCTATGCACTCAAATCAAGTTCAAATCAAAAGGTGCAAGCTTGCTACACCAAATCAAGGCCAAATCAACATTGCTATGCGAGTTCCATGACGATTCTTCTACAAAGGAGGCACCTTTCTTAGCCAAGATGATTCATGCTCCTTTCCCTAGGCCTAACTATGTAAGTTCTAGCTACTTTTAGATGGAAACGGTAGTTTTGATAATGACATGGGATAAAATGAAGCTAAACATGATTATGCGAACCTATATGAACCTTACCTTGCCTCTTGTGTTCATGTTTATGATTTTAGGCTATGTGAGTGACTTAATCATGCCTCTCATGCTATGCATAACCTAGTTTAACTTGCAAGTTTGGATCTTTATGCATGAAATGCTAGCATGAACCTTTAGGAACCACTTTACTTGTGAAACATTGGCTAAGACAAGATTTTGGGGCTTATGCATGTTTATGAACCCAAACCCCTTATGCTAACATGCAAGTTTGTGGCCAAATCCTTTATGAGATTATGCATGCTCGTGGCCAATCCCCTCTTTTAAGTTGTGCATGTTTATGGCCAAACCCTTTTTGATAATATGCATGTTTGTGGCCAAATTACCTTATGACACTATGCATGTTTATGGCTAATCCCTTTATGATGTTATGCATGTGGAAGCCAATCCCTTTTTGGCATCATGCATGTTTTGAGACCAATATGTGACATAGTATTCTTACTATGTTGACTCGCTTTGCTTGCGTTGGGAAAACACGATTTTTGGGTAGTTAGATAAACATGAACATGTCGTGAAATCTTAACTTGATTACGACATGTGTTTATACTTGAAAATATGACTTGAAAGATAACATGGAAGTTGACATGTAAATATGCATAAAAACAGGGGCTTGGGAATTTACCTATTAAGTTAGGTCTACCCATTGGGAATTTACCTATTAAGTTAGGTCTACCCAATTGCTTGAAAACTTGACCATAAACATGACACTAGGCTAAACATGAAAGTGGCCAACTCGAGGTTGGGTTGAGTTTGCAACGTAAAACTACCCGGAACCGACCGGCCTAACTAGTAGTTGCAAACAATAGGACCCAATGTGAGAAGTTGGTCATGTCGCGCTTAAGACCCGAGGTTAGACTAGGTTGTGGTGTAAATCTACCCGGACCCGCCCGGCTTAACTAGTAACCACAACAAGGTCTAATGTGAGAGGTTGAGGGTGCATTAATTAAATTAATGCCACATAATAGGGTTAAGTTAATTTGATGAATGAGGCTTAACCAAATATGATATGGACAAATGGGTTAAGTAATTTGATTAGGCTAATGATACTTAACAAAACATGATAAGCTTGGGTAGGTTAAGTAACTTGATTTGCCTAATGACACTTGACCATTTTTATACGACTAGTGGACGGGATTAAGTTAACCAACACTTAATCAATCCAACACGATAACGTGATAAGGTTAAGTAAATTTTCTTAATGACACTTAACCGTATAATACAGTTAATGGATGGGGTTAAGATTAGGCTTAACTAATCTAAACATGGTAATCGGATGGGGTTAAGTTAGCCTAGACTTAATTAATGCAACTTGGTAATTTAATGGGGTTAAGTTAAACACTTAACTAATTTAACACGATGATTTGATGAGGTTAAGTGACCTATACTTAACCAATCTAACTCGTTAATTTGATGAGGTTAAGTTAATCTATACTTAACCAATCTAACGTGAAAACATGATAAGGCTAAGTCACGAATCACTTGAATACGCTTGACCGATTTGATGACAAGGTCAAGTTAATTTATATAATTAACCAATCTAAAATGATAATTAGACGAGGTTAAGTCATGGATTCCTTGATATACTTAACCAACTTGACACATGGTTTGTAGGGTTAAGTCTTGGACTTGTATACTTAGCCAATTTTGACATGGTTTGTAGACGGGCTAGGTTATGAACTTAAGTGACACTTATAACCCATTAGATAAACCCTAATTCGGAGGATTAGGTAAATAACCATAGTTAACAAGGATTATGGAAATAAGGCTAAGTGGTAAACCTTAGTTAAGGGAAACTAAGTAATAATTCTTAGTCAAGTAAATTTGGACCATTTCTTAGATAGATTAGTAACCCGATACGTTAGGTCAACGTTTAAGTATGCGTGTAGGAGCAGGCTATCTGATTTAGATAAAGGCTCCAACGAACTGGGTAACGAAGCAGCGGCTTCGGGGAACGTGAGGATATTCTTGGGTTCCCTCTGTGAGCTGCCAGGTCATTATACTAGGCTCACGAGAGGTTGAGGTCTGCGGTAGAAGAACCAAGAATATGCCTTGGTTGCTATGCGAGCGACCTAAAGACTGGGGTGGATAGCAGTGAGTCGACGAATACATAAGGTGCCCGAGATAGCAAGTTCGTCGATCATCTACCATCTTGAGTCAAGCTTGTACGTACGGAAAGGCAGGGAACACCCAACAGACCATGATTTGCTATCTAATTATGGGTGAGGTAGGCCGTAGGATGTGGGCTGGCCGGAGTGTAGTTCTCATGCAAGATTTTCTCTTGTGTTGCCTTTCACTAGTTGAGGGAGGGGTCTCGTGGGACCATAGCCACGTGTAGAAAAGCAGACCTTAGTATCTGCATCGGCAGATAAATCTAAAGCTCCCGACCGAGTCCTGTATTTCTTGGTTTGCCCTGTGACAGGACTCGGATGGCACGATGTGATACATGTGCATAAAGTTATAGAAAAACGATTCACGATGAATGCGTGGGAAAAAGGGCGCGGTTGAGGGTTAGCGTAATCCCTAGTGGCCTAGGTGGTTTAACCCAAACTGAAATACGAAAGCGTGCAATAGGTAAGCGTAATCCCTAGTGGTGCTAGGTGGCGTAAGTCCCAGTAGTTCAAACGATGATTCATATGGAAGAGCCTAGCTAGAACAAGGGTGACAGTCCAAACGACTTCAAGGATAATACGACATGAGGAAGCCCGTACGAGGTACGGCAAAGGACTGAACTTATATACATGGAAAGAAACATATGATTTGAGTAACCTATATATGTGATATATTAGGTTGACATGGACCATTACACGACTTTGAGCAAGGGACGTTCATGGTTAACACATGACGCGGGTAGGGATACTAGTACGAGAGGTGCAGAGCAAATATACATGTTAGAACTAGGAAGAATATACATAATAGATACCGTGGGATGTTAGACGGGGTAGATACCTTGGGATAATGTACTCGTTAGAAATCTGACGATGTGATACCTTGACTTATCATAACACCGTAGTTTATCATGATACCTTAGTTTACTTTGCCACAGTAGTTCAACCGGCTATCCTGGTTTATCTATCTTGTAGTTATCCTTATGTTTACTTTCAGTTTATGCATGTCATGTTACCTTTACCTGTTTTTATACTGGAAGTAGATAGGACTTACTCAGTCTTTTTGACTGACCCGTTTTGTTTCGCCTCTTTTCTTCCGTTTCCCCCCCCCCCCCCAGGTTTCAGGGAGGAAACAATGCTGTTTAGTTCGGACTTCTTCCGCTTGAAGGTCATCATGGATGGCTTGGACTTCTCTTGGCTATGGCTACTTTACTGTTTTACTTGGGGAATAATTTATTAAAAAGTCTTTATGCTTCTTTACTATTGCAAGACAGGTTTTGATGTACTCTGATGTAAAAGGCTTTAGACCTTATTTATTCATGTTATGAAAGTTTGGTTTTACTTCCGCTATTTATATATGTTCTGTCTTGTGATATTTCTGTGCATGTTTACCAATAATGCCCCTCTAAAGCTAGTGCATTCCTTTGCGAGTGACCCTAGCGGAGGCGGGGTGTTACATTTGGTATCAGAGCAGAAGGTTACTAGACTGGGCAAAAGTTTTAAAGACCTTCTGAAATTTTTTTGAAAAACCGTTTACAAAGAAGCATTTTTCAAGAAATTTTTTTTTTAAAAAGAAAAAGGCTATTCCCCAAAGGCCATTAGCATCATCCTTGTTTCCTTGATTTAATCTCTTTTCCTTTCTTTCCTCCATCTGTAGTCACAGTGGTTTTGACTGTGACTAGTCTTTCTAGCTGCGTAAGTGTTTCCCGTACGATGGAGGTGGTTCTCGAGAGACCGTTGCAGAGTTATGCATGAAAGGATAGTAAGAACAAGGATAAAGGATACGAGCTCAGGGATAAGCAACATGTTGGTATGGCTGAGTCCTAAAAGGAGGGAGAAAGATGAACAATGAAACCCATGACGAGAGGGTACCTTTGGCATAGTGAAACGGGATAGATAGTTAAGTATCATGGGACAAGGACAAGATCATTGGGAGGGCAATAGTATGCTCTCATTTCTAGGGTACCTCAGAAGGAGGGTAACAATCTTGTTAAAGGTTTAGCTTTTCTTCTCTATCATCATGTCGGGACTTTGTTTTGATCACCGCATCTTTTAAGTCCGCTTCGATAGTTGAGTCTCTGCACCTTAAGTACTAGCGTAATAGAGAATCCCATTTCTGTCTCAAAGTCCTATTGGAGAATCAGTCCATTTATACATGACTTGTTTGGATTTGGGAATGTTTATGCCAAGTGTTGAGTTTGGAAATAATGCTTATGTTTATAAGCTATGGATGGATTCTAGGGATGAAGTGGTTATCCAGTAGGGGGTGCCACTCTCGGTTTTGATAGGAGAGTAGTTAGACCTTTTGACTAGCCTTGGTAATGCCCTCGAAGTACCGAGTAACCTTTTTGAGGTTCCGTCATGACTAGTTACTTAGAATCCCTTGATGCCTTTATTGGAAATTTGAAGCCCGATCGAGTGGTGTTCGCCGATAAGACGGATGGTTTACTTCACTTATGCGTGGGTTATAGAAATCACCCTAGTAAGTGCGCTTGATAACCTGGTTGGCATCTGTTTACTTTCAAGAGAAAGTTCTTCTACGTGGAATACCTTGTGGTACAAGGTCCGAGATTCACTAGTGAATTTTGGAAAGCTTGCATGAGATCATGAGTACGTAGTCATGTTTGCGCCAAGTATTCTAGAAAAAGGATAAGTGCAAGTGGAACGAGAGGCGACGAAGAAATGAGTTTCAGCTCATGTTATGGAAGCAGGAAATAAGAAGCTACGAAATCGCGAAGTTAAAGGGCGGTCAAGGCACAATGGAAGTAAGCCCGAGGAAATACGACTTTGATGGTCAAAGACTAGATACGCGCATGATATCTCCTTTTGGGAGTATATCCTTGATCCCTGTTTCTGTAGAGCTTACTTGTAGGCTATCTTTTGTGGACATCCTCTCGGTCCTATTTTCTGTTACAAACCCCGTAAGGAGTTTGTCTTGTTTATCTTCTCGACCCTGTTTCAAGGAATCTTAGGTAGAACCCTATGGATGTAAACATGTATTTGAAACATGTTATGGTTGATATGGTTGCAAATGGTTGCAAGTGGTTGCTCGTGGATGCGCGAATTTACATTAGATATTAGCTCGACTCGGTCACATTTCATATTGCATATGCACGAGTATTTATACTTTTTTATGGATGAAATTGAATGTGTTATCATGCGGATGTTGCATATGGTTGAATGTTTGTGCACGCATATAGTGTATATGATTAGGACTATTTGCATACATGATGGATTCATAGCACTAAACATATTTTTGCATTCAAAAGATTTTTCAGGCCTGATCATTAGCATTAGCTAAGGAACATGTACACACACGTTTTGCATACATTCATAAAGCATTAGGAGTCGTCTAAGGACAATGGTTGCTTGTGGATGATGGTTTGAGTAGATGGATGATGGATGGTAGGATATGTTCTTCCTAACTTAGAGATTTCGGGGACGAAATCCTAAAAGGTGGGGAGAATGTAACAACCCGTATTTCAATAACATGTTAAAACGAGAATCAAGGCAGAATTTAATTTTAAATTTTGAATCAAGTAAAACGGGCTATGCCATTGCGTTCGTCTCGGAAAAATACGCGAAATAGAGTCCGAGTTTTCGAAAATCGGGGTCCGTATGACCCGGTTAAGGCCTAAAGAAGTTTTCGGGAAATTTGAATTTCAAAACATGCAGAAATGGGGCCAGGCGGGAAAATTCCCGCCCAGACATGTCGACAGGCATGTCGACAGGCATGTCGACAGGCATGTCGACATGCATGTCGACAGGCATGTCGACAGGCATGTCGACAGGGCTGTCGACTTGCCCTGTCGGCTGATTCTGGTCTGGTGCACCTATTTTCTATCTTGGCTAGGTTTTTGGGCCTGGTTTGAAATCTGACGGTTCAGGTTGGTCCTAGGGTTAATCTAAGGGCCTAAAACTATCCTAATCTCTATAAAAAGACCCTAAACCTACCCCTAAACCCTCATTATTCACTCATGTAACTAAACTATGGCCAAATTTCTACTCTCATGGCCTCCATCTCAAATCCCTAGAGCCTATGCACTCAAATCAAGTTCAAATCAAAAGGTGCAAGCTTGCTACACCAAATCAAGGCCAAATCAACATTGCTATGCGAGTTCCATGACGATTCTTCTACAAAGGAGGCACCTTTCTTAGCCAAGATGATTCATGCTCCTTTCCCTAGGCCTAACTATGTAAGTTCTAGCTACTTTTAGATGGAAACGGTAGTTTTGATAATGACATGGGATAAAATGAGGCTAAACATGATTATGCGAACCTATTTGAACCTTACCTTGCCTCTTGTGTTCATGTTTATGATTTTAGGCTATGTGAGTGACTTAATCATGCCTCTCATGCTATGCATAACCTAGTTTAACTTGCAAGTTTGGATCTTTATGCATGAAATGCTAGCATGAACCTTTAGGAACCACTTTACTTGTGAAACATTGGCTAAGACAAGATTTTGGGGCTTATGCATGTTTATGAACCCAAACCCCTTATGCTAACATGCAAGTTTGTGGCCAAATCCTTTATGAGATTATGCATGCTCGTGGCCAATCCCCTCTTTTAAGTTGTGCATGTTTATGGCCAAACCCTTTTTGATAATATGCATGTTTGTGGCCAAATTACCTTATGACACTATGCATGTTTATGGCTAATCCCTTTATGATGTTATGCATGTGGAAGCCAATCCCTTTTTGGCATCATGCATGTTTTGAGACCAATATGTGACATAGTATTCTTACTATGTTGACTCGCTTTGCTTGCGTTGGGAAAACACGATTTTTGGGTAGTTAGATAAACATGAACATGTCGTGAAATCTTAACTTGATTACGACATGTGTTTATACTTGAAAATATGACTTGAAAGATAACATGGAAGTTGACATGTAAATATGCATAAAAACAGGGGCTTGGGAATTTACCTATTAAGTTAGGTCTACCCATTGGGAATTTACCTATTAAGTTAGGTCTACCCAATTGCTTGAAAACTTGACCATAAACATGACACTAGGCTAAACATGAAAGTGGCCAACTCGAGGTTGGGTTGAGTTTGCAACGTAAAACTACCCGGAACCGACCGGCCTAACTAGTAGTTGCAAACAATAGGACCCAATGTGAGAAGTTGGTCATGTCGCGCTTAAGACCCGAGGTTAGACTAGGTTGTGGTGTAAATCTACCCGGACCCGCCCGGCTTAACTAGTAACCACAACAAGGTCTAATGTGAGAGGTTGAGGGTGCATTAATTAAATTAATGCCACATAATAGGGTTAAGTTAATTTGATGAATGAGGCTTAACCAAATATGATATGGACAAATGGGTTAAGTAATTTGATTAGGCTAATGATACTTAACAAAACATGATAAGCTTGGGTAGGTTAAGTAACTTGATTTGCCTAATGACACTTGACCATTTTTATACGACTAGTGGACGGGATTAAGTTAACCAACACTTAATCAATCCAACACGATAACGTGATAAGGTTAAGTAAATTTTCTTAATGACACTTAACCGTATAATACAGTTAATGGATGGGGTTAAGATTAGGCTTAACTAATCTAAACATGGTAATCGGATGGGGTTAAGTTAGCCTAGACTTAATTAATCCAACTTGGTAATTTAATGGGGTTAAGTTAAACACTTAACTAATTTAACACGATGATTTGATGAGGTTAAGTGACCTATACTTAACCAATCTAACTCGTTAATTTGATGAGGTTAAGTTAATCTATACTTAACCAATCTAACGTGAAAACAAGATAAGGCTAAGTCACGAATCACTTGAATACGCTTGACCGATTTGATGACAAGGTCAAGTTAATTTATATAATTAACCAATCTAAAATGATAATTAGACGAGGTTAAGTCATGGATTCCTTGATATACTTAACCAACTTGACACATGGTTTGTAGGGTTAAGTCTTGGACTTGTATACTTAGCCAATTTTGACATGGTTTGTAGACGGGCTAGGTTATGAACTTAAGTGACACTTATAACCCATTAGATAAACCCTAATTCGGAGGATTAGGTAAATAACCATAGTTAACAAGGATTATGGAAATAAGGCTAAGTGGTAAACCTTAGTTAAGGGAAACTAAGTAATAATTCTTAGTCAAGGAAATTTGGACCATTTCTTAGATAGATTAGTAACCCGATACGTTAGGTCAACGTTTAAGTATGCGTGTAGGAGCAGGCTATCTGATTTAGATAAAGGCTCCAACGAACTGGGTAACGAAGCAGCGGCTTCGGGGAACGTGAGGATATTCTTGGGATCCCTCTGTGAGCTGCCAGGTCATTATACTAGGCTCACGAGAGGTTGAGGTCTGCGGTAGAAGAACCAAGAATATGCCTTGGTTGCTATGCGAGCGACCTAAAGACTGGGGTGGATAGCAGTGAGTCGACGAATACATAAGGTGCCCGAGATAGCAAGTTCTTCGATCATCTACCATCTTGAGTCAAGCGTGTACGTACAGAAAGGCAGGGAACACCTAACAGACCATGATTTGCTATCTAATTATGGGTGAGGTAGGCCGTAGGATGTGGGCTGGCCGGAGTGTAGTTCTCATGCAAGATTTTCTCTTGTGTTGCCTTTCACTAGTTGAGGGAGGGGTCTCGTGGGACCATAGCCACGTGTAGAAAAGCAGACCTTAGTATCTGCATCGGCAGATAAATCTAAAGCTCCCGACCGAGTCCTGTATTTCTTGGTTTGCCCTGTGACAGGACTCGGATGGCACGATGTGATACATGTGCATAAAGTTATAGAAAAACGATTCACGATGAATGCGTGGGAAAAAGGGCGCGGTTGAGGGTTAGCGTAATCCCTAGTGGCCTAGGTGGTTTAACCCAAACCGAAATACGAAAGCGTGCAATAGGTAAGCGTAATCCCTAGTGGTGCTAGGTGGCATAAGTCCCAGTAGTTCAAACGATGATTCATATGGAAGAGCCTAGCTAGAACAAGGGTGACAGTCCAAACGACTTCAAGGATAATACGACATGAGGAAGCCCGTACGAGGTACGGCAAAGGACTGAACTTATATACATGGAAAGAAACATATGATTTGAGTAACCTATATATGTGATATATTAGGTTGACATGGACCATTACACGACTTTGAGCAAGGGACGTTCATGGTTAACACATGACGCGGGTAGGGATACTAGTACGAGAGGTGCAGAGCAAATATACATGTTAGAACTAGGAAGAATATACATAATAGATACCGTGGGATGTTAGACGGGGTAGATACCTTGGGATAATGTACTCGTTAGAAATCTGACGATGTGATACCTTGACTTATCATAACACCGTAGTTTATCATGATACCTTAGTTTACTTTGCCACAGTAGTTCAACCGGCTATCCTGGTTTATCTATCTTGTAGTTATCCTTATGTTTACTTTCAGTTTATGCATGTCATGTTACCTTTACCTGTTTTTATACTGGAAGTAGATAGGACTTACTCAGTCTTTTTGACTGACCCGTTTTGTTTCGCCTCTTTTCTTCCGTTCCCCCCCCCCCCGGTTTCAGGGAGGAAACAATGCTGTTTAGTTCGGACTTCTTCCGCTTGAAGGTCATCATGGATGGCTTGGACTTCTCTTGGCTATGGCTACTTTACTGTTTTACTTGGGGAATAATTTATTAAAAAGTATTTATGCTTCTTTACTATTGCAAGACAGGTTTTGATGTACTCTGATGTAAAAGGCTTTAGACCTTATTTATTCATGTTATGAAAGTTTGGTTTTACTTCCGCTATTTATATATGTTCTGTCTTGTGATATTTCTGTGCATGTTTACCAATAATGCCCCTCTAAAGCTAGTGCATTCCTTTGCGAGTGACCCTAGCGGAGGCGGGGTGTTACAACAAGCATGAGGCAAATAAACACGTTTACCCTTTTCTACTGGTGCCAACTCCTTTCGAATACCCTTTTTCAACATATCTCGTATAGATTTCTCACCATCCTATGTCTTACCAGGTATATTCAGCAACGTCCCAATGATACTGTCACAAATATTTTTTTTCAATATGCATTACATCTAGACAATGTCTAACTTGTAAGTGTCTCCAATACGGAAGTTCCCAAAATATAGATTTTTCTTCTACGAGCTTTCTACAAGCAGAAAGGCTTTTCCAAATACATTTTCAGTATTCTTGACCCGTTCATAAACATCATTTCCTGTTAATGGCAAAGGAGCAACTCTATTTTCTACCTCTCCATTGAAAGGTTTCTTCTTTTTACGATAATGGTAATTGATAGGGAGAAATCTACAATGATGCATATACACGTTTTTCTTGCAAAAATGCAAACATTCAACAACCATATTATCCTGACAAATTGGACATGCTTTAGCACCTTTTGTACTATAGCCAGATAAGTTACCATATGCGGGAAAATCATTTTTGGTGCACAAAACCATGGCGCGCAATGTGAAATAACTTTTGCTGTATGCATCAAACATTTGCACACCTTCTTCCCACAAATGTTCTAGATCATCAATGAGAGGAGCTAAATAAACATCAATGTCATTCCCTAGCTGTCGTGGTCCCGAGATAAGAAGAGACAACATTATGTATTTGCGCTTCACACTCAAATAAGGTGGAAGATTGTAAATCACCAAAAGAACAGGCCATGTACTATGTTGACTACTAAGGTTACCAAATGGGTTTATGCCATCCGTGCAAAGACCAAGTCTAAGATTTCTATTTTCTTTGCCAAAACTAGGATGCATTGTATCAGTGTTTCTCCACTGTGGAGAATTGGCTGGATGCCTTAGAAACCCATAATCCTTCTTCGTATCTACATGTCATCTCAAATTTTTTGCATTATCCTTATTTGCAAATAAGCATTTAAACCTTGGTATAATGGGCAAATACCATAACACCTATGTTGGAGGTCCTTTCTTACCTGAGTCATTACGAACATTTCCTCGTGCCTTGTAACGGGATAATCCACATTTTGGACACTGATGCAAGCTTTCATATTCATTTCGATATAATGTACAATCATTTGGGCATGCACGTATCTTTTTGTATCCTATGCCAGTTGGACACATAATCTTCTTAGCCTCATAATTAGAAATAGGAAGCTCGTTACCTTCTGGAAGCATGTCTTTCAAAGTTCCAACATTGACGTAAAATTTTTATCACTCCACCCATATTTTGCCTTTAGATTAAAAAGCTTGAGCACAACAGACAACATTGTATACTTATCACAAGCGGGAAACAAAGGCTTCTCATCATCAATTAATTATTTTTCATATAACTTTGGCTCTTCCATCAATTATTCTTCAACATCACAAAAACATCTCATGAAGTCGTTCATTCTCAATATCCTCATCATTCACCTCATTATCCACATTATCTCCCATGTCATTATTAATGTTCTCATGATTACTAGAATTAGTTCTATTGAGTATGCTTTCACCATGCCATATCCATCGTGTATAATTCTGCTTAAATCCATTACGAACTATGTGATCCTTAATTCGATCTACATTACGAAACCTCTTTGTATTTTTGCAAAGTCTGCAATGACATAAAATAGTTTCTTCCCTTCTTCTGGATCGATTGTTCAACAAATAGTATAACTCGTTAATCTTAGTTAAGAATTCAGCATCGCTACGTTTCACATTGTACATCCAACTACGATCCATGAGCAAACGCCAGAGACACACTACATAAGAAAAACAAATATTAAGTGTTTCACATTAAACTAGCTTTCAAACAATGTTATCTACCTCAGAAAAGCTATAAACTCTTAAATCCTGTCAAACTTCAAGACTTAATTCAATATATACTCATCTTCGTATTCATGAAAAAATACTTTACAAATAAAAAGAATTCACATTTCAATCAAAATGCAGAAAATCCTGTAATTTTTCGTGAATTTGCAGACATTGCAGCAATTATATTAAAAAATTGCGTGATTTTATGCAATTTTTGCTGATTGATTCAAGCCTTCAAATTCAATTTCTGTATTTTTTTAAATATCACATTAGACAATAATTATCATCAAAAAACAATGAACATTGCATACAATTGAAAAACATACCACTTTCAGTAAAACTATAAAGAAAAAAGCAACTAAACGAAAAATTGCCGACATGTCTGCAGTTTTCTTATACATTGAGACATGTCTGCAACACACTTAAAACACACTTTTGTTCATATATTTTTTTTGTTATAAAATAAAAAGTTAATATTTCTACATATTAAATATACATACAATCGTTTTATACTAGCATACCGTATAAATATCAACTGGAATCTTAAGATAAAAAAACAATTAAACAAATAATTTTAAAATGTTGACGTCTATCCCTTTTTCAAAAATCAAGTATTTGTAAGTATTTCAAGTATAAACATCGACAAATCTTAATTATATTTGGCATTTATCCTCAGTCCAAGACGCATGTTGTGTCAGTGGTATTTTATTTCTTCTCCGCTTTATACTTCCCAACCTTATCAATAGCGAGGTAAAGTTTTGCTTTGCCGCCACATGAATCAATCTAATTGGCTTATTTTGACTTCGGTTGGCATTGATTTTTCCAACTAAAGTTCAAACCAAAACACAAATTAACCAGCTTTTGTGTTCCCTTAATCTGTTTTTCTAATTCTAATCTTATTATAGAATCAGTTATTTTGCTTTACACGTATGTTCTTATTATAAAATGACAAGGGAAGATGCAATCAAGCAAATCGTAACAATAATTCAAAGGCAATTAAATATGAAAAACAGTGATTAGAGCACAAATCAAATAAGGTACGCCTACTCTTAAGGTTGTCCTATATACTATATATATACAAATTGACGATAGGTCAGATTTCTCATAGGCCTACTCAACCTTATCTTTTATACAACGATTCGGGTTTCTTGTCTAATATTCTCATACCCAAGATCTTTTTACCTTTTTATCCTTTATTTGGTGTTGATTTTTCATGGATTGCCTAACTTTAGGAAATACGACTTTAGCCACCATACGAAGACAAAATAAAAAAAAGTACTCCGTACGACAAAGGAACAAACAAAACAGAGAATTTACTACTTAATTCCACACACCTTTTCAAAAGAAATCAAGTTCCGCTCAAATGCCTTTATAATTGTCATTTATTTTAATCTTAAACTACAATTTATTAACAAAAAAAAAAAATGAATTTGTTCGCCTAAAGAACATTAAACGTTTTGGAATTTATGCTACTTTTCTAGTCTAAACGGATAAATATCCTCAAGTTGTCATGCTTAATTAAATCCGATACCAATCATAGAAAATGATATGTGAATAATCTAGGAAACAAATGTAGCTTTATTGACCAAAAGTATCATTAAAGGACTAATGATAATTCAAAGATAGAGGAGATAAATGGAAATAGAGGTTTATATTTAAAATAATACTATTGATGAATATCCCAAAAATTCGAAATATAAAATAAAATATCTAATATTCAAAAAAATGAAGTTAGAAATAGACACGTCTACATATGAAAATTATGTTTTTTTCCTTTCAAGACTATAGTTTAGGTTACGTGTATGTTAATATAATATATTTTTTATTAAGTTGGAAGCTTATAATATACACGTCAAGCGTATGCAAACTTTTTAAAATTATCTACTATAGTTATATTTATTTATTTATAGTATTTTCATGATTAACAAATTTGATAATATTTTATGTGAGACTAAAAATTTTCAATTTTTCTAATGGGATATTAATATTTCTTTTGTAAATCCTGTCATTCAGGCGTTATTTTTGTATTTAGGTTTAAAACTGTACTAATATATTTTGAATTTGGATAAAAGCATAAATACATGTTGAAAATTATTTCATACTCAGCTAATCAAATTTAAGTATGTCTAGGTATAACATGTGCATTCTTATTAATTGTAGCATACATGTCATGCACGATACAAAGTAATACAGTAGTGCTAACATAGTAGAACATCAAATATTTCAAGTAATAAAAAAAATTGAAGGCATGTTTAAATCTAGAAGTTCAAGAGAAGCTCGCGGCCGCACTGCAAGAGAAGGTTGTCTCCCTTAGTAGGATTAAATGCGACATTGTAACCGTCTAAAATTTGGATTGATATTTTTTTTTACACAACTCCACAAGCATAGGCCTCACACATAAATTTGAATAAGTGATGGGTGATGTTTGCTATAAACAATGAATCAAACTGACGTGGTGATGATCTGTAGTAAACTTGAATTCACATGTAAATTTGATTATATACAATTCATCAGTCAATAATTTATTAGAAGTGGATCAAGAGTTCAGTAAAACGAAATGGATATGGGTAAAGAATGATCCAGTGAGATGTAGATACACTAAAAACAAATTAAATATTATCTTTCATAATGGAAGAGTTGAGCTTTATGATTGTGTAATATCACTCAGATGATCCTCAACAATAAAACCATAAAAATAAGCAAGTGCAGTCAATCAATTATGTGAGGAAATAAAGTTCTTATGAATCATCATGGTCAGAAATGAAACCAGAATCGTGCAAGTCACGCCTATGCATGCTTAGCTATTCGTTAGTATCATATTTACTTTTCAACAGGGATACATAGTCATAAGTGACAAAAACCAGTTTATTAATTTTTACTGAGGTCATGCACGAAACTGTAAGTGAAATTAAGATGTCAGTAAACCAAATAGCCTAAGTGTAGAACTAATATTGAATCTGAATTCCAAGAAATGCCAATCTTTCTTCACACAGAATTTGTTGTTGCACCTGTGCATAGTAATGTTGAAGCGTGATTGAATTATACCTTCAGAGTATAATCAGCTTAAATACTAACTAAAATTAAACATGTTGGAGAATCTGAATTGTGCAAGGAATATAGGTACAGTTATTTTTTCCACACAACTTTAGCATATGATTTTCCTGCAATACTTGACAAAATTAAATGGAAATTTACCTTTGGCACCTTAGTAACCGTAATAGCATCAGCAGGCTTTTCAACACCTCTGAGCATCAACGCATGTGCATAACTCTATTTAATATTTGATTCGTGTTATTTCTCTATATATTTTTTTCAACTATCTATTTTGTTTTGCATTTTTATTTTCTCCATCTAAAAAAAAAATCATGTATCTCCTATTTTCATTATTTTAATTGCTTTGTTATCAGTTTTTCTAAGCTTTTATTCTCTTTTTACAAAAAATTTTAAATTGTATCTCTTTAGTTTACAAATTATCACCAACAGACCCATCATCATCCATAATATTCATCCTTATCATAGCTTCAAACCATACCCATCAATCATTACTGATATTTTTGTTGTAGTGAATAAATGGGAAAACCATATGTCCATAAATCAACCTTTAACTCATTTTTATAACAGTGTCAAAAGGTTGCAGAAATAGTTATTAGGGAATATTGTTTTAACCCTTGTGCATTTTTAGCTAGCAATATGGCTGAAACACTTCCTAGAGCTAACTGTAAATCTAATAAAACGTTTCCTTTATCAAAAGCCTGTTTCAATAGAGCTTCTTTATTATGGATAATTTTTAATAATTGGTTACATTGCTACTTGATTTATCATTCATTGACAAAATCAATTGTTAAACTTCATACCTACTAACAATCCACTATTGTCTTCCACATTGAGTTGCAGAATAACAACAACAAAAAAAGCGCAAACATTTTTAGTGTACAACAGGTCATAAATTTAGCGATATGTACAAGTGTTTATCTATTCCATGTGCAAATATTCTTTTGGAGATTTCACTAAGAAATAGAATATCAAAATCAGGTATGTGATTGCTACTGAGATTTGAAAAATATTTCCAATCAAATCTGAAAGGAACGACTCCTCGAAAGGAGCAAGCTATAGACCACTAAAAAATGATAAAGTGAACTCACAGTTGTCGTCCAACACTTAGACCAGAAAAGGACTTAGATAACCCAAGAATATCACGATGCTTTGCCCGCTTGTCAATTATTTGCTAGAAACGAGGATGGTTCCTCAAGTTGTCAATTAAAGGAATATTGATCTTTTAGTGGATGAAAAGATAAAGAATATAAAATAGTTAAAAATGCCAGTTGATGACCCAGAAAAGGGATTCTATATGCATCACACGCTAATAAATTGGTTATTACTCAAGAAACAACACTAAATGCAGAAGCCACCGATAAATAATTATACTAAATATATTTCCTAAACAGTATATCTAAGAGATGATATTGATTTCAACATTAGACAAACCAATTTATTTAGACCAGTTGTAGGCTAGGGCTTATATCCGAAGTATGATTTTACTAAATAATATATAAGAGATAATCATGTATTAGACTTACACCACCAATTCCATGTCCAGTCCATTCAACAACCTTTAGCCTCCTCCTCAAACTGATCATTCAACCATTTATCATCAACCATCCTCAACCAGAACTATTAGCATCTCCTATTTCATCATTAATATACCACACTTCAATTCCAAAACCTTACCTTGACCATAAAAACATCATAAATACTGCTACACTCCTGCATTACCACAACATTTCACTTACTCATTCAATAATATACCCACATCACCAACCGCTGCAGCACATCCCCTGCCCCACTACCAACATCTCCTCTAAACTCAAACCAAGCATCATACAAAATCCAAATCCCATAAACCATCATAATAAATATTCTCTGGTCCAAAACATTATGCACTCTCAAGTTCAAAACATAACGGTATAAAACTGCATCAAATAAATCTCCTAGAACTGCCACAACCATCATCTACTCTGTTTAAATGACCTTAAGGAGGAATTAAAGATTCAGACAACTGAACTTAAACAGAAATTAAATAAAATAGTATTTTATAGAGAGACCTAAAACCAACCATCAACATCTGCGGTATTCATTGTATAGACACCAGCAAAACCTAAAACCAACCATTAAAATTCTGTAGTAAACCACAATAACTTACCAAGATCTGAAATGCAGCTTTTGAGGAGATCGACGAAATCGAATTTGTTCTTATCAGTGGATCGAAACGATGATTTGGAGGCCGTGTTCAATCGAAATAAGAGGATATTTAATTTGATCGAAATTGGATGAGATTTAATTTTGTTCAATAGAACAAGCAGTGGATATGATACTTTGTTTGATTAAAAAAAGGGTTTTATTTTGTATGTCACTGTTTTGTTTAATGGATAATAAGGTTAGTGGGACTGTTTATTTATTAACTGTCTTGGTTTGGTTGATCTCAAAGAGTTAGCTAACCCAAATTTTATGTGCGACTGTATCATGGTTTGTGCTACGGATTATGTTAAAACTGTCGCAAAATTGTAAATATGAACATATGCGACTGTTTTTTACTTAACCATCTTAAATTTTTACCTTACCAAAATTTTAAGCTAAAACTCAGTTTATATGCCATGGATTTATATATAACAGTCGCAAATTATAAAATATTTGCTACTGTTTTTAAAAATAACCGTCGCAAAATTTTCTCCTCCATCATTGCCCTGACAACGTGCTACGGTTTGGAACTAAAGCAGTCGCATATAACCATATGTGCTACTGTTTTTTGTTAAACCGTCGCAAATGGACTGTTTTGTAGTAGTTCCTTCTCTTTGATCACCACAGTGAACTCCTTCTCAACTTCTAATTCTATCTTTTTCCATTAATTCCTACCTCTCTTCATATCCACATTTATCATTATCCCCATGCCTGAAACTCGATTACAAAAGCAAAAACAAGGTGATGGTGACACATTGTTTGATGAGCGCGTTGATTTGTTTAAGGAAATTTGTTACTCCCTAGATTAGGGTGATGCTGCCAATAATCAATATAATCCCGAAATTGAAATATAAAAAAATAATATGAAAACCCAATAGGAAATGTACATGTGTAACGAAGGCTAGATTGGTAGATGTATACTCTAAAGCATAGTTTTAAAAACCGGAACGTAGATTGAACCATGATGGTTGAAGGTCGAAGCTTTTAAAGGTTCGACCGATCGAACCGTAAAAGCCGTCCTAAATCGTAAGTGTTATCATATACGTTGGAACCTTATTAAAATTAGTGTAAAAAGATGGAGTTTACAACAATTACGTAGTCTAAGATGAAATTAATTAACAAAGCTTGGCCATTACAAAAACCTGGGAATTAACGTTACACCTTTTCTTAGCTGAACAAAGCACAAAGTTTTCTTGTAGCTGTAAAAGTTGAAAATTGAATATTGAAATGTCCCACATTCCAACATAAAGGAGTATACATCAAAAGCTAGGCTATAAAATGAAGCCATCTATCGCTTGAAGAGAAGCTCAATGGGATTTTGATTCTCTCTGAGTTAATTTCCCGGGCCTATTACTGTAGGGTCTGCGTTATAATATTAATAAGCTTTCAAATGGTTTGGTTCAATATTGAACTCAGCCGGGTTTATGCGGCTTAGACCGTGGTTTCCCACGGTTCTTGCCACTAGCGGCCCAACTAGATTCCGGGCCGGATAGGGTATTGGCCCACATTTTTAAGGGTTTAACCGGGGGTCCGGTCCGGTCTTCAAAATTAGGCTTAAAAGAGTTATTTTTGTCCTTAAACACATTATGTTATCATTATAAATTAAGGTGGAAGTTAAGGGTGCATTCGCTTTATAGTTTTTAATTTTGAATTTTCGCACACAAATGTATGAACGACGCACACGACACACATATCGTAAAAACGATTGTTTTACAAAACGAAATTAACAAGCAAAACCAAAAACAATTTTTTAACATTTTCCATATTTTAAGAAACAACAGAAGGACGATAACAAATCCATCCATCCCCTGTCCTTCCGTCCACTTCGTCACTTGCTTCGTCTTTGATCCGTTGCCTCCATTATACTTCAAACCTTTGCAACTTTCGTAATTAACGTTGAAAACTAAAAACTCAAAACACAAAATAAACCAAATGCTACGTAAGGTTCGTATACTTATTACTTCATAAGCTAGGAAGTTTGTGACTTTGTTATAAAGCACATAAGACTATAAACCCAATAATTAATTTTCAATATATGATTTGAAAGAACTGGCAGATTTTAAATTATCTTTCAAAAAATGATACAAGAAGCTGAGCAACATGATACTTGTACAACTGAAAAATAAAATAAATTATATTAAAAAAGATCAAAAATTAGATTTCAAAGCTAATACTTGTTTGCTTAATCCATAAAGATACATATACATTTAGCTTCAATATATCGATGATCTATCCATCTAATTGTTCAACTTTAAATCTATAAAAGCATTTTTTAGAATACATTAGCAACTTATTATGGTGAACTAAAAATCTATCCATCTAATTCAATTACAGTGAACTAATCCTAGTTTGTGGTTAGGAAACAGTATACATGAAGAAAGCAACTTATGACTTTGATGCAAATACAAAAATAGATTACTTTAGTATTGCAGAAATAATGGGTGAAAGTACAATATATTGGATTGCATGTCTCTCTACCAATAGAAAGAAAGATAGTCGCATTGATCATATAAACTATAGGTATGTGAATATTTAAGTAAAAAATTATCTGAATATAATTTATATACCTTTATTATTATTTAGTTAGTAAAACTTCTTTGTAGACAATATTTTTAGTGAAATTTCTTGTTTTTCCCCTATAATGTCCTCGTTCTACCAATATCTTGGTATAACACTTGAAACTCCTCGTGAACACCTATATATAGTTCTCCATGGTCGAGCACATGCTCAGGTAGAAAAATACTAGGATTTTTTTATCGTTTTCCCTTGTGCCTTATTTATAGTGAAAAAAAAACACAAACAAATTAGATATTGTTTCCATAATAAAACAGATGGTAAATTCAAATTTTTAGGTGGTTTCAATGAGATTCTTAGAGTGAAAGCTATAGTACTAACATGATGTCCAGTTATGATTTCAACATCAATGCAGTTCTTATTGAGTTGCTTACATATAAGCTTCATTTCATTACATACCTAATTTTCATATTCAAATTTCTTAAAACATTATCGGTGCTCCAAGCTTTAAATTTAGACAATGTGGAGATTGCCCACCAGGGGCGATTGAGTTTAAAATTTCTTATTGGTATCGATTACGAGCATCCTATTTTACTACATCATATGAATATAGTAAATGACTTCATTTCCAGGAAAAATACGAAGTACACATTCATTGAGTTTGTTATAATATTCATTTAACGATGCAATTAATGCTCAATTAACTATGTACTCATTGTAAAATGCATTTTTTAATAAGTCTGGAAAAATTATATCTATCAACATTGAGAGTGAATTAACATCATTTTTTGTTGCTACGATCATATTTGTTGGTACTCTGATCATTTCTTCATTTGTTGAAGGCTTAGTACCCTCTCCAATTCGAATTAGAAATTTTCAATATGGGATATCGTTTATCGCTCGTATGTTTTTTTCTTAAATGTGAAATTATAAATTTATCCCACAAGAAGGACTTAATAATAATGCAAGCATCAATCGCTTCACTTCTTATAGCTTAAGGCACAATTGGCAATAATTGTCGTAAATCTCCCTCTATAATAGAATTTTATGGCCAAATGGTTCATCTATATCCGTTATATCTCTCGCAGTTCTATTGAATGTTTCAAAAGCACAACGACGCATTATTGTAGCTTCATCCCGCATAAGAACGGTTGATTGCTTTAGAAATTTTGCTAATTTTGATTTCTTTCTTATGGACTATGTTGATGTCCCTCTTGGTTGTAATGGAAGTTTAAATCTCGAATGTGTAATGCTTCTACCTGGTAGCATGGTTGCAATACCAGATGTAACTACTGAAATTGCAATAACGTCATTTCTAGATGTGGACAAATTAGCATGATATAAATATGTTTATTATGTTCCCCCAAAGATATCTATAAAGAACAAACGTTTTTTTTATAATTGCATTCATAATTGTATTGTAGGCTCTAAACTTGTCGTCATTCAACAATAGTTAGCAAATCATTTCTGAAACATCATCACGTGCATCATAGTCATAAGCTCTTGAGATATTTGGAAGATAATAATCATTTGTGCTTTAGTTGTGTGGAAGAAGCAACATATTTAAGTCTTTCACATTGTGGAGGATTTCGACTCAAGGTAGCTGAAATCGAACCCCCAAATACAGCAAAAGAAGAAATTGTAGTAAAAGTGCAAAAATAACTAATCAATATCTCAAAACAATCTCAGCCTAATCCAATGACCAATCACAATCACCAAACAAGAGATATAATAAAGCAATAACAAAAAGTAAATCACAAGATGATTTATAGTCATTCCACTAACATCTTATTAGTGTACATCCACTTTGAGAAAGATCTTTAATTATATACTAATAGAAAAATACCAAAGACTGAATACAATGATCAAAATTCATAGAAACAAATTGATATTGTGGAGATAAGAATTGAAGAAGATTAGGATTTCCAAAACCCTAATTAGAATAAACCTATTCAATGTCTTTTATATCCCTTTAACAATCCTTTGAATCTTAGTAGAGATTATATCGGGATAGACTAATCTTTGGCAATTTCCCAAATTGTCCCCTGAAACTTCATAAATCAATATACTGAGTCCACGACCCGAAATTAGCTCAGAAGTCATCTCAGACATCTGACATATAGGCCAGACGTCTGCGAAGAACCTCAGGAAAATTTTCACAATAAGACCATATGTTTGGTCCATTTTACCAAATGTCTGGCTCCCTTTTTATTTCAGCTCGGACACCTGCACAAAAAGTCAATGTCTAATGCAACACGTTGGTTGCACAACAAGCATGGTCATACGTCTAACTCCCTTTTTGTTTTAGCTCGGACATCTGACCAAAAAGTCAGATGTCTAATGCAAGACGTTGGTTGCACAACAAGCATGGTCAGACGTTTGACCCACTTTGTTAGACGTCTGACAAGCTTGGTCAGACGTTCGAGATGAAATCAGCTGAAATAGTCCTCACCTTTGCACCTGCAACTTTCACCTACGTGCTTTGATTTGCGAACCCTCTTTTCCATTACAAAGGTACTTCCACAACTTTAATTCTACCACATAGTGTTACCAAATTTAATAATCCAACTCGACACTATATCCATCTCCAACACCTTAACCAATTGTACCAAACCATCCTCTAACTTCTACCAAACAAGCTTGAGTGCATCCCTAATGAGTTTCGGCATGGCCACCGCCCATTCCACTCTCTCAGGAGTTTAGGCAAATACCTCGCGCATCAATGAAGTGCTGAAAACACCTAACTCAAAAACTAGTCTTATAATAAGATAAACATACTTGGGTGTAAAAGAGAGTACTTACCAAGAAAATAGAATTCAAACCTATCACTGATACTCTTCATCGTCATAACCAAGCTTCTCCCTCAACCGTGTCACACCGTGGCAATTAGCACTTCTCCAATCGAATTAAATTCGAGTAATGCTCGAACTTCCTAACTGACAATGCTTTAGTAAACACCTTCGCCATATTATCCTTTATGTACACCATTTGAAGGCATACTTGCTTGTCTCCATCCACCGCTACTAAAAATGACTCTCTTGCTTTAATATGCTTTGTGCGAGAATTAAAAGCCCAATTCACATCCAAGTGAATAGCACTTTGGCTATCACATTGAATGCCGACAACATCATGTACAAAACCTGTGTCATACAACGATCACTTTAAATAAAGTGCCTCCTTTGCGTCTTCCACCATGGCATTAACTTCGCCTCTGTAGTGGGTAAAATGTTAGGGATTAAGCTGTTGATGATGATGGTTTTGATAACAACAACCTTGTTTCAATTACTATTGTTATAAAACATATACTAACATTATTATCTAGGATATATATATATATACACACATACAAGAAATCTATGCTGGTATTGATTATTGAAGACTTTACAGTTCAGTGAATCAAGATTTCAAAGTCAAGGATTTCAATATGGGATTCAAATCAAAAATCGAAAAGTTCAAATTTTGAATTTAAACGGGATTTGAATCGTGAATTGTAGATTCAAATAAGATTCAAAACATAAATCGTAAAACATATTTTTTAATCAAAACGACATTCAAATTATAAACCATAAAATTTTACAATAATTGTATATAGCATGTATATAATATATACTGATTTTTTTAATGATGATGTACTAACATAAAGTTTTTTCCATTTGTAGGTCACTACTGAGGGTACAGGATTATGCGCCAGAGTTTGTTTTGTGTATTTATGTACTTAATGATGTAATAAATTATTTCTCATTATTCTTATTTATTCTTTTGTATGTTATGTTATATAACTATTATTATGTTTTCTTTATGAAAATTAATATCATAATTCATGTTAGCTAATTGCTTTAGTAAAAAAATAGATCCATACTGAATACTTAAGTCGGGAATGAAATGCATAATTGCATACTACAAAGATGGGCATAAAGGAGGTTAAAACATCAACATAAATCATAAATTCTATTCTTAATCATCATCCCCAGCTCTTTCTACTATAATGATGCAACTAGAAATATAGAATTTTATAATTATTTAAGCTACTGTAAAGATTTCCTAATTGTTGTTGATCTATGGAAAAAATCATTTGTTCGAACTTTACTTCTATGACTCATTAACCAACTGCAAGCATCAGTCATAGCTTACTGCACACAATTAGAAATGGTATGCATGCAGATCCAAAGATCAACACAAAAATTTTGAAGCACTAAATAAATCAGACTAATAAAAATATAAAAATTACTGTAGCAATTTTTGAAATTTTTGCAGCATATCCCCTCTAATTTTCAAAAGCCAACTCACACAGCAGTCAGTAGAGTAAACTAAAAAAACAAAATAGAGAAGGAAGACAAAGCACAAAAATTAAATATGGTGCTTACCTCTTCGCACAGTAGGAATAACATGCAACAACATCAAGTTGTATCTTTCCCTCCTTTTATTTCTGTCGTTGTAACCCGATGATAGAGAGCTTCTTCAAATGCTTTTTTGTAATGAAACATTGACTGCTTTGATTTGCTTGATGGGCCTTCGGAAAGGCTTGGAAACATAGTACAAGAAGCTACTTTCGATGCATCGCTTTCAATTCAACTGTTGTTTACTGTGGAAAGAAATAGGAAGTACCCCCGACCGACATTTGAGATGGAAGACGATTGCCATGCATGAATGGCAATCTGAAATTAGGGTTCGATATTTCCGAGTTTTGTTTGACGCGCACGACTTTTAGGGTTTGCGATTCGAATTGAAACTTGAATCGATTGCCCTACGTTTCGATTTGAATCGCATTTTGAAACATACATTTTACGTTTTTTGAATTCGCTACTCAAAGTAGAAGATTTCAAGATATAAGGCTCATGAGTATCAAGAATTCAAAAAATTTGAAAGTTCAAGAAATATAAAGTAATTGTGTCTAGTTGTCTTGTTAAAACTCTGGTTAGCACCGAATTCTAATTTCAAAGTTTTTCAAATGATTTCAAAATTACTTACTTGTTTTTAAATCTATTTTCAAAATGATTTCAAATTTTCTTCCTTATTTTAAGTTTGTGCTTCTTTATTCCCAAATCTATTTTAACTCCTGTTATAAAATTATACTTAATATATTTTTAACTCCTAATTAAAAATAATTATTACTTATAAATTTAATACTAATTTCATAGTTACTTATGTTTTCAATTTCTTTAATTATATTTATTAAGTTTTAAAGTATTTCTTATATTCATAGTTTTAAAGTATATAATTTTATATCATTTTAGATTATAAATAGGCATTGTTATTGAAACTCCAAATATAATTAAGGGAGGGGTCAATTTATTTTTTCTTCAAAAATTGTTAAGGGGAGTACCAATGAGGAAAGTAACCCCTTAACAAGTTAAGGTGATTTTACATTATTACCCATTTAGCCACTTAACGTATAAAGGTAATTTAACTTAACAAATATTGCAAGGGCCGTAGTAATTTTTTCGATTTGCATATATCGATTTTTTAAACCCTAAAGGATAATCGTTTTTAGAGGTATAGAATTGAACTCTTTTTTTGTCGACATAAATATGCCGAATTTTATAATTACGGAGGCAACGCATCAAAATGATTATTTATTTTTGACATATCACTGTCAATTACATATATAGTTGATTACATGCAGCATTCGGTGCAGTAGTGACGAACTGCTTATTTTAATTCAGTTTCTCTTATCGAATAAGTTTCTTTAAATCTAATTTGAAGGAGCAATCCAGGAATATTAAGTAGTGCGAAATAATATATTTGTGTAGCCCCTTAACATTTTTTGAAAAAGTGGAGTGTTTTTAAACAATGGTCCCCCTTAACAATAGTTGGAGTGTCAATAACAACACCACTTATAAATATTTTTAAATCATCTTATTATATGTTTTTTAATGTATATTTCTACTTGAAATACTCGATTTTAATATAGAGGTATATAGTTTGTTTTAACTCAGAAATCACCATAATTTATTTAAATATTATGTGCTTTGATTTAAAATTTTATTTCTTGAAAATACATGTATATGTCGACATATACATTTTAGTATATCGACATATGTGTTGTTGGTTTTATTTTTAAATTTTTAAAAGTTATGTCTTTTGAATTTAAACCATTTCTGAATGGTTGTGGTTGTTGGAAAACTATAAATAGGCTTCAGATTTCGAATTTTTTAATAATTAATCATCATTATCTTCTTCCTTTCTCTTCTTGTCATTATTCTTCTTAATTTCTTAAAAGTCTGTACTTATACTCTGCCGATTTTTAGGAGAATTACATAAAACTCTTTCTCTTTCAATTCTCTATCAAACTCTCTCTGGAATTCAAGTGCTTCTTAAGAGTTGTAGGATGCTTATAATCAAAGATCGCAGGATCAAGTTCTATTGAGTTGGTGCTTTAAAATTGGTACCGGGAAAGGTGTGATTATAGCCCAGAAATCAATTGTGTGTGATTATGGCCTGCTTGGGTCTAATCGAGTTATTTTAGGTTGGTCAATTATTGTTTGCTATTTTGTGCATGCTTTCATCTTGGATCATCTTATTTGAAGCTAGTGCCCATGTTGTGTAGTTAAGTATTTATGTCTTGTGTATATTCATGTATTGGAACATATTTTATTTGTATATGGTTTCTAAATATCATCCGTGTATATAAAGCATGTATTTATTGTATTCCGCTTTGTGTGTGTATATATTGGAGCGATCGGGGGTACCCCTGTTGCACCCCTTATCCGTTTGTGAGCTACGACGATCCAAATCCAATGAGAATTTATAGATGTTCAATCCACACATATATAATGATCTATCCAAAATTTGAGTTTGTTCTGACATTCGTAACATTTTCAAAATCATAGCTCAATTATTCACCGTTCAGACATTTGTTCAAACCGTTAAATTTAAGCGTAAAATATAGTACTACACGAATGTCAGAATGAGCTCAAATTTTGGATAGATGCTAATATATATGTGGATTGAACATCTACAAATTCTTATTGGATTTGGATCGTTGTAGCTCACAAACGGGTAGAGGGTGCAACAGGGGTGCCCCCCATCGTTCCTCATATATATATATATATATATATATATATATATATATATATATATATATATGGAAAGTGTTCAATGGTACCCCAAATAGTGCAGCACCTCTAAATGCCCCATGATTTCCACCACATATTCTGTTTCTCTCCCCCTCCACTCATTCTCTCACCACCCACTCACTTATTCTAATATAAATGTTTGGTTTACATAGGAGGGCAAATAGGATGCTCACTATTTGGGATGCCACTGAACGCTCCTCTCTCTCTCTCTCTCTCTCTATATATATATATATTAAAAATGGGTTAAACTTTATTAGGCATCAAAGCCAAAACGTGGAGTGTACATCCATCATTTCAAACTAAAAACTTCCCTTTCTACTCCTTCATCTTCCGAATACTTCTGCCGCGAAATCATGGAGGATCGAATACTCTACTAGTTCCTGGAATTTGAGCCAGCGCCTCCGTCAGATCCTTATTTAACAATCCATCGAGTTGTGATTCCAAGCTATTGGTATTTCCTTTACCTCTAATTCGAATTTTTCTTAAATTTATGTTAATGATTGCAAATCTACTAACCGCATTTGCTGTGTTCTTCTTTGCTTTGAAAATGCGTGCATTCCTCTCTCTCCAAATAGCTGCAACAGTGTTTGGCAAAAAAACTTTATCCAGTTTGGCTATCAGACGATCGTGATGTGGGTTCTTGGCCAGGTAAGTTGCGATCTGCTGTAAACCTAAGCTTTGATTTAGTGGATCAGTTGTAATATTACAGTTTTTAGCTACTGTACTGGAAAATTCGTATGCAAAAATTAAGTGTTCATGTGTCTCTTCTGTAGTTCCACATAGTGCAAATAATCTGTCTTCTGTGACCCCCCACATGAATAGTCTGTCACGAGTAGGTAGACGATGCATTAACGCTTTATAAGCAGTAAGGGAATGTTTAGGACTGATTGCTTTGTCCCATATTGATTTACTCCAGCATTTATTATCATGTTTGGTTCTGATAGATTCCCATGCTGTCTTAATAGTAAATTCACCATTTGATTTGTTCCACACCCATATGTCATTCTCTCTATCTGTATAAATTGGCATTGCTTCAATTTTCTGCAAGGTTGACCTACTGCATGGCAGTAATTCACACTTCCAACATTGGTTGTCTATGATCGAATCAACATTAATGTTAGGTGAACCAAAAGCAGAGTATGTATCCCATCCAGCAATATCAATCAGTAATTTTCCCAATATCTAAGGGTCTTTCCATAAGTTTGTTTCTTTACCACTTGTAAATTCACCAGTGCAATTTACTACTAACTTGTCTCTTAGTCGTAGGATGGCTTTCCAGTTTGGTGAAGCATTATTATCTACTGCCATTAGCCAGAAATTATCTTTTATATATCGTTGATGCATCCATCTGGCCCACAGTCCATTATTCGTTATAATTTTCCAGCCATGTTTGAAACTGAAAAAACCTCTCATTTCTCTGATGTTTCTTAGACCAACTCCTCCTTCCTCTTTAGTTCTACACTGATCAGCAAATTAGATTTTATGATATCCTCCTCTCCAGATAAAATTAGTGCAAACTCTTTCAATCTTTTCAATTGATGCCATAGGAATTTGGAATGTTTGGAGCCAAAATTTTACTTTTGCTTGGATAACAGTATGTACCAGTTCAATTCTTCCCGCCAACGATAAAGTTTTAGAACTCCAACCTTGCAATCTATCTTTAATCTTGCTTATCAGTTCCATACTTTCTCTATCAGTTATTTTGTTTATGGACAGTGGCACTCCCAAATATTTAACTGGTAAAGAACCTTCATTCACACCGAGAATATCTAGAATCACATTTCAATTCTCACAAAATTTGTTAAAGTAACATTTGGTTTTGTTCTCACTCACTTTCAAACCAATTTATTTCTCCAATAACTAAAAAATACTCTTGATATTTCTGGCTGAACTTTCATTTGATTTAATGCATATTATCAGGTCATCAACGTATAAGAGGTGGCTTATCTTAGGTTGGAAGTTGTACACTGCCTAAATTTGTCCGTTGTACACCAACAATTCCATCTGGAGAGAAAAGAACTCCATAGCAACAGCAAACAGGTAAAGAGACAATGGATCTCCTTGTCTTATCCCCTTATTTGATCCAACGAATCCCTTAGGGATGGCATTGATCAATATAGAGAAAGTAGGGGTAGATATGCACTCATTAATCAACTTGACAAATTTGTTAGGAAAGCCCATACGATGTAACATATGAATAATAAAATAACGCTTAATTTTATCATATGCCTTATATAGATCAACTTTCATGCAAAATTTGTCAGCACTAGGTTTATTGAAATTTCTAACAAGTTCATGTGCTGACAAGGAATTTTCAGATATATTTCTACCTTTGATAAAAGCACTTTGACATTCTGAAATGATATCTAGTAGAATTAGCATCATCATGTTGCATATAACTTTGCTAAGAATTTTGCAGAGTACATTACAGCAAGCAATTGGTCTGAATTCTTCAGGTCATGTGGGATTTTCAATTTCGAGAATGAGACAAATGGATGTGTGGTTCATTTCTTTGATTATTCTTCCATTCATAAAAGCTTCTTGAATTGCTAGTGTTACAAGCTCTTTCAGGTATTGCCAGTGCTTTATGAAGAACCCAACCCCTACCCCATCTGGGCCTAGACTGGAGTCGATGCTAATAGATTTGATGGCCATCCAGACCTCTTCATACATGACAGGTGAACACAACATCCTTTTGCCTCGGGAATTAACGACACGCCTGCAATGTATGATAGATATGTTAGTTTCACATTCACCATTATATAAGGATTTAAAGCAAGCAATTGCATCTCTCTCTAGATTTTGTTGATCTGCACAGTAGTTCTCTTGATCATCCATCAAATGAACACTACTGTTGATATGCTTGCGTATGGACATTTTAATGTAGAAAAAAATCGGGCATTCATCTCCTTCCGTTAGCCACTGCACTTTAGCTTTTTGTTTCAACTCAATTGCTTTACTTTCCAAAGCTTTCTTCAGATCTTTTTGTGCTAAGTGATATTTGCTACAAGTATCATCAGAGTTGTCCCTTGTTGCAATTGATTATTAACTTCAGATTCCTTCGGTCTACATTTATTTCATTTTTTAAGGCGATTTTTTGCAAACTTGAGCATGTGAATAACTCTGAAGCCTGCATACCCATCTTGAATTTCACATAAATTGAAATTGATTGCCTCTTCATATCCATCAATATGTTGCCAAGCATTAACGTATCTGAAAGGCATGCCTTTTGAATTATTAATCCCCTCCATTAACTGAATTAATATTGGACTATGATCATTTGTGTATGTGGATAAAATTTCCACTTTAATATCAGGCATTTTTATGATACATTCTGTAACATCCTAGATTTTTGATCGTATAATATTAATATTTAAATTTATTTTAAATATTGATTTGTATATAAATGGATTTTTATTATGGAATTTATCAGTTTAATAATCAGTATACGATTTAATATTGAACAGAATGATAATAATAGAATTCAGATACAAAATTGAATCGAAACAATTCTATTGATTAACATAAATTCTAGTTGAATTAGGACGATAATAATAATTTATTATCGATGAATTTAAATTATTTGAAATCGATTTATATTTAAAACTATTTCATTTAACAAATAAAAACGCTTGGAAATAATTTAATTCAGTCGTCAGTTTAAATTTGTTATCCTTTCCATATAATAGAATTTAATTTCATAACTCGTTCCATTAGGTTCAGAATAGCGAATAACAGTGGAGTAGTTAAGTTAAAATAAGCGGTTCGGGATTTCAAAGTAAGGGACCGTGAGTACTCCAATTATTTAATTCAAAACGAAATTTATTCAGCCGGCCTATTCCTACTCCGCAGACCTTAAATTAAATATCGCAGACCTAATGGTTTTTCTCGAGCAAAATGTTTTGTCCCCCAGCTTCATCACTAAGGAAAACATGATTTTAATGGCCTCTCTTACGAATGTTCCCATTTCGCTCATATAAATCAACCTATCACCTTCGTATTCTTTCCACTCAGAAATCCCATTCAAGTTTTCTCTCTTCTTTCTTTCTTCCAGAAATTGATTCCATCGTTAATTAAAAAAAGGAAGAAGAAGAAAACAGAAAGTTAATTCGTAATTCATAATTCCTAAATCTCGAAGACAATCGGTAGTTGCTCGCAGGGAAGGAAGTAGTGCAACAGTAGTTCGATTGAGGATCGCGACTTGAACCACTGGCTCTCAGAGGTGAAGCACTCGCGATTTGGGGAGATGGGTCGACATCAACATTGTTTCGAGTTTTGCAAAGAGATTCCAACCTTGAACAAGATGTGCGATTGCAGAAGGGTCAGGTGCGATGCTATTTTGGAGTTAGAAATCTTCAGCAGTGGCTGACGGTTTGTGGTTGCCTGTGAGGTTGAAGGATGGTGTGATATTCATTTATAAATCGTGATACACAAAGGTCATTTTCTGGAGCAGTAAAATTGTTGAGGATGGACGTAGTGATTCGGGATGGTAGCATTCAGGAAGGGGAGTTCGATACAGAGGATCGAAATGTGAAACTGGGTAATTCGAGGGTGTGCAACAGGGGTGAGATATGAGGAACCAACGACAGTAGTGGAGTTTTGTGATAAAAATGGTGCAATATATTTTGATGAAATGGAGCTTGGCAGTGAAGTTTAGAGGGTTCGAAGTTGTGTTAAGACATTGTAGTGGAGTTGAGCCGTTGACTGTGGGATTGGGGTTCATGAAGAAGTCTGTAAATTAGAGGAGTTTGGTCTGTATTGTTTGTAGGGATGCAAGAGGTCTGGAAGATGGAAATAAGCATGTTGGTAGAAGCCACTAGCTTTGGCGTTTGATTAGGAAGGAGCCGACCTATTTGAGATTGAATGAAGTAAAATGGATCCGTAATTTCGAAGATATGGTCTGCGTTTGGTCGAGAACAACAAGGTATATGTTTTGATTAAAATTTTAAAATGCATAGATTAATTGTTAGTAATTAAAGTTGAAGTGAATAATAGCTTAGTCGATTAATCTAACCAAGGATTAAGATAAATTATTTATAATTAACTTAGTTAATGTCTTCTCATAAACTAGATTAATTTACATTTATTTTGTTTAAATGAATCATTTAATCAATAAATAAATTAAATAATTGTAGGTGCAAAATAAATCCAATCGAGATGACTCGAGTAGAGTTGTAGTCATGGAGATACAACATTTTAATTGGATGCTCGACAAAGAAAAATCAAGGTGAGTAAATCTCACTTAAAAATTTATTTTTATCACAAATTGTTGGCTATTTTGGTTGCATTGATGTTATTAATGAATTGTGGTTATATATATATATATATATATATATATATATATATATATATATATATATATTAGTTATTTAGGTTTGGTGGTTGTCGTTATTATATACATATATATTGGATATTTCCCACAATACTATTAGCGGATGCCGCGGTATCATTAGCGGATGACCCTATCGCCCCACGATATATGAGTGGATGACCTTCTATACTGCGATATCCTGCCTTGAAGTAGGATTGGTATTATTGTTATTGTTGACTAATATCTGTGGATGCAAGGAAAACAGGTTGGAGGTATCCAACTAGATTCCTCAAATTTATTCTTTTTGTCTACATTTTATATGTGTGTGATCTGTTGAGTTGGATTGATGGTTTGAGTATTGGGATGTTTAAATATCACTAGCCCTAGAAATTGATATTTAAAAATATTATACAATGGGATTTTTAGATTTAGAAAGGGAAATTTTAATTTTTGAGATAGAAATGGAATTTCGAATAAACTAAAAAATATTAACTTGTTTTAATAATAAAAACAAGTAGCTGAATTTATGAACAATATTATAAATGGAAAGAAATATTATCGTTAATAAATTAGATTTTAAATTCAAATCTGAATTTAAAAAGGAAAACTTGTTTTCCAAATGGAAATTGGATTTCAAATAAGATTTGAAATTGGAACTTGTTTTAAATATTTAAATTAAGAAGTGGGATTTATAATATTCATCAAATAATTTATAAATTTAAATTCAAGTTTGAGTTTAAAAAGGTAAATTTATTTTCTAAAGTACAAATAGGATTTTCAAATGGAATCTGAAATATAAGCTTGGTTTAAATATTTAAAACAAGAAGTAAAATTTATAAGCAACATTTAAAAATAATTAGCATGAGAAATTTGATTATTGAAATTTTAATATGAGAGTAAAAAGGGATTTTTAGTTTGAAATCGTTTCAGGAAAGGGGAATGATGAAATTATTCTGACATTCAAAATGTAAAATGATCTGAAATAAATCCGTATGGATTTATAATTAGAGTTTGATCATGTTGAGTTTATTAAACAAATGGATTATTTTCCAAATAAGATATTGGGATTATTTTGAGTAAAACTAAAATGGAAATAAAATTCCATGTATATATATATATATATATAAGTTACAAAATAAAATATTCCAAAATAGTATTTGAGCTTCAAATAGATTTTTAAATGGGAAGTTTGTTTTATAAGAAGTTAATTTATAAACAATGTTTATAAATGTGATGAAGTAATTTTGATTGTGAAATTTGGAAATAAATTTCAAAATGTAAGAAATGGAGTAGGAGGCGAGATTTAAATCAAGTTGTGTATTACAAGATTTTATCTATCTCAAGGTGAGAATGTTGTCGATCAAGGTCTGAGAGGTAAATGAAAAACCCCAACTTGAACTTCTTCACTATTATCAAGAGATGATATCAGTTTGTAATGGTGAGGGATGTTGAATTTATTTATTATTTGCATCAAAGTAATTTATAATTGGAATTCGACGATATTGATATTTTTGTAAAAATAATCTAATTCCCTGTGAATTGGACTTAATATAGAGATTCGAGTTTTGAATAACGGAGTTATGAATGGGAAATGAAATAATCGCCGAGTTAAATAATATGAATTGTTGAGATTGTTTTGGATAACAGGTTCAATTTATTGAAAATGGAGTTAGAATTATTTTATAACAAAGTTTTTTAAACGTTTATATTCAATTTAATTAAAACGAACTCGCTGCAGTGCAGTAGTTCAAAATTTTTTGTTTTGAACTTCAATTGAGTTTATAGAACTCAATATAAGTCGGAATTTGATGAAACAAGAAACGCCCGGATCTATTGAATGATAGTTTTCTAATGGAAGAGAAAGATCTTGATTTTGTCGTATAGAATGCGAGTTATGTCAAGATCAAATTTTTAGAAAAACAGCGCCATAATCGCTTTTAAACCATAACGGTTTATAAAATAAATTAAAAGTGTTTTGAATGGATAAAAATCCGTATTTCCAATAGTAAAAATCCATATTTGAGTTATAAATTAAATATGAAATATAATGTAGTAGATGAAGTGATTCTTGAAACAAAAAAATTAGATTTTTAATTACCAAATGATGTTAACTAATTTCAAAAAGAAATTAGTTAATAATGTTTGAATCAAACCTAACTTGGTTTGGGTGAAATGTAAATTGTTAATTGATATTGGAAAATTGAATATGAAACTCGAGTTAGAAATGGAATCCGATTTGTGTATTAGTGAATTAAAATATATTCAAATATGATATGTTTAAATCGAAAGTGCATTAGGCAAAAAGAGTGAATTAAAGAAGCGTTAGCAGATTTTGTTAAAATGGGAATGGATTGATTGAAATGAGTTGGAAATGGACACGTATATCTAAACAGGTATGGAATGGAGAGTATTAAGTTAATGAAAATTATAGCTTAAGTGCCCGACAAAAAGGTACATATTTAAATTTCCATATGAGGTTTTATGCACCGAATCGGCAAGCCGCTTGGCTTTTTGATTGTCTTTTTGAATGGAAAGGCCTAGAGAGGCGAGATGGGGTTTGAACTATTGACCAGTACAAAGGAGGTGGTGGCGAAATTTTCCAAAAATTTAAGGAGTTAGAATATTTTTAAGAAATTTTATAATAGATATCGATATAATGATATATATATATAGAATTCGCTAAGAAATGAATTTAATATAAAATATTAGAAAGGGCCAGTGATTGTGAAATTATTTGATGGATGTTTATGTTTTCCCTTTGATAGTTAAATCACCGACTATCAAAGATTTTTGACCATCTTGTAAATACGGAGAGACCGGTTGGATTTAATATCCGAAAACCACTCCGTATAGGCATAAGCGTTGCGAATTAGATTATGCTGAAGATAATCGAAGACGGAGTGAAATTCAAAAGTTGTCATGTTTTTCTTGTCCCAGGACAACTTGTATGTACGAATGTCTGACAGAGTATTCCTAACGGTTTGATTAACATAGAAATGTGTTTATTTTATGCTCTTATATCTTATCTTTTGTATATAAATAAATATTACTTGGGTATTGTTTTGTTACTTTTACAGATATTCCAACCCAGCCCGCATGCAACCAGAAAAGTAGAGAAATGGAGATCAGATTGCTATATATTTACATTTTGAAGAATTGTAAATGAAGATATCACATCTAGTTGCTGTTGGACAAGAAAATGATTGATAAAAAGGCCATGCACATCTCAAATCAAGGGAGGCTTGTCAAAGAACCAAGATGAAAATAAGAAAGGCCAAATTTACTAGATTTCACTAAGGCCCATTTGTAATTCTCATTGTAAACTCTTTTGTGAATTCCCTAAGGCCCATTTATCATTGTATTAGGGTTAGGGTTATGGTTTGGTTATCTCCTATAAATACCCTTGTAATATCATTGTAGCCACCATCCTATTTTCTCTTCTTCTCCATTAATAAAGTTTCTAGTTCTCTTTTATTTTTCTGCATTTTTTCTTTTTCTTAGCAATCGGTGTTTTCTTCACAATTAGTTTTGGAAGAACACCAATTGTATTTTACATTTTTTTTATTAGTGATTAGTCGTTTGATTAGTTTCAACGACAATCCTAATTTACTTTTTGTTGTTCTTCTTTTCCTGCAATTTTAATTTCTGCATTTTATTTCTGTTTGCATTTCAATTTCCAATTGATAATTGTGATTTGATCGTCGGTTCAATTAGATTTGTTCTGAATTGGATCGCAGTTTCAATTTTTATTGTTTTCAAAATCAACCTCCAAATTTTGTCTAACTCGCCCAAGAGATTAGATAAATAATTTGATTTTAATTTACCTCCTTGTGTTCGACCTGTATGCTACACACCTGTGCGCTTGCAGAATTTATTACAAATATCGCGCTTTTCTAGCGTCGATCAAGTTTTTGGCGCCGTTGCCGGGGAGGCAACAATTAAATTTTATTATTTATTCAATTCTGATTCGTGTTAGTTTTTTTATTTTAATTTACTTTCCTTTTTGTTTCTTGTATATATAAAAGAAAAAAAACCTTGATTGGTAAGATTTGGTATTAGTTAATGATACTATAATCTTCTAAGCCAAAAGAAAAAAAATAACTTGCATTTTTCATTGATTTTCTACCTTTGTTATATTTTTATTAATTCCCATTTTTTTCTCCTAATCATTTCTCTCCTCTGTACAAATTTCTTTCCTCTTTTATAAGCCTTACCAAAAAGAAAAAAGAAAAAAAACTTTTAATTTTGCTTTATTTCTTTCCATCTTTCTATCTTCTTTCCATTCTTTTCCCTTCTTCTTTTACATTGGTTACATTCTAACCTCTTTTCTTCTAATTTAAAAAAAAAAAAAAACTCTTACCATTTTTCTAAACTCTTACCACTTTTCTCTTTTCATTTTTCATTTTTTTCCCAACTTTCATTTATTCTTTTCTAATCATACAATTTCTTTCCTTTCTTTCAACAGTTTCCAACAAGAAAACATAAAAAAAAAAAACTTTCAACTTTTGCTTTATTTCTTTCCATCTATCTCTTATTCCTTTCCACTTTGCAATTTCTATTCCTTTTTTTGTTGTTGTTTTGTTTAATCTTCTTTCTACAACTTTCCAAAAAAAATTAAAAATTCTCAATTAGTTGATTTGGTATTGATCGCTAATACTGTAGTCATCTAATCAAGAGAAGAAAAAAAATATTTTCACTTTTCTTTTATTCTTTCCTGTTTTAACCTCTTTCCTCTTTCTTCTTTCTTTCATTTATTTGTTTCCCTCTTACAATTCTTTCCTGCTTTGGACAAAAAAAAACATATTCTCCTTTGAAATCTTTCCCTTTCTACCTTGTAATTAATTCTCTCTGTATAATTGGATCTCTTCTTTACATTTAATTCCTTTCCCCTTTTTACAATTCTTCCCTTTCTTCTTGTACAAATTTTCTAACCAAAAAAAAAAAACTTTGCCTTTCTTTTTATTGATTTCTTTCCAATTAAACTTTCTCTCACTTCCTCTAATCTCTCTTTCCATTTTTTTTTTGTTTCTTTCCCTTTCTTCTTGTACAAATAATTCAAAAAAAAAATCTTTTGCATTAACTTCTTTCCTCCTACTTTGATTCCTTTCCTATTTTTTTCTTTTTGTCCTCCTTCACGCACACAAGTTGTCATCACCCCACCTCCATATCTTCATCTTTCCTTCATCCAAAACATAAGCCATCACCACTACCGAAACCATCTCTTACATCACAGCCATCTTCCCATAGCACCCTCACACCACAAATTCACAAAACTGCATCACCATACACCGTTTAAACCTCTCTGCCTCATCCATCATCCCGCAAACCACAAAATCACGATCACCTCACAAAATCACAGATCCAAAAACCAAAATCCAATTTCAAAATCACGAGACCCTACTCAATTGAGTTTGTCGAGGATTTCATGAATTCCAATTTTTTATGTGTTCGATTTCGGTTGTTTGAGAAACAGAAAGAAGAGGGGCGAGTTTTGGTTTGAGGATAAGAAATTTGAGGCTAGTTTGTTTCCTTCTATTGAGGGAGTATACTGTTTGTTTGAGAGGTTTATTTTAGGGGTGATTCTCTAGTTTGTTTCCTTTTTTTTTTTCTGACGTGGTCTTCTGTGTCATATATATAAATAAATAAAGGGGACGGGTTTACATCGATATTTTATGGACGTGATTGGCTGTTTTGTTTTCGGCTGCTGAGCTAGGATTGAGTCGTCTGTTTTTATTTTATTTTGTGAGATACCATTCTTTTTTTATTTTTCTAGGCGGGTTTAAGTTAGTTTCTCACTTTTAGTTTTTTTGATTTTTTTTCTTTTTAAATTTTGATTTAGTGAGTTTTTATTTCTTTTGTTTAATCTTTTCATTTCTTTTCTTAACAAAAAACAAAAACAAAAAAAAAGAAAAAAAAAAGAACAAAAGAGATAGAGAGAATCGAATCAAGAACAAGGTGAAGGAACAAGATTCAAGTAGACGAACAATATTCAAGCGACGAACAGGAAATTCAGAGGTCAACCAATTTGCAGACGGTGGAGTTTGAAGTGCAAGCACCCACGGTAATATTTTTCTAAACTCTAAAGGTGTTGAAGCTGCTTTGAAAATATAGATATCGCTTGTAAAAATCTTCTGCAGGGGCAGCGGATTGCTTGTACAATTTTTTTTAATTCTGCTATTATTCTGTGACTGCTATTATTCTGTGATTGTTCTGTGTTGTTGAAATTTCTGAATCTATTTGGTGAGGAGCAAATTTCGACAATTAAAATCATCACTTTCATCGTTTTTTAACCGTAAAATCTGATTAGTTATTTCAAAATATTTAACTCCAAAAGTGTATTTTGTGAAATTGATTCCCTCAAGGGTTTGATCGCGGATATATATTAGTTCAATTTACTGAACTTCTAGCAAAAGAGGTTGCATACTACCCGTAAAACATTGGTCGTATCCCTTAGTATTTATACTATACGTGAACGGCCATAAGACCCTCTTCCCCCTTCAAATCGAGATTAGCAACTAATAAGATATGCTTGAGTACGTTATTTATTTTGTAATAACAGCTACTTGTGTCAAATTTAAGTTTTGGATTTTCCATATTTGATAACGATGAATGAGAAAAGTCTTAGCCACCCAAATTCTTCTAGGGACTTTGAGATTTATAAAATTGACATGATTCATACCACAGTTGATGAAACTTTTATTGACACTTCTGAAGCCTTGAAAATGTGTTTTAACCATTTCAACTCTGATCTCGATGAGCTTGAATATATTTCTGAATTAAATGAACTACTTGATTCGAAACCTTCACCATTTGAATCTAACCATGGAATGTTGACCAATGTAAGCACACAAGAACATCGTAGATTGGGCCTCAAACCCCTATCACAAGACCTTGAGTATGTTTACTTGGACTCTACAGAAAATTTTACCATAATCTTGGTCTCTGATCTTACCGAGGACCAAGAAGAAAAGCCTTTGAAATTTATATGGGATAATATGCATTTGAATCTTTTAAATCATTGGCACGAGACAATTTTCACACAAAAGGTTTTCATTTCAGAATTCATTAACATGTCTGTTGCGCCTCATAAACCATATAAGAAATCTTTGTGCATCGTCTTCGATATAGGCAAGTGTGGGGGAAAAAGGAAATTTCATTATTCGCAAACCATTCATCATCATTATAGATATCATTTTGTATATAATTGGCATTCGTATATAGTGGTTAAACTTCATTTCATTTTACAAACAATTTTGCAAGCCATTCACCTTTGGGTTCGGTCTTTCAAATTTAGGAAATGTTCTTACAGTGTGGACACTTTTTAGTTCTAGTGTGGGGGAGTCTGCATTACAACCTTTTATTTTTCTTAATTTTTTTCATATAGGACCATTATGGATTTGAGATCGTAGTAACATGCCATTTTTTTTTAAATACGACTCATTTTAGATTGATACAAAAAAATAAGTTAACAATTGTTAGCCAGTTGATAGTATTTTTTTCTCTCAACTTAGATCGAATAAGAAATATAATGAAAAGTTTAATTCTGAGGGATAATAGTGTAACCAGTACATAGGGAGATTCTTAGCTGATGGCCATGAAATCTATTCTATATTGCAGACTTTGTTTAAATAAGTAGAGGACTTAAAATTCTTATATTGGCTTTTTGAATCTTTAAAACTAAGTTATGTTAAGTTGAATTCGCGTAAATCTCTCTTGTTCTTATATTTTCAATAATAATAATAATAATAAAAGTAATCCAAGGGTATCCAACATTGCTTGTATATCGAGCGTTGGCGTGCAAACCCGCCAAGCTCTATCCGACATGTTGTTGACAAAGTCTACGTTGGAATATCTTGGTCTCATTTTATGAGATTGGACACCTAAGGATTACCGACATGTGTTGACAAAGTCAGCGTCGGTCTGCACAATCCGCCAAGCTCTGTCCTAACTCTCCGTCAGTCCGCAAGGCAGTGTATGGGTGGTATACCTTGGTCTTTTAAGTTAGGTGTATGTACTTAATCATAAATTTTAACTTTTATAGAGATAGAGAATAAGCGATGATGCCCAAACATTTCTTGACCTTATTGATTTGAATAGCCATACATAAGAAAATCAATTAGAATATCACTTTACAAACTGTGCCAAGCAAACTAAGAATTTATTTCATGGCTGCACTATGTTATCAACTGAACCAACTGGCCAAACTGGAATTTAACATTTGAAAACTTGAATTATATTGAAAATTTGTGACAAGTTGAGGTATCTAAAATAAAATCAACTGACTAGAAATTGCTAACTTAATTTGTTGTACCATTTTTCTGAAACAAGTCGTGTTGTCATTTATGTATATATCCATTGCATTCATATAGTTGCATTAGATCCACACATACTGAATTTGGATTTTGTGGGTAGTATCCGCTGAAAACCCTCACGAGACACCACTCGTCCTACTAGGGACACCTAGAGGTTTAATGGCTTGTTGCATATGCTCAATGCAATCGTGTTTCCTACGAAAGTGTGACCTATTTAGTTCAGTTTTTTTTATTTCTTTCATTTTTCTTTTTTTTTACTCGAGGACGAGTAAAAGATAAGTGTGGGGGTATTTGATTAACATAGAAATGTGTTTATTTTATGCTCTTATATCTTATATTTTGTATATAAATAAATATTACTTGGGTATTGTTTTGTTACTTTTACAGATATTCCAACCCAGCCCGCATGCAACCAGAAAAGTAGAGAAATGGAGATCAGATTGCTATATATTTACATTTTGAAGAATTGTAAATGAAGATATCACATCTAGTTGCTGTTGGACAAGAAAATGATTGATAAAAAGGCCATGCACATCTCAAATCAAGGGAGGCTTGTCAAAGAACCAAGAGGAAAAGAAGAAAGGCCAAATTTACTAGATTTCACTAAGGCCCATTTGTAATTCTCATTGTAAACTCTTTTGTGAATTCCCTAAGGCCCATTTATCATTGTATTAGGGTAAGGGTTATGGTTTGGTTATCTCCTATAAATACCCTTGTAATATCATTGTAGCCACCATCCTATTTTCTCTTCTTCTCCATTAATAAAGTTTCTAGTTCTCTTTTATTTTTCTGCATTTTTTCTTTTTCTTAGCAATCGGTGTTTTCTTCACAATTAGTTTTGGAAGAACACAAATTGTATTTTACATTTTTTTTTATTAGTGATTAGTCGTTTGATTAGTTTCAACGACAATCCTAATTTACTTTTTGTTGTTCTTCTTTTCCTCCAATTTTAATTTCTGCATTTTATTTCTGTTTGCATTTCAATTTTCAATTGATAATTGTGATTTGATCGTCGGTTCAATTAGATTTGTTCTGAATCGGATCGCAGTTTCAATTTTTATTGTTTTCAAAATCAACCTCCAAATTTTGTCTAACTCGCCCAAGAGATTAGATAAATAATTTGATTTTAATTTACCTCCTTGTGTTCGACCTGTATGCTACACACCTGTGCGCTTGCAGAATTTATTACAAATATCGCGCTTTTCTAGCGTCGATCAGTCACATAAGACGATCTTTTCAAGATATTATGTCTGGTGGCGGAGAAATTCGTTTCTCTTAGCTTTTCTACCCGTAATAATTTTGGGAAGATCAACTAGTGATTTGACAGGTTTGACAATGTGGCATTCAAAGTGTATGGTAGCTAGATGTTCTAAAAGATAGACGTGGCCTCAAACTTCACAACCGGGAAATGACAAAAATCGGGCAGGCAACATGGCTATGTGGGTCGCTCCCATTAGGGTGTATAATCACCTATCTAGAGAAATTCCTTTTGCTTCTTTAATCTATTTTGATGCTGACCCTTTTTAGCAAACGGTGGTTTGAGCCCAACCATTGGTGATGTACATTCGATACACTCAAGCGAAATGAGTGGTCGGTCATATGTGGGCCGGGTTGCAAGACATTCTTGTTGAACCCAGTGTATTCCCCTCTAGAGATACACTATCGGCAGGTGGTCCCATACCTTGTCATAGTTGGAATCCAATCTCCAATAAGCGCCCTGCGGTTTTTTATTTTTTAATATGTATGTAGAGCGTGAGATGCAAGCGTTCTATTATTTGGTTATTTATATGATTGGACATTATTATATTATCACTGGATTTTGATATCAAAAATGGTTTGGTTATAGTAAGATAAAAACCGTCCGTGTTTATGTGTGGGTTGGACTTACTATTACCTTTTCTTTCAAGGGATTTTTCAAAGTTAAACAAATTGATTGGAGTTTACTCACACCAGCCCATGACTGACCCAGAATTTATTTTGTTTGTTGTTTTTCCTAAACTCTTGGGTGCCCAAATTTGTACGGGCAGTCAAGTGTTTCGATCTTTTACATATACACTTGGAGGAGCTTGAAGCAGGAGGCTTCACCATTAGTTATGTAGAGTTATTTTCGTTGTATCAAATGTTATGTTGTACTCTGATATGGTATGTATATACAAAACAGATTTGTATTTCAAATTTATGTTATATAATATATTTTATTCGTTCCGCTGTGAGGTTCTGTTTTTGTTATTTTGTTCTTTTTCTGTCTATTTCTATTTCTTTAACCCTAATGACTCGTATTTCTGTATTATTTGAGTTGGATGGGAGTTGTATTAGTCAGCTCAGATGGTACGGAATTGCAGGCCATCACGTTTGGTATCAGAGCTTAGGTTGAGCGAACACCTAGGCTTTGGTGGGGGTTTACTCATTAGAGATAGGGTCGGTAGCACCCTAGAATGAGTTGAGTTTGTATATATATGAGAGAGCGTATTTGTATGTTGATATAAAAATTGTTTTATATTGTGTTGGCTTGTCTATTGAGTGGCTTATGAATTCTAGTCGAATCGTGGGATGCTACGACATCGATAATAGTTTGTAAATGCTTAAATAGAGGATTCGACATAATATTGTTTCAAAGTGGGTGAATGAAATAATTTTACCCAAAATTATATTTTGAGATAAAAAGTGAATAATTTTCTGAAACCATTATATCTAGATGAGTTGATTGCAATTATGAGGTTATAAAATTGAAATGTTTATATATAACCAAATAGAACTTATATATGAACGACATATACAAACGAGATAAATTAAAATTGGGATTAAAACCAGAATTGGAATTCAAATCCCAGATGTTTGGAAAATATTTTCTGAAATATTATAAAATAATGTAGCATTGTTTTGGAAGAATTTTTGATTAAAAATTATTTTGAATGAATTTTGGAAGAGATATAGCACTGAACTCACTTGATTCACTGGAAAATAGTTCCGATGATGATCCAGACATCATCGATATTCATTTTCGAGTTTCTAAGTAACGGATTCCTACCATAGTGTGATTTCCATTGAAAATTTATTTAAGAAAACCAGTTGTTTTGGAAAATTCAAATGTTTTGAATTTGAGATGGTTTTAAATATATGTGTATATATTTATATATGATTTCAAAAAAAAATTGAAATAAAATCCAAGTATTTGAATTATGGAATTTAAACTTTAACTTATGCAAGTTAAATAAATTGAACTGGTAAAAGTAAATTGAAATAGATAAATAAATGGGAAACAATTAAAAATTTGGTTAGAAATATTAATGGCTATTAGCCCAACAATAGAAAATTTTTGTGTGTTATAAACGAAATAAATAAAATGATAAGAATCAATTTAAATGAATTGGAATGCATATACATGAAATATAAGTTGAATGTAAATATATCGATTGTAAATCATTCAAATTGAATGAATCTGAACATATATGTATGCAATATGAAAGAAATTTGGTATAAACTAAATATTGGAACTTGTATAAACATATATATGCTATATAAAGCATGGTATGACTTGTTTGTAAATAAATCCATATGTTTAACCATTTAGATGAATAAAAGTCATTGAAACTTCGTATTTTTGAGACTTATGGGTTTGAATTGAGTGAGTGCAGGTACATGGAGCTGCCTGGTTTAGTTTTGGGTGCATAGATTACATAAACGCTAAGTGAATGCGCTTAATAAACGCTTATATAAGGTACGCCTATGAAAAAATATCAAGTTAGATTATATGAACTCTTTTCCGATCATATTGGTCGATGTGTACTTTTTCTCTCTTTTGGGATATTACAAAATCTCCTTCGTACAGGGGAGACTCTGCCAATTTTTTTTCCAAAATATAGGGAGTTAGAAAAAAAATCAGCAGCTTGAAATTTTTTGAAAAGACAAAAGATAGGGTTTTTATATAAAATTCAGTTTGAAGATTTTTGAATGGGAAATAGGAAATTAAATGTTTCCATAAAAATTTAAAAGTGTACAGGATTTGAGTTATAGAATATGAAATACTGAGTAGGCTTTTGAAAAGTAACGGGTGTGTAGCATTTATTCTATCTTGGTAATTTCGGGGATGAAATTCTTTTAAGGGGGAAGGAATGTAACATCCCAGATTTTTGATCGTATAATATTAATATTTAAATTTATTTTAAATATTGATTTGAATATAAATGGATTTTTTGATTGAATTTATCGGTTTAATAATCAGTATACGATTTAATATTTAATAGTACGATAATAATAGAATTCAGATACAAAACTGAATCGAAACAATTCTGTTGATTAATATAAATTCTAGTTGAATTAGGACAATAATAATAATTTATTATCGATGAATTTAAATTATTTGAAATCGATTTATATTTGAAACTATTTAATTTAACAAATAAAAACGCTTGGAAATAATTTAATTCAATCGTCGGTTTAAATTTGTTATTCTTTCCATATAATCGAATTTAATTTCATAACTCGTTCCATTAGGTTCAGAATAGCGAAAACAGTGAAGTCGTTAAGTTAAAATAAGCGGTTCGGGATTTCAAAGTAAGGGACCGTGTGTAACGAACCGGAAAATCTGAACCAATTAAAAAAAATTAAATTGGCTATTTTAGTGGATTTTAAATATTTAAAATAAATATTTTAAATAATAACGACGAAAAGTAGTTTGAATCGATGTTTGAAATTGAATATAATTATTTTAAATTATAAACATGGCCTGAAATGGCGTGGGAGTTTCAAAATTTCAATTCAAATTTTGACTGACTGTACCGGGTGCAAAATAAAATGGATTTTAGTGAAACCAAAAATATTTAAATCTGTTAGTGAATATCTTTCTAACGAATCTGAAAAATCGAAGTTTCGTAGCGGGAGTCAAAAGTTATGGCCAAATGAATTTTCAAAAAGGTCGCTATAGAAATTATATCACCTGTTAAAATAGACATTTTGCAAACGACCTCGGAATTCGACGAAACCACTTTTGTTGGATCCGGGATGTGAAGTTATTGCTAGGTTTCAAATTTCATAATTTTTGAAGCTAGTATGTGAGCGTGGCAAAGAAAAATGTGTTTTGGTCAATTATAGTTAAATTGGATCGACCAGAAAATGACCATTTTTCAAACAGTCTCAAAATTTGACGAAACTAATTTTGTTGGGACTGTATCATCAAAACATAGCAAGATTTATTTTTTTGGAATTTTCGAATCGGTTTGCGGCCCTGGCAAATTGAAATGTACGTTCAAATTAAATATTGAATGTTTTATATTTTAATTTGAAGGAAAACTGACTGAAACAGTCGAATGGGCCTTCGAAACATATCCTATTGTGTTCGGAATGGGGGTATTTAGCTAGGGACGACAGTCGTTGGGTTTGGATTGGAGTTCGTATGAGAAGAGGGGTATTTTAGAAATTTAAAAATATATAAATAAATAGAAAAAAATCCTATTGTCTGATTAAAACTTTCTCTCCCCAGATCCTCTGGGATGAACGGCAGTCCCCCCTTTCTTCCTTATCTCCTCTTTTCCTCTTCGATCTCGCAACAAAATCACAGGGTCCTGTTGGGGGTTTTTGTAGTATTTCTCTCGCCCTTCACATCTACCCCGGTTTAGCCCCCCAACGATCAGTATTCTTCGAGAACCGAGCTCCAGAAGTCCCGCGGCTCGTCCTTGTTTTTCATGCCCTGGGGAGCTTCGAGTTGGCTGACGTGGCAGGTGGGGGAGCGCCTCGCGGAGCTCTACAAGGTGGTGCTTCCTGATCTTGACGAAGTACAACGGATTTGGTTTAAAATCAAGACCTAGTTTTGAAGATTTAAAAGGAGGTACGGATGATTTTAATTAAACGATATTATAGCACTTTAAAGCACTATAGTTTTTGATTTCACTGTAAAAATCATATCTTTTCCTTTTGTTGACGAAATTCAGTGGAACAAGAGACAGTGGACTCGTGAGGACGTGTTCTACATTTTAGAAGAGACCAAATATTTTTCTGAGCCTTCTGCTAGTTTTGGTGGAGTGGAACCCAATGTGAGATTTCTGAATTATAAACGATATAGAAAATGACGATATATAAATTATATAGTCGATGTATGATTTATATAAGCGTTGTACACCTCATGTATAAGCGTTGTATAAGTTGTACGTTTGATGTATAAGTTATATATACGTTGTAAAAATTATATATATGTTGAAATAGAAGTGAAATTTACTTATATATATATATATATATATATATATGCCCCTCGTCCACAAACCATGGACGATATTTATTGGTTGCGATTGGTGTGAAAATTGGTTGATAGCGAATGGTTGATTAGAATTGTTTGTGGTTGACATTGATTGATTGTGGTTGAAAAATACCCGTTTGTGGTTGAGAATTTTTTGGTTGAAACCACATAGGATTATTTTGTGGAAAAGAAAGAAAAAATATACATGCCACCTGCATGCGGACTAGATGCATGAAATCCCCATTGTCAAAAGCTGCGAGGCTTTAAGGTAGAGCGAGGAGCCGTACTAGGGACGACCCCGGTTTTAACTATCCTACCGTTAGGCTGCCGAAATTTTGAATAATATTCATGTTTTAGAATTATTTTCATGTGTTGAAACTATATTCGTGTGCTGAATAGAAAACATTCATGTGTTGAATAGAAATTCATGTGTTGAATGGTATTTGTGTTTGAAATAAATTGTTTTATAACAAAAATCATATTTTTATCATCTATATGAACTATATAAAATAGTCGTTTTTTAAAATAAATTGTTTTATAATAAAAATGATATTTTTATCATCTATATGAACTGTATAAAATAGTCGTGTTTTGAAATAAATTGTTTTATAATAAAAATCATATTTTTATCTTCTATATGAACTATATAAAATAGTCGTGTTTTGAAATAAATTGTTCTATAATAAAAATCATATTTTTATCATCTATATGAACTATATAAAATAGTCGTGTTTTGAAATAAATTGTTTTACATTAAAAATCACATTTCTATTATGTACATGAATTGTTAAAATAGTGAAGTGTTGAAATAAATGTCTGTTGAATAAAAATATCATTTTTATCAAATGTATGAAAAGAAATTGGTTTTGAAATCGAAGAATAGATTATATATATATATAATTAAATTAAATTGAATAACGAAGCTGTAGTTCGTGTTTTGAAACCGTGATTTCAAATGATTAGTGTGGGAGATCCGACCATCGGATTTTCCAGAAACTGAAACCGTTGGGTTCGCTTTGGAAATATCTTTCCAACGACACCAACTTTATGAAGATCTAATGGTTGGATTATCTGGAATGTTTAATTCAAATCTGAAGAAAAACAGCGCCAGAATCGATTATTTATATATATTTATATATATATATATATATAATTAAATTAAATCGAATAACGACGCTATAGTTCGTATTTTGAAATCGAAACTTCAAACGATTGTACCGGGAGATCCGACCGTCGGATTTTCCCAAAACTGGAACCGTTGGATTTGTTTTGAAAAGATCTTTCTAATGATTTAAAATTTGTGAAGATCCAACGGTTAGATTTTCAGATATTTGTAAATCAAATCTGAAGAAAAACAGCGCTACGGCCGCATTATGGCCTGAAGCGTCGTTTGAATAAATTGGCTATTTTTAAATAAATAAAAATAGCGATAAATCGTTATAAAATATTATAAATGATATAGAATGAGAAATTTAGAAACTAACTAAAGGTTAGCTAAGTCGAATGGCTTCCTGGGTTTTGATCTGATGTTGGTTTCGGCCTTCGGGGTTAATATTTGGGAAATCATTCTCGTACTAATTTACGGTTAGTGAATAATGAATTGGAATAAGGCGTATGTTGTGTTTGTGAAGCACTTGTTTATTATATACGCGAGTTGCTCAGAAAGACCGGGTTAATCCCATTCTGAATAACTGTATCGACGATAAGAAATCAATGATGAAGACGGTGATTGAAGACCGGAGATCTTCACATCGGTTGGATGATAACTGATGTCCTGATTGGGAGGCATCCCAAAATATGGATAATGAGTGGTTATCGTCCAGACATACGTGGATATCGATGGGTATGCGAGGTATATAGTGCCTCCGGTTTTGTTCAGACCCAGAATGGACTTGTAAATGGACTGTGTGTCTGACAGTGGAATTCATTCTGTGTGATTGGTAACCATCTGTTACATGGTGTGAATTGCCTGTGTGGCATGCTGAGATGCAGTAATCAAGGCTTCTGTTGAAAATTAAAGTCTTGTGGATGATGATCAAAGCACTGCCTGTGTTGCGTAGCTTTGTGTATAACGTGAATTTGCGAGGCTCACACCCCGGTATGATCCAGAAACGGGAGAGGACATCAAGGAGGGCATGCGTTTCCTTCAGATAGAGGTGGTGTTGGTGCTTAAATTGGCTGACATTTATATTATTTTCACCTTTGTGGTTGTTGCTATTGCGAGGCGCCTCGGTTATATCGGTCGATCCGGGACCGATAGAGTCATTCTTTGGCTCATTAACGCCCCAAAGGGCAGAGAAACGCAGTGTTAAGGCATTTTAATCCACATCGGTGGACCGACCCTGACGATCCAAGGGTCACTCGAGCTCTGATCCTGAGACATGGGCTAGAGCGTCTCAAAGTCGGTAAGGACTATCTTTTGCCTTGGTTCATGATGGAAATCCAATTTCCAAATACGTGACTGTGCGGCTTTGATTGTATACCTATATATGGCGACATAGTGGTATGGGGCATTAATGCCGTCTATGATCGATAGTTATGATTTGAAATTGTTTTTGAAACATATAAACACTGGTAATAATATAAAATTCTTTTGTTTTATTCGTATCAAGCATATTTTGGCCATTATAAGGTAAAACTCTATCCTCCGGTTTGCGTTGCATTGTGCGATGGGAACCGAGTCTTATAATGGCTTCATTTTTATAAAAAGCTTTGCGATGTTTAAAAGATTTACTTGTTTTAAAAGTACTGGCAATCCAATGGAGTAAACCCATTCGGCGAAAGTGGCGTCGTCCTGTGATTAGCCTAATTATAAAATGTGTTAAGTAGATTTCTCATACCAGTCCCATGACTGACTCGTAGTTTGTTTCACTTGCAAACTAGGGTGCCCCTTTTTCTACACGGGCAGCCTTGTATTCAGGTTTTAGCAGGCTCTTTCTGGATAGCTGGAGCTGAAGATGGATTTTATCATTTATCTCTTTTTATGTTGTTCAGCTCCTATTATACATATTATGTTTGTTTTCCGCTGTAGACATTTATGTACAGCTAAACTGTATTTGTACTAAGTATGATCCTGTATACTGTGTAACTCTGATAATTAAGTTTATCCAATGTATTTTTTGCACATTATCTAGTGTATTTATTGCTATTATCTGTTTATGTGTTATATTCCAAAGATTACCCATGACACCGTCGTACGGGGTTTTGGGGTCGTCGCAACATGGTATCGGAGCTTTGGTTAAGCTTAGAGCTGGAATATAACATATTAACGAACTCGTCAGAAATAGAACCAGTAGTGTTCTAGGACGAATAACTCATTACAGATAGGATCAGTAATATCCTAGTATGAGTATAACAGAATGAAATGCACCCCGATAGACACATTTACATTCAAGTATATGTTTCTATGTTTTAAAATGTCTTTTCTGTTGACCTGACAATTGATCTGCTATTTGCAGAAGTACTAGAAAATGAGTGTCAGAAACAAAAGGAATGCAGAACCAGATATTGAGGCCCTATTAATTAAGTATCGAAATGTGGGTGGAATACCATTCTCGGGAGAAGAATCTATTATGAAAACACAAGCTTGGATTCGATCTGTTGAGAAAATCTTTGACGGTTTAAAGCTGAGATATGGCCAGAAAAGATTACTGGCATCTTGGGCACACAAAGACGAAGCTTTGTTCTGGTGGGATTCGATTATTAAGGATAATCCAGAAGGTGATATCACCTGGGATAGATTTAAAGTGATTTTTCTAGAAATATTTACTCCTCCTGAAGCAACTGAGCGGTTATGTGATGAATTCTCTTATCTGATACAAGGAGATATGACCATTCCCGAATATCATAAGAAATTCAATGAACTTTCTCATTTTTCCCCGCATCTAATTCAAGATCCGAAGAGGAAGAATCTGAGGTTTATTCATGGCCTGCAAAGAAAATATCAAAATAGTATAATGAGGAATGTGAAGCTTCCTTTTTCTGAAATGATATACATGGCTTACCAGTATGAGGATCTCGACAAGAAAGGTATGCTACGTTACAAAGAGGAAGTCTGTTCTAGTAATAAATCGGAGTCTAAAACTGATAATTCTAAGGCCAATACGATGTCGGAGGTCAGTAAGAAGCCCAAAGCCAAACGAAAACGGGTTAAATCTGAGAAAGGACAGGTAACGACTGCAATATGCAGTAACTGCAAGAAGCCAGGGCATTTAGCGATAAACTGCGGACCCTTAAAGAAACGATTAAAAGGTGGGCTTCAATCCAAGAAGGGATTTCAAGAGAATAGAAAGTGTAGTAAATTCCATCAGTAGGGTCATCTTTCAAAGGCCTGTCCACTATTCAAGAAATCTGAAGCAGTACATATAAATAAAGTGGCAGAAACTTCTGAGCCCTCAGCTAGTCAGGGAAGGCCTGATGTTTTGGAAGGCACGCTTAATGTCAAAAACATTACAGTTAAAGTACTGTTTGATACAGGCGCGTCCCGAATCTTTATTGCAAAGAATGCAGTTAAGAAGTTGGATTTGAATTTGAAGAAGCTCAAAGAACCCATCACTGTCCATAATCCGGTTGGGGGTTCTCTCGATCTTAGCTGGATTTGTGCGGTGCCTGTCTCTTTTTCCTGTTATAAGTTCCCTACCATCTCTATCGTCATGAATTTTTCTGAATTCGATCTTATTTTGGGATTGGATTGGTTAACCAAATATAAAGCAAAGGTTAGATGTGCAGACAGAGTTGTCAGGGCAAAGATTAAATCAGGGAATTATATCACCATACCATGTGAAGGCCCTGATTCAAATAGAAAAGATTTTTGGTCAACTCTTGATGTTTCTCCTGCTCAAACAGAAAATATCCCTGTAGTCACGGAGAATATACAGGACCTCATAAAAGATATTCCTGTCGTCAAGAATTATGCAGATGTGTTCGAAGAAGTTGTCATCGTAACTCCACAGAGAGAAATTGATTTCAACATCGCTTTAATTCTGAACACAAGGCTAGTAGTGCACGCTATTCGGAGAATGACTCTAAAGGAGAAAGAAGAACTAGACAATCAAACTCGACAGCTTGAATGGAAGGGTCTGAACAGGCCTAGTTTCTCTGATTGGGGGGCAACAGTGGTGTTTGTCCCAAAGTCTGACGGTACTCTGCGACTATTTGTGGATTATCGTTACTTGAATAAGCAGACAATAAATAATAAATATTCATTGCCGCGAATCGATGATTTATTGGATCGTCTGAATGGAGCACAAGTATTTTCAAGAATGGACCTAGCTACAGGCTTCCATCAGCTTCGTATTGCCGAAGAGTGTGTTCCTATGACAACACTCAGAGGTCCAGACTTATTTTATGAGTGGTTAGTAATGTCGTTCGGCTTATGTAACGCCCCAGCTTATTTTGTCAATTTGATGAATCGAGTGTTCAGAGGAGTCTTGAATAAGTTTGTCCTGGTTTTTATTGATGATATTCTAATCTTCTTTAAGTCAAAGCCCGAACATGAAAAACATTTGGAGCAGGTTCTAGAAATTCTGAGAAGGAATGTATTGAAAGCTAAACTTTCCAAATATATATTCTGGCAAGATGAAGTAAAATTTCTTGGCCACGTCGTATCAAAAGTGGGAATTGCTGTGGATCCAAGTCAAATCACCGCTATTCAAAATTGGAAACAGCGTAGTACTCCCATAGAAGTTCGAAGTTTTCTTGGATTGTCTAGTTATTACCGGAAGTTCGTTAAAGATTTTACAAAGATATCTAGTCACTTAACGAAGCTCACAAAGAAGCACTCAAAATTCAAGTGGACTCCAGAATGTGAGGAGGCTTTTGAGAGGCTAAAAGTCAGATTAACAACAACTCCAGTGTTAACGATTATCGACGGCAATCAAGACTTGAAAGTCTGGACAGATGCCTCTAGAGAAGGCCTTGGTGCAGTATTAATGCAAAGAGGTCAAGTTGTTGCTTATGCTAGCCGCCAGCTGAAGCCACATGAAAAGAATTACGTTACTCATGATCTTGAGTTGTTGGCTATCGTATTCGCTTTGAAAATCTGGAGACACTATGTTTTGGGTGAGAAATTCGAACTATTTACAGATCATCAGTCGCTAAAGTATCTGTTTACCCAGAAAGATTTGAATATGAGGCAGCAACGTTGGCTCGAATTTCTTGCAGCGTACGATTTTGAGATTCTATACACTCCAGGGAAAGTCAATGTTGTGGTCGATGCGCTAAGTCGAAAGAATGTAATGATCGCCAGTTTTATTATTACAACTTCATTGATTGATAAAATATCTGCTCTTCAGAAAGATGATCACTTCATTCAGAGGATCAGAGAAAGAATACAGAAAGGCGAACACTTGAGTTTCCAGATTGATGACCAAGGGATTCTAAGGCTAAAGGGTCGAATATGTGTTCCTAACATTTCTGAGCTCCGAAAGGAAGTGCTGGATGAATGCCACAAGTCAAAACTTAGTATCCACCCGGGAGTAAGCAAAATGTATAATGACATCAAACGCACTTTCTGGTGGAGGTCGATGAAGAGAGACATTTCTTTATATGTTAGTCGATGCCCTACTTGCCAACTAGTCAAAAGCGACCAACAGAAACTTGCTGGATTGTTGCAACCGCTGAGCGTTCCACGTTGGAAGTGGGAACATATTTCCATGGACTTCATAGATGGTTTGCCCAGAACCAGGAAAGGAAATGACAGTATTTGGGTGATCGTAGATCGCTTCACGAAGACCGCCCATTTCATACCTGTCAGATCGAACAGGACTGCTCAGAGTCTGGCGCAGATATATTTCAAGGAAATTGTTAGGCTACACGGAGTGCCGATCAGTATAGTCAGTGATAGAGATCCAATATTTACCAGCAAATTCTGGGAGGCATTTCAAGTAGAACTAGGAACGAAGCTGAACCTAAGCACCGCTTATCATCCTCAGATAGATGGTCAGACTGAGAGGGTGAATCGTATTCTGGAAGATTTATTGCGGGCTTGTGTTCTTGACTTTGGTGGATCATGGGAAGACCATTTACAATTGGCTGAGTTCTCATATAACAACAGCTACCAAGTAAGCCTAACCATGTCACCATTCGAAGCATTGTATGGTAGACCGTGCCGATCTCCTGCTTGTTGGGTCGAACCTGGTAATAGGCTTGTATTGGGACCTGATATGTTCCGTGAAGCTGCCTACAAAGTCGATTTCGTTAAGAAACGATTACTCGCTGCTCAAAGCCAACAGAAGAGCTATGCTGATTCGAGAAAAAGAGATTTGGCTTTTTCTGTTGGTGATTATGTGTATCTAAGGGTTTCTCCGATGAGAGGAGTGATCGATTTGGCAAAACAGGGAAGTTGGCGCCCAGATTTATTGGACCATTCCCTATTCTTGAACGGATTGGGACTCTCGCTTATAGAATTCAATTGCCTGATTGGTTGCCTGGGGTGCATGATGTGTTTCACGTATCTCGTCTTCGAAAGCATGTCCATGACCCAGACTTGGTTGTGGAAGAAGCCGCACGACAGGATATTGAAATTACTCCAGAATTAGCTGTGAGAAGAGAGCCGCTAAAGATTATTGGCAAAGAAACCAAAGAGCTGAGGAACAAGAAGGTTCACTTAGTCAAAGTGCAATGGAGTGTAGATCCGCTAGATTGTACTTGGGAAATAGAGGAAAGCATTAAGAAAGCCTATTCTAAGTGCAGGGTGGATATCTCTGATTGACTCCGGTGTAAGGTACATTTACCATACTTTGTATCACCATTTTGTTCTCTACTTTGTTGTTATTTTCTTTTCATGGATGTAAACTTTTAATTCTATAGTCTGATTATTTTAAAAAGAGTATATGAATCAATTAGTATATTTTTGAAAAGTTGAAAACAAATTGATTGTTGTTTGTGTTGTGTGATAGTGGATTTGATTAATTAAATTATTAGAACGATAGTTAATTTAATCAATAAGAGAATGAATGGTAGAATTTATTCGATTAAATCACACATTGAACTGATTTAAAAATAGATGGAAATATATACATGTGCATTATATATGTTTCAACAAGTAAATGGATTAGCTGTTGAGTAAAGAATTTATTTGCGTGCCCGACAAATAGGTAAACCTTAATGAGTTGGATGCGAAATTTTATTATATCAACTCCTGTGAATGCCATTGGATGCAGAGTGCTGGTTGTTCTGTGTGTAATAATAAATGTCGCTATAGGATAGTAACAATTAATTTTGAACTACATTACATGGCATACTTCATCATATACCACATAAGCATTTGGAGCTTGTGTGACGAGGTTGAAGATTTACCGTACGAGCGAGAGGCTTGTATGGCGATGACTATATTTTACAGGTTGAACTGATAACTGATATGGATCATATAAAATGTAATAGTAAATTGCCAGATTAATAAAAACCCCACATGGGTTTGGAGATGAAAATAAACACGTCTCTCTGGCCATTATGGAACAAAAACCATTTATAGGGTGACAAGAATTTATTCTCTGGAGTTATGATCTATACACACTCCCCTGTGGACACCGGAATATATCACTATAAATATGTGCATTCTTATTAGGATTTATTGGGTACCTAATACGGCCCAATAAATTTCCAAACCCCTCCCCGTATAAAGGAGGTTATGGCGAAGTTTTTCGAAAATTTAGGGTGTTAGCCAAATTTTTGAAGAATTTGGAAATTCTTAGAAACTGAAAAGTTGAAGAATGGAAGCCAGATTGAAAGTAGAGTTGATGAATCAAACCACTTTCGACTTTGTTCCTTTTCGGGGACGAAAAGTTTTAAGTGAGGGAGATTGTAACGACCCGGAAAATTTGAACCAATTTAAAAATTTTAAATTGGCTATTTTAGTGGATTTTAAATATTTAAAATAAATATTTTAAATAATAATGATGAAAAATAGTTTGAATCGATGTTTGAAAATGAGTATAATTATTTTAAATTATAAACATGGCCTGAAATGGCGCGGCAGTTTCAAAATTTCAGTTCAAATTTTGATTGACTGTACTGGGTGCAAAATAAAATAGATTTTAGTGAAACCAAAAATATTTAAATCTTTTAGTGAATATCTTTCTAACAAATCTGAAAAATCGAAGTTTCGTAGCGGGAGTCAAAAGTTATGGCCATATGAATTTTCAGAAAGGTCGCTATAAAAATTATATCGCCCGTGAAAATAGACATTTTGCAAACGACCTCGGAATTCGATGAAACCACTTTTGTTGGATCCGGGATGTGAATTTATTGCTAGGTTTCAAATTTCATAATTTTTGAAGCTAGTATGTGAGCATGGCAAAGAAAAATGTGTTTTGGTCAATTACAGTTAAATTGGATCGACCAGAAAATGACCATTTTTCAAACGGTCTCAGAATTCAACGAAACATGTTTTGTTGGGATCGTATCGTCAAAACATAGCTAGATTTATTTTTTTGGAAATTTTCGAATCAGTTTGTGGCCCAAGCAAATTGAAATGTGCGTTCAAATTAAATATTGAATGTTTTATATTTTAATTTGAAGGAAAACTGACTGAAACAGTCGAATGGGCCTTGGAAGCATATCCCATTGTGTTCAGAATGGGGGTATTTAGCTGGAGACGACAGTCGTTGGGTTTGGATTGGAGTTCGTATGAGAAGAGGGGTATTTTAGAAATTTAAAAATATATAAATAAATAGAAAAAAATCCTATTGGCTGATTAAAACTTTCTCTCCCCCGATCCTCTGCGATGAATAGCGGTCCCCCCTTTCTTCCTTCTCTCCTCTTTTCCGCTTCGATCTCGCAACAAAATCACAGGGTCTTGTTGGGGTTTTTGAAGTATTTCTCTCGCCCTTCACATCTACCCCGGTTTCGCCCCCCAACGATCTGTATTCTTCGAGAACCGAGCTCCAAAAGTCTCGCGGCTCGTCCTTTTTTTTCGTGCCCTGGGGAGCTTCGAGTTGGCTGACGTGGCAGGTGGGGGGCGCCTCGCGGAGCTCTACAAGGTGGTGCTTCCCGATCTTGACGAAGTACAACGGATTTGGTTTAAAATCAAGACCTAGTTTTGAAGATTTAAAAGAAGGTACAGCTGATTTTAATTAAACGATATTATAGCACTTTAAAGCGCTACGGTTTTTGATTTCACTGTAAAAAATCATATCTTTTTCATTTGTTGACGAAATTCAGTGGAACAAGAGATAGTGGACTCGTGAGGACGTCTTCAACATTCTAGAAGAGATCGGATATTTTTCTGAGCCTTCTGCTATTTTTGGTAGAGTGGAACCCAATGTGAGATTTCTGAATTATAAACGATATGGAAAACGACGATGTATAAATTATATAGTCGATGTATGAGTTATATAAGCGTTGGACACCTTATGTATAAGCATTGTATAAGTTGTACGTTCGATGTATTAGTTATATATGCGTTGTAAAAATTATATATGTGTTGAAGTAGAAGTGAAATTTACTTATATAAATATATATATATATATACACGCCCCTCGTCCACAAACCATGGACGATATTTATTGGTTGTGATTGGTGTGAAAATTGGTTGATAGCGAATAGTTGATTAGAATTGTTTGTGGTTGAAATTGATTGATTGTGGTTGAAAAATACCCTTTTGTGGTTGAGAATTATTTGGTTGAAACCACATAGGATTAGTTTGTGGAAAAGAAAGAAAAAAATATACATGCTGCCTGTGTGCGAACTAGATGCATGAAATCCCCATTGTCAAAAGCTGTGAGGCTTTAAGGTATAGCGAGGAGCTGTACTAGGGACGGCCTCGGTTTTAACTACCCTGCCGTTATGCTGCTGAAATTTTGAATAATATTCATGTGTTAGAATTATTTTCATGTGTTGAGACTATATTCGTGTGCTGAATAGAAAACATTCATGTGTTGAATAGAAATTCACTCGTTGAATAGAAATTCATGTGTTGAATGGTATTCGTGTTTGAAATAAATTATTTTATAATAAAAATCATATTTTTATCATCTATATAACTATATAAAATAGTTGTGTTTTGAAATAAATTGTTTTATAATAAAAATCATATTTTTATCATCTATATGAACTATATAAAATAGTCTGTTTTGAAATAAATTGTTTTATATAAAAGTCATGTTTTTATCATCTATATGAACTATATAAAATAGTCGTGTTTTGAAATAAATTATTTTATAATAAAAATCATATTTTTATCATCTGTATGAACTATATAAAATAGTCGTGTTTTGAAATAAATTGTTTTACATTAAAAATCACATTTTTATTATATACATGAATTGTTAAAATAGTGAAGTGTTGAAATAAATGTCTGTTGGATAAAAATATCATTTTTATCAAATGTATGAAAAGAAAATGGTTTTGAAATCTAAGAATAGATTATATTTATATATATAATTAAAATAAATCGAATAACGAAGCTGCAGTTCGTGTTTTGAAACCGTGATTTCAAACGATTAGTGCAGGAGATCCGACCATCGGATTTTCCCGAAGCCGAAACCGTTGGGTTCGCTTTGGAAATATCTTTCCAATGACACCAACTTTGTGAAGATCCAATGGTAGGATTGTCTGGAATGTTTAATTCAAATCTGAAGAAAAACTGCTCCAGAATCGATTATATATATATATATATATATATATAATTAAATTAAATCGAATAACGACGCTGCAGTTTGTATTATGAAATTGAAACTTCAAACGATTGTACCGGGAGATCCGACCGTCGGATTTTCCCAAAACTGGAACTGTTGGATTCGTTTTGAAAAGATCTTTCTAATGATATAAAATTTGTGAAGATCCAAGGGTTATATTTTCATATATGTGTAAATCAAATCTGAAGAAAAACAGCGCTACGACCGCGTTATGGCCTGAAGCATCGTTTGAATAAATTGGTTATTTTTAAATAAATAAAAATAGCGATAAATCATTATAAAATATTATAAACGATATGGAATGTGAAATTTAGAAACTAACTAAGGGTTAGCTAAGTCGAATGGTTTCCTGGGTTTTGATCTGATGTTGGTTTCGGCCTTCGGGGTTAATATTTGGGAAATTGTTCTCTTACTAATTTACGGTTAGTGAATAATGAATTGGAATAAAGTGTATGTTGTGTTTGTGTAGCACTTGTTTATTATATACGCGAGTTGCTCAGAAAGACCGGGTTTATCCCATTCTGAATAACTGTATCGACGATAAGAAATCGATGATGAAGACGGTGATTGAAGACCGGAGATCTTCACCTCTGTTGGATGATAACTGATGTCCTGATTGGGAGGCATCCCGAAATATGGATAATGAGTGGTGATCGTCCAGACATACGTGGAGATCGATGGGTATGCCAGGTATATAGTGCCTCCGGTTTTGTTCAGACCCAGAACGGACTTGTAAATGGACTGTGTGTCTGACATTGGAATTCATTCTGTGTGATTGATAGCCATCAGTTACATGGTGTGAATTGCCTGTGTGGCATCCTGAGATGCACTGATCAAGGCTTCTATTGAAAATCAAAGTCTTGTGGATGATGATCAAAGCACCGCCTGTGTGGCGTAGCTTTGTGTATAACGTGAATTCGCGAGCCTCACACCCCGGTATGAGCCAGAAATGGGAGAGGACATCAGGGAGGGCATGCGTTTCCTTCTAGCTAGAGATGGTGTCGGTGCTTATACTGGCTGACATTTATAATATTTTCACCTTTGTGGTTGTTGCTGTTGCGAGGTGCCTCGGTTATATCGGTCGATCGGGACCGATGGGTCATTCGTTGGCTCATTGACGCCCCAAAGGGCGGGGAAACGCAGTCTTCAGGCATTTTAATCCACATCGATGGACTGGCCTTGACGATCCAAGGGTCACTCGAGCTTTGATCCTGAGACACGGGCTAGAGCGTCTCGAATTCGGTAAGGACTATCTTTTGCCTTGGTTCATGATGGAAATCCAATTTCCAAATACGACACCATGCGGTTTTGATTGTATATATATATATATATATATATATATATATATATATATATATATGGCGACATGATATATGGTACCCATGCTGTCTATGATTGATAGCTATAATTGAAATTGTTTTTTTTTTTGAAACACTAGCAATAATATCAAATTCTTTTGTTTTATTTGTATTAAGCATATTTTGGCCATTGTAAGGTAAAACTTTATCCTCCAGTTTGCGTTGCATTGTGTGATGGGAACTGAGTCTTATAATGGCTTCATTTTTATAAAAAGCATTGCGATGTTTAAAAGATTTACTTGTTTTAAAAGCACTGGCAATCCAATGGAGTAAACCCGTTCCGCGAAAGTGGCATGGTCCCGTGATTAGCCTAATTATAAAATGTATTAAGTAGATTTCTCATACCAGTCCCATGACTGACTCGTAGTTTGTTTTACTTGCAAACTCGGGTGCCCCTTTTTCTTCATGGGCAGCCTTGTATTCAGGTTTTAGCAGGGTCTTTCTGGATAGATGGAGATGAAGATGGATTCTATCATTTATCTCTTTTTATGCTGTTCAGCTCCTATTGTACATATTATGTTTGTTTTCCGTTGTAGACATTTATGTATAGCTGAACTGTATTTGTACTAAGTGTGATCCTGTATACTGTGTAACTCTGACGATTAAGTTTATCTAGTGTATAATTTGTACATTATCTGGTGTATTTATTTAATTCTGTTCTGCTATTATCTGTTTATGTGTTATATTCCAAAGATTACCCACGACACCGTCGTATGGGTTTTTGGGGTCGTCACACCATGAGTACTCTAATTATTTAATTAAAAGTAATTCAAAACGAAATTTATTCAGTCGGCCTATTCCTACTCCGCAAACATCAAATTAAATATCGCAGACCTAATGGTTTTTCTCGAGCAAAATGTTTCGTCTCCCAGCTTCATCACTAAGGCAAACATGATTTTAATGTCCTCTCGTACGAATGTTCCCCAGTTCGCTCATATAAATCAACCTATCGCCTTCGTATTCTTTCCACTCAGAAATCCCATTCAAGTTTTCTCTCTACTTTCTTTCTTCCAGAAATCAATTCCATCGTTAATTAAAAAAAGGAAGAAGAAGAAAACAAAAAGTTAATTCGCAATGCATAATTCCTAAATCTCGAAGACAATCGACAGTTGCTCGCAGGGAAGGAAGCAGTGCAACAGTAGTTCGATTGGGGATCGCGACTTGAACCACTTGATCTCAGAGGTGATGCACTCGCAATTTGGGGAGATGGGTCGACATCAACATTGTTTCGAGTTTTACAAAGAGATTCAAACCTTGAACAAGATGTGCGATTTGCAGGAGGGTCAGGTGCGATGCTATTTCGTAGTTAGAAATCTTCAGCAGTGGCTGACGGTTTGTGGTTGCCTGTGAGGTTGAAGGATGGTGTGACATTCATTTAGAAATCGCGATACGCAGAGGTCATTTTTTGGAGCAGTAAAATTATTGAGGATGGACGCAGTGATTCGGGAATGTAGCATTAAGGAAGGGGAGTTCGATACTGAGGATCGAATTCTGAAACTGGGTAATTTGAGGGTGTGCAACAAGGGTGAGATCTGAGGAACCAACGATAGTAGTGGAGTATTATGATAAAAAAGGCGCGATGTATTTTGATGAAATGGAGCTTAGCAGTGAAGTTTAGAGGGTTCGAAGTGGTGTTAAGACATTGTAGTGGAGTTGAGCCGTTGACTGTGGGATTGGGGTTCATGAAGCAGTCTATAAATTAGAGCAGTTTGGTCTATATTGTTTGTAGGGATGCAGGAGGTCTGGAAGATGGAAATAAGCATGTAGGTAGAAGCCACTAGCTTTGGCGTTTGGTTAGGAAGGAGCCGACCTGTTTGGGATTGAATGAAGTAAACTGGAGCCATAATTTCAAAGATAAGGTTTGCTTTTGGTCGAGAACAATAAGGAACATGTTTTGATTAAAATTTTAAAATGCATAGATTAATTGCTAGTAATTAAAGTTGAAGTGAATAATAGCCTAATCGATTAATCTAACCAAGAATTAAGATAAATTAGTTAAAATTAACTTAGTTAATGTCTTCTCATAAACTAGATTGGTTTAAATTTATTTCGTTTAAATGAATCATTTAATCAATAAATAAATTAAATAATTATAGGTGCAAAATAAATCCAATCGAGATGACTCGAGTAGAGTTGTAATCGCGGGGATACAACATTTTAATTCGATGTTTGACAAAGAAAAATCAAGGTGAGTAAATCTCACTTAAAAAATTATTTTTATCATAAATTGTTGACTGTTTTGCTTGCATTGCTATTATTGATGAATTGTGGTTATATATATATATATATATATATATATATATATATATATATTAGTTATTTAGGCTTGGTGGTCGTCGCTATTATATATATATATATATATATATATATATTGGATATTTCTTGCAATACTATTAGCGGATGCCCGCAGTATCATTAGCGGATGACCCTATCACCCATGATATATGAGTGGATTACCTTCTATACCGTGATATACTGCCTCGAAGCAGGATTGGTATTATTATTGACTAATATCTGCGGATGCAGGGAAAACAGGTTGGAGGAATCCAACTGGATTCCTCAAATTTATTTATTTTTGTTTACATTTTATATGTGTGTGATCTGTTGATTTGGATTGATGGTTTGAGTATTGGGATGTTTAAATATTACTGGCCCTAGATATTGATATTTAAAAATATTATACAATCGGATTTTTATATTTAGAAAGGGAAATTATAATTTTTGAAATAGAAATGGAATTTCGAATAAACTGAAAAATATTAACTTGTTTTAATAATAAAAACAAGTAGCTGAAATTATAAACAATATTATAAATGGAAAGAAATATTATCAATAATAATATTTGATTTTAAATTCAAATCTGAATTTAAAAAGGAAAACTTATTTTCCAAATGGAAATTGGATTTCAAATAAGATTTGAAATTGGAACTTGTTTTAAATATTTAAATTAAGAAGTGGGATTTATAATGTTCATTAAATAATTCATAAATTTAAATTCAAGTTTGAGTTTAAAAAGGTAAATTGATTTTCCAAAGTGCAAATAGGATTTTCAAATGGAATCTGAAATATAAGCTTGGTTTAAATATTTAAAACAAGAAGTAAAATTTATAAACAACATTTAAAAATAATTAGCCTGAGAAATTTGATTATTTAAATTTTAATATGAGAGTAAAAAGGGATTTTTAGTTTGAAATCGTTTTAGGAAAGGGGAATGATGAAATTATTCCGACATTCAAAATGTAAAATGATCTGAAATAAATCCATATGGATTTATAATTAGAGTTGGATCATGTTGAATTTATTAAACACATAAATTATTTTCCAGATAAGATATTGGGATTATTTTGAGTAAAACTAAAATGGAAATAAAATTCCATGTATGTATATATATATAAGTTACAAAATAAAATACTCCAAAATGGTATTCGAGTTTCAAATAGATTTTTAAACGGGAAGTTCGTTTTATAAGAAGTTAATTTATAAACAATGTTTATAAATGTGATGAAGTAATTTTCATCGTGAAATTTGGTAATAAATTTCAAAATGTAAGAAATGGAGTAGGAGGCGAGATTTAAATCAAGTTGTGTATTACAAGCTTTATTGCATCTCAAGGTAAGAACGTTGTCGATCAAGGTCTGAGAGGTAAATGAAAACCCGAACTTGAACGACTTCACTATTATCAGGAGATGATATCAGTTTGTAAAGGTAAGGGATGTTGAATTTATTTATTATTTGCATCAAAGTAATTTATAATTGGAATTCGACGATATTGATATTTTTGTAAAAATAATCTAATTCCGTGTGAATTGGACTTAATATAAAGATTCGAGTTTTGAATAACTTCATAATGGAGTTATGAATGGGAAATGAAAAAATCGTCGAGTTGAATAATACGAATTGTTGAGATAGTTTTGGATAACAGGTTCAATTTATTGAAAATGGGGTTAGAATTATTTTACAACGAAGATTTTTTAATCGTTTATATTTAACTTAATTAAAACAAACTCGCCGCAGTACGGTAGTTCGAAATTTGGCGTTTTGAACTTCAATTGACTTTATAGAACTCAATATAAGTCGAAATATGATGAAACAAGAAACGTCTGGATCTATTGAATGATAGATTTCTGATGGAAGAGAAAGATCTTGATTTCGTCGTATAGATTTCGAGTTATGTCAAGATCAAATTTTTAGAGAACAGCGCCATAATCGCTTTTAAACCATAACGGTTTATAAAATAAATTAAAAGGGTTTTGAATGGATAAAAATCCGTATTTCCAATCGTAAAAATCCATATTTGAGTTATAAATTAAATATGAATACGAATGTAGTAGATGAAGTGATTCTTGAAACAAAAAAAATTCAAATTTTTAATTACCAAATGAAGTTAACTAATTTCAAAAAGAAATTAGTTAATATAGTGTTTGAATCAAACCTACCTTGGTTTAGGAGAAATGTAAATTGTTAATTGATATTGGAAAATTGAATATGAAACTCGAGTTAGAAATGGAATCCGATTTGTTTATTAGTGAATTGAAATATATTCAAATATGATATGTTCAAATCGAAAGTGCATTAGGCAAAAAGTGCGAATTAAAGAAGCGTTAGTAGATTTTGTTAAAATAGGAATGGACTGATTAAAATGAGTTGGAAATGGACACGTATATCTAAACAGGTATGGAATGGAGAGTATGAAGATAATGAAGATTATAGTTTAAGTGCCCGATAAAAAGGTACATGTTTAAATTTCCATATGAGGTTTTATGCTCCGAATCGGCAAGCCGCTTGGCGTTTTGATTGTCCTTTTGAATGGAATGGGCCTAGAGAGGCGAGTTGGGGTTTGAACTATTGACCGGTACAAAGGAGGTGCTGGCGAAATTTTCCAAAAATTTAAGGAGTTAGAATATTTTTAAGAAATTTTGATAATAGAAGTCGATATAACGATATATATAGAATTCACTAAGAAATGAATTTAATATAAAATATTAGAAAGGGCCAGTGATTGTGAAATTGTTTGATGGATGTTTATGTTTTCCCTTTGATAGTTAAATCATCGACTATCAAAGATTTTTGACCATCATTGTCAATACGGAGAGACCAGTTGGATTTAATATCCGAAAACCAGTCCGTATAAGCATAGGCGTTCCAAATTAGATTATGAGAAAATAATCGAAGACGGAGTGAAATTCAAGAGCTGTCATGTTTGTCCAGTCCCAGGACAACTTGTATGGACGAATGTAACAACTAACAACCCACCTCCGATAGGGTCACTCACAAAGGGAATGCACTAGCATTGGTGGAGCATTATCTAGGTAAACATACACAGAAATATTACAAGCTAGAACATATAAAATAGCGGAAGAAAAAAAATTTCATTTCTTTAAAATCTAGAAAGGTCTAAGGCCTTTTACAACAAAATGCCATTAAATCCATTACATCAAAATCTATCTTGCAATAGTAAAGAAGCATAAAACCATAGTCATAAATCATTCCCCAAGTAAAACAGTGAAGTAAGCCATAGCCAAGAGAAATCCAAGCCGTTCGTGAAAGAGCCTTGGAGCTTGGTAAGATCCGAACTAAGTTGTATTCCCACCCTGTGAACCTGGGGGGGGGGGGACGGAAGAAAAAGAGGCGAAACAAAACGGGTCAGTCATAAAGACTGAGTAAGTCGTAGTGACTTTCAGTGTAGAAACAAGTAAAGATAACATGACATGTATAAACTGAAAGTACACATAAGGATGATGACAAGATAAGCAAGTTAAACTAAGATGACAAGATAAACTATACTAACCAGATAAACTACGGTAACAAGATAAACTATGCAAACCAGATAAACTACGTATAGCATCGCATGTTTAACATTCTCTGCACCAACTGTACTAGTACCCCAACCCGTATCATCCTTTCCATGTATATGTATAGTCCCTTGCCGTATATCGTACGAGTTTCATCACTTATTTCTATAGTACTTCAACGTAGTGCCACCATTCTTGAAATCGTTTGGACTGCCACCCTTGTTCCGGCTAGGTTTCCTTATCATGAACCATCGCGTGTTCAACTAGGATTTTATGCCACCTAGGACCACTAGGGATTATGCTACCTAACGAACAACACCTTTTTTTCACGTAACGATCTATTAATCGATCGGCTCCCTACAAGTCCTAGCTCGTTCATGTGTCTGTGTCATACGGCCCAATCACGAAATGTAGTCACCTGTGCTAGGTCCACCATAGGGTGTATCAAGCCCTAGAGTGCCAACCACCGACACGAATCAAGCACGCACAGTGTAAACCTATTGGTGCCTAATGCCTGCTTTTTCAACTCCAGACTACGTGCACGACCATAGTCCGCCTGAACCTACAATGGCGCACCAACTTAGCCGTCGTTCTGGTCGCTTACAATCAGCCCAGTAATCGTGCCCCACCCTGCCTAGTTCCAGGGTACCATGATACATCTAGTGGGTTACTGCTGAAAAGAACCGCGTAACTAGGGTTTCCGTCCAGCAGGTTAAGTGTTGTCATTTAAATTCGAGACTTAACCCCATCAGTCTAGTGTAGTGACCCGAAAATCCGGTCCAATTTGAGCTGACCAAATAACACAAGTCCAACCCCAAATTGCACTAGAAATTCAAGAAACTAATAGAAAGAAGATAGAGGGTGAGGATAGATAAGGTAGAACTAATTGAATAGAAGAAGAAGAAGAAGAACATCATCATCAGAGTAAATACGAATGTCACAGCGGAACGAATAAAATATAACATAACTTTTGAAATACAAACAGTTACATATACAATAGCACTTATCAGAGTACATCACTCACAACAACAGCGGAAATAATAATACCTATAGAATCTTGAAGCCTCCTGCTCCAAGCTCTCCAAGTGTATATGTAAAATCCCGACTACTTGACTGCCCGTACAAATTTAGGCACCCAAGAGTTTAGGGAAAACAACAAATAAACTCCGGGTCAGTCATGGGACTGGTGTGAGTAAAACAGTTTAAACAGATATATGAACAAGTAAACGATATCTCATAAGACCACGCCGCAGAACGGAACGGGTTTTCCCTTATGAAAATCCAAACAACTTTGTAAAGCAATATAATTTTGATATTATAATAATTTCTAAGTACAAATAGATATCAGTCTAGCAGAAACGCTTTCATCTCACGTTCTACTATATAGTATACAATCAAAACCGCAAGCACGTATTGGGTAATGGACTTCCAACTATGACAAGGTATGGAGCCACCTTCCGATCAGTGTACTCTAGGAACAATACACTGGAGTTCAACAAGAACATCTTGCAACTCAGCCATACATGACCGACCACTCATTTCGCTTGAGTGTATTGAATGTACATCACCAATGGTTGGGATCAGAAACCGTTTCCCGTATATATATGGGACAGCATTGATAGATTAAAAGAAGCAAATGAATATTCTCTAGATAGGTGATTATACACCCTACTTTGGTGCGACCGACTTAGCCATACTGCATGCCCGATTTCTGTCATTTACCGGATGTGAGGCTAGAAGCTACGCTTACTTTCCATTCATTTATAACACGATCACTTTGAATGCCACATTATCAGATCCGTAAATCATTAGTTGGTTCATACAAATATCCTGGATGTTATGCTAAGGGATAAATCCGTTGCAACCATATATATTTATACAGACCAACCCATTCGATCAATGGAAATACTTTGTCATACATTCGTCCATTTACGTTCGTTCTGGGACTGAACGAAACCGAAGGCACTATTCAGTACATCCATCTTAGTTCATTGTTATCTAAGATTTATACAACAGCCCTTGCACTTTACTCCGTCTTCAATACATTCAGCATATATGATTCGCAATGCTTATGCCAATACATAATGGTTCTTTGGATAATGATCCAACCGGTCTCTCCATATTAACAACGTTAAAATGGTCAAAACATTGATAGTCTGTGATTTAACTATCAAAGAAAAACTCATGTGCAAACAACGATATTATTTCCAGACGGAAATTATATCAACCAATCATCATTTAACATTTATCTCTTTAGTTCATTAATTTACTTATCTCCTGTTTCCCTATATTCAAAATTTCTTATTTTCTAATTTTAGAAAATATACTTTATTAACAATGGAAAACATTTCCATTTCCTGTTTCCTATATTAGAAAACATTTCTGATTTCTTATTTGGAAAACATTTCCAAAGTTCCTTCATTGGATTTAAACTGATGTTTAAATAAAACATCGCTATGCCAACTCAAACCATTTACTGAATTCACTTAACCATCATTCACTATCAAACCTTACCATTTCTTAGTTAAGAAGGAAGCCAATCAAGTTAGGGTATAATTACCTCTCAGACCTTAACTGAACAACGTTATAACTTTGAAATAGTAACAGTTTATCTTTTAAACCTTTAACAACGTCTTTACGTAACCCTCGGATTCAATTTACGAATCCACTTCTTTATTGAAAACATTGATTATAACGATAACGTTAATCCCTACTTTCGAAATATCTAACTTCAACTATAACCTTTATTCTTTAATTCGAATAATTAAACCTAACCCTACTTTATTAGTGTATACTCTTGATTTAAAAACCAGAAAGTAAATATTACTTTCCCGAATTCGATGTAATTGAATTCGACGTATAATTCTCTTTCGAGTAATCTCTATTTGATTAACTCTTCTTCGAATATCCTATATTCGATTATCTCTCTTCGAGTAACTTATATTCGAAATCTCTCTCTTTCGAATAAACTATATTCGATCTCTTTCTTTCGAATACGATATATTCGATAATCTCCTTTCGATTAAACTAATCGATAGCTCCTTCCGATTAAACTATAATCGATAACTCCTTTAACTCTATTCGAATAACCTATATTTGACTAACTCCTTTAACTTAACTCATTTGGATTAACTCGGTTTGATTAACTTATCTTGACTAACTTAACTTAATTAACTCGACTTATTTAACTCCACTAGATTAACTCCTGTCGAATAACTAATATTCGATAACTCTATTTAACCCCGTTTAACTCTATTCAACTCCATTCGAATAACTAATATTCGATAACTCTATTTAACTCCATTCGCTTAACTCTATTTAACTCCATTCGCTTACCTCTATTTAACTCCATTCGCTTAACTCTATTTAACTCCATTCGCTTAACTCTAGATCGCAGCGATCACAATGGTTACGCCTGATTCCCTCAGGAAACATCCGACCGCTTTAGGCTATCTGCAGCCCTGCGAATTACGCTAGCAGTCGTACTAAATGGCATCTCATTTGGATTAACTCTAATTGTTCAATCCTAACTGTTTAACTCTAACTGGTTAACTCTAACTGATTAACTCTACGGAGTTACTCTACTTATTAACTCTACTGTTTAACTCTAACTGGATAATTCTAACTGATTAACTCTAATCGATTAACTCTATTTGACTAACTCGACTCGACTAACCCCTTTCGAATAACGTATTCGATTAACTAACTTCGAATACCCTATTCGATTAACTAACATCGAATACCCTATTCGATTAACTAACATCGAATACCATATTAGATTAACTAACATCGAATACCATATTCGATTAACTAACATCGAATACCATATTCGATTAACTAACATCGAATACCATATTCGATTAACTAACATCGAATACCATATTCGATTAACTAACATCGAATACCATATTTGATTTCTCCTTTGTGATAACGTTTATCCAATTAAAAAGATCCCCTTTTTAACAACGTTTATTCATTTATAAGGATTCACTTTTTAGTAACGGTTCTTCACTTTATAAATGTTCATTTAATAACGGTTTCCTTTTTATAACTTCTTATTTCGTTATAAACACATTTCCTTTTTATTAACTCTATTTATTTTCTAAATATTCTCTTTCCAATTTTATTTGTAAATGGTTTACAAATATTTCTTTTTCTATTTTATTCTATTTGCAAATGGTTTGCAAATATTCCCTTTTCAAATTTATTCTATAAAAATATTCTAACTCCTTAAATTTCCGGGAAAATTCGCCATAACCTCCTTTATATCGGGAGTATCGGGAAAATCCCCAAACCCGCCACACAGGCCTTTCCATTCAAAAAGAAAATTGTTTGAAATTATTTCCCTTCTAAATATCTTCTATTTATAAATATTCCAATTTATAAATATTTCTTATTTATAAATATTCAATTTATAAATATTTTATTTTCACTATCACTTTGAAAATTCCCTTATCAACATTCTGGTATGTTACGGTATTTAACATATCAAATTTCAATATCCAATATCGTCCATACACACACAATCAACAACAGGTTATGATTCACATCATATATCAAAATATATGAAAAACAATAAAATAACTGTTGAGGAATCCAGTCGGATTCCTCCAACCTGTTTCCCTGCATCCACAGATGTTACACAACATGATTGTCATCGCTTTCAGTTCAATATGAATTATTCTGATAAACAGAATCAATATATATATAACTATCTAACTGTTTATATATTATATATATATATAATATTTCATTAACTGGTAGTTCAATCAACAGTCAACACACAGTCAATCAGAAAATTTCTAACAGTTCTAAAAATACAACATGATATTATAAATTGTTCAGAGTTAGTGAGATTTACTCACAGTTGCGCGTTAGCCGTTAAATAACAGTTTGCGTTATTTGATTCGGTTGGACAATTTATTTCTCCATAAATTGTAACGAGCTCGAATTCACTCCCGGTCAGTCTCATGGTGTAGTTCTCATCCATACGATCCTAACGGATCCAACCGTTCGAAATTCTGATAACGTATGATAAATATATGGTTTATACAAGTTTGTGCATCGATTTAAAATATAAAATAAAACTCTATTAATTCGAATGGGCTTCACCTTTTAATATCGGCCCACTATCTTACTTGACCCACGATGAACAGTGTTCATCTCCTTCAAAAAAACGCCGTGACTTTCCTCTTGTTTACACGTACCATTACCGGTCCTTGGCGAGCTCCATTCTCCTTCATTCTATCATGAAATTCCAAACTGAAATCACCGCAATACTCCTCCTCGAACCCTCCTTCTCGTCATACCTACCACCATCAACTCGCACCAAACTTTGGATCCCGACTTCAAAGCCTTACACGCACAGTAACAGTGAACTATCGACATTAGTTAGAACCGAATCCCACCAAACTTGCCCACATCGTGCTATCCGCCACCACCATCATCAATAAACCCGTCATTTCCACCATCGACGCCTAAAACTCACAAATTCCAAGTTTACTGCTGAAGGCGTTGAGCACTCGGAACCAACATCGAACGCTCCAAGACCGAGAGCAAAGTGAAGAGAACTTGTTGTTGAACCCGTATAAAATGGTTTGGATAATTATAGGAATTTGTTGGTATTTCTTTGATTTTATTTTGCTCGCCATTTTACTGTGAAGACAGAATAAGAACGGCGGGACTTGGTTTGACTTATGAGGGAATGGAATTAGGTTTTAGAATTTTAAGGGGGGGTATTTATAATGTTTTCAAAATATCTAGATATTTTGCAGAAGGAATATTCTCGGTATATTCTTTTGTTAATTCGTGTTTAAAAATCCCTGCGATCACACACGATACCCAAAAATCACGAAACTGGACCCGTAGCTAGAGTTCGACATTACGGTCCTAACGAAACTGGTTTCGTCGAATTCCGACTCCGTATGCTCACACAGCGTATTTTTAACTGTCAAAATACTGACTGTTTCTCACTCTAAAAATCCGTACGACCACACAGTGACTCTAAAAATCACAAAATTGGAAATCTAACAATTATTTGACATTGCGGATCCAACAAAATTAGTTTCGTCGAATTCCGACTTCGTATGCAAAAGTGGCTATTTTTAAAGCTCTGGATGACCCATTTAAATATATAAATATATTTAAATATAATTAAATTAAATATAAATAAATTTATATTATCGTATATATATTCACAGTGGAATACCATACAGCTTTAGAATATTCTATATGGATTTCTAACTCGATGTTCACTTCTGGGTCAACCCGATATTCGATTTATATTGAATTTCCTTTTTAAAATATAAGTAATTCCATTATAAATTATAAAGGAATTCCACAGCAACTTTTCTAAAATTTGATTTGGACATGTCTCAAAATCTACACGACGAAATCCTGATTTTTCTCTTCCATTAGAAAACTATTATCAAATCGGTCCTAACGGTTCTTGTTTCACAGAAATCCGTCTTAAAATGGACCCTGTATATTTAGTTGAAGTTCAAATCGCCAAATAGCGAACTGCAGTGCCATTTCGAGCTCGATTATAATTATATTATAATTCCACGTTCAAACTGCTGTTTATAAAATATATTCGTTATTCAAATTCAATTCCAAACTGAATTATACCTTATATATAATCCAATTCACACTATATTGTGAATTCAGCTATTTTGACTATTTCGACATTATAATATATTATTATATTATAATTATCAATTAAATATTCAACATTATTTAATTCCAGTTATCGATATCGCCAAAACAATTTTTAAATAATTAAATAAATTAATTATTCAACGGTCAGAAATGCGGGTCATTACATCTAGCATGTTAAGTTGGTTAAGTGTTGTCATTCAAGTTCGTGACTTAACCCGTCTACGTGTCATGTCAAATTGGCTAAGTGTATTCAAGCGGTTCATGACTTAACCCTATCAAATGATCGTGTCAAATTGGTTAAGTATATTCAAGCGGTTCATGACTTAGCCCTATCATATCATCGTGTCAAATTGGTTAGGTATATTCAAGCGGTTCATGACTTAACCCTATCAAATCATCATGTCAAATTGGTTAAGTATATTCAAGCGGTTCATGACTTAACCCTACCAAATCATCGTGTCAAATTGGTTAAGTACATTCAAGCAGTTCATGACTTAACCCTACCAAATCATCGTGTCAAATTGGTTAAGTATATTCAAGAGGTTCATGACTTAACCCTACCAAATCATCGTGTCAAATTGGTTAAGTATATTCAAGCGGTTCATGACTTAACCCTACCAAATCATCGTGTCAAATAGGTTAAGTATATTCAAGCGGTTCATGGCTTAACCCTATCATGTGGCATTAACTCATTAATACACCCAACCTCTCAAATCAGACCTGTTGTTGTGGTCACTGGATATGCCGGGCGGTTTCGGGTAGAATTACACCACAACTCAGTCTGATCTTGGGCTTTCAAGTGCGATATGACCAACTACACACATTGGATCCTATTGTTTGCAGTAACTGGATTTGCCGGGCGGTTCCGGGCAGAATTACACTGCAAACTCAGCCCAGCCTCGAGTTGGCCATTTTCAAGTTCAGTCTAAGTGTAATGTCCATGTTCAATTTTCATGTCAAGTTCGTGTCAAGTTTCTAAGCGAGTTTCATGTCAAGTTCTCATATCAAGTTTTCAGGTTTCCACTTATGCCTATTATCAAGTTCATGATTCATATTCATAACCAATTCATGTTTGCCTAACCTACCCAATTTGTATCCCCATCGCATGTAAACGTAAATCGATCTAAATTACAAGTATATCCAGGTCCAAAATAAATGGGAATAACATCCCAACTATGATAGGCAAAAGAACGAGCACAAGGTGATAAATCTGGCATGATATAGCTTGGGATAATTGGTTACAACATCACTGGTATATAGAGAATAACATGCTTTCAAATCTGGCATAATAAGATGATAGTCATGATAAAAATTGACATGAAAGAATAGGCATGCAAAAGCAAGCCAAACACAAGGATAATGGATCAATGGTCTCGGTGTACAACATAGTTTTCAACTCAACTGTAATAGTCAATTGGCCACAATAGTCATAGTCGTAGTGAATCATAAGCGATTAATCACAATAGTCATGAATTATCCAAAATAGTTCTGGGAAACTACCCTAAATAGTCATAGGCAATTAACTATAATAGTTTCAAGGTCATGGTCATAGACAATAGTCTTCTGTTCATAATCATAGGCAGTAATTCATAGTCACGAGTCATAGGTGATTAGCCACAATTATCTTTGTCATAGTCATAGGCAATAGTCTTATGTTCTCAGTTATAGGCGTAGGCATAGTCTTTGTCCATTAACAATAGTTTCAATGCCATAGGCGTGATAATATTTGATTTACAACATGAATAGGCCCAAGCTAATTTTCATAGCAGTGTTCCAATAGTCAAGGTCCAAGAATAGGTGTAAATCAATTATCATACATGGGTCCAATTCCAATTGATAACATGAATAAGTCCAAACAGTTTTCATAGCAATGTTTCGAAGTTCAAGATTCAAGAGAGGATAGGGTGAAAACTGAATTAACAAGTCTTATCATCAAGTCAAGATCCAAGAATTCATTTTACAATCTAGCGTTTGAATAATAAACTAGGTCCAACATCATGAATGGGCATGATTCTATTGATAAGAAATAACCCAAAATCATAGATTCAAGAAGAGACAAGAACAGATCCAAATAGATAATCAAGCATAGGTACAATTTCATTTTATTCCATGTCCATAATAAATTTAACAAGTTTCAGCCTCAAAGTAAATAGAACATACAGAGCGTGGATCGATAATTAGAGTGCAGAGATTTGATTCTGGAAACGGTTATTGCAGTTGTTGAATCTCTATTTGTTTAGTCTTGTTCTAGTTGAAAACCCCCAATTTGCAATTCCTAGATGTTGTCTTGACAAAGAAGAAGTAGCCATTCTCTCTTTAATTTAATTATTTCAGAAGCAGCATAAGGACAGAATGAAATGGTGTGGAGAGAACGAGGCTAGGGGTGAGTTTATATAGGATTAGAGTCACGAATTTGGTCCAGAAATTAGTTTAGATACGCAGAAATGAACTTAGCCTTGGATCTGGAAATTCGGGGCAGGTCGACCCTCAGGTCGACTACCCAGTCGACCTGGTCAGGGGGAGGTCGACTACCAAGTCGACCACCTAGTCGACCTGGGTCCTGCGCGGGAAATTTCCTGCCTAGCCCTCTTCTGGGTTTGAATTCGAATTTCGAATTCGAATTTCGAGCTGTTTTGGTTTCTGAAAATTCCTGAAACTTTGGAGGGTCATATCCCCCTCATACGGAATCCGTTTTTCAAAAACTCGGACTCGTTTCCACACAAAATTTCAAGACGAACGCAATGGCACAACCCGTTTCCCTTGATTATTATTTTAAAATTTAATTCTGCCTTGATTTATGTGATGGCCCGCCCCGCACCAACCGACATTTTCTCTGAAGGTGCGCTGTACACATGTCCAGTTAGCACGGAACGGGTTGTCAGAAGGAAAGGAAAGAAGGAAGTGAACTAACAAAGAACCTGTAGAATGTCTCACAATGCATAGAATAAAATATAATAATAACATACTTGACATAAAACAGGAGAGACAGTGCATAAGCTGAAAATCAGAACTGAACATCATAGCAGCGGAAATCTAAAATACAGCTTATTACAACTTTCAAACTGTCTCAAAGCAAAAGTAAGATAAAGGAGGTACACTACTAATGCCCAAGTAGCGACCACCAACGAAACAGGGAGAATATATATATATATATATATATATATATATATATATCATACGTGGAAGCCTCCTGCCCGCCTCCGAATCAGCTACTCGCGCACCACCAGCTAACCTGTCTCTAGTCTGCTCGTGTGAGCACCCAGAGTAATAAGAGGAGACATAAAACTCTGGGTCAGACATAAAGCCTAGTATGAGCAATAAGCATCTAAAGTGAACAATAACAGGTAGACTAAAACATACCCGGACCTGGACCTGCAACCAAAGAGTTAGCACTACATACTGTACAACACTCTAAGGTGCCATATCAAACAGTGTAAAGATACGGAGGTGGGGGAGGTGTGCATGTCATAGTGATGGCAAACAATCAAACATAGCATCCATCCTCACATCTCTCACTCAGTGAGTAAAGCATATGATATTCACCACTTCGATCACCCAACATACCTTGCTACGATCACTTTGCCCCCATGAAGTCATAAATGGCTTCACTGCACTGATAATGTAGCCACAAATCCTTCGCTATGTCCACTTTGCCCCATGGAGTCACAAGGACCCCACTGCACTGGCTCATAGCCCTACTAATCCTTACTATGTCCACTCTGCCCCATGGAGTCACAATGACCCCACTGCACTGGCTCATAGTCTTACTACGCATCACTTTGCCCCTCGAGTCGTAATGACTCTACTGCACTGATAACGTAGTCTTGCTACCATCACCTTGCCCCTCGAGTCGTAATGACTCTACTGCACTGATAAGTAGCCGATCATCCATTCCCAGCGGTGAATCGAAGTTATGAACATCGACAACTCCTTAGCACACGTCCCGCAGCAAAGCCCAACCATGAAGTGAACTCATTGGTTCCCCATTGGATCCTGAGCTCTAACTTTCATTTGGACTACCTTTGCATCTCGGGTTATTAGTCATCACTGGATCGGTTCGGATCTCCCCCTAATCATTAGTTCGGTTCGGATCAGAATGCTCCTTCTTCACTGGATCGGGTCGGGTCGTCATCACCCCTGGCGGATCGGGTCGACGTCTCTAGCTTGCCACGGTTCAGATCGGGTGATCTCTTCAGATCGGTTCATGGCGCCTTCAACTCGTGGGCGGGCATTCGAGTCGGAGCGTTCGAGTACATGTGGATCGTGGATGCTGCCTCCCTCTGTTCGGATCGGGGTGCAAAACACGAGCGGATCGGGTTCGAGAGGCAGTTCACGGTTGAGGTTCGTGGACCTTGCGCAGATGGTTCGGCTTAGAGGAGATGACTTGACTTGTGGTGATGTCCCACGACCCCATAGGGCGATCCGATCGACCCTCAATCCTCTATCCGATCCGAATTCCTTCACCTTGTCCAGCGAGTTGTTTACGCCCCTCGACGGCGTTTTCGACTATTCCAACTATTCTAATCAATCACAAGGCATACCATACAGTCATAGAAACATATTTAATCAACCACAAACATCAAAACAACAATATGATAGGTTAAAATGGATCAAACATAGCCAAAACCCCATATTTTTCCTTAAGCATGTTTAGGTGAAACTTATGATATGATTAGAAAAACTTAACCAAATTAACCCAAATTCGTATCAGAGGTCTAAAACATCATTTCTGATTTTATAAACATTTTTCCAGAATTTTATCATGTTTAAATTCGCTAATTAACACTAATCACCCCTAATTAGCCATAATTATTGCAAAACTATGCAAATCACTCACCTTAGCCACAAACAAAACTTAGATCTGAAATAAATCACTGATTTGATGCGAATCCCGATAATAAACAGCAGCTCCAATGTTGATTTGGTGTAGATCTTCCTTGATTAGAGGTTGCTAAGCTAAATCCTTGACCAAAAGGTGATTTGGAGATGAATTAGAGGTTGAAGGCCATTTTTATGGTTCCTTGGTGATAAGTGGAGGCTAGAAAAATGAAATGGAATGATCCTCTACTTCATTTCAGCCTCCCCATAACCCTAATCCCGAAATGGGTTATGGGCCTATTCACTAATCACCCGATTTGGCCCGGTTAAGCAGTTTTTCACCCTCCAAACCTTATTTCAGCCATATCTCCCAAACGGTAAGTCTGTTTGGCTATTATGACCACTCTACGGAAAGGTAAACCATCAAACAAATCTAATGGAAGTGGTTTCAGGTCAAAATTCCTTTCCAATCAAAAGTTATGGCCAAAACAAGATCAGCTAAGGGCAAAATGGTCATTTAAAAATCGACAAAAATCATGAACATGGGAAATGACTCTAATGGATGTTTCCCAAAGGTATATGACCATACGACTTCATATGGGGAAAGAAAGAAATATTCTACGATCCCCCGATGCGTAGAATGTGGGTTATTACATTCTCCCCCATTAAGAAATTTCGCCCTCGAAATTCCCTAACCAAAACACACAAAGGGTCCTGCATGCCTATCAACCATAAAACAACAATCAAACATGCCAAACAAGTAAAACAAGTCTATCCTAGCATGTGCAAAAACTAAATTATGAAGCAAATCTTACCAGGCAAAGAGTTCTGGATACGTCTTTCTCATGCTCTCCTCTGTCTCCCAGGTACAATCATTCTCGTCCTCGCCCCACTGAACCTTGACTAGCTTCACCGCCTACCTTCAAAGTTGCTTCGTATCGTGCCTCATAATACGAGTCGGCTTGCGGTTCCCAACCGCCTCGGGTTCCACTTCGAAGTCCTCTAACTGATCAGGTGAAATAGTCATATCTGAGTCGTGAACGAACTTCCTCGGTTGGGAAACATGAAATACATTGTGAGCTCCCGCCATTTTCTCTGGTAAGCCAACTCTATATGCCAAATTCCCGACTAGTTCAAGAACAGGGAATGGGCCAACAAATCTTGGTGCCAACTTGCCTCTCCTGCCAAATCGTATTACGCTCTTCAATGGAGAAATCTTAACAAACACCAAGTCACCAACGGAGAATTTTAAGTCTCTTCTCCTCTTATCAGCATAACTCTTCTGCCTATCTTGGGCAGCCTTCATTCGTTGCTGAATGATCTTAATCTTATCGGAAGTTTCCCTCACCACATCTGGTCCTAGCACAAACTTCTCGCTAGTCTCTATCCAACATGATGGTGAGTTGCACGGTCTTCCGTACAAAGCTTCATATGGAGCCATACCGATACTGGATTGGTAGCTATTATTATATGCAAACTCTACTAGATGCAAATGGTCATCCCATGATCCACCAAAATCCAATATACAAGCTCTCAAGAGATCTTCCAGTATACGATTCACCCTCTCCGTCTGACCGTCGGTCTGAGGGTGATATGCGGTACTGAGATGTAATCCTGACCCTAGAGCATCTTGTAAGCTCTTCCAAAACCCACTAGTGAACAACGGGTCTTGATCACTTACAATGCTTTTGGGTACTCCATGAAATCTCACTACCCACTTCATATACAATTCTGCCAACTTGGCTGCCATTCTGGTCGATTTGACTGGTATAAATCTTGCGCTCTTAGTCAATCGATCCACAATTACCTAAATGTTATCATATCCCGACCTAGTCCTTGGTAAACCATCGATGAAATCCATCAAGACTTGCTCCCATTTCCATTCGGGAATTTCTAATGGTTGCAACAACCCACTAGGCTTCTTTTGCTCGACTTTAACTAGCTGGCAATTCATGCATTTGGATATAAACTTACCAACGTCTCTTTTCATCCCTTCCCAGTAGTAAGTCTGTCTCATGTCTCGATACATCTTATTACCACCGGGGTGTATAGTTAGTCTTGAGTGATGACATTCTCTAAGCACTTCATCTCTCAAACCATTCACGTTGGGTACAACTAGTCTTCCATTCTTTCTAAGCCATCCATCTCGATCAAGCCCATACACATTCATCTCCTCACTGTCGATGTCCGTCTCTAATTTGGAGATGATTTCCAATAGATTAGGATCTTCCCTCTGGCTGGAACCAATCCGCTCTATCAAAGTGGGTCTGATCATCAAACTAGCCAGCATAACTGGATCCAATTCGCACTTTGGTCTGAAATCAAACCCCACGATATATTCCAGTTGCTTCCATTCAAGAAACATTGCCCCTAAACTGGCATGTCTCCTACTCAAGGCATCGGCTACCGCGTTACCTTTCCCAGGTGTGTATGCGATATCAAAATCATACGAAGCCAAGAACTCTAACCATCTCTGCTGACGGAGATTCAGATCTTTCTGAGAGAAGAGATACTTTAACGATTTATGATCGGTAAACAACTCAAATCTTTCTCCCAAGAGATAGTGTCTCCACATCTTTAATGCGAACACAATTGCTGCCAATTCCAAATCATGGGTAGGATACTTCTTCTCATGCGGCTTTAGCTGTCGACTAGCATAAGCTACAACCCTACCTCCTTGCATCAATACAACACCCAGTCCGGTACCACAAGCATCCGTGTATATCGTCATCTCTTCATTCCCCATAGGAATGACTAACACTGGCGCACGCGTCAACTTCTCTTTTAGACTCTTGAATGCATTCTCACACACTCTGTCCCAAACAAAGGACTAATTCTTCTTAGTCAACTGAGTCAACGGTGTCGCTATCTTGGAGAAGTCCTGGATAAACTTACGATAATATCCAGCTAATCCCAAGAAACTTCTTACATCTGTTGCATTCTTGGGCGTAGGCCAATCCTGTACCGTAGCCACCTTCGCAGGGTCCACGGCAATACCACTCTCTGAAACAATATGACCCAAGAATCTCACTTCCCTTCTCCAAAAGTGACATTTAGAGAATTTCGCTTTCAATTGGTGTTTCCTCAACACCTCCATCACTATCCTCAACTGCCCCTTGTGTTCCTCCTCTGTCCTTAAATAAACAAGGATATCATCTATGAACACAAGAACAAACTTATTCAACGGATCTCTGAATACTCGATTCATAAGATCCACAAAGTAGGCTGGTGCATTGGTCAACCCAAATGGCATCAACCACTCATAAAATCCAGACGGCGTCCTAAATGCCGTTTTCGAAACACTCTCATCTGCTACTCGAAGCTGATGAAATCCTGTCGCGAGGTCCAACTGGGAGAACACTCTTGCTCCTTCCAGTTGATCAAACAAATCATCTATCCGCGGTAGAGGATACTTATTCTTCCTCGTTACCTTATTCAACTCGCGATAGTCCACACACAAACGAAGGGAACCATCTGCCTTAGTGGCAAACACAACTGGTGCTCCCCACTCGGAGACACTCCTTCTAATAAGTCCCTTCTTCAAAAGATTGCTGACTTGCACCCCGAGCTCTCGCTGCTCCCTTGGTGCCATACGACGAAGTGGCATCACTATAGGTCTGGCATCTTTCACTAAATCAATACGGAACTTCAAAAGTGGCATCACTATCTCGGGTTCCAGTCCCAACCTATCCACCAGGTCACTAGATATGAAGGAACGGGAAGCCCCAGTATCAAACAAAACTCGAACTGGTATATCATAAATAGAACGCATACCTTGAATAACAACATTCTTTCCTTTCTCCGCCGCAGTTGGGGCATTCGACGAAGAAGGAACAGCATCAATAGCATATGCTTTCACAATCTGCTTCTCCTTAAGAGGTTGTAGACACTTATCCTTATGATGTCCCACTTGACCACAGTTGTAGCACTTCCTTTCCGCTGGCTTGGCCCGACATTCTTTAGCATAATGGCCCTTCTTACCACAGCTGAAGCACTTAACATCTTTCTTGCTCTTTTTCTGGCCACCCTTAGATTGGTCCTGCTTCCTCTTATTCTGAGAGTTATTCTTGCCTCCACCGCCTGCTTGCGGCTTTGGCCCTTCTACAGATGCACCCTCAGTCTTTGACTTAGGGTAAAGACTCTCGGATCTCAAAGCTTTCCCCACAATTGATTCAAAAGTCTCATCGATGTGATTGATAAGCCTTTCTCCCAAGTATCCATCCAAACCAGTAATGAACTTCTCATTCTTCTTCTCATGAGTATCGATAAGAGATAGTCCATACTTCGACAAGGTGTCGAACTCAGCAATATAGTCAGAAACTGCCCTTCCGTTCTGCTTGAGTTCGAAGAACCTCTTGAACAACACTGACTTCTGGGCAGCTAGAATAAACTTCTCGCTAAAGCGAGCCTTGAACTGATCCCAAGTAACCTGATCTTCTGGAGTAGTTGTTCTAATGGCATTCCACCAATTCATCGCTCGCCCTTGCAGCTGACGAGACGCTAACCTTCTCTTCATCGCATCCTCAAGACCCAAGTCATCGAAGATACGATCACAGCTATCCATCCAGTCTTGAACATCTGTGGCTGACTCCGTCCCATGGAACGACTTCCCACCAAGGTTAGTGTAATCCTTGCACAACTTGGCGAAATCGACCCTAGGCGCCTGCACTACTGGGCCAACACCAACTCCGGGATTGGGAACTGCCCCTTGCACTTCTCTAAGCATGTCTCTCATGAGGTTAGTAAACATCGCCCTCATGTCGGCGGCATTCCCATTATTGGCTCCTCTACCAGCACCTCTAGCATATCGGCTCATCGTCAATCTGAAAATGGGAAACGATTAACGACTCCATAGTGGAGCTAGTGCAGTGCGACTTCATTCTTATACTACTGATAGTATATACATATATAGCTTTTGAAAACCAAAGTAATCACAAATACGCTCTCTCATATACGTACTATCTCTCCCTAGTGTCTTTCCCTAGGTTAACTACGCAACCTAGAGCTCTGATACCAAGTGTGACGGCCCGCCCCGCACCAACCAACATTTTCTTCAAAGGTGCGTTGTACACATGTCCAGTTAGCACGGAACGGGTCGTCAGAAGGAAGTGAACTAACAAAGAACCTGTAGAATGTCTCACAGCACATAGAATAAAATATAATAATAACATACTTGACATAAAACAGGAGAGACAGTGCATAAGCTGAAAATCAGAACTAAACATCATAGCAGCGGAAATCTAAAATACAGCTTATTACAACTTTCAAACTATCTCAAAGCAAAAGTAAGATAAAGGAGGTACACTATTAATGCCCAAGTAGCGTCCACCAACGACACAGGTTGTGCAAATCCTTTGCTATGTCATAAATGGCTTCACTGCACTGATAACGTAGCCACAAATCCTTACTATGTCCACTTTGCTCCATGGAGTCACAAGGACCCCACTACACTGGCTCATAGCCCTACTAATCCTTACTATGTCCACTCTGCCCCATGGAGTCACAATGACCCCACTGCACTGGCTCATTGTCTTACTACGCATCACTTTGCCCCTCGAGTCGTAATGACTCTACTGCACTGATAACGTAGTCTTGCTACCATCACCTTGCCCCTCGAGTCGTAATGACTCTACTACACTGATAAGTAGCCCATCATCCATTCCCAGTGGTGAATCGAAGTTATGAACGTCGACAACTCCTTAGCACACGTCCCGCAGCAAAGCCCAACCATGAAGTGAACTCATTGGTTCCCCATTGGATCCTGAGCTCTAACTTCCATTTGGACTACCTTTGCATCTCGGGTTATTGGTCATCACTGGATCGGTTTGGATCTCCCCCTAATCATCAGTTCGGTTCAGATCAGAATGCTCCTTCTTCACTGGATCGGGTCGGGTCATCATCACCCCTGGCGGATCGGGTCGACGTCTCCAGCTTGCCACGGTTCGGATCGGGTGCTCTCTTCAGATCGGTTCATGGCGCCTTCAACTCGTGGGCGGGCATTCGGGTCGGAGCGTTCGAGTACAAGTGGATCGTGGATGCTGCCTCCCTCTGTTTGAATCGGGGTGCGAAACACGAGCGGATCGGGTTCGAGAGGCAGTTCACGGTTGAGATAGTGAACCTTGCGCAGATGGTTCAGCTCGGAGGAGATGACTTGACTCGTGGTGATGTCCCACGACCCCATAGGGCGATCCGATCGACCCTAAATCCCCTATCCGATCTGAATTCCTGCACCTTGTCCAGCGAGTTGTTTACGCCCCTCGACGACGTTTTCGACTATTCCAACTATTCTAATCAATCACAAGGCATACCATACAGTCATAGAAACATATATAATCAACCACAAACATCAAAACAACAATATGATAGGTTAAAATGGATCAAACATAGCCAAAACCCCATATTTTTCCTTAAGCATGTTTATGTGAAACTTATGATATGATTAGAAAAACTTAACCAAATTAACCCAAATTCGTATCAGAGGTCTAAAACATCATTTCAGATTTTATAAACATTTTTCTAGAATTTTATCATGTTTAAATTCGCTAATTAACACTAATCACCCCTAATTAGCCATAATTAGTGCAAAACTATTCAAATCACTCACCTTAGCCACAAATAAAACTTAGATCTGAAATAAATCTCTGATTTGATGTGAATCCCGATGCTAAACAGCAGCTCCAATGTTGATTTGGTGTACATCTTCCTTGATTAGAGGTTGTTAAGCCAAATCCTTGACCAAAAGGTGATTTGGAGATGATTTAGAGGTTGAAGGCCATTTTTAGGGTTCCTTGGTGATAAGTGGAGGCTAGAAAACTGAAATGGAATGATCCTCTACTTCATATCAGCCTCCCCATAACCCTAATCCCGAAATAGGTTATGGGCCTACTCACTAATCACCCGATTTGGCCCGGTTAAGCAGTTTTTCACCCTCCAAACTTATTTCAGCCATATCTCCCAAACGGTAAGTTCGTTTAGCTATTATGACCACTCTACGGAAAGATAAACCATCAAACGAATCTAATGGAAGTGGTTTCAGGTCAAAATTCCTTTCCAATCAAAAGTTATGGCCAAAACAAGATCAGCTAGGGGCAAAATGGTCTTTTAAAAATCGACAAAAATCATGAGCATGGGAAATGACTCTAATGGATGTTTCCTAAAGGTACATGACCATACGATTTCATATGGGGAAAGAAATAAATATTCTACGATCCCCCGATGCGTAGAATGCGGGTTGTTACAATTTATGGTTATAACATGTTATTAAAATACGGGTTATTACATTCTCCCCTCCTTAAAGGATTTCGTCCCCGAAATCTCTAAGTTAGGAAGAATGTATCCTACCATCCATCATCCATCTACTCAAAACATCATCCACAAGCAATCATTGTCCTTAAAAGATTCCTAATGCTGTATGTATATATGCGGAAAGTGTGTGTATATGTACTTATCTAATGCAAAAGATCAGGTGGTTACTGATTCAGTAAACCTGCTTAATGCAAAGTATGCTAGTGCGATGAGTCCAACATGTATGCAAATTCCTATTACATTTCACAATTTCTACATGAGTGCTCAAACATTCATTCATATGCAACATCCAAATGATAGCATATCAAGTTTCCATCCATGTACAAGTATAAACATTCATGCATATGCAATATGAAAATGTGACTAAGCCGATCCAGTGCCTAATGTGTGTTATGCAACCACGAGCAACCACTTGCAACCATTTGCAAACATCAACCATAACATGTTTCAAATACATGTTTACATCCATAGAGTTCTACCTAAGGTATAGCCGAACGATAGAAGCAAGTAAAAATTTTGTGCCCATTAGGCAATGTCAAAACTGGAAATCTATGTCCCATATATACTAATTAGGAGAAGAACTCCCTAGGCACCATCCCGAAGACCGAAATCAACATCAGGCTGACACCCAAAGAATTACTCAACCCAGCGGACACCCTCAAGCCCCAACATGCATTACTAACAGATGATACCTATGGGGTTTTGCAACAGAAATAGGATTGAGAATAAGACCGAGAGGTTATACTTAAAAGATAGCATGTAAATAAGCTCTACAGGAAAAGAGTGATCAACGATATACTCTTAAAAAGAGATATGATGCGCGTGTCTAGTCTTCAATCTTCTAAGTCGCATTTCCTTGAGCTTAACTCCATTGTGCCTTGATCGTATTTAACTTCACATTTCATAACTTCTTAATTCCTATTTCCAAAATATGAGTTGGAACTCATTTCACTATCGCCTCTCGTTCCACTTTCACTTATTCTTTTTCTAGTACACTCAGCTTAAACATAACTGCGTACTCATGGTTTCGTGCAAGCTCTCCAAAATTCACTTGTGAATCTTGGATCTCATTCACTTACTAGAAGGTATTCCAAAATGAATTATCTCTTGAAAATAAATAAATGCCAACCATGTTGCCAAATGTACTTACTAAGGTAATTTTCTATAACTCATGCATAAGCGAAATGAACCATCCCCCTTAGTGGAGAACACTACTCGAGCGGATCAACAAATGTATCAAGAGATTCTAGATAACTAAGCATGACAAAACCCTAAGGGTTACACTAGACTTCGAGGGAATTACCAAGGCAAGTCAAGAGTCTAACTACCATGGAACTAGTAAAAGCAAGTCAAGAGTCTAACTACCATGGAACTAGTAAAAACAAGTCATGAATATACACTTAGCATAGACATTCTCAAATCCAAACAGGTCATGAATAAATGAGCCGATTCCCCAACAGGATTTGAGACACAAAAAAATGGGATCCTTTACTACGCTAGTACTAAGGTGCAGAGACTCAACTATCGAAGCGGAATTAAAAGGGTGCGATGAACAAAAACAAAGTTCTAACGGGATGAAACTAAACCTTCAACAGAAACATTACCACCTCTCTTAGATATGCTAATAATGAGAGCATACAATTGCCCTCTCGACGATCTTGTTCTCTGCTCTTGTCCTTGTCCTATAACACTTAACTGCACTTCTCTTTTTACCATACTAACGATACTCTTTCTTGTCATGGGTTTTATTATTCTTTCACTTTGGCCTCTTCGTTTTCACCTTTTCCTCCTTCGTGGATTAAGCCATATCAACAAGTTTCTTATCCTTAGGCTTGTGTTCTTTTACCCTCGTTCTTACTATCCTTGTATAGCTTGTTGACAAGTTTCTCGAAATCTACTTCCATCGCATGGCAACCCTACAAAGCTTGAAATAAGATTAGTCGCAGATGGAACTACCGCGGCTACTGATGGAGGTTGGGCACTCCTTTGCCGTCTGAAAAGTGTCATATGCCTACAAACTATGATGAAAAAGAAAGAGAGAAGAGACTGAAGGAGAGAATCAAAAGATAGTGCATATGGCTTTGGGGAATATGCCTTTAAAATAAACAAAACTTTTCTTAGAAAAATGCTTCTTTGTAAACATTTCGAAAATAATTTCAGATAGTTTTTAAAAGCTTTTGCCCAGTCTGGTAACCTTCTGCTCTGATACCAAATGTAACACCCCACCTCCACTAGGGTCACTCACAAAGGGAATGCACTAGCTTTGGTGGAGCATTTTCTAGGTAAACATACACAGAAATATTACAAGACAGAACATATAAAACAACGGAAGAAAAACCAAATTTCATTTCTTTAAAATTTAGAAAGATCTAAAGCCTTTTACATCAAAATGCCATTAAATCCATTACATCGAAATCTGTCTTGCAATAGTAAAGAAGCATAAAACCATAGTCATAAATCATTCCCCAAGTAAAACAGTGAAGCAAGCCATATCCAAGAGAAATCCAAGTCGTTCGTGAAAGAGCCTTGGAGCTTGATAAGATCTGAACTAAGCTGTATTCCCACACAGCGAACCTGGGGGGGGGGGAAACAGAAGAAAAAGAGGCAAAACAAAACGGGTCAGTCTTAAAGACTGAGTAAGTCCTAGTGACTTTCAGAATAGAAACAAGTAAAGATAACATGACATGTATAACCTGAAAGTACACATAAGGATGATGACAAGATAGGCAAGTTAAACTAAGATGACAAGATAAACTATACTAACCAGATAAACTACGGTAACAAGATAAACTAAGAAAACCAGATAAACTACGTATAGCATCACATGTTTAACATTCTCTGCACCAACTGTACTAGTACCCCAACCCGTATCATCCTTTCCATGTATATGTACAGTCCCTTGCCGTATATCATACGGGTTTCATCACGTATTTCAATAGTACTTCAAAGTAGTGCCACCATTCTTGAAATCGTTTGGACTGCCACCCTTGTTCCGGCTAGGTTTCCTTATCATGAACTATCGCGTGTTCAACTAGGATTTTATGCCACATAGGACCACTAGGGATTATGCTACCGATTGAACGTTTTCAAGATTCGATTAGGGTTTATGCCACCTAGGACCACTAGGGATTATGCTAACTAACGAACAATACCGTTTTTTCACGTAACGATCTATTAATCGATCGGCTCCCTACAAGTCCTAGCTCGTTCATATGTCTGTGTCATACGACCCAATCACGAAATGTAGTCACCTGTGCTAGGTCCACCATAGGGTGTATCAAGCCCTAGAGTGCCAACCACCGACACGAATCAAGCACGCACCGTGTAAACCTACTAGTGCCCAATGCCTGCTTTTTCAACTCCGAACTACGTGCACGACCATAGTCTGCCTGAACCTACAATGGCGCACCAACTTACCCGTCGTTCTGGTCGCTTACAATCAGCCAAGTAATCGTGCCCCACCCTGCCTAGTTCTAGGGTACCATGATACATCTAGTGGGTTACTGCTGAAAAGGACCGCGTAACTAGGGTTTCCGTCCAGCATGTTAAGTGTTGTCATTTAAATTCGAGACTTAACCCCATCAGTCTAGCATGTCAAGTTGGTTAAGTGTGGTCATTCAAGTTCATGACTTAACCCGTCTAAGTGTCATGTCAAATTGGCTAAGTGTATTCAAGCGGTTCATGACATAACCCTATCAAATATTCGTGTCAAATTGGTTAAGTATATTCAAGCGGTTCATGACTTAGCCCTATCATATCATCGTGTCAAATTGGTTAAGTATATTCAAGCGGTTCATGACTTAACCCTACCAAATCATCGTGTCAAATTGGTTAAGTATATTCAAGCGGTTAATGACTTAACCCTACAAAATCATCGTGTCAAATTGGTTAAGTATATTCAAGCGGTTCATGACTTAACCCTACTAAATGATCGTGTCAAATTGGTTAAGTATATTCAAGCGGTTCATGGCTTAACCCTATCAAGTGGCATTAATTCACCCAACCTTTCACATCAGACTTGTTGTTGTGGTCACTGGATATGCCGGGCGGTTCCAGGCAGAATTACACCACAACTCAGTCTGGCCTCGGGTTTTCAAGTGCGATATGACTAACTATCCACATTGGATCCTATTGTTTGCAGTAACTGGATTTGTCGGGCGGTTTGGGCAGAATTACACTGCAAACTCAACCCAACCTCGAGTTGGCCATTTTCAAGTTCATTCTAAGTATCATGTACATGTTCAATTTTCATGTCAAGTTCGTGTCAAGTTTCTGAGCGAGTTTCATGTCAAGTTCTCATATCAAGTTTTCAGGTTTCCACTTATGCCTATTATCAAGTTCATGATTCATATTCATAACCAATTCATGTTTGCCTAACCTACCCAATTTGTATCCCCATCGCATGTAAATGTAAATCGATCTAAATTACAAGTAGATCCAGGTCCAAAATAAAAGGAATAACATCCCAACTATGATAGGCAAAAGAACGAGCACAAGGTGATAAATCTGGCATGATATAGCTTGGGATAATTGGTTACAACATCACCGGTATATAGAGAATAACAGGCTTTCAAATCTGGCATAATAAGATGATAGTCATGATAAAAATTGACATGAAAGAATAGGCATGCAAAAGCAAGCCAAACACAAGGATAATGGATCAATGGTGTTGGTGTACAACATGGTTTTCAACTCAACTGTAATAGTCAATTGGCCACAATAGTCATAGTCGTAGTGAATCATAAGCGATTAATCTCAATAGTCATGAAGTATCCAAAATAGTTCTGGGTAACTACCCTAAATAGTCATAGGCAATTAACTATTATAGTTTCAAGGTCATGGTCATAGACAATAGTCTTCTGTTCATAATCATAGGCAGTAATTCATAGTCACGAGTCATAGGTGATTAGCCACAATTGTCTTTGTCATAGTCATAGGCAATAGTCTTCTGTTCTCAGTTATAGGCATAGGCATAGTCTTTGGCCATTAACAATAGTTTCAATGCCATAGGCGTGATAATATTTGATTTACAACATGAATGGGCCCAAGTTAATTTTCATAGCAGTATTCCAAAGTCAAGGTCCAAGAATAGGTATAAATCAATTATCATACATGGGTCCAATTCCAATTGATAACATGAATAAGTCCAAACTGTTTTCATAGCAATGTTCCGAAGTTCAAGATTCAAGAGAGGATAGGGTGAAAACTGAATTAACAAGTCTTATCATCAAGTCAAGATCCAAGAATTCATTTTACAATCTAGTGTTTGAATAATAAACTAGGTCCAACATCATGAATGGGCATGATTTCATCGATAAGAAATAACCCAAAATCATAGATTCAAGAAGAGACAAGAACAAATCCAAATAGATAATCAAGAGTAGGTCCAATTTCATTTTATTCCATGTCCATATTAAATTTAACAAGTTTCAATCTCAAAGTAACTAGAACTTACAGAGCGTGGATCGATAATTAGAGTGCAGAGATTTGATTCTGGAAACGGTTATTGCAGTTGTTGAATCTCTATTTGTTTAGTCTTATTCTAGTTGAAAACCCCCAATTTGCAATTCCTAGATGTTGTCTTGACAAAGAAGAAGTATCCATTCTCTCTTTAATTTAATTATTTCGGAAGCATCATAAGGACAGAATGAAATGGTGTGGAGAGAATGAGGCTAGAGGTGAGTTTATATAGGATTAGAGTCACGAATTTGGTCCAGAAATCGGTCTAGATACGCAGAAATGAACTCAGCCTTGGATCTGGGAATTCGGGGCAGGTCAACCCCCAGATCAACTACCCAGTCGACCTGGTCAGGGGGAGGTCGACTACCCAGTCGACTTGGGTCCTGGGCGGAAAATTTCCCGCCCAGCCCGCTTCTGGGTTTGAATTCGAATTTCGAATTCGAATTTTGAGCTGTTTTAGTTTCTGAAAATTCCTGAAACTTTGGAGGGTCATATCTCCCTCATACGGAATCCGTTTTTCGAAAACTCGGACTCGTTTCCACGCAGAATTTCGAGATGAACGCAATGGCACAACCCGTTTCCCTTGATTCTTATTTTAAAATTTAATTCTGCCTTGATTTATGGTTATAACATGTTATTAAAATACGGGTTGTTACAACGAATGTCTGATAAAGTATTCCTAACGGTCACATAAGACGATGTTTTCAAGGTATTACGTCTAGTGGCGGAGAAATTCATTTCTCTTAGCTTTTATACCCATAATAATTTTGGGAAGATCAACTAGTGATTTGACGGGTTCTGTAATGACCCGGGTTTTTGGCGATCTTGGTTATCCGATATACAACACATATCGAACATCCAAGGATCAAAAAATACGGATGATTGCTGAAAGAATTTAGAGGGTGAGGAAAGATAAGATCGAAACTTAGAATAAAAGAAGAAGAATAACACAACATCAGAGTAACATGAATCTCACAGCAGAACGAATAACATATAATATATAACATAACTTTGTAATTGAATATGCATCATTTTCAAAGTACAGCACTTACAACATAGTGGAAATAAACTATAGCTATTTGATCCTGAAGCCTCCTGCTCCAGCTCTTCAAGTATCTGCAAATCCCGACTACTTGACTGCCCGTACAAAATTGGGCACCCAAGAGTTTAGGGAAGACAAAACAAAATAAACTCCGGGTCGGTCATGGGACTGGTATGAGTAAAACAGTTTAAAACAGTTCAAACAAGTAAACGATATCTCACAAGACCATGTCGTATAACGGAACAAATTTTTACCTTATGAGAATCCAAAATATCTTTATATCAAAAACCCTTTGATATTATAATAATGTCTATCAACCACAATATAATAATCATCTAGCAGAAATGCTTTCATCTCACGTTCTACATATATAGTATACAATCAAAACTGCAAGCACATATTGGGTAATGGATTTCCAACTATTACAAGGTATGGAACCACCTTTCGCTAGTGTACCTCTAGAAAGGAATACACTGGGTTCAACAAGAACATCTTGCAACCCGGCCACACATGACCGACCGCTCATTTCGCTTGAGTGTATCGAATATATATCACCAACGGTTGGGATCAGCAACCGTTTCCCGAATGGGACAGCATCAACAATAGATTTTTTGAAGTAAATGAAACTCTAGATCAGGTGATTATACACCCTACTTCGGAGCGACCGACTTAGCCATGCTGCCTGCCTGATTTCTGTCATTTACCGGTGGATGAGGCTTAAGGTTACGCTTCATCATCACATCAGATTCACTTCGAATGCCACATTGTCAGATCCATCGAAAATCACTAATTAACGTCTACAACAGTACATTACGTGTTAACTAAAGAAGTTTACTTCTCCGCTTCCACTCTTGGTACGGTTGAAGAAATCAATGTACGTGACCTTTCTGGAAATACTCTGTCAGACATTCATCCATACAAGTCATCCAGGAACAGGATGAACCGAAGGTACTATTCAGTATATCCATCTTAGGCACTGTTATCTAAGACTTATATAATAGCCCTTGCACTTTACTCCGTCTTCAATTATCTTTGGCATATATGATTCGCAACGCTTATGCTAATACAGAGTGGTTCTTTGGATAATAATCCAACCGGTCTCTCCATATTAACAAAGTTAAAATGGTCAAAACTTTGATAGTCTGTGATTTAACCATCAAAGAAAAACACATGTGCAAACAACGATATCATTTCCAGATGGAAATTCTATCAATCAATCATCAATCATATATATATATATATATATATATATTCATATTTCCTATTTTAATATTTGATTACATTTCTGATTCTATTTGGAAAACATTTCCAAATCTTCTTTACTTGGATTTAAACAAATGTTTAAATCAACATCGCGACGACAACTCAAACCACTATACTAAATTACTAAATCCACTTAACCACTTCACATTCGAACCGTAACCATTTCTTAATTAAAAAAGCAGTCAATCAAGTTGGGGTATAGCTACATCTCAGACCTTAACTGAACCACCTTTCAAATCTCGAAATAGATAAGATTCACTTTTTTAACTCTTTAACACTTCCTTACGAACCCTCGGATTCTATTTACGAACCCCCTTAATTTACAAGTTTACGTGATTATAACAATGGTGTTATAATCTCCTGCATCTGAAATATATTATCTTTAATATGACTCTTATTCCCTAACTCGAATAATATAACGACAACTAATTTATTTACTCCTATTCGGTTAACTCTAATCTATAACTCTTATTTGAATAATTCCCACCTAATAACTCCTACTGGATTAACTCTTATTCGAATAAGTTATTCGAATAACTTATTCGAATAACTTTTATTTGATTTGCTTACTTTCGAATACTTATATTCGATAATCTCTTTCTTCGAATAAATCTTATTCGATTTAACTCCTGTCGAATAACTACATTCGATCAACTCACTTCAAATATTCCTGATTCGATTATCTCACTTCGAATATCTCTGATTCGATTATCTCACTTCGAATATCTACTATTCGATTTAACTCTATTCAATAACTCTAGTTTGATTTAACTCTATCGATTAACTCTAACTAATTAACTCTAACTGTTTAACTCTAACTGGTTTAACTCTAACTGATTAACTCTAACTGATTAACTCTAACTGGTTAACCCAAACTGATTAACTCTAGCTGGTTAACCCTAACTGACTAACTCTTTGTCCTTATTCAGTTTCAAACATCAATGTTGAAATCGATTTTTTTCTTCTTTATATAAGTCCTGACTTATATATTCTATTTATCCAAATGATAAATATTTAACTTAATTTATAAATATCGTTTATAAATCAATCTGCTCCTTTTATCTGTTTACTTCTTCATATATGAGTTCAGACTTATATATATATATATCTATTTATTCAAAGACAAATATTTCCTTTATAATCTATTTGTTTCCTAAACAAATATTTCCTTTTTAAATTCAATTTCCAAATGGTTTGCAAATATTCCTTTTAAGGTTCTATTTCTAAGTATATCCTTTATTAACCTTATTTATTTATCCTAAGTATTTCCTTTAACAATTTCTTATTCGTTTTCTAAATAAATATATCCTTATCTTACTCTATTTATTTAATCAAATAAATATCTCATTATCTTATCCTATTTATTTATCAAATAAATATCTCTGTTAATATCTCCTATTTATTTCTAAGTGAATAATCGCTACTTAATATTTTATTTATTTAACAAATAAATAATCTATTTTATAGTATCTTATCTATTTATTCTAAATAAATAATTCATTTTATAAATATTCCATTTATAAAGATTTCCCTTCATTTATAATTCCACTTAAACGTATTTCCTATTTATAGATATTCCATTTATAAATATTTCTATTTATAAATATTCTGTTTATAAATATTCTCTTTTATAAAATCCTCTGATTTTATAAATATTCTCTTTTCAATATTCCGGTATGTTATGGTGTTTAACATATCAAGTTACGATGTCCAATATCGTCCATACACATAAAATCAACAACGGATTATAAATCACGTCATATATCACAATATATGAAAACAATAAAATAACTGTTGAGGAATCTAGTTGGATTCCTCCAACATGTTTCCCTGCATCCACAGATGTTACACAATATGATTATCATCACTTTCAGTTCGATATGACTTATCCTGATAAACAGAATCAATATAGAAATTATGAAAACAATAAAATAACTGTTGAGGAATCTAGTCGGATTCCTCCAACATGTTTCCCTGCATCCACAGATGTTACACAATATGATTATCATCACTTTCAGTTCGATATGACTTATCCTGATAAACAGAATCAATATAGAAATTCAACTAACTATCTAGCAGTTCAATCAAACAGTCAACACACAGTCAATCATCCAATATTTAACAGTTCTAAAAAATATAACATGAAATTATAAACTGTTCAGAGTTATTGAGATTTGCTCACTTTGGCAGTTCATCGTTAAAGAACGATAAACTGTTGTTTGATTTGAATCAAACAATTTATTTTGCCATAAATTCGTACGAGCCCCAATCCACTTCCAGTCAGTTCCATTTTGTAGTTGTTGTCCATACGATCCCGTCGGATCTTGTTTTGTCTAATTCTGATAACGTACGATAAAGTTATGATATTAAGAACTTAACACAATACTTGACTTCAATTAAAACTAAACATTTATTTATTTGGGCCTCTTATGATTACCTCTCCCGGCCCAACTTTTAAACCCAGACCCGCTCCTCGGTTCAACCCCGAAACTTCCTCCACTCGTTTACACAGTCTTCCTCTTTCTCAACCTTCTGCATCCATACATTTCAAACAATCCCTTGTAAAAACTTCACCACTACTGAACGTGGTTCTCTCCTTCCCTAACCAAAAGAAGACACCCGCCCTTTCAGCAAATCCACTTTCACGGTTTTAGGCCCTTTCCATTTTGTTTTATTTTCCTTTTAATGGGCTTTCTTTGTAATATTATTCAGCCCAACTTTCCTTTAAAACCATAACCAGAAGTACCTGTAGCTCCGCTCCTCTTTGTTCTTTAATCTCACTGTCGCACTTCAGTAAACACAGCCCGACATTGCTACATCTTCCAAGCACAAATGCCACTTCCATAACCCATGATAAATCAAAATAAAACCACCGACTAACTCGTCTTCTAGCTCTCCATCTTCTCCACCCAAAATCATAAAACTCGCACCCCTTCTATAACTCGCGACTCCATGATCTTCATGCCAGTATCCGAGAGGACATCGACGTCTAATCTCGCCAGAACCCACCGGAATTTCATATAAGGTGCGGATTTCCTTAGTGACTCCAAATCCGACTTCCATTCCTCACAATACAGCTTAAATCTCGTGATTTCCCTAACCCTACTTCCACTGTTGAATACTGTCGAGCATCAAATGCTGATCGAACTGCTTAAAAGGGACTCCAGATCGAAGGGTATCACTCATAGAGTCCATGTATATGAGTATTTGGATTTATAGTATTTGTTTTGGATTTCTTTCGATTTTTCTTTCTTGCGTTTTGTTTTTGGTTTACTATGGAAAATAATGCGGCTGAAATGTTGTTGACTTTGGGAATTAAGAAATTAGGTTTAGGAGGATATGTAGTGTATTTATAGGGGAAACAAATATCTAGATATTTGTTTTTTGGATATTTTAGATATTTTCTTACGAGATATTTTAGTTTTATTATTTATTTTTACTTTCTAAAAATTCGTGTGGTCATACACGATACCCAAAAATCACGAAACTGGACATGAAGCTACTGTTCGACATTACGGTCCCAACGAAACTGGTTTCTTCGAATTCCGACTCCGTTTGCTCACACAACGTATTTTTAACCGTCAAAATACTGACTGTTTTTCACTCTAAAAACCCGTAGGGCCACACGGTGACTCTAAAAATCACGAAATTGGAAACCTAACAACTATTTGACATCGCGGATCCAACAAAATTAGTTTCGTCGAATTCCGACTTCATTTACAAAAGTGGCTATTTTTAAAGCACTGAATGACCCATTTAAATATATAAATATATTTAAATATAATTAAATAAAATATTAATAAATTAATAATATCGTATATATTCACAACAGAATATCATACAGCTCCACTGGGATTTATAACTCGATCCTTCACTTCCCGATTAAATCGATATTCGATTTAAAATGAATTTCCTTTTTTAAAATATAAACAATTCCTTTATAAATTATAAAGAAATTCCACAGCGAATTTTCTAAAATTTGATTTGGACGTAAATCAAAACTACCCGTCAAAATCCCGATTTTTCTCTTCCACTAGAAAGATATACTCCACCAGCTCCACACGTTTCTTGTTTCATAGAAATCCGGCTTAAAACGAATCCTGTATATTCAGTTGAAGTTCGAATCGCCAATTTACGAACTTCAGCGCCATTTCTAGCTCGATTTTAATTATATTATAACTCTACGTTCAAATTGTCGTTTATATAATATATTCGTTATTCTAATTTAATTCTAAACTGAATTAAATATCACAGATGATCCAGTTCACACTATATCGTCATTTCAGCCAATTCGGATTATTTCGAAATTAAATATATTATTTAATTTATTATTTTAAATTAAATATTCACCATTATTTAATTAAACCACCATTTAATTCACTATATCACTATTTATATAATTAATTGATTAATTATAATACCCTCTGCGAATGTGGGTCATTACAATCATCCCCACTTGAAATAATTTCGTCCTCGAAATTGCTAAGGTAGAAAACAAACCCTACTAACTGGTTAGAACTCATTTTTCACTTCTAAACTTCAGTTTCAACTGAACCAATTTATTTCAATTAAATATTTAATTAATTCTTATCAACGAAAATTTTCAAAAATCCTGAAAATTTTCTAACGCCTTAACTTTTCGAAAAATTTCGCTAGCACCTCCTTTGTACTGGTCAATAGGTTAAACCACCACTCTCCTCTCTGGGCCATCTCCAACCCAAAAAAAAATCAGACAGCCAAGCGGCTTGCCAATTCGGCTCATAAATCTTATATCCCATAAAATATAAACTTGTACCTTTTGTCGGCATGTCATTATATCCTTTCCACCTGTTATCAATTCAGCGGATACAAGGGTCATCCCAATCAAATTCCAATCTGCTTCTATCCACAACACAACCATTCACTTATATCCGAGCCAAATATCATTTCAACTCGAGTTTCTTTTCGATTCCCAACTCTTAACTTGATTATCACATTACACTTCAAATTTGAATCTCACAATCCAATTTGTCTGGATATCATTCTAATTCAATCTCAATTACCACTTTATTGGCTTTACTTTAATTCAAATTTTCTGAAACACCCCACCTCCGTTAGGGTCACTCTCAAAGGGAATGCCCTAATTTTGGTGGAGGTTTATAAGTATAAGTCACAGATATACAAGACAGATATAAGAACACATATTTGTAAACAGCGGAAAAACAACAACTTTTATTTCATAAAAGCAAATACGTGTTACAACAACATCACCATGATTGTCTTACATCCTTTCCAAAAACATAGCATAACACTTTCATAATCTGTCTTGATTACATTATTTAAAGAAGCATAAAGAAAACATAGATAAAACTGCAAAAGCCCCATAGTGGTTGTCCAAAGCCATAGTTCAAAACGAAAAGGTCCAAGAAATACATTTCTCCTCTTCAAGCTAGATATTAAGGCTGATCAAGCTGCTGTGTTCCCTCCCTGTGGACCTTGTGGGGGGGGGGGGGGAAATGGAAGAAAAGAAGACGAAAGAAAAGTAGAGTCAGACATAAATCCTGAGTAAGTCTAGTACTATTCTGTCTATGAATAAAGAACTGGGTATGATAAGTATAAACAAGAAGTGGGAAAGCACTATAAACTTGGTTAAGTTGTCTAGGGTCGAATATACAATCGTACCCCATGTTAATCTCTGAACCCATATAAACTAGTTCCCAACTGGCACCCCATAATCTGGGTGAAGTGATCCATTCTATGATGATCGGCTCCTACTCGCATAGTTACATGTGTCTTACGGCCCCCGATGTTGTAGTTACCTATGCTGGTCCCACCATGGGGTGTATCAAGTCCCATAGTGGCAGCCCGACACAATCCTAGAATGCACAGGTATGCTAATGGTGTCCAGTGCCTTATTTTTCTGCGCCGGAGTGTGTGCACGCCCGCACCCCGTTAGAACCTACACTGCTACACCACCGCCGTCGATTTGACCTCTTACAATCAGCCCAGTAATCGTGCCCCACCCTGCCTAGTTTCAGGGTATCCTGATACACCTTCTAGGGTTACTGCTGAAAAGGGTCCCCCGTTACTAGGTTTTCTATCTCTAGCCAACATGCTAAGTTGGTTAAGTGTTTTCTAACCTAACCCCCACCAGTCCGTTTAGTTTAGCATGTTCCATTTTGATTAAGTCTTTAGTTCACTTAATCCTAACAATCCTGACTCAGCCTTAATTGTCTTATTAAAGCCTTGACCTCTCACATTAGACAGGTATTGTTGTGGCTGCCTGTTGCCGGTTGGTTCCGGGCAGTCTTACGCCACAACTCAGTCTAACCTCGGGTCCTTATTGGGCTCCATGTTTAACCTCCCACATTGGATAGGTATTGTTGTGACTACTGGACAGCCGGGCGGTTCCGGGCAGGTTTACATCACAACTCAATCCAACCTCGGGTTAAACACATCGTATGCTCTACATTTACATATTTTGTCTTTCTTCCTTATTTTCTTATATGTAAATATTTGCGGCCCATTATTAAGTTAATGGTGTAAAGGTTACACCAATCATGGGCCCAACCCATACTTGAATTTGGGCCCTTCTACTTTATATTTTCATTTATTAATAAATTTAACCCAACGTTTTCCCCCCGTTTAACACGTTCGTTTATTATATATATGTTGGGCTTTAGCCTTTTTAAGCCCAACTTAGCCAAGAGGAAAAGCGGAGGCTTAAAGCGTGAGTACATACACAAAAAGGGGAATGTGAACGCATGAACTTGCAACATAACGTTGGAATTGCAAAATAGAAACTGGTGTACTTGCATAGTAGTAATGTATACTTTGGTCATAAAGCATAAGGGACATGAATCAAAGCATGTAAACTTGTAGTTGAGATAAGAATATCATTATTGACACATAGGCTTAACTACAACATAAACCTATATTTTTATTCAGGCATAATGTCAAACATAAGCAAATCATGTTCATAAGATTACTACATGTTTACAAAGGTGTTTACTTTTGTTACTAACACAAAAGTATAGTTCAACTTAATCATGATTTTAAATCTATTCACATGGCATAAATATTTCTAACATGAAATCATGATTTTTACTTTAGTCATGAAAACTTGCAAAAGGGATTTTTGAATCTAACCTAGCTATGTACCACATATGTCATCATACAATTCTTGTTAACAATATAGACCTAACATGGATTTCAATTATGCAAAATATCAATCATAGCCTAGTCATATTCATAAGTTTGCAAATAGGTTTTCTAGTACAAAAGCATGACTTAATACATAGATCATGATGCCAAATTTTCAACATAATTTCATATGGACTATGATAACCCAAACTTATTCCAATTACTTCACAAAAATGATGTTTGTATAAAAATACACATTATGATGGCATAGTAGCAAAACCCCAAACTTGCATGAATTTCAATTAATCAACTACATACATGTAGCTTCACATGGATTACATAATTTGCGAATATTCCAAACGTATACTAGCATAAAACTACCGCATGTAGTTTTTCTAAAATGAATAACATAATTCGAGAATATCCAAACGTATACAATATTCCAAATCGATGAGAATACAAATATGAATTACTTTATCGCCACAAATCAAGTATACAAACCAACACAGTTATTTGTTCATACCAAAATAATACTCTACTTACAATTGTGTGGCGAATTCTCCAATTTAGGAATTTGGAGATGCGATTTGATTTGATTAAGTTGCTTTATGCTTTTAGAATTTGCCTCCTAATCCTCTCTCCAATTGGTGGCTACTCTTAGTCGTTCCTCAGCAACATGGCGGCTTTGTTCTTATTTTTGAATGAATAGATTAGGTTGAGTCTAGGGTCATTTTTATAGGGTTTATGAACTGATTAGGACCATTGATGTTGCTTGGTTTGATCGTAGCCATTCATCCTAAAGAGAGACCAATTAGAGCCTGCCACCTAGTCCTAATGACAAAGCAGACTACAGAAAATCGACCAACATAGAATAGGCCAGCCAGGTTGGGCTGGGTTTGACCTGGCTCTGGACCAGGTCGACAGCCCTGTCGACAGCCCTGTCGACCTGGCTAGACCAGGTCGACAGCCCAGTCGACCTGGGTGCCTTAGGCGGGTGTTTTTCCGCCCTGGCCCATTGGGCCCCATTTTGGAATTTAAACTTGATTTTCTGAGCTATTTTATTCTGTTTGAATTTTAAACTTAATTCAGAAACTTCCGAAGGCCATATCTTCTTCATACGGACTCCGTTTTTCGAAAACTCGGACTCTATTTCGCGTATTTTTCCGAGACGAACGCAATGGCGTATCCCGTTTCCCTTAGTTCTTTGATTTGAAATTAATTATACTTTAATTTGTGAATTTCACAGTTATAGAATTCACGGGGTGTTACATTCTCCCCCACTTAAAAGGATTTCGTCCCCGAAATCTTCAAGTTTAGGAAAATGTATATCCTAACATCCAATCATCCATCTACTCATCCATCAAACACGAGCATCCATTGTCCTTAAAAGACTTCTAATGCTTCATGACCATATGCGAAGTGTGTGTGTGTACATGTACTTACCTAATGCAAAATCAGGCGGTCTACTGATTCAGTTGACCTCCTTAATGCGAATTATGTAAGTGCCATGAATCCAATTATGTATGCAAATCTTCCTATTCTTGATTCTACATGAGTGCACAATCATTCATACAAATGCAACATCCATATGACAACACATTAGAGTTCAACCACATACGAATGCAAACATATATGCATATGCAATATGAAGTGACTGAGCCGATCTAAAACCTAGATTGTGTGTGTATATGCAACCACGAGCAACCACTAGCAATCACTTGCAACCACTTGCAACCATCATCCATAACATGTTTCAATTACATGTTTCCATCCAAAGGGTTTCTACCTAAAAGATAAGGTCGAGGAAAATATACCTAAAAAGATAGATAAAAGCGCAACTTAAGGAAAATGAAAGATCAAGGATGTACCCTCGAACAGAAAAGGGTAGGCAGTGCGTATTCTAGCTTCAGTTTCCCAAGTCGCGTCTCCCTCGGCGTTGCTCCACTGAACTTTGACGAGCTTGACTTCGCGGTTGCGTAGTTTCTTCACTTCCGTTCCTAATATGCGGGTTGGAACTTTCCTTATGGTTGCTTCGCGTTCCACTTCGGCCTCTTCGAGAATATTTGGCTCTACCACCTCAGCAGACTCATGTAGACATTTTCGGAGATGTGAAACGTGAAAAACGTTGTGGACTCCAGCCAACTTCTCGGGTAGCTCTAATCTATAGGCCATTTTCCCAATTTTCTCGATGATAGGGAATGGCCCTACGAACCTTGGTGCCAGTTTTCCTGTGGTTCCAAAACGAACAACGTTTCTTAGTGGTGATACTTTGAGAAAAACTCTGTCTCCAACCTCAAATTCAAGGTCGGTCCTTCTCTTGTCGGCATAGGACTTTTGTCTGTCTTGGGCCGTCTTCATCCTTCTTCGTATTAAGTCTACTTTCTCTGAAGTCTCTCGGATCATATCTGGTCCCAGTATGAGCTTATCAGTAGACTCCCACCAACAAGTGGGCAATCGGCACGGTCTTCCATATAAAGCTTCGAAGGGCGCCATTCCGATGGTTGCTTGATAGCTGTTGTTGTAGGCAAATTCCACCAAAGGAAGGTGGTCTTCCCATGTCCCTCCGAAGTCAAGGACGCATAGCCTTAAAAGGTCTTCCAAAACTCTGTTCACTCTCTCTGTTTGGCCGTCGGTTTGGGGATGATAGGCTGTGCTCAAGCATAACTGCGTTCCTACTGCTTCTTGCAGACTCCGCCAAAATTCACTGGTGAAGATGGGGTCTCGGTCACTAACAATGCTAGATGTTATTCCATGGAGTCGAACGATTTCCTTGAGGTAAAGTGATGCTAGGGATGAGGCAGTTCTTTTACTTTTGACAGGTAAAAAGTGGGCGCTTTTAGTAAGCATATCCACTATTACCCAAATGCTAGTGTTGCCTCTCCTAGACCTAGGCAGCCCATCGATGAAGTCCATTGAGATGCTATCCCACTTCCACTACGGGACCTCCAGAGGATGTAGTAGTCCGCCAGGCTTTTTCTGTTCCGCCTTAACCTGTTGGCACACCATACACTTAGAAACGAACTCTGCCACGTCCTTTTTCATGCCACTCCAGAAGAAAGTCCTTTTTATATCTTTGTACATTTTATCTCCGCCTGGGTGTATCGTCATCTTGGAGTGATGTGCTTCCTCGAGAACCTTCTTTACTAGATCTTTTGTTTGTGGGACGCATAGTCTTCCGTCTCGCCTTAGCAAACCCTTATCGTCGATGGAGTATCTGTTGAGGTGACTTGAAGTCTCACCCCTAATTAGCCTATCAATTGTTTCCACAAGCTGAGGGTCTTCGCGTTGTGCTGCCCCTACCGAATCCACTAAAGTTGGGCGCACTTCGAGAGATGCTAGCAAGCCTGGTACGAAATCGGAGGAAGGCCTAAAGTCGAAGCTGGCTATAAACTCTAGGCTTTGTCTTTCAACAAACAACGGGCTTAGGGTCAATTTCTTTCGGCTCAACGCGTCTGCCACTACGTTGCCTTTGCCCGGAGTGTAGGAGATTTCGAAATCGTACGAGGCAAGAAACTCCATCCATCTTTGTTGCCTCAAGTTAAGATCCCTCTGCGAGAAAAGATATTTCAACGATTTATGGTCAGTGTAAAGTTCGAACTTCTCACCTAGGAGATAGTGTCGCCAAGACTTGAGTGCAAAGACGATGGCGGCTAACTCAAGATCGTGGGTTGGGTAGTTCTTTTCGTGCACTTTCAACTGCCTCCCGCCATAAGCTACTACCCTTCCTTCTTGCATTAAGACGGCGCCTAGCCCTGTCCCACATGCATCCGTATAAACAGTGAACATCTTGCTCCCATCTGGCAGCATCAAAACTGGGGCTGTTGTGAGAGCCCTTTTCAGTCGTTGGAAAGCAAACTCGCAATCCAAGTCCCAATTGAACACTAGATTCTTCTTAGTCAATTTCGTGAGTGGGGCTGAGATTTTCGCAAAATCCCTTATGAATTTTCGATAGAAACCCGCTAGTCCTAGAAAACTTCGGACCTCAGTTGCATTCCTTGGTGTCTTCCAATCCTGTACCGCCACTACCTTAGCAGGGTCCACTGCTAACCCTTGTTTGGATACTATGTGCCCAAGGAACCTCACCTCTTCTCTCCAAAAGTGGCATTTGGAGAATTTGGCTTTTAGTTGATGGATTCGCAAAGTTTCCATGATTGCCCTTAAGTGCTGAGCATGTTCCTCTTCACTCTTTGAGAAGATAAGGATATCATCTACGAAGACCACTACGAATTTGTTGAGGAAATCTCTAAATACCCTACTCATCAGGTCCACGAAGTAAGCAGGTGCATTTGTCAAGCCGAAAGGCATGACAAGCCATTCAAAGAAGCCGTCTGGGGTTCTGAACGCTGTTTTATCGATGCTATCTTCAGCCACCCTTAGCTGATGAAAACCGGTTGCTAAATCGAGTTGGGAGAAAACAGACGCTCCTACAAGCTGGTCAAATAAATCGTCAATTCTAGGGAGAGGGTGCCTATTCTTTTTCGTTAGCTTGTTGAGCTCCCTATAGTCAACACATAGACGGAGTGATCCATCCGCCTTTGTAGCGAACACCACTGGAGCGCCCCATTCTGAAATGCTCCTCCTAATGAACCCCTTTTCTAGAAGCTCTTTAATCTGTTTACTGAGCTCTTTCCTTTCTCATGGAGCCATGTGTCTAACGGGCAACGCAACAGGCTTTGCATTATCTACAAGATATATGCGGAAGTCTATTTCCCGCTTCGGAGGCAAGCCCTTCACCTCTTCGAAGACATCCGGATATTCCCGGACCACTCTAACTGATTGCAAATTTTCAACAGAGGCATCTAGCGATTCAAGATAACTAAGCATAACCGCATACGAGGGATTACAGGAAATTTCCAAAGTATTACCAAGCTGGGTTAGGAGCCTAACAACCCTTTTCTCACAATCAAGGATGGCCCCATTACTGGATAGCCAATCCATACCCAAAATCAAACCATAACCCGAAAAGCCCAAAACAAAGGCACTACATTGAAATTCTACACTTAGAATAGAAATTTTCAATCCCAAACAGATCATAGACAAATGAGCTGGGCCCCCAATTGGGTTTGAAACAATTAAGGGGTCCTCTACCATACTAGTTTTTAGGTGCAGAGATTCTACTAAAGCAGACGAGATAAAGGAGTGTGATGCGCCAGAATCAAATAAAGTGCGAACGGGGTGATCATAAAGATAAACTACGCTTTCTACAGAAGTATTTATATCTCGCTGTTGCAGAGGTGGCGCTTCCAGCACATGAACCTGTGCCCCTGGGGTGGATCCAGCCCTCTGCCCATGTCCTCGTTTCTTTGGGCAGTCTTTAGCCCTGTGGCCTGTCTCACCGCAAGAAAAGCACCCACCATTCTCCTTGGCCTTCTTTTTCCGGCAGTCCTTTACTAAGTGCCCCACTTTGCCACAGAAATTGCACTTCCTCTTCTCTTTGTTGCCTTTTCCGCCCTTCTTAAAGTCTGTCTTCTTAGGCTGCAAACCCTCTTTCTTCCCTTGAGAGCTTTCTGCCTTTGCCTCCTTCTTGCCCTTATCCTCTTCATTCAGCAATGCCATTTGCACCAATCTTTCATACGTGGCTCCCATGGGTATATGGGTCATGGCCAAACTGTGTAATGGCTCATTCAACCCTTTGACGAAACGGAGAGCCTTCTTGTGCGGGGTGTTGACTAGGTCAAGCCCAAACCTAGCCAGCTCATCGAACTGATTCACATACTCTCTGACTGTCTTGTCCCCTTGCTTAAGAAATAAGAATTTTTCCAACTGCAAACTTCTTTCCGCATCTGAGAGAAATTTAGTCTCAAACCTTGCCCTAAAGTCCTCCCATGTCTCCACTGGTCTTTCAGCATTAGTGACTTCCCACCAGTAGGAAGCCTCGCCCTTTAATAGCCATACTGCCAATTGTACTTTTTGCCTATCCTCTACCTCAAAGATGATGAATAGGTCCTCAGTTTCTTTCAGCCAATTCCTAGCTGCCACGAAGGACTCAGTTCCATGGAAATCCTTTCCTCCCATAGCTTTAAAATCTTTACATATCATAGCAAAAGTGTTTCCCCGAGGAGGAGGTGGAGGAAAAGGTGCTGCTGCAGCTGGATGATTTCCTGCAGCTGGGGGAGGTGGAATGGTAGGGCCTGGCTGAGTGGCCCTTGCTTCTAAGAATCGTCTAAACCAACCAGGTATTGGCACCCCTTCTGGCAAGTTAAGTTCTTTGGACATGCTGAAACAAAAAGGATAGATTCAAAACGAAGGATAAGAGATAGTACCTATGGCTTTGGGGAGTGGACTTTGCCTTTTTAAAATAAAATATTATTTTTCTTCTAAAATTGCTTCTTTAAATTTCCTTTTTGAAAATAATTTTTCAAAACTTTTTATCTTATTTGGTAAACCTATGCTCTGATACCAAGTGAAACACCCCACCTCCGTTAGGGTCACTCTCAAAGGGAATGCCCTAATTTTGGTGGAGGTTTATAAGTATAAGTCACAGATATACAAGACAGATATAAGAACACATATTTGTAAACAGCGGAAAAACAACAACTTTTATTTCATAAAAGCAAATACGTGTTACAACAACATCACCATGATTGTCTTACATCCTTTCCAAAAACATAGCATAACACTTTCATAATCTGTCTTGATTACATTATTTAAAGAAGCATAAAGAAAACATAGATAAAACTGCAAAAGCCCCATAGTGGTTGTCCAAAGCCATAGTTCAAAACGAAAAGGTCCAAGAAATACATTTCTCCTCTTCAAGCTGGATATTAAGGCTGGTCAAGCTGCTGTGTTCCCTCCCTGTGGACCTGGGGGGGGGGGAACGGAAGAAAAGAAGACGAAAGAAAAGTAGAGTCAGACATAAAGCCTGAGTAAGTCGAGTACTATTCTGTCTATGAATAAAGAACTGGGTATGATAAGTATAAACAAGAAGTGGGAAAGCACTATAAACTTGGTTAAGTTGTCTAGGGTCGAATATACTATCGTACCCCATGTTAATCTCTGAACCCATATAAACTAGTTCCCAACTGGCACCCCATAATCAGGGTGAAGTGATCCATTCTATGATGATCGGCTCCTACTCGCATAGTTACATGTGTCTTACGGCCCCCGATGTTGTAGTTACCTATGCTGGTCCCACCATGGGGTGTATCAAGTCCCATAGTGGCAGCCCGACACAATCCTAGAATGCACAGGTATGCTACTGGTGTCCAGTGCCTTATTTTTCTGCGCCGGAGTGTGTGCACGCCCGCACCCCGTTAGAACCTACACTGCTACACCACCGCCGTCGATTTGACCTCTTACAATCAGCCCAGTAATCGTGCCCCACCCTGCCTAGTTTCAGGGTATCCTGATACACCTTCTAGGGTTACTGCTGAAAAGGGTCCCCCGTTACTAGGTTTTCTATCTCTAGCCAACATGCTAAGTTGGTTAAGTGTTTTCTAACCTAACCCCCACCAGTCCGTTTAGTTTAGCATGTTCCATTTTGATTAAGTATTTAGTTCACTTAATCCTAACAATCCTGACTCAGCCTTAATTGTCTTATTAAAGCCTTGACCTCTCACATTAGACAGGTATTGTTGTGGTTGCCTGTTGCCGGTTGGTTCCGGGCAGTCTTACGCCACAACTCAGTCTAACCTCGGGTCCTTATTGGGCTCCATGTTTAACCTCCCACATTGGATAGGTATTGTTGTGACTACTGGACAGCCGGGCGGTTCCGGGCAGGTTTACATCACAACTCAATCCAACCTCGGGTTAAACACATCGTATGCTCTACATTTACATATTTTGTCTTTCTTCCTTATTTTCTTATATGTAAATATTTGCGGCCCATTATTAAGTTAATGGTGTAAAGGTTACACCAATCATGGGCCCAACCCATACTTGAATTTGGGCCCTTCTACTTTATATTTTCATTTATTAATAAATTTAACCCAACGTTATTTTCCCCCGTTTAACACGTTCGTTTATTATATATATGTTGGGCTTTAGCCTTTTTAAGCCCAACTTAGCCATGAGGAAAAGGGGAGGCTTAAAGCGTGAGTACATACACAAAAAGGGGAATGTGAACGCATGAACTTGCAACATAACGTTGGAATTGCAAAATAGAAACTGGTGTACTTGCATAGTAGTAATGTATACTTTGGTCATAAAGCATAAGGGACATGAATCAAAGCATGTAAACTTGTAGTTGAGATAAGAATATCATTATTGACACATAGGCTTAACTACAACATAAACCTATATTTTTATTCAGGCATAATGTCAAACATAAGCAAATCATGTTCATAAGATTACTACATGTTTACAAAGGTGTTTACTTTTGTTACTAACACAAAAGTATAGTTCAACTTAATCATGATTTTAAATCTATTCACATGGCATAAATATTTCTAACATGAAATCATGATTTTTACTTTAGTCATGAAAACTTGCAAAAGGGATTTTTGAATCTAACCTAGCTATGTACCACATATGTCATCATACAATTCTTGTTAACAATATAGACCTAACATGGATTTCAATTATGCAAAATATCAATCATAGCCTAGTCATATTCATAAGTTTGCAAATAGGTTTTCTAGTACAAAAGCATGACTTAATACATAGATCATGATGCCAAATTTTCAACATAATTTCATATGGACTATGATAACCCAAACTTATTCCAATTACTTCACAAAAATGATGTTTGTATAAAAATACACATTATGATGGCATAGTAGCAAAACCCCAAACTTGCATGAATTTCAATTAATCAACTACATACATGTAGCTTCACATGGATTACATAATTTGCGAATATTCCAAACGTATACTTGCATAAAACTACCGCATGTAGTTTTTCTAAAATGAATAACATAATTCGAGAATATCCAAACGTATACAATATTACAAATCGATGAGAATACAAATATGAATTACTTTATCGCCACAAATCAAGTATACAAACCAACACAGTTATTTGTTCATACCAAAATAATACTCTACTTACAATTGTGTGGCGAATTCTCCAATTTAGGAATTTGGAGATGCGATTTGATTTGATTAAGTTGCTTTATGCTTTTAGAATTTGCCTCCTAATCCTCTCTCCAATTGGTGGCTACTCTTAGTCGTTCCTCAGCAACATGGCGGCTTTGTTCTTATTTTTGAATGAATAGATTAGGTTGAGTCTAGGGTCATTTTTATAGGGTTTATGAACTGATTAGGACCATTGATGTTGCTTGGTTTGATCGTAGCCATTCATCCTAAAGAGAGACCAATTAGAGCCTGCCACCTAGCCCTAATGACAAAGCAGACTACAGAAAATCGACCAACATAGAATAGGCCAGCCAGATTGGGCTGGGTTTGACCTGGCTCTGGACCAGGTCGACAGCCCTGTCGACAGCCCTGTCGACCTGGCTAGACCAGGTCGACAGCCCAGTCGACCTGGGTGCCTTAGGCGGGTGTTTTTCCGCCCTGGCCCATTGGGCCCCATTTTGGAATTTAAACTTGATTTTCTGAGCTATTTTATTCTGTTTGAATTTTAAACTTAATTCAGAAACTTCCGAAGGCCATATCTTCTTCATACGGACTCCGTTTTTCGAAAACTCGGACTCTATTTCGCGTATTTTTCCGAGACGAACGCAATGGCGTATCCCGTTTCCCTTAGTTCTTTGATTTGAAATTAATTATACTTTAATTTGTGAATTTCACAGTTATAGAATTCGCGGGGTGTTACATTTTCTTTCACAAATTTTTGTTAAATTTGTTTTTAATTCAAATAGTCTTTCCCTGAGAGTTTTTTAAACAGTTTACTCTTTTCAAAAATCAAATTTTCCTTTTTGAAATTCAACACAACTTGTCTTTCCCAAAACAAATTCAAAACAGTATCTCTGGTAGTAATTCGTCACTTACAACTCGAAAATGAACACTGATGATACAGCTGTCATCATCATAATCTATTTTCCAGCGATCGAAGTGAGTTCAATACTATAAAACCATTTCTAAACATTTCCACTTTGAAATTCATTTCAAAATATAATTCACACTGCTTGTAAAACAATTTAAAATCTCCCAAGATCTTAAATTTTCCTTATTTTTAATCCAAATCCATTTACAAACACTTATCCAATTGTCCAGAGTTTTAATTCAATTTCTGTTTTAAATTCAGATTTAATTCATTTCGTAACACTTATACGAAATCTACTTGGTTATATATATATAACCATCTCCATTATAATCTTACTCGATTATAATAACAACCAATATATCCACTATATTATAATTTTGATATAAAACCTTTATATCAGAATACAATTTGGGTAAAATAATTTCGTTTACCCTCTTTTTCAAATCATACCATGACGGTTCATCGTATTCGAGTGTTTACAAAATCCCTACCGATACCGTGGATCAAACTGATCGACCAGAAATTCATAAGCCACTCAATCAATATATCTCCATAATATAAAACAATTTTATATTGAATAACAAATACGCTCTCGTATATATACACTCAAACTCAACCTAGGGTATTACTAACCCCATCTCTACCGAGTCACGCCACAGAGCCAAGGTAATTCACTTAACTTTAAGCTCTGATACCAACTGTAATGACCCAGATTTTTGGCGATCTTGGTTATCCGATATACTACACATATCGAACATCCGAGGATCGAAAAATACCGGATGATTACTGAAAGAATCTAGAGGGTGAGGAAAGATAAGATAGAAACTTAGAATAGAAGAAGAAGAACAACACAAGATCAGAGTAACACGAATCTCACAGCGGAACGAATAACATATAATATAACTTTGAAATATAACTTTGTACTTGAATATACATCATTTTCAAAGTACGGCACTTACAACACAGCGGAAATAAACTATAGCTAAATGATCCTGAAGCCTCCTGCTCCAGGTCTTCAAGTATCTGTAAATCCCAACTACTTGACTGCCCGTACAAAATTGGGCACCTAAGAGTTTAGGAAAAAAAAACAAAACAAACTCCGGGTCAGTCATGGGACTGGTATGAGTAAAACAGTTTAAAACAGTTCGAACAAGTAAACGATATCTCATAAGACCACGCCGTATAACGAAATGGGTTTTTTCGTTATGAGAATCCAAAATATCTTTATATCAAAAACCCTTTGATATTATAATAATGTCTATCAACCAAAATATAATAATCATCTTGTAGAAATGCTTTCATCTCACGTTCTACATATATAGTATACAATCAAAACCGCAAGCACATATTGGGTAATGGATTTCCAACTATGACAAGGTATGGAACCACCTTTCGCTAGTGTACCTCTAGAAAGGAATACACTGGGTTCAACAAGAACATCTTGCAACCCGGCCACACATGACCGACCACTCATTTCGCTTGAGTGTATCGAATATATATCACCAACGGTTGGGATCAGCAACCGTTTCCCGAATGGGACAGCATCAACAATAGATTTTTAGAAGTAAATGAAACTCTAGATCAGGTGATTATACACCCTACTTCGGAGCGACCGACTTAGCCATGTTGCCTGCCCGATTTCTGTCATTTACCGGTGGATGGGGCTTGAGGTTACGCTTCATCATCACATCAGATTCACTTTGAATGCCACATTGTCAGATCCATTGAAAATCACTAATTGACGTCTACAACAATACATTACGTGTTAGCTAAAGAAGTTTCCTTCTCATCTTCCACTCTTGGTTCGGTTGAAGAAATCAATGTACGTGACCTTTCTGGAAATACACTATCAGACATTCATCCATACAAGTCATCCAGGATCAGAATGAACCGAAGGTACTATTCAATATATCCATCTTAGGCACTGTTATCTAAGACTTATACAATAGCCCTTGCACTTTACTCCGTCTTCAATTATCTTTGGCATATATGATTCACAACGCTTATGCCAATATAGAGTGGTTCTTTGGATAATAATCCAACCGGTCTCTCCATATTAACAATGTTAAAATGGTCAATACTTCGATAGTCTGTGATTTAACCATCAACACGTGTGCAAACAACGATATCATTTCCAGATGGAAATTCTATCAATCAATCATTAATCATATATATAAATATATATATATATGTCTATATATATATATATATATATATATTCATATTTCCTATTTCAATATTTGATTACGTTTCTGATTCTATTTGGAAAACATTTCCAAATCTTCTTTACTTGGATTTAAACAGATGTTTAAATCAACATCGCGATGACAACTCAAACCACTATACTAAATTACTAAATCCACTTAACCACTTCACATTCGAACCGTAACAATTTCTTAATTAAAAACGCAGTCAATCAAGTTGGGGTATAGCTACCTCTCAGACCTTAACTAAACCACCTTTCAAATCTCAAAATAGATAAGATTCACTTTTTTAACTCTTTAACACTTCCTTATGAACCCCCTTCTTTTACAAGTTTACGTGATTATAACAATGGTGTTATAATCTCCTGCATCCGAAATATATTATCTTTAATATGACTCTTATTCCCTAACTCGAATAATATAACGACAACTAATTTATTTACTCCTATTCAGTTAACTCTAATCTATAACTCTTATTTGAATAACTCCCACCTAATAACTCTTACTGAATTTACTCTTATTCGAATAAATTATTCGAATAACTTATTCGAATAACTTTTATTTGATTTGCTTACTTTCGAATACTTATATTCGATAATCTCTTTCTTCGAATAAATCTTATTCGATTTAACTCCTGTCGAATAACTACATTCGATCAACTCACTTTGAATATTTCTGATTCTATTATCTCACTTCGAATATCTCTGATTCGATTATCTCACTTCGAATATCTACTATTTGAATATCTACTATTCGATTTAACTCTATTCAATAACTCTAGTTCGATTTAACTCTATCGATTAACTCTAACTGATTAACTCTAACTGATTAACTCTAACTGTTTAACTCTAACTGGTTTAACTCTAACTGGTTTAACTCTAACTGATTAACTCTAGCTGATTAACTCTAGCTGGTTAACCCTAACTGACTAACTCTTTGTCCTTATTCATTTTCAAACATTGATGTTGAAATCAATTTTTTTCTTCTTTATATAAGTCCCGACTTATATATTATATTTATCCAAATTATAAATATTTAACTTAATTTATAAATATCGTTTATAAATCAATCTGCTCCTTTTATCTGTTTACTTCTTCATATATAAGTTCAGACTTATATATATATATATATATATATATATATATATATATATATTTGTTCAAAGATAAATGTTTCCTTTATAATCTATTTGTTTCCTAAACAAACATTTCCTTTTTAAATTCTATTTGCAAATGGTTTGCATATATCCCTTTTAAGGTTCTATTTCTAAGTATATCCTTTATTAACCTTATTTATTTATCCTAAGTATTTCCTTTAACAATTTCTTATTCGTTTTCTAAATAAATATGTCCTTATCTTACTCTATTTATTTAATCAAATAAATATCTCATTATCTTATCCTATTTATTTATCAAATAAATATCTCTGTTAATATCTCCTATTTATTTCTAAGTGAATAATCCCTATTTAATATTTTATTTATTTAACAAATAAATAATCCATTTTATAGTATCTTATCTATTTATTCTAAATAAATAATTCACTTTATAAATATTCCATTAATAAAGATTTCCCTTCATTTATAATTCCACTTAAACGTATTTCCTATTTATAAATATTCCATTTATAAATATTTCTATTTATAAATATTTTGTTTATAAATATTCTCTTTTATAAAATCCTCTGCTTTTATAAATATTCTCTTTTCAATATTGTGGTATGTTATGGTGTTTAACAAATCAAGTTACGATGTCCAATATCATCCACACACATAAAATCAACAACGGATTATAAATCACGTCATATATCACAATATATGAAAACAATAAAATAACTGTTGAGGAATCCAGTCGGATTCCTCCAACCTGTTTCCCTGCATCCACAGATGTTACACAATATGATTATCATCACTTTCAGTTCGATATGACTTATCCTGATAAACAAAATCAATATGAAAATTCAACTAACTGTCTAGCAGTTCAATCAAACAGTCAACACACAGTCAATCAGCCAATATTTAACAGTTCTAAAAAATACAACATGAAATTATAAATTGTTCAGAGTTAGTGAGATTTACTCACTTTGGCAGTTCATCGTTAAAGAACGATAAACTGTTATTTGATTTCAATCAAACAATTTATTTCGCCATAAATTCGTGTGAGCCCTAATCCACTTCAAGTCAGTTCCATTTTGTAGTCGTCGTCCATACGATCCTGTCGGATCTTGTTTCGTCTAATTCTGATAACGTACGATAAAGTCATGATATTAAGAACTTAACACGATACTTGACTTCAATTAAAACTAAACATTTATTTATTTGGGCCTCTTATGATTACCTCTCCCGGCCCAACATTTAAACCCAGACCCGCTCTTCGGTTCAACCCCGAAACTTCCTCCACTCGTTTACACAGTCTTCCTCTTTCCCAACCTTCTGCATCCATACATTTCAAACAATCCCTTGTAAAAACTTCACCACTACTGAACATGGTTCTCTCCTTCCCTAACCAAAAGAAGACACCCGCCCTTTCAGCAAATCCACTTTCACGGTTTTAGGCCCTTTCCATTTTGTTTTATTTTCCTTTTAATGGGCTTTCTTTGTAATATTATTCAGCCCAACTTTCCTTTAAAACCCTAACCGGAAGTACATGTAGCACTGCTCCTCTTTCTTCTCTAATCTCACTGTCGCACTTTAGTAAACACAGCCCGACATTGCTGCATCTTCCAAGCACAAATGCCACTTCCATAACCCATGATAAATCAAAATAAAACTACCGACTAACTCGTCTTCCAGCTCTCCATCTTCTCCACCCAAAATCATAAAACTCGCACCCCTTTTATAACTCGCGACTCCATGATCTTCACGCCAGTATCCGAGAGGACATCGACGTCTAATCTCGCCAGAACCCACCGGAATTTCATATAAGGTGCAGTTTTCCTTAGTGACTCCAAATCCAATTCCCATTCCTCACAATACAGCTTAAATCTTGCGATTTCCCTAACCCTACTTCCACTGTTGAAAACTGTCGAGCATCAAATGCTGACCGAACTGCTTAAAAGGGACTCCAGATCGAAGAGTATCACTCATAGAATCCATGCATATGAGTATTTGGATTTATAGTATTTGTTTTGGATTTCTTTCGATTTTTCTTTCTTGCGTTTTGTTTTTGGTTTACTATGGAAAATATTGCGGCTGAAATGTTGTTGACTTTGGGAATTAAGAAATTAGGTTTAGGAGGATATGTAGTGTATTTATAGGGGAAACAAATATCTAGATATTTGTTTTTTTTGGATATTTTAGATATTTTCTTATGAGATATTTTAGTTTTATTATCTATTTTTGCTTTCTAAAAATTCGTGTGGTCGTACACGATACCCAAAAATCACGAAACTGGACATGCAGCTACTGTTCGACATTACGGTCGAAACTAAACTGGTTTCATCGAATTCGGACTCCGTTTGCTCACACAGCGTATTTTTAACCGTCAAAATACTGATTGTTTTTCACTCTAAAAAGCCGTACGGCCACACAGTGACTCTAAAAATCACGAAACTGGAAATCTAACAACTATTTGACATCGCGGATCCAACAAAATTAGTTTCGTCGAATTCCGACTTCGTTTGCAAAACTGGCTATTTTTATAGCTTTGGATAACCCATTTAAATATATAAATATATTTAAATATAATTAAATAAAATATTAATAAATTAATATTATCGTATATATTCACAAAATAATATCATACAGCTCCACTGGGATTTATAACTCGATTCTTCACATCCCGATTAAATCGATATTCGATTTAAAATGAATTTCCTTTTTTAAAATATAAATAATTCCTTTATAAATAATAAAGGAATTCCACAGCAACTTTTCTAAAATTTGATTTGGACGTAAATCAAAATATACCTGATGAAATCCCATTTTTCTCTTCCACTAGAAAGATATACTCCACCAGCTCCACATGTTTCTTGTTTCATAGAAATCCGGCTTAAAATGAATCCTGTATGTTCAATTGAAGTTCGAATCGCCAATTTGCGAACTGCAGCGCCATTTCGAGCTCGATTTTAATTATATTATAACTCTACGATCAAATTGTCGTTTATATAATATATTCGTTATTCTAATTTAATTCTAAACTGAATTATATATCACAGATAATCTAGTTCACACTATATTGCCATTTCAGCCAATTCTGATTATTTCAGAATTAAATATAATATTTAATTTATTATTTTAAATTAAATATTCACCATTATTTAATTAAACCACCATTTAACTCACTATATCACTATTTATATAATTAAATAAATAAATTATAATACCCTCTGCGAATGCGGGTCATTACAGGTTTGACGATGTGGCATTCAAACCGTATGGTAGCCAGATGTTCTAAAAGATATACGTAGCCTCAAGCTTCACAACCAGGAAATGACCAAAATCGGGCAGACAACATGGCTATGTGGGTCGCTCCCATTAGGGTGTATAATCACATATCTAGTGAAATTCCTTTTGCTTCTTTAGTCTATTTCGATGCTGTCCCTTTTCGGGAAACGGTGGTTTGAGCCCAATCATTGGTGTTGTACATTCGATACACTCAAGCGAAATGAGTGGTCGGCCATGTGTGGGCCAGGTTGCAAGACGTTCTTGTTGAACCCAGTGTATTCCCCTCTAGAGATACACTATCAGCAGGTGGTCCCATACCTTGTCATAGTTGGAATCCAATCTTCAATAAGCGCCTTGCGGTTTTTGATTTTATAATATGTATGTGGTGCGTGAGATGCAAGCGTTCTACTATTTGGTTATTTATGTGATTAGACATTATTATAATATCATTGGATTTTGATATCAAAAATGGTTTGGTTATAATAAGATAAAAACCGTCCGTGTTTATGTGTGGGCTGGTCTTACTATTACCTTTTCTTTCAAAGGATTTTTCAAAGTTAAACCGATTGATTGGACTTTGCTCACACCAGTCCCATGACTGACCCAGAGTTTATTTTATTTGTTGTTTTTCCTAAACTCTTGGGTGCCCAAATTTGTACAGGCAGTTAAGCATTTCAGGCTTTTACAAATACACTTGGAGGATCTTGAAGCAGGAGGCTTCACCATTAGTTATTTAGAGTTATTTTTGCTGTATCAAATGTTATGTTGTACTCTGATATGGTATGTATATACAAAACAAATTTGTATTTCAAAGTTATGTTATATAATATATTTTATTCGTTCCGCTGTGAGGTTCTTTTTTTGTTATTTCTATTCTTCTTCTGTCTATTTCTATTTCTCTAACCCTAATGACTCGTATTTCTGTGTTATTTGAGTTGGATGGGAGTTGTATTAGTCAGCTCAGATGGTACGGATTTGCGGGCCATCACACATTCTTAATTAACTAGAACTCTATCTAGTTTGCATGATATTTTCTTATTTTCTCCACTCCTCCACGTGTATTTCAGGCCATTATGTACCAGTTTTAGGAGTCCAGCACCTGAAATGCAGTTATTAAACTCTGTAAGTTGAACTACTCGAAGAGGAACACCCCCCCATTTTATCTTCTTTGTTGAGTACAACATTAAAATCTCCAGTAACAATCCATGGAGTGTTAACATTCTTAGATAATGTTATTAGCTTATTCCACAAATTGCTCCTTTCTTATGCTAAGTTACTTGCATACACAGCAGTGATAGTTAAGATTAGTTCCCCACTATTCTTTGCCTTAACAATTATTTGTTGTGTATCCATATCAATTAAGTTCATCTGCCATATTGGTTTGCTCCACATCACAAGTATTTTGCCTTTACTTCCAGTGTCATTGTTGTTACATGAATCCTATTCTTCACCAAAATAGTTAAGAAAGTTATTCAGGTTGTTGTTAGTCAACTTATTCTCCAACACACACATGATAGAAGGTACAAAAGACCATCTAATATTGTAGAGGTTGAACTGACAGGTATCGTTGTTAAGACCTCTAACGTTCCAAGTAATGATGGTCATTTATTGTGTGGTTGCTTTCTCTTCAATAACATGTGTGAGGAGAAAACCACATCTTTCTGTGTTGCATCTTTTTGTTTATCTTCAAATTGCATCTCATATTTCTTGTTACTTTTAGTAAACTTTCCTGAATCAATACCTTCTTGTTCCTCTTCTATTTCCTATGTCAAGTTTATTTCATTTAAGTTTAAATTTTCTTCATTACTAGGATCAGCAGATGACGCTTCTTGAGGAACACGTGGGTAGTTCTCAACAAGGGGAGGCTCAGCTTGACTCTCTTCCTCAGTTTTACTTTCCATTTGGCTTACAACTGTAGTTGCTTCTGAATTAGGTAGGTTAGAGTCCACATCTATTGTAAATATTTCTGTTGTATGATGGTCTATGGTGTGAACACTGGTCTGGTTATCATCTTGTTGTGTTTTGTCTTGTTAAATGGTTATGTCAGGGGTGTGTGTGTATATATGCACACACCAGTATAGAGGCACGTCCGATAGATGTGTGATAGATAAATCTGACAAAAGATGCATGATAAAAAAATATAGCCGTGTAAAATTTAGTAAGGAAGCAACAGTCTTTGGTTGCAGTGTTTCAATCCAGTGACCCACAAAGTGCTAGTTTATGCAAAATATTTTTATTGTGCAGTTGCAGAATTGCATTTAATAGGTGATAAGATATGCAACTGCAGAAACATCCAAAAAATTCACACAATTTATCAGGAATCATAAACAGTAAAAAAATTGTACAACCAAATGCCAGTACATACAAATATTTGGTATAGATGGATTTAGACATAGTCAAAAGAAATATCCAGACATTTTGACTGAAACCAAAAATAATTACTTTATTTGAATGTAGGTAGTCTAGTTGGTATAACCAAGTTTTCTATTGCATCATACATTCTTGAGTTGTGCTTAAAAATCCATAGTTGAAAACACAAAGAACAGTGTTAGAAATGTGGCCAAACTGGGGTTCCAAGCAACTGAAATCAGTAGAGAAAGATTGGGATCGGCGCCTCGAAACCCATTGCCTACACTTCCGGCTGAACAACCAAACCACCTTAAATTTCACCATTTAACTCTCCTATTACTTTCATTTTCATCCATCATCATTTCAAACCACACTGTCATAAACTGCCCTGCATGTTGCATATACAACAAACTTTTGCAACTAAACCACTCCCACAAGAAGTAAAAAAAAAATCACTGCCACCATTCCATCCTTAATACAGTAACCGTAAACCATTCCTCATATGCAAAATTCATCATCATCCTCATCGAATTCATATAACTCCAACGTCGACCTCTGCCGAATTCATATAACTCCAGCCTCATATAACTCCAGCCTGGACCTCTTCCAAATTCAATTCTCAAACCAAATTCACACTTCATTGAGATCTCGTAAACCATTGTTCCAGCAACTCCTTTAAACCATCATCACCCCTAAACCAAACAGCCTTCATCCTCACCATTCACCACAAATGATCCTTCACCATGACCATCAACAACGATTTCAACCACATGCAAGACAATATCTAAACCATCCGCAACCTCACTTCACCCAACCCAAAATTCATAACCATATCAGCAACTCCCATAGCCGCACTCAAACTTCTCTGCTGTCTCACTCCTGAAGCAAAACCTACTTTACAAAATTCAACTCCCTCCTTCAGAATAAAAATGTCCGCTAACACCTAAACAACTTCCCCCAACTTCTTCGCCTCACTCTCATAGACACTCGGCCCAACATCGTACTGCCACCGCAACTGAAAAATCTATGAGTTGGTGATTGAAAATAATTGAGAATTGAAATCCGTGTCCTCATGTCTTGCTTTCTTTAGGCTCTTCCTATAGGTTAGCAAAATTTAAACAACGTGATAGCAAAATAAATTTTTAGATGCAACAATCTACATCTGAATTTTAATCCATCTAATGAAATATTAAAGCCTCTTTCTAGCATAATTTTACTCATCATTCGTTTTATTTTCTAAAAATATGGATGTCGCGTCCTCTTTGCTTTAAATTGAATTTTACCTTCTCCTGAAACTAAATACGAATGTACATCAAGTTCTACTTTTATTATATATACCTCTACTAACAATCACAAATTCACTCATACTAATTAGCCGTAAATCTCTTAAAATAATGCCTTTTGTTTCTAAGAATGAACCCTAAATCTTTCAATATGATAATCAAAATTAAGAAAACGATCGCATAGAGATTCCTACGATTATAGTGCAGGTGAAGGATACATAATGGGCAACTTTCAGTTATCTTCATCTTTTTTATGGAAATAAAAATGTCAAAGTAAAAATTAACCTTTTAACAAACAATTCAAAAAAAATAAGTTCGCATGAAAGAAGTTGAGAGGAGAGGTTTAGTACTTAAGGACATCAACCATGCCAATTCAAAATTAGCGGCCTCGCCGACGGAAGATCCAACATGAAAAATCCTGGGTTTTGTGCATTAAAGCATCATCCTAACAAAATAAGTTATATGCAGCAAACTAAAAAGAAGAAATTCAATAGAAACTCAATTTTTGTAGTAAATGAAATATTTAAAATGAGGAAGATTGCAACTTTCTGGCCGCAGTAGAAACTTTTGGTTTTTAATCTACCGTGGGATTGATCAAAGCATAAGATGTCGCGTATCCAAAGACAAAAAAGATTAAATCTAGAAAATAATATGAAATTTGTTCTGAGTTCTATTTATAGCGTTCTAAGAGCACTTGAAAGCGAAAGTAAAATAGAAAAAAAATCAATAACCTACAAATCAAAAAAGAATGAATTGTCAGTTTCTTAGATTTGTACTGTGGATGGCATCTTTGTACTGGACGATGGTGTGTTTAGCCTATCTGAAAGAAGTGTTTTCCTTCTTAAGCACTACCTGCCATAGGAAACAAACTGTAGGAATCTACAAAAGCACAAACCTAATTCAGCTCGATTACCAATACATATGGACGATTATTTTCATTTTTTTGTCAAACTAATTCAATTAAGTAATTATCAAGGATCTAAATTTTGAATTCATAAATCGAAGTAGCACCCGAAAATTTTCCCGTAAATTATTATTAAATAAAACCGCAGACAACAACTATTGTTCGCATTGTAGCATGAATTTAATTACCAAACTGTAATAGAAAATAACAGAAGTCCAACTCTAAAATGATTGGAGAAGTATCCTTTGAAGTATCACTAAATAAACTGCAATTATATTTTTATACTGTCACTAAACCTAGTTGTATTCATTATCAATTAATTAACAACAATAAAATTGAAATAAGTTACGTTGGGACAATTTAATTTATTGGTGCTAAATATAACCATAACGGTAAGAAGATTAAATAAATTACCTCGACACGATTCAATTTCGTTGAATCTTGCTTTCGGTTCTAGGCAGCGGAACTTAGGTTCCAAGCAACTGAAATAAGTGGAGAAAGATTGGGATCGACGACAGCATGGATGCTCAGATTTTGATTTAGGGATCTCGTTGCAGTTGGCAGTTGATTTGCTAATTGGTTTTCGGTGCTATGAAGGGCTGGGACTGTAGTAGTGATGGAGATCAAAGATGTGGAGATATTAAGGAATTACGAAACAAAGTGGGGTAGGAAAAGTGGGACACGTTGCATAATGGAACAAAAGGACCAAAAAGTTCCTTTTCAACGTGGAAAAGAATTTTGTTTCTGAAAAGAATCAATGGAAAATTTTGGAAATTCGAAAAAGCTTCACCATGTTAAAGTATATGTATTATTAGTAAAGATATATATATATATATATATATATATATATATATATATGTATATATATATATATATATTATATTATATTATATTATGTGATCTGCTTAGATTTTGATTTAGGGATCTCGTTGCAGTTGGCAGTTGATTTTTTAATTGGTTTTCGGTGCTGTGAAGGGCTGGGACTGTAGAAGTGATGAAGATCAAAGATGTGGAGATGTTAAGGAATTACGAATTAAAGTGGGCTAGGAAAAGTGGGACACGTTGCATAATGGAACAAAAAGACCAAAAAGTTCCTTTTCAACATGGAAAAGAATTTTGTTTGTGAAAAGAATCAATGGACAATTTTGGAAATTCAAAAAAGCTTCACCATGTTAAAGTATTTGTATTATTAGTAAAGATATATATATATATATATATATATATATATATATTATATTATGTGATCTGTTACATGTTTGTGTGCTTGTACTCTATCCTAAGTAGATCATTAGCCACGGTAGTTTTATATCAGACATGCATTGAATATACGATCCACTTAAGGTAATAAAGAAAAATTTACGCATTCAATCGACGTATTCGATACTCGTTTAATGTAAGACTTATGAATGGTCATTCCTAATCCGTCATATTCTCCACACTAGCAGATGAAATTATATATTAATGCTCGCTGTTAGTGTGAGTCTCGGAATGGGGACTGGGGAATTACACTTTTACTACTGCTTTCCTAAATATATAAGGGATAAAATTATATCCATTGACGTCCAATGCGTCAATAAACGAACCTGACCATTTTGGCCAGACAAGCAGTCCCTAAATAAATTGATACAAGGATTTTTTTCGATTCGGCCACCTTTTATAAACTTATAACACTTTTAGCCTAGTTTCAAAACTTATTACAGCCGTAGCCTGGTTTATGTCACATCAGCTGAAATCCATTATTTAACGTTAGCGGCATTTGTAATAACGCATTCTAGCGTTATTCAAGATGACATGGACAAGTATTTACCTTACATACACTGTTTTTTTGTTGAACACATGGAGCGACACTCAAGATAACGCTAACAAGCGTTTTCTTGAATGACGCACATACGGGTTACTATTATGTTTGGTAGAACTCAGATATGAGTGTTATTTAAGATAACGCAAGCTAGCGTTGTTCTAAATGACACTCATATGTTAGAATTGATCTTTTATTTTTGTTACTACGGCTTGTCATCCTAAATAACTCAAAGTTAATTCCTTTTGTTGTTAGCGGTTTTTAAAATAACACTACACGTGACATTCTAAATGACGCACAGTCGATATATACTGAGAGCCCAGGCTCTCTTCCTCCTCACTTTTTCTTAACTCCTATTTTCTCAAAACCGAAAACCCAAAGCTCCTAACCCTAATTGCTCACCATAACACCAAATTGTGGGTTGTTTAGATTGAAATTCATCACCATGGCAAGCTCATCAAAACAGGAAGCTCCAAAAGGTAAAAAATTCCTAATTATGTTGATTTCTTCCAAAATTTAGGGTTTGTCCATGATGGAGAAAACTTTTGAATATGCTTGTATTCGGTTTAATGGGTTTAATGTAGTTTAAATTTTATAGTTTTCAACTTTGTTTGTGGTTTTTTTGCTACGTTTGCGTAGCACTAATGTTGTTTGGAACATGATTTGTGTAAAGATTGTTGAGATGGAACCGGGACCTGTAAATGATACTGTTCTATACTTGCAAGACAGGCATAGGTCGAACAATAATGCTTTGATGGCGGTATGTCTATGCGGTGATTGAATGTTGGCCTAATCTTATTTCTTATTTTTTTGTATGAATGTCTTACGTTGTATGTTAAATTTTATTTATAGGGAAAAAATCCTGTTAAGATTATAGATCACACGATTTCTGTTGGCGCGGTGACCTCCACACATCCAAGAGTATTGGCCTTGCTTGATCGTGCTAGATTCGGACTAGTACACCAGTTGGAATATGTTCAACTCGATCGTTATCTCATCACTGCATTAGTCGATAGATGGAGACCGGAGACATCGACATTCCATCTTAGAGTTGGAGAGATGACCATCACTTTGGGTGATGTGGTCGTCCTTCTAAGCGTGCCTATTGATGGTACTCCTTTGAGGAATCCGGAGACAGGAGACTACGTGGAGATGTGCAAGTGGCTTTTAGGTATTACGCCTCCCGCGGACCAGTGGATGGGAAATGAGCAAATCATTACAAGTTGGTACAAAATGCAGTTTCAGCATGACATTCCACAGGATGCCACGCAGGAGCAGATAGAACAACGTGCTAGAGCTATCATACTCTAGATCGTTACTCAACGCCTGATGTGCGACCATTCTTAGACTTGGGTGTTTCTGAGATGGTTGCATTTTATTGAGGATTTTGATCGTTGTCGGCAATATTCTTGGGGCAGTGCTACATTAGCATACACATATACGGAACTTACCAGGATCGTTTTGTTTGAGAGCACTAATATTGGAGGTTGTCCTTCTTTGATTCAGGTACTTTATTTTCGAATGCTTATTTGCTTCTTATTTGTTTTTTCTGTATGTCGTGTTTATGTAATTTACTTCTTTATAGTTATGGTCGTGGACGTATCTCTCCCTTGGTAGACTTGAATTAAAGGAACCAAATATTGATTTTTCCTTGCCGTACGGGGATAGGTATTTTTATTCCGTCAACTATTTATCTTATATGTGTTAAGTTATTTCCTCTATCTCTTACCAAGTCACATTTACAGGTAGGTTGGAAAGAAGAGCACTTCATCGACTCCTAGGCGTAATTTAGCTTTTTACCGCAATGAGCTCGATGTGCTAAGTCCGAATGTTGTTACATGGACCCCATATGCCCAGGATCTTGGATAGCTTCCGACCTTATGTACCATGTCTTCCCATCTGTGGACTACCTGTGTGCCCATTATATGTTTGAACGATGTAGCATATCACGTTCCTAACCGGGTGATGCGTCAGTTTGCATTTAGGCAACACCTTCCTGAACCAGTCCCACATTACATGATTAACTTAGAAGTGCCCGCGGAGTACGAGGGGGCCATCGAGACATGGAACCATCGGCACATGCATACGCAGCAGGAGCATGAGTTTACGTTGTCGGACGATGAGTATTACACATGGTATTGGTTGATTACCCGACAGTATATTCTTCGCAGCGTGCAACCTCAAGGTGCTATAGTGGAACCGTACACGCCTAGAGCTCCTCTTGAGAGGAATGTGGTATGAAAACCTTGCTAATAAGTGTAATTTATTTACTTTTTTTGGCAAGTTTGAGTTTTATGTAAGTTAACTTATAAAATGCAGGCGGATGGGGTGTACCGGGCTATAGAAATGGTTGATGAGTTATCTCATGAGGTGCCCGACCAAAGCAATGGAAAATGCTTTAGCATCAAGCGTATTTTGCAAATTATTTTGGGGAAGAACAAGCTCACTAGACCGGCACCGCCTCCTCCTCCCTCACCTCAAGCTTTAGCACCCAGACGAGCTTCGGAGGCACAAGGAGGCGGCGACATTCGGGCTCCTCCACCTACATTGGTTTATACGTCATGGAGGAAACACAGGTGGTGGTGACAAAGGGAAAGGATAAGGGCAAGGAACCGGAGTCGTCTCAAGCAAACCAGGTTGTGCATGGTCCGTCACAGCCCCACGAAGGTTTTTCATCGTCATCGCATGAAGATGTACCCCCAAAAAAGAAGAAGAAAAAGAAAGCAACTCCATACCAGCAGCTGATTCTGAAGTAGTTTGTCCGTAGGGTAGTGTTTTAGTTTGTACTTTAATTGTTGTATTTAGGTACTTAAACTCTACGTATTAGGATGTCGAAATTGTGTATTGTTTTGTGGGTTGTGGTTAACTTGACTATGGGGTTGTAACGTACGCTTATTAGGTTTTATGGTACTTCATTTTGGTTTGTCATAGTTTGTTTCAAACTTTGCTTTTGGTTGTATACAGTTGGAGAATATAAGTTGTAGGACTTATTCTTGAATCTAAAAGAAGTATAAAATTTACACAACCTCGAGTGTCTTTCAGGATACCGCATGTTGCGTCATTCAGAATAACGCAACAAGCGGTATTCTAAATGTCGCTCCAGGTTTGTATCCAGCAACCTATATGATATACACGTAAATGTGTATATTTTATCCGCATATTTATCTTATTTTATCTTTTAAATAATTGATATTGTGTATTTATAGCTGTGTTTTCAGATTGTTGACAAGAATCATGGTTTAAAGCATTTGATGAATAAAGCATGAAGAATTTGCTGAAAAAGAGTGAAGTTAAAATTACTAAAGCTTGAAGGGTTTAAAGCTTGAAGAACGGTTGCAAATAGAGTTCAGTTGGGTAGATTTGGCTCACTAAAGACTCATATTGTGTTCACATTGGCTCAATTGCAGACCATTTCACTCATGTAGCGTTCACATTAGCTCCTTTGCAAGGCTTCTCATTCATGCACTGCACGCGTTCACACTGGCTCACTTACAAGGCCTCTTACTCTACAACCCCGTTCACACTAGCTTATGTGTTATTTGGGCTAATTCTTTAGTCCCACATTGTGGAATTTGCCAAGTAGTCTTTGTCATATCAGCTATAAATACCTTGTATCTCATTCATGTAAAAACACATTGGGTTTTATTCTGTAATTCTCTTCTTGGAATAAAATCATTCTTCCTCTGTTCTATTTAGTTTTAGTTTTATTTATGTTCATGTTATTTAATTTCTGTTTTTCTTCTTCTTTAGCTATGTCTAGCTAATCCCCTTTGATTAGGGGGTGATGACGCTAATAGATATGATTCCACATGAATCACATAGCCAATAGATGAGGACTTTATATATGTAGATCTAGATTTGAATCAAGGGTTAGATCTGAACCTTCATATTCTGTGTCGTTTAAGAGCTATGCTCCTACACAGGATATATTCGTGTTCGATCTAACAATTATCAGATTTAGATCTAATTTTAGGTTTTTAGAAATTAATTTGTGAATCTGTCCTGATAGTCTATGGTTGTTTAAGAGCTCAGCTCCTGCATAGGCTATGCTTGTCGTTGTTTACTTATTTGTTTCTAAAAATCTATTTATCGTTTATTCATGTTTGTGACAGAAACATGAATTAGATCTATATTTATTTGTTGGCTATTGATGGGTGTGAATCTAATATATGTCATTATTCCCTAATTGTTTTCTCTTATTATATAAATCTCTCTTTTTATTTAATTGCTGCTATTTTCTGTGTTTTCAACCAATCAAAATACTGGAATAACTCGATTGGATTTATTAATTAAAATATTTTTGGTCCCAGAGTTCGACACCCTCTACAACACTATATCATTAAAATACGTGCCATCTTCAACAACCCACACTTTCATTTGTTACTTTCCCAAATCAAACCCAAAAAATATCACAATTCTAAAGACCTAAATTTCGATCGAACTAGATTAAACGAGACAAAGATTGTTTCTTTGTAAGAGATTTTGATCATAATTGAAGGTAATCCATCGAATCCTGAATGAGTTTCTACTAGTTTCATTTTTGGCTAATTTATTCCACAATGTACGTAACGTTCATACAATTAAACTATAGATGGATCAAGGGGAATTTGATGATGAAACTTTAGCTAAGTAAATGGATGAGTTCGAATTAATCCAACGCCGACCGGGCAAAGAACCACGATTGGAGCCTCTCATACCTAAAAAATACGACAAAAGCACTTTGTAGCGGTGGATGGAAACGGCGGGAGTAATAGGGGGAAACCTTTGGCAATTGGGGAAGCAGTACCACGTCAATATGGCAATTGTAATGTGCATGTTGCGAAGTGTAAGGCAAATGCCGGCCGACGTTACTACGGTTACGGACGATATCCGGTTTGGTTACAAGTGCCTCATTTGGTTATGTCTTACCGTTATACAGAGTGGATAGATCCTCCATTATGTCATAGAGGTCACGAGTATGCGCTGGAGATGCAAGAAGAGAATACACAACTAAAGACCGAAATTTACCGAATGCGGGAAAAATATGACTCGCTTGAGTCTACGATTCCTAGATATCCTAATGAGTAGTGTTCGCGGAAGTTGTATCATTCTATGTATCGTTCTGTGTATCGTTCTATGTATCGTTCTCGGTATCGTTCTACTGTACTAATGAATCAATGTATCGTATGGAGTAGTTTTAATGAGCATTGTATTACCCTATAATGTTGTATCGTTCCATGCATCGTACAGCTATTAACGTACCAAAAGATCTAAATCTCCAATACATTTTTCATTTACATATGTTTATACATAATAAAACCAGATACATGGTAACACAAACGTTAAATAACAGGATAAATAGTTACGACATATGTTTTATACATAATAAAACCAAATAGAAAGGTACACAACGTAATAAAACAGGATTAGTGGGTACACTTAGTAAAGTCTATGTCACTGTAGTACAACGGCTCTTCTTATGGCCATTTACTCCACACTTGTTGTACCTATTAGCTCTAGAAGACTGCCCCTCGTCCATGGTGCCTTAAATTCTAGTAGATCTAGGTCTTCCCGCCGCTCTCTGAGCTTGCGGTGGAAAAACCATATATCCTGAAGGTTGTGGACAATAGCACTTGTCACGAAATGGATGAAACTTCGGCGTATAAGTCGCGTGATAACTTTGAACTGTGTATCAATTGGAGGCAAAGTCGTGATGAGCTCTTTTGGCCCCATTTGCCACTGCCGAACATGCAGCCATAACATGCGCACATGGAAGGTGTTGTAGCAATGATATGTTACATGTACATGAACATGTATTACCATCTATCTTTACTGTAAATTCATCACCGAAGTAGTGTATTACAACCCATTCGTATTCTCCGAAGCAAACTATTCTGCAACGTCTAGCTTCTTCGGCTCTTTTAGCTATTTTTGTCTCCCACTTTGGGGTTAATTTGGATACCGAACCAACAACATTTTGCCGCCTGTTACAGAAATAATCCACCGATCTATAAAAGGTACACGCAACCAACGACTTAACAGGAAGTGATCGTGCTCCTCTTAGTACAGCGTTGAAGCTTTCAGAAGCATTTTTCGTCATTACATGAAACCTACCACCATCGTCTTTAAACAAAGCCCAATTTTCCTCTTTTCCGCCCAAACTTTTCTCAATCCAGTTATGAGCTCTAACGTTGGCCATCTTATTTTCCTCCCAAAGCTTACGATACTCAACCTCTTCTGATGCACATGCCGCAACATAAGATAAACCCGTCAAACATTGATATCTAAAGCCAGCGGGTTGAAAATTTGCTTTTAGATGCCTCGCGCAAAATCTGTGCTTATGCGGCTTTACCCATCTTTCCTGCAACGCGATAGGGATTCCTTTCATTCTATCAGAAATGAAAGTTATATGTCGATTGTTTACACTATGTATAAACTATCTCATACAGGAAAGAAAACCAAGCCCAAGAGTCAGCCGATTCAGCCCCAACATTGGCATATGCAAGCGGATATAGTTGATCATTCGCATTCGTTGCAGTGGCTACAAGTAGGGTACCTTTATATTTGCCATACAAATGAGTGCCATCGATACAAAGCAATGGGTGATAATGTAGAAATCCTTCAATGGAAGTGCCAAATGCCCAGAATGCACATTCAAATACACCAACATCATCTGTTACTATATGGCTTACACTACCAGGATTTGATCTTTTAATTTCATCAAAATATGACCGTAACAATGAACATGACTCCGCCTAATCCCCGTAAACCATAACAATTGCCTTGCTCAGAGATCTCCAAGCTTTCATATAACCAATTTTAATAAAAAATTGTTCTTCAATCAACACTTGAACTATTCTAGCTATAATGTTTAAATCAGACTTCACAGAAGGCATAATCTTCGAAACCAAAAATGTTGATGTCGCTTGCCGATTGCTTGAATTGACCGTTGGATTAACGCAAGTGTGCTCCTTTCTATACTTCTTAACAACCCACAATCCGGCCTGCGATTTTTTGGAATCAATTGCATGAATTCTCCACTGGCATTTATCATCGACATTGCAAATGGCAGTATACATTTCTTTGTTGGACCTAATGGGCTTAAAAGAAACAGCATGTAAAATGGACCACTCACTTAGTTGTTGCAGAAATTTAGCTTTGTTAAAAAACAAGACCAGGTTTAAAACTACTTTGAATGAAAGAGGACGAGAATAATTCTCCCCTGCATTGCAAGTTAGCAACAACGGACCTAGCTAACATTTGCGCAGTACACATGTCCTCATCAAGGGGAATCTCCATTTCAGGTTCGTCATTACTCCCATCTTCTTCATCATCCTCATCATCCATCTCTTCACCTCCGAAGTCAAAGTTCAATGAATCATTATTTACTTGCATGCTATCAAACCATGCTTGAATGCTATCGGGAATCGAAGCAACCGTCATGCTGTCCAAAGCAGGTCAAGGGTTCGTTTGTAGGTCTACATTTCCATCTACTTGACTAGCGTCATCGCATGCATTCTCTTCGAAGGGCGATTGCTCTTCCATGAAATCCTGCGGACAGCTGCATCATGAAAATATTACATCTTCGTCAAACACTAATGCACGACTCAAATAACAATTCATTTCAAAGAATACTTACTTCTGACTCATATGATATAACTCAGATGGCGTCAGCTGCAACGGTTCTGGTACTTGTGTAGACGGTCCAACATTATTTGGTGTATGACGGTAATAAGGACCATAACTATACAATATATGGCGGTGATTAACAACAACAATTATGAGAATCAAAATATAATATGTTTAAATAAACTTCCAAGTTGGGCTTACCTCTGCGTCACAAATGCAATACTTTCCTACGTGGGATACGAAAAGCTAAAATCCAGATTCTGTGTATAATTCATATGTTGGTGGTATGCATAAAACATTTGATGTTATCCATACTCTGAAGCGTTAGAAGGAGGAATACTATTTGGTGATGGCATTGGAGGATTAGGTAGGGACAGTGCCGCTCGAACTGGTCTTAAAGTAGTAGGTGGTTCTACCACTAACTTTGTTGTTGTCACAACAAATAACTCTATAGTCTTACAAGCGACAGAAAACATTAACTCAACATCACCATCGTCTACAATTTTAATTGCCTTAGAACCAGAATCAGTTGGCCAGTTGCATACTAACTCAATATCAAATTGCTCTATATTAATCTTTGTTGACTTGAATATCGAGGCTTTTAATTGCATCAAGTTACAACATTTGACAACTTTTATAGGTTTGAAAGATCCACCTTCGTATTTCCCACATTTTCTATCGTCAATAACCAACTCACCATCGAAGTAGCATGTAATCGCAATAAACCTAGGAGCCATTCTAATTTACAACAATAAAAATGAATATATTACCGAAAGTTAAAAATCCACAAAAGGTTTGATTTAGGGTTTTGAAATTCAAACCTTGTACTAAATCAAACGACGGAGATTAGAGTCCAGTTGACGCAAATCTGAAAGCAGATGATCTAAGATAAAATTACTGAAGGGTTTAATTTCAGAAGTTGATTTAAGGTTTTGGGTTTCTTTTTTTCAATATTTAGAAAGTTGGAAAGTGAGGAGGAAGTGAGCAAAAGCTCCCTGTATATCACGTCTGAGCGTCATTTCAAATGACGCTCAAAAGCAGTATTTCAAATGTCGCTCAGACGTGAACCCTACAAAATAAGTAAAACCCCATAGGCACGTCATTCAGAATAGCGTTAACTTGCGTTATCTTAAATAACGCTCATATCGGAGTTCTAACAAACATAATAGTACCCCATATGTGCGTCATTCAAGAAAACGCTTGTTAGCGTTATCTTGAATGCTGCTTCATGGGTTCAACAAAAAAATAGTGTATGTAAGATAAATACTTCTCCACGTCATCCTGAATAATGCTAGCATGCATTATTACAAATGCCACTAGTGATAAATTACGGATTTCAACAGATGTGACATAAACCAGGTTGTGGCTGTAATAAGTTTTGAAACTAGGCTAAAAGTGTTATAAGTTTATAAAAGTTGGCCGAATCGAAAAAAATCCTTGATACAAGCATAGAGACCCTGTCAATATGGCAACCTTTTCCATATTATAAATAATAATTAGTAATTCCGCTTAGACTACCGCTTTCCTAAATGTCAGATGTCCAAAAAAAACCCTAGCTTTCATCTTTCTCCCCAAATATTTCATTTACCTTCCGCAACACAATTAGGTTTTTGCAATCCACCTCCGACCTTTTGATACTGCTCCCTTCTACCTTTGCTCACCGATATTCACAATAATACCTTACACCTTTACATACTATTTGAGTTCCATTGATCTTTCTTTGTGTTCTCGTTGTCCATTACACACGTTCCAGTTTGGAGACCCAACGTTTGTGACGTTCTTCCATCACGGCCTATGCAACCAAATTCTAACTGAAGCCAGAAACTCACATATTATATTCAATCAAATCCTTTAGAGATATTAAATTAAAAACTTATGGTTAGTCTAGAGCTTAACTGTAAATTTAATTGTTTGAGTGCAAGAATCAGAAGGTAAACTAAGGTAGATGGTAGAATGTTTAGTACTGTAAATGCATATCTCGCACAAGCATTATATATTTTTTATGGGCATTGTTATTGACACTCCATTTTTGGTTAAGGGGTGACATATTTTAAGTACACATCGTCTTAATTTGTTTATGTTAAGGGGAAACACAAGTATTACCTTTATGGGACAAAATTACTGCTGCTATAAAGTTTCGTTTTCCAATCAAACTCAAGCTTTTTTAAAACTCTTACTCGAACCAGTAAAAACGATAAGAGTGTATCGTTTATATTTAAAAAAAATGATGGCATTAGAACATCTTTTCTATCTCTATAACAAACTTAACAAAAATAGTTATACTCTACCATGTTTGCACACTAAAAACGTTCATAATTTTTCAATCTTTATGATGATTGTTCGGTGTTTGAAGGCCATTTTTCGTATTTTCAAATCTACGTCGTGCTTCGAAAAATAGTGACTCACGATCGAATTTCACCACATCGTAACCTTATTTAGGTTAAGGGTAATTTTATCTTATTATTATGTAATGTTAAGGGGGGTTTAATCTGTAGTGTACCCCCCTTAACAAAATTTTAAAAACTAAAATTTTTGACATCCCTTAACCAAAAAAGGAGTGTCAATAACAATATCCTTTTTTATTGGTAATAATGGTTTCTTTTATATTTCACTAGTGCTATTTTAGTTGTAGTCATGAAGGGATCCTTGCCGGGATAAGTGAAGTTCTTGATACTACACATGAAGACAATTCAAAAAAAATCATTTGAGAAGGGAACATACTCTGCGATTAAGGCTTCCAACTTTGCATTAAGAACTAGGTAATTTTATATTATTTGGTTACCTACTAGTTATTTATTGTATTTTACCTAACACTGGATTCAAAACAAGGGTAATTTTACTTTATATTATTTGCCCTGAGAACTACAAGAAAATACTGATTTTGCAATGGCAAAATCCGCTGGTCGTCCGTCGCTATTTATGATTTTGCGACGGACTTCCAACAAATATTGGTAGTCAGCAAATTCACGTCGGTAATCGAATGTCAATTTTGCGACGGAATTTAGCGTGAGTTCCGACCATTTTCAGTCATTATGCTAAATAAATTTTAAATTTTAAATTAATTTACCGACCATTTACCGAAGGATTAATATTTTCTAATAATATATAATTTATACAAAAACATCGGTAAAGTCTTACTAACTAACAAGGATTTAGCAACAAAATATATTTTAGATCAATCATTTTCTATAGGTGATCCATTGTTGTTCCCTTTTTATTCTGCCAAAAAACATTCTTTCATGCTTTCAGCTTGTTGCTTTACCAAATATTATCGTTCAACTGTCAATGATAAAATAACTAACATAACCCAAAAAAATACAGTTATGAATACAATACACAAATTTGTTACTATTTAACATAAAACTGTAGAATATAATTCATTATTTTTGGATTTTGGTTACACTGTACACAACTGAAAACACTTATCTTTACATACATTTGAGTTTGCAAGACATATCACCATTGCCTCTGCATCAACATCTCATTGAACAACTATAATCAGTACACCTTACATCTTCCACCTCACTAAACTACTACAACTTCTACTTCAATCACTTGACCTGCAATGGCAAATTATTCTCAAAACATCTCAAAACTACCATCGGTCTCTGCAATAGAAAGTGCAACTCTAAATTCTTGTAGCGATTCGGAAATAGAAAGCACACATACACACTAATCAAAAGATATTCTTTGTATATCTTTGACGTCATTGGCTGTCTGAAAAGCATTTCCACTAATTCCACATCCAGTTAGAAATGCTAAAAAATGAAACATGAAAATTAGAGGCCACTATACTCCAGACAATCAAAATAATGCATCAATGTTTGTACACAATGGTGCACCAATTCAGAGAGCAATGCAGTTAATTAGTTTGTGAATATAACGATTAATACTTCAAGCAATTAGTAATTGTATTGAAATGGTATAGAGTACACATCAAGTATGCAATGTAAGAGATTGAATTTATCCTTTGCATTGTTAATACAGCCAGATCCGCATTGCTCCAATCAACTTACTGGCTATGTGCATGTGCATTGCCATAACTTCTAGCATTGCCGTGTTAGCAAACAAGAAACCAAGTTTCACAGAGTCGAAGCAAGTGTCGGTTATCAATAATGGAATGGAGCTCGAAAGTTTACTTCTTGAAGCTCTTAATAGTGGTCGAACTGTTACTTATGGGAAGAGACCTGACCTTGGAAGGATGATTACGAGGACAAAGGGGAAGAGCATAGGAGTGATGGCTAGTAGACCAAGTGCACTAAGACATCAGGTTGCTGCAATTTGCTCATCTGCAGAAGTAGATAATCTGCATTTTGAATCCATTAGTTTCAGTTGGTGAAGAACTGAAGTTGGAGTAAACACACTTACTGGGATATATTTTGCAGTACAAACAATTCTAGTTTTGAAATTTTTCATTCATTAGTTATTTATTTGGGGTATTTCATCCCTATATGCTGGACGGTTATTCTACCCAAATCAAGTTGGAATGTTTTTTTTTTAAATACAGCAAGATCCAGAAATTCCAAATCTAACTACAATGAATTTAAAATCAAAATCTTTATTAGTTGGACAATTTATATGTTTATCATTTTTGTAGTGAAATCAATATTGCACTTCTCAAAAAATTTGAAACATCGTAACAAACTAAGATCCTTCCTATTTGTAAGATCTGGATTCAAAACAATACAAATTGAAACAAACGAAAAAAAATGTGAATAGAAATTATACCCTTTTAATAAGATCCAAGTTCAATTCTACTATGTGCAGCACATGAACACTAGAATTCCTGTAAAACATGATCTTTTATCATCAGCTTTTAGTGCAACAAATGCAAGCACAGTCCTGGCACCTGAGACAAATTAAATCCGGTCATCGACAACCCTATTACCCATCAGAATATTTGCAAACATCCTTCTAAACTAGTCATCTCCTAACATTTCGAAGAAGGCCGACCTGCCTTTGAGTTCACCCATGGCAATTGCCATGATTTAAAAAAACTGCATCAGTCGATTTTACTCTCTAGTCTCCAATTTCATATCATATTTAAACATTTACAGTCAAGCGTGGTTTGGGCCACTACAGCATATAGCAGCACGAACTAATGCTTGAATATGACTCAAACTACGCTAAAATCTGCAAACAGTAAACCATAATCTTCCAAAATGAAATTAAATTGTTACCTCAATGACTTATTAAGATACTGCAGTTTTCTTAAGAAAACCATCAAGGTATTTTTGTTGAGGCTATACTCAAACAACATAATTTTGAGGCGGTACTCAAACAACTTATTTTGATAACTCAAGATGGAAGGCGTATGAAAACCATCAAGGAATTTTTGTCAATATATTGTACGGGCATGCAATGGTTGAACCAATATACAAGACAGCTGGACTCAGATTTGTAAGTCAAAATCTTCATTCTTCTTAGAAACTTTAATTTTAGACCATGGTTAGAACTTAGGATTTTATCTAGAAGGACCATACCTCTCAAAATCTCAATTTTGGTAGCTTCCGAAGGCTATTTCTTATAACTGAAATCTCCACAGCATGTGCACTTTTTATCTCCATTGCTTCATTCTTCTAAAAACGTGAAGAGTTCCATAGCTTACCAATAGCATGAAGTAGAATAATATAATATTTTTGCTCTAGGACTTTTGTTTACCCTAGAAAATACCAAAGAAAAATAATACTATTAATTTGATAAATATGTTGGCTATAGCAATGCAGTAAGTTAGAACTGAAAACAATTTTATCTTTTAATTTGTACTTATATAATGAAAAATTTAATTTATAAGAGGAGAATACTTTAACTTCAATGGATGAAGAGCTTCTTTATTTCTTACTTTTTTCTTTCACTTTCTCTTGCAACCACACAAAATGACCACCCATATTTATATAGTGGTCTACATGGCCTTACAACTCAATAGACATCATTTCGTCAACAGACATAACACTTACCGAACAGACACACCATTAATTAACATGACTTTTGACTCAAAAGACAAAACCATTAACTTATTGCATGACTCTTGACACATAAAGGACATATCACTTTACGAACTGACATTTACCCCTTCATTTCTTTTTATCATTCACAATAGCAATTAATGTTTATTCAACAAAACTCCCCCATAAACTTAAATGCTTCTACCATCCGTCATGTCGATCATTTTCTTGCATTTACTGAGAAGTACTTTAGGCAATGGTTTTGTAAAGATGTCCACGGCTTGATCCTGACTTGTCACATGCACCAGTTCCACACTTCCTTCCTTCACATGATCTCGGATAAAGTGAAAACGAACATCGATGTGTTTGCTTCTTTCATGGTTCACTGAATTCTTTGCCAACTCAATTGTTGATTTGTTGTCAACATGAATCATGGTTGCACCGAGTTACTTTAGCTCCATCTTACTTAACAAATTTCTAAGCCATATCGCATGAAATACACACGAAGATGTTGCCACATATTCAGCTTCACACTTCGAGAGCGTCACAATCGGTTGCATCTTTGAAAGGCAAGTGAACAGAGTATCTCCCATAAAAAAAACATATCCCGAGGTACTTTTCTGATTGTCTATGTCTCCACACCAATCGCTGTCGGAATAGCCAACTAACTTGTAATCTTTTGCTTTTGAGTAGAACAACCCATGTGACACCGTTCTTGTATGTATCGTAAGATTCGCTTCACCGACTTCCAATGTGAATAAGCCGGGTCCTCCATGAACCGACTTACAATTCCGACGCTTAATGATAGATTCAGCCTTACGCATGTGAGATAGAGAAGGCTTCCTATCAAACTCCGGTATCTACTTGCATCAACACATTCTCCTCTAGCGAACTTTGAAAGTTTTGCACCTGGTTCCATTGGTGTTGATATCGGGGTGCAGTTTTCCATCTTGAACTTCTTCAAAATCTCTTTTGCATATGCCTCCTGTGATATAAAAATTCCCGTCTCTACTTGTTTAACCTCCAATCCCAAATAAAACTTCATCAAACCCAAATCTGTCATCTCAAATTCCCATGTCATTGTGCTCTTATACTCTTCTATCATTTCATCATTGTTACCCATAAAAATGAGATCATCGACATAAAGAGCAACAAATAATATATTACCTCCTTTCTTCTTTACATAGAGGGCATGCTCGTAGGGACATTGCTTGAACTCGTTCTCCTTGAAATATGAGTCGATATGTGTATTACATGCCCGTGGTGCTTGCTTCAACCTGTAAAGCGCCTTCTTCAATTTTAACACCTTATTCTCTTCTCCGACTTTCATGTACCTAGGTAATTGTTCGACGTAGACGTCTTCTTCAAACACACCTTTCAAAAATGCCGACTTGACATCCATTTGAAATACTGGCCATCTGAATTGAGCAGCTTGTGAAATAAGCAATCAGATTGTCTCCATTCTTGCAATAGGAGTGATATCTCATCATAATTGATTCCCGCTTTTTGCTTCTATCCCTTCGCAACAAGTCGCGCCTTGTACCGTTCTATCTCGCCTTGAGCATTCATCTTTTTCTTAAAAACCCATTTCACACCAATGGGCTGACTTCCTTTCGGCAATTCTGCAAGCTCCCATGTTTTGTTGCGGTTAATTGCCTTAATCTCCTCATTCATGGCAGCTTGCCACTTCTTGTCTCAGACCGCCTCTTCAAAACTGATATTTTCGGCATCAGACAAAAGACATACAAGGTGTACCTCATTTGTCGAACCATACAGATCTTGCAAACTTCTTATTTTTGGTTGTAGTGGTTAATCTTCACTGTCAGTGGTTTCAGGGTCTGTTGCTATACTTGCTGGTGCAATGACTGATGATTCTCCAACTTATAAGACAAGCTCCTTCGAATTATTCCAGTCCCACTAGCTTGCTTCATCTACTCGCACATCACGACTCACCATCATCTTCTTGCTATTTAGGTCGAGCAGCTTGTACCCTTTTGTCTTCTCATCATACCCAATGAACATATTCCTTTTGCTTTTGTCTTCGAGCTTCGTTCTTTGTTGATCTGGTACGTGTGCATAAGCCACACTACCGAACACCTTGAAATGAGAAACTGTTGGCTTTTGTCCGCTTCAGGCCTCTTGTAGTGTTTGATCATTTAACTTCACATGTGGACATCGATTTTGTACATAGATGGTACACCGTACAACCTCTGCCCATAATTCCTTCGACGTCTTCTTACTTTTGAGCATTGATCAAACCATATCGAGAATAGTCCGGTTCTTCCGCTTGGCCACACCATTTTGTTGAGGACAGTATGGTGTAGTTAGAAATCGCCTTAAGCCCTGCTCCTTACAATACTCCATAAAATCCATCGAAGTATACTCGCCGCCTCTATCGGATCGTATGGCTTTGATGTGTCTACTAGTTGCCTTCTCCACCATCACTTTGAATTTTTTTGAACACCTCAAATTCCTTGGATATTTCTTTCAAAAAATAATCCCAAGTTTTTTGTGAGAAGTCATCGATAAAATAAATGAAGTACCTTTTACTACTGAAGGATTCGGGGGTGATTGGTCCGCATATGTCGGTATGAATCAACTCAAGAATATGTTTAGCTTGATATTCTGCATTCTTTTGAAATGAGGTTCTCGTTTGCTTGCCGAGCACACAGTCTTCACAAAATTTACCCTCACAATCCATGTCTGACAGTTCGTGCACCATGTCCTTCGCTAACTTCTTCAGACCACCATGATATAGATGACCAAACGGAGATGCCACAGCGATGCCTTGTCCTCTATGTTGACTCGCAAACATTTTTCCTGCACGCTTCTCAGTTTTAGTTTGTGCATCTGATTTCTTCCCATCTCGACTCGAGCAACTAGACGCCCTTCATTATCTTTCAGCTTTAGTAACCGGTTTTTCATGAATACCGAGTATCCCTTCCCCATGAGTTGCCCCATGCTCAAAATATTACTTTTAAGATCAGGTACATAATAAACAATCTCAATTGATCCTTTTGTACCAACTTTTTGTAAATAATGAACTGTACTTTGGCCTTTTACTTGGATTTTTGACGCATCTCCAAATGAAACATGTCCATCTTCAACCTCTCGCATCCCCCTGAATAGGTGCTTGTGCCTGCACAGATGGTTACTAGCACCGGTGTCGAGATACCACTCCGTGTCGTTGTCGGAGACGAGATTTTTTAAGCCATCATGAGAACACCATCTTCTCTTGCCTCCTCTTCTGCAACTAGATTCGCATTTTCTTATACTTTTTTCTCGTAATAGTAGTGTCCATACTTTCCACAATTATAGCACTTGATGTTTGATTTGCACTCTTTTGCATAGTGTCCATGCTTGCTGCAGTTATAGCATTCATCATTTGAATAATTTGACCGACCGCCTCTCCCACGACCACGTCCTCTACCTCGACTACATTGTTGGCTTGACTGTCCCTTTTCTCATAATTTTCACCTTGATCGCGGCCTACACCACCGCGACCGTTGTTACGACCACTACGTCCTCTTCCTCGATTTTGTTGTGCATACATCACCTTGTCCTACTTGAGACTTGCCTTAGCTTGTGAAGCCTCTTCGAGTAGATCTTCTCTCTTTTTATTTTTTCGTTTTTCATGTGCTTCAAGTGAACCTGCAAGATCATCGATCGTCATTTCTTCCAAATTCTTTGACTCTTCAATAGCACATACAACGTTTTCGAAATTGTCGGTCAATGACCGCAGAATCTTTTCCACAACCCTAGCATCAGTTATATTTTCTCCATTGCGTTTAAGTTGATTCACCACTGTTTGCACACGTGTAATGTAGTCGGATATTTCTTCCGATTCCTTCATTTCCATTGCTTCCAACTCGCCATGAAGTGTTTGAAGCCGAACTAGTTTAACTTTATCAGCACACTTATAGACCTTTTTTAAAGTGTCCCACGCTTCTTTCGAATTTGCTGCACCATTAATTTTTTTTCGAATCCCGATTCGTCCACTACTTGATACAAGACGTAAAGAGCATTTTGGTCTTTCAAACGCATTTCTTTCAATGCCTTTAATTGATTTGCCGACAAGTTCGCGGTGTTTTCTACTTTCGTGTAGCCATTTTCGACTACTTCCCATGCATCATGTGCACCAGCAATGCATGTATTTGAATAATCCAATTGTCATAATTCAACTTGGTAAGTTGTGGAAGCGGTGTACCCGCCAATGATCTGAAATTCGCCATAGCTCTAATGCCAATTTGATGAATTTAATTTATAAGAGGAGAATACTTTAACTTCAATGAAGGAAGAGTTTCTTTATTTCTTACTTCTTTCTTTCACTTTCTCTTGCAACCACACAAAATGACCACCCATGTTTACATAGTGGTCTACATGACCTTACAACTCAATAGACACCATTTCGTCAATAAACATAACACTTAACAAACAGACACATCATTAATTAACATGACTTTTGACTCAAAAGACATAACCATTAACTTATTGCATGACTCTTGACACATAAAGGACATATCACTTTATGAACTGACATTTAGCCCTTCATTTCTTTTTGTCGTTCCCAATAGCAATTAATGTTTATTCAACATATAACTTAACCGTTCACTAAGAACCAATTTAAAGCAGATAGCAACAAAACTAAGAGTTCAGAATAAATGGACAATTAAATGTATCTTTTTCTCCTCCACGGCAAAACATATGAACTATCGCTGACCCGATATAAAAATGATGAAGCCATGAAGACGGTAAAACGAACAACGAAATGAACCGGGATAATCCCAAAATGACCAATTCCATTTCCAATCACTATTCTCCGTGGTAACTCTTCCTATCTTTCTTTATCTTTTAAGAAAGCTCAATCTTTTGCAATGCAATATATTTGGTCAAGCTTTTCAAAAACAATATTGTTGTGGCATGTTTCAGAGGTACAATGACGCAAATTAATTTATTTCCAACTCACCTTCTTGCTAGTTGTTTCAATCAGCAAGGAGCTAATGGGGCACTGCCTCGTAGAACTTCATAATAAAAGCATGTCACCTTGAGGTAGGGCTTTATCACGTGTATTTCCACCATATTGTTACTTGTTGATACATGCTTTGAGATCAGATAATGTAAATCAAATTTCGCAATTTCGAGGGAAAGTAATAGATAAAATTAAGTGATTACACAGTCATGAACCATACATTTGTCCATTCCCTCATTTAAAAAAAAAACCATCAAAAATAGGAAAACCTTAATCGCTCAACATCCAAATTACAAAGTGTAGTGCGAGTTACTTGTCTCAAGATCTATTCAAAAACTTAACAGTATGTATGTGAAAAAAAACATTTTAGATGGTACATAAACAAACTATATCTCAATGGTTCATTTAGTTTCACTTAATTTGATGAACAAAGGATCAATCGAACGTGAATCTGAGTAGCATATAGGACCAACTCATGCTGAAATTTTTTATAATTGTTTCATGTATGAATAACACATCAGTTCTAATCAAATTTACATAAACATAAAGTAAACCTCAGTAAATAAGAATTAACACAAGGTCTTTTTAAATCACTACCAGCCTTACATAAGACAAATTTGTAGACTTTCATAATTAATGAAATAGTAAATGAAAATCTGTTTCCATGTCATAGATCTTATTGTTACTACAAGGAACTCTAATCCAATGGGATAAAACCAATATAATGATTTGCTTTAATAAAATTAAATCATAAAAGAAAAACAGGATTAACATATAAAAAGTTGTTCAATCAGCAATTGTGGACTGTTTATTCTCTAGAATTATTATTATGTGTTAAAGTAGACTAGAATGTGTCATGAAACACTTTTTATATGAAGATATAATTTCAAACATGCCAATTTACAGTTGTAGATAAATTACAAGCCAAAAAATGCTTTAAACTGCTAGTTTAATTATATTGAAATAATAATAGAACATCAAGTTTGAATTATACTTCATCTGCTTACTCAAATGTTTTAAAATATCATAACTCCATTGCTTCACATATCAAGAAGAAAAGTTTCACACAAATGATGCATGCATGTTCCTATCACCGTATGTTCGATTGTTGCTATTTGCTTCATAGTTTGAACTATAGAAAGTATATATATGTCTCTAAGGAGTATCATTTATCAAATCTGGACCCACCCAATAACTGCAACCATTATGCAATTGACACATCCTTTTCAGATTCACCTAGCTTGCATATTGTGTATCAGGCCGTGCAGTTTATGCCCCGCTATTACCCCTCCATATCCCCGCTATATCGTGTAGCGGATTTCTACTGCTACGCAATTTACAAATAGCCTTTGAAATAGCCTTTCTGCTTTAATCCCCTCTATATTCTGATATTCTCGATATATCCCATTATATCAGCTATATACTATAATATTCTATTAAATTTAGTCAAACTAAATAAAAGTTTAAATTTATTTATACATATTTGTACAATCTTTTATTTAAAATTACAAATTATAATTAAATAGAATGTTAAGTTTCTATTTATTTATAATTGTATATTTGTTAAAGCATTAAATACGATTTTTATATGTTATTTTTGACTAATCTGATATATCCCGTTATTTCCTCGCTTTATCCCCGCTACAAATTTTTGCATCTTCGCCGCATTGGATCCGTTGAGCGCTTTAACTGCAAAGATATCAGGAACTGTCAAAAGGATGTGTTAATTCATAGGATTCGATCATTGTTTCGGTTGTAGATGGAAAATGCAGTAAGTTGGAAGGTAGAATGTATTATAATCTGGCTATTACCATAATCATCAATCATTATGTTGTCCATTCATTCACAGCCAATTCTATTGAATCAATACTAAGAAAACAAAAACATGGTTTTAGAATTAGATTGTGTGAGTTACCAAAATGACTCACCATAAATCCATAAACAATAGCTCTAAACAATTGCGCCACAACCCAACGCCTAGCCCGCCACAACCTTCTAGCGATTACTGAGACTGACCGTCCACCCGACAACATCCATACTACTGTCGACCACCTAACTCTTACCTCCAACCTCTTGTTGTCAATACTTGGACGTGACCAACTTGCTGCGTCGTACCCTCATCCAACCACCACCTGATGATACCCGATTTCACTAGGCTAGGGTTAACCCCATACTTAATTTTAGTTATAAGAATTTGGGAATTGTGGATTGAGTAATTGGTTTTTTTAGTTTCACACAACTTTAAAGGGAGAGAGGAAATAGTGAAGCGGAGGATTAGCGTAGCCAAGTTTAGTTAAGGTCAGGTTAGCATTTTACAGGAAACCATGACAAATTTGTGAATTAGGGTGAAATCATGGAAATAAAAGAGGCAATTTGGGGAAAAACTAAACAAAGTAGCAGAAAGAGAAACAAAAAAAATTGACTGGTTGGAACGCTGCTGATTGGATTAGTAAATGGATCGTTAAGGTAGATGATTATAGCACATTGATATATTGATACTTATGTAAAATTGGATGGACTGATTTAGGCTGTGATTTGTAATATTTATGGTTTTTAATTCCATTGCAAATTCGTGGCTAAATCTATTGGAATTATGCTACAAAATAGCTTCGATAAATATTCGTCGGTATTCTGCCTGAATTTGCAGTGGAAAATAGCGGCAAAAATTTTTTGTCAGTAATTTGACGCAATTTGCATTGGCTTATTGAGGGATGACAGAAGACAACGTTAATAAATAAAATAAAAAAGTTGAAAAAACAAAAAACTATCCCTTGCAGATCACATGGAAATCCATCGCAAATTAGTGGCGGAAATTTCCGCTTCTAAATATTTGATGCTAAATCAGTGTTTTCTTGTAGTGAAATTACCTTAGAAATCGCACAAGAACCATCCTAATATCAAAAAATGTCTTTCATTCTTCTTTATTCTACATTTCGCTATGGCTTCGGTTGGTCACTTAGTTTGTTTTTTATATATTCAAAACATAAAAAATCCTACAATTCTTGTATTGTAATTATCCTTATTTGTGTCATAAAAATAGAAATTTATGTTTTAAAAAGGACCCAAGTAATTTTGGAGAATTGCTTGCATTTGAAAACATGTGAGTTATTTGATTGCTTCATTATAATATCTAATTCATTCTGTGAAAAGTTTGTGATTTTGAACAGGAAGGTAATAATTCATATCATTCATAGCAGGTTTATCAATTATTCATTACTAACTTGTACTATAACTTGTGTAACTTACTCAAATACTTGATTCACATAATTTGGTTCAATTCTTCTAACTTCCTTGCAAAGATTTCAACTATTATCAATAAGAGTTATATGTATTATAACTTGTTTACACGAATTTTTTGAAGATTGATGTATTTCTCTATGTTGTGGTGTTGTTCTTATATTTGAGGTGTAGCCATTGACATGTAGACCTCGAAATCGCTCTAGTATTAGTACTGTAACTAATGAAAATACTCAGGTAGAGTAAGCACCAAGTACATCAAAATTATCAAATTACCAGTCCATATAATTTACATGTGCATAAGCAGCAACCAAAAGGATTTTATCTCAAAACATAAGAGTTTCTATTATTACTGATATTAAAAAATTCTTTGCTAAAAGGATGTTGAATAGGATGTTGTGAAGATGAAAATTGAAGCAATAGGCAAAGAAGAGGAGAAAAAGAAGAGAGAAACATATCCAGCTACTTGAGTCCAAGCAAAGTTCGATGGCAATAAAAATCAAAGCAAGATAAAAGGAAAAGAGAAATAAACCATGTCATACGTTCAAACAATATTTTTTTGAAATTGGGTACTTTATATACATGTGTAAGTAGTATATAACATACCATATGGCAAACAGATTAAATCCCATGAAGCGGGATTCGAGCCATGACATTTCAAGCTTATGGCATCGCGTACTATGTTGGAGTATCATAACCACTTGGACACTAATTCTTGTCTCGAACAAACAATTTTTTAGTTTGAAGAAACATAACATAACTTGCATGATTTAAGCTGATTTGGTGTGCACTTAATTTTTTAGTATGTTCTTGAAGAAGAATAAGAAAATCATCTTTATTGCTATATTATCAAGGTTTTCTTGTACTTAATTGACATTGATTTATGTAAATACAGTTGATTTGTACATATTTTCTATATATTTGGCATCAGTCTATTAAGTGTATCTTATGGGTATGCCCTTGCTGTTTTGGTAATTCTGCCTTTTGGTTATGCAGTTTATCATATAATTTAAGTTTTTCACCTTGTCGTTGCTTGTTCCAATTTACTCAATTGTTATGTAATTTTTTAAGATGAATCGATTAAATCAACAATGCAAAAGGCAATTTCAAATATATAAGTTAAAACATTAGTAAACGCATTCGTAAAATATATTATTAATTAAAAATCAGTTCCTTGATTATTTATCTTAATACTCCAACGATTATATTGACATTTTACTTTTCATTTATTTATCGTAAAAGTAGTCGGATGATTTTTTATATGAGTTTAAATGATTGTCGTAAAATCCTTCTTAAGGATTGGTAGGATTTTACTCCAAAACATCAAGAAATAACATCAAAAAGCTAACCTAAAAGTCATTAACAACTCTGGTTTATGGGCAAGATGAATGAAACAACAATATATAAGGGATACGTTTTGGACTATTCGTATTGGCAATAATGTTTCTTCGACATAGAAAGCTATCCTAAAAGTCAGGAACATTCTAGCCAATAATTATAGAAAAGAAATTTCCAATGGCAATGATACTAACTTATGGAAAGATCCCTGGATAGAGGAAAGTCTCTTATTGATATGTTGGGTTAGGATTCGTATTCAATATATGACATCCCTACTGATACGGTGAATTCTATCATTCATAATAATCAGTGACAAGTCCCATTACCTTGCAGCAAGGAGCAAAAAAGAATAATTGAAGGAATGCATGTTTTCTCTGATAGACATAATGATACCAGGATGTGTAGACTCATCAGTTCAACATTAAATAGGTCTTGGAGGATTTAGACGTAAGGTAACATAGTTCAATGGCACAAATTCATCTGTAATAAATAAATATCCCTAAAATGGTCTGTTGTGCCTATAAGTCTACTTTATATAGGATACCGACTAAAGACCGTCTTCTACGCTGGGAATTGTAAATGAAAATGTATGCGTTTTATGCAAATCCCTGGAAGAAATCACATAACCACATGTTTTCCAAATGACTGTTTTCTTACAAATTTGGAACACTGTAATAAACCTACAATTTTAATCAATCAGGCCTAACTCTTACCGACATGAAAATGATCGAGCAGAGCATAAGTTTGGTACCTGAAATGAATCCTTTCACTTTGAGAGTTACCACGTGGACAGTTTGGAAAGAGAGAAACAATCGTGTTTATCAGAGTGGCGAAAAGTCAACTGATGTACTATGTAAATTTGTCGTTAATGATGTGAAAATTTCAATGAAGAGGAAGAATTCACTTACCAGACGAACGAGATCTGAAGTAGGTGATATTCCAAGCGTGGATTCGTCGCTAGCATCGATTGTAACCCCAAGTATAGGCAACAGTTATTCCATCTTCCAGATCCAGCTGCCATAGCTAGGTTTCATGATTTCAAATTTTGTTAAGTGGGAGTTTACACTACACCAGAACAGGGGATACCCAACGAGTATAAGTGTCGCTAATAATTTCAGTGACACTTATATGTGTCACCGTGAGGGGATCGGGAATATTCGCAACGCTTATAAGCGTTGGAAAATATTCATTTTCAATGCTTATAACCGTTGGTAAATATTTATTCATAACGCTTATAAGTGTTGGCAAATATTCATTCCCAACACTTATAAGCTTTGGTAACGTTATATTCGCAACATGCGTTGGTAACATGCAACACTTATATTTGCATACTAGAAAGTGTAAGCGCTATTCGATATGCATTCAGCTATAATATTATCTCAACATAGCAACATGTAACAAAGTCAATAAGAAACAAAAATCCATATTCATGACAACAACAAAATATGAACTAAAAAAAATCAATACATATGCAAATTATAACCAAATAAACATCAAGAAACAATATCCAACTGCATAGTAACAACAATACATAATTAACAAAATACAAGACATTTTTCATATTTGAAGTCTACAAGTACCAAATGTGAAACTCCAGCCATATAACGAACCATATATCCAAAAATATGCATAGCTTGTACAACCAAATTTTCTCTTTTTCTACTGCTTCCAGCGCGCATTTAATTAAATAGCATAATTAAAATTTCAACTAGTAGTAAATGTTATTGTAACGACCCAACTTTCAAAAACCTCGGAAGTTGTATCATTATATAAGAATAAAAGAAAGATAGAAAATAAAACTATAGAAAACATCAGAATCTCACAGCGGAACTTGATCATAACATAACAACCCAAAATATTACATATCATAAGTCAAGTACATTAGAGTACTGCATACATACGGATACATTTCATTACAAATTACATACTTAACATTTGTGATATTAGCTAGCAGATAATTATACATAACATCATGGATGAAACAACTTGCAGATAATTATACATAGATAAGCAAACATTCAGATCCTTCCCATCCAGCTACTCCAAAAGTAAGTCAAGACCTGGATCACTTGTCTATTCATAACAAGTGTTATGAATACCCAAGAGTTTAAGGAAAACACAGAAAAATAAACTCTGGGTCAGTCAGCCACTGGTGCGAGTAAACGATTTTAAAACAAGATAAGCAATAAAATTATACTCATAAGACCACGCCGTAAGTACGGAATGGGTTTTTACCTTATGAGAATCAAAATAGTTTGTATAATTTAAACAGATATTATGGTAATGTCTAGGGTTTTCACAATAATTTAGAATCTAGTAGAAATGCTTTCATCTCACATTCTACTTATATAGTATACAAACAAAACCATTTAACGCTTATGGTAAATGGATTTCCAACTATTACAAGGTATGGAACCACCTTCCGATAGTGTACCTCTAGAGAGGAATACACTGGGTTCAACAAGAACTTTTTATAACCCAGCCACACATGACCAACCACTCATTTCTCTTGAGTGTATCGAATGTATACCACCAATGGTTGTGTATGGCAACCATTTCCCAAATGGGATAGCATTGATAGAATAAGAACAAAATGTATATCTCTAGGTAGGTGATAGTGCACCCTAATGGGAGCTACCCACATAGCCATACTGCCTGCCCGATTATTGTCATTTCCTGGTTGTGAAGATTGAAGCTAAAGTTGCCTTGACACACGCTTTTTATTTGCTTTGAACGTCACATCGTCAAATCCATTGGAACTAACTAATTTATTTCCACAAAAATACTCTAGTTGTCAGGCTAAAGAAGTTTCCCTTCTGTGCCCGCAACTGGTACGTTTGAAGAAAACAACGTACGTGATCCCTTTGAAAATACTCTGTCACACGCTCGTCCATACAAGTTGTCCTGGGAATGGACAAATCGAAGACATTATTTTATAAATCCATCTTAGGCAGTTTCTACCCAGAATTTTATAAAACAATTCTTGCATATCTCCGTCTTTTAATATCCTTGATAAATCTTCGACTTACAACGTAGAAATCGAATTGAAGTGGAATGTTTATTCCAGTCTCTTTGAATCGATATACGTAATGTTTTTTATAACTGATATTAAATTATCAACTTAACATGATTTTTATTTCAGTTTACACATTTTTTATATTTGAACAAATAAAGCGTGTGCGTCGCACACGATATTTTACATCGTTTGTTATCTGAGTTCATACGATGTTTAACATCTCTGTTCTTCTTGTAAATTATTTTCTTACTTCTAGTTTATCATAAATAAATGGAATTTATAATATATTTAAATTATTTCTTTTTCATTACAAAATCAAATTCGTCGACTTCCTACAGTCAAGCTTGGCACTTTGCAATTCCGCTATTTCCTTCCTCTGCCTTTGTCTATGACACTTTTTTTAAAAAAACTTCTCTTTCTATTTAATTATATATTTCTTCTTTATTTTTATTTATCTGCTAATTTTAAATTAAATAATTTTTTATTTAAATCTTAGTTCAAAAATCTCCTTTTTAATTGTTTTGACTAAAGTTACAAGTACCGCTTTCAAAACAGCGGTGTGCACATGGGAAAGCTACTCCAGCCCTCGTGTGTTTGCTTTCCCGATCCCTTCATTCCTCCGCTCCATCCATTTGCCAAATCCAGCAAAGTACCAAGCCCAGTCATCGTACCAAATCCACTGATCACTACAAAAACACTGTCCGTTCACTTCCTCTTTTCTTGCCTCGTCACTTGCCAAAAATCCAGACCTCTGGTACTTCGTTCTTTCCAAACCCCGATCCAAGAATCTCCCCCAGCCCAACGCCTTAGGCCACCTTAGGTCTGACGCCTCCAGCCACCACTCGACGTTGACCATCCCCTCCGTTCGCCACTGTTGTGGTGGCCTCCACTGCACCAACACGGTGCAACTCGTGGTTGAACCTGACTACGTCGAACACGAGAAAACAACCCCAAATCCCTCTAAACTCCAAAACGATACGTTATGAAAATTTGTTTGCATTTTTCCTGAGTTCTAGAACTCGTTGCACACCTGTAAACTCATTTACACGATTTAATATCGTGTAGATCACCACCATTTATCCTTTTCCCATTTTTGGACTAAACTAGTTTTTCTCTTGATCCGGTTAACGAAAATTCACGTCATTTGATTCAAAAATCATATTTTTGCATTGCGCTCGGGCGTATCACCCTGAGATTCGAAAATAAGGCAGTCGAATTTCTTGCATGAATGCTCACATATATCTACTACTTGATGGAGTATACATATGAGTGTAAACCTTATGTGTGCAGAAAATCCATGTCTTAACTTATCTTGGCAAGTCTACTTAGCATAACAGCAGTAAAAAATTTCATGTAGTTCAATATGAAAGCATATACATGGCACAACAGTAAAATGAATCCAAAACATACACAAGATTCTTTAATCACTTGTATGCATGAACACAGTAGTATAAGGTGAGGTTTACTCACTTTGGATTCTCGGTTTGCTTATGTTAATATTTTTCCTGTTTTCCTTCCTTTTAGCTTGAATGCAGGTGAATAAAAGTGGAACAATAGCAGCTTATTTATAGGTGAAAACCATGCTTAAAATAATGTTTTCCTTTATTCTTTAAATAGAAAAATCCTATTTCCTCTGATCATATATATTTTCGTAGGTTTCCAACAGAAAATACATGGGGGAATGTTCCTTGAAAGCTCAGTTTGGTTTTGGAATTCTCTGCACAAGGCTTGTTGGGAGAATGGTGTCCATACACATGGTTTAAGCCATGACACAAGAATTTAAATGCCTTGGTACTTTGCATACAAGAAATGCAATTTAATCCCTTTAATACTCATGCATAGAAACAAAACGGAACTTCTCTTGGCTGTAAACATTACACACAATTAAATGTTTTTAAACTAAATTTACTAGCCTAAATCTTAGTACACTATACATTTAATGTATCCTGCGCATAGGTCCTTTGAATGATGAAAAACTCTAAAACATGAGTGTTTTAAACCCTCTAATCACTTGTCACTTTCACCTTGTCCTTCTATACTTCTGTATGAAGTATTAAGCTAACAATGTGCTTTATTTTTGGCTAAAAATGGTGTTGTGTCCTTGCGCAAGTCTTGGCTGAATGTAGGCCTTACAAAGTTAATTAATTTAACTAATTTTTAGCTAGATAAATCCAAATGCATATGTGTATTGATAACATCCATTTAACCATTTATTTTTGCAGCAGGGTTATTTTGTTTATGCGCAAAAATATGACTTGAGTTCATGTTTATAAATAGGTAAATACACTAAAGTTTAGCTAAACAATGTAGGTGCAAGTGCATGTTAATTTCTAGTTAATTTGTTCTCAAAACAAATTAAATTTTACTTAGTGTTTAGCTACGCTTTTGCTACTAAGTTTATGTATACTATTTGATTTGAGCACTAGTATCGATATGTAGCTGTATACATATTTGATTCAAGTTGTATGTAGTAAAGAAAAAGCTTTACTCACTTTTTCTTGCTTTTGTAAATGAATTATCTATCATTAATAAGTTTAGTTATAAATGCTTTATTCATTTATAAATTTTACACATTTTAGTTTTCGTTCAAAATCCCGGGTCATTACAGTTATAAGTTCAAAGTCATATCTTGTTAATTTTGACATGCCTTTTGTCTATTGAAATCGATGAAATCTTGCAATTTAAGCTCCTTTTTAAGCCTTTTGTTTTCTTCAAGAACCTCTAATGCAAATTCCACACAATGATCACATAATGGTTTGTCAATCGAGTGGATGAATCCATAATCCCTAAGAGTTCCAGTGTTTGCACAAACAAAATATTAGCGACCGACATTTTTATTCAAATAGCATGTTCTGAATATTGATTCAATGTTGCAACGACATAACAACCTTCGAGATTGTACTTCTCCAACATCAAATGTTGGTAGGGGTGGTAACCTTGTTGATGTTGTTGACCTGGTAGGTAGTGCCACATTCTGAACACTTAATAATGCCAAATCTTTTTGTAAGCTTGGCTCTATTCTCTCGTAGACGCTAAGCGGAGTTGGTGTCTGAGATTCGGCTGAACAAACAATTTGAGGAGTATCGCCCGAATCATCTGAATAAACAGATGCATAATGCCATAGGAAGTAATCGAGATAATCGGTCAAAGGCCTTGAGTAGGAGGACATCTGTAGAAAATAAATAAACAGCAATAGTATCAAGATGAATGTATGTTTAAAGCATACATGTTTTAAACTGGTTTTTATTAACCTAGCTTTAATGCCTCATTAAATAGTTTCTGATGATAACTGCTCTAGATTAAGCACATGAGTAAAAAAAAAATATGTACATTTCTTCTATGGAAGTGATACTTACTGGAAGTTAAATTAAACATTGTCAAACTTCCCCATGCACTGAAACTGAAGAACAAATAAGGGTGCATGTGTCTCCTCAGTTATAATCACTTTAATAATTAGTTCTTTCAAATCATTACATAAACAAGTAAATTTCACTTCTGTTTGATTAAAAAGTTGTATAAACATGGATATACAATATACTACATGAAAGAGTTTAATTTCTTTAAAGCTCAGGTAGAAGTTCCTTATCCTCAAATCGTTAAAAAAATTAAAGTTGAAGTTTTAGTAATTTTACACTGGATTTCACTGACAATAATAAGTCAGCATAACATGCTAGTTCAGGTGAAGTTATGCAATCAAGATCTAACTCTGACTGAAGCCTATATTTGAAAAACCATGCCATCTTTCTCAAACTGAAAATATAAAAACATTTCAATGGGAAACATGTCAGTTTCTGATCATCGTTTAATTATATATTATTCATGTCATAGTAACCGTTAAATTGCCCAAGATCAGTTCCACTCACATCAAATAACTCAAAATAGATATTGATCATAATTTGACTTGTGTTTATTGGGCGGATTTGAAGGCTGGTATAATGCTTTCGATGAAGTTGTTGTCCTTAATACATGCTTATGGTGTAGTGGTCCAGAAATTTTTGACACTCGAATTCAGACACTAACACATCCCTTGTCCAAACTCAAGTATCAAAAACCAAGAAAGCTAACAGAAAGAAGTTAGAGGGTGAGAGAAGAAAGAAAGAAATATTAGAATAGAAGAATAAGAAGATCAAAGTCTCATAGCGGGATGGACAAATACAATGTAACGACCCGTATTTTCGGCGATATAATAATTTATTTATTTAATTATTTATATAGTGATTTAGAGAATTAGATGACCATTTAATTAAATTATATTGAATATTTAATTAATATAAATAATAAAATAATATATTTAATTTCGAAATAGTCGGAAATAGTGAATTGACGATATAATGTGAATTGGGCAGTTTGAAATATATAATTCAGTTTGGAATTGAATTTGAATAATGGGTATATTATTTGAACGACAGTCTGAATGTATAATTATATTATAATTAAAATCGAGCTCGAAATGGCACAGCAGTTCGCTATTTGGCGATTCGAACTTCAATTGGATGTACAGGGTCCGTTTAAATCGGATTTCTGTGAAACAAGAAACATTCGGAGCTGGTGAAGTATATTTTTCTAGTGGAAGAGAAAAATCAGGATTTCACTGTGTAGATTTTGATTTATGTCCAAATCAAATTTTAGAAAAGTCGCTAAGGAATTCCTTTATAATTTATAATGATATATAAAAGGAATTTCATTATAAATCGAATATCGATTTAATCGGGATTTGAAATATCAAGTTAGAAATTCATATAGGAATATTCTAGAGCTGTATGATATTCTGTTATGAATATATACGATAATGTTTATTTTTAAATATTAAATTTAATTATTTTTAAATATATTTATATATTTAAAAGGGTTATTTAGAGCTTTAAAAATAACCAGTTTTGCAAACAACCTCAGAATTCAATGAAACTAATTTTGTTGGATCCGCAATGTTAAATTATTGTTAGATTTCAATTTTCGTGATTTTTAGAGTCAGTGTGTGGCCGTACGGATTTTTAATGTGAAAAACAGTAGATATTTTGATGGTTAAAAATACGTTGTGTGAGCAAACGGAGTCGGAATTTGACGAAACCATGTTTGTTGGGTTCGTAATGTCAAACTGTAGTTATGTGTCCATTTTCATTGGAACTGGACATCATGTGTGATCACAGGAATTTTAAACAACAATTACAAACAACGATTGATTAAAATTGAAAAGAATAATCAATATATAAAAAATATCTAAATTTGCCTATAAATATCCTTACTCTTTTCTCCTAAACCTAAAAACTTTCTCTGGTCAAATTGTAGCCATCGTGTTTTTTTTCTCATCCTCATAAGAAACGTAGACAATAAATTCCAAATAAATTCAAGTAAAATTCCTAAAATCAATCTATAAGCATATTTGGATTCGAGTGGAGTCCCTCTTCAATGCTATGTAAGTTTTAGAGTGTTCGAAGCTTTTCCAGTTGCTGCCAGAAGGAAGTCGTGACCTAAGGTTACTGGTTTTGGGGGAATTCAAGTATCAATTCGAAGTTTTGAGGTGGTATTGGAGTTTAACATGCTGTTTAGCATTTTTATGCAAATTGTTGGTAATTTCCGGGAATAAAGATGTCGATGGTTACCTGGATACTGTGTGTGAGCACCAAAAAGCCGTGACTAGTAGGGTGGTTCGAGTTCAGCTAAACGATGATGAAGAAAGTGTACTCGAGAAGAGAAGAGTGATGGTGTTCTTAGTTTTTGATTTCAGAGTGTAAAGAAGGAAGGGCGGAGGAGTTTGTATCGGTTATGGCAGGAGCAGCTGTTTTCCTTCTGAACGGTGGAAGGAGAAGCAACAGTGGATGGTTGAGGCGGGCTTTTATTCTTTGGTTGGGTCGGGTTCAAGGAGGGTGAGGCCCAAGAAGTAAAAAGAAAAAGAAAAGAAGAGGAATTTGTATGCTTGAGGTGTCGAACGTAAATGGAAAGCAAAAGTAAATGGCCATGAAGAAGCAACTGGGTCCGAACCAATGAGGACAGGAAAGACAGTGTCGTTTAAATCTGTGTTGGGCCGAGAAAAGGATTGGGTAAAGCCCAATAATTAAAGTCTTATATTTAAATCCATTTAAATATTGTATAAAATTGTAACGATAATAACTTGCTCATATATTATCAGAAATCAGCAAAACAAGATCCGTTGGCAACGTTTGGAAGAAGGCTACCCAATGGAACTAACGGGGAGTGAATCGAAGCTCGTTACAATTTATAGCAAGACAAATTGTCCGTCAGAATCAAACCATGCGATGGTTATCGTTATTAACGATGATCGTCCAATATGAGTAAAACTCACCAACTCTGAACAGTTATATTTGTATAGCATACTTTTAGAACTGATAATTATCTGTTGATTGCTGTGTGTTAACTGCTGGTTGAAATGCTGATTGATTGGTTGAAATTATTGATAACGATATATATAAATCGTTAATCAAATATTGATTATGTTTATCAGAATATTTCATATCGAAATGAAATTGATGTTAATTATATTTTTTAAAACATGTGGATGCAGGGAAATAGGTCAGAGGAATCCAATTAGATTCCTCATAATTTATTTTACTGTTTTCATATATGGTGATATATGATGTGATATATGATCTGTTTTTGATTATGGGTGTTTGAATGATATCGATCATTGTGAATTGGTATTTTAAATACCATAACAAATACTGGGATGTAGAAAAGTGAATTTTCAAAGTGTATTTTGAAAGTAAATTATTTATATAAAATCAATGGATTTTATATATAAAAGAAAAAGGATTTTTAAGAGAAAATAGTTATAAAATCAAAGGGGTTTAGAAAAGGAAATATTTATGGGAAATAAATATGTTAAAATAGAATTGAAAAGGATATATTTGTAAACCATTTACAAATAGAAACGAAAAGGGTATATTTGTAAACCATTTACAAATAGAAATGAAAAGGATATATTTGTAAACTGTTTACAAATAGATTTGGAAAGGGAGTATTTGTAAAACATTTACAAATAGAATTGAAAAGAAAATATTTATTTGTTAAATAAATAGGATTGGAAAAGAATATTTATTTGTTAAATAAATAGAGCTATAAAAAGGAAATATTTACTTAGAAAATAAATAGAGTTATTAAAGGGGTTTATTGTGAAATGAAAAGAAGGCCATATAAGGAAATATTTGTCAAATGAATAGAATTTTACATCAGAAAAGTTTAGACCCGTGCTTCGCACACGGGTATAACATGGTATAGATTTAAAGCAAAGATTTTAAATAGAATCTGTTGTAACCAATAGATTGAGAAGATTAATTTATAAATAATATCCTATAAATTTAATAAAATATTTATCATTGGATAAATAGAATATATAAGTCAGGGCTTATATAGAGAAGTAAGAATCGATTTCAACATCGCTATTTGAAACTGAATATGGACGTAAAGTTAATCAAAGGAGTTAATCAAGATGTACTAATCAAAATGAATTAGAGGAGTTAATCGATTAGAGTTAGAGTTAACCGGTTAGAGTTAATAAGTTAGAGTTAAATCGAACTAGAGTTATTCGAATTGAGTTAATCGAACAAGAGTTAGTCGAATATTTGTTATTCGAATAGAGTTAATTGAATTAGAGTTAGTCGGATTAGAGTTATTCGCAGAAAGAGTTATCGAATAAGGTTATTCGAAGAAGAGAATTAATCGAATATTAGTTATTCGAAAGGAGTTATCGAATATAGTTTATTCGAAAGGAGTTATCGAATATTAGTTATTCAAAATGAGTTAATCGAATATTAGTTATTCAAAAGGAGTTAATCGAATATAGTTTATTCGAAAGGAGTTAATTGATAAGAGTTAATTAGTTAGAGTTAATTGAATAAAGTTAATCCAATAGAGTTAATCAAATAGAGCTAACTGATAAAGGTAAATCGATTAGAGTTAATCGAATAGTGTTAATTGAATAGAGTTAATCGAATATGGCTATTCGAAGAGTGATTATCGAATATAGTTTATTCGAAGGAAAGGGTTATCGAATAGAGTTTATTCGAAAGAGAATTATACGTTGAAATTCGATTATATCGAATGTTGGAAAGTAATATTTACTTTCCGGTTTTTAAACCAAGATTTATTTATTTAATAAATCGTTTAGTTATTTATTCAAATTAAAGAATAAAAGTTATATTTGAAGTTAGATATTTTGAAAGTAGGAATTATAACGTTATCATTATAACCAATGTTTTTATAAAAGAAGTGGATTCGTAAATAGAATCTGTGAGGTTCGCAAGGAAGTTGTTAAAAGTTTAAAAAGACAAACTTTGACTATTTCAAAGTTAAAACGTTGTTCAGTTAAGGTCTGAGAGGTAATTATACGCCAACTTGATTGACTTCCTTCTCAACTAAGGAATGGTAAGGTTTTATAGTGAATGATGGTTAAGTGAATTTGGTTAATGAGAGAAATGGTTTGTGTTGGCATAGCGATGTTTATTTAAACATCTGTTCAAATCCAATAAAGGAGTTTTGGAAATGTTTTCCAAATAAGAATCAGAAATGTTTTCTAATAATAGAAAACAAGAAATGGGAGAGATATGGAAATGTTTTCCAATGATTAATAACGTAGATTTTCTAAATTTAGAAAATAATAATTTATGTGTATATATATATATACAAAACAGGAAATGGAGAATGAATAAATTAATGATAAATTAATTTAAGAGATAAATGTTGAATGTCGATTGATCGATAAAATTTCCATTTGGAAATAATATTGTTGTTTGCACACATATTTTTCTTTGATAGTTAAATCACAGACTATCAAAGTATTAACCATTTTTCCATCGTCAATACAGAGAGACCGGTTGGATTATTATCCGAGAACCACTCTGTATGGGCGTTAGCGTTTCGAATCAAATAGATCGAAGACAAATTGAAGACGGAGTTTATACAAGGGCTATTGTATAAATCTTAGGTAGAGATTGCCTAAGATGGATGTACGGAATAGTGCCTTCGGTTTTTCTAGTCCCAGGACAACTTGAATGGACAAATGTTTGACAGAGTATATCTGGTAGATCATGTAAGTTGATCGTTTCAAACGTATTTACATTGGTGGCAGAGGAATTCGTTTCTCTTAGCTTATACCCATGGTATTTTTAGGGAAATCAATTTGTGATTTGACGGGTATGACGATGTAGCATTCAAAGTAATGAATGAGTAATCTGTTGAAAGATACGTTATGACCTCCAGCCTCATCAACTGAGAAATGACAGAAATCGGGCAGGCCGCATGGCTAAGTGGTTCACAACCAATTAGGGTATATTGTCACCATCTAGAGAATATTCATATCTGTTACTTCTTTCAATTCTGTATCTCCCGGGAATGGTTATGTTGGTTTACCAACTGTAAGCTGACAATATATTCGATACACTCAAGCGAAATGAGTGGTCGGTCATGTATGGCCGAGTTGTAAGATGTTCCTGTAGAACTCCAGTGTATCGCTTCTAGAGTACACTGAGTGGAAGGTGGATCCATACCTTGTCATAGTTGGAATCCATTCCCCAAATAAGAGCCCGCGGTTTTGATTGTATATTATATATATAGAATGTTAAATGCAAGCGTTTCTACTAATTGATTATTATATTGTGGCTGGTAGACATTACTATAATATCAAAAGAGTTTTGATATAAAGTTTATCGTTTCTTTCAAAAAGATTTTGAATATTAAATCAAATTGTTTGGATTCTCATAAGGGAAAAACCCTTTCCGTTATACGGCGTGGTCTTACGAGATATCGTATTATTGCTAAAATTGTTTTACATTGTTTTACTCACACCAGTCCCATGACTGAGCCAGAGTTTATTTTGTTTTGTTTTCCCTAAACTCTTGGGTGCCCAATTTTGTATGGGCAGTCAAGTAGTCAGGATTTACAGATAACTGAAGAGCTGGAGTAGGAGGCTTCAGAAATGATATAGCTATGGTTATTTTCCGCTGTGTTGTAAGTGCTGTACTTTGGAAATGATATGTATATTCAAGTACAGATTTATATTTCAAAGTTATGTTATGAAATATATTTATTCGTTCCGCTGTGAGATTCGTGTTTACTCTGATGTTGTATGTTCTTCTTCTTCTTCTATTCTAAGTTTCTACCTTATCTATTCTCACCCTCTAATTTCTTTCATTAACTACTGGTATTTTCGATCCTTGGATGTTCGATATGTGTTGTATATCAGATAACCAAGATCGACTTTTTCCGGGACGTTACATACAATATATCAACATACTTTACAAAAGAACTGTATATTACAACATCAGAGTATACATTCATATCAATCAATACACACAGCGGAATAAACTAATACCAGTATTTACAAGTATACGTCTCGAATTCCGCTCCTCTTCTGAAGCTCCAACCGATACCTAACCTGATAATATACTCGGTCTGACCCGAGCACATACAGTCTGGAATACTTTCAGTGATAAATTCAGATGACAAACAAGTTGCTTACCTTTAGAAATCCCTTTTTTGAAAGAAAAGGATAATAGTAAGACCAGTCCACTCATACACACGTACGGTTTTTACCTTATTGTAACCCAAAACATTTTTGATATATCAAAATCTAGTGATATTATAATAATGTCTATCAAACCACAAATAAATAACCATCTAGTAGAACACTTGCATCTCACGCTCTACATACTTAGTATAAAATCAAAAACCATTTAGTGCTTATTGGAGATTTGATTCCAACTATGACAATGTATGGGACCACTTTCCGATCAGTGTACTCTATAGGGTATACACTGGGGTTCAACAAGAACGTCTTGCAACCCGACCACACATGATCGACCACTCATTTAATTTGAGTGTATCGAATGTATTGTCACTGTATGGTTTTATGGCGCCATCATACTTTCCCATGAGATAAAAAACAAAAGAAGAACAAATATGAATTTTCTCTAGAATGTGACAATACACCCTGCTCGGGTATGACCCACCTAGCCATGCTGCTTGCCTGATTTCTATCATTTCCCAGTTGATGAGGCTTGAGGCCACATTTACTTTTTCAGAACATATGATCACCATTCACTTTGAATGCCACATCGTCAGAACCATCATATCACTAATTAACGTCCACAAATATACTCTGGGTGTTAAGCAAAAGAATTCCTCCACCACCAAACTTGATATATTTGTAAAAATCAACGTAGGTGAGTTTCAACTTTTATGTACCCAAACTTTAATGACACCTTCTCCCAAACGAACAAAATGGACCATCGCATTTGGGTTAGTCGAAGACATGCGTCCTTCAGCAACAACTTCTTTCTCTCCATGAACACTAATCAACTTGCATTTAATGTTTGACTTGAAACTAGTGGTCTGTCAAGCAATATTGAAACATTTTAAATGTGTTTTCTACAAAACAGAAGTGATTATAATAATAAAACAGTATCAAGGTATATGCATGTTTTTATAAATTAAATCATAGAGCTAATGAGTGCATAAAGAATTAAGTATACAATTATGCAAGTAATTATTAATTTGGTGGTGATCGTGATGCAATTATGTAAAAAATTATGCAAATTAATGGGACGTCTCACAAAAAATAAAAAACCAGACGTCTGAATCAATAAACGAGAAGTCTGAAAATTGACCGGGTTAAAAAAAAACAGGAAAACTAAAATCAGACGTCTGAGAAAATTAGCAAACGTCTGAAAATATACACAGGTTTAAAAATCATCCAACATGGATGTCTGAAACTACTCCCAGAGGTTTGAAAACTTCCTCGGGTTGAAAAAAACCTAAATCAAATGTCTGCAAATGGAGCAGCAATCAGATGTTTGGATTAAATCTCGGCCTAAATTATTGTGCATGAAGAATCATTCAGACGTCTGGATATTTATTCATTGATTCACCTTTTATGTACAGCTCATTTTGATAACTTCTAGATGAGGAGATACGTGTATATACACATATTGAGTCATCGTTTATGAACAAGGTCCAACTTTTTATGTTTTGGCATATTGCCATGATTCATTGATTCACCTTTTTAGCATACCACAACATAGAAACCATGTGTACATGCAGCAGTATCAAAGTCTGTACATGCATTTTTTCTATCTCTGGATTCATCTTTTGGATTTGCGAAAAGCGAAGTATGAAACTGCTGCATGTACTCAATCTTTATTTTATCTTTGGGTTTATATGACAACTTGAATTTTATTATGAATTATATATATATATATATATATATTCATTACTTAACAAAGAGTTTATTCAATGATTTACTACGATTCTAAACTCACAGAATGCAAATAACTAATTGCAAATAACCAATTTATTAACTAACGTGCATTTTGATCACCTAAAAATATACCCCATTTGTCGGAATATGGGGACCTTTTGCCATTCCTCATTTGACAAAAATCTAGCCTGTAATTAAGAAAAAGGAAAATTTGCATTTAGCCCTCTTCTGAGAACTTATAAGGATGTAAATTGCTGGTATAGGCCTCATTTGTGTATAAACTTCAGTTGCCTCCTAAAATTAACTTCAATATTCAAAAATCAAAATTTTCCTCTTAAATTAACTTCAATGGCGTCCTCTTATTGTCAACCGCCTCCTACTAGTAAGTTTGCCTAACTCTGTTGTATAAAGTTTGTATGTGTATGTTTAAAATTAAATTTGTGATTAAAGTTCAAGTTATCCATATTTAGTTGTGTATTTTTTTGATTGAGTGATGTACTAATGCATATATTTTAACTGTTTACAGACTATGAAGCAGACGAAGCGTGACCAAGCTGAAAAATTTACTCGGTGATCCACTAGGCGGTGCATTTTAGCTCACGGACCTATTCGGGCTTTCATGCATTAATAGCTTTATTCAAGAGACAAATGTTGCTTCACTTAACATAATGGAATTTGTAACTACTTACAGTTCAGCAATTTATTTTGAAGCAACTTTTACTGTCTTTGAAGCAAACTGTGTAGTGTAGGTAATATACATTTGTGCTACTATAGGGAAGTGTTTTCCTGAGGTTATCTCTTTTTCTTTAACTGCAATGGAAAAACAGATAACCCCATGAAAACATTTCCCATGTACAACAACACAAATATATATTACTTGCACTACACAGTTTGCTTCAAATATAGTAAAGATTGCTTCAAAATAAATTGCTGAACTACAAGGAGTTGCAATTTTCATTACATTAAGTAAAGCAGCATTTGTCACTTGAATAAAGTTAATAAGCATGAAATCCCGAATAGGTCCGTGAGCTGAAATGCATCCACCTAGTGGATCACCAAGTAAATTCTTAACCAGAAATTAAGTTAAAACCTTCAGCTTGGATACGTTATGTTTGATATGCAATTCGAACACGTTGTTACTATGTTCGTTATGATATTTGGGTATGTTATTGTTATGTATTCGGATATGCTATTGTAATGTAATTCGGGTATGTTATTGTGGATGGAAAATATTGTGGATATGGAACTTTAATTATATATGGCTATAGCTCGACAACAAAGAAGACATGCATAGGTGAAACAGGTGTGTCAGACATCTGATATTTTTTCAGATGTCTGAGAGTAGAAAAGCAATCTAAATATCAATCAAACGTCTGAAATTTTAACCAGATGTCTGGAATTTTTCTCCAGTCTAAAGTAAAATGCCTAAAGTTGTTTTCAGACGTTTGGATATTTTATCCAGACGTCTGAAAGTGTTCTCTGTCTAAAAAAAAATCTGTAGAAGAATTCAGAAGTCTGATATTTTATCCAGACATCTGGATCTTTTATGGGTTTAAAGTAATACGCCTGAATAAATATTCAACCATCTGGTTAGTTTAGCCAGACGTCTGGTAGAGTTCTCGGGCTAGAGAATTATCTCTGTAGAAGAATCAGACATTTGATATTTTATCCAGAATAGGTATCCATACGTCTGATATTAAATCCAGACGTCTGGATTTTTTGTTTGGTGTAAAACAATGAGTTAAATCACTACAAGAAAAATACACTATTGCAACTAGCTATTTGCAACAAACGATAAATGACATTTGCAGTAAATGATATTTAGCAACAGACCTATTATAGCAGTTGCGATATATAAGATTTAGCAACAAGTCTTTTCTTTCTATTGCGAAATGCATATTTTTAGCAACTGCGCTTCCCTTCCTGTTGCAAAAACATACTTTTAGCAACTGTGCTTCCATAACAGTTGCAACAAACATATTAATTGCAACTGCACTTCCTAGCCAGTTGCGAATAAATATCTTTAGCAATTGTCTTCGCCACTAACAATAACTGTACTTTTTACAACCGGTAAAGCCAGTTGTGAAAAACATACTAGAAGTAAGTATAAGCTTTTAACGATTAACTTTTAATAATTAATTTTAAATAGCTACTATTAAATGATTAACTACTAGTAATTATATAATAATTAAGATTAATATTTAATAATTATTAATTAGTAATAAATTTTACGCAATATAAAGTGATATATAATAATGATAATAATTACATTTTAACAAGTGATAATAACTAACATTTAAAAAATAATAAAATAAATAAATATTAAAAATAATAAATTAATAATAAAAAACTAATGGATAATAATTAATTATTAATTTGAAATTTGAATATGGTTAAATGTAAAATAAATAATTAATTATTAATAATTAATATATTCATATTAAATAAATAAATGGTAATTGATTAATGTTACTGTTAAGGAGTAATTAATAGTTAATAATAATTTCTTATATGAATTAATTTATAATTTGTGTTTGATAAAGGTACTTCTATGAATTAATTAATAGTTTCTGGCTAAATTTTTTTATATTTCTAATTTTATATTTAATTATTTGACGCATAGTTGAAAATAATAATTGATAGATTTTTGGTTCCGTAACTTTAATTTTAACTATTTACAATTAACTGTATTAGCTGCAATGAACAATCTTTATAGGTCACTGGTAAATTACTTTTGTTTGTACCACCATAACTTTCGGTTCCCGCTTAACATTTTCGTCATCTACCGCTTCGCAATATTATGTTCGAATTCGACCTCTTTGCATTATCCCCAAATTCCCCAAATCTCTGATCCCTAATTTCAATACTGAACATGATTCTCCTCTCTTTTGGTCGTTCTCCTCGCCAAATTTCCACGCCTTCCACTTACTAGAATAACCCAAATCCTAACGATTCTACTTCCATCACAAACCCTAACCCCAATTTCACCGTCACCTCAAACCCTATTAGCAAAAAACTCGGTCCTTCAATCATAGACCAAGACTCCTACGTCTCCTCCGTTGAAAAGATAATAGAGTGCGACTTTTCCCTGATATTCCTTTGCTTTGCGACCATCTCGACCTGCTTTAAAACCTTTCAGTATTCTGAATTCCATTATTTCTTTTCGTATACAGTTAATTACTTATATTGCAATGGAACCATCACGAAGCAGGAAAGAATACCTAGGGAGAAGAAAGATCGCAATAGCCAAAATCAATGACAAAAGATCATTGATGGTCACCTTTTCTAAACGTAGAAAAGGATTATTCAACAAGGAAAATGAAGTAGTGTGCTCTGTGGGGCTGAGTTGTCAGCATTAACATTTTCTCCTACAGGAAAAGCATTCACTTTTGGGTCGAATTCTTGGTGAAAGAGTCGTGGAAGAACCAAAATGGTTTTGGGACTCTGCGATTGACAAATTTGATCTGGATGAGATGAAATTATTGGAAGAATATGTTGTTACGTTCATGGATTTTTGGATGGTGCTAAAAATAAATAGGTAAGTGCCATTTTATTTTTATCTACTGTTTTGTTTGTTCTGTTATTATGACACAGTTGTTTAAACTTCATTATTTTGAAATTTTTACTCATGTAATACTTTGGTACAGTGATGCAATTCAAGGACTTGCATGCCTGAGTCTCTTCAATTTTTTTTAAGTACATGCATTTGCACTTTTGATTTCACTATTGATCCTAAGTTACAAAACTATGTAATGCAAAAGTGTAATCTCATTGAGTGAGGTTGGACCATTGGCTAGTGATGATAATGCTAGTACTTAGTTTATGTAACTTGTTGTAGCTGCATAGAGCATAACTCATTGTAGCTGCTCTGAGTTATAGTGCAGCAGTGCATTGATGCTGTGAATCAAATCAGAGTGATATTTCTTCTATAAGTTTGATGCTGAATACTATTTCAGCAATAGCTGTAGAATGTAGACTCAGTTTTAATTCAGCTTTTGTCATCTCCGGCTTATGCTTTGTTGCAGCTCTTTGGAACCAACCTTAGCTGAGTGCAACTAGACTAGTTTATTTCTGCAATAGGTGTAGAATGTAGAATGTCGACTCATTTTATTTTATTTTTAATTCTTTTACTGCAACCAGACTAGTTTAATTTGCACTAGTGTTTTTCACAAACATTTGCAGAACTCATATAACTTGTTATGTCAAAATTTCGATGGATACTGGACTCAGATTTAATCCAAAGGGATGATGGAGAGGAAGGAGGAGTATGATTCGTTCTTGATGTTAGCTGACAGTGACAAAGATGGTGATCATAATGGCGGCTTGATGAAGGGCATTATGGGACGAAGAAGCAAGGCTGCCAGTGCCAACCAGAGGCAGGCAAGATTCAAAAATTGTCGGCTACTTGTACTGCTTTTAATAATTGAATATTTATTGGCAATGAATTTGAAGAACCAGTTTTAAAGTAGCATAAAGAATCTGATAAGTTGTAGAGGGGTTTTTTAGTTTGATTAATAGGATGTGGGCATCTGTGTTTAGAATGTTGTTGACCATTTAAAGGGGGTGCAGTGTTAGTTATATACTAATTGGTTGGTAAACGATCATATTAAAATTTTCAGACTTCAATGCCTCAGTTTTGTTCAGTAAAGACAACTAGCAACATGATGGTCGAGGCCACAGACACTTTAGTTTTCTGTACCATTATTAATCATGAGTAAAGTTATGAATGTCAAATTTGCTTGTACCATGACACATGCAAAATACATTTCAAATTTGCTTGTACAAACTGGCAGCAACTCAATATATGTGAAGTTTTGTAATAACTTACACAAACTTAACAATACTAGATATAAGACCAGTAATTTCAGAATACTGTTTGAGGTATAATTTGCAAGCGACTAGGTCTTCTAAGCAAGACTTCATATGAACTTCTGTATATATACTAAAAAGATCAAGCCATACAAGCTGCTGCTATAATGATATTTAGTAAATAGAGATCCAAAAACATATATAAGATATGTCTCTTGCATTGACATGAATGTAAATGTTTAATTAAACACGGGCTAAAGAAGGATCAAGAAAGAAATGCTGCTTGAATTGCAAAGAAATAGTAAGAGTAGCAGAAGAAGTTGAAGCAGAGTCGAAACAATGGACCAAAATGCAAGACATGTTGGATCAAGTTCGACTAGAAATGGATCAACTAAAATCTTCAAGGGATCTTTGGCAACAAAGAGCTGTTGCTTCTGATAATCTACGCTCTCTCTTTCCTCATGTTCGTAAAATAAACATCTCATTTGTTTGTACTGAGTTTTATCACAAGGGCGGCGATGGGAATATTGCTAAGTTGCTTAGGTCTTAAAGGGAGGGGGATTTTACACTGAGTTTGTACTTTTTGCAGTGTCTTTGAGGTGATGAATATTGCTAATTCGCTTAGGCTTTTGCTGTTGTAATTGTTTGTACTATTAAAACCTTGTTAAAATAAAAAAATTATTTGTTTATGTCATTCTGTGATATACACTATTATTAAAATGAATACAATTAATATGTTATATCTATAAGCTATAATTATTATTTTTACAGATTTATGAATCTATTGCAACATGCATATACTGTTGCAAAATAATCTTTTGCAACAACAGAAGTTTGTTGCAAAAAAGTATACCGCAACATCTTATTGTAACAGGCAGAAATGTTGCGGACTTTTTGCAACTTCGGCTATACCAAGGGGCGCAGACATGTTGCAATAAGTCTACTACAGCAGATATCACCTGTTGCGAAAAGTGTTTTTTGTTGCAGTGAATAGACATACCAAGATAAAAATTACAAAATATACCTGAATGCAATCCCATAAAATGGCTTTCCCTAACATAGCTAGTGATATATTACTCAAGTATTCCTTCGCAATCTTCCCTAACATAGCCAAGATCCTCGGCAGCATCATCAATCTCCATATCGGTTTCTTCAAAATTTCCAGTATCCATGCTAAATTCTTCAAACGAGTCATCTGCATCTATTTCATGAAAAGTTCTTAACGGTGCCCTCATCATAACATACCAATTAGAATCATCATCTTCTCTTGAATAGAAAATTTGTTTTGCTTGAGATGCAAGGATATATAGATCTTTTGAAAATGAAGCTTGATTTTGTTGTAAATCAACAAGGGTAAATCCATCTTCTACCTTCACACCATTTCCTAGATTTGTCCAATGACATTTAAAGACCGGAACATAAAAGGCATGATAGTCTAACAAAAATACATCGGTCAACATCCCATAATAAGTAACCATGTCAACCACTTGGGAAATATCTTTTGCGCTAGCCCTTAAAATGGTGGTTGCATCATAAGCGACTCCACTATTTTGAGTTTTTCTCTCAATATCTTTTGTGTGAAAATGTTCTCCATTGATGATATAACCTGTACCAGACAATGCACTACTCCTTGGATCATAGGCAATCCATTTTAACATTGCGTCGAGATCGTTCGCATCATAAGGTATCTATAAATGAAAATATTATTTATGTTAGATCTCGATAGTAATATATTCAAAATTAATGAGAATATATTTTAAAATTCAACTCACCTTCTTCTTAGTCAAATTGGCAAAGTTATTTGTGTGGGTTTTCCAAAGTAAGGTCGCTTTTTTTTCTATGTGCTTGTTTGAGTATTGCAACTCCTGAAGATGCAAACTATTATAAAAGGGAAAAAACAGATAAGTTACACTATAAAAATAATTGAACAATAGAACAAAATGCACTAGCCACTTACTCTACAAATGGTTCAACTATAGCCATATTCATAAGCACAGCCAAATGAGCAGCTTGCTTCTCATTCTCGGACAGTGTAATTATTTTGGAAGCTGAAGTTGGTCGTCCTTCAAGTATGACATCATTTTCATAATCTTCATTTCGGACTTCCTTCTCTTCTATTTTTCCTGATTTCTTTTAGAATTCACTAAAATATTTCATGCACTCCTCTGCAAGATAGGATTCTGCAATACACCCCTCAGGCCGTGCAGTGTTTCTTACATAATGTTTTAGTGTCTTCATGTATCTTTCAAATGGGTACATCCAACGAAAATGGACCGGTCCACATAATTTGGCTTCTTTTCCAAGATGAACCGTCAAGTGTATCATTATATCAAAGAACGAAGGTGGAAAATAACTTTCAAGTTCACATAAAATTAGAATAATCTCATCATCAAGATGTTGTAGTTTTTCTCTATCAAGAACATGTTGGCATAATTTATAGAAGAACAAATATAAACGAATTATTGCTTTCCTTGGCTTCTGTGGTAACAATCCTTTTATTGTAACCGGCAACAGCTGTTGCATTAGGACATGATAGTCATGTGACTTCAAACCAATAATTTTACAATCATCCTACGATATAGAGCTCTTGAAATTCGAGCAATAACCATTTGGTCCCTTAAAATCATGCAGTCTTTTACAATTTTTTTTAGATTTGGACAATGTATATGGAGCAGGTGGAAGATATGTTTTTATTCCACGAGATTGTGCATAAAGGCCACGTCGAATTCCCTACTCTTCTAAATCTTTTCTACAATTATTCCATCTTTCGATTTGTTATCATGCAGCATCGTGCTTGTTACATTTTCACTAACATTTTTCTCTACATGCATTACGTCTAAATTATGACGCATTGGCAGTTCCTACAAAAATCAACAATGTTAAATTTCATTACTAAAGAACTGTATTATTGATTAATGAAAAATAAAAAACTAACCTCCCAATATGGGAAATCAAAGAAGATTGATCGTTTTTTCCACCTTGATAGCTTTATATTCACAAGATCACCATCTTCACCTCTATTTATTTTTTTATTAATATTTTTTCTCTTTCTGCTTTCCTGCTTAATTTTTTTCTTCTTACCCTTCCCATTCTTACTATTATTATTATTTACATTTTTTATTTCTTTCCCAAAATTATTTGGAAAGTTTTTCAAAATAGCAGAGATGTTTCTTCCAGTCAAAACTCTAGGTCTACGACCATTTTCTACAGTATTATCAAACCATGTTTTTTTTATTTCTCCATGAATCTGAAGGGGGTAAAAATCTCCTATGACCCGTATAATCGCTCTTCCGACTATGTTTCAACCATCGATGGTGAGTATTGATACCGTATAATGGAAAACCTTTTTTTACCTTTCACACAACTTCCATCAAGATTTCCATACGTTGGAAAGTCATTTATCGTCCATAGTAAAATTGCTCTCATGTTAAAAAGCGATCTACTAACGACAACATAAGTTTGAACTCCATTACTCCACAAATGTTGCAAGTCTTCAGTTAATGGCTCCAAATATATGTCAATATCATTTCCTAGTTGCTTCGGACCAGGAATCAACAATGTTAAGATGATATTTTCTTTTTTCATGCATAACATTGGCGAGAGGTTGTATGTCACAAGCATCACAGGCCAACAACTATATTTGGAACTCATTGTCATAAAAGGATTAACACCATCGGTAGCAAGACCAAGTCTTGTATTCCGTGGACCAGCAGCAAACGATTCCCATTTCTCATCTACTACATTCTATGTTATTGAATCCACAGGATGACGCATTTTCCCATCATTGCTTTTATTACTAAAATGTCATCTTAAATCTTCTGCCGTATTTTGAGATCTGAACAATCTTATAAATCTAGGAATGATTGGAAAATAACTCAAAACTTTAATCGGAATGCCATGCATAATTTCATTAGTACATTCATTCTTCTTCCATCTTGACACACCACATTTAGGACAACTTTCCAAATCTTTGTACTCTGTTCTATAAAGGCAATAATCATTTTGACAAGCATGAATTTTTTTCAAAACCCATATCGGATATTTTGATAATATTCTTTACCTTATATAATGTTTTCGGAAGTACATTATTTTTTGGCAACAATAATTGTTGCACATTTAGAAGTTTATCGAAGCCGGTATCAGACAAACCAGTCTCGCATTTATGATTATACAAGGCGAGGATGGTAGATAATTTTGTTTGATCGATACAATCAGGATACAACGGGGCTTTTGCTTCTTCCAAGTTCCTTAACAATTCATCTTCTCGTTTTTGTGAACAATCTTCATCTTTATCATCATCAAAAATAGTATAATTGATGAAATCTTCATTTTCATAATCGATAGCTTCAAATAAATCATATATGTCATCGAACTTAACTGTAACAACCCATATTTATGTTAATATTAATGTTCACAAATTAAAGAATAATTAATCTCATATGTGAGAATTAAGGGAAACGAATTGCGCCATTGTGTTCATCTCGGAATTATGGTTGAGATAGAGTCCGAGTTATTGGACTTCGTATGAAGAAGTTATGGCCATCGGAAGTTTCAGAAAATTCAAAACAGATTTCAAAATTCAAAATTCAAAATTTCAGAGTCAGACAGGCTAGGAGGGAAAATTCCTGCCAGGGCCAGGTCGACCTGGGGGTCGACCTACCCTGACCAGGTCGACCATAGGGTCGACCTGGGGTCCACCTCCCCCCCGGGAAGATTTGATTAGTGACTTGTGAATGACTGTGTGCTGACTCATTAGGGTTTCTGATCTACTCTGATTGGCTGGGATTAAATCTGGGTTGATCGGACGGCCTAAACTAATCCTAAACTCTATAAAAAGACATGTAGACTCAAACCTAAAATCAAATTAAAATTAGAATCATGGCCTCCATGCCGTCACCTTGCAACTCAGAATAGCCGCCACCAATTAGAGAGGAAGAAAGCTAATCAAATTCAATTCTTTTCAACTCTAACAACGAATCTTCTTCAAAGGAAAGCTAATATAACTTCAGAACTTAGAATTCAGAACTCAAGATCTTCTTTGAGTTGTGAGTTCGATTTCTTTAATAAAATAATTAGCAATTTAATTGGATTGAGTTATGATGCGGATTATATGGCTATGTTTTGAATTATTGACCGCATGTTATCATCTATGTTGTAAAATTGTGATGTTAACATTTATGTTGTAAATTCCATGATGTTATCATCTATGTTGTAAAGTTGTGATGTTATCATCTATGTTGTAATCCTATGATTATGTATTCATAATGTCGTTTCATATGCTAGTTTGGTTATGTTGATTCATATGATAAATCATATATATGTATGCAAGTTTAGGTGTTGATTTAGATGCGGATCATATGCAAGTTAGTAAAGATTATGTATAACCTTACATGTTTCATGACGTCTATTTTAGATCTAAAGTTAGGCTATGATATGTGTGAGTTATACGCTAAATTCTACATGCTAGTTTTCATGTTTAGATGTAAGTTTACACCATTGTTATGTTGCATAAATCACATATGCAAGTATATATAAATATATGAGTTTGGAATATGAATCATGTTATGTAAGTTTGTGGTTATTGCCTATGCAAGTTTACACCTTTAGATGTAGATCTATGACATACATGATTTATGCAAGTTTGTGACTACTACCTAAACAAGTTTACACCTTTAGATTTGGATCTATGACATATGTAGTTTTATGCAAGTTGTAACTTTGGCCTATGCAAGTTTTGGATGTAGAACATCATTCACACATGCAAGTTCACCCCTTATGTTTAGATCTAGTTTTATCTATATGTATGTTGTGATGTTTTCTCTTTATTCTATAAGTTAGACTATTCGAGTCTAACGTATATTTTACGTTAAATGAATGAACGTACAACGTGGGGGTAATGGGATAATATTAAAAGGTTTAATATTGAGAATTGGCATAAATGCCTTAAATGGCATAAAATAAATTTGTGATGAAAATTGGTATGATTTTGCATACCATAAATAGATGGACATAATTGAGTCAATTATGGCCATAGTTAAAATTGGAATTGATTGATAATTTGAATAGGAAATTAATTCAAATTGGAGGATAATTAATCGTCTAAGACACGAGGTTAGGCTCTTTTGTGGTGTAAGACTGCCCGGACCCGCCCGGCAAATCCAGCTGCTACAAATGCCAGTCTAATGTGGGAGGTCTTAGGCATAAATTAAATGCGTAACAATTGTAAAGTCACAAGGTTAGACTCGTTTGTGGTGTAAGACTGCCCGGACCTGCCCGGCAAATCCAGCTGCCACAAATGCCAGTCTAATGTGGGAGGTCTTTATGAGGTTACGATCTTAATGAATTAAGAAACACTTAACCAAATAAACATGTAGTGGGACATGAGGGGGTTAAGTGGGTGCCTTGGGTGGCATTTAAAATACGATTAGAAAAACTTAACCAAAAATTGAAACATGTAAGTAAACATGAATAAGAAGTGGGTTAAGTAGGATGTACTAGAGGGGACCAAGCTTAGGTGGATAGCTTGTGTCAAGTAATGGGGGCCCGTTTCGACCAGTAACCCATACGTATCTATGTGGGCTCGACCCAAGTCGAGGATGGGACACGCATACTGGGCTTGACTGTAAGAGGCCAAAATGGGTTAGCGGTGGCAACACAAATCCAACGGGTTCATATGCATGTGTGGACCCGGGCTGGTAGGTAAGACGTTGTTGCATCGTGTAGGTATAAGCCGTGCGTTATTGGTGGTATCGGATTGCCACTTTGGGGAGTGATACACCCCACTGTAGGGCCAGCACGGATTTCTATGAGTTAGGGAGCCGATCGCATAAGGGTAGTGGGTACATCTAGTGGAGATAGGGGCAGGCGGCACCTATGAAGGCAGCTAGGGGTGCATGAAACTACCATTACCATTATTAAGTTCTTTAGGCGGGATCAACCTTAGGGTGACTAGTGGTGGTGCAGTATAGTAATTATCTTATAGTGGTTAGGGTGCACTTTAACGTTATCTTAGTTCAATCTTATTTCCTTGTTTACTCTTTCCTACCCAATTATTCACAGTCATTTCCTTATTTTCCAACTTATGCCTTAGCCTAGTTATTTTGGTAATTATATTGTTAAAGTATCGCACTCGCCAGACTTTATGTCTGACCCCCTTTGTTTCCACCTCTTTTCTTCCTCCCCCCCCTAGGTGCTCAGGTTGGAACTAGCGCCAGTGGAGCTTGATTTTGGGCAGCTGTATCTCTTGTTTTTAGAAGATTGCTTGGATCGCTGAAGTAAAGTTCAACCTATCTTATTTATGGCTATTTTTTACTGGGGTTATGTCTTTCAATTTATGTACTCTGATTTAGTCAAGATGGATATTATGTACTTTGACTCTGGTTTTTGATGATGTAATCAAACCTATGTGTTTACCGCTGCAGTGAATAAAGTTTTAAATTTTTAAGTACTGTTTATATCTGTCTTGTTGTTAAGTTTCTGTTCTATACTCACTTAAAACGCTCCATTGAAGTTAATGCATTCCCTTTGTGAGTGACATTAATGGACGTGGGGTGTTACACGTGGTATCAGATCTGAAGGTTACCAGAACAGATATGAATTATGAAAAGCTATTTTTCAAAACCACTTTTATAAAAAGTACCTTCAAAAGTATGTTTTAAGGAAATTATTTTCAAGAGAAAAGCTTATTTTAGAAAGCATAACTCCAAGAGCCATATATCTTTCCTTCGGTTCTTTTGTATTGAATCTTTCCTTTTTCATTTCAGCATGTCTGGAATTCCCGAAATACCCGAGGGGATACCAATACCAGGATGGTTTAGGAGGTATTTGGAGACTAGGGCCGCCACCGCAGGTCCAGCAAATCCTCCTCCTCCTCGTGTTGATACTTTTGCAAAGATATGTAAGGACTTTCGTGCAATGAGTGGAAAACCTTTTCATGGGACGAAGACATTTGTTGAAGCTCGAAATTGGCTAAAGGAGGTGGAAGAATTGTTTAGGATCTTTGAAGTGGAAGATGGGAGAAAGGTCCAGTTAGCCGCCTGGCTAATGAAGGATGAGGCCTCGTTTTGGTGGGAGGTCACTAATGGAGAGCGTCCAGTTGATGCATGGCCATATTTCAAGCAGAGATTTGAAGCAAAGTTTCTCTCACAGGCTTAAGAGAATTTATACATGGAAAGGTTTTTAGCGTTGAAGCAAGGGAATCTGTCAGTGAAAGAATACATCAACAAGTTCAATCAGTTGGCGAGATTTGGCTTGGACTTGGTGAATACACTAGAAAAGAAGCCCCTGAGATTGGTTAAAGGTTTGAACGAGTCGCTTCATGGGTTAGCTATGACCCACATCCCTATGGGGGCCACCTTTGAGAGACTAGTTGACATGGCACTTATGCATGAAGAAGAGAAGGGCGCCAATGCTAATAAGGCACCCGAGAAGATAGGGGATCAAATGAAACCGCAACAAACACAACAGAACAAGAAAGGTGGAAAAGGCAACAATGGTAAGGGGAAGAAAAGATGCTTTAACTGTGGGACACCAGACCATCTAAGCAAAGATTGTAGGAAGAAAAAGAAGACTGGTTGTTTCCACTGTGGCAAAGCGGGACATCTGATTAAGGACTTTCCAAAGAAAGGGTAGAGGGCAGGGTCTACCTCGGGAGGACAGGTGCAGGCTCTTATGGCACCAGGGCAGGCAAGGGGGCAAGTTCAGGCTCTCGTGGTCCCACCGCTGCAAGAACGAGGTAGAGCAATTTCCGTTGAAAGTTTAGTTTTTCTGTTTGATCATCCTGTCCGTACTTTATTCGATTCTTGCACATCACATTCGTTTATCTCTACATCATTAGTTGAAACACTGCACCTAGATACTAGTCTAGTTACAGATCCCTTAGTAGTCTCAAATCCTATTGGTGGTTCGGCTCATCTTTCTATGATTTGTCAGTATTTGAGAGTGTCTATCTTGGGCGTTGGGTTTGAATGCAACACCTTCGTTCTTGGCTTCATGGGCTACGGCTTGATTCTAGGTATGGATTGGCTAACTAGATACGGGGCCATCCTAGATTGTGAAAGAAGGGTAGTTAGATTGTTGACTCGTTATGGAAAGACCCTTGATATTTCTTGTGACCCTATAAGTCCAGTAATGCTTAGCTACCAAGAATCCCTTGATGCATCCGATGATGACTTACATTCTGTTCATATAGTCCGTGAATATGTTGATGTCTTTGATAAGGTGAGGGGTCTACCCCAAAACGTGAGATAGACTTTCGAATATATCTAGTAGATAATGCAGAGCCAGTTGCATTGCCAGTGCACCACATGTCTCCAAGAGAGAGAAGATAACTCAGTAAGCAAGTGAAAGAATTGCTTGAGAAGGGGTTCATCAGATGTAGTATATCGGAGTGGGGTGCTCCAGTAGTATTTGCCACGAAGGCAGATGGGTCCCTTAGACTTTGTGTGGACTATAGAGAACTCAATAAGCTTACTAAGAAGAATAGACACCCACTGCCAAGGATTGACGATCTCTTCGATCAATTAGTTGGCGCCTCAGTGTTTTCGCAGTTGGACTTAGCCACGGGTTTCCATCAGTTGAGAGTGGCTGAGGATAGCATAGACAAGACTACCTTTAGGACTCCAGACGGCTTCTTCGAGTAGCTTGTGATGCCCTTTGGTTTGACAAACGCCCCCGCATACTTTGTTGACTTGATGAGTAGGGTGTTTAGGGAGTACCTTAATAAATTCGTGGTAGTCTTTGTGGACGATATCTTGATCTTTTCTAAGAGCAAGGAAGAGCATGCCATACATCTTAGGGAAGTGTTGGAGACTCTTCGAGCGCATAGCCTTAAAGCTAAATTTTCTAAATGTCACTTTTGGAGGAAGGAAGTGCGATTCTTAGGGCACGTGGTTTCCAAAGAAGGGATAGCTGTGGATCCCGCGAAGGTAGTGGCCATCCAAGATTGGAAGGTTCCTAAAAATGCCACCGAGGTGAGGAGTTTCTTAGGGTTGGCTGGCTACTATAGGAAGTTTATCAAAGACTTTGCAAAAATATAAGCCCCATTAACACGCTTGACGAAGAAGAACCTAGTTTTCACGTGGGACGTAGATTGTGATGATGCGTTCCAACGTTTAAAGAGAGCTTTGACCACATCCCCAGTCTTAGTGTTGCCAGATGGGAGTAAGCCATTTACCGTTTATACCGATGCTTTTGGGACAGGACTATGTGCAGTCTTAATGCAAGAGGGAAGAATAATAGAATATGGTGGAAGGCAGTTGAGAGTGCATGAAAGAAATTACCCTACACATGACCTAGAGTTGGCCGCTATTGTTTTCGCGCTTCAGTCTTGGCGTCATTATCTCCTTGGCGAGAAATTCGAACTGTTCACTGACCACAAATCGCTAAAATACTTGTTCTCTCAGAAGGACTTGAACTTAAGGCAGCAAAGGTGGATGGAATTCTTAGCGTCCTACGATTTCGAGATAGCCTATACCCCTGGAAAGGGTAACGTGGTGGCAGACACCTTAAGTAGGAAAAGGTTGTCCTTGAGTCCGTTGTTTGTTGAGCGGCGAAGCTTAGAGTTCATCTCTACGTTTGACTTTAGACCTTCCATTGACTTTATACCCGGTTTGCTAGCATACTTAGAGGTCAGACCTACGCTTTTGGGACGGATTGGTGAGGCACAACAAGATGACCCACAGTTGGTTGAGTTAGTAGAAAAGCTCAAAAGGGGGAGTCATCGAGCCTTCTAAGTAGGTATACCCTAGATGATAAGGGTTGGTTACGTAGGGACGGTAAACTTTGTGTACCACGAGACGAGAATTTGAGGAAGACCATTCTTGGTGATGCACATCGTTCGAAGATGACCATCCATCCCGGCGGGGACAAGATGTACATGGATATGAGACGAGTTTACTTTTGGGCTGGCATGAAGAAGGATGTGGCTGAGTTTGTCGCTAGATGCTTGGTGTACCAACAAGTAAAAACAGAGCAAAAGAAGCCCGGTGGGTTGCTTCACCCATTGGAGGTCCCACAATGGTGAAAAGGTCGGGTTTGCACGACTTATGCAGGATCTATAATATGGCTATGCGGAAAGTATGTGATATACTAACTTGTATATTTACAATAGTTATGCAGGTAAATATTTAATGTAAAAAGATCTCACAGAAGCAATATCACAGATAAGCAAGTATAGCAAATGCAGTAAATAGGAAAAATCACACCAGGGATTTTTATACTGGTTCGGAGCACTGTCCTACGTCCAGTCCCAGACTTCTATCTGGATTTTCACTAATCAACAACCTCACTTCACCCGGAGGAAACAGGTTTACAATACCCGAGCAGCCGAACGGGATTTCACGCCTCTAACAACACGAGGACTTCAACACTTGCCTCTTATAACACGAGGACTTCAACACTTGCCTCTTATAACACGAGGACTTCAACACTTGCCTCTTACAACACGAGGACTTCAACACTTGCCTCTTACAACACCGAGGACTTCAACAATAATAAGATTTTGACTTTGAATGTGTTCTTCCTTCAACACTGATTTGTCAACTATTGAGTACACCCTTCCTATAATCTTATCCTCAAATGTAATTTGATGTTTAGTAAGATTAGGAAGTAAAATATCGAGTTGAATCACAAGTGTATGAAATATGCTTGATGATTCAAACGATTATTGAATGCTTTTGAGTGCTTTTTTTGAGTGAAAAGAATATTGCAAGATAGATCAGAAAATAGAGAGTAAATTCGGTTAATTCGGTGATTTGAATGATTGCAAATTTATGTATTTATAAAGATCGAGTAGTTGCAATCATTGGTGAAGAGATGCATCTAAAAGGAGTGATTATTCATGAAGAAAAAAAGGATGCAACTCTTGAAGAAAGAAGATGACTTTTCAATATAACGGTCAAAATTCAAAAACCTGTTGACCTACAGAAATTTACAGGTCGACATGTTTTTAGCCGTTGGAATTTCAAAAAACCTGTTGACCTATAAAATTTTATAGGTCGACCTATTTTTGACCGTTACAATTTAAAAACCTGTTGACCTATAAAAAATTGTAGGTCGACATGTTTTCGGTCATATGCATAAAAAATGCTTTTATAAGAAATATTTTAAAGCAATTAGAAGTAATGATCATTTGAGGATAGATTTTAACATTTCTAACCTATGAAGTCATCTTGTCTTCTTTTTGTCGATGTAGAAGCTTCTTCTTGTCATAAATCAAAAACAACCCGTGAAGCTTTGACTCAACATTCTCCCCCTTTCTGATTGATGACAACATGTCTTAATAAGGTATTGTTCCTTGTATATTTGCTCCCCCTGTATATATGCTCCCCCTGTATATATGCTCCCCCTGAATTATATAATCTGCATGACATTTGTTAGTAATATTTGCTCCCCCTTTGTCATCGACAAAAAGGGTGATGACAATAATATATATAAGACTAAGTAATAACACATGAATAAACGGTAGAACGAAATACATAGAATGTCATACATATTACAAGCCAAACCAAAATAGACACACCGGAAGTACTTAGGAAGTCGAATAGTTAAATACATAAGCAAATTAAAAGGTTAAAAGATAACTATGAGATGATTGTTGTGAAGGCCAGTCCGAATCACTATCATCCTCGTCATCTTTGTTTCCTTCCTCTTCTTGTTCCTCATTGTCGCTGTTATCATTGTCCTTTTCAACATCGTCATGAGCTTCTTCTTCAATATACGACATTCCACGACCACGAGTATGTTGAGTACTCGCTCCAGAGCTAGTACCTTCTTCAGAGGAAGACCATGTAAAAGTAGGTGGCATAGGTCGTTTTCCGGGATCTTGAGCAAGGGTTGCGGAAGTTGAAGCACAAGAGATTGCTTCCCAAATTGTACTGAAGAAGGATTTTAATTTGTTGAACCGTTTATCGAGTTTGGTGTCCAAGCGGTCGAGTTTATTATCGGTACGTTTTAGACGAGCTTCGAGTAAGAATTGATTACGTGCAATTTGCTCAAGAGTTTCCTTAGTCGAAGAGGTAGGAGGCGGAATTGTAACATCTTCAGGCCTTTGCCTAGGGATTTGAGAAGAAGATGTTTGTGGAGGACCTTGTTCAACATAGTGTTCAAACGGAATAATACTCATAGCAGGAATCGGTAACTTCATCCTATTTTTAGATGCTTTATCAATACATTTTGGTATTGATATTGTAGATTCGGGAGATCTTACGCCACATTCCATGAGACAACGCATGATATACTCGTTATAAAACAAGTGTGGCCTTGTACGTTTATTTACCAGAACAATCTCATCGAAAATCATGTCTATCCAATTTACCCTGATATTTGCAAAAATGGCATACAGGGCTTTAAAGTTTTCTCTATACACTGCATCAAAGTTACCAGTCCTTGGAAGAAGAGTGTGTGTGATACAAAGATGGAGAAGTCTGGCCGATGGTCTTAGATTGATACCCTTAATACTTGACTTATGGTCTTCAATAAAAAGGTGACTATTTCTATCTCGTATATGTATAGGGCAAAAGTCATTACTAAATTGAATACCTTCGTTGTGGGTTCGGAGTATTTCCGCCATCCGGTCTTTGGAAAGAAAGACGTGTTGACCACAGACTACGGACCATAAGCAATTATCCGAATTTTGGGGTTTAAATTTGTCTAAATTGAGATTGGCATAAAAAAGTTTTATCAAGGTATGACTTATCTCAACATTATTGTCTTCAAAATCTAGTAGAGACTTTATACCCGCCCTTCGTGATAATTCACTAACATCGTAGAGGACGAAATCAGAGAATTTGAGAAAGGATCCGTGGTGAATTGTATAGTCTTTCATCTTGTTCCATCTAGTCACAGCAAGAGGATCCATAAGCCATTGCTTGATTTGAGTATCAATAGGTTGAACAGGGGCTTGAGAAGATGTGGTTTTTGACTTCTTATGCTTAGGAGCCATTGAAAAGATTGGGGAATTTGAAGAGTTATAATAGAATAGGTTTTTAAGGAAGAAGGACTAAGAAAAATTCTTAAGAGTTATGGATTTTGAAGATGATGAGAATGAATAAATAAGGATGTTTTATGAGGAGATGAAAGGATTTTAAATATTGAATGGATGGATTATAATGAAGGGATGTATTTAATCAAAAAGAAACCGACGTGTCTAACAGGGATTTGAAAAAAAAAATGAGGTCGGTCGACAGGTGGATTAGGAACTGTCGACAGGTTGAAGTTCTGGAAAATATAAACCAAGGATTATGTTTGGACCGGTCGACAGGGAAAATATGGGCGGTCGACAGATTTAATTTCTGGAAAAATATAATCCATGAATTATGTGCAGACCGGTCACAGGAAAATATAGTCGGTCGACAGGTTTACTTTCTGGAAAAATATAAACCTTATATTATGTGTAGACCGGTCGACAGGTAAACTATTGGCGGTCGACAGGTTTACTTTCTGGTTGAAAAATGGTAGCGTTGTATTACTGGATCGGTCGACAGGCTAATATGGTGGCGGTCGACAGGTACTGATTAATTTTGTTTTTACCAAATGGTGTGAATAAAATAAAAAAAAAAAATTATTCAAAACAAAAGTGAATACAAAACAAATACGAATTTATTTTTAGAAAAACTCTAAATGCAAAGAATTTATCTTCTAGGCTCCCATGGATTCTTTGGTTCCCAAGAATTGTATCTCTCACTAGCTCCTTCATTGTTTTGATAATTTCTATCCCAAGAGTTTGGAGTTCGTGAAGATGTTGGTATAGGAATTGGTTCATGTACGCCATGCCTGTCAGAACCACAGAAGAGAGAAGCTAATCGTTCGAGGTATGCAAACGTGAAGTCGTGAGTTTTTGCTCGTAAAACAATTGTTGCTGATAGTAATGTATTTCGTCGATCTTTTCTTTGGTTCGGGGAGAGCAAAATAAAACTTTCTTGCTTCTCTTAGGAGTGGGCGTGGTTCCTGGCGTTCGAGATGGTTGTTGATAACCTGGTGGATGCTCTGGTGTTTTTGGGGAGTTATGTTCCGTTGGTTCGGAACTCGTGATTGAAATGTGGGAGTTTTCGGCACATTTTTCACAAACGTGTGCCATGAGGTAAAAGAAAATATATAAGAGTTTTGAGAGAATGTTTGTCTGATAGCACTCAAAAACAAAACGCATTTATATAGAGAGAATTTTCTATTTTAAGGAAAATAAAAAGATGGTTTGTATTAGCTTTACCGTAGAAAAACTCTCTGCTATATATAGTAAAAAGAAAATTCATTGGTTTCTGATTAAGAAATACGAACTCTTGTTATATTAAACAATATTATCCTTCGAGTTCTTTTCTGGAAACCAACCCTAGCTCTCTACGTAACTTGACAAAAATTGATTCTAGTAGAGGCTTTGTGAATATATCAGCTAGTTGGTTTTCTGTATTAACGAATTCAAGATTTATATTTCCTTTTTCAATGTTATCTCTTAGAAAATGATGTCGAATGTCAATGTGCTTAGTTCGAGAGTGGTTAACTGGGTTTTTGGATAAATTTATTGCACTTGTGTTGTCACAATATATAATAGAGTTTGTTAAGTTCATACCAAAATCTCTAAGTGTTTGTTGCATATATATAATCTGTGTACATGCCAAAGCTGCTGAAATATATTCTGCCTCGCATGTCGATAGTGAAACACAATTTTGTTTCTTACTAAACCAAGAAACAAGTGATTTTCCAATGAAATGGCACGTACCACTTGTACTCTTTCTATCCGTTCGTGATCCTCCGAAATCAGCATCACTATATGATACTAATTCGAATGCACAATCCTTAGGATAGAAAAGACCGAAATCTTCGGTGTTATTAAGATATCGAATAATTCGTTTCACTGCTCGTAAATGCGATTCCTTGGGATCAGCTTGAAAACGTGCACACAAACAAACACTCATCATAATGTCAGGACGACTAGCTGTTAAATATAAGAGAGAACCTATCATACTTCGATACGTCTTTTGGTCTACACTCTTCCCACTTTCATCTTTTTCAAGATGACTAGTTGTACTCATCGGAGTCGGTTTTCCGGAAGTATTTTCAAGTCCGAATCTTTTAACAAGATTTTTACAATATTTCTCTTGATTTATGAAAATACCATTTGGAAGTTGTTTAATTTGAAGACCAAGAAAGTATGATAACTCTCCCATATGTGACATTTCAAATTCTTTGGTCATGATATCTGAAAATTCCTTACAAAGTCTCTAATTTGTTGAACCAAAGATTATGTCGTCCACATATATTTGAACAACAAGTATATCTTTGTGCGAATGTTTAATAAATAATGTTTGATCAACCTTTCCTATTTGGAATCCAGAGTCGATAAGATGACTTCGTAGTCGTTCGTACCAGGCACGTGGTGCTTGTTTTAAACCGTACAAAGCCTTTTTAAGCTTAAAAACATGGTCTGGATATTTTTCATGTTTAAATAAGGGTGGTTGTTCAACATATACTTTTTCTTTTATAAAACCGTTTAGAACCGCACTCTTGACATCCATTTGATATAATTTAAAATTATGATGACAAGCAAATGATAGAAGAATTCTGATTGCTTCTAGTCTAGCGACAGGTGCAAAAGTTTCTTCATAATCGATACCCTCTTCTTGATTATATCCTTGAGCTACTAACCGTGCTTTGTTCCGAGTTATGTTTCCTTGTTCATCAACTTTGTTTTTATAAACCCATTTAGTTCCGATAACTGATTGATCGGATGGCCTTGGAACAAGTTCCCATACATCATTGCGTTCGAACTGATTAAGTTCTTCTTGCATAGCAATGATCCAATATTCATCGGTAGCAGCTTCTTTAGGATTCTTAGGTTCGATGTTTGAAATGAATGCAACATGTCCCATTTGGTTAAGTTGACTTCTAGTTCTAATTTGAGATGAAACTTCTCCAATTATATTTTGAACCGGATGATCTCTTAATATTCTTGGAGGAGATCTTATTCTAGTTGGAGAAACTATCTCAGGAGGTTGAGGAATATCGTTGATAATTTCGGAGTCAGAATCCTCATTTGTGACAACAGTGTCATTTATATTGATATTTTCGTCATCATTAATTTTTATATTAGGAAACTGATAGTATTCATCGAAGGATATATGAAGTGATTCTTCGATAATTTTGGTTCTTTTATTGAATATACGATAAGCTTTACTATGATCTGAATAACCAACAAAGATTCCTTCGTCAGCTTTTGAATCAAATTTACCAAGATGATCTTTCGTGTTTAAAATAAAACATTTCGAACCAAAAACTTTGAAGTATGAAATATTTGGCTTTCTTTCATTAAATAATTCATATGGTGTATTTTTAGTTAGAGGTCGAATGGAAACTCGATTCAAAACATAACATGCAGTTGCTATAGCTTCTTGCCAAAAATACTTTGGTAACGTGCTTCCATTTAATAATGTTCTTGCACATTCTTGTAATGTTCGATTTTTCCGTTCTACAACCCCGTTTTGTTGTGGAGTTCTAGGAAAGGAAAAATTGTGTGATATACCTTTCTTTGCACAAAAATGTTCAAACTTATTATTTTCGAACTCTCCGCCATGATCACTTCTTATATTCTTTACTTTAAGCCCCTTCGATTTTTGAATACGTTTGACGAAGGATTTGAATTTTTCAAAAGTGTCACTTTTATTTTTAAGAAACATAGTCCAAGTATATCGAGAATAATCGTCAACGATTACAAATACATACCGACTATGATTTATGGATTGTATTTGAGTAGGTCCAAATAAATCCAAATGTAATAGTTCAAGTGGTTGTAATGTCGAGATTACTTTCTTAGACTTAAATGATGACTTGGTTAGTTTTCCAATTTGACATGCGTCACAAAGATTGTCAACTTTGAAACTCAGATTTGGTAAACCTCTGACTAGATCATTTTTAGCTAGCTTGTCAATAGTTTTAAAGTTTATATGACAGAAACGTTTGTGCCATATCCATGGATCATTTTCCTTAGCAATAAGGCACATATTTGAATTTTGATTAAAATTCATATTTAAAATATATATATTTCTGTCTCTATAGCCTTCAAAAACTAAATTTTTATCTTTGTCGAGTATGTTACATTTGTCATTTGAAAAGGAAATCGTAAACCCTTTGTCACATAACTGACTAATGCTTAGTAAGTTATGTTTTAGATTTTTAACTAGCATGATATTAGTAATAAGAGGTAAATTAGAAATACCGTAATTGCTCACATCGCCTTTGCCGATGATGAAGCCTTTTGAATTGTCTCCAAAAGTGACTGAGCCTCCATCAAAATATGTAATATTCGTTAATATGCTCTTGTCTCCAGTCATATGCTTCGAGCAACCACTGTCCAGAATCCATTTTCCTCTTTTCTTAAGTGGGACCTGCAAAAATAATATTAAGTCCATGGTACCCACTTTTTATAGGGTCCTAAGAGTTAGGTCTTAGGAATCCAAACCCATATGGGTCCGGTATCCCCTTTATATAAATAATTTGGATTATGATGCACAGTACTTAAAAAATTTTGAATGTACTTGTTCCTAATCAAACTATTATTTGTTTTAGGAACCCATACTTTTATAATTTTAACATCCTTCTTTTGAGGTTTCACAATCGGTTTTGTTTTGGAATATAATAGACTAAGATTTTTCTTAACTTCAGTTTCTTGCACTACCTTATTTTTCCTTTTTCTTTTACCAAGATGTTTCTTGATAACTTGTTTCTTATATCCCAATCCATGTTTATTAGTAACTGATTGTGAATTCTCAATAATTTTAGTCAAATTTTCTCGACCTTTGTTAAAGTTAGAAACATTTTTAGAGATGTTATCTAACTTTGTTTGTAAACTAGCTTTTTCAAGGTCTAGAATCTTGACTTTTGCTTTAAGCTCATGATTTTCAGCAATGAGAATATCATTTTTCTCTTTTTGAACTTCAATTTCTTGAGTTAAAAGAGATGACTGAGAATTAGAATTAGAAGATAATTCTTGTTCCTTTTCTAGTTCCTTTTCTAATATTTTCTTCTCATCTTTTAACATATCTCGTTCTGCTCTATTCAACATTGCTTTGACTTCTTTTAATTCATGTTTTGTATCTTTAAATTTAAACATTAATTTATCATAAATATCAAGCATATCCTCAAAAGTAGGAATTTGTACCTCATCCTCTGTTGCCATAAAACATACATTTGCTTGTTCAGTGTCTGATTCACTTTCGCTGTCAGATGAAGATGAGTCTGAATCATCCCATGTTACTGAGAATGCTCTTTTCTTCGATTTGTCTTTCTTGAATTTTTCGAATTTCTTCTTTTTCTCTGGACAATCTTTATGCATATGTCCCTTTTTGTGACAGTTGAAGCATTCCAAAGTTGAAGAAGATGGTTTGTTTGATCCAAACCTCTTTTTGTCGTATCGACTAGCCTTTCTTTGTTTCAAAAACTTCTTAAAGCCTTTTGCAATAAGTGCTAAGTCTTCATCTTCAGAATCTGAAATGTCTTCATCTTTTTCGGCATGAAAAGCAACATTTTTCTTTTCTTCTTTTTGTTCTCTTCTAGCCTGTAAATTTGCTTCATAGGACATTAGATTTCCTATCAACTCATCTGGCTTCATGGTAGAAAGATCATTAGCTTCTTCTATAGCTAATACTTTTCCTTCCCATTCATTAGTCAGTGAGTGTAGGATTGTTGAAACTACATCAAAGTCAGAATATTTTTGTCCTAACCCAATAAGAGCATGATGAATAGTTTGAAACCTTGAATACATCTCATTGATTGTTTTATTTGGTTTCATTTTGAAATTTTGGAATTGACTTTTCAACAAAGCTATTTTTGCTTGTTTAACCTTGTTAGTACCTTCATGAGTTGTTTTTAGCGTTTGCCAAATTTGATAAGCAGTGGTACATATACTAACACGGTTATACTCATTTTGGTCTAATGCACAAGACAACATGTTTATTGCTTTTGCATTTACTGCTGCTGCTGTTTTCTCAGCAGGAGTCCATTCTGCATACTCAGTAGTTGGATTAACTATTTCTTTCTGAGTAGCATTCCAAGCATCATAACTTGTTGATTGCATATAGAAAGCCATACGTGTTGCCCAATAACTATAGTTTAGGCCATTAAAGAAAGGAGGTCTTTGTGTAGATTGACCTTCAGTGTAAGTGTTAGTGCTAGTGCTTGCGTTATTTGCCATATTACTAGAATATATCAAATAACTGTGTTACGGTTATAAGATAACCTTGCTCTGATACCAAATGAAAAGTTCGGGTTTGCACGACTTATGCAGGATCTATAATATGGCTATGCGGAAAGTATGTGATATACTAACTTGTATATTTACAATAGTTATGCAGGTAAATATTTAATGTAAAAAGATCTCACAGAAGCAATATCACAGATAAGCAAGTATAGCAAATGCAGTAAATAGGAAAAATCACACCAGGGATTTTTATACTGGTTCGGAGCACCGTCCTACGTCCAGTCCCAGACTTCTATCTGGATTTTCACTAATCAACAACCTCACTTCACCCGGAGGAAACAGGTTTACAATACCCGAGCAGCCGAACGGGATTTCACGCCTCTAACAACACGAGGACTTCAACACTTGCCTCTTATAACACGAGGACTTCAACACTTGCCTCTTATAACACGAGGACTTCAACACTTGCCTCTTACAACACGAGGACTTCAACACTTGCCTCTTACAACACCGAGGACTTCAACAATAATAAGATTTTGACTTTGAATGTGTTCTTCCTTCAACACTGATTTGTCAACTATTGAGTACACCCTTCCTATAATCTTATCCTCAAATGTAATTTGATGTTTAGTAAGATTAGGAAGTAAAATATCGAGTTGAATCACAAGTGTATGAAATATGCTTGATGATTCAAACGATTATTGAATGCTTTTGAGTGCTTTTTTTGAGTGAAAAGAATAATGCAAGATAGATCAGAAAATAGAGAGTAAATTCGGTTAATTCGGTGATTTGAATGATTGCAAATTTATGTATTTATAAAGATCGAGTAGTTGCAATCATTGGTGAAGAGATGCATCTAAAAGGAGTGATTATTCATGAAGAAAAAAAGGATGCAACTCTTGAAGAAAGAAGATGACTTTTCAATATAACGGTCAAAATTCAAAAACCTGTTGACCTACAGAAATTTACAGGTCGACATGTTTTTAGCCGTTGGAATTTCAAAAAACCTGTTGACCTATAAAATTTTATAGGTCGACCTATTTTTGACCGTTACAATTTAAAAACCTGTTGACCTATAAAAAATTGTAGGTCGACATGTTTTCGGTCATATGCATAAAAAATGCTTTTATAAGAAATATTTTAAAGCAATTAGAAGTAATGATCATTTGAGGATAGATTTTAACATTTCTAACCTATGAAGTCATCTTGTCTTCTTTTTGTCGATGTAGAAGCTTCTTCTTGTCATAAATCAAAAACAACCCGTGAAGCTTTGACTCAACAAATGGAAGTGGGAAAGTGTCTCGATGGACATTATTGATGGGTTACCGAGATCGAGGAAGGGTAATACGGGGATTTGGGTCGTGGTAGACAGACTTACTAAGAGCGCCCATTTCATTCCCGTGAAGAGTAAGAGGACCGCTCTATGGTTAGCCTCCGTATACATTCCAGAGATAGTTCGTTTGCACGGTGTTCCTTCTAGCATAGTGAGCGACCGCGATCCTATCTTTACTAGCGAATTTTGGAAGAGCTTGCAAGAGGCGGTAGGGAATCCGTTATGTTTGAGCACCGCATATCATCCTCAGACGGACGACCAGACCGAGAGGGTAAATCGTATTCTAGAAGACCTATTGAGGTTGTGTGTCTTAGACTTCAGAGGTACATGGGAGGAACATCTTCCGTTGGTGGAGTTCGCATATAATAATAGTTTTCAGTCTAGCATTGGCATGGCACTGTTCGAGGCTCTTTATGGACGGCCGTGTCGTTTGCGTACATGTTGGTGGGAATCTACAGATAAGATCTTGCTTGGGCCCGATATGATTAGAGAGACTTCGGAAAAGATCGATTTGGTTCGAAGAAGGATGAAGACGGTGCAAGATAGGCAAAAATCTTATGCGGACAAGAAGAGGACGGATCTTGAGTTTGATATTGGGGACATGGTCTTTGTCAAAGTGTCTCCATTATGGAATGTCGTTCGCTTTGGGTCCGTTGGGAAGTTAGCACCAAGATTCGTAGGGTCGTTTCCTTTTAAGAAGAGAATTGGACAGATGGCATATAGAGTGGAGTTCCCCAGAGACTTAGTGGTGTACACAATGTATTCCATGTATCACATTTGAGGAAGTGCTTGCACGAGACCGCGGAAGTGGTAGAGCCGAGCTTGCTTAGAGAGGTGGAGATAGAGCATGACGCGATGATTCGACGAGCTCCTACGCGCATTCTTGGGTCGGAGATTAAGAAGTTGAGGAATCGAGAGGTCAAGCTAGTCAAAGTGCAATAGGGAGATGACGAGAGCAACGCTACTTGGGAGACGGAAGAGAAGATGCGTTCATTGTACCCATTTCTTTTCGAGGGCATGTCTTTTAATTTCTCCTTTATTGCTTAGCTTGTACTTATCTTATCTTTAGTATGTCCTCTCGCTAGTATCTTTGACCTTTAGATAAGGTAATCCTATGGTTGAAACATGTGTTTGAGACATGTTATGTATAATGGATGCATGTGGATGCAAGTTTTTACTAGTGGTTTCTCATGGATGCATATACATGCACTTTAGGCACTAGATCGGCTCAATCACTTCATATTTCATATAAATGTGTGTACATATTTAAGTTAATGGATGTATAATGGTTGTGCTATCATATGGATGCTGCATTTTGGTGAATGGTTGTGCATACATGAAGAAATAATATGTATCGATAGGATTCTTTCGCATATATAATGGATGCATGGCACTATCATGGTTTGCATTAAGGAGGTCAACTGAATCAGTAAACCGCCTGATTTTGCATTAGATAAAGAACATATACACACACTTCTTGCATATGTTCATACAGCATTAGGAATTTTATAAGGACAATGGATGCCTATGTTTGATGGTTGAGTAGATGGTTGTTTGGATGTTAGGATATGCATTCTCCTTAACTTGGAGATTTCGGGGGCGAAATCCTTTAAGGAGGGGAGAATGTAACACCCCGTATTTCTGTTAATATTAATATTCACAAATTAAAGAATAACTGATCTCAGATGTGAGAATCAAGGGAAACGGGTTGCGCCATTGTGTTCGTCTCGGAATTCTGGTTGAGATAGAGTCCGAATTTGCGTGAATTGGACTACGTATGAAGAAGTTATGGCCATCAGAAGTTTCAAAAAATTCAAAAAAAATTTCAAAATTCAAAATTTCAGAGTTAGACAAGCTAGGTGGGAAAATTCCCGCCAGGGCCAGGTCGACCATATGGTCGACCTACCCTGACCAGGTCGACCATAGGGTCGACCTAGGGGTCGACCTGCCCGCCGGGGCAGATTTGATTAGTGACCTGTTAATGACTGTGTGCTGAATCATTAGGGTTTCTGATCTGCTCTGATTGGTTGGGATTAATTCTGGGTTGATCGGACGGCCTAAACTAATCCTAAACTCTATAAAAAGACATGTAGACTCAAACCCTAAAATCAAATTAAAATTATAGCCATGGCTTCCATGCCGTCACCTTGCAACTCGGAATAGCCGCCACCAATTAGAGAGGAAGAAAGCTAATCAAATTCAATTCTTTTCAACTCTAACAACGAATCTTCTTCAAAGGATTGCTAATACAACTTCAAAACTCAGAATTCAGAACTCAAGACCTTCTTTGAGTTATGAGTTCGATTTCTTTAATAAAATAATTAGCAATTTAATTGGATTGAGTTATGATGCGGATTATGTGGCTATGTTGTGAATTATTGACCGCATGTTATCATCTATATTGTAAAATTGTGATGTTATCATTTATGTTGTAAATTCCATGATGTTATCATCTATGTTGTAAAGTTGTGATGTTATCATCTATGTTGTAATCCTATGATTATGTATTCATAATGTTGTTTCATATGCTAGTTTGGTTATGTTGATTCATATGATAAATCATATGTATGTATGCAAGTTTAGGTGTTGATTTTGATGTGGATCATATGCAAGTTAGTAAAGATTATGTATAACCTTACATGTTTCATGACATCTATTTTAGATCTAAAGTTAGGCTATGACATGTGTGAGTTATATGCTAAATTCTACATGCTAGTTTTCATGTTTAGATGTAAGTTTACACCATTGTTATGTTGCATAAATCACATATGCAAGTTTATATAAATATATGAGTTTGGAATATGAATCATGTTATGTAAGTTTGTGGTTATTTCCTATGCAAGTTTACACCTTTAGATGTAGATCTACGACATACATGATTTATGCAAGTTTGTGTCTACTACCTAAACAAGTTTACACCTTTAGATTTGGATCTATGACATATGTAGTTTTATGCAAGTTGTAAATTTGGCCTATGCAAGTTTTAGATGTAGAACCTCATTCACACATGCAAGTTCACCCCTTATGTTTAGATCTAGTTTTATCTATATGTATGTTGTGATGTTTTCTCTTTATTCTATAAGTTAGACTATTCGAGTCTAACGTATATTTTACGTTAAACGAATGAATGTACAACGTGGAGTAATGGGATAATATTAAAAGGTTTAATATTGAGAATTGGCATAAATGCCTTAAATGGCATAAAATAAATTTGTGATGAAAATTGGTATGATTTTGCATACCATAAATAGATGGACATAATTGAGTCAATTATGGCCATAGTTAAAATTGGAATTGATTGATAATTTGAATAGGGAAATTAATTCAAATTGGGGGATAATTAATTTTGTGTAATTAATCGTCTAAGACACGAGGTTAGGCTCTTTTGTGGTGTAAGACTGCCCGGCCCCGCCCGCAAATCCAGCTGCCACAAATGCCAGTTTAATGTGGGAGGTCTTAGGCATAAATTAAATGCGTAACAATTGTAAAGACACGAGGTTAGACTCGTTTGTGGTGTAAGACTGCCCAGACCCGCCCGGCAAATCCAGCTGCCACAAATGCCAGTCTAATGTGGGAGGTCTTTATGAGGTTACGGTCTTAATGAATTAAGAAACACTTAACCAGATAAACATGTAGTGGGACATGAGGGGGTTAAGTGGGTGCCTTGGGTGGCATGTGGAATCTGGTGGATGCCTTGGGTGGCATTTGAAATACGATTAGAAACACTTAACCAAAATTTGAAACATGTAAGTGAACATGAATAAGAAGAGGGTTAAGTGGGATGTACTAGAGGGGACCAAGATTAGGTGGATAGCTTGTGTCAAGTAATGGGGGCCCATTTCAACCAGTAACCCATACGTATCTTTATGGGCTCGAACCAAGTCAGGGACACGCATACTGGGCTTGACTGTAAGAGGACAAAACTGGTTAGCGGGGACAACGCAAGTCCAACGGGTTCATATGCGTGTGTGGACCCCGGCTGGTAGGTAAGACATTGTTGCATCGTGTAGGTATAAGCCGTGCGTTATTGGTGGTATCGGGTTGCCACTTTGGGGAGTGATACACCCCACTATGGGGCCAGCACGGGTATCTACGAGTTAGGGAGCCGATCACATGGGGGTAGTGGGTACACCTAGTGGAGATAAGGGCAGGCGGCACCTATGAAGGCAGCTAGGGGTGCACGAAACTACCATTATCATTATTAAGTTTTGTAGGCGGGATCAACCTTAGGGTGACTAGTGGTGGTGCAGTATAGTAATTATCTTATAGTGGTTAGGGTGCGCTTTAACGTTATCTTAGTTCAATCTTATTTCCTTGTTTACTCTGCCATAACCAATTATTCACAGTCATTTCCTTATTTTCCAACTTATGCCTTAGCCTAGTTATTTTGGTAATTATATTGTTAAAGTTATCGCACTCACCAGACTTTATGTCTGACCCCCTTTGTTTCCACCTCTTTTCTTCCTCCTTCATCCCCCCCAGGTGCTCAGGTTGGAACTAGCACCAATGGAGCTTGATTTTGGACAGTTGTATCTCTTGTCTTTAGAAGATTGCTTGGATCACTGAAGTAAAGTTCAGCCTATCTTATTTATGGCTATTTTGTACTGGGGTTATGTCTTTCAATTTATGTACTCTGATTTAGTCAAGATGGATATTATGTACTTTGAATCTGGTTTTTGATGATGTAATCAAACCTATGTGTTTATCGCTGCTATGAATAAAGTTTTAAATTTTTAAGTACTGTTTATATCTGTCTTGTTGTTAAGTTTCTGTTCTATACTCACTTAAAACGCTCCATAGAAGTTAATGCATTCCCTTTGTGAGTGACATGAATGGACGTGGGGTGTTACATTAACACTTGTGCTTATATTTATGTGTTCACCGTGACAATGCCACCTAATTTTCTTATACACACGATCCATTCCTCTTATAATCAGTTGCTCAACTACCACCTTCATTTCCAGAATTTTTCATAGTGGTATCCGCAAACTTCCGAGCTCCTTGCTGATACTCACTACTAGTTCTTTAAAAAAAATTATCTTTTAGCTTTCATCAAAATATGGGATATGATCTTCAAACTACATTTATGTTGAGAATTATGTAGTTATTTATGTAGATTCACCCAATTTTTATCCATCATCTTCTACTACATAAGCAAGCAAATTTCTAAAATTTGAAGTAATAATCTATTGTTGAGTACAATCAAATTAACAAAACTACTAAAATAAAAAAGTGATACTAAATGAGACACAACAACTTATGAACGGCTAATAACACAGTCAACATTTTCAGCAGGCATACCAGATGTTAGAAAAAACTAAACATTGGCTAATCAATGAAAAAGGTAAAATAATCAAGGCGATGCTTACAGCGACTTAAGGACGACGAAGACTGAACGGGATCTATGGATCCGACCTTCACTGGAATGGAAATTCCTCCACTGGAACCGATTGCCTTCCGCTATGACAACCGAGAGACCAAGAGCAACAGTGCGAAGTGACTGGAGATTCGAAAGTGAGACGGAGACCAGGCGGACGACGAAAATTGAATGGAAAATTTGTAATTGAGAATTTAAAATTTTGGGGAATTATTAAGGATTCGCGGCCGATTTTAGCAATAGTGGAGGGAAGTGAAAATTCATTCCCGCTTAAATTTATCTCAACGTTTTAAGATAAATCCAACGTATTCCTACTTGATTTCTATAGCATGGAGACCAAAATGTTGTGAGTTGCAATTGTAGATAACTCCTTTTCTTGTAGTGAGTTATCGTAATTATTACAAGATATAGACTTAAATTTAAAATAGTTAACCTTAATAATATAAATTAAGTAAATCTTAATTAATTTAATTACCGTTAAACCCCTCTTAATTACTTCATTAACCCATGTAAATCACGGTTCCATGTCACTCATCGTTCGCGCGGTTTCTCTCCAGACACCTTCTCAACCCCGATATCACAATTCTCCCCAACCCGATTCTTCCACTATCAAATAGCACGCCACCCATGGTCAGCTACTGCTGCTCAACCTGATCACTAGAGGCCAGATCCACCCTACTTCAAACAACTGCAGACCAAACTACACCGTTTACCCGGCTCCTGCGCATACCACCCCATACACGCAGCTCCTTTCATTGTATAAAGCAACTCCAATTTCCCCAGTTCGAATTTTACCCTTTTTATCTTTCTTTTTTCTTTTCAACAAGGCCCGCGGCCCATTATACAATCCCACCTTTCTTTAATTCATTCTTCTTCTTCCTTCCACACACATTTTCTTCAACCCACGTAAAAGCTTTTCCACCTTCATATTTTTTTATATAATAAGAGAACAAATGAAATATGTCGGCTCCGTATTGTAACATAGTTTATATTTCTCGTTTCTGGGCTTATTTATTTTCTTCTTAGCCCAAAGCCCATTATAACGTTACCCCTAAAACATTTATATAAAGAGGCTAACGATGGTTTTAGTTACACATTATTCAGTTGATAATATTACAAGTTTTCATCATTCAATAAAATACTTCTCTGTTATTTCTGAGAATTCCAACTTGGTATCAGAGCCAGTGGTTATCGCTTCCTGAAATTGATCATCAGAAGTGCTGATCAATTAGAGATCCATCAGAGTAATATCATCACTTGGATCACCCTTCATCAAAGTCTTAACTTCTCATCTGAAGGTTGTTGCTTATTCAGAAATCAAGAAGCCTTGCCTACATTTTTTTGGCTGCTGTCTTGTTTCAGAATAAGGTTGATCAGAGGAGTTCTCTTGAAAACCGATCAAGACAGTTCAGGAAGTCACCAATTTTTGTATCAGTGTCGTCATAGATTGTCAATCAGATTTCTGTATCTGTTCAATCAGCTTATCAAAGGTATTTCATCATCATCTTGACAATCTAAGTTGCATCATTCAACAAATATTGTGGTTCTTGAAATCTGTCTCAACTCAAAGCTTCAGAGTGTAAAATCCTACCTCTGATTTTCTGAATATCTAAATTTCTACATCTGAGTGCATTCCTTTTTCCTCATGACGAATTCTGGAAATGATTCAAGTCCTCAAGTTTCCAGTAATCGACCTATTCCACCACAACCACCATCAGATCCCATCCAAGATTTAATGAAATCTATCATTAAGCCTCAGAGTCAACTGATCTCAACACATCTTGATGAATCCAATTACTATTATGGAAATTACAGGTTGAAACAGCAGTTAGAGCATATGGTCTTGAAGACTATATTTTTGGAACAAAAATTGTTCCTCCAAAGTTTATTAGAGACAGTAAAGACAAACTCATAAGTAATCCTGAATACACAATGCATCAGAGACAATATGGTTTGGTATGTGCATGGATGATGTCATCTACTGGTCCGACAGTTCTACCACAATTAATTGGGGTCAAAACTGCTCAAGAAGTGTGGGAAACTGTTGCAAGAAATTTCTCAAATCAGTCTTCAGCTAGAGTAATGCATTTTAGAAGACAGTTACATAGCATAAGAAAAGGAGAATCATCCATGAATGAATATCTCTTAAAGGTTAAAAACATTTGTGATCAATTAAACTCAGCAGGTCAAAGAATACCTGAATCAGAACAGGTTACTGCAATTGTGAGTGGTTTAGATGATGAGTATGAAGCTGTCACTGCAATCATACTATCCATGGATCCAACTCCATCGTTACAATATGTGTATTCTACTCTACTATCACATGAAGGAAGGATAGAACACAAGAAAACTGTTCAAGCTGATTTATCTGTCAATTATACTACATATGGCAGAGAAAAAATAAATAAAGATAAAGGGAACAATTCAAGAAATCAATTCAACAATCAAAGAGGGGGTTAGTTTGGAAGAGGTAGAAGTGGTGGTAGGAGTAATAGCAACAACAATAATAGAATAAGATGTCAAATATGTGATGAAGTGGGACATAGTGCTAGCAAGTGTTATTTTAGATTCAATACCAATTACACTCCCTCTCAACATAGCAACAATGCCTCGGCAAATTTAGTTAACTCATCAAATGAAGGCAGTAAAGCACAGGCAGAAATTCATAATATAGATACTACCACCAGTGAGGAAATGGCAATCGATGAAATGGCAGATGACTGCTGGTTTCCAGATTCAGGTGCAACCAACCATGTTACCAACAATCTGAACAATCTAAACTTGGGAAACAAGGAGTACAAAGGTATTCAAAATCTTACTGTTGGTAATGGTAAAACTGCACTAATTACACATACTGGAAATACAAGTTTAGATGGAACAAAAAAATTATTTTTAAAAAATTTACTAAGAGTTCCATCAATTAAGAAAAATCTGATGAGTGTTTCCCAATTTGCTAAAGATAATAGGGTTTATTTTGAATTTTACCCTAATTCATGCATTGTCAAAGACATTCTGACACATAAAATTCTTTTGCAGGGTAAAGAGAGTAATGGATTGTACAGATTTGATATCAGTTCAAATAGTTATGATCATAAAAATGACAATTGCATAATGTATGTTACTAATGATTCTAGTTGCATTAAGGATTTTGATTTGTGGCATTATAAATTGGGTCATCCCAGTATAAAAGTTACTAAGCATGTAATGATGAATAACAATTTTTATGCTTATCAATTTCCTGAATCATATATGTGTTCTGCTTGCCAATTGGGAAAGAGTCATAAACTTGCATTTCCAGACTCACACACTATGACGAGAAGGGATTTCGCTCGGTCCGAACCAGTCGCTAAACCGATCCAGGCCGTTCGAAACGCCCTATCGTTTGAGAACAAGTCAAAACAGAACGCATACAAAAGAACATTTCAATGTATATTACCACAATGCATCAGAATACAAGAATATACAGAGTATGAATGAATATTACACAGAAATATCAGAGATTTAAATTACATTTAAATACATAGCAGCGGAAAATAATTCAATACACAACTAGAAGAGATATATGGATACAAAGCTTTCCGGATATCATTCCAGCTGTAAACCAGGATCCTGTGAATATAAATCTGCAAAACCAAAACTACTAGCTGCCCATGTCGAAATAAGGGCACCCAGAGTTTAGGTTAAAACAATAAACTCTAGGTCAGTCATGTGACTGGTGTGAGAACTAAAACAATTATTAATCTTTATTTTAAAGTTAGGTAAATCAAGGGACCACGCCGTATAACACGGAACGGGTTTCCTCCCAAGAATACCAGTGCATAAAACAAACAGCGCAATGCTAAATAAAGAAAAATGAAGCTGTTATAAGACCCAGGTCCTATCACACAATGCAACGCAAGCCGGGGGATAGGGTTTACCCTTATAACAGCCAAAGAATGCTTGATACGTTTAAAACAAATCATTTGATACTATAATAAGTGCATAGTGTATAAAACAACTTCAAATCATAAGTATCAATCATAGGCGGCATGAGCGTCCCATGCCACTATGTCGCCATATATAGGTTTACAAATAAAACCGCAATGTCGTATTGGAAGTTGGGTTATCATTTATGGTATGAACCGAGGCTAGGGGCAAGATCCTCACCGATTTTAGACAATCTAGCCCATGTCTAGGAACAGCCGCAACTGCCCCTTGGATCGTCAGGGCCGGTCCACCGATGTGGATTATTATGCCTGAACACTATGTTTCCCCGCCCTTTGGGGCGTAAATGAGCCAACGAATGACTCCATCGGACCCGGATCGTCCGATCAAACCGAGGCGCCTCGCAACAGCAACAACCACATAAGTCAAACTCGTCAGGGCGTGTAAAACCACTGACGCCACTTTTTAGCTAGAAGGAAACGCATGCCCTCCCTGGGGTCCGTCTCCCGTTTTTGGTTCATACCGGGTGTGATACTCGCGAAGTAAAACGTTACACAAAGCTACGCCACAAAGGCCGTGCTTTGATCCTCCCCACAAGACTTTGCTTTTCAACAGAAGCCTCGATCCATTGCCACTTAGGCATGCCACACAGGCAATTCACTCCATGCGTTTGATATCCATCAATATATAACCCTTGAGCTCGTACGTCTCAGAGAAGGGCGTTAAGCAAGAGAATAAATTCTCCGCCGCCAAACAGATATATATTTAATAGAGATCAATCACACGGACTAAAATCCAATGTCAAACACACAGTCCATTTACAAGTCCGTTCTGGGTCTGAACGAAACCGGAGGCACCTAGTACCCCGCATATCCATCAATCTCCAAGTACGTCTGGACGATCACCAACTGGTTCCATCTTCTTGGGTGTACAGCCCAATCAAGATCATCAGTAATTATCCAAACGACGTGAAGACCTCCGGTCTTCGACCATCGTCTTCATCTTCGACTTATCGACGTATCAGTTATTCAGAATGGGATAAACCCGGTCTTTCCGAATAACTCGCGTATATTTTAAATAAGTGTTACACAAACACAACATACGCCTCATTCCAATTCATCAGTCACTAACCGTAAATTAATCAAGAGAATAATTCCCCAAATATTAACCCCGAAGGCCGAAAACAACATCAGATCAATATCCAGAAAACCATTCTGCTTGGCTAACCGATAATTAGTTTCTAAATTTCACATTCATAGGGAAAGGTTCCCATTAATTTTATCCAAGATAAATCATTAAAATTCATTCTTTAATCTACCTTTGAATATCAATTCAAACTAGTCGGGATTAGCGAACCTTACCGAAGTAATCATTTGTTTTAATTTCCCAACCCCAACCTATTAATCCCATGAAGTAAAACTGGTCCTACTTCATATCTAACACCACGGTGTTATCGGTAAATTCAATTACCATTTCACGTTCAAATCTAATTAAAGACTTAACTATCGCCTGGAGCAAAACTGGTGGTACTCCATTTTCGATCATTTCAATCTAATTAAAGATTCATTAAAACTCCACTTAGTTTTAATCGCTAACTGGGTTAAAGAATCAGTGTCATTTAAAACACGGTTCACGATAAACCCAAAATCACATTCCATTATATATCGGGTTAAAGAACAAGTGTTATTTAAAACACTGTTCACGATAAACCCAAAAATCAATACCAACTCAATTCCAATTAGATATTATTTAATTGGTACACTTCATTAAATCTAAATAAAAAGATTTAATCTTTTCTCAACTGGGTTCAAGAACAGTGTTAATGAAGACACCATTCACGACAAACCCAAATCACATTTGATATTAAATACAAGGCTCTGAATAGAAAATATATCGGCTTATATTCAATATCAAATTCTACGATTAACAAATGTCGTATTGGAAATAACGGTATACATATATATCTTTCAAATTTCCATAACAACATATGTATAATCACGAATTCCAACATCGAAATATTCCGAAGACAATTTCGATTCAAATCCACTCCAATGCAATCATTGGAAATTCTGGTTATTTTTAAAACCCTTTTCAAATTCAATTTATTTATTTAGAAATAAATAGAATTATAATTCTAGTTCAAAACTAGTTCATTTCGATAAAAATCTATTTTTATCTTTTCAAATATGGAGTTTTTTCATCCCAATTCTTTCTAAATCATTTCTTATGATTTTACACAAATTATTACTATTTTTAATAATTTTATCAAAGCCCGTACAGTCGATTTCCATCAACGGCCATCGAACTGCACTTACAGCGACCTTTTTCAAATTTGATTTGGACATAATTCCAAATCCAACCGTTAGATTTCGAATTTCTAATATCCGTTAGAAAGCTCTTTTCGATACGAACCCAACGGTTCCGGTTCTAGGAGAATCTGACGGTCGGATCTCCCGTAATGTCCGTTTGAAATAAATGGTCGAAATTCACGAACTGCCGCGGCGCGTTCTATTCAGGCTATTATATTATATATATTTATAATATATATAATATATATTTCGTCGATTACTATTTAAAACGAATTTTATAAATAGTTTTGAATTCGTTTCAAAAACAATTTCAACTTCCATCTCAACTCAAATCAAAATTGAATCTTTCCTTATAAATTCATTTTAAAATTCATTTCTATTCAATTCAAGTTTCAATTCAATTTGAATTCATTTCAATTCGTTTTAAATTCATTTCATTTCGAAATCGTTTTCAATTCATTTCATTTCGAAATCGTTTTCAATTCATTTCATTTCGAAATCATTTTCAATTCATTTCATTTTGAAATCGTTTTCAATTCATTTCATTTCGAAATATTTGATTTCAAATTTACTTTTCAATATTCATTTTAAAATGAATAAAATCGATAGAAATATCGTTCACGTCAAAATGGCGTCAATCCAATCAACACGGCTTCATATATTCCTTTATTCTATTCAATAAATGAATATTTATTTTTGTCAACACACTACTAATCTCAACGAATGAGTACTGTCCACGTGTGACTATTTTTGTTAAATTATTTCGTTCAACACATGACTAATCTCAACGGATGAGTACAGTCAACACATGAACCTTTACTTTATAATATTCTCTAAATTGGAATGAGGCCCAATCAATCACCATATAAAATTAATTATATGGATTTTCATACAACACATGTATATCATAGCATCGAAAAATAATCAACCATCACCCAAAGTGCACTACACTGTATAAGCATCAAATATAGTTATCTAACGCTTATAACAGCCTGTCAATCAATCGATCGACATATTTAATCAATCGGGATGAGTGAACTTCATATTTCATCCCAACACCCGTGTGGGGTTTCAAATAATCAAACACAGATTTTATTTGTGCGGTTGGGCGATGTGTAAAATTTATCGACCCAATCAATGTCCTCCAAATAGGTGTACATAAACAAACCGTCCGGTTTGTAAATGAATATTTATTTATTCACATTCACGTTAAAAATTATATTTTTAACGATCAAACTATTTATTCAACCTATGAATATTCTATTCGGTTCATTTATTAAATAAAATGATCTCTTTATTTTTCTAACATATTTTAGAAAATTTCGGCGGCATAACGGCACGATACTAGAAACGGGACGAGGCCTAGCCTTATCCCCGGTCTATTGAAGGCCCACGCCATTCACACATCAATCAAATCAATTTCATTTCACCAAACAATTCAATTCAAACCAAATACACAACCAAACAATTAAACAAACAAGCCATCCATGTTCTGTGGATGACGGGTGTCGGGTGCTACTAAACACCGTCTGCATCCTAGTATATATATATTAACTAGAAAATGAATTTTGAGTGAGAAGTTCTCACCGAAAGCTATCCAATACTCCACGGCACTTCTAATGCAGGAAATCTTCACTGTTCTCGTCGATATCACTTTCTTTGCCCGTAGCCACTACATATATAAAAATCACATTTTTATTTCGATGTTCAATTTATAAAAATCACATTTTTATTTCGATGTTCAATATATAAAAATCATATTTTTACTTCGATGTTCAATATATAAAAATCATATTTTTACCTTGCTATTCAATATATAAAAATCGAATTTTTACCTTGCTATTCAATATATAAAAATCGAATTTTTACCTTGCTATTCAATATATAAAAATCGAATTTTTACCTTGCTATTCAATATATAAAAATCGAATTTTTACCTTGCTATTCAATATATAAAAATCGAATTTTTACCTTGCTATTCAATATATAAAAATCGAATTTTTACCTTGCTATTCAATATATAAAAATCATATTTTTACCTTGTTATTCAATATATAAAAATCGAATTTTTACTACGATGTCATATAGATAAAAATCCCATTTCAAAAATATAGATTTCGCCTTTATAAAAATAAAGTTTTCGCCTTTCAAATATAAAGTTTATATTTTTCTCGAAGTAAAAATCATATTTTTACTTCACTACTCATATCAAAATATCGTCTTTTCATATTTAAAAATATCGATATTCTGCTACACATATATAGATGCTATTTTTAATATTCCTATCATGTAAAAATTATATTTTTAATACTTTAAAAATATAAAGATCAGATTTTTATTACTTTAAAAATATAAAAATCATATCTTGATTATCTTCCTTATATAAAAATTATATCTTTAACCTTTTTATAAATTAAAAACTGAATTTTAAAAATAAAAATCTCCTTTTCCTTATAAATAAAAATCGAAACTTTCATTAATAAAAATCCGACCTTTCATAAATAAAATCCTTATCTTTTCATTAGTAAAAATTCAATCTTCCTCCTTATTCAAAAAATCAAATCTTTTCTAAAAAAAACACATCTTTACATTTGCTTTTTAAAAATCTTAACTTAACAGTTTTAAAAATAATGTCTTTACAGTTTAGGATTGAAATAAACTAAATAAACTATAAATCAGAATAAAATAAAAATAAAAGGGTCAAGAACTTACAGCGGGGGAGGGGGGGCTGCGTCGACGCAGGATGGAGGGGGGGGGGTCTTCTCGCGATCGACTTCGAGGAGGGGGGTGCGGGTCGCGGCTGCGCGATGGGGGTTTATGGTTGCGGTTGGAGGGGGAAACGAAGGGGAAGAGGAGGGGGCTCGATGAAGGGGGGCGGCGGCACTCAAGGAGGAGCGGCGGCGGCTGCTCCGCCCCGTCCTTTTTTTTTTGATTTTGAAAAATGAATTGAAATTGTCGGGGGGGGGGGGCCTGGGTAGTTAAGGGAAGAAAGGGTTTTTTTATTTAATTTTTATTATTTAATTATTTTATTTTCTAAAAAGTTGACTTTTACATACGACCTCTAAACGAGGCCCACCGCCTGTCGTCCATAGCGTTTTACCCCCATTCCGAACACAATGGGATATGTATCGCAAGCTGATTCGATTGTTTTGATCAGTTTTCATTGAATTTACATTTAAATCACTATATTGAATTTTAAACGTACATTTCAAATTACCGGGGTCGCATACGAACTTTAAAAATTCTAGAAAAATATTTTCTAGCTTCGTATTGACGATACGGTCCTATCAAAACTAGTTTTGTTGAATTCTGAGACCGTTGGAAAAATGGCCAATTTCCAGTCGATTAAAATCAACTGAAACTGGTCAAACGCGTTTCCCTTTGCCACGCTCACATATTGATTCGAAAAATTATGAAATTTGAAACCTAGCAATAATTTAACATCACGGACCCAACAAAAGTGGTTTCGTCGAAATCCGAGGTCATTTGCAAAATTTCCATTTTTAAGGGCCTGAATTCTATAGCGACTATTTAGAATTTTCAACTGGAAATATCTTTTGATTCCCGCTATGAAATTTTGATTTTTCGGATTCGTTGGAAAGATATTATCAATTAGATTCCATTATTTTTGGTTTCACTAAAATCCGGATTGTTTTGCACCCGGTACATTCAATTGAAGTTTGAAATCGAATTATCGAACTACCGCGCCATTTTCAATTCTATTATAATTATATATAAATATTTATATTCTAACGACGACGAATATAAATATATACGTTCGAATTATATTCACAATAAATTTCTCGTTGTTTTTATTTAAAATAATTCATTTTAAATAATCAAAATTCGCTAAAATAAAAATTTTAAACTGGCCCAGATTTTCGGGTTGTTACAATCTCCCCCACTTGAAACTTTTCGTCACCGAAAAGGAACAAAGTCGAAAGTGGTTTGATCAATCAACTCTACGTTCGATCTGGCTTCCATTCTCCAACTTTTCAGTTTCTGAGAATTTTCAAAAATTTCAAAAATTTGGCTAACACCCTAAATTTTCGAAAAATTTCGCCATAACCTCCCCTGCAATGGGAGCATCGGGAAATCTCATATAGCTTCCCCGGTCCTTCAGGTCTCAAAAAGAAAAAGAAAAAGCCAAGCGGCTAGCCAATAGGCTCATAAAATCATCATCACCCAAACAAAACAGTAAATTATGTAGTAAACATGTACCTATTTGTCGGGCAAACAAATTTTATTCTCTGCTCTAGCCTCCTTGCTATGACCTGTTCAATGTAAGCATATGCATATGCAAGCAAATGCGACCAAATTTCAATACAATTAACTATTTGACCAATTTGGTTAAAGCTTCAACATTTAATTATTCAAACAATAATCAAACAACACAACCATCAATCAATTAGTGAATTATCATGTCAAATTCATAACTTTGATATATAGTCAAAAATCAGATTTTTGATGCCAAATCACAACAATAGATCCTATATAGTTTTTGGTTCTCACACCAGTCAATAGGAAATATATAGAAATCCCACCTTCGAAACTCGAACATAAATGTTGATGATGCGATCGCTATCATCAATATCATCTCCGGGCGACTAGAGTGTGATGCTATATCTATCCAATATATTAAAATTTTGAATATACGTTTGCAAGGCGTATATGCAAATTCTTTATATACTGAATTGTCCAAATCAATATAAACTAAATAATCAAATACGAATAATTGATTTTAAATTTTCAAAACAAAATTGGTTTTCATGTTTCAAATATACTCTTCACACTCGTTCTAGGATACTACTGATCCTATCTCTAACGAGTCATTCTCATTGGATATTACTAACCCAATATCTGATGAATTCTTTCATACGGTTCTAATGTGCCTTGTTCTCTAGCTTTGTAAACCAAAGCTCTGATACCAACTGTAACAAGAAGGGATTTCGCTCGGTCCGAACCAGTCGCTAAACCGATCCAGGCCGTTCGAAACGCCCTATCGTTTGAGAACAAGACAAAACAGAACGCATACAAAAGAACATTTCATTGTATATTACCACAATGCATCAGAATACAAGAATATACAGAGTATGAATGAATATTACACAGAAATATCAGAGATTTAAAATACATTTAAATACATAGCAGCGGAAAATAATTCAATACACAACTAGAAGAGATATACGGATACAAAGCTTTCCGGATATCATTCCAGCTGTAAACCAGGATCCTGTGAATATAAATCTGCAAAACCAAAACTACTAGCTGCCCGTGTCGAAATAAGGGCACCCAGAGTTTAGGTTAAAAAAATAAACTCCAGGTCAGTCATGTGACTGGTGTGAGAACTAAAACAGTTATTAATCTTTATTTTAAAGTTAGGTAAATCAAGGGACCACGCCGTATAACACGGAACGGGTTTCCTCCCAAGAATACCAGTGCATAAAACAAACAGCGCAATGCTAAATAAAGAAAAATGAAGCTGTTATAAGACCCAGGTCCTATCACACAATGCAACACAAGCCGGGGGATAGGGTTTTCCCTTATAACAGCCAAAGAATGCTTGATACGTTTAAAACAAATCATTTGATACTATAATAAGTGCATAGTGTATAAAACAACTTCAAATCATAAGTATCAATCATAGGCGGCATGAGCGTCCCATGCCACTATGTCGCCATATATAGGTTTACAAATAAAACCGCAATGTCGTATTGGAAGTTGGGTTATCATTTATGGTATGAACCGAGGCTAGGGGCAAGATCCTCACCGATTTTAGACAATCTAGCCCATGTCTAGGAACAGCCGCAACTGCCCCTTGGATCGTCAGGGCCGGTCCACCGATGTGGATTATTATGCCTGAACACTACGTTTCCCCGCCCTTTGGGGCGTAAATGAGCCAACGAATGACTCCGTCGGAACCGGATCGTCCGATCAAACCGAGGCGCCTCGCAACAGCAACAACCACATAAGTCAAACTCGTCAGGGCGTGTAAAACCACTGACGCCACTTTTTAGCTAGAAGGAAACGCATGCCCTCCCTGAGGTCCGTCTCCCGTTTTTGGTTCATACCGGGTGTGATACTCGCGAAGTAAAACGTTACACAAAGCTACGCCACAAAGGTCGTGCTTTGATCCTCACCACAAGACTTTGCTTTTCAACAGAAGCCTCGATCCATTGCCACTTAGGCATGCCACACAGGCAATTCACTCCATGCGTTTGATATCCATCAATATATAACCCCTGAGCTCGTACGTCTCAGAGAAGGGCGTTAAGCAAGAGAATAAATTCTCCGCCGCCAAACAGATATATATTTAATAGAGATCAATCACACGGACTAAAATCCAATGTTAGACACACAGTCCATTGACAAGTCTGTTCTAGGTCTGAACGAAACCGGAGGCACCTAGTACCCCGCTTATCCATCGATCTCCAAGTACGTCTGGACGATCACCAACTGTTTCCATCTTCTTGGGTGTACAGCCCAATCAAGATCATCAGTAATTATCCAAACGACGTGAAGACCTCCGGTCTTCGACCATCGTCTTCATCTTCGACTTATCGTCGTATCAGTTATTCAGAATGGGATAAACCCGGTCTTTCCGAATAACTCGCGTATATTTTAAATAAGGGTTACACAAACACAACATACGCCTCATTCCAATTCATCAGTCACTAACCGTAAATTAATCAAGAGAATAATTCCCCAAATATTAACCCTGAAGGCCGAAACCAACATCGGATCAATATCCAGAAAACCATTCTGCTTGGCTAACCGATAGTTAGTTTCTAAATTTCACATTCATAGGGAAAGGTTCCCATTAATTTTATCCAAGATAAATCATTAAAATTCATTCTTTAATCTACCTTTGAATATCAATTCAAACTAGTCGGGATTAGCGAACCTTACCGAAGTAATCATTTGTTTTAATTTCCCAACCCCAACCTATTAATCCTATGAAGTAAAACTGGTCCTACTTCATATCTAACACCACGGTGTTATCGGTAAATTCAATTACCATTTCACGTTCAAATCTAATTAAAGACTTAACTATCGCCTGGAGCAAAACTGGTGGTACTCCATTTTCGATCATTTCAATCTAATTAAAGATTCATTAAAACTCCACTTAGTTTTGATCGCTAACTGGGTTAAAGAATCAGTTTCATTTAAAACACGGTTCACGATAAACCCAAAATCACATTCCATTAATTATCGGGTTAAAGAACAAGTGTTATTTAAAACACTATTCACGATAAACCCAAAAATCAGTACCAACTCAATTCCAATTAGATATTATTTAATTGGTACACTTCATTAAATCTAAATAAAAAGATTTAATCTTTTCTCAACTGGGTTCAAGAACAGTGTTAATGAAGACACCATTCACGACAAACCCAAATCACATTTGATATTAAATACAAGGCTCTGAATAGAAAATATATCGGCTTATATTCAATATCAAATTCTACGATTAACAAATGTCGTATTGGAAATAACGGTATACATATATATCTTTCAAATTTCCATAACAACATATGTATAATCACGAATTCCAACATCGAAATATTCCGAAGACAATTTCGATTCAAATCCACTCCAATGCAATCATTGGAAATTCTGGTTATTTTTAAAACCCTTTTCAAATTCAATTTATTTATTTAGAAATAAATAGAATTATAATTCTAGTTCAAAACTAGTTCATTTCGATAAAAATCTATTTTTATCTTTTCAAATATGGAGTTTTTTCATCCCAATTCTTTCTAAATCATTTCTTATGATTTTACACAAATTATTACTATTTTTAATAATTTTATCAAAGCCCGTACAGTCGATTTCCATCAACGGCCATCGAACTGCACTTACAGCGACCTTTTTCAAATTTGATTTGGACATAATTCCAAATCCAACCGTTAGATTTCGAATTTCTAATATCCGTTAGAAAGCTCTTTTCGATACGAACCCAACGGTTCCGGTTCTAGGAGAATCCGACGGTCGGATCTCCCGTAATGTCCGTTTGAAATAAATGGTCGAAATTCACGAACTGCCGCGGCGCGTTCTATTCAGGCTATTATATTATATATATATAATATATATAATATATATTTCGTCGATTACTATTTAAAACGAATTTTATAAATAGTTTTGAATTCGTTTCAAAAACAATTTCAACTTCCATCTCAACTCAAATCAAAATTGAATCTTTCCTTATAAATTCATTTTAAAATTCATTTCTATTCAATTCAAGTTTCAATTCAATTTGAATTCATTTCAATTCGTTTTAAATTCATTTCATTTCGAAATCGTTTTCAATTCATTTCATTTCGAAATCGTTTTCAATTCATTTCATTTCGAAATCATTTTCAATTCATTTCATTTTGAAATTGTTTTCAATTCATTTCATTTCGAAATATTTGATTTCAAATTTACTTTTCAATATTCATTTTAAAATGAATAAAATCGATAGAAATATCGTTCACGTCAAAATGGCGTCAATCCAATCAACACGGCTTCATATATTCCTTTATTCTATTCAATAAATGAATATTTATTTTTGTCAACACACTACTAATCTCAACAAATGAGTACTGTCCACGTGTGACTATTTTTGTTAAATTATTTCGTTCAACACATGACTAATCTCAACGGATGAGTATAGTCAACACATGAACCTTTACTTTATAATATTCTCTAAATTGGAAAGAGGCCCAATCAATCACCATATAAAATTAATTATATGGATTTTCATACAACACATGTATATCATAGCATCGAAAAATAATCAACCATCACCCAAAGTGCACTACACTGTATAAGCATCAAATATAGTTATCTAACGCTTATAACAGCCTGTCAATCAATCGATCGACATATTTAATCAATCGGGATGAGTGAACTTCATATTTCATCCCAACACCCGTGTGGGGTTTCAAACAATCAAACACAGATTTTATTTGTGCAGTTGGGCGATGTGTAAAATTTATCGACCCAATCAATGTCCTCCAAATAGGTGTACATAAACAAACCGTCCGGTTTGTAAATGAATATTTATTTATTCACATTCACGTTAAAAATTATATTTTTAACGATCAAACTATTTATTCAACCTATGAATATTTTATTCAGTTCATTTATTAAATAAAATGATCTCTTTATTTTTCTAACATATTTTAGAAAATTTCGGCGGCATAACGGCACGATACTAGAAACGGGACGAGGCCTAGCCTTATCCCCGGTCTAGTAAAGGCCCACGCCATTCACACATCAATCAAATCAATTTCATTTCACCAAACAATTCAATTCAAACCAAATACACAACCAAACAATTAAACAAACAAGCCATCCATGGTCTGTGGATGACGGGTGTCGGGTGCTACTAAACACCGTCTGCATCCTAGTATATATATATTAACTAGAAAAAGAATTTTGAGTGAGAAGTTCTCACCGAAAGCTATCCAATACTCCACGGCACTTCTAATGCAGGAAATCTTCACTGTTCTCGTCGATATCACTTTCTTTGCCCATAGCCACTACATATATAAAAATCACATTTTTATTTCGATGTTCAATTTATAAAAATCACATTTTTATTTCGATGTTCAATTTATAAAAATCACATTTTTATTTCGATGTTCAATATATAAAAATCATATTTTTACTTCGATGTTCAATATATAAAAATCATATTTTTACCTTGCTATTCAATATATAAAAATCGAATTTTTACCTTGCTATTCAATATATAAAAATCGAATTTTTACCTTGCTATTCAATATATAAAAATCGAATTTTTACCTTGCTATTCAATATATAAAAATCGAATTTTTACCTTGCTATTCAATATATAAAAATCGAATTTTTACCTTGCTATTCAATATATAAAAATCGAATTTTTACCTTGCTATTCAATATATAAAAATCATATTTTTACCATGCTATTCAATATATAAAAATCGAATTTTTACTACGATGTCATATAGATAAAAATCCCATTTCAAAAATATAGATTTCTCCTTTATAAAAATAAAGTTTTCGCCTTTCAAATATAAAGTTTATATTTTTCTCGAAGTAAAAATCATATTTTTACTTCACTACTCATATCAAAATATCGTCTTTTCATATTTAAAAATATCGATATTCTGCTACACATATATAGATGCTATTTTTAATATTCCTATCATGTAAAAATTATATTTTTAATACTTTAAAAATATAAAGATCAGATTTTTATTACTTTAAAAATATAAAAATCATATCTTGATTATCTTCCTTATATAAAAATTATATCTTTAACCTTTTTATAAATTAAAAACTGAATTTTAAAAATAAAAATCTCCTTTTCCTTATAAATAAAAATCGAAACTTTCATTAATAAAAATCCGACCTTTCATAAATAAAATCCTTATCTTTTCATTAGTAAAAATTCAATCTTCCTCCTTATTCAAAAAATCAAATCTTTTCTAAAAAAAACACATCTTTACATTTGCTTTTTAAAAATCTTAACTTTACAGTTTTAAAAATAATGTCTTTACAGTTTAGGATTGAAATAAACTAAATAAACTATAAATCAGAATAAAATAAAAATAAAAGGGTCAAGAACTTACAACGGGGGGGAGGGGGGGCGCTGCGTCGACGCAGGATGGAGGGGGGGGGGGGGTCTTCTTGCGATCGACTTCGAGGGGGGGTGCGGTGCGGGTCGCGGCTGCGTGATGGGGGTTTAGGGTTGCGGTTGGAGGGGGAAACGAAGGGGAAGAGGAGGGGGCTCGATGAAGGGGGGCGGCGGCACTCAAGGAGGAGGAGCGGCGGCTGCTCCGCCCCGTCCTTCTTCTTCTTCTTCTTCTTTTTTATTTTGAAAAATGAATTGAAATTGTCGGGGGGGGGGCCTGGGTAGTTAAGGGAAGAAAGGGTTTTTTTATTTAATTTTTATTATTTAATTATTTTATTTTCTAAAAAGTTGACTTTTACATACGACCTCTAAACGAGGCCCACCGCCTGTCGTCCATAGCGTTTTACCCCCATTCCGAACACAATGGGATATGTATCACAAGATGATTCGATTGTTTTGATCAGTTTTCGTTGAATTTACATTTAAATCACTATATTGAATTTTAAACGTACATTTCAAATTACCGGGGTCGCATACGAACTTTAAAAATTTTAGAAAAATATTTTCTAGCTTCGTATTGACGATATGGTCCTATCAAAACTAGTTTCGTTGAATTCTGAGACCGTTGGAAAAATGGCCAATTTCCAGTCGATTAAAATCAACTGAAACTGGTCAAACGCGTTTCCCTTTGCCACGCTCACATATTGATTCGAAAAATTATGAAATTTGAAACCTAGCAATAATTTAACATCACAGACCCAACAAAAGTGGTTTCGTCGAAATCCGTGGTCGTTTGCAAAATTTCCATTTTTAAGGGCCTGAATTCTATAGCGACTATTTAGAATTTTCAACTGGAAATATCTTTTGATTCCCGCTATGAAATTTTGATTTTTCGGATTCGTTGGAAAGATATTATCAATTAGATTCCATTATTTTTGGTTTCACTAAAATCCGGATTGTTTTGCACCCGGTACATTCAATTGAAGTTTGAAATCGAATTATCGAACTACCGCGTCATTTTCAATTCTATTATAATTATATATAAATATTTATATTCTAACGACGACGAATATAAATATATACATTCGAATTATATTCACAATAAATTTCTCGTCATTTTTATTTAAAATAATTCATTTTAAATAATCAAAATTCGCTAAAATTGCCAAAATAAAAATTTTAAACTGGCCCAGATTTTCGGGTTGTTACACACACTGTTTATTCTAGACCACTTGAACTAATTGCTACAGATTTATGGGGTCCTGCACATATTATCTCTTACTATGATCACAAGTACTACATATCATTTATTGATGCATACTCTAGATTTGTATGGAATTATATGCTTAAGTCAAAATCTGAAACTAGTAATGTTGTGATATAATTTATTAACAAAGTTGAAAACATTACTAGAAATAAAATTCATACATTTCAGACAGATGGTGGAAGAGAATTTTTTCCCTTAAAATCATTTTTTTATAAAAAAGGTATTAATCACAGAACTACATGTCCCTACACTTCAGAACAGAATGGGTTAATTGAAAGAAAACATAAGCATATTGTTGAAACTGGTTTGGCCTCATTAGCTCAAGCATCTATGCCTTTTAAGTATTGGCAGATGCATTTTATACTGCAGTACATTTGATTAACTTAATGCCAACTAAGGTATTAAAATTCAAATATCCACAAGAAATTTTAATTAAGATCAAACCAGATTACAAGCACTTAAAAGTGTTTGGATGTCAATGTTTTCCTTATATAAGACCTTATAATAATCATAAATTAGATTATAGGTCTACACCTTGTACCTTTCTGGGATATTGCAATAAACAAAAAGGGTATAAGTGTCTAGATAAAAAAGGAAAAATCTATATTTCTAGGCATGTAAGATTTAATGAACATATATATCCTTTTAGCAAAGCTAGTGAAAATATTCCAGACAAAGGTATAATAAGTACTAGACAGGTTATGGCTGACATACCTGATGAGACTGAACTGTTAGTGCCAGTTCATGTTGATAAACATGACACAAATGTAAACTCTCAACACACTGTGCCATCAAGTAGACCAGGTCAAGAACAAAGCAGCAATGAAAGTTCTCAACACACCATGTCATCAAATAGGCCAGGTCAAGAGCAGTCATCCTCCAGCCATCAAATTGAAGACAATGCTCAGCAAGAAAGACAAAGTATTAGTAATTCTCATAATGATTTACAGCAAACAATAATGAGACAAATGATAATCAAGCTGCTGCAGTCAATGAAGCTACAAATCAGCATCCAATGCTTACTAGAGCTAAATGTGGAATTTTCAAACCCAAGATTTTTAATGCTACAACTATTTCTGAAGAGCCATCATCATATTATGAAGCAACTCAAAATGAAAATTGGAAGTCAGCTATGAATGATGAGTACAATGCTCTGATTGAGAAAGGAACTTGGAAACTGGTTGAAAAGCCAAAACATAAAAACATTATTGGTTGTAAATGGGTTTTGAAATTAAAAAGAAATGCCGATGGTTCAATTTCTAAGTACAAAGCAAGACTGGTTGCTAAAGGGTATTCACAACAGTATGGTTTTGATTTTTCAGAGACTTTCTCACCTGTTGTGAAACCCACATCAATCAGAATAATTTTGACAATTAATTTGTATAAAAATTGGAGCATCAAGCAACTAGATGTTAATAATGCATTTCCTAATGGTGATTTGCAGGAAGAAGTTTACATGGAGCAGCCTCAAGGCTTTATACAACAGCTAACAAAAAATTTGGTGTGCAAACTCAACAAGGTAATCTATGGGTTGAAGCAAGCTCCTAGGGTTTGGTTTGAAAAACTAAAGACAATTCTTGTCAATCATGGATACAGATCATCCAAATTTGATAACTCAATTTTTATTAAGATTACTGATTCTGATACAACATATATATATTGATTTATGCTGATGATTTTATTATTATATGAAGCAATATTGGTGAAATTAAAGCTATTACAAATATGTAGAATTCAGAATTTTCAATCAAAGATTTGGGTGATCCAAACTATTTCTTGGGTATAGAAGTAAGAAGAACATCAAATTCTGAAATTCATCTTAGTCAAAGAAAATATATTTCAGAAATTCTTCACAGAGCTCAAATGCACAAAGCAAACTCATTTCCAACTCCTATGATCACTAACATTCAGCTATCAAAGTATAAGGGAGAATCTTTTCAAGATGGAAAATTTTTCAGAAGCATTGTTGGTGCACTTCAATATGCTACTATAACCAGACTAGACATAGCTTTTAGTGTCAATAAAGTTAGCCAATATATGCAAAATCCTTTGGATAATCACTGGAAGGCAGTTAAGAGAATATTAAGATATCTCAAAGGAACCATGGATCATGGTTTAATTCTTAAGTCAAGCAAAACATTAAACATCAATGCTTATGCAGATGCTGATTGGGGAACAGATTGTGATGACAGAAAATCTACTTCAGGTTACTGTATTTTTTTGGGAAAAAATCTTGTGTTGTGGTGTGCTAAAAAACAAAGTACTGTGTCCAGATTAAGTACTAAAGCAAAATTCAGAAGTGTGGCTAGTTGTACAGTTGAAGTTATGTGGATAGAATCCTTGTTAAGTGAACTATAGATCACATCATCTAAGAAATCTACTATTTCGTGCGATAATATTAGTGATATATCCCTATCTTCAAACCCAGTGTTACATTCAAAAACCAAGCATATTGAATCAGACTTATACTTCATCAGAGAGCAAGTTATAAAGGAAAAGTTGAATATAGGGTATATACCTTCCTCAGATCAAAAAGCTGACATCCTTACGAAACCCTTGTCAAGACCAAATTTTGTCAAGCTCAAGGAGGAATTAAATATAGATGTCGCTAATGAAGTTGAAAGATCGAGGAGAATCATTTATATTCCAGAATAATGAACTTTCTCAAATTGTCGAGGCGTGATGTCTGATTGTTGTCAGATCTACTCTCCTCAGCTAGGACATCATAAGAACACAGTCGCTCCTCGTCCAATTTAACCTCTCTCAGCAAATCGGGCTCTCTCAAGTGATTAACTCAAGTATAGCTCGATTTACCTGTTGTGGAGGCCTGTGGAGGAAGATCTTTCATCAGTCAGTTCTCTGAAGCCGAAGGAGACGTCAATCTTTCATCAATCAGTGTTTTGAAGCCGAAGGAGTCGCCATTTTTTCTATTCTCGAAAGCAAACCCTAACCCTAAGTTAGGTTTGAAGGGGGAAATGAAATATGTCGACTCCGTATTATAACATAGTTTATATTTCTCGTTTCTGGGCTTATTTATTTTCTTCTTAGCCCAAATCCCATTATAACGTTACCCCTAAAACATTTATATAAAGGGGCTAACGATGCTTTTAGTTACACATTATTCAGTTGATAATATTACAAGTTTTCATCATTCAATAAAATAATTCTTTGTTATTTCTGAGAATTCCAACTAGAACCCCACGCATGGGTCTTCATCCTAACTGCCCTTGCCACGTTCTTCTCCTCCTGACCGCATGTAACAACTCCATTTCTTTCCCTGTAGCCAACTTTTGAAACAACCACCCCTCCTTTTATATGAGAACAAATCCTATGTGCCCAAGATCGTCTATTCCCCTAACCCAACCAATCAGGATCCTGATTTCTATCTTTTTGCAATTAAGTCAAAGAAAAAAAGATGGCTTAATTGCAAAAAGGTGGAAATCAGAGGGTCTTGATTAGTTGGGTAATGGGGATAGAGGATTTTAGGTACAGGTGATAATTTCTGCTTCTGATTAAATGGAACATTGGAGGAAACCAAAATGATATATATAACAACTTATTACCAATATTAATTTAAAATATTGAATTAAATGCGATTATATTTTATTTGTACATAAAACCAAAAGAAAATATTAACTAACATAGTTTGTCCAAGAATCAAAAGTGCAAAGCTAATAAGAATTGTACAAACTTTAAATATGTCAATTAAAGAAACTAATTCAATATCCAACGAATACTGTACATTTATTTTGAACTCCAGTGGTTCCATATATTATAATACCTTTTGAAGTCATATGCTGGAAAGATAACGGTTTTCAAACTCCTTTTTACATGAAAGATAAGCTTCAGAGTCTGAGAAGGGAAAAACACAGACTCCAGTAACACCATCAAATTCTCTCTTTTGCTACTTGTTGCTTATAGTATGTCATTAATGCAGGATATATATATATCATCTCAAGCTTCTGCTAATTTAAGAAAGGCCATCAGTAATGCTTGGCTTCACTAATACTATACTCGCTGTTAAGAAAACACTAAAGTTTTCCATTATAGAGATCATGGTCTTAAAAATCAAAGTACAACATGTCCTCTCTTCATTATTGTTATGTGATTTCGCCAGCCTGAGCTTGTATTCAATTGAATATTTAGGCCAAATTAGTAAGTTACTCTTACTTAAATCTCCCATTTAAATTTCATTCGGAACGAGCTTACGCTGATTGCCACTCAATAAAACATATATATAAAAATTACAGTAACTATGATTTACTGCTGATTTACAAACTCATGTTATTATATAATGGATAATGAAGTTGTGCTACAAAAGAAAGTGGATAGATTTCATTTTTTTCTTCCTCTTTCCCTTATTTTGTTTATTCAATACCTTATATTTTACAGTGCATGTCATATTCATATCCTATCATGCTTTCTAACTGGAAGATGACCTTTATTTATGTGAGCGGTTTCAGCTTCAGTTTTTAGGCCCCTAAATATCGTTGAACTTTTAAACCAATGTGTATAATAAGCTATATATTTATTAAAAACCAATGATAAAGGAGACCATCATTACAAATAGATAATCAATGGTGTAGGGATACCAAATTATCTTTGTTTGCTTTCTCTCCTTAAATATGTCTCTATAACATTTACGGTGAAGGAATATTTAGTAATAAATACAATAAATTGGATTTAGATCAGTCTACCTCTTTTAAGGTGCAAAAAAGCTTAGATTAAGAGTCGTCGTATATTTTGTAATAATTTAAAAAGCTCTATAACAAAAACTCAAAATCAAATCAAGAAGAGTGTAAATGGTAAGATGTAACGAACCAGGATTTTCGACGTTTTAAAATATATATACAGTTAGTTTAGATTTTGTATTAAAATTAATGTTTTCCTAGAAACTTATTTAGAATTTATAATCTAGTCTTTTTAATTTTGTTTTGAATAAATGTTTGTATGTATAAATTTATATTTCAATATTTGAGTCTTGATGGTTTAGTCAAAATTTAAAGTTATTAATATTTTATACTAATTGATAAATAGTTGTTTGAATATTTGTAAATAGTCTAATTTTTAATATTTAACTTGAGAATTTATAACCTAAATTATTTTAAATTTGAAAACTTGATGTAAATTAACTTAAGATCGTATGTTTTTGAAAATGTACAAGATAACCTTGTGTATTTGTATATACACTCTTGTGAAAAATATTTGTTTAATAAATCTTGCCACTTGTAAAAGTTATGCTGAAATAATTTACACTAAAAATTTTGTTGAAATTGAAGACACTTGTCATGGTTTGTAACACCCAAAACTTAATACACTATAACCATACTTAAAGATAATAAATTTGGAATAACTTATATATTCACAATTAAGTGAAACCGGCATTACCGTTGCGTTCGTCTTGGAATTTTGGTTCAAATGGTCACCAAGTTCGCGTAAAACGGACAAAGTACGAAGAGGTTATAAGCTCTAGAAGTTTGGATATGCACAAGAAGCTTATGCATAAATATAAATTGAAATAAAATCCATAAAAGTCAAAACAAGGCGAGCGGGAACAAGCAGGAGTCAGGCCCGTTATGGGGCGACCCACGCTCGGCTTGGGTCGACACATGAGTTGACCCATGGTGCGCTGGGTCGACCCAGGCGGTAGGTGGGTCGACACACCCCTGTTCTGGCCGAATTCTGCCTAATGTACCTAGACTATTTTGTGACTCTATTCGTGCTGACTCAACATGACTTGTATGGTTTGGATTTAAAACCTAGGATCTAATGGTTGATGTTAACTCTGTAACTCAATAAATATCTGGCTTCCCCTTTCCCAATTCACACACAAATTCTTTATATCTTCTTATGCCTCTATTAAATTATTATGAAAAATATAAATATATACAATGGGGGAGTGCTGCTAAAGATTGGAACAAACAGAAACAACATCAAGACTTGCATACATACAACTTGGATTGGACTTAGAATTCCTACGGCATAGTGTTATATAATTATCTTCATCAAGACTCACTATGTGTTTCCATTATTTACAAATCTGGTTTATTAGGCCATAAACATGACAGATAAATAAAACTGATTAGGATCTACAGTGTTAGTAAAATAAATGTTATATCGGTTTTCACTATTAATCACCTATGCCGTTATGATCAGTTATGCACATGCCTGTGATGTTGAATAATTAAACAAGTTACACTTATGCCTGTGATGTTGGAAAATTAATAAGTTATATGCATTTATCTTTCTTTTCTCATTTTCTATGTTTTATGTTTATTTTCAGTCTTTCCTATATGCCTATGTGATTTGATTCTATTCTTCTTCCTTTGTTTTCCCTTTTTATTTTACCCCAGACCTAGGCCTTGGGAACCCAAGACTATACCCGATTAGAGTATGTGTATGTTTGGGAGAAATAATGAATGATACAAAAGAAGAAATTAGGCATGTTATTTACTTGGACTGACTGACTATAATTTGGGAAAGAGGATAAATGTACACATATTTAGACTTGCTGTAAACTGATAAAAAGGGGTAATGTGATTATACTTGCTGTAAACGGACATTATGCTAAAACCTGTAACTTGGGAATATAGTTGATGAATAATATGCATATGAATTTGACATGTTAAATTTGACTTCAAACAGACATTAAGTAAATGAAATGTTAAGAATAGGGTAAGTACCAGATGTAGACTAATAAACTAAAATGTTGTGGGAATTATATACATCAGGGCAGGGGTTTTGGGGTAGAGTTGTACACACATAATGACATGTAATATTACAATCATGCTTATTAGTAAACCTAAACTTCTTAGGTTAAGCATAAGTATTAATAAGCTAAGAGGTCCCTCGTCTGTTGTTTTATCGGGTTTTGGGGACTCTTAATTCCTTGTTATTTGGTGACACAAGCTTAGGGGGTTTGGCTTGTGTCAATCTACTATATGGAACCCATATCAGTCAGTATCCCTGTACTTATCTTGTTAGGGGTGGTCTCGCACTAGGTAGGGGACAAGGCACACTTCACTGAACTGGATAGTAAGAGGTTCACATGGTGTGGGTACGAGCGCGTTCCGGCGGGGTCATGAGCGCGCATGGGTCCAACTAGGGAAGATATGACGCTGTAACACAAGTAAATAGGTCTTTGTTATATAGTTTATGGGTTAGGGAGTGATGCATCCTACTATCGGGGCTGACACAGGGTATTTATGTAGTAGTGAGACGGTCGAATGGGTAGTAATTACGGTACACCTAATCATGTTGTTATGTAATTAGGTTAACACCAAATCCCGTTATGTAATTATGGTACGCCTAATCTTGTTGTTTAATCCTGCTGTTTATTTCTGTTGTTAATCCTGCTAATATGTAATTAGGCAAAGAACCTAATCTTGTTGAACTTGTTATACTAGTATTAGCGCAGACATTACCTATTTAGGATATAAATGTGAAGCATTACTCGATCATAGTGTATTCCTGTTATTCCTGTCCATCATGTTGTTCTGTTTAGTTATGACACTGTACCTTTATCATCCAGTCTTATTTACCAGTCTTGGCATTTCTATTTTATGCATATTTGTAAATCATTAGAACTCACTAGACTTTATGTTTGACCGTTTTTCTTCCGCCTCTTTCTTCCTGCCCCTTCCCCCTCCCCCAAAGGTGAGTGGAAACACTCAGTTGACTTGGATTTCTCTTACAACTTGGACTTGGATTTCTTGAGATGTATCGTTTTGACTTGCTCTCTACTCTATTATGGCTTATGACAAGGGATATGATATTATGTACTCTGATGCTTTGGTTTATGAGATGTTTTCCTTATGAGACAGAATTAATGTAACTGGTTTTGGTTGTGATTGGCTTTTTGAGATAATGATATAATTTGAATAATGAAGTTTAAAATTTTCTGCTACTATTTTATATCTGTCTTGTAAATTTTTTGTAATGTTTACCCATTGCGCTTCACAAAACTTAATGCATTCCTTTTCGAGTGACATTAACGGACGTGGGGTGTCACATTTGGTATCAGAGATGAAGGTTACAAGAACAGAAAAAGAGTTTTTAAAACCGTTTTCAAAAAGCAAAGTATTTTCAAGTAAAAACTGTTTTTTTTAAACATATCCCCTCAAGCCATAGTAATTATTCTCTCGATCTCTTGTTGAATCATTTTTCTTTTCTTTTTAGCATGTCTTGGGCACCCAATCTTCCCAAGGGCATTCCGTTACCGACATAGTTCCGTATATATCTTGAGGCTACGGCACCTGTCGGAGGTCAATGGGATGCTCCTCCTCCAGCTGCAGCCCTTGTTCCTCCACCTCCACGAGTAGATAACTTCTCTAAGTTATGCAAAGACTTCTGCGCTATAGTAGGAAAACCATTCCATGGTACCGAGATCTTTGTTGAAGCAGAACTGGCTACAAGAGACAAAAATTTGTTTGGTCTCTTTGAGATCAATGTCCAAAGGAAGATACAATTGGCTGCATGACAACTTAAGGATGAGGCCTCCTACTGGTAGGAAGTAACACAAGCTGGACAACCAGCAGTGACTTGGGATGACTTCAGGAAGAGATTCGAGATGAAATTCTTATCTCAGGTGGAAGAGGGATTGCAAATGAAGAGATTCTTGGCTCTAAAGAAAGTTGATAGAATTGTTAAAGACTATGTAAACAAGTTTAATCAACTGGCAAGGTTCGGGCCAGACTTAGTGAATATGCCCCACAAGAAGACACTTAGATTTGTGAGAGGGTTGAATCAACCTCTCCAAGGACTTGCTTTATCTCATATACTGATGGGGGCAACGTTTGAAAGGATGGTTGATATGGCTCTTATGCATGAAGATGATAAGGGAGAGAAGAAAGAAACTAAGACTAAGGAGACTCAAGCTAAGGGCGAAAAACAGAAATGGTGGCCCAAGAAAGGAAAGTAACAAAAGAAAAGTGGTAAGCCTAACAAGTCTCAGATCAAAAAGGATATCAAGTGTCATGGTTGCGGATCTATAGGTCATTTTGTGAAAGACTGCAGAAAGACAAAGGGAGTTTGCTTTAATTGCGGACAGATGGGGACACTTCACTAATAAATGTCGTAGCAAGCAAGGACAAGGGTCATGAACTTCTGGACATGTGCATGCTTTGGAAGCAAGTGGACCCGATCCAGGTAGGAAAGTCACGGTTGAAAGTTTGATTTCCCTTTTTGACTATCCTGTTTGAACCCTGTTTACACAACAAAAAATAACCAATTTAAAGATGACAAAGTTCGGTTTTTATTGAACTAATTCAGTCTTTAAATAACATCTAGAGACCGATCAGAAAATGAAACCTACTGTCTTTAAACTTCAAGTCTTAAAATTACGTTAAGACTAATGTGTTAGTTTCAAAATGTAGAAACTGATATTTCAGTCTCAAATATCTTTTGGACTAAATTCTAAAGACTGAAACACGGTTTATAACCAGTCTTAAATTCCAAAAAAGAAAAGATCGCATTTAATTTTATCTAGCATTGAATTTCATCTAATATGGTTAAAACATAAGAAATGCATGTGCCACACAATTCATATGTCTACTGTTAACCTCGTTCAATTCTACATTTTCAAACTAATCAAACGGAATGTAGCACCAAAGTGACATTAAGTAACAATGTAACATCCAAGTAATAGTATAAACAACTTATTGATACAACATTTCATTACAAAATAAATGAAAAAACAGAACACTAGAACTTCGTATCACTTCAACGCAGCAACTTTAGATAGCTTTAAGTAGCCTTTTTCATCAAATGAGCCTGCAACAGCACAAATTTTAGTGTATCAATAATCAAGCATAGCACCCCATTCTTCAGAAAATTGTACAGATGAATAATGTTAATTTTTACTATTAAAACTATTCTTTTCTTTTTTTCCCAGACCAGGATAAGCCTTCAGAGAGTCTCCAATTCTTTTCTTAGCAATCTATGTTCACAGTCAATCCTCATTTTATATATCTTAGAGGATATCCATTTCTGAAAAGCTTAAAGGGATATCAGATTCAAAATTCCAATCACTAGTGACTAGTTTTCATTTTATATAATCGGGTTTAATTTAGAGTAGCTAAGAATCATTTTGAAAATTAAACAAAAGCATAGAAAGGAAATTATTTTAACCATACTTACCTCGGTAGAAAAAACATCGGAAATAACTAAAAGGAAATAAGGATTGAGAAAAAGAGTGTCTGCAAGCTTCAGAATCGCATAAGAAATAATTTTCAGTGTGTGGGATTTCACATTGAGAGGAAGAAAATAAAGAAGTATCGGCCTACTTTAGTGCATTTAGTGGAGGAAAAGGTTTATTTGGAGATGAGAGTTTTTCTTTTCATGTGGCATAAGATCCAGAAATTGTTATGGTGTAGATCAGTAAGCTGAGCCGCAAGATTAAATAAGAAGGACAAATACAAACCATCAGATGTCTAATTAAGAAATGAAGTTTAGAATTCTCATACTCCAAGCGGTTTCGGATTACAAAGACCAAATAGTAACTTCCATTTAGTTTCTGTTGTTTAAAAGTATGGAATGACTATTTTGGTCTTTCCTTCCATTTCAAACTAAAGACAGATATACATCGGTTTTAATACTGCAGTCTCTATAGTAGTTTATTTTTGTTATGTTGATTCTAGCACTTCACAGTCATTTATATCCATTTCTTTAGTAGATAGTCTACAACTTAATACTAGTATAGTCTCTGAACCTATAGTGGTCTCAAACCCCTTACGAGGATTGGCTCATTTATCCATGATGTGTAGGTGTTTGAGAATTTCTATTTTGGGTATCGAGTTTGGATGCGACGCTTAGGTGTTGGGTTTTATGGGCTATGGTTTAATTCTAAGCATGGATTGGCTAGCCATGTATGGTGCCATCCTTTATTTAGAAAAGAGAGCAGTTAGATTTCTTACTTTGCATGGTAGGACTCTCGAGATTTTTTGCGACCCACGGGGGTCGGTGATGCTCATTTTTTTAGAATCACTTGATACTTCTATTAACGACTTGTGATCTGTGCCCATAGTTAGAGACTACCCGGATGTGTTTGAGGAGGTTAAAGGACTACCCCCTAAAGCATGAGATAAACTTTCGAATTTACTTGGTAGAGAACGCGAAGCCCACTACTCTACCAGTGCACCACATGGCCTAGGGAAAGGAGGGAGCTCAACAAGCAAGTACGGGAGCTATTGGAGAAAGGTTTTATTAGGCTAAGCATTTCAAAATGGGGATCACCAGTCGTCTTCGCAACTAAATCAGATGGCTCGCTTCGTCTATGTGTGGATTGTAGGGAGCTGAATAAGCTCACTAAGAAGAATAGACACTCGCTACCAAGAATTGATGACCTGTTTGATCAGCTAATGGGCGCATCAGTTTTCTCGCAAATGGATTTGGCCATAGGGTTTCATCATTTGAGAGTGGAAGAGGACATCATAGATAAGATTGCATACAGAACTCGAGATGGCTTCTTCGAATGGTTGGTTATGCCTTATGGGCTAACCAATGCACCCACCTATTTTGTGGACTTGATGAGAAGGGTGTTTAGGGAGTTTCTGAACAAGTTTGTAGTGGTCTTTGTGGATGACATTTTGATCTTCTCAAAGAACGAGGAAGAGCATGCCCAACATTTAGGAGAGGTTCTATGTACCCTTAGGTCACATCAACTCAAGGCGAAGCTTTTTAAGTGTCACTTTTGGAGAAAGGAAGTAAGGTTCCTAGGGCATGTGATCTCCAAGGATGGGATACCAGTGGATCCCGCGAAAGTCATTGCAGTTCAAGATTGGAGGGCTCCAAAGAATGCAATGGAAGTGAGAAGTTTTCTAGGGTTGGCGGGCTACTATAGAAAGTTATCAAAGACTTTGCAAGGGTATCAGCCCTGCTTAACCTATTGATGAAAAATAACGCGGCTTTTTCGTGGGGCGGTGATTATGAGTATGCCTTTCATATGTTGAAGTGGGCTCTAAAACAACCCCAGTTCTAACTCTCCCATACGGAAGCTAGATGATTACGATTTACACTAATGCATGTAGCACATGTCTTGCTGTCGTTCTGATCCAAAAGGGAAGTGTAGTGTGCCATGGAAGCAAACAGTTGAGGGTTCATGAAAAGAACTACCCAACCCATGATCTAGAGATGGATGCTATAGTATTCGCATTGAAGTCTTGGCGACACTATCTACTTGGAGAAAAAATTGAGTTACATACGGATCATAAGTCGCTCAAGCACTTGTTCCCACGAAAGGACCTCAACCTTAGGCAGCAACGGTAGATAGAGTTCCTAGTGTCCAACGACTTTGAGATAGCTTATACCTCTGGCAAGGGTAATGTAGTGGCGGACGCACTAAGTAGGCATATGATGAATTTGAGTCCTCTATTCATAGAAAGGCAGAGCTTGGTGTACATCTCGACTTTTGATTTTAAGCCTTCTACGGATTTCACAGTTGGATTATTGGCATCATTGGAGGTGCAGCCAATTCTATTGGAGAAAGTTAGATCTATGCAACGGGAAGACCCGCAGATTTTAGACATCTTGGACAAGCTCAATAGAGGAGAGACTTCTAGTCACCTTGCTAGATATATCGTGGATGATAAAGGGTGGCTAAGACGAGATGGAAGGCTATGTGTTCCTAAGATTGGGGAATTGCTTAAGGCAGTGCCTGAGGAAGCTAATCATTCTTGGATGACTATCCATCCGGGCAACAAAAAAATGTATCAAGACATGAAGAGGGTTTTCTTCTGGACTGGAATGAAGAAAGATGTGGCAAAATTTGTAACTTGATGGATGACTTGCCAAAGAGTAAAGGCTGAAAAAAAGAAACCGGGTGGATTGCTTCTGCCATTGGATGTCCTACAACGGAAGTGGGAGAGCGTCTCTATGGACTTCATCGATGGGTTGCCACGATCAAGGAAGGGTAATACGATCATTTGGGTGATAGTTGATAGACTTACGAAGAGCGCTCATTTTATTCCTGTGAAGAGCAAGAGGACGACATCTTGGTTGGCATTAGTTTATCTCCGAGGCATAGTTCGATTGCATGGGGTACCTTATAGTTTAGTAAGCGAACGCGGCCCCATCTTCACTGGCGAGTTTTGGAAGAGCTTGCAAGAGGCGGTAGGTACACAGCTACATTTGAGCACGGCATACCACCCTCAGACAGATGGGCAGACAGAGAGGGTGAATAGATTTATTGAGGATCTTCTAAGACTGTGTATCCTAAACTTTGGAGGGACTTGGGAATAGCATCTTCCTATGGTGGAGTTCACCTACAACAACAGTTACCAATCCAACATAGGCATGGCACCCTTTGAAGCATTATATGGACAACCTTGTAGATCGCCGACTTGTCGGTGGGAGTCTACAGACAGACTTCTACTTGGACCGAAAATGATTTGAGACACTTCTGAGAAGATTGATATTATCCACCGAAGAATGAAAGTCGCTCAAGACAGACAGAAATCCTATGCCGATAAAATGAGGACCTATTCAGAATTTGAAGTGGGAGATATGGTCTTCATTAAACTGTCACCGCTAAGGAATATAGTTCGGTTTGGCTTAATGGGGAAGTTGGCGCCGAGATTTATAGGGCTCTTCCCTATAGTAGAGAGGATAGGGCAGATGGCTTATAAGATTAAGCTACTGGATAGACTGGCGGGCGTACACGACGTATTTCACGTTTCCCATTTGAGGAAATGTCTCCATGATACGGCAAAGATAGTAGAGCCAAGCACTCTTGAGGGAGTGGAGGTTGAGAAGGAAGCATCAGTGAGGCGAGCTCCTACTCAGATAGTTGGATTAGAAATCAAGAAGCTGCGTAATAAAGAAATCAGACTGGTTAATGTATAATGGCGAGAAGATCGCGAAGATGCGACATGCGAACCCGAAGATAGGATTCACGCTTCTTTTCCTTTTCTTTTTTAGAGTACGTTCTTGACTTCTTTTCCAAGCTTTTACTTTGCATTTGTTTCTATCATTCGAGTTTATTTATCCTATCGTTCGATCCTTAGATAGAATCCAATGGTGGGAATATGTGTTTGAAACATGTTATGGTTGATGGTTGCAAGTGTTTGCTAGTGTTTGGTTGTGGATGCATGTACACACACTAGGCACTAGATCGGCTCAATCACTTACAAATTGCATAAGGATGTGTGTACATTTTAAAATTTCTATGGATGGAAATGGATGTTGCATTTGGATGAATGATTGTGCATATTATACCATGACTTTTTGCATACATTTTGGATTCATGGCACAAACATATATTGTATTAAGGAGGTCAACTGCATTAGTTGACTACCTGATTTTCACATTAGTGTAAGGACATATACACACACAACACTTTGCATAAGTACATACAAGCATTAGAAATCTCTTAAGGACAATGGACGCCTGTGGATGACAGATGAGTAGATGGATGTTTGGATAGTAATATTCCTCTAGACCTGGAGATTTTGGGGATGAAATCCTTTAAGTGGGGGAGAATGTAACTCCCCAAAACTTAATACACTAGAACCATACTTAAAGATAATAAATTTAGAATAACTTAATTATATATTCATAATTAAGTGAAGCCGGCATTACCATTGCGTTCGTCTTGAAATTCTGGTTCAAATAGGCCCCAAGATTGCATAAAACAGACAACGTATGAAGAAGTTATAGGCTCTAGAAGTTTGTATACGCACAAGAAACTTATGCATAATTATAAATTAAAATAAAATCCAGAAAATTCAAAACGAGGCGAGCGAAAACAAGCAGAAACCAGGCCCATTGTGGGGCGACCCACGCTCAGCCTGGGTCGGCCCATGGGTTGACCCATAAGTCGACCAAGGGGTTAGGTGGGTCGATCCACCCCTGATCCGGCTGAATTCTGCCTAACGTACCTGGACTATTTTATGACTCTATTCATGCTGACTCAGCATGACTTGTCCGGTTTGGATTTAAAACCTAAGATCTAAAGGTTGATGTTGACAATATAACTCTATAAATATATGGCTTCCCCCATTCCCAATTCACACAAATTCTTCATATCTTTTTCTGCCTCTATGAAATTATTATGAAAAATATAAACATATAATGAGGGAATGCTACTAAAGATTGGATCAAATAGAGACAACATCAGGACTTGCATACATACAACTTGGATTGGACTTGGACTTCCTACGGCATAGTGTTATATATTTATCTTCACCAAGACTCACTGTGAGTTTCCGTTATTTACATATCTGATTTCTTAGGCCTTGAACATGACAGTTAAATAAAACTGATTAGGATCTACAGTGTTAGTAAAATAAATATTATACTGGTTTTCACTGTTAATCACCTATGCCGTTATGATCAGTTATACACATGCATGTGATGTTAGATAATTAAACAAGTTATACATATGCCTGTGATGTTAGAAAATTAACAAGTTATATGTATTTATCTTCCTTTTCTCATTTTCTATGTTTTATGTTTATTTTCAATCTTGCCTATATTCCTATGTGACTTGATTCTATTCTTCTTCCTTTGTTTTCCCTTTTTATTTTACGTCAGACCTAGGCCTTGGGAAGCCTAGGCTATACCCGATTAGAGTATGTGTATGTCTGGGGAAATAATGAATGATATAAAAGAAGAATTTAGGAATGTTGTTTTCTTGGACTGACTGAGTATAATTTGGGAAAGAGGATAAATATACACATGTTTAGACTTGCTGTAAACTGATAAAAAGTGGTAATGTGTATATACTTGCTATAAATGGACATTATGCATAAACCTGCAACTTGGGAATATAGTTGATGAATAATATGCATATGAATTTGACATGTTAAATTTGACTTAAAACGGACATTAAGTAAATGAAATGTTAAGAATAGGTTAAGTACTAGATGTAGATGAATAAACTAAAATGCTGTGGGAATTGTATACATCTGAGCAGGGGCTTTGGGGTAGGGTAGTACACACATAGTGACATGTAATATTACAACCACGCTTATTAGTAAACATAAACCTGCTAGGTTAACATAAGTATTAATAAGCTAAGAGGTCCCTCATCTCCTGTTGTATCGGGTTTTGGGGGATCTTAAATCCTAGTTGTTGGGGGCACAAGCTTAAGGTGTTTGGCTTGTGTCAATCTGCTGTATGGAACCCATATTAGTCAGTATCCCTGTACGTATCTTTTTAATGGGGTCCCGTACTAAGTAGGGGTCAAGGAACGCTTTACTGAACTGGATAGTAAGAGGATCACATGGGGGTGGGTACAAGCGCATTCCGGTGGGTTCATGAGCGTGCATGGGTCCGACTTGGGAAGATAAGACGCTATAACACAAGTAAATAAGTCTGTGTTATATAGTTGTTGGGTTAGGGAATATTACACCCTACTGCCGTGGCTGACACAGGGTATCTACGTAGTAGGGAGTCAATCACATGGGTAGTAATTAGGGTAAACCTAATCCTGTTGTTATATAATTAGGTTAACACCTAATCCTGTTATGTAATTAGGGTACACCTAATCTTGTTGTTTAATCCTACTGTTTATTTCTGTTGTTAATCCTACTAATATGTAATTAGGCAAAGAACCTAGTCCTGTTGAACTTATTATACTTGTATTGGTGCAGACATTACCTGTTTAGGATATAAATGTGAAGCATTACTCGATCATAGTATATTCATGTCCATAATGTTATTCTATTTAGTTATGACACTGTACCTTTCTCATTCAGTCTTATTTACCTGTCTTGGCATTACTATTTTATGCATATTTGTAAATGACAAGAACTCGCCAGACTTTATGTCTCACCCTTTTACTTTCACCTTTTTCTTCCTTTCCCCCCACCCCAAGGTCCTCAGAATGGCAGCACTCAACAGTGACCAGGATTTCTCTTACAGCTTGGACTGGAATTTCTTAAGACGTATCGTTTTGACTTGCTCACTACTTTAGTATGACTTATGGCAAGGGATATGATTTTATGTACTCTGATGCTTTGGTTAATGAGATGTTTTCCATATGAGACAGATTTAATGTAATTGGTTTTGGTTGTAACTGGCTTTTTGAGGCAATGCTTTAATTTGAATAATGAAGTTTAAAATTTTTCGCTGCTATTTTATATTTGTCTTGTAAATTTTCTGTAATGTTTACCTGTTGCACTTCACGAAACTTAATGCATTCCTTCTCGAGTGACATTAACGGATGTGAGGTGTCGCATTGTTCCTTTATTTTTCCTTCGTCCTCATTTTTAGTCTTAGTGCCTCTATTCTTCTTCATTTCACCATCACGTTTTCATTTCTTTACCAATCGAAACCCTTCGTCCCCAATTCAAAAATGGCTTCCTCTTCTCTTCATAATCCCCACCACAAGATCCCATGATGAAATTCACTTCTAGATCCAAATATGGCAAGACTGAAGCCCACAAGTGCAACCCTCTAAAAACCTGCAACTTTCTGTTCACGTCGAACCCGGTTCAGCGGCCTTCACTGCTATTCCTTTCCATCACTTGTGCACTGCTCAACATCTTGACCGCTATTGTAGGTGAGTTTTATTCTCACGATTTACTTTTTTCAAGTTTTTCAACTTCTTTGAAACTGAAAATATAATAGTTGGTTCCTTTTGTTTGATTGTTTGTGTCTTGCGGTCGGATTGTTGCGGGTGCCATTATTGCGAAACTAATTCGTACCTAACTTGATATATTTTGTTGCCTTAAAAATTGAAAAAAATCAACATATATATGTATATGCGTATTTATATGTGTATATATGTGCAGTGAACTTCTCCGTGTACCCCGTCCCTCTTGTGTTTAGATATGTTTGATCTCGTTTTATGCCTCGCTGCTTACATTATTGGGAACCTTAAATATATATTATAATTTGTGCAAGCATACTTTGTAAACCCGATTTAGAGGTCTTGCTATTCTTATGTCATTGTGTTGGTTGTTTGGAAACCTAATTTGTGTATATATGATGGCTGCTGCACATATGTGTGTATACGTAGACATTCTTGTTTGCACATATATGTGTCGTCTGCATATGTGTACGTAAACATAGTTGCACCGTCTAAATGATTTGCATGATTTGTTTTTAAATTGGGATAAACTTGTACCTTGTATAACGCGATTTATTTATTTATTTATTTTTCTATTCTAGTTTGTCTGATTTTGCGTTGTAAATGGTCTTTGGCCATTTGTCTCTTCCTTGGCTCTAAAATAAGAAGAAGAAAAAAATCTGCTGCCACTATTACATTTGTCCACTGCTAGCATATTTTGCTGTCCATTTCTTTGCACTATCCCATACTTGGTATCCCTACTGCCTTGTTGTTTATCCTATACATTTGATAAAAAAAATTAGTGCAACAAACTGATTTTAAATATGTTGACCTAAATCTTAATAATAAAAGTGAGTTAGTAATTTTAGAAGTAGTCCAACTACATGTTTTCACTGGAAGTAATGTGTTCGACCATTTATCACGTTCTTTGTGATCGTGCCATTTATCACATGCTTTGTCTCACTGCGCCTCGCTGGGAAGAAACACATGCACCATTTCGATTTACAATGTTTTGAGAATTTTTCTTGTTTACTAAGCTGAAAATACAAATGTTAGTCGTTGTCTGCGCATAGAGAGGGAATTTTTGAAACATATACACATATATTTTCATATTGTTTGGCTTACCTTACTTGAAATTGGAATGCGCACACGCACACACACACACACACACACACACACACATATATATATATATATATATAGACACACACACTTTGGGAAATTAAATATGAAGTACTCATATATAGTTTTCTTATACCCTGTTAAAATGTTCACACATTATTGGGGTGGCTACATTCGAAAATTTTGAACATGATTAAGCACATTAAATTTCCAATGATGTTGTATATATTTAGTGATAGCATAGAGTGTGTGTGTGTATACATACATATACATACACACACACACTTAGGGGCCGGCTATTTTGACACAAAATTAAACACAAAGAGGGAGACACAAAGCCTCCAAAGTTGGATTTGTTTGTCTTTATGTGGAGAGTGGAATTCATGGGAGGATCTAGTGGTTGAGATTTATTATGTGCAATTTTGTGTCCTCACTTTGTGTCTAAATAGAGTTTCACATATACTTGTGTGTGTGCGTATGTGCACGCGCGCGCGTGTGTATGTGTTTGTGTGTGTGCGCGTGCCATGTACATTTGCTTCCCTATTTTGTACCCTATCTATTCTACCTTATTTAAAATTGGGATATATATACATATATTTCCATGTTGCCTTACTGTTTTCTGCATGCATATAGTTGTATACATTGAAATGTATTTGGATACCTGTCTGTATCTCATTTGAGTAAGTTTTAGCAAAATACACCTCATCTCCTATGTATGCTAGCCTTGTTAAATCCTAGAGTACCACAGTTTGGTGCGTTGATAGTATATACTAGGCATTTAGCATATTACCCGAAAATTTAGTATTAATACTTGATTTTGGATTAGCTATTGTATTTTAGTATTTTATTGAAGTTGATTTACTTGAAATAAATTGATCCTGACTTGAGTGTTTTGTGTTTTGCATGAAACACTCACGTCAGACCCGAGTGTTGCAGATTTAAAGACTTCAGCTATTGAAGTTAGAGTGGTGAAGACGCTCGCTTTGGGTTCATCAAATTTGTAATTTATTTTTTTAATTAGAAATCTTTGTATATATATTCTGCTATAAAAATATTGTAAAAAGTATGGTATTTTTGTAATAAAGTTTTGCTGTGAGATATTGTTTATTATTCTGTGTGATTGATTTGTTTAAACATAATAAGTAATAACAATCTGTCATTTTGAACGGTTCGAGTTGTTTAATTACCGACTTTAAGCGATCAAAAAGGCAGGTTGTTACAGACGGGTAACAGAGCTTTGGTTTATACAAGGCTTAGCTTATCAAGTTTAAAAAACTCATTGGGGATAGGAAAACAATATCCTGGAATGAGTGGAATTGACAATAGAATCACTCTAGAGAGAGCATATTTTGAAAGATAAATTATTTTGAAATTATAAAGTGTTTGAAAATTTAAAATTCTTTTTCAAACCCATGTTTTCGGTAGCTCTTTCAGTAAGATCTTCTTAGATCCTAATTCTATTCGAAATCCATTGTCGAGTTGCTCAAGTTTTATCAAAGAAAATATAAGTGAATTAACGAATTGGTTATTTAATCAAGTATTTTGAAAATTTTCAAGTGATCTTGTAAAGAAAGTATGACTTTATGAATCATAAATGATTTCTAAGATATTGATTCACTCTCTTGATAGATTTTATCTTATGTGAATATAGAAATTATTTGGAAATATTGAAATATTCAAAATGAAATTTTACCTAAAGAAATTTGATACGACTTTTAAGGATTTTAAACCATTTTCTAAAACTTTTGATTTTGAATTTGAAAAGCTTGAATTTGTATGATACTTGTTTTAAAAGATAGAAAATCGTATCAATCAAATTTAGATTTCCAAATATTGAAAAAGGAAATTAAATTTTCAAGTTACCTGGATATAATGAATATTTTATAAAAGTGGTTTATAAACAAAGAAAAAATTTCGACGATTTGAATCCCGATATTTGAAATGATTTAAAGACAGCAATACTATGATTGAAAGTATTTGTAAATAATTGTTGCAAAATGATTTATAGCTGCAGGATTTGAAACGATTTTATATGTTGCTAAGGATTCGAGTAAGCCATGACTAAAGGATGGTTCTATGATTAGGGTTGTAAGAGCCCTAGATGATGGTCTGTTCCGAGGATCGGAGAGACATAATTTATCGATATTGAATTCGTGCGATAGGCCGTTTCTAGGCTTTGTCATTGGGGGAGAACATCCCGAAAGGGTGACATATGTGTTGATATGTTTCTATTATATTGTTATTGAAATTTTCAAAAGTGATTTTGTTCTGAAATATAAAAGTAAATTATGATTCATTATGAAAGAACTACATAGTATTTACAACGATTTGAAAATGAAACTGGGATCTTAAGTCTAATAAATTATTTATACTTTGACTTCAAGTTTTATTATTTGCAATCAAGGTTTTAATAAAATATTTTTTATGAATTTAAACTTATATGAAAATTTTCAATTTTTAAATCCTATTTTTATTTTGTTTTAAACTAAAATTTTGTATCAGCAAAGTATTTTGTGTATATATAAGCATGATTTTAATGACCTTTCCTTTTCAAGGACGAAAAACTTTGACTGGAGGAGATTGTAACGAATTAGGATTTTCGGCATTTTAAATTATATAGTTAATTTCGATTTTGTATTGAAATTTATGTTTTACTCGAAATTTATTTAGAATTTTAAATCTAGTCCATTTTAATTTGGTTCTGAATAAGTTTTTGTATGTATAAATTTATATTTCAATAAAATGGTTTGGTTAAAATTTAACATTATTAATATTTTAAACTAATTGAAATATAGTTGTTTGATTATTTGTAAATAATCTAATTTATAAAAGTTAACTAGAGAATTTATAATCTAAGTTATTTTAAATTTGAAAACTTGATTTAAATTAACTTAAGATTGTATGTATTTGAAAATGTATAAGATGCCCTTGTGTATTTGTATACTTAAAGTATAATATAATAGTATATACTCTTGTGAAAAATAATTGTTTAATAAATCTTGCCACTTGTAAAAGCTACGCTGAAATAATTTACACTTGTTGAACTTTTGCTGAAATTGCAAACACTTGTCGTGATGCTTTATTTTTCCTTCGTCCTCATTTTTAATCTCACGTCCCCTTTTCTTCTTCATTTCACCATCCCCTTTTCATTTCTTTACCAACTGAAGCCTTCATCCCTAAATCAAAAAATGGCTTCCTCATCTTCCCTTCAAAATTGCCACCCGAGATATTACGATGAAATTCTATTTCAGATCCGAACACGGCAAGGCTGAAACCTACATGTGGAACCCTCTAAAACCCGCAACCCTTTGTCCATGTCGAACCCAGATCAGCGGCCTTCAACGTTGTTCCTTTCTATCACCTGTGCACCGCTCAACATCTTCACCACTATTCTAGATGAGTTTTATTCTCACGATTTACTGTGTTCAAGTTTTTGAACTTTGTTGAAACTGAAAATATAATAGTCGATTCCTTTTGTTCGATTATTTATGTCTTGTGGTCTGATTGTTGCGGGTGCCATTGTTGCAAAACTATTTCGTACCTAACTTGATATATTTTTGTTGCTTTAAAAATTGAAAAAAATCTACATATGTATATGCATATATGTGCAGCGAACACCTCTACGTACCCTGCCCCTCTTGTGTTTAGATACGGCTTATCTTTTTATGCCTCGCTGCTCACATTATTGAGAACCTGATATATGCATATGTGTGTATGTGTATATATATATATATGTATATATGTATACATATATGTATATATATATATATACATAAAATTTGGGTACATACACTTTTTAAGCCCGATTTAGAGGCCTTGTTATTCTTCTGTCATTGTGTTGGTTGTTTGGAAACTTGATTTGCATATATGAGGTGGCTGCCGCACATATGTATGTAGGTATACATTCTTGTTTGTGCATATACGTATCTGTAGCAAACATATACGAAAACATACCCACGCCGCCTAAATGATTTGCTCGAGTTGTTTTTAGATTGGGATAAACTTTGTATAACCCGATTTATTTATTTTGCTATTCTAGTTTGTCTGATTTTTCATTGTAAATGACCTTCATTCTGTAACAACCCATATTTTTAGTCAATTTAAAATATGAATTTTTAATTGATTTCAGTGGATTTTAAATGGTCACATATTGAATATGAACTTGAGTATAACTGAACATAAATTCTAACTTGATTTTATATTTTATTGGGATTAAAACAAGGTTGATAAGCTTTTAAAACCAATTTAAAAGTGAAAATATCGAAAAATCAATAATTTAATATTATTTTAATAACCTGAAAATAGACAGCTTTTTTTGGACAGTCTCAGAATTCAATGAGCCCAGTTTCATTAGATCCATATTAGTGAAATGTAGTAGGATTTCAAATTTCGTATTGATTGGACTTACGGTTTGATCATACGAGTTGAAAACGTGTAGGAATAATCTTATTGAAATTCGATTGAAATTAAGCAGTTTTGGATAATATTGAAAAATTAAAATATTGATAAAATAGACTTAAAATGGTTTAAAAATAAATATATATGATACTGAACTCGTTTATAACTTTTCTAGTTAAAATTTTATCCATAAGAATACTTAGTTCATTTACATTGGTTTTCAATTGGAAATTTAAATCGTTTAGAGCATTATATTCGTAAAAGGCTATTTGGAAGACTTTTAATTTTATTTTAAATGGTTAATGGAAACCTTAATAACCTATTTACACGTACTAATGATTTCATAGAGTTTAAATAATTCAAAAAGAGATAAAACCTTCCTTATATAAGCCTTAAGTTTAATTAAAGATTTAAATAAAAAGCCTTAACCCTTAAGCTACCTAAACCTTTCACCCCTAGACAACTCATGTCCTTCCCTTAACGCTTGTCCATTTCTTCCATTACCCTCTTTTCCATGGTACCTAGGCACATGCAAGAGAGAGAGTTTCATTTGTTTTGTTTCCATTTAGTTTTCCACTTTTTTTATGCTTCCAATTCCCTTTTTTCTTTTTCCTCTCCACCTTAGCTTTAATGGCGCCACCTACCTACCCTACCACAACCGCCGGCCACCCAGCCCCCCACCCCTGTGCCACCTCTCTACCACCATGTCGTGGATCCCCTTGGCCAAAATCTCCTCTTCTCCTCCAAAATAGCCTAAAGTTCTCTCCTTTGCTACATTATTCCACTACCTAAGCTCGTATGCTCCTCCTACCACCACCACATCACCCTCCTGCACCCCTACACCATAGCACCTCACCCCATACCCTACCCCTTCATGGCCGTGAGTACCCACCCGAGACAAGGCCTCCTCCTTAAGCCAAAAACCCCTCTTTTACCCCATAAACCACTTAAAAATCTAAGTTTACTCTTCTTAAGTACAAACAAAAATATATAATGATGTTTGTGGTGATCTTGAGAACATTTAAGTGTTATCATGGTTGTAAAGTGGAGTTTAGAGTCATAAAAGTAGAAAAGGTCCTACCTTTGAAAGATTGGTGGAGTTGATAGCTATAGTGAGAACTCTACACTCACCTTTGGATAGTTAACGTAATTTAGTTACTTAATGTTGCTAATGATGTATATAAGTTTCTTATGATGTTCATAGCTTGCTAATGATGTTTGTGGTTGACTAATAAATGTTCAATGGTGTAATTAGCATGTTCAATGTGGTTAATGGATAAGTTAACAAACAAATAATGTAGTGACATAGAGGTTAAAAAGGTTAAAATGCCAAAAATATGATTCTGATTAGTTAGTGAGAAAAATCACACATTTAAGGGTTAACATAGTGTATTTTTACTTATGTATGTGTTTGGGTTTGATGTGATGATGAATGGGTTTGATATTGAGTTGGTTTCGTTGTAAACAAGTGTTAAAGCAGTGAACATTAGGTTTATAAGGTTGAAAATGTCACCTTTGTGTGAATATGGTATGAACCCTTGCGTAAATGAAACCTTGTATTGTTATTGGATGTGTATGATGTCACTAAATGCTTATGATTGACTAATGATTGGATAATTGCGGTTAATTAGCTGATTTGACAAATTATAAGGGTCAATTTTCTAACGCTTACACCATATGATTTATGCCATGATATGTGTATATACATACACTATGTATGTATGTGTATGTATATATATATATATATATATATATATATATATATATATATGCATATACGTATGTGTGAATGGATGATTAATTATGAAAAATCATATTTGAAATGTTAATAGTGATTATGGATTCACCACACACACATATGTGGGAGATATAAGGATTAATTGAGTTTTATTCCAATTTGAAATTTATTGAATATTTTATTAAGAAAATATTAAGTGAGAAATAAAAGTTTGAATTTTAAATCCGAAATGATTTGGAAAGATAGTCTAAGTAATTATGAATAGTTTTCATAAAAATAAGAATTTGTTTTGAATTAGTTCTCAAGTAGTAAAGGCACGTTATCAAACTTGAATTGAAAATGGATAATAACTTTAAAAGTGAAATTTGGTTTGGGTATCTAGAAAATGTTTTAACAAGATTTTATTTTCTGAATTATCTTATTTATTCTTATGATGGATTTCAGGAATATTTGGGTTTCAAATAATAAGCTTTTGAAAAATATATTATTTTAATGATTTAAATGATATTAAAATAATATAAAAATGGAATATTTGATTTTTAAGTGAAATAATTGAAATATAGTTCCAAAAGTAATTATATATGTTTTGTATAATTAATAAGCTATTTTAGAAGTAATTCAATTCGATTTTAATTATAAACCGAAGTTTGGTCTGAATAAGACTAGTTGCGCAGCGGCAATTCACGAATTTCGACCATTGACTTTAAATTAACGTACTGGGAGATCCAACCATCGGATTTTCCTGAAACGAAAAATGTTGGGTTCGAAATGAAAAGGGTTTTCAAATTCAAAAGAAAGTAGTAAGGCTCAATGGTTAGATTTTGAATTAAGTCAAAATCAATTTTCCAAAAAAATCCCGAATTTGTAGTTAGCGACCTGAAGTTGGATTATACTGGAATGAGCTATTTTTAAATTATTAAAAATAGGGATAAATAATGATAAATCATAGTAAATGGTTTAAAAGTGAATTAAATTGATAAAATGAAGTTTTAGATAATATAAAAGTCTTTCTGACTAAACTAGCTAATATAAGCCTATTCGCAGCGTTTTTTGTGACGCTATTACAACATTTTCTGGAAAGGGTTATCTAAAGGTTTTAAACTCAATTGTTTTCACCTATGACTTGAGTAATCATTTTTGAATGATTACTACATTAAATTTGGAATTAAATGGGAACCTATTTCGTGAAAATCGAGATAATTATCTGTAGATGAAGACATACACTATTTAAGAAATTTAAAAGGGGTTTGCCTTTATTCTACTTATAGTGTTAGTTCGATACGGGAATTTATATCGATTATGAGCTAATATGATTTCATAAAGATTTCACTTAGAATGAAAGTATGATTTTGGGTTTTACTATCAATGGTATTTTAAATGACATCATTCTTTAAATCGAGGTCGAATATGAGTTGGAATGTAAGAAAAAGATAAGTATTGAATTATTCTTTTAGTTAAGATAAAGTTTTCTCAATGTAAATGAATTGGATTTAGATAGAAATAATCTTTGGATATTTTGACATCGGATTCTGTAATTATATGGATACTGTTTGAGGATTTTGAAAGATATTTATATTGTTATTCCCTATACGGTATTTGTTGATTTCAGAATTTAATGTTAAACACAAGTCAATATAATTTCTAATTAAAGCCTTATATTTTGGATTTTGGGTTTGTTGTGAATGACTCCTTGAATAACATCTATTCTTTAACTTAGTTAAAGACAGGAATGGCTTCCAAAGTTAAGTAATCATTGAATAATGATTTTGTAGATTTAAAACTAAGTTAGAGATTAAATAATTCTTTAAATAAAGATTTGAATGAATGAAATGAGAATCAGACCTCCATTAAGTCTTGTCTAACACTGGTAGGCATACACGAAATAAGTTGGATACTCTGCCATCATTGCATGCGTGGAAAATACGTATCCACTTAATGACTGACTGCCTCAATAATGCTTGGATGCATGTACGTTGTGTACTCGTAGTACCAGCACGTCAACATATACCAAAATCCAAACACTCGGGCCACCTTCCCAAAAGAAAAAGAATCAATTGAGGTATACAAACAACCCAATATGGACAAACCCTAGTCTATCATATGCAGATGCTCCAAATGGCTAATGTTGCTAGATGACCTAGTCAAATCATACTTCTTTGGTTTGAAAAAATGTGGAATTAAAAAGATATAACATAAAAGATGGAAATACCACATCATTCATGGTCGCGGTTCCCATATTCTCTTAAATATACTCCTATAAATATATAAGGATAACGACTCCAAACTTGATATGATCGGGGCTGAACTTAAGTAAATACAAGGTGCATGTATCAGCTTCCTCTAGGTAGAGTCTAACAGATACTGCAGTGTATCTATCCCTAGCTATCTCAATCCCTGTAGGCATATAAAAATTGATTAGGGTAATACTGAGCTCAAAATTTAGAAAATGAAATATATGTGTGGTAGGTCACCATCTCTCGTCTAAGGCAATTAATAGTGGTTGATCAAATGAATAGGTAAGTCTAATTTGTAAGAATTGCGAGCATGGACTAGGGCACATTCAATCGAGTAAAGTTTCAGGCCCAGTATGTCATAAAAATGTGTTATACATCTCGATCAACTACTACAAAAGCTGAGATCGCGAGACTACTAAAAAGACATTTATTCATGGTTAATATATTATAAAATAACATCACAGTATGACTATACCATGTAATATGCTAGATAATTATTGTGTACACCACTAATTATATTACAGTTTAAAATCATATACTTCAATAGTCTCAAGAGCTATGAATATATGGTGCGAGTAACCCTTATGTAACTCATGTAAAATCCGTAAGTCGTATATCGTAATTATGGATGCAACAGCAAGTTGCACAGGACCAACCGTCTCATCTATCTACGATCAAACTGTATGTCTTGCGATTTTGGTCCCACGTGATAGCATCTCGATGCGATATCATTTAAAAAAAAAAAAAAAAAAACTTATTTGTGAGAGAATGTGAGATATAACAGAGTAGGATGCAGTTTATATGCATTTCTTTGATAGGACGCTGATTTAACCAATGCCTTATCAGAGAGCGCTGATTAAATTAGCGTCCGTCTATTGGACTGCTCCGTGAATAATCAAACGTAGTATTCAAAGATGTAATATTAAGCTTTTGAATCTCTTGTATGCTTTAACGTCTTGAAATTAACGGTAAAAAAATTTATCATGATTTTCACTGCATTAGTTTTGTGTTTTAACGTGACCATGCATGTGTGGTATAGTGCATCGTGTGGACAAGCTGCATGCCTACATTTTTTTAAATTACCCATACAACCGAGCTTTTCGCTTGTAAATCCTGGAGAAGCACTTGCTTACCAAACGCATGTAGATATCTTAACTTAATTAAACTAATGTAACTTGGTCTCCTAGTCCGGACCATCAACTAATTTAGCTAACCGTGTTGGCTAAATGCACGTCCACATTTATGCTATGTAAACCTTTAGTTACGTTACAGATTAGCTTCCAAAGATGTAACAAACTTTACAATATCATACAATTATATTAATATCATATGCTATATTATATTATCTTTATTGTTGCAGTTATGGGAGAACCTATTGATATAAACTTGTTAATTGTAGGTTTTTGCAACAGGGACATTTCGAGGGTATTTTGCTAATGGATTTTAGGAAGGAAAACACGGCTAGAGTTTCAGTTTTTGATCATCTCCAAAATGTTCAGATGGCTAAATTATTTAGGAAATGAAACCGAGCTCAAGTTTATTGAATTTGTTCCTGCTACCGCTAAGAGCTTCACTGTTTTGAATGTGAAATCAAAGACACATCATCATTTAACATTTTTGACAAATTTATTTCATCCTATACAAATGTTGAATCAATTTTGAATCTAACATGTCAATGAATATATAAGACATTGTGAAACAAAATTTCTAGTAGTAGACATTGTAATCCACAATGTTGAAGTGCATATAACCATTATTATTTAGTTATTTATTTTTAAAGTATTCTTAAAATGACATGTGTACAGAATTGTATGTTTATAGACATTTGCATACAAGAACAATGTTAAATTTTATTGAAAAATTTTGTTTTATATATTTGACATTGTGGAATAGATGGAAACACATATGCATTTTAGGACATTACATGCGATAAGGACCGGAGATGATTAAGACATCAGTTCTTAAAACAACGGAGGTTCAGTTTTCAGTTGATAAATTTGTTTTCTACCGCCACGTAGCATATTAAAATACACCCGTTCCCTAATATTTGAAACTAAATTAGTCTCTTTACTTGACATATTTGAAGTTTCTACAATTCTTATTAGCTTTGCAGTTTTGATCTTGGACAAACTATGTTAGTTCATATTTTCTTTTGGTTTTATGTTCAACTAAAATATAATCACATTTAATTCAAGATTTTAAATTAACATTGGTAATAAGTTGTTTCATTTACCATTTTGGTTTCCTCCAATGTTTCATTTAATCAAAAGAGAGCACTAAACATTAATTACATAGCAGTAAACCATTGCCAAAATAATCCTTGCCTTATAAACCACTTTAGTTCGTGCATATTATATTTATGATCAAGGTTTTAGTTCGGTGACTATCTGCACTAGTAAAAACATAGTTCATATTTTTGCTTCCAGCACAAAACAAAAACATGATATCTGGTAGCTAAAACATGAGCATCCTACAAATCCGTACAAGCCAGATCCTGGATTTTGGGCTTCGTAGCATTACTCTTTAATATTTTAAATTAATAATAAGTCAGTATCATTTATTATCATTTTGGTTTCCTCCAATGTTTCATTTAACCTGAAAAGCAGTAAGCATTAATTATGTAGCAAACTATTGCCAAAATAATCCCTCTCTTATAAATCACTCTAGTCATGCATATTATATTTATCATCATGCTTTTAATCGCATGACCATTTGTATTAGTAGAAACATGGTTCATATTTTTTGCATCCAGCACAAAACAAAAACATGATATCTGGTTGCTAAAGCAATAAGCACCTAGTGCAATGTTATACATGATTCTAACTGAATCATACCAATATCTATTGATTCAATAGCAAGCTACTATACAACAAATCATGTACCTACTCAGTATAAAAGAAACTGTAATCATAATCAGCATAACTAATGTCTACTTTTTATTTGCTGCAGGCATTCTGTTTCAATACGCATTTTTTTAGCTCTTTCCTAATATAGACACATATCTCAGTAATTTCACGTCGGGATGGAAAATATACGGCAATATGTAGTATAAATGTGTAAATCGAAACCAGTTTTAACAATTGACGGAAATAAAGTAGTCCATAACATGAAAATTAGACGTGCAAACATCAATTCCAAATTATATAGTTGGTAAGAGCTACAACTATAAAAAAACACAGCATCATAGCTTAGTCATTCATCCTAATATTAATACGTTGGCAAAATAAGTTCAGCATCAGGTGATATATGAGAAAACGGAGCAAGCTTCCTGGCGAATTGCTACCTTTAACATAATTTGATGGGCCTAACTCAGGCCATATTTGCTGCCCTTTGTTCCGGGCCCAAATGTTCAGGTCACATATGTCCATCTTTGCAGTAATCCCCGTAGACGTGCTTTAGGCAAAAAAGACGTTTTAAACAAGAAACTTTGAACTGGCAAAGTAGAGAATGAAATGTGAACCAATTTCACAACACGCAACTAGTGAATAAAAATTAAACGTTGTATCTTTTCTTTGTTCAGAATGGCTTAGAAGTAAGATGCTTAATTTACTTAAGATGTGATTTTTTTTTTAATGTTTTTGGGTTTGTGAGCTTAGTTCAGGTTCATGCTATAGGGTTTGCCATGTGCACCTTTAAACTTTATTTTGTGAGCCATTGAAAAAATCATGTTTTTTCTTTAATTTTTAGCATAGAAATTTTAGGGGTGAGCATAAACCGCACCGCAATGCGGAAACCGCCCAGACCGAAACGCAAAAACACTACACAAAACCGCACCAAATTCTCTTTCTATAGCAAACAAACCAAACCGAACCGGCTCGCAACGATATGGTTTGGTTGCAGTTTGAAATGTTACCAAACCATATTAAATCGAACTGAACCGCATAACTATACCAGTAATGTTATGATAAAAAATTAACAAATTCCTATCTAATTTTTATTTTAACGATATATGTTCTATTTTCAGCATATATTGTAGTTGTATCATTACAAAATAACATTATGTGTTTTACCCTTCGGGTGACACAAACGTAAATTGATTGTTGATGAAAATAATTCTCTTGTTTCATATTTAATACGGATTCAAACCGGACCGAACCAAAACCGGATCGTATTACATCTAAATCGAACCGAAACCGAACCGTTTGAAAGATTAGTATAATGGTTTGTATTTTTGATTAACCGTTTAATGCGGCAAGGAAGCAGTTTGGACTCCAAACCGCACCGAACCGAACCACGCCCATCCCTAAAAAATTCTTCCTTAAAAAAATCCTAAAGTTGTATTGGACGGATTGCACATGGAAGATTGAAGCATACGAGGATGACCTATCTGAAAATAGAATGAAGTAAAATAAGGCTGTCAACGAATACTTTCGGATATGGATAATAATATATTTGTATCTGCATCTGAAATCATTTTTGGATATCGAATATTCGTATCCGCAGATACAGGCGGATAACAGATATTATCCTATCAACCAACAATTGATAAACCAAGAAATATATATATATATATATATATATAATTACTTTAATATAAATAATTTCAATTCCATTGATCATAAAAGTGTTAAAAATAAACATATATGATGAAAGTAAATAGATTTGAGTAGCTAACACGTAATCAGTGCATATAATATAAATCTTCGACTTAATAAAGAAAGAAAGAAATCTCATTAATTGTACTAAAATACATATAATTTCGAGTATAATGTTAATAAAAATCAGATGGATAAGTTTCGGATGCGTATCCGTATCCATTTTCTCAAATATTGGATATTTATCAGTTTTTCGGATGCGGACGGATTTCAAATTTTTCGAGTATCTATTGACAGCTTAAAGTAAAATAGATTAGTGAGGAAACACAAAAAACAAAGGAATTCATGCCAAAGATGCAGAGTTCCAACCCCAAGAGCATCTCCAATGGAAGTGCTCTTGAAGATCAGTAAATTCCCACTATAAAATTTCATATTAGGATTTTACTCAATTTTTTTCAATTCTAATATTTGTTCAGCAGATGTCTAAAGGTCATGTTGATCTCCTAGGATTTTTCAACAAATCAACTGATCACTCAAGTTTAACGGAGGCGGTGACCAAAACCCAAGCTTTTCATCGAGGGGAAGAGTTAAAGCAACGAATATCAGAAGAACATATTTTAATGGAGGTGTAACGACCCAAATTTCCTGTACCTTTTGAGCTGGTTAAATAACACCAATCCAATCCAAACTGTACTGAAAACCCAGATGTTAATAGAAAGAAATTAGAGGGTGAGGTAAGAAAGAAAGAAATACTAGAATAGAAGAAGAGAAAGAAGAACACAACACTACACAGAGTCTCACATCGCAGCGGAACAAAATATAATACATAAATAACTTTATTGAAAGCTTGAAGTAATATACTTACATACATCAGAGTACAACAAATAAATCTGGACAGCTATAACAACCTGTCCTCAAATACAACACACAACGGAATATACTAGATAAAATCATATGTTTGGACTCCTCCAGCTTATCTCACAACATCTGTTAACCTGAACCTGTAACCCGGGCTAACCCGAGCATTTACAAAACACTGGATCAGTCTGGTGAACCAGAGTGAGAAAAACTCGCACAGTTTAAGGGGAATCATCCAACTTGATTTTAAAGTTCAAAATCTTTTTGAAAGAAAAAGATAATAGTAAGACCACATCCACACATAAATACGGATAGTTTTTACTAACCCAAAACATTTTGAAATCATACATATCATTTGATATTATAATAGTGTCTAAATACAAATAAATAACAATCTAGCGGAACGCTTGCATTTCAAGCTCAATATATATAGTATACAATCAAAACCACAGGCGCTTATTGGAGATTGGATTCCGTCTATGACAAGGTATGGAACCACCTGCCGATAGTGTATCTCTAGAGGCGAATACACTGGGTTCAACAAGAACGTCTTACAACCCGACCCACACATGACTGACCACTCATTTCGCTTGAGTGTATCGAACGTATATCACCAACGGTTGGGATTAGCAACCGTTTCCCGAAAAGGGACAGCATCGATAGATTAAAGAAGCAAAAGAAATTTCTCTAGATAGGTGATTATACACCCTAATTGAAACACCCCACCTCCGTTAAAGTCACTCACAAAGGGAATGCCTTAATTTTGGTGGAGTTTTATAAGTAAAAGACACAGATAAAACACAAGATAGATATAAACACATATAAATAAGCAACGGAAAAACCAACAGACTTTTATTATCATAAATACGTGTTCATACAGAACATTTCCAACATTGTCTCAAAACAAACTTCCAATTATTACAACCATAATACTGTCTTGATTTTAAAAGTTAAAGAAGCATGAAAAATAAATAAAGCTGCATAATCCCCATAAATGATATCCAAAGCCATGGTCCAAATGAAAGAAATCCAAGCAATACATTCTCTCTCTTCAAGCTGGATGAAAAACTGACTAAGCTGCGGTGTTTCCTCCTTGTGGACCTCGGGGGGGGGGGGGGGGGGGGACGGAAGAAAAGAAGACGAAAGAAAAATGGGTCAGACATAAGTTTGGTAAGTCTAGCTATATTCCTAGAATGTTAATAATAAAAAGATCATGACTTGCATAAAGTGAGAACATGACGATATCAGGATAATAGACTATCCTAGAACTAGATAAGGTGTCCTAAAATGAACATCCCTGAGCACCCTATTTTAAATCTCTATCTCTGCACCTACTAATTCTTATACCAACAGGCACCCCGTGATTGGGGTGAAGTGATCCCTTTCTCTTTCTTTAAAAGATCGGCTCCTACTCGTATATTCACATGTGTCCTACGGCCCTATATGGTAGATAACTATGCTGGTCCCACCATGGGGTGTATCAAGTCCCATGGTGGCGGCCTCGACACAATTATAGCATGCATAGGGTATACTACTGATGCTCCAGTGCCCTGACTTGTCTGCTCCAGAGTGTGTGCACGCCCGTACTCTATTAGAACCCACACTGTGCACCAACCACCGTCGCTTTTGACCACTTACAATCAGCCCAGTAATCGTGCCTCACCCTGCCTAGTTCAGGGTACCATGATACCTAATTGGGTTACTGCTGAAACGGGTCCCCGTTACTAGGTTTTCTAGTCAAACATGTTAAGTGGTTAAGTGTCTGAATGAACCTAACCCCCACCCATCCAAATTATTTAACATGTTGAATTTGGTTAAGTATTTATTAAATTGACTTAACCCTTTCAGTCCTAACTCAGCTCTAATTGTCTTATTAGAGCACCAACCTCTCAGATTAGATAGATATTGTTGTGGCTGCCTATATGCCGGTTGGGTCCGGGCAGTCTTACGCCACAACTCAGTTTAACCTCGGGTCTTTATTGGGCCCCATGCCTTAACCTCTCACATTGGATAGCTATTGTTGTGACAACTGGACAGCCGGGCGGGTCCGGGCAGGTTTACGTCACAACTCAATCCAATCTCGAGTTAAGCGCGTTCGTATTTTATAATTTACATTTTAATTGTGTAAATTATTCAAATTCAAATTACTGTCACATTCATTTCCAATTAATCTCATTAGTTAAGGTAATTGATGCCTTTTTATGCCACAAACCACTTATGTGATTAATGACCAATATGTAAATTAGAAAATATTCAAATTACTGTCACATTCATTTCCAATTAATCTCATTAATTAAGGTAATTAATACCTTTTTATGCCATAAATCACTTATGTGATTAATGACCAATTTATGTAGAGTTTTCCTAAAATTATCATTTTAACCCAACGTTACCCCGTCCAATATTAGGCTAACCATCTCAGCCTAATTTACGTTCGCATGATTTTTGGTGTAAAGTATTAGGCTAAAAACTTAGCCTAATTTAATATACGCAAATTGGCATAAATTAGCATAAACATGACAAGGGTATAACTTTGGTATTGATGGCATAATCAATATGAACATAATAGGGTGTACTTGCAAAATAACTAACATGAACATTTTAGGGGTGAACTTGCAAAATAACTAACATGAACATTATAATGTCATAGGTACAAACTTGCAAAAAGACTAACATAAACATTATAATGTCAAAGGTATGAACTTGCACTTATAGGCTAACTCAACATATACGTGTTTTTAACATAGGTCATATTAACAACATACATGATAATTAGCAATATGAACTAATCCATATACATATGTTAATTTGCAACATAGGCAAATCAACATACGTATATGTGAGTTAGCAACACAGGCTAATCAACATACACATGTGTTAATTAGTAACATAGATTTAAACATACTTGCAAATTAATCCCAACATATGATAAGTGTGAACATGGCATAAGTTTTGCATAAACATGAACATATAGATTTGACAATTGGTCGCATAACTTCACTACATAAACTTGCATAATAAACTACACAATTCTCATAAGATGTTACAATCCAAGTCCATGCTTATACAAATAATCTAATCTAATAATCCCAAATTTAACATGATAATAGAATTAAGTCACTAGCATAGATTAATGTTATAAAACATAATAAACATCATACTTAATAATTCTCAATTCAACATGATAATAGAATCAAATCACAAACGTATATTAATAACATAACGAGTATCGTACTATTATCATTTCATCGCAACACATGATATTCATATTAATTCGCATTCTAAAAATGTAGCTAAACTTACAATCGTAGACGATCTAGTTTTCTGAGTTCTGAAATTCTGAATTTGCAAAACTTTCCTTTGGGAAGACGTTGCTTTGATTCTAATTTGTTGTTGCTTTTTAATCTTTTAGTTTGTATTCGCTGTGTTGTTCGTCTCTTTCAAGTGGAGGCTCCCTCTAGTTCTCAGCAGACAGCATGGTGGCTCTAATTCGTATTCTTTTTTTTGTGAATTTTTAGTTTGAGACCTAGGGTCTTTTTATAGAGTTGCAAGTTAATTTGAGCCGTCGATGAAGCTAGGGTTAACCAGAGTCGTCCGTTGTAAAGATAAGCCAATTATGTTCACCGTTTCTTTCTTAATGTACATTTACTATTATTTGTCAATCCATATAAATATGTACGCATTAGATACATCTCCCCTTTACACATTTATTATTATTTTTGTATGCACATTAGATACATGTCCCCTTTACACATTTATTATTTTACTTGTATGCACATTAGATACATCTCCCCTTTACACATTTATTATTATTCTTGTATACACATTAGATACATCTCCCCTTTACACATTTATTTTTGTATTAGCAACTTTAGTGTTAACAGAAATACGGGGTGTTACATTCTCCCCTCCTTAAAGGATTTCGTCCCCGAAATCTCCCAGTCTAGGAGAACATATATCCTACCATCCAAATGTCCATCTACTCAATCATCAAACACGAGCGCCCATTGTCCTTAAAAGACTTCTAATGCTTCATAATCATATGCATCGTGTGTGTACATGTCCTTATCTAATGCAAAAATCAGGCGGTCTACTGATTCAGTTGACCTCCTTAATGCAAATTATGTAAGTGTCATGAATCCATTATGTATGCAAACTTTTTCCTATTCATAATTCTACATGAGTGCGCAATCATTCAAACAAATGTGACATCCATATGACAACATATTAAGCTTCAACCATATACAAACATAAACACATATATGCATATGCAATATGAAGTGACTGAGCCGATCTAAAACCCTAGATTGTGTGTGTATATGCATCCACGAGCAACCACTAGCAAACATTTGCAACCACTTGCAACCATCATCCATAACATGTTTCAATTACATGTTTACATCCAAAGGGGTTTCCACCTAAGGATAAAAGGGTAAGGTCGGGGAGATATACCTAAAAAGATAGATACTAACATGACTTTAAGGAAAAAGAGAGATCAAAAATGTACCCTCAAAAAGAAAAGGGTAGGCTGCGCGTATTCTATCCTCAGCTTCCCAAGTCGCGTCTTCCTCGGCGTCGCTCCACTGAACTTTGACGAGTTTGACTTCGCGGTTGCGTAGCTTTTTCACTTCAGTTCCTAAGATGCGAGTTGCAACTTTCCTCATAGTTGCTTCGCGTTCTACTTCAGCTTCTTCTAGAATGTTTGGCTCTACTACTTCCGCTGACTCATGCAGATACTTCCGGAGGTGAGAAACATGAAAGACGTTGTGAACCCCGGCCAGTCTCTCGAGTAACTCTAACCTGTAGGCCATCTTCCCAATCTTCTCGATGATAGGAAACAGCCCTACAAATCTTGGTGCTAGCTTCCCTGTGGATCAAAAGCGAACGACGTTCCTTAAAGGAGATACCTTAAGGAAAACCCTGTCCCCAACCTCAAATTCAAGGTCGGTCCTTCTCTTGTCTGCGTAGGATTTTTTTCTGTCTTGGGCTGTCTTCATTCTTCTCTGTATTAAGTCTACTTTCTCTGAAGTCTCTCGGATCATATCTGGTCCAAGTATGAGCTTGTCAGTAGACTCCCACCAAAAAGTGGGCGATCGACACGGTCTTCCATATAAAGCTTCGAAGGGCGCCATTCCGATGGTGGCTTGGTAGCTGTTGTTGTAGGCAAATTCCACCAAAGGAAGATGGTACTCCCAAGTCCCTCCAAAGTCAAGGACGCAAAGTCTCAAAAGGTCTTCCAAAATCCTGTTCCCCCTTTCTGTCTGACCATCGGTTTGGGGGTGGTAGGCCGTGCTCAAACATAATTGTGTGCCTACAGCTTCTTGCAGACTCCGCCAAAACTCGCTTTTAAAGATAGGATCTCTGTCGCTAATAATGCTGGAAGGTATTCCATGGAGTCGAACTATCTCCTTAAGATAAAGAGATGCTAGAGACGAGGCAGTCCTTCTACTCTTGACAGGTAAAAAGTGGGCGCTTTTAGTAAGCCTATACACTATTACCCAAATGCTAGTGTTGCCTCTTCTAGACCTAGGCCGCCCATCAATGAAGTCCATTGAAATGCTATCCCACTTCCACTATGGGACCTCTAGAGGATGGAGCAGACCGTCAGGCTTCTTCTGCTCCGCCTTGACTTGTTGGCAAATCATGCACTTAGAAACAAAATCTGCCACGTCCTTCTTCATGCCACTCCAAAAGAAAACTCTCTTTAAGTCCTTGTACATTTTGTCCCCGCCTGGATGTATTGTCATCTTGGAATGATGTGCCTCCTCAAGAATTTTCTTCACCAACTCCTTTGCCTGTGGGACGCATAGTCTTCCATCCCGTCTTAACCACCCTTTGTCGTCGATGGTGTATCTATCGAGGTGACTAGAAGTCTCACCCCTAACGAGCTTATCAACCACTTCTACAAGTTGAGGGTCTTCTCGTTGTGCGGTCCCTATTGAGTCTAAGAGAGTGGGCTGCACTTCTAGCGATGCTAATAGACCTGGTACAAAATCAGAGGAGGGCCTGAAGTTAAAACTGGCTATAAACTCTAGGCTTCGCCTTTCAACAAATAGCGGGCTCAACGTTAGCTTCTTTCTACTCAAGGCATCTGCGACTACGTTGCCCTTTCCAGGAGTGTAGGAAATCTCGAAATCATACGAGGCAAGAAACTCCATCCACCTTTGTTGCCTTAAGTTAAGGTCCTTCTGCGAGAAGAGATACTTCAAAGATTTATGGTCAGTTTACAGTTCAAATTTCTCACCTAGGAGATAGTGGCGCCAAGACTTAAGCGCAAAGACGATGGCGGCCAACTCAAGGTCGTGGGTTGGGTAATTCCTTTCATGAACTTTCAACTGTCTTCCGCCATAAGCTACTACCCTTCCTTCTTGCATTAGGACAGCGCCTAGTCCTATCCCGCATGCATCCGTTCTTCCATCCGGCAAGGTCATAACTGGGGCTGTTGTAAGAGCCCTTTTTAAGCGTTGGAAAGCAAACTCGTAATCCAAATCCCAAGAGAAAACTAGATTCTTCTTTGTTAGACTTGTAAGAGGAGCTGAGATTTTTGCAAAATCTCTGATGAACTTCCGATAAAAGCCTGCAAGCCCGAGGAAGCTTCGGACCTCGGTTGCATTCCTTGGTGCCTTCCAATCTTGCACCGCTACTACTTTTGCGGGGTCTACAGCTAACCCCTCTTTGGACACTATATGCCCAAGAAATCTCACTTCTTCTCTCCAAAAGTGGCACTTGGAGAATTTAGCTTTTAACTGATGTGTTCTAAGAGTCTCCATGATTGCCTTTAGGTGCTGAGCATGCTCTTCCTCATTTTTTGAGAAGATGAAAATATCGTCCACGAAGACCACCACGAATTTATTGAGGAAATCTCTGAACACCCTACTCATTAGGTCCACGAAGTAAGCAGGTGCGTTTGTCAAGCCAAAAGGCATGACAAGCCACTCAAAGAATCCGTCTGGGGTTCTGAAAGCTGTCTTATCGATGCTATCATCAGCTACCCTTAGCTGATGAAATCCGGTCGCCAAATCAAGTTGGGAGAAAACCGACGCTCCTACAAGCTGGTCAAACAAATCGTCAATTCTGGGGAGAGGGTGCCTATTTTTTTAGTCAGGTTGTTTAGCTCCCTATAGTCAACACATAGACGGAGTGAACAATCCGCCTTTGTAGCAAACACCACTGGAGCGCCCCATTCTGAAATGCTCCGCCTAATGAACCTCTTTTCTAAAAGCTCTTTAATCTTCTTACTGAACTCTTTCCTTTCCCTAGGAGCCATGTGCCTAACAGGCAAAGCAATGGGCTTCGCATTGTCAACAAGATAGATGCGGAAGTCTATTTCCCGTTTCGGAGGTAAGCCCTTCACCTCATCAAAGACATCCGAATATTCTCGGACCACCTTAACTGACTGCAAATTCTCAACAGAAGCGTCAAGTGATTCAAGATAACTAAGCATAACCACATTCGAGGGATTACAAGTAATTTCCAGAGTGTTACCGAGTTGGGTTAAGAGCTTAACCACTCTTTTCTCACAATCAAGGATGGCACCATTACTGGATAGCCAGTCCATGCCCAAAATCAATCCATACCCCGAGAAGCCCAAAACAAAGGTACTACATCTAAATTCTACACTTAGAATAGAGATTTTCAAATTCATACAGATCATTGACAAATAAGCTGGGCCTCCAATTGGATTGGAGACAACCAAGAGATCCTCTACCATACTAGTTTCTAGGTGCAGAGATTCTACTAAAGCAGATGAAATAAAGAAGTGTGATGCACCAGAATTAAATAAAGTGTGAACTGGGTGATCATAAAGATAAACTACACTTTCTACAGAAGTATTTCTACCTCGCTGTTGCAGAGGAGGTGCCTCCAGTGCATGAACTTGTCCACCCGAAGCGGATGCAGCTTTCTGCGCCTGCCCTCGCCTCTTAGGGCTGTCCTTAGCTATGTGTCCTATTTCTCCACAATGAAAGCAACCAACATTCATCTTTGCCTTCTTCTTCCTGCAGTCTTTCACCACATGTCCAACCAAACCACAGAAATTACACTTTCTTGTTTCGCGAGCTTTGTTGTTTTTCCCGCCCTTCTTAAAGTCTGTTTTCTTAGGCTGTAAAGCTTCTTTCTTTCCCTGAGACCCTTCCGCCTTTGTCTCCTTCTTGCCTTTATCCTCCTCATGTAGTAACGCCATCTGTACCTGCCTTTCATATGTAGCTCCCATAGGTATATGGGTCATGGTCAGGCTATGAAACGGCTCATTCAGTCCCTTGACAAAGCGGAGAGCCTTCTTGTGTTGGGTGTTGACTAGGTCCAGTCCGAACCTAGCCAGCTGATCAAACTGGTTGACGTACTCTTTGACGGTCATACTTCCTTGCTTAAGGGATAGGAATCTCTCCATTTGAAGACTTCTCTCAGCTTCTGAAAGGAACTTCAGCTCAAATCTAAATCTGAAATCTTCCCACGTTTCTACTGGTCTTTCTGCATTAGTGACTTCCCACCAGTAGGAAGCCTCTCCTTTGAGCAACCACACTGCCAGTCTTACCTTCTGCCTGTCTTCTACCTCGAAGATAACGAAAAGATCTTCAGTCTCTTTCAGCCAGTTCCTGGCTGCTACGAAGGACTCGGTTCCATGAAAGTCTTTCCCACCCATAGCTTTAAAATCTCTACAAGTCTTGGCAAAAGCATTTCCTCTCGGAGGAGGAGGAGGAGGAGGGGGAATTTCAGCAACTGGGGGAGGAGGAGGAGGAATTGCTACAACTGGGGGAGGAAGATTCGTTGGGCCCGCCTCATTGGCCCTAGCTTCCAAGTACCTTCTAAACCAACCAGGTACAGTCACACCTTCTGGAAGGTTAATTTTTCCCGACATGCTGAAACAAAAAAGGAAAGATTCAAAAAGAAGGATAGATAATTCACATGGCTTTGGGGGATTATGCCTTTCTAAAACTATAAAACAATTCTTTTTTCTTGAAAAATGCTTCTTTAAATTTTAATTTGAATATAGTTTCAAAAAAAAAATTATCTGGTCTGGTAAACCTATGCTCTGATACCAAGTGAAACACCCCACCTCCGTTAAGGTCACTCACAATGGGAATGCCTTAATTTTGGTGGAGGTTTATAAGTAAAAGACACGGATAAAACACAAGACAGATATAAACACATATAAATAAGCAGCGGAAAAACCAACAAACTTTTATTATCATAAATACGTGTTCATACAGAACATTTCCAACATTGTCTCAAAACAAACTTCCAATTATTACAACCATAATACTGTCTTGATTTTAAAAGTTAAAGAAGCATGAAACATAAATAAAGCTGCATAATCCCCATAAATGATATCCAAATCCATGGTCCAAATGAAAGAAATCCAAGCAATTCATTCTCTCTCTTCAAGCTGGATGAAAAACTGACTAAGCTGCGGTGTTTCCTCCCTGTGGACCTAGGGGGGGACGGAAGAAAAGAAGACGAAAGGAAAATGGGTCAGACATAAATCTGGTAAGTCTAGCTATATTCCTAGAATGTTAATAATAAAAAGATCATGACTTGCATAAAGTGAGAACAGGACAATATCAGGATAATAGACTATCCTAGAACTAGATAAGGTGTCCTAAAACGAACATCCCTGCGCACCCTATTTTAAATCTCTATCTCTGCACCTACTAATTCTTATACCAACATGCACCCCGTGATTGGGGTGAAGTGATCCCTTTCTCTTTATTTAAAAGATCGGCTCCTACTCGTATATTCACATGTGTCCCACGGCCCTATATGGTAGATACCTATGCTGGTCCCACCATGGGGTGTATCAAGTCCCATGGTGGCGGCCCCGACACAATTCTAGCATGCATAGGGTATACTACTGATGCTCCAGAGCCCTGACTTGTCTTCTTTAGAGTGTGTGCACGCCTGCACTCTGTTAGAACCCACACTGTGCACCAACCACCGTCGCTTTTGACCGCTTACAATCAGCCCAGTAATCGTGCCCCACCCTGCCTAGTTCAGGGTACCATGATACCTAATTGGGTTACTGCTGAAACGGGTCCCCGTTACTAGGTTTTCTAGTCAAACATGTTAATTGGTTAAGTGTCTGAATGAACCTAACCCCCACCCATCCAAATTATTTAACATGTTGAATTTGGTTAAGTATTTATTAAATTGACTTAACCCTATCAGTCCTAACTCAGCTCTAATTGTCTTATTAGAGCACCAACCTCTCAGATTAGACAGATATTGTTATGGCTGCCTGTATGCCGGTTGGGTCCGGACAGTCTTACGCCACAACTCAGTTTAACCTCGTGTCTTTATTGGGCCCCATGTCTTAACCTCTCACATTGGATAACTATTGTTGTGACAACTGGACAGCCGGGCGGGTCCGAGCAGGTTTACGTCCAACCTCGGTTTAAGCGCGTTCGTATTTTCTAATTTACATTTTAATTATGTAAAGTATTCAAATTCAAATTACTGTCACATTCATTTCCAATTAGTCTCATTAATTAAGGTAATTAATGCCTTTTTATGCCATAAATCACTTATGTGATTAATGACTAATATGTAAATTAGAAAATATTCAAATTATCGTCACATTCATTTCCAATTAATCTCATTAATTAAGGTAATTAATGCCTTTTTATTCTATAAATCATTTATGTGATTAATGACCAATTTATGGCAAGTTTTCCTAAAATTATCATTTTAACCCAACGTTACCCCGTCCAATATTAGGCTAACCATCTCAGCCTAATTTATGTTCGCATGATTTTTGGTGTAAAGTATTAGGCTAAATACTTAGCCTAATTTAATATACGCAAATTGGCATAAATTAGCATAAACATGACAAGGGTATAATTTTGGTATTGATGGCATAATCAATATGAACATAATAGGGTGTACTTGCAAAATAACTAACATGAACATTTTAGGGGTGAACTTGCAAAATAACTAACATGAACATTATAATGTCATAGGTACAAACTTGCAAAAAGACTAACATAAACATTATAATGTCATAGGTATGAACTTGCACTTATAGGCTAACTCAACATATATGTTTTTTTAACATAGGCCATATTAACAACATACATGAGAATTAGCAATATGAACTAATCCATATACATATGTTAATTTGCAACATAGGCAAATTAACATACGTATATGTGAGTTAGCAACATAGGCTAATCAACATACACATGTGTTAATTAGTAACATAGATTTAAACATACTGGCAAATTAATCCCAACATATGATAAGTGTGAACATGGCATAAGTTTTGCATAAACATGAACATATAGATTTGACAATTGGTCGCATAATTTCACTACATAAACTTGCATAATAAACTACACAATTCTCACAAGATGTTACAATCCAAGTCCATGCTTATACAAATAATCTAATCCAATAATCCCAAATTTAACATGATAATAGAATTAAGTCACTGGCATAGATTAATGTTATAAAACATAATAAACATCATACTTAATAATTCTCAATTCAACATGATAATAGAATCAAATCACAAACGTATATTAATAACATAACGAGTATCGTACTATTATCATTTCATCGCAACACATGATATTCATATTAATTCGCATTCTAAAAATGTAGCTAAACTTACAATCGTAGACGGTCTTGTTTTCTGAGTTCTGAAATTCTGAATTTGCAAAGCTTTCCTTTGGGAAGACGTTGCTTTGATTCTAATTTGTTGTTGCTTTTTAATCTTTTGGTTTGTATTCGCTATGTTGTTCGTCTCTTTCAAGTGGAGGCTCCCTCTAGTTCTCAGCAGACAGCATGGTGGCTCCAATTCTTATTCTTTTTTTTTGTGTGAATTTTTAGTTTGAGACCTAGGGTCTTTTTATAGAGTTGCAAGTTAATTTGAGCCATCGATGAAGCTAGGGTTAACCAGAGCCGTCCGTTGTAAAGAGAAGCCAATTATGTTCACCATTTCTTTCTTACTGTACATTTACTATTATTTGTCAATCCATATAAATACGTACGCATTAGATACATCTCCCCTTTACACATTTATTATTATTTTTGTATGCACATTAGATACATCTACCCTTTACACATTTATTATTATACTTGTATGCACATTAGATACATCTCCCCTTTACACATTTATTATTATTCTTGTATGCACATTAGATACATCTCCCCTTTACACATTTATTTTTGTATTAGCAACTTTAGTGTTAACAGAAATACGGGGTGTTACACTAATGGGTGCGACCCACATAGCCATGCTGCCTGCCCGATTTTTGTCATTTTCTGGTTGATGAGGCTTGAGGTTATAATTAACTTTTGAAACATCTGGCCACCATTCGCGTCATCCAGGAACAGGATGAACCGAAGGCACCCTCCTACCGCATCCAAAGGATCAGTAGCGAGAAGTCCTTGCAAACTGCAAAATCCCACTTACGACCGAATCACGTCAGAATAGCTCTAGCTGCAGACCAGAGAATATTCGACGTATAATCCTTCCGCTTATGAAGATCCACGGTCTTCAATTTCTCCATCTCGATCAGCTTCTAAACATCTTCAACGTCTACGTATTTGCTGGTCGGAATGGTTTTCGAATAAAAATTCAATCCCAGTCTTTCCATACCAACAATCGACTTGGCCAGATTTTGATAGTCGGTGTTTTAACTATCAAAATAAACAATCATCATCCATAGAAAATAAAATGGATTCACTGGTTCAGTATACAGCATCACTTGGCCTTTTTAGTCAAAACAGTTGTTAATTAAATTTCCAGCATTTGGAATACCGCCCTTTCACTTATTATTTCCAAATTAATTTGTTTAACATATAATTCTTTAAACTATAACTTATAATACCCTTTACCAAAAATATTCATTTAATTCCTCCGACGACCCTCGTTTCTAAACAAATATTACCCTTGGATAATCATGAAGTCGTTACAAGTTGGGGTATTTTATTTACCTCTCAGACCTTGCGACGACAACATACTTATCTTTAGAATAGATAAAAGTTTATTAACGAAATCTCAAATGCCAATAACCATTTCAACACTTCCATTTACCATATAATCCCTTTTGAAAACCACTTATCTTAGTTTTGTTTCAACGTAACTCCATTTTATCTTTAAACCATTTCCCTTCAGATTATAACTTCACTTTTATAATCGAATTCAACTTAAACTCCCATCTGATTCCAAAACTTATTTAAAACTTTACTTTTCAGTGAATCCTTTTTATAGAATAATCCTAGAATCTAACTCATATGAGTAAAACTTATTTAAATTGCTTTTAATTTATAAACAGGGTCTTAAGACCACCTTTGATTTATTAATCGAGCTTCAGTTACCTAATCATTTCCTTAATTGGGTTAAATAATAATTAACCTGAACTCTTTTATATTAAAGTTTCACTTTATCATTAACTATTAATAGTTAATTTTCTCTTAAATGTTATTTTAAAACAACAATCAGTTTTAATAATAATTAACAATCCAATAATTGTTTTTAATAATCAATTCTCGCTTAAACAATTGGTTTTAGTTATTTCAAGACAAAGTCAACCTGGTAACTAATCTCGTTAGTCCTTCCTTTAATCAATTTAAATAATCAAATTTAATTTAATTATAATCTAGTTAAATTAAATTACTACATTGAAAACAATTAATTCAACCATTAACCATTTGGTTAATTTCTACCTACTTGTTTAGAAAATTCATTATTCCACAAATCTTGCTTTATATACTCGTTGTAACACCCCACCTCCACCAGGGTGGCTCTTGCAAGCACTCTGACTTTGGAGGGGCGTTTGAATCAGGTAAACATGCATAATGATATATCAAGGCAGAACAAGAACATATGTATATATGTAAACAGAGTAAATAACATAGATAAAACAGCGGAAGATTTCAAAACATTTCAAAACAAGTCTGGTACAACATAGCTTTCCAAATAAACAAGTCTAGATAAAACAACATCAACTGAAAAACTGAAATAAATAAGTGCTATCCCCAATTAAGTGGTAACCATAGCTAGCTTCATGTCGAAACCGTACATGAGCTGAAATCCCACAAGCAAGCAATCCAAAATCCAAGCTAAGCTCCAGTATTCCCTCCCTGAGAACCTGGGGGGGGGGGGACGGAAGAAAAGAGGCGAAAGAAAACAGGTCAGTCAAAAAGACTGAGTAAGCCCTACTACAATCAATGTAAACTGATAAAGTTAACTGGCATGAGCAGCAGGGATGAACATAAGGATAACAATATACTAGCATGATGATTAACTAACAAGGTAGATAAAGGTGTCATCGCATAATCAGGATTAAGGTTTTGCACCATAGGTGTACTAGCAAACTAACATGACTTGAATAAACAAGTATTGATCCCTTGGCCCAAGCTTTGGCCCAATAACATGAAATGACCCTAATACAAGGTCCAACCAAACGGTCTAGTCGATCGGCTCCCTAAGCCTAACTCGTCACGTGTTGGTGTCAATACGGCCCAATCATAATTGTAGTCGAACTGTGCCGGGTCCACCCTTCGGGTGTATCAAGCCCTAGGGTGTCAACCCATGGACACCATGAACATGAGTGCACAGTCCTGATCTACTGGTACCCGTGCATGTTTTCTCCGGCTACGGACTATGTGCACGACCAGAGTCCGCCCGGAACTACACCGGCGTACCCTCTGCCGTTGCTTTTGGTCACTTGCCTCCAGTCCAGTAATCGTGCCCCCACCCTAGCCTAGTCCCTAGGGTCATGATGATACTAACTTGGGATTACTGCTGGAGTGGGCCCCCATTACTAGGATTTTTCTAGTGGGTTAAGTACGGTTTAACCATCTTGCTAATCCTGGATTAACTTGGTTAAGTGTAACGATGAGTTCACGACTTAACCCCGATTAATCTACCAAGCCCAAATTGGTTAAGTATTAAGTGGACCATGACTTAACCCTAATCACGAGGCATTAATTAATTTAATGCGCCTTAACCTCTCACATTAGACCTTGTTGTGGTTACTAGTTAAGCCGGGTGGGTCCGGGTAGCTTTACACCACAACTTGGTCTAACCTCGGGTTCAAGGTACAACATGACCAACTTCTCACATTGGGTCCTATTGTTTGTAGCAACTAGTTAAGCCGGTCGGTTCCGGGTAGGTTTACGCTACAAACTCAACCCAACCTCGAGTTGGCCACACTTATCTTTTCTAAGTGTCATGTCCATCATGTTTCCAAAACATGTTACAAGTTTTCAAGCAATTGGGTAGACCTAACTTAATAGGTAAATTCCCAATGGGTAGACCTAACTTAATAGGTAAATTCCCAAGCTTATGTTTTATGTCTTTTAAGTTTACCCAACCCCAAACGCAATCCCATCGCTTACATATCGCAATAGCGCATAAAGGATAGAAAGAGGGAACTTGGCATAATCATGACATAAAGGTATTGAAGCCACAAGCTTAACATGGTGGCATATGAAATGTTCATATGTTCATACACTTGCATATTACATTTTTAGTCCTCAAAAGCATGCATAAAACCAAACTTAGCATATTGGTGATACATGGTGCTAAATGACATGTAGAGATGGCCATAAGTTCGCATTTAGCCTCACATGCAAGTTATCATAAGAGATATGATAACTTACATGTTGCTAAAATGCAACCTTTGGCATACAGCTTAAAGCTTTATGTTCATAAACCCAAAATAAGCTTGCATAACATGATAGCATGAACAAAATGTTCAACCCAAACTTGCATAACATAACTTGGCATACTTGCATATAAACTTGCATATCACAACATGATAAACTTGCATATAAACTTGCATATCACAACATGATAAACTTGCATATAAACTTGCATATCATACATTTAACTTTAGAGTTTAAGTATGAAAGTAGAATAGGGCTTACAATGCTTAAGAAGTCACAAAAATATGACAAAGCCCTTATGAAATCAATTAAACCCAAAATGCAAGCAAAACCCTTGAGCCAAAATGATCAAAACTCTTTCTTTATGATGCAAATATATAAACTTGACTTGAATGCAAGCTAATGATGCTCATACAAGTTTGAAAACACTTGTATGCATGGAAAATCACTTAGGAATTTATTTAGGAATTTTATGAAGAGAGTGGAGGCCATGAGAGGATTGATTTTGCCATAGTTTAGTTGTATGAATGAATAATGATGATTTAGGGTAGGTTAGGGTCTTATTTATAGATTAGGCAAGTGTTTTAGGCCATAGGATTAAACCTAGATTCAATCCAAGCCATCAAAGCATGTCTTGGGGAAGAAGTCAAGTGTAGGAACCATCTAGGGCCTTTAGATTAAAGATGAACCATGAGAACCATTCAAATGCAAAATCTGCATTTGAGCGAATCGGTCCACGGGTTGACAGCCAAACACCCTGGATTAACCCCTAGTCGACCCAACGAGCTCGGGTCGACCTCAAAAATCGACCGGTTCGATTATTCCCCTCTCCCAATTCGCTGTTTTGAACATTTTTGCATATTTATTTATTTAATTTTCAATTATATATATATATATATCAATATATATATATATATATTTCTCTGCGCAACCCATTTCACTTAATTAAGTATACTTTAATTTGGGAATTTTTCGTGAAACTTCGCGAGGCCATATCTTGGTCATACGGACTCCGATTTTCGAAAACTCGGACTCTATTTCACGTATTTTTCCGAGACGAATGCAATGGCATAGCCCGTTTCCCTTGATTCAGATTTTACAGTTTAATTCTGCCTCCATTTATGTTATAACATGTTATTCAAAAATACGGGTTGTTACACTCGTCTTTATAATTACAAGGTAAAAATAAGTATTTATTTCCTTTAATAACTTTATTTAAAATAATATATATACAAACAGATTTCAAATCTTTCCTTAGTTATAAAACAAATTTTTATAATTTTCTTTCTATTGATTTACCTAACGGTAAATCAATCTCTATAAAACGATTCATTTACATGCCATCTGCCGAGAATTACTTAACCAGTATACCCTATTGATTAATATCAAACAAGTGATACATTTTGGTTCAACAATCAACATTCAGTCAAATTGATTAACGGTTTATATAAACAACATATTTGAGGAATCCGATTGGATCCCTCCAACCTGTCCTTTCCTGCATCACAATGGGTTATTCATACTTAATACAATAATATATTTATACATTACGATTGTAACAACCCACATTCTACGCATCGGAGGATCGTAGAATATTTATTTCTTTCTTATATGAAGTCGTATGGCCATGTGGCTTTGGGAGACGACTATTGAGGTCATTTCCCATGTTCATGATTTTTGTCGATTTTTAAATGACCGTTTTGCCCCTAGTTGGTACTGTTTTGGCCATAAATTTTGATTGGAAAGAAGTTTTGACCTGAAACCACTTCGATTAGATTCGTTTGATGGTTTACCTTTCCGTAGAGTGGTCATAATAGCCAAACGGACTTGCCGTTTGGGAGATATGACTGAAATAAGGTTTGGAAGGTGAAAAACTGCTTAACCGGGCCAAATAGGGTGATTAGTGAAGGGGCCCATAACCCATTTCGGGATTAGGGTTATGGGGAGGCTGAAAAGAGATAGGGTTTCATTCCATTTCAGTTTTCTAGCCTCTACTTACCTCTTAGAAACCCTAAAAATGGCCTCCAACCTCTAAATCACCTCCAAATCACTTTCTAATCAAGTATTAAGCTTAGCAACATCAAATCAAGGGAGATCTTCACCAAATCAAGATTAGAGCTACTGATTTGTATTGTTATTCGCGCCCAAACAGAGATTTATTTCATATCTAAAGTTTATTTGTGGCTAAGGTGAGTGATTTGCATAGTTTCTCACTAATTATGGTTAATTAAGGGTAATTAGTGTTAATTAGCGAATTTAAACATGATAAAATTCTGGAAAAATATTTATAAATTCTTAAATGATGTTTGTACCTCTGATATGAACTTGGGTTAATTTGGTTAAGTTTTGCTAATGCTGTCATTAATTATGCTTGAACATGTTTAAGGGAAAATATGGGCTTTGGCTACGTTTGATCCATTTTAACCTATCATATTGTTGCTTTGGTGTTTGTGGTTAATTATACATGTTGCTATGACTGTATGGTATGCTTTGTGATTGATTAGAATAGTTGGAATGGTCGAAAATGCCGTCGAGTGGCGTAAACTGCTTGCTAAAAAAGTGCAAGAAATTGGTCGATCCGGATCGGAACGGAGAAAAGGACCCGATCTGGAGCCCCTCCCACGCGAGTTCAGAAGCTCCGATCCTCTCCGTTAACATTGTATGGCAACGTGACTTGGAGGCTCCGATCTGACCCGATGTGCTCTGAAGGAGGCCGACCTGACCCATCATCCTAAGAAGACCCCCGGTCCGATGTTGAGAAAAAAGGAGGAAGCCTGTGCTCCGACCTGAACCGATGGTACCCTCCGATCCGACCCGAAGAAGCTTGCCAGGGAGTGTAGACCTCAATCCTATCCGGAGCAGAGAGGAAGGTTTGTGCTGGAGATTCCGAACCGATCCGATTGCTTAGGGAGGAGCATTCCGATCCGAACCGAACTGATGATTAGGAGGAGATCCGAACCGACCTGGTGATGACCAATAACCCGAGATGCAAAGGTAGTCCAAATGGAAGTTAGAGCTCAGGATCCAGTTGGGAACCAATGAGTTCACTTTATGGTTGGGCTTTGCTGCGGGACGTGTGCTAAGGAGTTGTCGACATTCATAACTTCGATTCACCACTGAAAAGGAATGATGGTCTACGTATCAGTGCAGTAGAGTCATTGTGACTCGAGGGGCAAAGTGATCGTAGCAAGACTATGAGCTAGTGCAGTGGAGCCGTTGTGACTCCATGGGGCAGAGTGGACATAGTAGAGGATTAGTAAGGCTATGAGTCAGTGCGGTGGGGGTGTGTACGACTCCATGGGGCAAAGTGGACATAGCGAAGGATTAGTGGCTATGGGTCAGTGCAGTGAAGCCGTTGTGACTTCATGGGGCAGAGTGGTCATAGCAAAGTATTGGGTGGTCGAAGTGGTGAATATCGTATGCTTTAGGCACTGAGTGAGAGTTGTGAGGATGGTTGATATCCTTGATTTGTTTTCCATCACTATGACATGCACACCCCCACCCACGTTATCCTGACACCCTTTGTTTAGTGGCACCTCAGAGTGTTGTACAGTATGTAGTGCTAACTCTTTGGTTGCAGGTCTAGGTTCAGGTATGATTTAGTATACCTGTTATTGTTCTATTTAACTGCTTATCGCTCATACCAGACTTTTTGTCTAACCCAGAGTTTTATGTCTCATCTTATTACTCTGGGTGCTCACACGAGCAGACTAGAGACAGGTTAGCTGGTGATGCACGAGTAGCGGGTTCGGAGGCGAGCAAGAGGCTTCCACGTATAATATATATATATATATATTCTCCCTGTGTCGTTGCTGGTCACTACTTTGGGCATTAGTAGTGTACCTTTCTTGTTAGATTTTTGAGACAGTTTTTAAAAGTTGTAATAATGTTGGCTTTGGATCATAAGCTGTACTTTGGATTTTCCGCTGCTATGATAGTTTGTTTCAGCTTATGCGTTGTCTCACCTGTTTTATGTCAAGTATGTTGTTATTATATTTTATTCCATGCGCTGTGAGACATTCTACAGGTTTTTGTTGATTCTTCGTCTTTTTTCCTTTCCTTCTGACGACCGTCCCGTGCTAACTGGACATGTGTACAGCGCACCTTTGGAGTAAATGTCGGTTGGTGTGGGGCGGGCCGTCACATTTGGTATCAGAGCTCTAGGTTGCGTGGTTAACCTAGGGAAAAACACTAGGGAGAGATAGTACGTATATGAGAGAGCGTATTTGTGATTACTTTGGTTTTCAAAAGCTATATATATACTATTAGTATAGCTAAGGATGGAGTTGCACTGCACTAGCACCACTATGGAGATGGTTAACCGTTTTCTCTTTACAGATTGAACGATGAGCCGATACACAAGAGGTGCTGGTAAAGAGACCAATAATGGGAATGCTGCTGACATAAGGATGATGTTTACCAACCATATGAGAGAAATGCTTAGGGATGTGGAAGAGGCAGTTCCCAATCCCGGTTATGGTGGTGGTCCAGTAGTGCAGGCGCATAGGGCCGATTTCGCCAAGCTATGCAAGAATTACACTAGCCTTGGTGGGAATCCGTTCCACGGAACGGAGTCGGCCACAGATGTTCAGGATTGGTTGGATAGCTGTGATCGTATCTTCGACGACTTGGGTATCGAGGATGCGATGAAGAGAAGGCTAGCGTCTCATCAGCTGCAAGGGCGAGCGATGAATTGGTGGAACGCTATTAAGACAGCCACTCCAGAGGATCAGGTTACTTCGGATCAGTTTAAGACTCACTTTAGCAATAAGTTTATCCCCACTGCTCAGAAGTCGGAATTGTTTAGTAAGTTCTTGGAGCTTAAAAAGAATGGTAGGGCAGTCTCGGACTATATTGCTGAGTTCGACACTTTGTCGAAGTATGGATTATCCCTTATCGATACTCCTAAGAAGAAGAATGAGAAGTTCATTACTGGTTTGGATGGATACTTAGGGGAAAGGCTTATCAACCGCATCGATGAGACTTTTGAATCGATTGTGGGGAAAGATTTGAGATCAGAGAGTCTTTACCCTAAGTCAAAGACTGAGGTTACATCTGTAGAAGGGCTAAAGCCGCAAGAAGGCGGTGGAGGCAAGAATAACACTCAGAATAAGAGGAAGCGGAACCAAACTAAGGATGGCCAGAAAAAGAGTAAGAAAGATGTTGAGTGCTTCAGTTGTGGTAAGAAGGGCCATTACGCCAAAGAATGTCGGTCCAAGCCAGCGGAAAGGAAGTGCTACAACTGTGGCCAAGTGGGACATCATAAAGATAAATGTCCACAACCTCTTAAGGAAAAGCATATCGTGAAAGCATATGCTATTGGTGCTATTCCTTCTTCGTCGAATGCCCCAACTGCGGCGGAGAAAGGAAAGAATGTCGTCATTCAAGGTATGCTTTCTATTCATGATGTACCTGTTCGAGTTTTGTTTGATACTGGGGCTTCCCGTTCCTTCATATCTAGTGACCTGGTAGATAGGTTGGGAATGGAACCCGAGATAGTCAATAGACCGTTGGTTGTGACGAACTCGATTGGTGGTTCGACTAACCTTTGTATGATTTGCCGAAATTTGGTCTTATCGAGTCATGGATGTATGTTTGTTTGTGATTGCTTTGTTTTGGGCTTTACTGGGTATGGCATTATATTGGGAGTCGATTGGCTCCAAAGATACGGGGTGGTGGTAGACTGTAAAGGCTTTTTGGTGACAGTTAGGGCGGATGATGGACGGAGAGTAGTGTTTGGTAGTCTACCTAGTGATGGGGTAATGGCTAGTTTTATAAATTCCCTTGACATCCCGCATGATGAGTTGTCATATGTGCCCGTGGTTGGCCAGTATCCGGACGTCTTCGAGGAGGTGACCGGGCTTCCACCACACCGAGAGATTGAGTTCCGTATTGATTTAGTGAAAGATGCCAGACCTATAGTGATGCCACTTCGTCGTATGGCACCAAGGGAGCAGCGAGAGCTCGGGGTGCAAGTAAGCGATCTTTTGAGGAAGGGGTTTATTAGAAGAAGCGTCTCCGAGTGGGGAGCACCAGTTGTGTTTGCCACTAAGGCAGATGGTTCCCTTCGTTTGTGTGTGGACTATCGCGAGTTGAATAAGGTGATGAGGAAGAATAAGTATCCTCTACTGTGGATATATGATTTGTTTGATCAGCTGGAAGGAACAAGAGTGTTCTCCCAGTTGGACCTCACGATAGGATTTCATCAGCTTCGAGTAGCAGCTGAGAGTGTTCCGAAAATGACATTTAGGACGCCGTCTGGATTCTATGAGTGGTTGGTCATGCCATTTGGGTTGACCAATGCACCAGCATACTTCGTGGATCTTATGAATCGAGTATTCATAGATCAGTTGAATAAGTTTGTTCTTGTGTTCGTAGATGACATTCTTGTTTACTCGAGGACAGAGGAAGAACACAAGGGGCATTTGAGGATAGTGATGGAGGTGTTGAGAAAACACCAATTGAAAGCGAAATTCTCTAAGTGTCACTTCTGGAGGAGGGAAGTGAGATTCTTGGGCCGTATTGTTTCAGAGAATGGTATTGTCGTGGACCCTGCGAAGGTGGCTACGGTACAGGATTGGCCTACGCCCAAGAATGCAACAGACGTGAAAAGCTTCTTGGGGTTAGCTGGATATTATTGTAAGTTCATCCAGGGCTTCTCCAAGATAGCAGCACCATTGACTCAGTTGACTAAGAAGAATCAAGCCTTCGTCTGGGACGGAGTGTGTGAGAATGCATTCAAGAGTCTAAAAGAAAAGTTGATGCATGCGCTAGTGTTAGTCATTTCTGAAGGAAATGAAGAAATGACGGTATACACGGATGCTTGTGGTAGCGGACTAGGTGCTGTATTGATGCAAGGAGGTAGGGTTGTAGCTTATGCTAGTCGACAACTAAAGCCGCATGAGAAAAAGTATCCTACCCATGATTTGGAACTAGCAGTGATCGTGTTCGCATTGAAGATGTGGAGACATTATCTCTTGGGAGAGAGATTTAAGTTGTTTACCGATCATAAATCGTTAAAGTATCTCTTCTCCCAAAGGGATCCGAATCTCCGTCAGTAGAGATGGTTAGAGTTCTTGGCTTCGTATGATTTTGATATCGCATATACACCTGGGAAAGGCAATGCGGTAACCGATGCCTTGAGTAGGAGACATGCCAGTTTAGGGGCTATGTTTCTTGAATGGAAGCAACTGGAGTATATCGCAGGATATGATTTCAGACCAAAGTGTGAATTGGATCCAGAGATATTAGCTAGTTTGACGATCAGACCCACCTTGATTGGGCGGATTGGTTCCAGCCAGAGGGACGATCCTAATCTATTGGAAATCATCTCCAAGTTAGAGATGAATATCGACGGTGAGGAGATGAATTTGTATGGGCTTGATCGAGAAGGATGGCTTCGAAAGAATGGAAGACTAGTTGTACCCAACGTAAATGGTTTGAGAGATGAAGTGCTTAGGGAATATCATCACTCAAAACTGACTATACACCCCAGTGATGATAAGATGTATCGAGACATGAAGCAAACTTACTACTGGGAAGGGATTAAAAGAGACGTTGGGAAGTTTATATCCAATTGCATGACTTGCCAGCTAGTTAAGGCCGAGCAAAAGAAGCCTAGTGGTTTGTTGCAACCATTAGAAATTCCCGAATGGAAATGGGAGCAAGTCTCGATGGATTTCATTGATGGTTTACCAAGGACTAAATCGGTACATGATAGCATTTGGGTAATTGTGGATCGGTTGACTAAGAGTGCAAGATTTATACCAGTCAAATCGACAAGAACGGCAGATAAGTTAGCAGAATTGTATATGAAGTGGGTAGTGAGATTTCATGGAGTACCAAAAAGCATTGTGAGTGACCGAGACCCGTTGTTCACTAGTGGGTTTTGGAAGAGCTTACAAGAGGCTCTAGGGTCGGAATTATATCTCAGTACCGCGTATCATCCTCAAACTGATGGTCAGAAAGAGAGGGTGAATCGTATATTGGAAGATCTCTTAAGAGCTTGTATATTGGATTTTGGTGGATCATGGGATGATCATTTGCTTCTAGTAGAGTTTACATATAATAATAGCTACCAATCCAGTATCGGTATGGCTCCATATGAAGCTTTGTACGGAAGACCGTGCAACTCACCATCATGTTGGATAGAGACCGGTGAGAAGTACGTACTTGGACCAGATGTGGTAAGGGAAACTTTAGATAAGATTAAGATCATCCAACAATGGATGAAGGCTACCCAAGATAGGCAGAAGAGTTATGCTGATAGGAGGAGAAGAGACTTGAAATTCTCCGTTGGTGACTTGGTGTTTGTCAAGGTTTCTCCATTGAAGAGCGTGATACGATTTGGCAGGAGAGGCAAGTTGGCACCAAGATTTGTTGGCCCATTCCCGGTTCTCGAGCAAGTTGGGAATTTGGCATATAGAGTTGACTTACCCGAAAATATGGCGGGAGTTCATAACATATTTCATGTTTCCCAGCTGAGGAAGTTCGTGCACGACCCAGATTTGACTATTTCACCTGATCAGTTAGAGGACTTCGAAGTGGAACCCGAGGCGGTTGGGAACCGCAAGCCAATTCGTATTGTCGAGCACGATACGAAGCGACTTCGAAGAAAGGCGGTGAAGCTAGTCAAGGTTCAGTGGAGCGAGAAAGAGAATGACTGTACTTGGGAGACAGAGCAAAGCATTAGGAAAACGTATCCAGAACTCTTTGCCTGGTAAGATTTACTTTACAATTTAGTTATTCCGCATGCTAGGATAGACTTGTTTTGCATGTTTGATTGTTGTTCTATGGTTACTAGGCATGCAGGACCCTTTGTGTGTTTTAGTTAGGGAATTTCGGGGGCGAAATTTCTTAAGGGGGGAGAATGTAACAACCCGCATTCTACGCATCGGAGGATCGTAGAATATTTATTTCTTTCTTATATGAAGTCGTATGGCCATGTGGCTTTGGGAGACGACTATTGAGGTCATTTCCCATATTCATGATTTTTGTCGATTTTTAAATGACCGTTTTGCCCCTAGCTGGTACTGTTTTGGACATAACTTTTGATTGGAAAGGAATTTTGACCTAAAACCTCTTCCATTAGATTCGTTTGATGGTTTACCTTTCCGTAGAGTGGTCATAATAGCCAAACGGACTTACCGTTTGGGAGATATGGCTGAAATAAGGTTTGGAAGGTGAAAAACTGCTTAACCGGGCCAAATAGGGTGATTAGTGAAGGGGCCCATAACCCATTTCGGGATTAGAGTTATGGGAGGCTGAAAAGAGATAGGGTTTCATTCCATTTCAGTTTTCTAGCCTCTACTTACCTCTTAGAAACCCTAAAAATGACCTCCAACCTCTAAATCACCTCCAAATCACTTTCTAATCAAGTATTAAGCTTAGCAACATCAAATCAAGGGAGATCTTCACCAAATCAAGATTAGATCTGCTGATTTGTATTGTTATTCGCGCCCAAACAGAGATTTATTTCATATCTAAAGTTTATTTGTGGCTAAGGTGAGTGATTTGCATAGTTTCTCACTAATTATGGTTAATTAAGCGTAATTAGTGTTAATTAGCGAATTTAAACATGATAAAATTCTGGAAAAATATTTATAAATTCTTAAATGATGTTTTAGACCTCTGATATGAACTTGGGTTGATTTGGTTAAATTTTGCTAATGCTATCATTAATTATGCTTGAACATGTTTAAGGGAAAATATGGGCTTTGGCTACGTTTGATCCATTTTAACCTATCATATTGTTGCTTTGGTGTTTGTGGTTGATTAACATGTTGCTATGACTGTATGGTATGCTTTGTGATTGATTAGAATAGTTGGAATGGTCGAAAACGCCGTCGAGTGGCGTAAACTGCTTGCTGGAAAAAGTGCAGGAAATTGGCCGATCTGAATCGGAACGGAGAAAAGGACCCGATCCGAACCCCCTCCCACGCGAGTTCAGACGCTCCAATCCTCTCCGTTAACATTGTATGGCAACGTGACTTGGAGGCTCCGATCCAACCCGATGTGCTCTGAAGGAGGCCGACCTGATCCATCATCCTAAGAAGACTCCCGATCCGACGTTGGGAGAAAAGGAGGAAGCCTGTGCTCCGACCCGAACCGATGGTACCCTCCGATCCGACTCGAAGAAGCTTGCCAGGGAGTGTAGACCCCGATCCTATCCTGATCAGAGAGGAAGGTTTGTGCTGGAGATTCTGAACCGATCTGATTGCTTAGGGAGGACCATTCCGATCCGAACCGACCCGGTGATGACCAATAACCCAAGATGCAAAGGTAGTCCAAATGGAAGTTAGAGCTCAGGATCCAGTCAGGAACCAATGAGTTTACTTCATTGTTGGGCTTTGCTGCGTGACGTATGCTAAGGAGTTATCGACATTCATAACTTCGATTCACCACTGAAAAGGAATGATGGGCTACGTATCAGTGCAGTAGAGTCATTGTGACTCGAGGGGCAAAGTGATCGTAGCAAGACTATGAGCCAGTGCAGTGGAGCCGTTGTGACTCCATGGGGCAGAGTGGACATAGTAGAGGATTAGTAAGGCTATGAGCCAGTGCAGTGGGGTGTGTCGACTCCATGGGGCAAAGTGGACATAGCGAAGGATTAGTGGCTATGGGTCAGTGCAGTGAAGCCGTTGTGACTTCATGGGGCAGAGTGATCATAGCAAAGTATTGGGTGGTCGAAGTGGTGAATATCGTATGCTTTAGGCACTGAGTGAGAGTTGTGAGGATGGTTGATATCCTTGATTTGTTTGCCATCACTATGACATGCACACCCCCACCCCGTTATCCTGACACCCTTTGTTTAGTGGCACCTCAGAGTGTTGTACAGTATGTAGTGCTAACTCTTTGGTTGCAGGTCCAGGTTCAGGTATGGTTTAGTATACATGTTATTGTTCTGTTTAACTGCTTATCGCTCATACCAGACTTTTTGTCTGACCCAGATTTTTATGTCTCTTCTTATTACTCTGGGTGCTCACACGAGCAGACTAGGGACAGGTTTGCTGGTGATGCACGAGTAGCGAGTTCGGAGGCGAGCAAGAGGCTTCCACGTATAATATATATATATATATATATATATATATATATATATATATATATATTCTCCCTATGTCATTGCTGGTCTCTACTTTGGGCATTAATAGTGTACCTTTCTTGTTAGCTTTTTGAGACAGTTTTTAAAAGTTGTAATAATGTTGGCTTTGGATCATAAGCTGTACTTTGGATTTTCCACTGCTATGATAGTTTGTTTCAGCTTATGCATTGTCTCACATGTTTTATGTCAAGTATGTTGTTATTATATTTTATTCCATGCACTGTGAGACATTCTACAGGTTTTTGTTGATTCTTCGTCTTCTTCCTTTCCTTCTGACGACCGTCCCGTGCTAACTGGACATGTGTACAGCGCACCTTTGGAGTAAATGTCGGTTGGTGTGGGGCGGGCCGTCACAACGATAACCAGAAATAAACAGTTCAGCTAATAACAGTCAACAAACAATTTATAACATCCATTCAAGCATCAAATGATTTATTTAATACGTTTATATTATTATAAACGTAGCCAACAAGGTAAGTTACCTCGTTTGGAATCTAATCGTTAAAATAACGATTTAATTGGATTAAATTAAACAAACGTTTAATTTAATCAGTGAATATTTTAAAAATATTCAGCATATATGAAAACAGTCATCCAGTCATCAACCATTAGCAACCATTGTACACAAAATAAAACCCGATTTATATAAAATATAAATGGGATAAACTGAGTGAGTTAAACTCACCTTGGGTTTCTCCATTCGTTGTTGTAATGATTCGTTTTAAAAATTTGCAGTTGTGCCCAATTCTGTCCCAACCAAATCCATACAATTGCGTCCGTCGATACGGTCCAAACATCCTCTGTTTCGTTTCATCCTGACAACGTACGAACAGTCTACGATTATTTTTAGTTATACCGTATTTGCCTTAAATAATTTAAAGTCTTAATTATGGTTTTCCACCTAACTCGGTTTCGGTTTATAAACGTGATTATGCCCACTAATCTAAGGTCATTGATATAAGTGCATAAGGGCAAAGATTGAAAGGTCATTGATATAAAAAGAATAGGAGACTCTACCATAATCGGAGATTGCTTTCTGAGACTTCCGTTGTTAACTTAAAATTACTCACCACCAACAGTATCGTTTTCAACTTTTGCAAAGTTAATTAACTTTAAAATTTCATGGTGACTAGACTAGATATTTGAACATTACGTTATCTTGTTTTAGATGGCATCCATGACTAACAAGCCTTAATATAAACCCTGATTAGCTAACTAACGTAAAAACACTAGATTAGGCACTTAAGGTAATTAGGATTAAGTGTATAATAAGGATAATTATTAAATCTAAATTAATATTCATTACCTTAATAAACAAGATTAGGCTCGTCATGCACTTACCGTGTATCGTATTCGTCCCCTATACCCCAACGCACAATCCATACTTCTTCACAACTTCCACCACGTGTCCCCTTCCTGAACTGTGCGTTTCCAGCACCCCGCCTTCCAACAACTGCACGGAACCGCCATGTCAACCACCTAACTCCAGTGCACCACCATTCATTCTACTCTCGTCCAACAGACCGCAGCACCCTTCCCGTTGATTTCTCTCCTTCCCCGGCCACCGTTCTCTTCCCAAACACTTTCAACCACACACACAAAGGTCAGGTGCACCTTCTCCATCAACTGTCCTTCCACAAGCTTCATTCACGTTCAACACTTCTCCTATTTTTTATTTTCTTTGATCCAGTCACCTCTATTTCCACTTCATTACTTATTTTCGAATCCATGCAGGCATAAACTTCCTCCCATACCATTTGTTTTTTGATGCTACCACCGTTGAGGGCACCCAAAGCATCAGGTCTTCATTCCGCCACAACTTCATGTTATTGTATACATGCTTCCTCCACGTTTTTGGCATCCTCCACCTTCCCAAATGCTCACAAACAAATGCCAAACTTCCAAAGAATACCCCACGCAACTATTCACTCTTCCTCTCTACTGTTACTCTTTGTGGTTTGCTTTTGTTAATATATAAATGTATATTGGGTTGCGTTTTGATTCGTTGTGGCTTTCGGTTGTTTAAGAGGAGAGCTTACAGAACTTTAAAACGAGAGGAGAGGAGAGCTTTTGGTGTGAAGAAAATGAGAATGGTTTCGTGCGCATTTATAGTTGCGCAGCGCCTTGGTATCCAAGTTTAAGAGATGGTAGCAATGAGTAGGATAGGTCTGCAATTATGGACAGGAAAGGTGATTGAAGAGATTGCAAAGGATACAGGATAGGAGAAGAATAGTATAGCTGGAGATCTAGTCTATGTCGAGTCCTCTTTTCCATCACTGTTTACTTCAGACGTAGGCTTGTGATTTCACTTCGGGTAGCTGTAATATTTTCTTGTTTATGTGATGGCGAAAATTCAAACCAGGTGAAAGATACAGGGTAGGCTTTGTTACTCAGTGTGTTTTCTTTTCTACAGATTTTGTTATTCCATTACATCAGCATGCTCATCAGTATTCGATGGAAAAGAGAGGGTCTGTGACTATTTAGACTTAGGCGGGTTATGAAATTAAAACAGAGACAGTAGGCTTGTTTGTATATGTACAGGAGAATTTAATTCGAAAGGCACAAGGCAGCATATTGGTTGGCTGAGTGAAATATGACAGCGGTAACAAAAGAAAGAAATAGTTTGCAGTGCAATTTCTTTTCTCAGACACTGTTAGCTCGTACAAAATGCTTTTCTCATGTCCTGTTTTCCCATAAACTGGATGAGTGCAGCAAGAAATTTAGGAAGTACTTTATTTCAATAGTTGGATACTTAGGACTGCGCTGAAATGAAATGTCCCAGCGGTGATACTTGGGGAGGTAATACTTGAGAGAAGAAAGAATTTTGGTAGACAAGACATGTGTTTAAAATAAATAAGGTACTGCCATTTAAGTTGATCATTAAATGCGCACCGATAAAACATTTTCCAAAAATAACAAAAATGGACGTCATGATGTAATTTGATGTTACCATGCTAATGAAACTAATTTCGCTGTAAACGGTCTTCATTTGCAAGAAACGGTGTTATTTAGATCGCAATATATCCATCGGTTCACCTTTAAATATCGCCTACCAATAAAACAACTCCGATTGGCTGCAAACTGGAAATGTAACAATAATAAATTCACAGTCTAACCATATATATGCCTATCATTCATTGATATGCATACTATGTTTTGATATAATGTATTTAAATATTAAAGTGGAAGCAAATAATACCATGCTAGACAGAAACAAAAACCAAGTAAAAACATACCTCTAGAAAATAAGCACCAATTAGCCAAAGTTGTCGAAAGCAATGTAGCACGTTCTTCGAAGTTAAGAACAGATGTAATATCCTTTGAAGGGTCCTCAACTGTTGACATTATTGTTGTTCTGCACAGCCAATCTCTTGAACAAAGTAATGCTTTTAAGGCATCTTCCTTAAGCGAATTGCGGTAGTCATCGAGAACCCTAACACTAATACTAAAAGCACTTTCGGAGGCCACAGTTGTAATTGAAACTACTAAAACATCTCTCGCTATGCGAGATAAAGTAGAGTATTGATATTGTTGTGATTTCCAAAATGAGAGAACATCCAATTGTCTTTTACGAGCAATCAAGCCATCAACTAAACAAGAATCAAGTTCGGACTTATGAGGATTGCTCGCAAATTCAGGGGAATCAGATTTCTCCATCACATCTTAGCATTCTTGTGAATATGGATGTGCAAATGATTTGGTGGCTTCCATATTTCCTATGTCGCTTGTAACGTCCCGGAAAAAGGCGATCTTGGTTATCCGATATACAACAGATATCGAACATCCAAGGATCGAAAATACTGGTAGTTAACGAAAGAAATTAGAGGGTGAGAATAGATAAGATAGAAACTTAGAATAGAAGAAGAAGAAGAACACAACATCAGAGTAACACGAACCTCACAGCGGAACGAATAACATATAATATATATCATAACTTTGAAATATAAATCTGTACTTGAATATACATATCATTTCCAAATTACAGCACTTACAACACAGCGGAAATAAACAATAGCTATATGATCCTGAAGCCTCCTGCTCCAGCTCTTCAAGTATCTGTAAAATCCTGACTACTTGACTGCCCGTATACAATTGGGCACCCAAGAGTTTTGGGGAAAAAAACAAAATAAACTCCAGGTCAGTCATTGGACTGGTATGAGTAAAACAGTTTAAAACAGTAAACGATATCTCATAAGACCACGCCGTATAACTGAACGGGTTTTTCCCTTATGAAAATCCAAAATAATCTTTATATCAAAACTCATTTGATATAATAATAATGTCTATCAACCACAATATAATAATCATCTAGCAGAAATGCTTCCATCTCACGTTCTACATATATAATATACAATCAAAACCGCAAGCACGTATTGGGTAATGGATTTCCAACTATGACAAGGTATGGAACCACCTTTCACTAGTGTACATCTAGAGAGGAATACACTGGGTTCAACAAGAACATCTTGCAACCCGGCCACACATAATCGACCACTCATTTCGCTTGAGTGTATCGAATGTATATCACCAACGGTTGGGATCAACAACCATTTCCCGAATGGGACAACATCGACAATCGATTTTTAGAAGAAAATGAAACTCTAGATCAGGTGATTATACTTATAGGTGCGACCTACATAGCCATGCTACCTGCCCGACTTTTGTCATTTCCGGATGTGAGGCTAGAGGCCACGCTTATCTCTGACAGATCACACGTTTATTTACTTTGAATGTCACATCGTCATACCCTCCAAATCACAAATTGATTTCCCTAAAAATACCACGGGTATACAGCTAAGAGAAACGAATTCCTTCGCAACCAAACAAAAATACGTTTGAAGAGATCAACTTACGCGATCTATTAAATATACTCTGTCAGACATTCTTCCATACAGGTTGTCCTGGGACTGGACAAACTGAAGGCACTATTCAGTACATCCATCTTAGGTAATCTTTACCTAAGATTTATACAACAGCCCTTGCACTTTACTCCGTCTTCAATTATCTTTGGCATATATGATTCGCAATACTTATGCCAATACAGAGTGGTTCTTCAGATAATAATCCAACCGGTCTCTCCATATTAACAATGTTAAAATGGTCAAAACTTTGATAGTCTGTGATTTACCTATCAAAGAAAAACACGTGTGCAAACAACGATATTATTTCCAGATGGAAATTATATCGATCAATCATCATTTAACATTTATCTTTTTAGTTCATAAATTTACTTATCTCCTGTTTTCATATATTCTAAATTCTTATTTTCTATTATCAGAAAACGTTTCTGATTCTTATTTGGAAAACATTTCCAGAATTCCTTCACTGGATTTAAACTGAAGTTTAAATCAAACATCTCCATGCTAACTCAAACCATTTCACTCATTAACTAAATTCACTTAACCATCCTTTACTATCAAACCTTACCATTCCTTTGTTAAGAAGGAAGTCAATTAAGTTGGGGTATAATTACCTCTCAGACCTTAACTGAACAACGTTTGAACTTCGAAATAGTCAAAATTTATCTTTTATATCTTTAACAAACTTCCTTACGAAACTCTCGTATTCTGTTTACGAATCCACTTCTTTATTGAAAACATTGATTATAACGCTAACATTATAAACCCTGCTTCTGAAATATCCAACTTAACATCTAACTTTTTATTTCTTACTTTGAATAAATAACCTACTCTAATTTATTTATAAATAAATAAATCTTGATTTAAAAACCGAAAAGTAAATAATACTTTCCCGAATTCGATATAATCGAATTCGACGTATAACTCCCTTTCGAGTAATCTTTATTTGATTAACTCTCCTTCGAATAACTAATATTCGATCAACTCTCTTCGAATAGATTATATTCGACTATCTCTTTCCGAATAGATTATATTCGATTATCTCTTTTCGAATAACTATTCGATTAACTCTCTCGAATAACTAAATTTGATAAACTCCCTCGAATAACTAAATTCGATAAGCTCCCTCGATTAACTACAACCGATAACTCCTTTCGATTAACTAAAATCGATAAACTCCTTTCGATTAACTAAAATCGATAAACTCCGTCCGATTAACTAAAATCGATAAACTCCTTCTGATTAACTAAAATCGATAAACTCCTTCGAATAACTCTTATTAGATTAATTCCTTTCGATTAACTACAATCGATAACTCCTTTCAAATAAACTATATTCGATACCTTTCCTTTAACTCTATTCGAATAAACTATATTCGATACTCCTTTAACTCTATTCGAATAAACTAATATTCGACTACTCCTTTAACGCTATTCGAATAACTAACATTCGACTAACTCCTTTGGATTAACTCATTTGGATTAACTCGGTTTGATTAACTCATCTTGACTAACTTAACTTAATTAACTTGACTTATTTAACTCAACTTGATTAAATCTTATCAAATAATTAATATTCGATTAACTTATATTCGAATAATTATGTTTGACTAACTCTATCTCAAATAGCTATATTCGATCAACTCTAATTGAATAACTAATGTTCAATTAATCCTAATTCGATTTACTATGTTCAGTTAACTCTATCTGGTTAACTCTAACTGGTTAACTCTAATCGACTAACTCTATACGATTACAAATACTTCCTTTACTATTTGTCTATATTCATTTCATATAAATATTTCCTTTATATAATTCTATTTATTTTCTCAAATAAATTCCCCTTTTATCTTTATTTATTTTCTAAATAAATAATTCTTTTTCAATTCTATTTGTAAATGTTTTACAAATGTTTTACAAATATTTCCCTTCCTATTTTATTTGTAAATGTTTACCAATATTCCCTTTTCATCTTTCTATTTATTTAACAAATAAATATTTTCCTTTTCTATTTGTTTCACATATATTTTCCTTTATAACTCTTATTTATTTCCCAAATAAATAATCCCTTTATACTTCTATTTATTTCTTACATAAGTATTCCATTTTACTTCTTATTATTTATCAAATAAATATTCCTTTTACATTTGTTTTACAAATATTTCTATTTCGATTTAATTTGTAAATGTTTACAAATATTTCTCTTTATAAAACTCTTTTTGATTTTATAAATAAATTCCATTTTTATAAAATCCCTTGTTTTATAAATATTTTCTCCTTAATAAATTTTGATTCATTTTATAAACAATTATCCTTTTTATAAAACCCTTTTCCTTTTCTATATAAAATCCATTGATTTTATATAACTAATTTATTTTCAAAATATACTTTAAAAATCCACTTTCTACATCCCAGTATTTCTTACGGCATTTAAAATACCAAATCACAATGATCAATATCATTTAAACACACATAATCATCAACAGATTATATATCACATCATATATTACAATATATGAAAACAGTAAAATAAATGTTGCGGAATCCAGTTGGATTCCTCCAACCTGTTTCCCTGCATCACAGATGTTAAACAATATAATTAACATCGATTTCATTTCAATATGAAATATTCTGCTAAAACATTTGATTAACGATATATATATATATATATATATATATATATATGTCGTTATCTATAATTTCAACCAATACACAAGCAATTTAACCAAACAGTTAACACACATCAATCAACAGATGATTATCAGTTCTAAGAATATGTTGTAAAAATATAACTATTCAGAGTTGGTGAGTTTTACTCACATTGGATGATCAACGTTAATAACGATAACCTTCACTTGATTCAGACGAACAATTTATTTTGCTATAAACTGTAATGAGTTCCGATGGACTTCAAGTCAGTTTCATCGTATAGTGTCTGTCCCTACGATCCCAACGGATCTTGATTTTCTGAATTTTGTTAAAGTATGCTCAAGTTATTGAATTTACAAATTATATTTTATTTAAATAAAAACTAGACTTAAACAATTTAAAAACCGTTGGGCCTTAACCTTTTTGATCGGCCCAACCACCCTTGAAAACCCGACCCAACGAAGTCCTTCTTCCCTTAAAACAATTTCCATCGCTCCCTTCACAGCCATTGCCAAACTTCATACCACAACTGCTCACGTTTCACTCCACCGTTCACCTCCAAACAAGAACCATTCTCTTCCTCGTCGAACCCTCCTTCTACTCCTCCCAACCAGGTTGAACTCGCACTTCCTCCATCTCAATCCGTCGTTCATCTCTTCGGTTGAGGTACAGTAAAGTACTGAAAATTTTTGTCACCATTTCAACTCAAAAATCACTACAACGTACTACACAACCTTAGAGGCCACAAAACGATTTCGAATTCAAACCTTAACCCCTTAAATCCCCAAAAATCTGAACCCTACTCAACGCTGTTCGAAACCCAACACACGGAATCATCATCGAACCCCTTCAAATGGGTAAGGACCTGACGAGAACCTCACTAGCATTACAAAAACATTACTCTCATGATTTAAGGAATTTTATTTGAATTCTTTTGATTTTTGAAGTTGAGGATTTTCACGTTCGAAACCAAAAACTGGTGGCGGCTTAGAGAACTCTTTTATAAGGGAGGACGGGATTTTATTGTGGCTGAAAAAGAAGACGGCGTGGCCTTGTTTAATTCACAATTAGATTAGGATATTTTAGTTTTATTTTCATTTTATATTTGTTTCAGCAATCCAAAAATCCCTACGAACACACACGATATCAAAAAATCGTGAAAACCGAAATGCAGCTACAGTTCAACATTACGGTCCTAACGAAACTGGTTTCGTCGAATTCCGACTCTGTTTGCTCATACAACGCATTTTTAAAGGTCCAATTATCGCCTGTTTCTCACACTAAAATCACCCACGGCCACATACTGACTTCCAAAATCAAGGAAATTGAAATCTAGCAATAATTTAATATTGCGGATCCAACAAAATTGGTTTCGTCGAATTTGGCGATCGTTTGTAAAAACAACTATTTTTAAAGCTCTAAATAAACCCTTTTAAATATATAAATATATTTAAAAATAATTAAATTAAATACTAATAAATTAATATTATCGTATATATATTCATATACGATATCATACAGCTCTAATATATTTCTATCTGAATCTATAGCTCGATATTTCAAAGTTCGCAGTTATATCGATATTCGATTTATATTAAATTCCTTTTATAATATAAATAAATTGATACAAACTATAAAGGAATTCCACAGCGACTTTTCTAAAATTTGATTTGGACATAAATCAAAATCCACACGACGAAATCTCGATTTTTCTCTTCCACTAGAAAAATATACTTCACCAGCTCCTAACGTTTCTTATTTCACAGAAATATGATTCAAAACGTATCTTGTATACTCGTTTAAAGTTCGAATCGCCAAATTACGAACTGCCGTGCTATTTCGAGCTCGATTATAATTATAATATAATTATACGTTCAAACTTCGTTTAAATAATATATTCTTTAATATAATTCAACTCTGAATTGAATTATATATTATAAATTTTCCAGTTCACATTATATTGTGAATTCCACTAATTCTAATTACTTCAGAATTAAATATATTATTTAATTATCATTTTAATAAAATATTCAAGGTTATTTAATTAAACGTCCATTTAAATCTCTTAATCACCTTTTTAAATAATTAAATAAATAAATTATTACACCGTGAAAATACGGGACATTACATTCTTCCCCCCTTAAAATAATTTAGTCCTCGAAATTGCTAAGGTAGAAAACAAATCATATAAACTGGTTAGAACTTATTTGTTCACTTCTTAAATTCAGTTTCACTGAACCAATTTAATTTCAATTAAATTATTAATTAATTCTTGTCAACGAAAATTTTAAAAAATCCTGAAATTTTTCTAATGCCTTAACTTTTCGAAAAATTTCGCTGGCACCTCCTTTGTATGGCTCAATCGGTACAACCACCACTCGCCTCTCTAGGCCTTCTCCAACCCAAAAGAAAATCAACATCCAAGCGGCGTGCCAATCAGGCTCATAAATCAACAAACTCATATGAAATATAAACTTGTACCTTTTTGTCGGGCATATATCATTATATCCTTTCACTTGCTACCAACTCAGCATATACCGATACATTTCCAACTTGATCTCAAATCAATTCATTCTCAAACCAAATCATCTGTTTATATTCCAAACCAAATCCATTTGAAACTCAAGATCCATTCTTGATTTCGACTCTTAACTTACCCATTCAATATACTTAACCAAGTTAAGTTATCATTCCACATTTCATTAACTAAATAATTCCCTCTAATCAGTTATCTTTATCTCATAACTCAAATCTGATTTTTAATTCAAAAATCAATCCATTTACTTATCTGAGTCAAATTATATTCAAAATCCAATCTTACTCAGTACCGTTCTATTTTCAATATAATTTCCACTTCACTGGCTTTAATCAAATTCCGAATTACTTCCACGGTTTCTATTTAATTTGGTTTTATTTCAAATAAACTTTTCTTAGGAGTTTTTAAACAGCTTTTCTTTTCTCAAAAATCAAACTTTCCATTTCAGGATTCAAAACAACTTATTTTTCTCAAAACAATTCAAAATGAATACCTTTGGTAGTAATACGTCACTTAGAACTTGAAAATGAACACTGATGATGTGGCCATCATCATCAGATTTATTTTCCAGCTATCAAAGTGAGTTCAATAATATATCACTTTTTAAAACTCATATTTAAACATTTCCGTTTTGAAATCAATTCAAAATATCATTCTCTAAACAATTTAAAATCTCCCAGGATTTTAAAATTCTCATATATTCAATCCAAATTCATTTACCAACACTTTTCCAATCTCCAGGGTTTTTAATTTAAATTCTGATTTGAATTTCAGATTTAGTTCATCTGCTTTCATATATTTCACTTACATGAATTCTGATTGGTTATTTACATAACCATTTGATTTATAATCTTACTCGATTATAATAACAACCAATATATCCCATATATTATAAATCCAATATATATATATTCTCTATATCAAAATATACTTCGGGTAAAATTATTTCGTTTACCCTCCTTTCGAAACATACCATGACGGTTCATCGTATTCAAGTGTTTAGAAGCTTCTACCGATACAGTGGATCAAATTGACCAACCAGAACACATAAATAACTCAACCAATAAATCTCCACAATATAAAACAATTTTACATTGAATAACAAATACATTCTCGTATATATACACTCAAAATCAATCTAGGGTATTACTAACCCCATCTCTACTGAGTCACGCCACAGAGCGAAGGTAATTCAATTAACCTTAAGCTCTGATACCAACTGTAACATCCCGGAAAAAGTCAATCTTGGTTATCCGATATACAACACATATTGAACATCCAAGGATCGAAAATATCGGTAGTTAATGAAAGAAATTAGAGGGTGAGAATAGATAAGATAGAAACTTAGAATAGAAGAAGAAGAAGAACACAACATCAGAGTAACACGAACCTCACAGCGGAACGAATAACATATAATATATATCATAACTTTGAAATATAAATCTGTACTTGAATATACATATCATTTCCAAAGTACAACACTTACAACACAGCGGAAATAAACAATAGCTATATGATCCTGAAGCCTCATGCTCCAGCTCTTCAAGTATCTGTAAAATCCTGACTATTTGACTGCCCGTATACAATTGGGCACCCAAGAGTTTAGGGAAAACAAAACAAAATAAACTCTGGGTCAGTCATGGAACTGGTATGAGTAAAATAGTTTAAAACAGTAAATGATATCTCATAAGACCACACTGTATAACGGAACGAGTTTTTCCCTTATGAAAATCCAAAATAATCTTTATATCAAAACTCATTTGATATTACAATAATGTCTATCAACCACAATATAATAATCATCTAACAGAAACGCTTCCATCTCACGTTCTACGTATATAGTATACAATTAAAACCGCAAGCACGTATTGGGTAATGGATTTCCAGCTATGACAAGGTATGGAACCACCTTTCACTAGTGTACCTCTAGAGAGGAATACACTGGGTTCAACAAGAACATCTTGCAACCCGGCCACACATGACCGACCACTTATTTCGCTTGAGTGTATCGAATGTATATCACCAACGGTAGGGATCAGCAACTGTTTCCCGAATGGAACAACATCGGCAATAGATTTTTAGAAGCAAATGAAACTCTAGATCAGGTGATTATACACCGTAATAGGTGCAACCTACATAGCCATGCTGCCTGCCCGACTTTTGTCATTTCCGGATGTGAGGCTAGAGGCCACGCTTATCTCTGACAGATCACACGTTTATTCACTTTGAATGTCACATCGTCATACCCGCCAAATCACAAATTGATTTCCCCAAAAATACCACAAGTATATAGCTAAGAGAAACGAATTCCTCCGCCACCAAACGTAAATACGTTTGAAGAAATCAACTTACGCGATCTATTAAATATACTCTGTCAGCCATTCTTCCATACATGTTGTCCTGGGACTAGACAAACCGATGGCACTATTTAGTACATCCATCTTAGGCAATCTTTACCTAAGATTTATACAACAGCCCTTGCACTTTACTCCGTCTTCAATTATCTTTGGCATATATGATTCGTAACGCTTATGCCAATACAAAGTGGTTCTTCAAATAATAATCCAACCGGTCTCTCCATATTAACAGCGTTAAAATGGTCAAAACTTTGATAGTTTGTGATTTAACTATCAAAGAAAAACACGTGTGCAAACAACGATATTATTTCCAGATGGAAATTATATCGATCAATCATCATTTAACATTTATCTCTTTTGTTCATAAATTTACTTATCTCCTGTTTCCGTGTATTCTAAATTCTTATTTTTTTATTATCAGAAAACATTTCTGATTCTTATTTGGAAAACATTTCCAAAATTCCTTCACTGGATTTAAACTGATGTTTAAATCAAATATCGCCATGCTAACTCAAACCATTTCACTCATTTACTAAATTCACTTAACCATCCTTTACAATCAAACCTTACCATTCCTTAGTTAAGAAGGAAATCAATCAAGTTGGGGTATAATTACCTCTTAGACCTTAACTGAACAATGTTTGAACTTCGAAATAGTCAAAATTTATCTTTTAAAACTTTAACAAACTTCCTTACGAAACTCTCGGATTCTATTTACGAATCCACTTCTTTATTGAAAACATTGATTATAACGCTAACATTATAAACCCTACTTTTGAAATATCCAACTTAACATCTAACTTTTTATTTCTTACTTTGAATAATTAGCCTACTCTAATTTATTTATAAATAAATAAATCTTGATTTAAAAACCGGAAAGTAAATAATACTTTCCCGAATTCAATATAATCGGATTCGGCGTATAACTGCCTTTCGAGTAATCTTTATTTGATTAACTCTCCTTTGAATAACTCGATCAACTCTCTTCGAATAGATTATATTCGACTATCTCTTTCCGAATAGATTATATTCGATTATTTGTGACAAACCGAACTTCCCCGGTCTCCGAAGAGACGAGAAAGAACGAATTACTGTGAGGAGAAGACAAATCAGGACACAAGCAGAAGAACATTTCATTGTTATTACAACAATTCCATCAGATACAAGAATATACAGAGTATAATTGAATAAATTACATTCGACAAATATCAGAGATTACAATAAATTACATAGCAGCGGAAAAATATACAAAACACAACTGAAAGTGATACACGGATACAGAGCTTTCCGAGCATCGTTCCAGCTGTAAATCAGGATCCTGTGAATACAAATCTGCAAAACCAAAACTACTAGCTGCCCGTGCGGAAAATGAGGGCACCCAGAGTTTAGGTTAAAATAATAAACTCCAGGTCAGTTATGTGACTGGTGTGAGAACTAAAACAGTTATTTAAAGCTTTACTTTAAAAGAGAGTAATTCAAGGGACCGCGCCGTATAACACGGAACGGGTTTCCTTCCAAGAATACCAGTGCATAGGATCAACAACGCAATGCTTTTTCGAAAAATGAAGCTATTATAAGACCCAGGTCCCATCACACAATGCAACGCAAGCCGGAGGATAGGGTTTTACCTTATAACAGCCAAACATGCTTGGTAAGTTTAAAAACAAATCATTTGATACTATAATAAGTGTATAGTGTCAAAACAATTTCAATCATAAATATCAATCATAGACGGCATAACATCCCATGCTACTATGTCGCCATACTAGGCTCTACAAATAAAGCCGAAATATCTCGTATTGGAAATTGGATTTCCGTCATGAGTCGAGGCAAGGGGCAAGCTCCTCTCCGCTTCGAGACACTCTAGCAAATGCTCAGGACTATGCACACTGGGTAACCCTTGGATCGTCTGGGCCGGTCCTCTCTTACGTTTGAGGATTGGCAATTCCTAAACACACGTTTCCCGGTCCTTACAGACCTATAATCGAGGCGCCTCATTCCAACAACCACAAGGTGAAAAGTATATAAATTTCAGGGCTGGTAAGTCACTGACACCACCAAAGCTAGAAAGAAACGTCGTGTCCTCCCAGCGGTCCGCATCCCGTTTTTAACTCATACCGAGGTGTGAGGCTCGCAAATCCACGCAATACACAAAGCTACGCCAAGTAGGCCATGCTTTGATCATCAACCACAAGACTTTGCTTTTCAACAGAAGCCTTGATCCATGCAACTCAGCGTGCCACACAGGCAATTCATGCCATGCGATTGATATCTATCGATATATAACCTCTAAGCTCGTACGTCTCAGAGAAGGGCGTTAAGCAAGAGAATAAATTCTCCGCCGCCAAACAGATATATATTTAACAAAAATCAATCAACACAGAATATATTCCATTGTCAGACACACAATCCATTTACAAGTTCGTTTTGGGTCTGAACGAAACCGGAGGCACTTTCCTCGCATATCCATCGATCTCCAAGTACGTCTGGACGACCACCAACTGATTCCCTCGTCTTGGGTGTACAGCCCAATCAAGATCATCAGTAATCACCCAAACGATGTGAAGACTTCCGGTCTTTGACCACCGTCTTCATCTTCGACATATCGTCGAATCGGTTATTCAGAATGGGTATAAACCCGGCCTTTTCGAACAACCCGCGTATATTAAAACAAATGTTACACAAACACAACATACGCCTCATTCCAATTTATTAGTCACTAACCGTAAATTGGCAAGAGAACAATTCCCTAAATATTAACCCCGAAGGCTGAAACCAACATCAGATCAATACCCAGGAAACCATTCTTCTTAACTAACCTACAACTAGTCTCTAAATTTTATATTCTCAGGGAAAGGTTCCCATTAATTTTATCAAAGATAAATTCTTTAAAATTTATTCTTTAATCTTCCATTGGATGTCATTTCAAACCAAATTATGGTTTTCCAAACTAGTCGAGATTAGCGAACCACACCGAAGTAATTATTTATTTTATTTCCCAATCCCAACCTATTCATCCCATGAAGCAAAACTGGTAATACTTCATGTCTAACACCATGGTGTTATCGGTAAAATTAATTACCATTTCACGTTCAAATCTAATTAAAGATTTAACTATCTCTTTGGAGCAAAACTGGTGATACTCCATTCTCGCTCATTTTCCAAATTTGATAATTTAAATTATCAATTCATATTTCAATCTAATTGCAGATTCATTAAAACTCCCTTTTCTGGGTTAAAGAACTAATGTCATTTAAAACATAGTTCACGATAAACCCAAATCACATTCTATTTATTATCGGGTTAAAGAACAAGTGGTATTTTAAAACAATGTTCATGATAAACCCACAGATCAATTCTATTTAAAACCCATTTCAAATCCAATTTATTTATTTAAAATAAATGGTTTTAATTTCAGTTCAAAACTAGTTCATTTCGATAAAAATCAATTTTTATCTTTTCAAATATGGAGTTTTTCATCCCAATTTTTCCCAAATCATTTCTTATGATTTTACACTAATTATTACTATTTTTAATAATTTTATCAAGGCCCGTACAGTCGATGTCCATCAACGGTCATCGAACTGCACTTACAACGACCTCTTCCATATTTGATTTGGACGTATCTCCAAATCCAACCGTTAGATTTTAAATTTCTAGTATTCGTTAGAAAGCTCTTTTCGATACGAACCCAACGGTTCCGGTTTTAGGAGAATCCGACGGTCGGATCTCCCGTAATGTCCGTTCGAAATCAATGGTCAAAATTCACGAACTACCGCGACGCGTTCTATTCATGCCATTAAATTATATATATAATATATATTTCATCGATTCCTATTTAAAACGAATTTTATAAATAGTTTTAAATTCGTTTCAAAAACAATTCAACTCCCATTTCCCATTTCAAATCAAAATTGAAATTTTCCTTATAAATTCGTTTTAAATTCATTTCAATTTAATTCAAATTTCGATTCAATTCGAATTCGTTTTATATTCAATTCAATTCAAATTCGTTTTCTATTCAATTCAATTCAAATTCGTTTTCTATTCAATTCAATTCAAATTTCTTTTGTATTCAATTCCATTCGAATTTCATTATATATTCAATTCTATTAGAATTTCTTTTATATTCAATTCAATTCGAATTCGTTTTCTATTCAATTCAATTCAAATTTCTTTTATATTCAATTCCATTCGAATTTCGTTATATATTCAATTCTATTCGAATTTCTTTTATACTCAATTCAATTCGAATTCGTTTTCTATTCAATTCAATTCGAATTCGTTTTCTATTCAATTCAATTATAAAAAAATGAATATAATCGATATAAATATCGTTCGCGTCAAAATGGCGCATCTCTAATCAACACGGCTTTATATTTTTCAGTAACTTCGTTATTCCATTCAACAAATGAATCTATATTTCTTTCAATACATGATTCTATATTTTTGTCAACACACGACTAATCTCAACGAATGAGTACTGTCCACGTGTGATTATCTTTGTTATTTAATATATTTTATAAAAATTATGGTATCTATAGTTTGATTTCAAATTAGACTCCAACTATAAATTAGTAAGAGAACGATTCCCTGAATATTAACCCCGAAGGCCGAAACCAACATCAGATCAATATCCCAGAGACCACTCATCTTATCTATTTTCCAATTTGTTTCTAATTTTGTATATGATAAAGATGTAAATTTTATTGTTAAAATATTTCGTTCAACACATGACTAATCTCAACGGATGAGTACTGTCAACACACGAACCTTTATTTTATAATATTCTTTATTTTCTAAATTGGAATGAAGCCCAATCAATTACCATATAAAGTTAATTATATGGATTCCATACAACACATGTATATAATAACAACGATAAATAATCAACCATCATCCAAAGTGCACTACACTGTATAAGCATCAAATATAGATATCTGACGCTTATAACAGCCTGTCGATCCATCGATCGACATACAACCAATTATTGGGATTAGTGCATGTCATATATTATCCCAATACCCGTGTGGGGTTTCAAACAATCAAACACCGATTTTATTTGTGCAGTTGGGCGATGTATAAAATTTATCGTCCCAATCAATGTCCTTCAAATAGGTGTACATAAACAAACCGTTCGCTTTGTAAATGAATATTTATTTATTCTCGTTCACGTTAAAAATTATATTTTCAATGATCAAATTATTTTATTCAACCTATGAATATTCTATTCGGTTCATTTATTAAATAAAATGGTATTTTTATTTTTCTAATTTATTTTAGAAAATTTCGACGGCATAACGGCACGATACTAGAAACGGGACAAGGCCTAGCCTTATCCCCGGTATAGTGATGGCCCACGCCATACACATATCAATCAAATCAATTTCAATTCACCAAACAATTCAAATTCAAATCAAATTCTCTAACCAATCTATGTAACCAAACAAACAAGTCCATGGTCTGTGGACAGTGGTGTCGGGTGCTACTAAACACCATCTGCATCCTAGTATATATATATATATATATATAACTAGAAAAATAAAATTTAGGGTGAGAAGTTCTCACCAACTAGCTAAACCAAACGCCACGACTCTTCATATGTAGAAGTCATCGCTGTTCTCGCCTTTTGTCACTTTCGTTGCCCGTAGCCACTACATATATAAAAATCACATTTTTATATTGCTATTCAATATATAAAAATCGAATTTTTACTTCGCTATTCAATATATAAAAATCGAATTTTTACCTTGTTATTCAAAGTATAAAAATCTAATTTTTGTCTTGTTATTCAATATATAAAAATCTAATTTTTATCTTGTTATTCAATATATAAAAATCGAATTTTTACTTCGCTATTCAATATATAAAAATCCTATTTTTATAATCACGCTATATGGATAAAAATTCTATTTTTACATCGTTACTATATAGATAAAAATTATATTTTTAAATCGCTACTATATAGATAAAAATTATATTTTTATATCGTTAAAAATCTAATCTTTTCTATTTTAAAAATCTAATCTTTTCTATTTTAAAAATCTAAACTTGATCGCCACTCATATAATTAAAAATCATATTTTCCTATTGTTATTTTTACAATAAAAATAAAATTTTTATATTGTTCTTCCCACACTAAAAATCACTTCTTTATTATAGGAATAAAATCAAAGGAATTAAATCAGAAAGAAACTCACATTTCTTTACGGTTTGAACCGCCAAGGAACGGGGAAGGCGTCGCTGACTTGGTCGATGCTGGGCTGCGGACATCGGAGGGCTTGCGCGACCTCTTGTGCAGCGGCGAGGGCATCAACGGGATTTGGGGATTCAGGGGGGGTCGGGCATTGTTGGCGCGGTTCCTTCGATCGCAGGAGGGGCAGGAGGAGGAGGGAGGGGGAAGGTGGTTCTTGACGGCCGGAGGGGGGAAGGGAACCCGATGGCGGCGGCGCGTTGTGGGGCTAGGGTTTGGCTCGGCTGTCAGGGAAGGGGCGCGAGAGGAAGGAGATGATGGGGAAGAGGGGAAGGCGGAGCAGGTTGGCACGGGGAGGAGGGCGCCTGCCCTAGGCGGCAGCGAACGATCGGGGGGGGGGGGGGCTTCGAGCTCCTCCGATCTTCTCTTTTTTTTTATATTTTTTTTTCTCGATTTGATTTCTGAATTAAATCGGGGAGGGGGGGGGGAGGGCCTGATCGAGGGTGTAGGAGAGAAAGGGGGGATATTATTATTTTTTATTTAATTAATTTACTTTCAAAAAGTTGACTTTTTCATTTGACCTCTAAATCGAACCCACCGCCTGTCGTCCATAGCTAATTACCCCCATTCCGAACACAATGAGATATATATCGTAAGCTGATTCGATCATTTCGATCAGTTTTCGTTAAAATCGACATATAACTCTATATATTGAATTTGAACGCGTATTTCAATTCACCGGGGCCACATACTAACTTGAAAAATTCCAGAAAAATATTTTCTAGCTTCGTATTGACGATACGGTCCTAACAAAACTAGTTTCGTCGAATTCTGAGACCATTTGAAAAATGGCCATTTTCCAGTCGATTAAAATCAACTGAAACTGGTCAAACACGTTTTCCTTTGCCACACTCACATATTGATTCGAAAAATTATGAAATTTGGAATCTAGCAATAATTTGACATCACGGATCCAACACAAGTGGTTTCGTCGAAATCCGAGGTCGTTTGCAAAATGGCTATTTTTAAGGGCCTGAATTCCATAACGACTATTCAGAATTTTCAACTGGACATATCTATTGATCCCCGCTGTGAAATTTCGATTTTCCGGATTCGTTGGAAAGATATTCTCAATTAGATTCTATTATTTTTGGTTTCACTAAAATCCGGTTTATTTTGCACCCGGTACATCAAATTGAAGTTTGAAATCGAATTATCGAACTACCGCGCCATTTTCAATTCTATTTATAATTATATATAATTATTTATATTCTAACGACGACGCGTATAAATATATACGTTCTAATTATATTCAAAATAAATTTCTCGTCGATATTATTTAAAATAATCATTTTAAATGTTCAAAATTCAGTAAAATTGCCAAAATAAAATTTTTAAACTGGCTCGCATTTCCGGGTTATTACAATCTCCCCCACTTAAAACTTTTCGTCCCCGAAAAGGAACGAAGCCAAAAGTTGTTTGATTAATCAGCTCTACGTTCGATCTGGCTTCCATTTTCCAACCTTTTAGTTTCTGAGAATTTTCAAAATTTTCAAAAATTTGGCTAACACCCTAAATTTTCGAAAAATTTCGCCATAACCTCCCATGCACCGGGAGCCACGGGAAAATCCCGAAATTGCCATACAGGCCTTCTGATCTCAAAAAGAAAAAGAAAAAGCCAAGCTGCTAGCCAATAGGCTCATAAAATCATCATCACCCAAACAAAACAGTAAATTATAGTAAACATGTACCTATTTGTTGGGCAAACAAATTTTATTCTCTGCTCTAGCCTCCTTGCTATGACCTGTTCAATGTAAGTACATGTATATGCAAGCAAATGCGACCAGTTTTCAATATAATTCAATATTTAGTTCAATTAGGCCTAAATTCACCATTCATTCACATAATAGTTTAAATAAATAATCGTACAACACAACCATCAATCAATTAGTGAATTAGCTTTTCAAATTCATAATTTGATATATATATATATATATACAGAAAATCATGTTTTTGATGCCAAATCACAACAAATAAATATATCTATATAAGTTTGGGTTCTCACACCAGTCTAATGGAAATATATAGAAGTCACACCTTCGAAACACGAACATAAATTCTGATGATGTAGCTACAATCATCAGAATCATCTCCGGGCGACTATAGCAAGATTCTATATCTATCCAGTATATTAAAACTTCGAATATACGTTCATGACGCGTATACGCGAAACCTTTATATACTCGATTGCCCAAATTCAAAATAAATAAATATTCAAATACGTATAAAACGATTTAAATTTTCGAAACAAAATTGTTTTCTATTGAAAAATATACTCTTCACACTCGTTCTAGGACACTGCTAATTCCATCTCTAACGAGTCATTCTAATTGGATATTACTAATCCAATATCTGATGAATTCTTTCGTATGGTTCTAATGTGTCTTGTTCTCGAGCTCTGTAAACCAAAGCTCTGATACCAAATGTGACGACCCGAACTTCCCCGATCTCCGAAGAGATGAGAAAGAACAAATTACTGTGAGGCCAAGACAAATCAGGACACAAGCAGAAGAACATTTCATTGTTATTACAACAATTCCATCAGATACAAGAATATACAGAGTATAATTGAATAAATTACATTCGACAAATATCAGAGATTACAATAAATTACATAGCAGCGGAAAAATATACAAAACACAACTGAAAGTGATACACGGATACAGAGCTTTTCGAGCATCGTTCCAGCTGTAAATCAGGATCCTATGAATATAAATCTGCAAAACCAAAACTACTAGCTGCCCGTGCGGAAAATGAGGGCACCCAGAGTTTAGGTTAAAACAATAAACTCCAGGTCAGTCATGTGACCGGTGTGAGAACTAAAACAGTTATTTAAAGCTTTACTTTAAAAGAGAGTAATTCAAGGGACCACGCCGTATAACACGGAACGGGTTTCCTCCCAAGAATACCAGTGCATAGGATAAACAACGCAATGCTTTTTCGAAAAATGAAGCTATTATAAGACCCAGGTCCCATCACACAATGCAACGCAAGTCGGAGGATAGGGTTTTACCTTATAACAGCCAAACATGCTTGGTACGTTTAAAAACAAATCATTTGATACTATAATAAGTGTATAGTGTCAAAACAATTTCAATCATAAATATCAATCATAGACGACATAACATCCCATGCTACTATGTCGCCATACTAGGCTCTACAAATAAAGCCGAAATATCTCGTATTGGAAATTGGATTTCCGTCATGAGTCGAGGCAAGGGGCAAGCTCCTCTCCGCTTCGAGACACTTTAGCAAATGCTCAGGACTACGCACACTGGGTAACCCTTGGATCGGCTGGGCCGGTTCTCTCTTACGTTTGAGGATTGGCAATTCCTAAACACACGTTTCCCGGTCCTTACAGACCTATAATCGAGGCACCTCATTCCAACAACCACAAGGTGAAAAGTATATAAATGTCAGGGCTGGTAAGTCACTGACACCACCAAAGATAGAAAGAAACGTTGTGTCCTCCCAACGGTCCATATCCCGTTTTTAACTCATACCGAGGTGTGAGGCTCGCAAATCCACGCTATACACAAAGCTATGCCACGTAGGCCATGCTTTGATCATCAACCACAAGACTTTGCATTTCAACAGAAGCCTTGATCCATACAACTCAGCGTGCCACATAGGCAATTCATGCCATGCGATTGATATCTATCGATATATAACCTCTAAGCTCGTACTTCTCAGAGAAGGGCGTTAAGCAAGAGAATGAATTCTCCGCTGCCAAACAGATATATATTTAACAAAAATCAATCAACACAGAATAAAATCCAATGTCAGACACACAATCCATTTACAAGTTCGTTCTGGGTCTGAACGAAACCGGAGGCACTTTCCTCGCATATCCATCGATCTCCAAGTACGTCTGGACGACCACCAACTGATTCCCTCATCTTGGGTGTACAGCCCAATCAAGATCATCAGTAATCACCCAAACGATGTGAAGACTTCCGGTCTTTGACCACCGTCTTCATCTTCGACATATCGTCGAATCAGTTATTCAGAATGGGTATAAATCCGGCCTTTTCGAACATCCCGCGTATATTAAAACAAATGTTACACAAACACAACATACGCCTTGTAACACCCCACCTCCGTTAAGGTCACTCAAAAGGGAATGCCTTGACTTTGGTGGAGCATTTTAGTAAACAGAATAGAAACTTACAAGACAGATAAAACAGTACTTGAATTTTTTTAACTTTATTACAGCGGAAACAGAAATCAATATGGTTACATCCTTTCAAATCTCAGAATTCAAGTACAAAATATCAGTCTTGTACAAAAGCCTTCAAAATGCATGGTTTAAAATCATAATCCCCATAGAACGGAAGTTAAACAGAGCCAAGCCATACTTTAAGCACTTCAAGCAAAGAGAAATCCAGATCAAGCTAAAGTATTCCCTCCTTGGATAACCTCGGGGGGAAACGGAAGAAAGGAGGCGAAACAACAAGGGTCAGACAATAAGTCTGGAAAGTCTAGTGACTTTCAGCATATGAACAGATAATAATAATATGACATGAACATAAAACTGGATGAGAGATAACTGTAACAGGTGAAGCAGATATAACAGAAGAACAGAATGACATAAACTATTGCTTTACACTCCTCTGCACTAATACTATTATAACAGAATTAGGTGTCACCCTAATGTCTAAACTGAAACAGAAACGGGTACAGAATAATTTAACAGAAACAGATTGCTAATAATGGGCCTTTACTACCCGATCAGAAGCAGAAACAGATTAATCCCTATGGAAACAGAATGTAGAATTAGGTGTACACTAGTAATGGGCATTTACCACCCGAACAGACGGTACCACTCAGAAACAGATAGGTGTTACCACCCAACAGAAACAGACGGTACCAACAGAAACAGACAGAACTAAGTGTACCCTAAAACCCTACCCCAAGCGATCCGCTCCCTAATACATAAATATCCTGTGTCGGCCCCACAGTAGGGTGTATCACTCCCTAAAGTGACAACCAATTGGCACAGACCTATTTACAGATGTCACGGCATCTTAAATCCTCATAGGCAGACCGGGATCCATGCACGCACATGACCCGGTTGGAACGCACCATCAACACCCCTCGCCATTATCAGAATGAACCGCTTATAATTAGTTCAGTAAGCGTGCCCGGACCCTACCTACTGTTGGGTCAAAGTTTGGATACCAGAAAGGGTTACTGACTAATATGGGTCCCAAACAACAGATGACACAAGTAATTCCCCTCCTGTCCTTGTGTCCCCAGACTAACAGATTTCAGATTAACTTGTTTAGAAGTTCAGACATACAGAGTTTAGATCAACTAGTTCATAGATCAAACAAACAAATTAACCGGTTTTCAGACTAACGGATCAGATGTTCGGATTAACAGGCTTACAGATTAACTGGTTACAGATTAACAGACTCACAGATTAGCTGGTTACAGATTATCTAACTTTGTATTGGGCCTACAGATTCACGAAACGGGTTTATCAGATTCATTGGTCCAATTGGTTTAGCCTTACCCAACACGTTTTAGACATCATAATTATCTCAGATTTTCATTAATTAAATATTAATGCCCAAACCTCTCACATTAGACTGACAGTTTGCGGCTACTGGTTAGGCCGGTTGGTTCCGGGCAGGTTTCTGTCGCAAACTGAGTCTAACCTTGGGTTTTCAAGCACGTTATGACTAACTTCTCACATTAGAACCTATTGTTTGCGACCACTGGAATATGCCGGGCGGTTCCGGGCAGAATTACGCCGCAAACTCATTCTAACCTCGAGTTAGCCATGTTTATCTTTGCGACCAATTAATTAATGATTTCCCATTTATACCCATGCCTAATATACATGTCAATTATTCATAACTATAGCGAATTCAGATTATGTCAATAGCGGACTAATTATATCAACTCAACAGATATAGCAGATAACAGATTTCTCAGACTAGGCGACTTAGCAGATTAAGCAAACTAGCAGATTTAGCATTTTCAACAGACTTAGCAGATGGCAGATGAACAAATCTAGCAGACTAGATAGTAGAGCAGAACTAACAGATTAAGCAATATAACAGAACTAGCAGATTAGGCAATGTAACAAAACTAACAAATTAGGCAAATATAACAGATTTACTCACTTCTTAAAATTTCACTAATATATCTTGCCTAATTATAAATCTTGCCTAAGTTCACATGCATAAATAATAGTCGTGACGCACAATATAATCATATACCCCATGTTTGCATTACATTTACATAGCATAGATTATGGTCATAATTTACCATATATCATGTGTTTCAATTTTTATTAAACTTGCATAGTACAGAAGATCCATATATAAATTATACCAAATATAGCCATAGATTACTATGCATGTCATATATCCCAAAGATCCCCTACTTAGGTGTTTATTTACATAATAGATATCCTACTTCCATGTAAGTCTTTATACCTAAGCCATATTCCCTTTATCTCAAATTATATGTTCAATACAGTCTACATTTATGTCCAATTATATACCTTTTTATGTCGTGTCCACAAATCATATGTTCAATATCTTTTTATGTTATAAACATAACATGTCAAATCATCTCAGATTTATGTTCTAGCTACAGTCCATGTTCTTTCCTCAAATCAGTCACCTATTGGCCATGCAAAATTCATGCATCATTCATTTTACTGTCCCAAACAATTTAGCGTAGGTTAATCTCTTATGAGATTGGCTCAGGCTCGTGGTAGCTTGGCTATAAAACAGAAAGAGGAAAGAGGTACAGAATAAGATAAATCAAATTAGAACAGAACAGATATAACCTCAAACTCAGATTTAGAATTCATGTCACAATCAAAATTAACGTTTATAGCGGAAAATAACTATACTTGCCTTGATTGGGTTAAAGAAAGAACTTTAGTTGTTGCAGAATTGTTGTAGAAGCTTTAATCTCTAATTTGAATTGAGTTGCTTAGGTTGATGTTGATTAGCTTCTAGTTTTGATTTCAGCAGAGTAGCGACGCCATTTTTATTTTTATTAGAACAGAGGCAGAGAAGAAGCAGAATAGAATTGTGTGTAGAGGATGCAGGGTTTGGGGCTGTTTAAATAGGTTTAGAGTCATGAATCTGGTCAGAAATTCGGGCCAAAACATCAGAATGCATCAGGTCAGAAAGCAGGTTCGGGAGGCAGGTCGACCCCCAGGTCGACTCTAGGGTCGACCCCCTGGGGGCAGGTCGACTCTAGGGTCGACCCCCTGGGGGCAGGTCGACTTTAGGGTCAAATCCCCAGTCGACCTGGTCTGTGCTGTTTAATTTTTTTTCTGAACTTTGGAAGGCCATAACTTGGTCATACAGACTCCGATTTATGAAATTTCGGACTCTATTTCGCGTATTTTTCCGAGATGAACACAATGGCACAGCCCGTTTTCCTTGATTCTGAATTTATATTTTAATTATACTGAGATTTGTAATTCTTAAGTTCACAGAAAATACGGGGTGTTACATTCTCCCCTCCTTAAAGGATTTCATCCCCGAAATCTTCAAGTTAAGAAGAATGTGTCCTACCATCCAATCACTCATCTACTCAGTCATCATCCACAAGCATCCATTGTCCTTAGAATTTTCTAGTGCTGTATGAACATTTGCAAAAGTGTGTGTATATGTTCCTTATCTAATGCAAAGATCAGGCGGTCTACTGATTCAGTTGACCTCCTTAATGCGAATTATGTCAGTGCCACGAGTCCAATATGTATGCAATTTTCCTATTTGATACATATCATTTCTATATGAGTGCACAACTATCCACTCATATGCAACATCCATGTGCTGATTCAACCATTTTGCATCCATTAAAATTTAAAATGCTCACACATCCATATGCTGTATGAGAGTTTTTTCGAGCCGATCTAGTGCCTAGTGTGTGTATATGCGTCCACGAGCAACCACTAGCAACCACTTGCATCCACTTGCAACCATCAACCATAACATGTCTCAAACACATGTTTACACCCATTAGGATTCCTATCTATAAGTTGAACACTCGATCGACAGGATACAGTCGAGTGATGGAGCGAGTACAGATAAAACAAAAACTTGATTCCTATCAGACATTGGTTGAGAAAATAATTCCCCTAAGTGTCAACCCCGATGACCGAAATCAACATCAGATTGACACCCAGAGGGTTACCCTCTTTAGACAATGTCAAAACTGGAAATCTTATCAGAAGTATTCAGATATTTACAGACTACTGGTACAGATCAGGTTCCCTAATGATTCTTAGGAAGCTAAGAATGATAAAATCATATCCCACAAAAACTCAGAATGTATGTGTCATACTTGACGCCTAACACAGATATCCCTCAAACCCCAATCTATCAAAAACAGATGAGTCGTACCCCCTATGGGGTTTGAGATTATAACCAGATCAGAAACAAGACTAGTATTAAAGTGCAGAGACCCAACAACAGAATCAGATGTCAGAATCAGAAAGAGTTCTATTCAATGATCAGATAAGGAAATTAAACTTTTTATAGAAATTTTTCCTACTTCTATCCTATCCACCAACCACAAGAGCATTCGCCTGTCTTCCAGAATTAGGTCATGTCCTTTATCCTTGTCCTCTATTCTTCGGGCAGTCCTTAGTGAAGTGTCCCATCTTACCACAGTTGAAGCAAGTGCCCTTCCTCTTCCTGCAATCCTTATTCAGATGAGTCGAGCTTCCATAAGTAAAGCACTTTTCTCCTCCTTATCTTCAGACTTTTCTTCCCTCTTTCATGTTTCCTTTTTGCCTTCTTTTTGAACTAAGTTCATATCCATGAGTTTCTTATCCTTGGTTTGTGCTCCTTAGCCAAACTCCCTTATTCTCACCTTTACTATACTTGTGTAACACGTTGACAAGTTCCTTGAAAGCTGCCTCCATCGTACAGAAAACCCTACAAAGCTTGAAAGAAAACTAGCCGTAGGTGAAACTACTATGGCTTTTGGGGACTATGTTTTTCAAAATAAGTTTTATCTTTGAAAATACTTCCTTTTAAAACCTTTTTGGAAATAGCTTTCAAAAACTTTTATCTAATCTGGTAACCTTTAGCTCTGATACCAAGTGTAACACCCCACCTCCGTGAAGGTCACTCAAAAGGGAATGCCTTAACTTTGGTGGAGCATTTTAGTAAACAGAACAGAAACTTACAAGACAGATAAAACAATACTTGAAAATTTTTAACTTTATTACAGCGGAAACAGAAATCAATATGGTTACATCCTTTCAAATCTCAGAATTCAAGTACAAAATATCAGTCTTGTACAAAAGCCTTCAAAATGCATGGTTTAAAATCATAATCCCCATAGAACGGAAGCTATACAGAGCCAAGCCATACTTTAAGCACTTCAAGCAAAGAGAAATCCGGATCAAGCTAAAGTATTCCCTCCTTGGATAACCTGGGGGGAAACGGAAGAAAGGAGGCGAAACAATAAGGGTCAAACAAAAAGTCTGGCAAGTCTAGTGACTTTCAGCATATGAACAGATAATAATAATATGACATGAACATAAAACTGGATGAGAGATAACTGTAACAGGTGTAGCAGATATAACAGAAGAACAAAATGACATAAACTATTGCTTTACACTCCTTTGCACTAATACTATTATAACAGAATTAGGTGTCACCCTAATGTCTAAACTGAAACAGAAACGGGTACAGAATAATTTAACAGAAACAGATTGCTAATAATGGGCCTTTACTATCCGAACAAAAGCAGACAGAAGCAGAAACAGATTAATCCCTATGGAAACAGAATGTAGAATTAGGTGTACACTAGTAATGGGCCTTTACCACCCGAACAGACGGTACCACACAGAAACAGACAGGTGTTACCACCCAACAGAAACAGACGGTACCAACAGAAACAGACAGAACTAAGTGTACCCTAAAACCCTACCTCAAGCGATCGGCTCCGTAATACATAAATATCCTGTGTCGGCCCCACAGTAGGGTGTATCACTCCCCAAAGTGACAACCAATTGGCACAGACCTATTTACAGATGTCACGGCGTCTTACATCCTCAGAGGCAGACCGGGATCCATGCACGCACATGACTCGGTTGGAACGCACCATCAACACCCCTCGCCATTATCAGAATGAACCGCTTATAATTAGTTCAGTAAGCGTGCCCGGACCCTACCTACTGTTGGGTCAAAGTTTGGATACCAGAAAGGGTTACTGACTAATATGGGTCCCAGACAACATATGACACAAGTAATTCCCCTCCTATCCTTGTGTCCCCAGACTAAAAGATTTCAGATTAACTTGTTTAGAAGTTCAGACATACAGAGTTTAGATCAACTAGTTCATAGATCAAAACAAACAAATTAACCGATTTTCAGACTAACGGATCAGATGTTCGGATTAACAGGCTTACAGATTAACTGGTTACAGATTAACAGACTCACATATTAGCTGGTTACAGATTATCTAACTTTGTATTGGGCCTACGGATTCACGAAACGGGTTTATCAGATTCATTGGTCCAATTGGTTTAGCCTTACCCAACACGTTTTAGACATCATAATTATCTCAGATTTTCATTAATTAAATATTAATGCCCAAACCTCTCACATTAGACTGACAGTTTGCGGCTACTGGTTAGGCCGGTTGGTTCCGGGCAGGTTTCTGTCGCAAACTGAGTCTAACCTCGGGTTTTCAAGCACGTTATGACTAACTTCTCACATTAGAACCTATTGTTTGCGACCACTGGAATATGCCGGGCGGTTCCGGGCAGAATTACGCCGCAAACTCATTCTAACCTCGAGTTAGCCATGTTTATCTTTGCGACCAATTAATTAATGATTTCCCATTTATACCCATGCCTAATATACATGTCAATTATTCATAACTATAGCCAATTCAGATTATGTCAATAGCGGACTAATTATATCAACTCAACAGATATAGCAGATAACAGATTTCTCAGACTAGGCGACTTAGCAGATTAAGCAAACTAGCAGATTTAGCATTTTCAACAGACTTAGCAGATGGCAGATGAACAAATCTAGCAGACTAGATAGTAGAGCAGAACTAACAGATTAAGCAATATAACAGAACTAGCAGATTAGGCAATGTAACAAAACTAACAAATTAGGCAAATATAACAGATTTACTCACTTCTTAAAGTTTCACTAATATATCTTGCCTAATTATAAATCTTGCCTAAGTTCACATGCATAAATAATAGTCGTGACGCACAATATAATCATATACCCCATGTTTGCATTACATTTACATAGCATAGATTATGGTCATAATTTACCATATATCATATGTTTCAATTTTTATTAAACTTGCATAGTACAGAAGATCCATATATAAATTATACCAAATATAGCCATAGATTACTATGCATGTCATATATCCCAAAGATCCCCTACTTAGGTGTTTATTTACATAATGGATATCCTACTTCCATGTAAGTCTTTATACCTAAGCCATATTCCCTTTATCTCAAATTATATGTTCAATACAGTCTACATTTATGTCCAATTATATACCTTTTTATGTCGTGTCCACAAATCATATGTTCAATATCTTTTTATGTTATAAACATAACATGTCAAATCATCTCAGATTTATGTTCTAGCTACAGTCCATGTTCTTTCCTCAAATCAGTCACCTATTGGCCATGCAAAATTCATGCATCATTCATTTTACTGTCCCAAACAATTTAGCGTAGGTTAGTCTCTTATGAGATTGGCACAGGCTCGTGGTAGCCTGGCTATAAAACAAAAAGAGGAAAGAGGTACATAATAAGATAAATCAAATTAGAACAGAACACATATAACCTCAGATTCAAATTTAGAATTCATGTCACAATCAAAATTAACATTTATAGCGGAAAATAACTGTACTTGCCTTGATTGGGTTAAAGAAAGAACTTTAGTTGTTGCAGAATTGTTGCAGAAGCTTTAATCTCTAATTTGAATTGAGTTGCTTAGGTTGATGTTGATTAGCTTCTAGTTTTGATTTCAGCAGAGTAGCGACGCCATTTTTATTTTTATTAGAACAGAGGCAGAGAAGAAGCAGAATAGAATTGTGTGTAGAGGATGTTGGGTTTGGGGCTGTTTAAATAGGTTTAGAGTCATAAATCTGGTCAGAAATTCGGGCCAAAACATCAGAATGCATCAGGTCAGAAAGCAGGTTCGGGAGGCAGGTCGACCCCCAGGTCGACTCTAGGGTCGACCCCCTGGGGGCAGGTCGACTCTAGGGTCGACTCTAGGGTCGACCCCCTGGGGGCAGGTCGACTCTAGGGTCGACTCCCCAGTCGACCTGGTCTGTGCTGTTTATTTTTTTTTCTTCTGAACTTTGGAAGGCCATAACTTGGTCATACAGACTCCGATTTACGAAATTTCGGACCCTATTTCGCGTATTTTTCCGAGACGAACGCAATGGCACAGCACGTTTCCCTTGATTCTGATTTTATATTTTAATTATACTCAGATTTGTAATTCTTAAGTTCACAGAAAATACGGGGTGTTACACGCCTCATTCCAATTTATTAGTCACTAACCGTAAATTAGCAAGAGAACAATTCCCTAAATATTAACCCCGAAGGCCGAAACCAACATCAGATCAATACCCATGAAACCATTCTTCTTAACTAACCTACAGCTAGTCTCTAAATTTTATATTCTCAGGGAAAGGTTCCCATTAATTTTATCAAAGATAAATTCTTTAAAATTTATTCTTTAATCTTCCATTGGATGTCATTTCAAACCAAATTATGGTTTTCCAAACTAGTCGAGATTAGCGAACCACACCGAAGTAATTATTTATTTTATTTCCCAATCCCAACCTATTCATCCCATGAAGCAAAACTGGTAATACTTCATGTCTAACACCATGGTGTTATCGGTAAAATTAATTACCATTTCACGTTCAAATCTAATTAAAGATTTAACTATCGCTTTGGAGCAAAACTGGTGATACTCCATTCTCGCTCATTTTCCAAATTTGATAATTTAAATTATCAATTCACATTTCAATCTAATTGCAGATTCATTAAAACTCCCTTTTCTGGGTTAAAGAACTAATGTCATTTAAAACATAGTTCACGATAAACCCAAATCACATTCTATTTATTATCGGGTTAAAGAACAAGTGGTATTTTAAAACACTGTTCACGATAAACCCACAGATCAATTCTATTTAAAACCCATTTCAAATCCAATTTATTTATTTAAAAATAAATGGTTTTAATTTCAGTTCAAAACTAGTTCATTTCGATAAAAATCAATTTTTATCTTTTCAAATATGGAGTTTTTCATCCCAATTTTTCCCAAATCATTTCTTATGATTTTACACTAATTATTACTATTTTTAATAATTTTATCAAGGCCCGTACAGTCGATTTCCATCAACGGTCATCGAACCGCACTTACAGCGACCTTTTCCAAATTTGATTTGGACGTATCTCCAAATCCAACCGTTAGATTTCAAATTTCTAATATTCGTTAGAAATCTCTTTTCGATACGAACCCAACGGTTCCGGTTTTAGGAGAATCCGACGGTCGGATCTCCCATAATGTCCGTTCGAAATCAATGGTCGAAATTCACGAACTGCCGCGACGTGTTCTATTCAGGCCATTATATTATATATATAATATATATTTCGTCGATTCCTATTTAAAACGAATTTCATAAATAGTTTTAAATTCGTTTCAAAAACAATTCAACTCCCATTTCCCATTTCAAATCAAAATTGAATTTTTCCTTATAAATTCGTTTTAGATTCATTTCAATTTAATTCAAATTTCGATTCAATTCGAATTCGTTTTATATTCAATTCAATTCAAATTCGTTTTCTATTCAATTCAATTCAATTCAAATTCGTTTTCTATTCAATTCAATTCAAATTTCTTTTATATTCAATTCCATTCGAATTTCGTTATATATTCAATTCTATTCGAATTTCTTTTATATTCAATTCAATTCGAATTCGTTTTCTATTCAATTCAATTCGAATTTCTTTTATATTCAATTCCATTCGAATTTCGTTATATATTCAATTCTATTCGAATTTCTTTTATATTCAATTCAATTCGAATTCGTTTTCTATTCAATTCAATTCGAATTCGTTTTCTATTCAATTCAATTATAAAAAAACGAATATAATCGATATAAATATCGTTCGTGTCAAAATGGCGCATCTCTAATCAACACAGCTTTATATTTTTCAATAACTTCGTTATTCCATTCAACAAATGAATCTATATTTCTTTCAATACATGATCCTATATTTTTGTCAACACACGACTAATCTCAACGAATGAGTACTGTCCACGTGTGACTATCTTTGTTATTTAATATATTTTATAAAAATTGTGGTATCTATAGTTTGATTTCAAATTAGACTCCAACCGTAAATTAGTAAGAGAACGATTCCCTGAATATTAACCCCGAAGGCCGAAACCAACATCAGATCAATATCCCAGAGACCACTCATCTTATCTATTTTCCAATTAGTTTCTAATTTTGTATATGATAAAGATGTAAATTTTATTGTTAAAATATTTCGTTCAACACGTGACTAATCTCAACGGATGAGTACGGTCAACACATGAACCTTTATTTTATAATGATAAAGATGTAAATTTTATTGTTAAAATATTTCGTTCAACACATGACTAATCTCAACGGATGAGTACTGTCAACACATGAACCTTTATTTTATAATATTCTTTATTTTCTAAATTGGAATGAAGCCCAATCAATTACCATATAAAGTTAATTATATGGATTCCATACAACACATGTATATAATAACAACGATAAATAATCAACCATCATCCAAAGTGCACTACACTGTATAAGCATCAAATATAGATATCTAACGCTTATAACAGCCTGTCGATCCATCGATCGACATACAACCAATTATTGGGATTAGTGCATGTCATATATTATCCCAATACCCGTGTGGGGTTTCAAACAATCAAACACAGATTTTTTTTGTGCGGTTGGGCGATTTGTAAAATTTATCGTCCCAATCAATGTCCTTCAAATAGGTGTACATAAACAAACCGTCCGGTTTGGAAATGAATATTTATTTATTCTCGTTCACGTTAAAAATTATATTTTCAATGATCAAATTATTTTATTCAACCTATGAATATTCTATTTGGTTCATTTATTAAATAAAATGATATCTTTATTTTTCTAATTTATTTTAGAAAATTTCGGCGGCATAACGGCACGATACTAGAAATGGGACAAGGCCTAGCCTTATCCCCGGTCTAGTGATGGCCCACGCCATACACATATCAATCAGATCAATTTCAATTCACCAAACAATTCAAATTCAAATTCAAATCAAATTCTCTAACCAATCTATGCAACCAAACAACAAGTCCATGGTCTGTGGACAGTGGTGTCGGGTGCTACTAAACACCGTTTGCATCCTAGTATATATATATGTATATATATATATATAACTAGAAAAATAAAATTTAGGGTGAGAAGTTCTCACCAACTAGCTAAACCACACGCCACGACTCTTCATATGTAGAAGTCATCGATGTTCTCGCCTTTTGTCACTTTCGTTGCCCGTAGCCACTACATATATAAAAATCACATTTTTATATTGCTATTCAATATATAAAAATCGAATTTTTACTTCGCTATTCAATATATAAAAATCGAAATTTTTACCTTGTTATTCAATATATAAAAATCTAATTTTTATCTTGTTATTCAATATATAAAAATCTAATTTTTATCTTGTTATTCAATATATAAAAATCGAATTTTTACTTCGCTATTCAATATATAAAAATCCTATTTTTATAATCATGCTTTATGGATAAAAATTCTATTTTTACATCGTTACTATATAGATAAAAATTATATTTTTATATCGCTACTATGTAGATAAAAATTATATTTTTACATCGTTAAAAATCTAATCTTTTCTATTTTAAAAATCTAATCTTTTCTATTTTAAAAATCTAATCTTTTCTATTTTAAAAATCTAATCTTTTCTATTCTAAAAATCTAAACTTGATCGCCACTCATATAATTAAAAATCATATTTTCCCATTGTTATTTTAACAATAAAAATAATATTTTTATATTGTTCTTCCCACACTAAAAATCACTTCTTTATTACAGGAATAAAATCAAAGGAATTAAATCAGAAAGAAACTCACATTTTTTTAGGGTTTGAATCGCCAAGGAACGGGGGAGGCGTCGCTGACTTGGTTGATGCTGGGCTGCGGACATCGGAGGGCTTGCGCGACCTCTTGTGCAGCGGCGAGGGCATCAACGGGATTTGGGGATTCGGGGGGGGGGGGGGGGTTCGGGCATTGCTGGCGCGGTTCCTTCGATCGCAAGAGGGGCAGGAGGAGGAGGGAGAGGGGAAGGTGGTTCTTGACGGCCGGAGGGGGGAAGGGAACTCGATGGCGGCGGCGCGTTGTGGGGCTAGGGTTTGGCTCGACTGTCAGGGAAGGGGAGCGAGAGGAAGGAGATGATGGGGAAGAGGAGAAGGCGGAGCAGGTTGGCACGGGGAGGAGGGCGCCTGCCCTAGGCGGCGGCGAACGATCGGGGGGTGGGGGCTTCGAGCTCCTCCGATCTTCTCTTTTTTTTATATTTTTTTTCTCGATTTGATTTCTGAATTAAATCAGGGGGGCTGATCGAGGGTGTAGGAGAGAAAGGGGGTATTATTTAATTAATTTACTTTCAAAAAGTTGACTTTTTCATTTGACCTCTAAATCGAACCCACCGCCTGTCGTACATAGCTAATTACCCCCATTCCGAACACAATGGAATATATATCGTAAGGTGATTCGATCATTTCGATCAGTTTTCGTCAAAATCAACCTATAACTCTATATATTGAATTTGAACGCGTATTTCAATTCACCGGGGCCACATACTAACTTGAAAATTTCCAGAAAAATATTTTCTAGCTTCGTATTGACGATACGGTCCTAACAAAACTAGTTTCGTCGAATTCTGAGACCTTTTGAAAAATAGCCATTTTCCAGTCGATTAAAATCAACTAAAACTGGTCACACACGTTTTCCTTTGCCACGCTCACATATTGATTCGAAAAATTATGAAATATGGAATCTAGAAATAATTTGACATCAAGATCCAACACAAGTGGTTTTGTCGAAATCCGAGGTCGTTTGCAAAATGGCTATTTTTAAGGGCCTGAATTCCATAGCGACTATTCAGAATTTTCAACTGGACATATCTTTTGATCCCCGCTATGAAATTTCGATTTTTCGGATTCGTTGGAAAGATATTCTCAAATAGATTCTATTATTTTTGGTTTCACTAAAATCGGGTTTATTTTGCACCCGGTACATCAAATTGAAGTTTGAAATCGAATTATCGAATTATCGAACTACCGCGCCATTTTCAATTCTATTTATAATTATATATAATTATTTATATTCTAATGACGACGCGTATAAATATATACGTTCTAATTGTATTCAAAATTAATTTCTCATCGATATTATTTAAAATAATCATTTTAAATGTTCAAAATTAACTAAAATTGCCAGAATAAAAATTTTAAACTGGCTCGCATTTCCGGGTTATTACATTATCTCTTTTTGAATAACTAATATTCGATTAACTCTCTCGAATAACTAAATTCGATAAACTCCCTCGATTAACTACAATCGATATCTCCGTTCGATTAACTAAAATCGATAAACTCCTTTCGATTTACTAAAATCGATAAACTCCTTTTGATTAACTAAAATTGATAAACTCCTTCCGATTAACTAAAATCGATAAACTCCTTCCGATTAACTAAAATCGATAAACTCCTTCGAATAACTCTTATTCGATTAATTCCTTTCGATTAACTACAATCGATACCTCCTTTCAAATAAACTATATTCGATACCTTTCCTTTAACTCTATTCGAATAAACTATATTCGATACTCCTTTAACTCTATTCGAATAAACTAATATTCGACTACTCCTTTAACTCTATTCGAATAACTAACATTCGACTAACTCCTTTGGATTAACTCGGTTTGATTAACTCATCTCGACTAACTTAACATAATCAACTCGACTTATTTAACTCAACTTGATTAACTCTTATCGAATAACTAATATTCGATTAACTTACATTCGAATAACCATGTTTGACTAACTCTTTCTCAGATAACTATATTCGATCAACTCTAATTGAATAACTAATGTTCAATTAGTCCTAATTCGATTTACTATGTTCAGTTAACTCTATCTGGTTAACTCTAACTGGCTAACTCTAACTGGTTAACTCTAATCGACTAACTCTATTCGATTACAAATACTTCATTTCCTATTTGTCTATATTTATTTCATATAAATATTTCCTTTATATAATTCTATTTATTTTCTCACATAAATTCCCCTTTTATCTTTATTTATGTTCTAAATAAATAATTCTTTTTCAATTCTATTTGTAAATGTTTTACAAATATTTCCCTTTCTATTTTATTTGTAAATGTTTACAATTATTCCCTTTTCATCTTTCTATTTATTTAACAGATAAATATTTTCCTTTTCTATTTGTTTCACAAATATTTTCCTTTATAACTCTTATTTATTTTCCAAATAAATAATACCTTTACGTTTCTATTTATTTCTTAAATAAATATTCCATTTCAATTCTTATTATTTATCAAATAAATATTCCTTTAATTTTACATTTGTTTTAAAAATATTTCTCTTCCGATTTCATTTGTAAATGTTTACAAATGTTTCTCTTTATAAAACTCTTTTTGATTTTATAAATAAATTCCCTTTTTATAAAATCCCTTGATTTTATAAATATTTTCTCCTTAATAAAGTCATTTTATAAACAATTATCCTTTTTATAAAACCCTTTTCCTTTTCTACATAAAATCCATTGATTTTATACAACTAATTTATTTTCAAAATATACTTTTAAAATCCCCCTTCTACATCCCAGTATTTCTTACGGCATTTAAAATACCAAATCACAATGATCGATATCATTTAAACACACATAATCATCAACAGATTATATATCACATCATATATTACAATACATGAAAACAGTAAAATAAATGTTGAGGAATCTAGTTGGATTCTCCAACCTGTTTCCCTGCATCACAGATGTTAAACAATATAATTAACATCGATTTCATTTCAATATGAAATACTCTGCTAAATAGAATCAACATTTGATTAACGATATATATATATATATATATATATATATATATATCGTTATCTATATAATTTCAACCAATACACAAGTAATTTAACCAAATAGTTAACACATAGCAATCAACAGATGATTATCAGTTCTAAGAATACGTTATGAAAATATAAATGTTCAGAGTTGGTGAGTTTTACCCATATTGGATGATCATCGTTAATAACGATAACCATCGCTTGATTCAGACGAACAATTTATTTTGGTATAAATTGTAACGAGCTCCGATGGACTTCCAGTCAGTTCCATCGTATAGTGTCCGTCCCTACGATCCCAACGGATCTTGATTTTCTGAATTTCGTTAACTTATGCTCAAGTTATTGAATTTACAAATTATAAGTTATTTAAATAAAAACTAGACTTAAACAATTTAAAAACCATTGGGCCTTAACCTTTTTGATCGGCCTAACCACCCTTGAAAACCCGACCCAACGAAGTCCTTCTCCCAAAACAATTTCCGTCGCTCCCTTCACAACCATTGCCGAACTTCATACCCCAACTGCTCACGTTTTACTCCATCGTTCACCTCCAAACAAGAACCATTCTCTTCCTCGTCGAACTTTCCTTCCACTCCTCCCAACCAGGTTGAACTCCCACTCCCTCCATCTCGATCCGTCGTTCATCTCTTCGGTTAAGGTACAGTAAAGTACCGAAACTTTTTGTCACCATTTCAAATCAAAAATCCCCACAACGTACCACACAACCTCAGACACCACAAAACGATTTCGAATTCAAACCTTAACCCCTTAAATCCTCAAAAATCCGAACCCTACTCAACGCTGTTCGAAACCCAACACACGGAACAAACATCGAACCCCTTTAAATAGGTAAGGACCTGACGAGAACCTCACTAGCATTACAAAAACATTACTCTCATGATTAAAGGAATTTTATTTGAATTCTTTTGATTTTTTAAGTTGAGGATTTTCACGTTCGATACCAAAAACTGGTGGCGGCTTAGAGAACTCTTTTATAAGGGAGGACGGGATTTTATTGTGGCTGAAAATGAAGACGGCGTGGCCTTGTTTAGTTCACAATTAGATTAGGATATTTTAGTTTTATTTTCATTTTATATTTGTTTCAGCAGTTTAAAAATCCCTACGAACACACACGATATCTAAAAATCGTGAAAACCGGCATGCAGCTACAGTTCGACATTACAGTCCTAAAGAAACTGGTTTCGTCAAATTCCGACTCCGTTGGTCATACAGCGCATTTTTAAAGTTCCAATTATCGACTGTTACCCACATTAAAATCGCCCACGGCCACATACTGACTTCAAAAATCGCGGAAATTGAAATCTAGTAATAATTTAATATTGCGGATCCAACAAAATTGGTTTCGTCGAATTTTGGCGGTCGTTTGTAAGAACGGCTATTTTTAAAGCTCTAAATAAACCCTTTTAAATATATAAATATATTTAAAAAAAATTAAATTAAATATTATTAAATTAATATTATCGTATATATATTCATATACGATATCATACAACTCTAATATATTTCTAACTGTATTTATAGCTCGATATTTCAAAGTTCCCAGTTATATCGATATTCGATTTATATTAAATTCCTTTTATAATATAAATAAATCGATATAAATTATAAAGGAATTCCACATCGACTTTTATAAAATTTGATTTGGACATAAATCAAAATCTACACAACGAAATCTCGAATTTTCTTTTCCACTAGAAATATATACTTCACCAGCTCCTAACGTTTCTTATTTCACAGAAATCCGATTTAAAATGCTCTTGTATACTCGTTTGAAGTTCGAATAGCCAAATTACGAACTGCCGTGCCATTTCGAGCTCGATTATAATTATAATATAATTATACATTCAAACTTCGTTTAAATAATATATTCGTTAATATAATTCAACTCTAAACTGAATTATATATTATAAATTGTCCAGTTCACATTATATTGTGAATTCCACTAACTCTGATTATTTCAGAATTAAATATATTATTTAATTATTATTTTAATTAAATATTCGAAGTTATTTAATTAAACGGCCATTTAAATCTCTTAATCACTTTTTAAATAATTAAATAAATTAATTATTACACCGTGAAAATATGGGATATTACACCGCTTGTTTCCATGTACGATTATTTTTCCACTTTTTCCGAATACTCATTATATAGCTCTTCCAATTTCACTTTCACATTTTAAAACTCTAAGCAATTGCCATACAATGTTTTATATGAAAATCGAAAAAAATTCATCTTATATCGTGGATCAAAGATGCAAGCATTAGAAAGCAACACATTAAACTCATTCCAATATTTATTGAATTTTTAAGCATATCACTTGCCATAATGGCCATAAAATCATTTTCCTCCATGCATTTTTTCACTGTGTAATGAACCAAGAAAATTCTCAGAATTTTTTTTTAGCAGTTTGGTAATTTGTACTAGGGAATAAACATGTAGCATCATAAAAAACTTCTAAAAAACATGCAATTTTCTTTGCTTTGAACCATTCTTCTGTTGTTGGGGCAATAAGTACAACTAGGATCGAATAATTTCAAATGACAAAGCGCTTGCTCATAATGTACGACACTTTTGAGTATAGTAAATGTTGGGTTCCATCTAGTAGGAACATCTTGACGCAATCCGTTTCTATCACTATCCAATTATAGAGTAGCTATGCATTCTACAAAAAAAAAAAAATTCTAGATTAAGGACCTTTAATATATTTTATGCTTTCACGAATGTTACTCAAAAAAGAAGAAAAACACTTCAAACCATCTTGCACTATTAAGTTTAACTAGTGTGTAACCCGTGCGTTGCACACGTAATTTAAAGAAAAATAATATTTTTATTATTTATGATTAAAAAAGAGTTTATTATGCATTATCTGATAATTCAATTGAACATACATTAGCTGGCATTTTAATTGAAAAAAATATCTAAAAATATGTAAATGATATTGGGAATAACTTTTTTTAAAATATGATGTATAACTTTATGTTATACATCTTACACTTTATGTCTGAGTAAGCATAATATTTTTATTATTTTTACTTATTTAATTAAGTGATTTTTTGAAAATATGTTAAATTTTTAGTTCTATTATAGGTTTACGTAATGGACTCAAATGCAGATGGTAAGAAAAAACAAAGCCGGGATTAGTAGAAAATTGATTTATTTAATACTATTTGTTATGTATTTAATAAGTTTTTATATTTCATTTAATTTTTTTCCCTTTCGTTAATATGAAAGTGGTATGCAAACTAGATTTATTATTATCGAAATAATTTAACAAATAAATTACTATAGACAACATAATTATTTTGAATATTTAACCTTTTATAATTTCTTATTAAATAAGCTATATGTACGTAATGTGGAAAAAAATCAAAAAAGAGTTATCGAGATTATTCCTAATTTAAGTTGGAATCTGGGATTCAAAAGGCAGTCCTTAGTGTGTGCGTGTGTGTATATATATATATATATATATACACACTATTAATATTGATATTTTATGTTTACAAAAAATATCAAAATAGACGTTTTGAATTTTTATTTTTATTTTTTTCATAATGATTTATCATAATATTTTAAGTTCTGAAATAATAATAATAATCAAATAATAAGTTTTGAATATTCTATAAAAAAGGAAGGTATCTTTATAAACTAAACAGATTTATAAAATTTAAAATACAACATTAACGTTATTTATCTAATTGATGAGTTTAATTTGTATTACTATATTACCTTAAGTGCATAGTAGTACGTTAGAATGAAACTCATAAAAAATCGTCCAAAAATTAATTCAAGTTCATAATTGAGTTTAACAATTGATTTCTTTGCTAACTGCATTTTTAATTTATGTTAGTAGATTACAAATAGCATGGAAAGAATATATATATATATATATATATATATATGTATATATATATATATATATGTATATATATATATATATGTATATATATATCTTCCTAAGTTGTAATGATTTGGAATGAGAAAAATTGTTATAAATCAAATTTTAATTAAATTTAAATGGTTAAAGAATTATACAGCGTAGGCATAATTGAAACAAAAGAAGATAACATTCACATTTTGTAGAGTGTAACATATGGAAATGTTAGCATAACACCGTATGGGGGTAAAATTAAAATTTTGACACTTAGATAAGGACCAAAGGAAAACCGTAGACAATACACCCCCTTTCCATTCTCACCCTGACATCAGCCGAAAATAGTGTCTGCTACTCTAAATCCATAACATCATCCGAAAAATAATGTCTGCTGCCCCAAATCTGCAACACCGACCGAAAATAATGGTGAACGTTAATCGAAAACTTCAACTGTTGCGCAAATCAGTACAATTTCCAAATGATAAAGGTTTTATTTGCCAGTTTTATCGTAGAAAGTAAAACTCATTTTACAGGCAAATAATATTCCGTCTTATATAGACTTTATTCACGAGGCTAATAATTTTGAAAGGGTGGCAGGGAATTTCGTAAAGAAAAGAAATATCAGAATTCCCCAAATATATTATGATTATTGATAGCTGATCAGCTATCAGATTATGATTATATTATTACTTTTGTAGTTCGCCCCTGTAAAATTGGTTATTTGTGTTGTTCTTTAGGAATTGAGTACATCCCAAGTTTTGTAGTGGGCATAAGGTATATACTGTAAATTCATGTAGAAACGTGGTTTTTTTAAAAAAAATTTGAGCATCTGTTTTGCCGAGTTATTATTGTATTTGCTTATTCTCATCATTCATTTGTTAACCAGGGTGGGCCTTTTTAACGAAGACCCCAAAATTTTTTAATTGGTAAAAACTGATAATTTTGTCCATGAAGGATTGAACTCTCCACCTAAACTCTAACTGAAAATTCACTTATTGTAGCCATTATGTACTTATTTAATTATAAGCTGTATTATTATGGAAATTGTAAACAAAATAACATTTGGTTAAAAAAAAAATTGAATCGATACCAAACTAAAATTGAAAAATTGCTAAAATTAACGAATATCGTTAAAAAACAGGTACAAAATGAATTAGTCAACAAATATGCAGCAACAATGACAACTTAAGTAAAAATTTTTAGTAATACCCACAAACATCTTTACTGCTAAAATAATCAACTCACCTATTCAACATAGATAACAAAGAAACCATGTCTCAAAATGAAACTGATATATGATAGATTTCACATAGAGTTATTTACTAAAGTTGTAACTCGAGAACTGAGAGTCCGTGCACCTATCATGAATGCGAGTAAGAAGGAGATCAACAACTTTAATTTTGATAATGTATTGATGCATAATCGGATTAAGCTTAGCTAAAAGGATAGTTAAATTGAGCTACACCACTTCCTGCATGTAGAAATAAGAAGTGAAAGCAAATTTAGAGTTTTACATCTAGGCTTTTAAAATAATTTATAGGTGCTGAATTTCTTCCAGCAACAATGCTCTTCAATTTGAAGACACATCTGGCTATCCTGAAGCAACTCTAATTTTGATACTCATGAAACACATTCTCTCAGTCAGTTAGCTTGCTTATTTAATCTTCATCCTCTCTTCTCGTCAAATACTTCAATGTTTTTTTTTTTTTTTTTTTGGCAAGACTCAAATACTTCAATGTTACCAACAGAGATGGTTGTATATGAAGAAAATATTGCATAAATTCTATTCATAGTCCAAAATAAAATATCATAATAGAATTTGTATAAACCTGTGTCTAAAATTATAAGTATCACCTATAGTTAACTAAGTGATATCATAAAAATTTAAAATCCTCAAAAGACAGTATTCTGACTATAATATAGAGATATAATTCGTATCATATATTACAAATTTGTCTCCAGTTTTACACCTGTCATGTATCTCAGTATTTGTAACTGAATAAGGATAAAATATTCGAGCATAAAAACCTTGCACATCGTCTTCTTTATATATCCATTTTAGATATGTAGCACAATACATTAGCAAGAATAGATACCCTATTCTTCATGTATTTATTTATTGACATGCATCTCTACAGAAGTACATAATCAACGGAAAAAAAATTAATAAAAGAAAATGCACAAAAGAACTTACAGTGCAGAATGCTTTTCAATGCACATATGTCCATCTGAACTAATCCATATCTATGAGTTCATTGTCGGAGCAGTTGTTAGATCCTCATCTAACCACTAAATTTAGATTTTTCCTGTGCAAGACAGAAGGTTAAAATTACTGAATTACATGATGGAACAAAGAATTAATGCCATCAATTTGAGAAGTAGTCAGATTTCTAAAAGGTTGGAACGAATAAAAAAACAATTGCTTAATAATGACTCACATCGTTTTCAGCAGTAGAGTAGAGTTTAGCTGTAACACTAACACGATAGAAAAGTTAACAGACATGTATAGTATATGGTGGCTAGTAACAGTAAACGAAAATTTGTGATTTAATGATAAGTGCCTATTTTTCTAAGTATTAAAATAAGAAATGATTATTTAAATTTTATTTTTCATTAATTACCTTAACCCCAACAACGGCGCCACAGTGTGACTTGTGAGAACGCTCAGCGTAGATCTTCAGTCGCATCATACGGCAATCCACCGACGTATAAGGATTTCTCATCGTCTACAGTCATACTTTTGCTCCCTGTAGGCTATAGGACAGTCTCACTCACGAAGGATGTGACTTCCCCAGGATTACATTTCCAATTGTAGAAATTCAAATAACAAATAGTACCACTCAATATCTGCCTAGGAAACAAAGTGTTTGGCTATTAACTCAGTAAAAATAATAACTGGAAACAACATGTATATCTAAAACGCATACCTGCACCTGAAGCTATTCAAGATAAATTTATGTATGCACATTTTTTTCATCATTTTCAATTTTGAATGCTCTCCTAGGGCATGTTATAATTATTATATCTTGTAGAATACTATAAGGGTGCGCGCGCGCATACAGTATAGGTAGGCGGTGCATATGACAACGTCCATTGGAGTAAAAGTATGAGTTACTTAGTTCAAATACAGATATCTATTTTATGCTAATAAATTGGTTAATAATTTATAATATAGAAAGCAATTCAAGGTGTCGACGGTATAAAAATTTGGAGGTTGCATGATCGTTATTTTGAGATGGTTTTCATTGAATATGTGGCTTGAGAATGCAGTATTCCCTACATTCTGCATGACTGAAATAAAATAAAAGAGTCAACTTTTAACTTTTATCCAGACAATCAAATTACAGAAACACAACCATTCAGCAACATTCAAATTAGTCAAATGCCGACAGTGTATGCTCACACACCAGTAGTCATACTGAAGAAGAAAAAAGAACAAATTTTCTTACTCTACCATATGCTTGACTGATCAGTAGATAATATACAATTCTGATCAGAAATAATGTAGTTTTGAGATTGATATGTCAACACAATCAAAACTGTCATGTTCATCGATCCAAGTAATCACATTTACATGATGCTTATATATCATACATTTAAAGACTCACCGGTCAGACTGGAAAATAATAAATAAAAGTGACTCAAATGTAACCTAGGATTGTGCAGTGTTCGTGTTAGCTATGAACAATTAGTTGAAGTGGTTATCATCTGTAAGTTGCTAAACTTATTTAAGTCTGATTAACAAATCAAAAAGTTTTTTTTTTATAATCATTATAATCAGCGACACTTAAAACTTAGCCTTGTTGGTTTATCTAAAATTCTTAAGAAAGCAAAGCCCCTGCATTCAACAGCAGTTTATAAACACAAAGGGGTTGTGGCTTGGTTAAAATTTGAAGGTAGCAATACTACAGTAAAATATTAACATATTAACTAAAAATGCAAAAGTAAAGCTGTTTCAACTTAAAAGGTGATAGTGAATATAAACTAAGATATGCTACTATTAGAAAGACATTGCATACCTGGAAGTCCCCATATCTTTCTCCTGTCAACCATTTCATTCAGCTTGAAAATGAGAAGCAGAGTTGGGAAATTTCATGTAATGATCACATCAACCAATTTAGATAACAAACCTATAGTATAATCCATACAAATGCATAATTAGAATACTAATTATTTTAACCAGCAAAGCCTAAATTGAGGGCATTGCGCCTAATGCAATATTCTAGAAGCAAGTAACTATTTGAAACTTAAATTATTCAAAGCAACAACATAATGGCATGTATTTCCTAGTATTAATTACTCTTTTCATTGAAACTTACATTGCAATGTCTAATGCATATAGTTAAGGCTGAATAATGAAACATAATAAGACTAACTAATTGCAATTTCGGAGAGTGTGACAAAAGAGGTATAAAGTATAAACTAATAAGACTAACTAATTTAGTGTTGATACGAATATTCAAAAACTTGCATTCTGAAATGTACTGTTATGATTTTTGAAAGCACCTTAATTCAGGAAAGGTTACACTGAAAAAAAATATGATGAATTTGCAGGTCTACATAAAAGCGAGAAGGATACAAACCTGCATGGTCGATGAAAACTGCTGCTGGAGTAGAAAATAAAAGCGGTAACCAAGGAGGAGGGCATCAGCAGAAATAACAATACTGGAAAACATTACTTATATCAGAAATATATACATATAGAATGCATATGCCGTGGTATTCAAAGGGAAATAGGCTTATTTTTTCCTGAAATCATAGCATCAGCCAATAAATAATTATTTTTGGGAGCACCGAATTGTAATTGGGGAATTGGGCGATCCATACATTAGTTAGGGTAATAAAAGCTTACCTGTCCAACTTCAGTTATGACGGAGCTGGTGCATTCTGAATCGGAACAAATAATTGAGAAATTCGATTATCGACGATATAAAAGGGGATCATCGATGGAGATGATGCTGCGTTGGGAGTCAGAACCGGCTCCAATGAAGATGTAGTGGAACTAACGCAATCGGAGGTAAGAGATCTAGTTCAGAAGAAAATGGTAGAGGTTAGGAAACGTGGTTAGGTTATGCGTAGCGGTTTGAAGGAGAACAGGGAAAACAATGGAAGGACAGTGAGGAATATTTAGATTTAAGTAATACGTAGATTGATATTGACGGATTTATGTTGTTGTATTATTTTGATTTAATAAAAATATCTTTAGAGTTTTAAGGAGAGTTAAGAAAATTGAGAGGATTAAGGAGAATTGGGAGAATTGAGAGAATTAAGGAGAGAGCTAGAAATTCTTCTGCTTTACTATTATTTAATAGATACGTGCACCACACATCTAACATGCAAATATTGTCCATTCGCCACTAAAGATTTTCTATAAACAGGATGTGATTCCAATAATCCAACAAATTTATCATTTGCAGGTGCACTATCCAAAGTGCACGAAAATATCTAATCAATATATCCCAATTGAATAACATACTTGTGAATTCCCAAATATAGCTTAACCTGAATGTGGAGGTGGCATTAAACAAAAATTCAACAACTTCTTTTGCAAATTCCAATCATTATTGATGAAATGTATTTGAAAGTAATAATCCCATCGGTATTTACTGATGTCATAAATCAAATGTCAAACTAACTCTTCTATTGCATGACTTTAGAAAATCCTTAAGTTTGATCTTTTCGATCTTATATAGTTTCATAACATCAGAACGCAATGTGTTTCTTGAATAATGTTCCACTTGATTGTTTAAGTATGAATGGATCTCACGAATACGTTCATGCTGAACAAATTTGAATGATAAGTTATGTTCAATAATAGCTTTGGTCATCAACTCTCTGTATATTTTCTGATCAAAATTACTTCTTTGATCATTTTCAATGTTTTTAACAATTAATAAACACTTTTATACATGTCTTAGCAAATTGTTTATACCATATTTACCTCCCTAAATATATTTTCTTTTGCATTGCATGCAAAAGCATGTGGTTTTTTTACCTTCACCCGTTTCATTTTTTTCGAAATATTTCCAGACATTAGAGTAAGTACTTCTTTTTGTCGCTTATTTTTGATAGAGCTACTAACTGAATCTACCGTTGCCACCGATTCTAGTGTGTTTCTTAATTGAGTACCTTGTACAGCAATATGCATACTATTTTTTCACCTGAATTCAATTTTTTATTGTAAAAATAAATGTTTAATTCATTATTAAATTGTATGCAAAATCATTGAAAGGAGAAAGAATCGTTTAGCGCTGACATGTGTGTAAAACACAAAGGAAACAATACTAATTCATCAAATTGAGAACCCAAAATTTAGGTTTCTTACTATAAGTCTACAATTCTAATATTTTTAGATATTAAAATCTTACTATAATTTATAAACTATGGACACTATTTTATAAAAGCGTAATTAATTTACAAGGACAATTAGCACTAAAAATTTAACCATAAGAACAACCGCTTCATTTTTTAATCAAAAGGACAGCTCCACTTCATTTTTTTGTTCAAAAGGACATTATACATAAAATCTTCCATCGCGTCGGCCATCTCTCCAGCGATTTCATCGTCATCTTCATAATTTTCGAGCTCCTCAATTATCATGCGAAATAGCAATTTATCAATCTTGCTCAATTATACGTCGTTTATCAATCTCACTCAATTTTAGATAATCGATTCAAAAATCAAAAGTAACAAAAACACGAAATCATCTTGAGTAGAAGCCGATTCAAATTCCTTACCATTTCAGACAATCGACCGACACCCAAAAATCATACGAAGCAGCAAAAATCGGCGCCCAAATGTTTTTTTTCTTAACATTATAGCAGTTTTTAGGTTTCAATTTGCTATTTTTATAAGGTATTAGCTTTCCTGTTTTAACTGTGTTATGTGTTTTTTTCATGTTATTTTGTTGTAGTGTTAATTTTGTAGTTGTATTGTTGCATCGACTTTGTGACTCAGTTGAACTTATTTCATTTTAATCAATCAAACTGTGGTGTAAACATTTTTTTACATTAGTTTTTCTTTAAAACATTGCATCAGTTTTTAGGTTGCAGTTTTATATTTTTTTTTTAGCTATCAGTTCAACAGTATTAACAGTGTTCTATTTTTTTCCATGTGATTTTGTCGCTGTGGTAATTTTGTAGTTGCACTGTTGTAGTAGCCTTGTAAGTCAGTCGAACTTATTTTATTTTAATCAATCAAACTGTGATGTAAACTTTTTTGCATTAGTTTTTCTTTAAAATATTATAGCAATTTTTTGGTATAAGTTTTATTTCCTTTTAGGTATCAATTTTGTGACTTTATGTATCAGAACTGTGTCAAGGAATTGCAGTTTTGTGTTGTTTTCTTTGGTAAATGATTTTTTTCATAGCCAACATTAATTCAAACTGATAACCACTAATTAAAAAAATAATACAAATCAACTCAATTCAATTATCACAAAAAAATAGTTATTCTCCATAATACACACTGATTAAAAAAAATAATAGCAATCAATTCAATTCAATTCTCACAAAAATGAGATTTATTCTCAATAATACCAACTTATATTAATTCAATAGTTGTATTTAATGTTGCTATGATTTAATCACTTGTATCATATGATACCTACAATGATACATAACTGATATAATATGATCGATTGTTTTTAAGATCACAGGTAGCAGTTTGTATCAATGTTTTAAGTTTTTTTGTTATGATGCTCTTTAAACATTCAGTTGGTATCAGTTTTACTCTCCTATAGATATCAGTATTATGCATTATTTTTTGGTTTTAGGTGCTGGGTACCAGTTTTATACCATTGTAGGTATCAGTTTTGTTGTTAATTTTATTGTAGTAGGAAAAGGGTATCTGTTTTTAATCGTTCTAATTATCAGTTTCATTTATTTTATTTCTTCACAGTGTTTAGGTATTAGTTTTATGCCTTGGTAGGTACCATTATTCTATGTTTTGTTGTCTGCAGTTTATGTGTATCAATTTTATAGTATTTGGGTATGCTTTTTTTGAAAATTCAGTCATGCATGAATGTCACAGTATCACTACTGCATTAAAATTAGTATCACTTTAATAATTTGTCATGCAAAACAACAATATTATGAATATTTCCTCCATCAACATACATATGAGCAACATTAATATTGTATACATCAATACAGTCAAAACTGATATGCAAAAAATATATAGATCTGTTTACACATTAAAATGACATAAAAAACATTGTTTTCCTGCACGATCCAGTCTTGAATTCAATTAAATTCCAGTAGCATGCAGTATCTGCAAGTATTTCACACACAATCAAAACTGATACCAACATAATTATGTAAATTCAACTAGCAAAACAAATAAAACAAAACTGATAGCAACATAACACTGTATTTGATACCCACAGGAATTAAAATGATACTTAATTAAATAAAAATTATACCGAAAAACTGCTACAATGCTAAAACAAAAAACAAAAACATAACGCATTTAAAACTGATACCTAAAAAAAAAAACTGCTACCTTTTTAACACATTTAAAGCTGTAAAACTGATACCTAAAAAAAAATATAACTACTACCTAAAAATTGTTGTCTAGCCGAACATTAAAATGATTACAACACTAAATTAAAACGACTATAACAGTAAACAAAAATTAAATCGATGCAAACAGATAATAATATACAAAAATTAAATCATTTGCATTCCAGATTGCAAATTCGATCGAAAAATTTAGATCTGAAATGCGCGAGTTCCTCAATATGCACGAGATCGATTTTGCAATATGAAATTTGCGAGCAATAGAGATGTTTGAAGATTAAAACATGTAGAAAAAAAATCGCGTTGGAGAAAAATTGAACGAGATCGTGTGCGAGATAGAAATGACGAAGAAGAAACATGGCACATGATTTAGGGTAAATTAAAAAAACAGTATAATGTCCTTCTGATTAAATTATTATCAGGTTTGTCCTTGGAATTAAAATTTTAATGGGCTGTCCTTATCGTTAAAAATCCAGGCTAATTGTCCTTGTGATCATTTTCCTGTTTATAAAACTATCACTAAAATATGCTAAAAATATGTATAAAACTGTCACTAAAACTCTTTTATAAAGCCGCCATGTAATATAAAGTAAACATGAAAACTTCCCGGCAAATAGAGATTATAGAAATATAAAAACATGAAAACTATTTTATAAAGTTGTCATATAATAATAAAGCAAACAAACACTGATGATCGAGCTAGAATCACTATTTTATAGGGAAATTCTGAAGCCCTGCCACCTAATAATAAAGCAAACATGAAAAAGCATACAAAATGGAAATTTTTAACATGTGTTATAAAAATTGAGATTAAGGTTACCAAAATATTTAAATATCCTAATGTGTTATATAATCATTTCATTTATATATATGTATATATATATATATATATATATATATATATATATATATATATATATATTAAAAGAGTATATTGAGGATATTAGTTAATTTATCAGTAGAACTAACCATATTACCATCCTAACCAATCAACTGGAATTTTTGTATACTTGTAGTAGAGAAATCCAAAAATTTGGAATGAAATGAGAACCTAAGAAATAGGAGAATAAATCCTCAGATCCTTTATTTCCCTGTACCCAATCAATCAGGATTCCTGATTTCTATCTTTTTGCAATTAAGTCAAAGAAAAAAAGATGGCTTAATTGTAAAAAGGTGGAAATCAGAGGGTCTTGATTGGTTGGGTATAGAGGGACAGAGAATTTTAGCTATAAGTGATTATTTCTGCTCTTATAACACCGATGCACTAACTCCTCCCTAACAGCAAAACTAATTGCAAAAAGGTGGAAATCAGAGGGTATAGATTTGTTGGGTATAGGGGGACAGAGGATTTTAGCTATAAGTGATTATTTCTGCTCTTATATACACCAACGCACTAACTCCTCCCTAGCAGCAAAACAGTGAACTCCCCAGACATGAGACCAATTCTTCTGTACCCATTTACCCTATCGCTATGTCCCTCCAATCAAATCTCTTCATTTCACTTTTTAGCGTTTAAATACAAAAACAATTCAGGCGTTTAAGTGCAATAGGTGGAAATCAGGGGGCTCTGATTGGTTTGGACGGGGCATACTGAATTTGAGGACAAAAGAACTGGTGCGCCCTAACATACACACAAACCGACTCCATGACACGACGACATCACATGCTCCTCCTTAACACCGTTCGAAGCTCCTTCTTCCATGTACTGTCACCATCGCACAACCGCTGTCACAACACCATCGTTCAAATCATCCTTCTGCTACCGGCACCATCCTGCAGCACTGGAGCCTGCCATGCACCCTTCGCCAGAATAGCCCCCCTTGTAGCTCATGTAAACCGTGACACAGCAGGTCCTCCCCATCAACGTTTTCTCCACCATGCAACTCCTCCTTTCAGAAATAAATATATGTCGCAACTTATATAAACCCATTCACTCCTGGTACGCACAGTAAAGCAAGACGCGGCGCGCAAATCCAAACTTATCCACTCTGACCGTGCTTCCCTCACGCACCTCCTTCACCCAACCGATATTGTTCATTCCCAAGCTTTAAGAACCCGCATTCTCCAGCGAGAATCCACGACTTCCTGCTCGACTGCAACACCCGCCGACTCAGCTTACTCCTCTGGTTGCCTACAGCTCGCCCACCTGCCTTTATACGTCATGCTTGGTTCGAGACCAGCGTCCCTTATTCTCACTGAACCCATAGTAAAGCACATCAGAATGGCGCTCTTGATTCAAAGATCTCATCGCATCAAAAATTTCGTGATTTCACCTTGTATTGGTTTTTAGATGTATTTGTAAAGATTTAAATGGCTTGGGTATGCTGGTTGGATAGTGAACAAGAAAGAAACTTGAGCGTATTAAGTAGAAGAAAAACCAAGATATAGGTTAAGGCTATCAATGATAGGTTAGCTGAACTTTCAAACAAAGCATGTCCCTTTGTTTTTCTTTGACCACTTCAAATTATGGGCGTTCTCAGAAAAAGATGGCAGCTAGCTCGCATGTTTAGGTAACTTAATAGGAGAGTTAGTTTGTAAACACGGGGAAAGTGTGTACAAAACTAAGGGTTCCCATTGGTGGCAGTTAGTAGGGTTCCAAATTAAAAATTACAGTAAAATTTTAAAAATTAAATTATAACTACGTCTCAAAGATCTTGTCTAAATTCGAAACGAATATTTAATTATAGTAAATTATCATTATGGTTTATAAACGATTCCATGACAACTACTTGAAAATTTGATTTGGACATAAAACAAAATCTTTAATACAAAAAAGCGACTTTTCTGCTTCATTAGAAAAATATTATCAAATCAATTTGGGCGTTTCTTGTTTCAAAGAAATCTAATTTATTTTGGATCATGTACAACCATTTAAAGTTCAAAATGTTATATTACGAAATACGCGCCACTGCAGTCCGTTTTGTTGTTAAATTATAGACTATACGTTCTAATATTGTTTAATAAATGAATATGCTAATATAATTCAATTCTAATTCAATTAAATATTTCAATATTGGCCAATTCATATAATATTACAAATCCAACCAATTTTGATATTTCGGAATTATATCATTATCATGTTATTATTTATCAATAACATATTCAAGAACTTTAAACTTAACTATTTAAATTCCCTAAAACAATATTTAAATCCATATTTAAATATTAAATAGAACAGTTAAATTTTCGGGCCATTACATATGGACTTATTTCGTTGTTACTACATGATATTACTGCATGCTTGTTCTTGATGTCACTATGTATACCTGACCCTTCTGATTTGTTGTTGGCTTCTAACAACCATTAAAACAATAGCTTGCCAAATACCTCATTTTTATTGCCTTCCAAAAAAATATGGCTTGAATGCTGCTAGAACTTAGATTTTGACACCAACATACTACTACAAATTATCAAGCTGAATATTAGTCAAAATAGTTACTGTACAACAAAGTTTCAAGATAAAACATAAGTCGGTTGAATTATGCTTATGGAATTTTTAATGTGATGTTACCATATGATCTTTATACAATATTATTTTCATCAAGCAAGAATTTTATTTCAAAATGGTATAACTTTACAAAAGCGGACTGAGTGCGGATGGAGCTGAATTGGCAACCAATTCAATCCCTGCTGTATAGCACGCAGATGCCATACCATGCCTCATGTTTGTAAATCAAAAAATAGATATATTAATTGTATGTTAATTATAACCATATTCAGAAATGATGTGGTAAACATTTATAGTTCAAAATGCAAGGTTAGGGATTCAGAACAGATATGAAGGTGTACTGCAAGAAGGAATGTTTCTTATGGATTCAACAAAAAATAATACCTACTTATGTATATGTAGATAATCCCTGTTTATATTGGTAAAAACTTAAATATGGTTTGTTTAGAGGATGCTGGCATTTTTAATCACAGTAACACGACAACATGTTTTGTTTATAAATAAAAGCTTTATAATCGAAATTAGATGTTAAAAAATAATAACAGAAAAGGAAGCATCATTTGCCATAACCACCAAACTATCTCGTGATACTGGAATATTAGCAAGATCTTGTAGATCGATTCAAGTGAACGACTGAGAGAACTACAAAACAAGATTAGAAGTAGTCATTCACTAGATTCAGAATAAAATTTGGAGCAACATTGGAGCTTAAGCATAGGAAAGATGTTATTGGATGATTTCTGAAGGTATAAAAGCAATTATGTGAATCCTATATTATGTGGGTATGTAGGCAATATGAGGAGTTTAGACCTTTACACACACATAAATCAGGCAGGGTATAAGGTGCATATTTTAACAAAGTATATTTTGACAGGTGCATGTGTACCAAGTCAGACTCACAAGTGAGTTTTACTCAATTCTTGAACACATGCATACCTTTATTATGTACCTATTCCTTACATGAAAAATCCGACAGGAAAACGAAGGGAGAAATAAAATTGAAAACACCTCCTCGTGATTCTACCACTACTCTTAAAATGTTGAAGCCTGAACATAATTCAAATGAGAAGAAGCTTCAAGAAAGTGATCCTAGTAAACAAGGTTTGGATGTTTTTTTTAAGTAATAATAACATAGCAAAAGGGGAGAGTCTAGCCATCTTCCAACGGCTCACAAAAACGGTTTCCGGTAAACAGAAACCGTGCACACATAATAGAAAATAGACAATGCCACAACCAAATAAAACCACTAGAAGGACAAAGATAATAATGACAACCGACAAAATCTAGAAAGATTAACACGCAGTAGACGAAGGAGCTTCAGAGCAACCAATTCTCCACGAGGAAAGACATAGACCTGAAACGAAGGATAGGCCTCCAAAGGAGGCAGAATGCATAGGAAGGAAGACCCCAAGAGTCGTCCATGGTCTCTGAGAACTCCTGTTCCTCTAGCTCCCTCGTAACATGGTGAGAAGCGAGTCCAATAGTGTAGAAAAAAGGGGGAACCCTCCTACTCTCCCGACAAACGCAGCATCACCTGCTCCCGGGACCCACCTCTAGAGCGTCCAGCAGCTCTCGCATAACAAAAGCCAGCACTTAAAACCAGTATTTGCACAACTAGCAAACAACATAAAACCGAGGGGGAGGGGGGAGATAACAGCAGAGATAATAGCAGTAATAAAGCAGAGGAAATAATACAAAAGCATACGAAAAATAAGAAAACTAAACTCAACCATTGCCTGCCCTAGGAGCGGTGGTCACCGATAAAACATCAAAGGTGATAGCCAACCGTCTAGAGTGGGAACCAATGCCGCCACTAAAAGGCCTACCATGGAAAGCTAGGAACACATCATTCCTTACTTTTTGGATAATGGTGGGACGGTCCATCCTTACATCGTCAAAAACCACCTTATTCCTAGAACACCAAATGTGCCAGCAGACAAGACAAGGAATCAGACGCTGAAGAATAAAGCATAAAGATTTGGCTGAGTCGCTGGACCAACAGAGACGTAGAAAATCTTCTATAGTAGTGGCATTGCCTCGGCAATCCATCAGATTCCCGAAGTAATTCCAAATAGCACGGGCACAAGAGCCGAAAACCAATAAATGAAAGGAGGATTCTAAGCATCCACAATTGCAGAACCTACATCTGGACACTAAATGGGTGCCAATACGCTGAAAATTCTAGTCTATGGATAATTCCTCATGTAAGGCTTTCCATATGAAGAGAGAAACCTTCAACGGAATTCGGATACTTCAGACGTTGCTGAAAATAAGGAGACAAGGGCTAGTAGGCCTAATCGAAGCTGTCCCAACTCAGACCTCCCCTATGAGCATCCGTAAGACCCTTCATGGATTGCATCCGTTTCCACGTCTCACTGGCGTAGGAAGGCATACCGGTGAAATTCGTGACAGAAAGCCTACAGTACTTGGCATGGAGGAACGTCACCCAAAGGGAGTTGTTCACTTCAAACCTCACCCAAAGCTTACATGCAAAGGCCAAACAAATGTCCTTAGTGTTACGGATACCTAGGCCTCCCACACTTTTGGGACGACATATGGTGTTCAAAGAAATCCAGTGGCGGCGCGAAGTATTGTCCTTACTTCCCCAAAAATAGGAAGAAACCAAGGACCGATAGGATCAAAAGAAATAGCAGTGGGAGTCAAAGCAACAAAGATATAGGATCCCGGCGAATCAACGATAGACTTGATGAGAACCAGTTTGCCAACGTGTGAAATGAGGGAAGCATTCCACCATACAATATTTCCCCTAACTTTTCCTGTCAGAGGGTCGAAGATGGCGTTAAGCTTCCTACCTCGGTATAATTCTATACCCAGGTAAGGAAGAGGAAGAGAGGCCGCCTTAAATCCGGTAGCCGACTGATCAATCCAAGAGGATCTAATTGCTGGCAGATCTTTAGCGGTCACGAAGCAGCTTTTTGAGGAGTTCACGAGTTACCCGAGCTACTCTCATATTGCCTAATAAGGGCAAGCAAGGACAGAATAGCACGACGAGTACCATTCGTGAAAATGGTGATGTCATAAGCAAAATACAAGGAGGAGATAATGGGACACCCCCAAGGGATGTTGAATCTATGAATCTTCCTAGCAACCGTAAGAGAATGCAGACCTCGGACGAATGCCTAGTCAGCAATGACAATCAGGGTAGGGGACAAAAGGTCTCCCTGACGAAGACCTCTCCCAGATCTTATATAGCCTGCGGCTGATCCGTCGATGAGAATGGAAAACCAGCAGTTGGAGAAAAGCCTCCAAACAAAGTCGATAAGGGTTCCGGAAATCCAAAAGCCCGTAGAACCCGGATGATGAAGAACCATGACATACGATCATAAGCTTTGGCTTTATCTAGCTTAACGACCACATTAGAGCCGCAAACCTTCTTATCAATCAGGACAAGAAGGACGTTATCAGTGATCAAACGTACTTTAACAAACCCGGCTTGCTAGGAAGAAATAATGCACTCGAGAAACGGTGCTAGCCTGGAGGTTAGATCCTTAGAAATTACCTTATTAGAGAAGTTGCACAAACTTATTGGTTTGAAGTCCCCACAAGAACAAGGATGATCACATTTAGGAATAAGAACAAGATTGGTGGTCCATCATGTAGGAAGATCAGCACCAGAGAAGAAGGATTGAATGGCAAGACAGAAATCCGCTTGGATAATAGGCCACACACTCCTATAAAACACTCCGTTGAAACTATCTGGTCCACTTGCACTGGCCTTGCTAAGTGAGAACACGCATGCATGTATTTCTTCCGAGGAAGGGGGTGCGCTAGGTCGGTGTTATCCGACGGAAGAACCAGACTAGGGATGAAGGTAAGCAAGAACGGATCAGAAACATAAACCGAGGGAGTGCTAAGGAAGGATTTAAAATGGGAAATAATAGTTTCCTTGACTTCGATAGGAGTCAAGGCCAACGATAGATCCAAACTACAGATCTGACGAATGGAGATGATACTATTCGTTTTACGAATAGTCGAGTGAAAAAACCTGGAGTTCGTATCTCCATCAACTACCCACTTGATCCTAGCTTTCTGCCTAAGATGGTCATGTTCGATACGAAGTTCCAAAGAGAAGGCCAGCTGGCCAGTGCCCATGCCTCTCGGTTGGCAGCATTGAGATCTTCATCAAAAGAAGCTTCAACGAGAATCAGAGTCTCTTCGGCTGCTCTAACACGGTCGAAGATATTCTAGAAGATATTCTAGAAGACAAGCAAATTCCACTTCTTGAGACAATTTTTAAGGCACTTCATCTTGCGAGAGAAAATCATGCAAGAGGAACCAGACATAAGGGAAATCCAGGAGTCTTCGACAACTCTATGGAAAGTGTGGTGCGATCTCCACATACTCTGAAATCTAAAGGAAGATGGACCGGAGAGGGAAAGGGGGGAACAACTAAGAAGTAAAGGAGATATTGAATCTCGCTACATAACGTTTTTGACTACGACAACTATACATAAGCATATATATTATCATCTAACCCTATTTTGCAGGAAGATATTCGACAAACAGATTCAAGAACACAAAAATGAAGATTAAATATGTTGCAAGGGTCTGTTAGTCCTAGATATTCATGTTAAATTCTTCCACAATGATTAAACACACACACACACACATCACACACACACACACATATATATATATATAGGTTTTCATATTCAAAAGAGGCTAAGAATATATTTTATCGAGAAAACAGACGTCTAGTTTAAATCAGACGGACGTCTGTTTGCTGAGACAAAATTTAAATTTAACATAACATTCAGACATCTGTTCAGAATATTTCAGACGTTGAATCTGCTACGAAATGAACTATTTCTTTGATGTCTTACTTTTTAAATTAAAACAAACATCTGAATAATATTTTCAGACATCTGAATATGAATGGTTGCAACTTATTATGAAGAGTCATGACTTTCTAAATCATTTCTCCTAATGGAATCTCTTTGTGATAAGTTACAATTCTTCGTACATTATAAATAGAGACTTGATTTACTTGTCAAACCACTGAATTGCATTCTATCTTTCTCTATATTATTCACAGCTCTCTAGTTTTCAAAAAGGCATACTATTCTCAATATTATCTTCTATAATCTTTCATAAGCTTCACGTTTATCACCAAGGAAAGACTATAGGAAGGGTGTACTATATATTGACAAATCAGTGTTAACAAGAACACCAACAAGTCATCAATTATTCTGTATTGTAAGAGACCTATTAAGTGGTTGAGGCAAGAAAATCCCGTTCGCGTAATTGTGAACCTATTTCTCCGGGTGAACTGAGGGTTTTAGTGTTAGTGAAACACCAGAAGTTAGTCTGGGAGTGGACGCAGGACAGTGGTCTGAACCAGTATAAATCGACTGTGTGATTTACTGCTTTCTACTCTAATACAAACACTACATCCTATTCTCCATTATACACGATCCTACTATCATATAACCTATTTCATTTGGTATCAGAGCAAGGTAATCCTATAACCGTAACACCGTTATTCGATACTTTGATAAAATGGAGAATAACCCAAGTACTAGCTCAACTACCTTTGCTGAATGACAATCTACTCAAAGACCACCTTTATTTAATGGCCTACACTACAACTACTGGGCTACAAGAATGAGGATTTATATGTAAGCAAGTGGTTTTAGTGCATGGAACGCTACTCAAAAAGAATTTACGACACCTACAACAGAATATATAACTTGGACAATAGTTCAAAAAGAGGAGGCCAATGCAAATACAAAAGCTATGAATATGCTATATTGTGCACTAGATAGAAATGAGTTCAATCGTGTTAGCACTTGTACATCAGCATATCAAATATGGGAAACACTCAAGACCATTCATGAAGGAACAAACAAAGTCATGCAAACTAAAATTTCAATGCTCAAAAACCAGTTCCAGAACTTCAAGATGAAATAAAATGAAACTATCAATGAAATTTACTCAAGATTTCAAGACATTTTACATGCATTGATAGGACTAGGAGAAAAATATAATGACTTTGACATCGTTTCAAAAGTGGTAAATTCGCTGACAGGCGATTGGGAAAGAAAAATACTAGCCATTGAAGGAGCAAATGGCTTATTAGTTATAAAAACAGAAGAGATAACAGGAAATCTTATGTCTTATGAAGTAAATCTTCAAGCAAAAAAGGAATTAGCTCAAGAAAAGGAAAATGTGGCCTTTCATGCTTATAAAGAGGAATCTGAATCAGAAGACGAAGATCTAGCCTTTATTGCCAAAAGAATTAAGAAAATTTTAAAGTATAGAAAAGGAAATTTCAAAAAGTATACCTCAAACAAATCTTCATCTTCAAAACTAGAATGTTTCAATTGTCGCAAGAAGGGTCATATGGTAAAAGACTATCCAGAAATGAAAGAAAATCAGAAAAATTTCAAAAAAAGCAAGAAAGATAATTCAAGAAGAAGGCTTTTTCTGTTACATGGGAGGACTCAGACTCAGATTCGTTAGATAGTAACAGTGATAGTGAAAGAAAAAATGAACAAGCAAATGTGTGTTTCATGGCACAAGAATCTGAAGTAAGTGAATTATCTTATGAAGAATTGATAGATGTTAATGCTGAACTTTTAAATATTATAAAAACTCTAAAGGAAAAGCCTTAAAGAAACTCATGAAAATCAGAATAAAGCTGAATTTGAAAGAGACATGTTGAAAGTTGAAAAAATAATTCTGGAAGAAGAACTTGAAAAAGTTCAAGACACTCTTACAAATTTAGATAGTCAACTTTCTCTTTTGAGTCAATAAATCGAAACTCAAAAGACAAAGAATGATGAAACTAGTTCTGAAAATCACATGTTGAAAACTAAAATAAAAGAATTTGAATTAGAAAATAAAAGTATTCAAATTAAGTTAGAAAGCTTCTCTTAAAATATTTCTGACTTTAATAAGGGTAAAGAAAATTTATCAAGAATTATAGAAAGTTCTCAACCATGTTCAAATAAACATGGATTAGGATTTAAAAAGGAATAAAAAATTCCTCTAATAAAAAGTGCTAAACAAAGGAGGAAAATTGATTCAAAAATAAAAGATAAATCAAAATCCATAAATAAAATTAAAATATGGATCCCAAAAACTAATAATAGTTTGATAAGAAACAAAACTGTGTGTCACTCTCTACATATGAAGCAGAATACATATCTGCTGCTTTAGCATGTGCACAAGTAATTTACATGCAATAAACACTCAAAGATTTTAGAGTTAATATATCTAAGTCAAAAATATATTATGATAACACTGGTGCTATGAATTTATCTAAAAGTCCAATAAATCACTTTAGGACTAAACATATAGATATCCGACATCATTTCTTATGTGATAATATAGAAAAAGATATTATTAACTTAGAATATGTTTTAACCGAAAACCAGATTGCAGATATTTTTTACTAAACCACTATTAGAAAATTCTTTTATTAAATTAAGATGAGAATTAAGGATTGTTTCAGTAAAAAATATATAAATCTGTATAATCTTTTCTTATAAAATCAAGTACGTCTTTATTTCTAACTTACTACCTATTTTTAGCCCATTTCCTAAAAACCCTCACAATACTCAAGTTCTTCTATAGCTACAGACTTCTGAAAATTCTAACCACATATTCCTTAGTTGTATTTCTTATATAAACCTATGGTAAGCATGGTTGACGATATGCTAGTCTACGTATTTTACCTAAAAACTCTATAATTATCTAAATGGCATGTAATATATTTTTGTACTTCTCTTTATGTTTTGCACAAAACTCTAGTATGTGCAAGACCTATGTTATGTCTGATGGTATGCTTGTCTATATTTGCTTGTCCATTTCTGTTTATGTTTGTGTGTATTGCATATGTGCTTTAGTTTTTTTTTAATAAGTATTCCTTTTTGTCGAATGACAAAGGGGGAAAAACAAGTGACATTATATGCATATTGACAGGGGAAGCTTATATAGTTGTCATTAGTTAAAAAGGGGAGAAAACGAGTGACATTATATGCATATTGACAGGGGGAGCTTATAAAGTTGTCATTAGTCAAAAAGGGGGAGAATGCTGAATCTCGCTACACAGAGTTTTGACTACCACAACTATACATCATCATATATATTATCATCTAACCTTGTTTTGTAGGAAGATATTTGACAAACAGATTCAAGAACAACAAAATGAAGATTAAATATGTTGTAAGGGTCCGTTAGTCCTAGATATTCATGTTAAAGTCTTCCTTGATGATTACACACACACATCACACATATATATGTTTTCATATTCAAAAGAGGCAAAGAATATATTTTGCTTAGAAAACAGACGTCTGGTTTAAATCAGATAGACGTCTGTTTGCTGAGACAAAATTTAAATTTAACATAATATTCAGACGTCTGTTCTGAATATTTCAAACGTCTAAATCTGCTACGAAATGAACTGTTTCTTTGTTGTCTCACTTTTTAAATTAAAATAGACATCTGAATAATATTTTCAGACATCTGAATACGAATGCTTGCAACTTATTATGAAGAGTCTTGAGTTTCTAAATCATTTCTCCTAATGGAATCTCTTCGTAATAAGTTACAATTCTTCATACATTATAAATAGGGACTTGATTTACTTCTCAAACCACCGAATTTCATTCTATCTTCCTCTATATTATTCATAGCTCTCTAGTTTTCAAAAAGGCATACTATTCCCAATATTATCTTCTATAATTTTTCATAAGCTTCACGTTTATCATCAAGGAAAGACTATAGAAAGGGTGTACTATATATTGACAAATCAATGTTAACAAGAACACAAACAAGTCATCAATTATTCTGTATTGTAAGAGACCTCATCAGTGGTTGAGGCAAGAAAATCCCGTTCAGCTGTTCGGGTGAAGTGAGGGTTTTAGTGTTACTGAAATACCAGAAGTGAGTCTGGGACTGGACGTAGGATAGTGGTCCGAACCAGTATAAATCGACTGTGTGATTTACTGCTTTCTACTCTAATACATACACTACATCCTATTCTCCATTCTACACGATCCTACTATCATATAGCCTCTTTCTGGAGCATGATTAGAAAATGTATGATGAAGGTGGGAGATAGTGAACGAGAAGGGTAGGCTGAACCATCCTTCAGAAGCGAAAACTCGATCAAGCCTAGATAGAATCTGGTTGGGTCCTTCTTAGTTGTTGCTCCAGGTAAAAGCCGATCCAACAAAAGGCACTTCGGAAAGACCCGAGCTGATAATGAAGGAGTTAAAATCTGCAACCGCTAAATGGTTAACAGCATTGCCTCCATGCTTTTCTGCTTGGCTTACGACTACATTAAAGTCGCCACCCAGAACAGAAACAGAGAAACACAATTCGAAAAGAGAAATGATATCGGCCCAAAAGCCTTGTCTCTGAATCCGATCGCACTTAGCGTAGACCGCGAAGAACAGAAAGGATGAAGAAAAGGAGGGGAGCGAACAAGCCACCGACATTAGCTGGTCCAAGTCCAATATAGGGAGAACGACAACGTGTTTAGACCACATGATCCAAATCTTGTTGGATACGTTCGTCAAGGCACCAACAAAACCAATAGAAAGAACGATAGAAAAAAAGGCGTCCGGACTCACAATAAAGCAAAGATAAAATTACATCATGGCTTCGAATATTGACTCTAGTTTGGTCACTAATAACCTCAAAGAAGGATATATGGCTAAGCCGGATTCATCGGAAAACCATACACAAAATCAAAGTATCACATCTAAGCTTCTAGAGAGTGATCCTACTAAACAAGATTTGAATGATCTAACTCTGCAAACTTCTAAAGCACAAGTTGATGCTCCAAAAAAATATGAAAGCAGAGACAAAATTACATCATAGCTTCGAATATTGATTCTGATTTGGTCACTAATGATCTTAAAGAAGGATATACGGCTAGACCGGATTCATTGGAAAACCATACACAAAATCAAAGGATTACATTTAAATGTGCAATTTTAAAAGTTCAGAATGACAGTCTGGAAAGTAAATTAAGCAATTATCATGAGGAACTACTGACTCCTGACATAGTATTTGATGATGACGATGCCAATAGCCGAATCTCTATAGATGATTTTATCATAAGAAGACCTAACCCAAGAAAGACTAGTTCCACCCAATGGATGATAATGTATTCCACAATGCATCCGAAAATCCAAAGAAATAAAGTAAAAAAAAAATAAACCAACTAGCACAATTCTCAAGACATAACATGCTACAAAAGGAAAAGCTTTCAGCTTCACAACCTGAATTAGAGGACACTGGAAGCCAAAATTTTGATGTGAATTTTGAAACTTAGGGTGAATCACCAGAAATTTAATAGTTAGTATGATCATTTCTAGTTGCTTGGTTTTGGTGAATTTAGCATTTTACGGCTCCATTCAGTTTCAAACAAGTTTAATTTTACAAATTTGTTTAACAAAATGACCTGAAACATGAAAAAACTAAAATAAACCTGAACAACAGTCAGTTGTATCAATATGCCCTTACTTTTCATCATCAGAAATCACAAGCGAAATTTTATATAGCTAAAACAAGTGATTATTATAAAATAAAATACAAACTCAACATTTTGGGTAACTTAAATTCTGAAATTAACTTTATACTGCAGCAGGCTAGTAGAAATTACCATACAATGAGCTAAACCTTCAATACCTTCACGATTTAAAACTGAAGCATGAATATAAACACAGACTTAAAACCAACTTCAGAAAACACAGAGTGTCCACGTACCATTAATAGTCGATAATAAACAATCATCAAATAGAATAATAGCCAAAATGGCGGAAATCACCTACTTGAAATCGAGTTTTACGACCTCAAACTTGAATCTGACCTCGTCCTCCTTGCCTCGAAATCGAAATCCCTGTTCCTGCTTTGTAATTGAAATCAAAATCCTTGTCGCGCTTCGAAATCCAAATATTTCCTTAGATCGAAATCGAAATAATTCTCGCTTTGTAATTCATTTTACGCGGTCGAAATAGTGAAAAGCGTTTGAGATAGGCGAGTATAGGGTTATGGCAGAAAATAGGTGGGTGTTTGCCTTTTTACCCGTGGGAACCAGGCTTACCAACACAAATATGCATTGCCAATAATAAAATTATGAATTTGTATTTTTAGTAACATAATTGTAATATAGCAATGCTTATTAGTACCACTAGTCTGTAACACATATAAGTGTTGGCAAATGAAAAAAAGGGTTACCTAATGGCCATTATGGTATAATGTTATGTCACTTTATCGGTTGTTATATTATTTTGATAGTTGGCCATTTGTATTTCATTTGTTCAAGTTTGGGCTGTAATTTTCGATCTTCGGCCATAAGATGTAATTGGACTTTGCTGGCTTTAATGAAATTAAACCCAATTTAAAAAACATATAACTAATAATTAATAAATTAGAAATAAATATGTAATAATTAACAACTATATTTAATTCTTAATTATATTTATTATTGTAAATAAGTAATAATTAATAAATATAATTAGAAGCAAACTAAGTAATTATTGTAAAAATATACTCATTTGTTATATGATAATTAACAATTTCCCTTCTTTTAACTTTCGGCTCTTGCTTAACTTTTCGTTTCCTCCTTAAGTTTTTTGTCCTTCCACTTCTCTTTGCATCATTATTTATTTCATTTTGGTACTTCTCCTTTTCTTTTCGTTCTGCTCATTAATGTCAATACTGAAAATAACCTCGGTATCGCTTTTACTTTAATTTTCATTTATGTCTTTTATTTAAAAAATTGTTTTTGGACAAAATTGATCAACGATAACGCGCATTTTGGATCCCATTTGAAAATGAATAGTGAAGAAAATTCCATTCAATTTGGAGATTCAGGTAATGTTTCAAAATGTAGATAAAACTGCGTTGCTATTCATTTAAATATTGTAATGTCGATGAAATTGGGGGAATAACCAATTTAGGTCTCTTGTTAGGAATAAGAAATGCCAAATGATATGATCACTCTATCTTTTGATGACACTATACCTTCTTTTTTCTACTATTCAATGTATTTAAATATATTTCTTCGTAGATACTTCAAGGTGAGTGGTCACAAGTTCAAGTCATAGAAAAGTGAACTCATTCGTATCCCTTGATACTTCCTATTTTTATCTGAATAGCTGAGGTCACAAGTTCAAATCTCAAATCTATTCCATTTGATTTTAATCTCCCTCTGTTTACTTATTTATTTAGGTTAAGTAATGGTAAAATGGGTAAGAAAAAAAAAGGACTTTTTTTTATTTCCGTAGTTCTCTTATTTAAGCCTATCATGGTTTTTTTTATTCCCTTTCAACTTAATGTATTTACATTAATATTTAAGTCATGTCAAACAAACTTGATTAATTTGAATTATTGAATGAAACCAAATTTTTTATTTTTGAGATAAAAGGTTACATTATATAAAAACGAATTAACATAATTTTTCAATACCATCATGTATTATGAATTTTTAAGGTGTATGAAGCACGTAGTATATGAGAAAAAAGTGGTTGTGCTTCAGAGTGAGTTTTCTTTCATCGACCCCTTGCACAATGACAACCGAATCCTTGTCTTCATATCTAAGCTTTGGTTACAAAATTTTACCGAGCATTGTTATTGACACTCTGAGCAACATTATTAAAAGGAAACATAATCAAAAACAAAATTTAGCGTACACCAACCTTTTTTTTTTTTTTTTTTTTTTTTTCGACGGTTTTTGCCGGATTTAAAGGTAAAATTCAACCACACTATTGTCAAATTTTATAAATAAATATGGCAAAACCTCAACGAATTTAATTCGTGTTGCCCACTTAGTCAAGTGCCTGTAACATTAGCAATGCTCAAGCTTGACTACCTAAGGACAGAGCCACGACGTCTCCAAATAAAACTAGAAATTTGTGCTGAATGAACGGGACCATGGTGAATACCGAATTCGCGTTTCAATTGTACGTCTCTGTTCTGCGCAGACCTCCACCTCCCCCGTTCGGCCTTCGTCACGCCACCCTTTTTCATTATGCAGTTCGCAGGTACCTGGCAAATATTTTCCAAATCCAGTAGGCGGCAAATATTTTCCAAATCGAGGGTTTTCAAAGAATTTGTGCATCTCTGTCAATCTCAATCCTGGCAATCAGTGCTCCCTAGGTTCACACTGTCACTAACGCGTTCATCACCGTCGACCATGATCCCGTCTCATCTTTGTAGCCGAAGGCGAATTCTTCTAGCCGTAAAAACAAGGAACGCGTTCTTCTGAGTTTGTACTGAAATTGAACTGATCTGCCGTTTTTATCGAGATATTAAACCATCAATCTGTAAAGGAAACACCTCGGGGATGTAGCTCAGATGGTAGAGCGCTCGCTTAGCATGCGAGAGGTACGGGGATCGATACCCCGCATCTCCAGCTCTTACGTGGTTTAATTTTTACCCATTAGCCTACTGATCTTTTTCCCCAAAATTTGTTCCGTCTGCTTACTCCCAGCCCTAGCCCTCCATCTCTGATAAGGTAGATTACGTCTCCCTTCTTTGGGATTTACAAGTTACTCCCCTGCTTTGATTTTCGTCTCCAATTCTCGCATGTATTATTTTTTACCCATCAGCCTCCTGTTCTTTTTCCCCAAAATTTGTTTCGTCTGCTTACTCCCAACCCAAAACCCTAGCCTCGATCTCTGATAAGGTAGATTACTTTTCCCTCTTTTGGGATTTACAAGCTACTCCCCTGGTTTAGAGGTAAGTTTCATTGCCATTTTTTTTATTCATATCACAGTTACTACATTTTTTACTTCCGCTTTAATCAATTGTATCTTTGATTTGCACGGGTACTACCAATTCAGAATTCAGACACTTAGCACTCCTTAATATAGATTTCTGCTTTTCTGCAGTTATTTGCTTAGGATTCACTGGAAGAACAATTGTGTATTCATTTTTTGATATATTGATCCTTAAGTATGTCTCTACTTAGCTATTGTTTGTGATATTTATTGCACTTCAAGGTTTGTGTGTCTAGTCTACCCGCTTAATCAACACTAGCTTCATCCTCTGGCAGTGCCTACCGAATTTGGTTCATTCCCAGCAGGCCAATAGGTTTCAAGTTAGGCAATAGACATGTATGAGAACACTTATGATTTAAGCTTGTATGAGTTGCACAATATGAACTCTGCTTTCTTCACTTCCTCACATTTATGATTTATTGGCTATGTAATGAAATAAGGTTCAACGTCCATGTGCATCACCTGTGTGTAACCATGCGAACTGAGTGGTCTATTTCAAACATGCGTGGGCTTACTTCAATCATCCCTCGGGTTAAGCTGGCCGGTTGTCAAGCGGATATGCTACCTTGTCGTTGCAGATTAGCCAGGCCAGCTTTGCTTGGACCAGGCAGTACCTTATCTGGCTTGGTGATCATGCTTGAAAGAAAACTGAGCAACAAAGGGTAAATGAGCTGTGAAAGTGATTGAATCGGAGTTGATATAAGTAACACTGAAGGCATGGTCAACTAAAGAATCTGCAAGTGCTGGAAATGGTATCACTAGTACACGCTATTGAGGTATTATTTGTATTTGTAGGATATAGAGAAATGACAAATGGTATCTGTTTGCTTGCAGGTATACGTATGATTTGATATCTGTTAATCAATGTTAATTAAGAATAATCATGCATGTTAACATATATGCGCAACGGATGCACTAAGAACAATCATTGTGTGTTCATTTATTGTATATGCATTGCTGTAGGTAACTAAAGGCATTGGTGGCCCAAAGATGTGTGGATTGATTTACATACTTGAGCTGTGGTTATGCGGTATGCAATATTCTGTTCTGCTGTTATATCACCTTACACTGCAGATGCTAGTGTGCATTGTCAATAATTTTACCAGTCTAACCAGTGGCAGCCCAACCAATTCAAACCCCCTCAGTTACGGTTTGGTTTGGTTCTCAAGTACAATCCAATTAAAGTCATAATTGAGAAGAATGATCCAATTATGCATGTTGTGGTTTAAAAAAAAATCAAGTGATGTATTTGAAGTTTCATTGTTTTATAAGCCAAAAAATGGTGACACTTATTAAGTAGGATAATGTTTGGAGAAAAAAAAAGTAGATTAGAAAGTTGATGCATTTTTTTTTTCAAATACAAATTATTAGTATGTATAAAACAATCAATGCTTTTCGAACTTAAATGTTATTCGATAACTTGCTTGGAGCAAAATTCATCATATGTAATTGGACAAACAAAATAATTTTGGATATAGGACTTTCAATTTGAATCCCCTTTTCAAAATATCTATTGGACCTGTGAAGGCTCTATCCTGGAGCAAAGTAAAATTTTATATATTTAGTTTTCATTCATCTGTAAATACTGATAACTATTTCAAATGTTTATACATTACATGTATGAAAAATAGGTTTGTACAGACATAATCATGCATTCAGTTTCAGGGCTATTCAGCGAAACCATTTTGCTATAAGCAACGTGTTAGAGGATTGGAGTTGGTTGCGAAAGATTATCACAATTTTTTATCATCAACGTTTCTTGTATGCAAAACACACGTGCAACTGTCACTGTCAATGCTAAGGCAATGACCTCTGTTGAACTGACATAGTGCTTGAGCAACTAACTATACAATTGCTTTAGTACCAACATAGTTGCCACTTTTTATTGCTGCTAACTATACAATTTGGAAAACATATTTTAGAAATTTTTTCTCTCATGCATTCTCATAATCTCAATCTGTGTTTACCTGTCATTCGTTAAAGTAGCTAAACTACCTTAAACTAATCCTTCATCAAAGTCATAGTCTATTCCTTCATCCTTTTTTTTTTTTTTCCTTTTCCATGCCTAAGTATCAAAAGAGTAGCAGCATTGGCCTCACCAAAATCATCGCCTATTCTTGTTTATATTCCAACCGAATGTGCCTGCTACGCGCCCCTGCTATTTTTGGTTTTGTTCTCCTTGCCCTGGGTACTTTTGCAACATGTTCCAATTTTTTCTACTTTTTTGGGCAGGATAGAAATTTCTTTATTTGAAACTTTTTTCCCATCTTTAGATTGCACCATTTAGTTACAAAATTCTATATGCTTACTTTTGTAGAGCTATCTTATTCATTCACTACAAATATTGCAACAAAAATTCATCGAGTCGATTCACGTGATGTATATATTATTTTTTGAACTCAATAGATAGGATAATACGTTCAACATTTATTTTCTTTCCTTCAGACTCTGTTCAATGATATTTGACATATTAAACAATTTTTTCTTACTAGGTAAACTTAATGTACTCGATGGCTAAAGGATAATCTTTGATTTTTGACCTAATTAAACTATGCTTTGATGAATGAATTATGATAGACATGTTTTCTTGAAGAATAAAAGAATGAATTATGAATAGGCAAGTCTTGAACTTAATAGTTAAATCAACAATGGTAAGTTGTGAATGACTCACATATTAACATTACTTAAAATATGTGTTTCGCACTCTCTGATATGAGATAAGGATTTACCTGAAGTCAAAATTTCATAGTATCACTTGGTTTATGCTACTCACCTTTCATAAATAACATTCCATATCATCTTTTCAGTTATTTAGGTAATATTGTTTGCAATGGAGGGTTGTCGTGTGGTTATTGTTTGCATAGAAAGGAGTATAGGTTACTAATTGAAACAGGTTGTGGTTGATATGCCTATATCTTATTGCTGCTATTATTTCCTTCTAACCATTAGTTTATGCTTTGTCCTCTTTCGTTCTTTTTGTACAAAAAGTGTAGTTCATCTAGGGAACAAATTTTCCCTTAAAAAGTGTTGCAATATAAGCTTCTAAAACTCTACATCAGAATTTATATTAAACAACGGAAACATAGGTTCATTAAATCTCCTGTATTTACCATTGTATTACATAATTTGAAGTTAATATACATTATACAGTCGTCAAATGGCTACGATAGGAAATGAAACATTGGTTAAAACCAACTTTTCATGATATACATTTGTATAGTATTTACTAGTTTATTTTTAGCTTTGTGTTTATCATTTTTTTATTCATGTGTATTTAATTATTCAAACCCATGAGTATTAATAGAAAAAGTCACAAAATAAGTAAATTAACAACTGCTGGATCCATATCCTAATTTAGTTTCTTATTCGTTGCTCTATGTTTACAAAAAAATACAAGTTAATAAGTAATTAATCCACCTTCAGTTGTACAACCATTTGCCATTTGACACGTCCTTTTCTTATATTTAGGACAAATAGTTTTCGAAATAAAATACCAATTTTAGATTTGGTTGATATTTCTGCCATTTGCTTTTGACTACTGCATGGTGGTGTTTACATTTTCCAGAAAATATGGTTATCTGCGGTGACAGTTTTCTAGCTTTTGACATTATACATTTTCATCCTATGCCTCAGATTTCTTTTACGCAGATAGATATTGGGAATGGCATAAGCAAAAACAATCGAGAAGAAAGGAACTCAAGAATAATGATTATTTTGTGTGTTTCACCTGCAGTGAGACTGCCTTATGCACCAGCACATGGCCTTCGATTTGGGGATTTTTTTTTTTTTTTTTTTTTTTTTTTTTTTTTTTTTTTTTTTTTAACTTACTGTAAGTATATCCTACATGCACATTCCCTACTTCTTAAATGGATACAACAGAATAATACAAAAAATAGTAGCTTCCAGCGTTATGTATGTTTCTTTTTGTGAAGTTACTATCGTCTGCCTATGTTTTAACAGTTGCAAGCTGTCTTGCTAAACGTGATGGTTTATAACTTTCTGTTGATAGTTTCCGTGTTCTTTGACATTGCTATCAACGATTTAGTTTCATTTGAAGCTAAGGCCCTGTTTGGTTACACCTTTTCAAGGAATTTTTGATTTTCAATTCTGCCAAATATTGAAAACATGTTTGCATTATCATTTTTAAAAACAGCCCATTTTCAAAATTGGTTTATCAAAGAAATTTGAAAACTATTTTTCTTTGTTTTTACAGATTTTGGCCCAAAATGAAATGCCTGAAAATCCAAAATGCAAACATAAGCTGAACACGTTCGTTTACCGTATTTCATTCCACGGCCGCAAGTTTCACAATTCTGATCCTACAAAAATCGCCTTCTTCTTCGGATATCTTTCAGTATCAGGTAAAATTGATTTTTATTTGTTATAAGTTATGTTGTTTGCTTCAAAGTAGAAACATCTAGGTTAACCGCGAATGATTTTACATTGATTTTTTTGTTTCTTCTGTGGATTAGGGCTAGCAAACATTATCGATAACGATTTAGGGATTTTTATATAATGCGTTTGCATTTTGAAGTCTGGATGTACCTGTAGTCTTTGCATTTATGTTTGCGCTTAATTTTTTATGTTTCAGCCATTGATTCAGTATAGCTGCTGCATTTTTTTGGAATTAATTTTCTAATATGATAACTCAATTCAATTGAAGAACTGAAATCTTAAGGACACGTGATTATCACCATTTAAGTGTATAGAAAATTATTCATGTTTTGGTATGGCAACTTCATGGGACCTTTGACACGGTTGTTATGTTCGCCTTTGAATTTAATGCAGTTCATGTCAAAAAATATAAAGCATGCCTGAATGTAAGGCAAATCTAAGGAAATAATAGAAAAGCATTGTGAGCTATACTGCTTTTCTGTACAGCAAAGCTAGAAATGAGAGGTAATAATGGGGCAAACATTGTATTCTTTAATGAAGACAATAGAGCCGTTACAATAGAGCCGTTAGAGTGTGAACACGTTTTTATCATATTTAGCATGCTTTGTCATTATCTACTAGCCGTTAGGCTCATGCATACTTGGTATATTTAATACTAGCCGTTATGCTCATACATATTTGGTATATTTTGTACTAGCCGTTGGGCTCATAACACTATATATATGTGCACTTTGTATCATGTTTTGCATCAATAAAAATTGCAATTGTTCCTCTCTAATAACTCTCCTCCTCATCCCTTAATATGGTATCAGAGCCAAATTGCCGAAAGACTTAATCTTCAAGCAGAAAGTTGTTTTTGTTTTATGGCCAACAACAATGAAGTAACCTCCGCTGTTTCAGGAAGCTTGGGGTACAGTGCTCCACCTAACCATCATGACCTGATTAAACCAAAAAGCCAAATTATCACCACATCTCTAGACGAAGACAATTACATTCTATGGAAATATCAAGTAGAGATCGCTTTAAGAGGGTATGATTTACTGCAGTACATTAATGGGACAATAACAGTCCCACAGTGACGATAACCAATTCGGAAGGAGAAATTGTGCCTAACACAGACTACACAAAGTTTCAAAAACAAGACAGCCTCCTCTCCTCATGGCTCCTATCGTTAGTAAGTTCGAATTTATTATCACAAATAGTTGGATGTAGCACGTCTTATGAAATATGGAAAACAGTTGAACAAATTTTCAGTTCACAATCAGCTGCTAGAATCATGTAATATAGAAGGGAATTACAAAATTCTAGAAAAAAGGAGGCAAGCATGAAAGAATACTTAGGAAAAATTAAAAATCTGTGTGACAAGCTAAATGCTGTTGGTCATAAGATCAGCGACAATGAGCAAATCCTATTTATTATTGGTGGATTAGATGAAGAATATGAATCTCTAGTAACTGTGTTAGCCACACAACAAGCTTTACCTGATTTACAGTTTGTTCGATCAACACTCCTTGCTCATGAAGGCAGAATTGACCAAAGAAAAACAGCACAAAATAAGTTCTCTGCCAATTATACCACAGTCCGAAATAAGAAGATACAACGAGATAACAACAACTATCGTGTGAAATGTCAAATATGCCAAAAGTTTGGTCACATGGCGAACAAATGTTACTTCAGGTATAATTTAGACATAGGTAGACAACAGGCAAAACAAAATTACTTTTCACAAAGAAGAGCACAAGCAAATATGGCAACAACAGGGAATTCAACTCAAAATAATAATAACGCAAACCGTAGACATAATGCTGCAGATGATGATGAAGTAAAAAATGAAGACAATGGCTTCGAAGAATGGTACCCTGACTCAGGAACGACTCACCACATAACTAGCAATCTTCAAAATTTAAACATTGGGAGCAGAAATTACTCAGGTATGAGAAATTTGCATATGGGTAATGGTAGTACTGCTAGTATCACACACATAGGCAAAGGGACTATCTTTGGGAAAAGACAACTCAAATTAAACAATCTTCTTAGGGTACCTACGATTAATAAAAATTTGTTAAGTGTATCAAAATTTGCCAACGACAATAATGTTTACTTTGAATTTCATCATAAGTTTTGTTTAGTTAAAGATTCCCTAAATCATGAAATATTACTTCGAGGTAACCTATACGATGGTTTATACAAATTCAAGACTGCAAACTCAAGTGGAGAATTCTGGTATAATAATGTAGATGCTAGTAGTGACAATGACTGTATTAGGAATAGTTGCAATAATGTTGATTATGACAATAATAGAGATGAATGTAACGTGATTAATTCTTGGCATATAAAATTAGGACATCCTAATCTGGAAACTGTTAAGACTGTTCTGCGTAATAATAACATTCATTATAAAAATGTACCTATCAAACACACATGCACGCACTGCCAACTCGGCAAGAGTCACAAGCTCCCTTTTAGTGATTCTGAAACCAGCTATAATGAGCCACTAGAACTTATAGCCGCTGACTTGTGGGGACCCGCGCCTCTAAATTCATATCAGGGATACAGGTATTATCTTTCTTTTGTGGATGCTTATTCTAGATATACTTGGATATACATGCTGAAAACTAAATCAGAAGCTTGCAATACAGTTATGCAATTTATAACTCATGTCGAAAAACAAATGAACAGTACTGTTAAGGTTATTCAGACAGATGGGGGAGCTGAGTTTAAACCTCTAACTAATTACTTTCTCAAAAAAGGGATCAAACATAGATTAACTTGCCCGCATACGTCCGAACAAAACGGTTTAGTCGAAAGAAAACATCGACACATAGTAGAGACTGGTCTAACTTTGTTATCATAAAGCTCATTACCCATGAAATATTGGAATGAAGCTTTCTACACATCTGTATTCCTCATTAACAAGTTGCCAACTAAAGTCTTAAACAATAAAAGCCCACATGAAATGATATACAGTGTTAGAACAGAATATGGTTTTCTGAAAGCCTATGGATGTCTATGTTTTCCATGTTTGAGAGACTATAACAATCATAAACTAAGTATGAGATCAAGCCCATGCACATTCATTGGGTATGCACAAAACCAAAAAGGCTATAAGTGCATGGACAAAAATGGAAAAATATATATTTCTAGACATGTGATATTAGATGAAAACAAGTTTCCTTATGCAGAAAAGCAAATCGGCAAAAAGGATGGGGAACAAAGCATAAACAATAACATACGGTTCGAGCCATTCATTACTGAACCACCTTCAATCGATAGAAATGAAGAACAACAACGCACAAGCAATTTAAACACCCAGGAAGAAACTATGGATCAAACAAACGAGCAAACCAATGAGACACACAATGACTCAGAAGATACAAACATACATCAAAACATGCAGCATAGTGAAGATACAGAAAACAACAACAATGTTGACAATACTAGCAACAATGATACACTGCAGCAAACACCACCACAATCAACTGGACATCACATGATCACCAGGTCAAAGAGAGGCATCTTCAAACCCAAAGTATATAATATTTCTGCCAATGAGATCGAACCATTGAATTTCACTCAGGCTATAAGATCAAACAAATGGAAGGAGGCAATGGACACTGAATATAAAGCTCTCATAAAAAAAACACTTGGAGCTTAGTGACTCAACCAAAACACAAAAATGTGATTGGTTGTAGGTGGACATACAAAATAAAAAGAAAAGAAGATGGATCTATTGACAAATACAAGGCCAGACTGGTTGCAAAAGGTTACGCGCAACAATTTGGTTTTGATTTCAATGAAACTTTTTCCCCAGTCATAAAACCCACAACCATCAGAATTATACTGACCATTGCTCTAAATAAAGGGTGGAATGTGAGGCAACTGGACGTCAACAATGCTTTTTTGAATGGGGAATTGACTGAAGAGGTATACATGCAACAGCCTGAAGGATATGGTACTGGTGATAAAGTATGCAAACTACACAAAGCAATATATGGCTTAAAACAAGCTTCGAGAGCTTGGTATGGAAAGCTAAAGTCAACTTTGTTTGGGTTTCTCACAAGTCAAATCGGACAATTCTCTATATATGAAGAAGGGCATACATGGAACTGTGTTCATTCTAGTATACGTTGATGACATGCTAATAACAGGAGACAACAACGAAGAAATAAACAGAATCGTTCACAAGCTGGATCAAAATTTCGCCATTAAAGACTTGGGGGAACTAAAATATTTTCTTGGAATACAAGTGATTAGGAAAAACAATGGTGAATTAATATTATCCCAACAAAATTATATCACTGAAATACTGCAAAGGGCAAATATGCACAAGGCAAACTCATTACTTACGCCTATGATTAGTAACATAAGACTATCTAAGCATAAAGGAGAAGCTATCGACAATGCCAAACAATATAGAAGCATAATAGGAGCGTTACAATACGCAACTATTACTCGACCAAACATATGCTACAGCGTCAATAAACTCAGTCAATACATGCAGAACCCTTTATCAGAACATTGGACGGCATTAAAGAGAGTGTTACGATACTTACAAGGCACAAAACATTACGGCATACGCCTAAATTCAGAAAAGGAACTTAACCTACAGTGCTTTAGCGATGCCGATTAGGCCAACGATATTGACGATCGAAAGTCTGTCTCAGGATACTGCGTTTACCTCGGTTCCAATATCATTTCCTGGTGTACGAAGAAACAACATACCACATCAAGATCTAGCACAGAAGCTGAGTACCGTGCACTGGCAAGCGCTACAGCCGAAACCATGTGGATAGAATCACTGATGGAGGAGCTTGGTTTCACTCCAAAACGAAAGCCGGTCATTTGGTGCGATAATAAGAGCACAATATCTTTATCTCTAAACCCTATTCAACATTCAAGGACGAAACATCTTGAAATTGATCTCCACTTTGTGAGAGAAAGAACGCAATCAGGAAGACTTGCAATATGTCATGTGCCCGCATACTATCAGAGAGCAGATGCTCTCACAAAGGCCCTTTCGACCAAAAATTTTATCAGAATGAGAGAGGAACTTCGCGTTATCAGTGCAGGCGGAAGCCAGAATGAGCAAGGAAACCCCAGTTCGAACTGAGGGGGCATAATGAAGACAATAGAGCCGTTACAATAGAGCCGTTAGAGTGTGAACACGTTTTTATCATGTTTAGCATGCTTTGTCATTATCTACTAGCCGTTAGGCTCATGCATACTTGGTATATTTAATACTAGCCGTTATGCTCATACATATTTGGTATATTTTGTACTAGCCGTTGGGCTCATAGCACTATATATATGTGCACTTTGTATCATGTTTTGCATCAATAAAAATTGCAATTGTTCCTCTCTAATAACTCTCCTCCTCATCCCTTAATATTCTTAAATTTGATTATTTTGAAACATGAAACCAAGGAAAATTTGGTGTATAAATCTAGAAATTTCTGCAATTATCCTTCTTTTTTAAATCAAGAAAATTTTGCGGCTTAGGTTCTGCTGCGTGTTGTGTTTTATTGTTTATTTCCCTTTTTTTTTTTTTTTTTCTGGATTTGGATTTTTTTGAGGGGTCTTTTTTTTTTTTGGTCTGTGAGGAGAGAGGAGGAGAGGTGGTTTATAGCGTGACCTTAGGTGTGTTCGGGAGCGATTTTTGCTCTGTTTTGTGAATGGACACGTCTGCTGCAAAATAGGGCAAAATTCCCCGTTTTCCCACCGCACCAATTTTGATGCGTCAGCTAGCCATCAACGCAGGTCCGTTTCATTAGGATAGTTAATCAAGTTTTATTGTTAAATATAGTGTTTTATAGATTTTAAAAAATTATTTATTTGTGCAAATGAGATCCGTTTGAGACGTGGTTTTTTGCGTTGCGATCGTGTCGAAGTGCTCTACGTAATGGATTTGATTTGAACTAAATTGGAGTCAATTTTAATTTTTCCATTCTACTAAACATCCTGTTAACATTCTCCGTCGAATGACCCGCTTAACGTGCCAGACGCATTCTCCGCTAACTTCAATTCTTTGCTATAGTACTCCGCTATAATTCTCCGTTTGTGCCAAACACACCCTTAGTAAACTAGGATTCTTGGACACCACTATCAGGATCTTAATAAACTAGGATTCTTATATGGTAAAATGAATTATAATTTAAGACTAAGGGAAACGTTTAACTAACAGCTATAATATGAATGGTTACATAAGCTAAGGCACACTTGAATGGTTATATAATATGAATTATATGTCGTTATGTTACTGCTATAGTATCAAAGACTTGGTCTGGAACTTTCTCGGCTGCTAGAAAAATATCAACTATCCTATTTGAACTAAGCAATAACAGTTTTATATATATATATATATATATATATATATATATATATATATATATATATATATATATATATATATATATATTTGTGACTACAAGCAGAGAACCATAAATAAACAAATTTAATATTCGTTGTACAATATAATATAAAGGGTTGATAGTTGATACATCCATACTATGTATAATATAAAGATTGAATTTATTTATAGTTGGTTTAATAACATGTTTATGAAACTCTGTTTAATATCTATGGAAATAGCACAATATAATTGCTAGTGCATCTTTCAGACCATACTTAGATTCAGTTATTTGTATGTACATAAGTTGGTTTGATATATAATTATGAAGATAATGGTGAGGCTAATGTAAATACTGTTGCGTCTTTCATAATCAGTTCGCCAATGAAATGTGCCAATAAGCATGCTATTTGTAAACCTAAACGCATGATATGGCATCTCAGAAAGAACCTATTTTGTTAGAAAAGGAATTAAGAGCATGCTATTTGTAAAGCTAAACGCATGATATGGCATCTCAGAAAGAACCTATTTTGGTAGAAAAGGAATTAAGTACAATTTTACAAAAGAAGATGGTATTGTTGCAACTGGCAATGATCTTAGAGGAAAATGTGATGAACTGATTTTTGATGAGCTTGTATGCATTTAGACATGTGGATGAAGAAACCGTATATTCTGCATCCACCAGTATATTTGAATGGTCTGTGCCAAACAATGAGATTGTTAAATATGATGGGAAATATCAGCCCAGTGTCTATTTTAGAAGTTTCTTCTTCAATTGACAATTGCTTTTCTGAAAGTCCTCATGGAAGTTCAGGTCATATATATGATGTTGTGTCTTTTGATATCTGCTACAAAACCACACCACTTAAATTAGACACTGCACTTCAAGATTCTGCTTCGACAAGTTAAACAAAATAATTCACTTTTCTGTATGTAAACAAAAAAAATCTTTGTGAGTAGTGCGGACCAAATTGCTCATATTATTATAGGCAAATTGATTAACTATTTATCTATCACTACACCAGAAATAACAATTAGACAATACTTATGATCGTATCTAATTCGATCTGGCAGTGCTATAGATCGTAACAAATTTTGGCGTCTTTGTCAATTTGATACGACCATTAGTTGTATTAAATTGAGAATTTGATACCGTTAATGGCCGTATCAAATTCTCAATTTGATACGGCTAATGATCGTATCAAATTTAAAAAAAAAAGATACGACTAATGGCAATATCAAATTTAAAAAAGATATGACTAATGGCCATATCTTTATTTAAATTGGATATGATCATTAGTCGTGTCTAATTAAAATAAAATAAAAATAAAACTACAATTAGCTGCTTCTAGAAAATGTTAAAATGCACTGAAAACACGCAAGATGGAAGCACAATGACAGCATTAAATACATTTAACAAAATATGAAAGAAAATTTATTATACATTAAAATTCTCTCATTCACAGTTACATTGTTACAATTACATTGTGTGTATTACATTGCATTTAATTCTAATACAAACACACCTTACCATCTTCTCACAACCCTCAATACAACAATTGCACCCCCAAATACAACTGTTCCATCAACAATCACTTACATCAAAGAACACTTCATCAACAAACAACCCATTTGCCTGCTACAACATGCCATCAACCCTCCATCACAATGACAACTAAAGCCCCAGGCCACTACCCAAACCTTAACATAAACCATGAACAACCACCAGCCTCACCTGCAATAAGTTTTAGCCCACTCCCATACAATAGTAAACTCCAATAAACAACCAACCATCCACAGACAGCTAATCATACAACTCCATTAAATTTAAAATGTCGCAAGGTAAGAATGAATATACATACCATGCTTGTTATCAACTTCGGTATTGCTTCCCTTGTATGCAGCCGTAATTCCATAAACATATGAAAAAAAATCTACAGATTAAATATGATGTAAGGCAAATTCAAAAGAAAATATGAATGCGCACTAAATAACTCACCTTCTGCAATAGAGCTGAATGATAATCAGGGTTTATCTTGGAAATGGCCCTAGAAGTCGCGTTATTGGTTTTACACGCCCTGACGAGTTTGACTTATGTGGTTGTTGCTGTTGCGAGGCGCCTCAGATATATCGGTGAATATGTGAAGCCGATGGAGTCATTTGTTGGCTCATTTACGCCCCAAAGGGCAGGGAAACGCATTGTTCAGGAATTTTAATCCACATTAGTGGACCGGCCCTGTCGCTCCAAGGGTCACTCGAGCTCTGATCCTGAGACTCGGGCTAGACAGTCTCGAATCGGTAGAGGACTATCTTTTGCCTCGGTTCACAGATGGAAATCCAACTTCCAATACGTGACTTTGCGGTTTTATTTGTAGAGCCTAGTATGGCGACATAGTGGGATGGGGCACTTATGCCGTCTATGATTGATACTTATGATTTGAAATTGTTTTGACACTATACACTTATAGTAATAATAAAACATGAAATTTCATGTACCAAGCATTCTTGGCTATTATAAGGTAAAAACCCTATACTCCGGCTTGCGTTGCATTGTGTGATGGGACCTGGGTCTTATAATAGCATCATTTTTATTTATTTAGCATTGCGCTGTTGTTTTATGCACCGGTATTCTTGGGAGGAAACCCGTTCCGTGTCATACGGCGTGGTCCCTTGATTTACCAAACTTTAAAATAAAGATTAATGACTGTTTTAGTTCTCACGCTAGTCCCATGACTGACCTGGAGTTTATTGTTTTAACCTAAACTCTGGGTCCCTTATTTTGACACGGGCAGCTAGTAGTTTTGGTTTTGCAGATTTATATTCACAGGATCCTGATTTACAGCTGGAACGATATCCGAAAAGCTCTGTATCCGTATATCTCCTTCAGTTGTGTATTGTATTATTTTTCCACTACAATAATGTATTGTAATCTCTGATATTTTATGTTGTGTAATATTAATTCATTACTCTGTATATTCTTGTAATCTGATGAATTGTTGTAATAAACAATGAAATGTTCTTCTGTCTGCGTTCTTTTCTGTGTTGTTCTCAAAGTATTCGCTCTTTCCTTACCGGGGAAGTTACGGGTTCTTACATTATCGTAAGGTAAAAACCGTCCGTATTGATGTGTGGATTCGGTCTTACGATTATCCTTTTCTTTCGAAATATTTTGACGTTAAAATCAAGTTGTGTGATTCCTTTAACCTTAGTGTGTTTATCTCACTCTGGTTCACCAGACTAACCCGATGTTTTTAAAGCTCGGGTTAGACCGAGCTGTACAGGTTCAGATTATCGGTTGTTAAGAAGAGACAAGATGGAAGAGTTCAGACGTATGCTATTATATATTCTGTTGTGTGATTGTATATGAAGACAAATTATTATAACTGTCCAGATGTGTGATGTACTCTGATGATTGTAAGTTTTATTTGAAGCTTTCAGTAAAGATTTATTTCTACGTTATATTTTGTTCCACTGCGATGTGAGATTTTGTGCTGTGTTGGTTCTCCTTCTTATTCTTCTATTCTATATTTCTTTCTTTCTTATCTCACCCTATAATTTCTTTCTTATAACTAATTGTGATTTCGGTACTTGAGTTTTGGCAAGTAATACTGGAATTATGTATTATTGTCAGAATTCAGACATCGAATTCCCGCAGGTCGTTACAATTTCTCAAAAATTTTAATATTACATATAGCAACCATTGAACAGACTGATCGCTAATGATTATCAAATATGAACATGCAATTTATTAATAATGTACATCATACAACACAACTACATTGAAGTTTAAGTTGTATATGTCGACACTTAACATAAAGTATTTCCTATTACAGTGTGGTAAATTCCAAAATAAAACCTTTGGAACTCAAAATCTAGTTCCTTAAACCCAATTAAATGAAGTACAAAGATACAACGATAAATAAACAATTCTGTTTAGAATATTGAGGTAAATTTAAAAAGAACAAATTCTGAACAATTCAAATACAAAATCCAAGCAATTCAAATATGAAAAACGAAACTATTTTATTTTCTAACTCAACATCTGGGGAAATCTTGATGGGAAACAATTAATTGTCAATGTATAGTTGAATCAGATAAAGGAGTTTTGCTAAGCTTTGAAACTAACTATCAAAATAAAACAATAAGTATCCTAAAGATTAACCATAGACATTTAATTAAAGTTTAAAAATCAATTGTAAACTTAACAAAAAAGTAAATGTCGACAAATTACAATAGATTACATCAAGGTTAACCCATAAATCTTATCAAAGAGGAAAGTATAATCAAATTTACCACCTTTGAGCCTGGAATTGGACGAGAGATCAACTAGATCTTCTGGACTTTTGCAGCTTTTGGGGAAGAGAGTTATATATTTTTTGGGGAAATTTTGTCATTTCAACTGAAATGAAAAAGCGAGGAAGGGAGGGACGAAAAATAAAAATGAAAAGGAAAAATATCATCCTATTTTGATACAGCTCAAGGCCGTATTATATGAAATGATCCAAGGCTTTGAAGTTCTATGGTTAGATTTTAAGGGTTCACGGAGGTGCGGATCGGTTGGGCTATAGAAAATGAAATTTAATACGGCTATTAGCTGTATCAAATTTGATACGGCTTTCAGCCGTATCAAATCTCCACATCCCAGTGTGCCAAATTTGTTGTTTTGGTGTAGTGTATTATTCTTTCACTTTGAATTCCTGATGATAAAATGCATGGAATCATTACTTAATTTTTTTTCTCATTTGTACTTATACATTCTACAACTTTTGAGTTACTTTCATTAATAAGCACTCATCATGTCGAAATATTATCAAGCGTTGCATTGGTGTTTTAAAAGCAAGATTATTAGCTCTAAAACTAATGACTAATTATCCACTTCATAGGAAAAGACAAATTCCTATTGCTTGTTGCACATTGCATAACTTTATTTTACACATTCTGCCATATATGGTCTATTGCAACGAAATTACAAGGTGTTGCCAGCTAAAATGTAACGATAACCATGGTGATTTTTGTCTATTGCAACATTCGCTTCAAGTTGTTAGCATAGATATCAGCAAGATGTTGCAGTAGCTATAAATATATTCAAATTAAAAAAAATTATACCTCCGTGATTCACATTATCATTTAAAACAAAATCTCAACCATCAATCCACATCTCAGCTATTTCTATTTCCCGTTTTTATTTTCATTCATCCGTTTTCATTTCGTTCCCACCTTCAAATTTCCAAAATCAAATCCCTAATTTCCACAGTCGAATCTCCATGCTTTAGGCCGTCTCTGAGCTCGAGACGGTTCAGAATCCTCGTAAATCTGACACTTTGCTGAGTTAAAGTCAGATCTATGAAAATTTTGCTCAAAATGTTCGATTCTTCTTTTGGTGAGACTGGCTTGGGACGGGGAGCTTCAAATAAGGGCTTTTCCGTTCTCTGAAACGAAGTTCTGCTCGCTTAAAAGTAAGTGTCTTCTTTTATATCTTCATTTATTGTGTGTGAATTTGTTGTATTGCATAAATCCGCTTTGCTTGGTACCAAATATTACCTCTAACTTAAGCAGGAAGATTATCTCGGCGGGGCTCCTAATTTGGAGTAGCTGTAGATTTGAAAGCTTTGAATGATTTGTTGCTGAAATCGAAAGAGGATTTAAGAAAATCGTCTATATTACGAGTATCTTTATTGATGCAATCATCAGAAAGGTACAACTTTTTGTGATTTTTTTTTGAATTTTGATGATATGATAGGCTCCTAATTTGGAGTAGCTGTAGATTTGAATGCTTTAAATGATTTGTTGCTGAAATCGAAAGAGGATTTAAGAAAATCGTCTATATTGCAAGTATCTTTATTGATTCAATCATCAAGAAGGTACAAATTTTTGTGATTTTTTTTGAATTTTGATGATATGATAGAACATTCTTTGTTGATACAAATCTATGTATGCTATTTTGATAATTTTTTGTTGCCATGATCTCTGTTATGTTTCTTACATATATAATAAACTATGGCAGTCTGCAGTATACAGGCTAAGTCTCTTTCCTTGTTTATTTTTTCTTTGAAATGCCCTATAATGTGTTGTATTTTAGATCTTAGATCCATAAAGCTATTAATGTTAAGTCCAAGTTGTGATTTGGTGACAGGGCCGCGTGATTCATTGGTTTTACTATGGAAAATAAGCCGAGCATCTGCTGCTATTTTGAAAGATACTTTGAACATCCCTTCTTCTCCAACTTCTGTAATCACACTAAATAACAATATTGAAGGACCCATTCACATTTAAGATGCCATTTAGAAGAAATTTTGTCATGTGTTATGAACTTAGACTTAGGCATTGTAGCATCAAGTTCTGAAACTCAGGTGTGCTTTTGCATTCAGTTAGAAAAGGTCGTTTGCTAAGAAAACTGGATATCGGAGAAGCTAATACAATATGTCTTTCTTCGCAAGGAGTTGTTTTGATATGGAATGAGTTGAAGAAAACGATTAGCACTTACACTGTAAATGGAATTTCAATTGCCACTACTGTTCTTTCACCCTTTTAGGAACTGTTAGTTATATTGAGGTTTCTATTGATGGGGAGAATGCAGTAATTGGTACCTCTTCTTCTGAGCAAGGCGTTGATGTTCTAAATGAAAGTAGGCAAGATAGGGTATTTGTTCCTGTACCTTTAGTTTAGTTTCTGAGATTACGTACTCTCCAAGTATAAGCTTTGTTTTTTTTAAAGAATGAAATACCATGAGCTTTATTTTTGTTGTTCTACAATCATGTGTAATCCGATGATCTTTCACTTACCATTGTTTATCCATTTGCAGATATTTCATACTGTAGTGCTTCTAAAGGGCAAAGATGTTATAGCCTTGGCATCAAACAGTGATGATACAAATCTTTTGGTTTCGACTACAAATAAAAACCTGATAGTATTTACTGATCCTACTGTAAGTTAAAACATGTACCTTCACTTATATGCTAAGTGATATTTTGATTTTAGTACTATTTTACCATTTATTGAACTATTATCAACTTGTTAATGGTTCTAAGCTATCAATATACTATTTACTCGCAGTTGAGCTTGAAGGTAGTCAATTAAATGCTTCGTCTTGGTTGGGAGGCAGCAGACTTACCATTAATAAAGTGTTGAATACATAAATATACAGGTTCACTGCAACATAAGATATTTTTGTACCTCGTAAATATTCTTACTTTGAAGAGACAAACAGGAGGACTTGAGGAGAGCAGATAAATGATTGTGCGTGTTTATATTCTTGTTGTGCTTTGGGTGATGATGGACTTGGTGTGCAGTGTTTCAAAGAAGGCATGGTCTTCCGAAATCGGATGAATCGGGCGGTGTCCACTTGTTCGACCTAACCGGTTAGGTCAATCCCTGCTGGGACTATGGAGCCCCGGACCCCGGACCTCGCCGACACTGCGTCCGGACCCGCTACTCAGCTCGCTTTTGGCTCGACATATATTTGTCAGTGTCATTGTCTGTATAAATTGAAAGTGCATATGTAGCGAATGAACTGAGTGATGTAGTGAGTAATATCTGTATATGTGAATAATCAGTGTCGTAGTAAATCACTGAGTTGTAAATAGTTGAAGTCCGAAATTTGTACTACTTCAGTTGTTGAAATAAAATATTTTATTTAATAAAGCACTGTTTGAATTCAAATTCTATGCAGTAGTATTCTATTAAATAAATATTTAATCCTTTTAGAGATGAAATATCTATTGCAACATTTTTGGAATGTAAAAGTGTTGCCAGTGGATGGTAAAAATGTTACTATAGATAATGTGGGGATCACTTTTAAGTAAAATTAGTATATATGACAACATCAGGAAAATGTTGCCACTGATGTAAAAATATTGCCTTTAACTCTAGGACGACGCGACAAAATGCAACACCGAGAAAGTGTCGCCTTTAATCTTTTTTAGCATATAGCAACATTTTTTGGCACTTCCTACATCACTTCTCTGGTGTTGCTGTAGGTCATCTATGACATAACATGCTTTGGGTGCTCTTTTCACACAATATTCATTCGAGAATATGGTTATTGAACATGTATTAGATACAAATCAAAATCAAGAAACCATACAATTCGATTTAGTCAAACAACTCAAATGGGATATATAAGGGATCAAATTGCTACACAAACATGGAAAGATTACACAACAACCCATCCACAAAATTAGGTAATTAAGTATGGAATTTGTCCTTTTTAGCGTTTCTTAATAAGAATTTGGTTTGCTAATGATCTAATTTTGACGTTCTAGGTTACGAGTGAATGAGGCGACACAACCACTTGCTCTTTCTTAATTGGTCAAGTTTCTCTTAGTTGCTTTTATGTTGTTACTTCATTTACAGTCAAATGATATTATTGTAACTCTTTTATTGCAGCAGTCATTAGAATGAAACTACAGAGCTATTTGGATCAGCTTCTTGTGGCCAGTGAAATATAAACCACTTAGAAGTGGTGTCGAATGCTTTTTTAATTGTTCAGTCTAGGTTACGTATGTTTTATCTTAAATGTAGTATTGTTTTAAGAAAATAGGATTGCTATTGCAGTTGCAAGACTAATTTAGGTAGGTGCTGATGCGATTGTTTAAAAAGTATTGTAGTAAGCATGTTGTTATTATTACTTTTCCTAATATAATTATTTCCGTTTTATGATTTGTTGTGTATTTATATCGGTGTGTGTTTTTTATTTCTATTCCATTAAGTGATAATTAAAAAATGGGTTACTAGTTTGAATTGCTACTTTTGCTATTTATTGTTTCAACTTCTATATATTTATCTGCATTAATTGCTTGTCATTAACTGTGTATCATAGTATGTTGTTTATTCATTTGCAATCAAATTATACATAGATTTGAAACTTTCATTTTTATTTTGATATCTCACTTTTAATTTTCAACTTAAAATCGATTTTTCAAAATAGTAGACCCAAACTTTTTCCAAAATGTTAAAAACATTAACAATGAAAAACTGAAAATAAGCTTCAAAAACTGAAAACTAAAAGTTAAAAATGAAACCGAACATGCCTAATTTTTTCAATTTTTGTTTCAACGTCTGGGCCTATCTGTTGGTTGTTCAGTTAAACAACATTTGTGTCCACAATGCTTTGATGCATCATATTTTGAATTTTTTTCTAAACGGACGACATGTCAAATAAGCACAGTAGGAATTGCATGGAATTGCATGTAGCATGCTAAAATTAATTAATTAATTAATTCAATTCTTTCCTTCAGACTTTTAAGCTTCATTCTTTAATCTACCCCTAATTCCATATTGATGTTGTCCTTTCTGTTTCAGGATTTTTTAACCGAATGCTTGATTGGTTTATCAAATATTACTACCTCCATTATATCAAATCAAAAACACTACAAAAAAGGGCACGATTAGCAACGGGCTTGTGCGACGGCTAAAAAAGCGGTCGTCGCTAGCCGTCGCATAATTTCCTGATATCAAACAGAACCCGTAACCCTTTCTTCCCCAAATCAATTCAGCCAAATAATAAAAAAAAGAATTCCCGTCGCCCCTACCATTGCTGTTTCGATTCCACCTATTTTACCCTCCAAATCTCTCTTCCAAGCTTCCTGATCTCTTCAGGTATGTCCTCTAACCCTATTTTATGTTTAATTAGGTTTAATTTCCATGTTTATATGGATTTGTAAATCGATTGTTTATGGATATGAAATTGGTTGCCTTGTGAGATGAATATAATATTGATTGTGTTTTAGGTTGATTTGAGAATAAATGTAATTGATTAGGAGGTTGGAAACAATGATTATCACATATGTAATTGATATAGGAGCACGAAAACGATGATTATCACGTATGCAGTTAGGTTTACGTCGATTGTGTTGTAGCATGATTTGAGAAAAAAATGAAATAAACATGATTGTTTACCCGTAGTAAATGGATTATAATTATCGAAACGGTGTCATGTTATTTTCATAATTCTCATTGTCATGTTATTTTACAAATTAAACGTACTGAAATTTTTTATATAGACGCTATGTAGTTAACGCGCGAGTCTAGGCAGAAAAAGGTGCAAGTCGCAACTATATACAGGGCTTTTTGAAGTTTAAGGCGCACCTATTTGTGAAGCGCAAAAATAGAAAAAAGCATAAATAAGCCCAAAGCGCAAAAAGCGCACTTTTTTTAGTTTAAACTTAGGTTGAATGTTTTTTTGACTACTTATGTGAACCCCTTAGATAAATTTGGCCCCGTCCGACAAGTGTTGTATATGATCGTTATATGGGTATTCGTTTTTATACAAAACGAAAATCTATTTTCATCTGATACAATTTTCATTGGATTTGTCCTTGTATTGGACAAGTTACAAATATAATAACGTAAGCATATTTTATAAATCATTCCAGTTTAAACGGTTAACAAAGTTTCGACGGCACTTCCTTTTAGTTCCCTGTGTACTCGCATTTGTGTACGATACAGGGACCAAAGGGAAGTGTTGCCGAAATTTTGTTAAACCGTTTAACGTTATTATATTTGTAATGGGAAGTAGGTAGACCGGCCGTCAAAGTAAAAAGAAATAAATAAAAAAACCGAAAACATGCAATAGTTATAAATGAAATTTTACAAAATTTAAAATAATATAAAGTGTTACATTCGATCGAACTTTCTAACATATATTTTGTTGCAAATTAGGAAAATGTTCGATTATTTTCGTGATCGCAGTTGGATGTATCAACCCCGAACCGGTAAGAAAGGGTCGAGAAAGGAACATTTTTGTAATGGAGTCCAAGAATTTATTAGATTCGCTAAATCTAATAATCGGAGTAACGTAGATATTCGTTGTCCGTGTAGTAAGTGCAAACATCTGAAGCATTGGAAGCCATAGTAGTAAAAGTCTGATAGAGTGATAGAGACCAGTGGAGAGGAGCTTACAGTTGCACAGTCTGATAGCATATGGCATTCTATCACTGATCCGCCTACTCGAGGAAGGCGATATGGTTTCGACAATCAGGATGTAAGATTTTTTTAGGCATAAATTACGGCAATCACGATGGTTCATAAATATGTAAACCAAGAATATGAGTTAAGAGAAAATGCAAACAATGAGAATTTAGCAAAAAACGAAGGGGTCAACTATAGATATACATATAAAAACAATTGGCATGATCATGTATTTGTAAATCATGTCAACTAATTAGTATTCCATATTATTTCTCACACAATCAACAATGATTTGGCCCAATCAGCATAATTTGAACAAGTAACAATATACTTTCACATAAGGCGCACTTACTAGTGCATATACATTACTGCTATTTGCCTATATACAATATTCTTATGCAGAATGATAATTTAGAATATTTAGTCCAAGAGTTACATAGATATCCAAGGAATAAATGATATCAATTTATGTAATATCATGATTAAAGATGTGCGATATATACGCCAACCTAGTAAAAATATTATTGCTAACTATATACATATTTAACACAAACTAGTAAAATATGTTTAAATAACTTTAATATGAACTTATTTATTTCATAGGCCATTCAGCGTGCTTACAAGAGGTCGATGGAGGAGGCTACTATTGCTCGGATGCAGGAGCAGATGAATGATATGATGGAATGACGAAAAACCCAATATCAACAAGAAATAGATCAGCGCATCGCAGTTTACTTCCAGGAGCATGGGTTTATACTGGGGGAGGGAGGATAGGGAGAAGATTCTGCTGTATATCAAGCAGAAGAAGAAGATGATGATGATGATGACGACGAGGAAGATGAGTAGTGTAGGTGCTCATTTTTTTGACTTATACTCTGGTATGTATATATACTTGGTTTTTTATGTTAGTACAATGGGATATGATGTGTTTGGACATGTACGACGCTTTGTGAATGATGGTATGATGTGTTTTGACATGTATGACGTTATTTGGACGATGGTATGTTATGATTGGGTTTTAATTTTGTTTTTTTATATATTTGACGATGGTATGGTATGATGGATTGAGTGTTGATGAGTATTGGTGAATTAATGGGATTATAGGGGTGTGGATTGAGAGTTGATGAGAATTGGATTGTTGTGTGGCTTGATGGAAAGGAATTGTTGTGTGTTGTAAATATTTAGCTTTAGATTAGCGTCGGCTAGCGACGACCATTTGGTCAAAATATAGCGACGGCTTGCAACGACTTCTTTGTAACGACTTGCGACGGGTTGCAACGCCTTCCCGGTCAAATAAACTAACTGCCACGTAAGATGACACATGTCACTAGCCCGTTGCTAATCAGGTGACAAAGTCGTCACTCACGTCGTTGCTATTTCTATTGGCGACAGCATATAGCAACGGCTAGCGTCGGCCGCCGACGGCTATATGCCGTCGCTATTTACCATGTGTCTTGTAGTGAAAATGCTTCATATATTTCTAACAAATACCATAGGTATTTAAATATCTTAAAACTTACATAGTGTGCCCATCCATTATGGGACAACAATTGCGCATTATTACGCATATATCACCATGTTGTTCAACAATAATATTTCAGTGCTTCAATAATCTAAATAACGTTTAAAATATTTCCTTTTATGTGACCTTGGCTACTCTTTCCATGTATATTTCATTAAGCAACTTCCATTTATCAATTACTACTAACACTAGCTTATATAATTTATTATAACTCATCTATTTAATTTTCCCTTCATTTGGTTGATAGCTACAGTATTTTCGCAACTCCGTGTGCAAAGCATGGATACACGCTTGTCTTATTAATGAGTCTTTAACAATTTTAGGCTTTAAACACATGCCTAATATCTAATCACATAGAAGCTAAGTCCTTAACATAATTTTATCTTTCCTCTTTAACAACAGTTTTATGTGACTTCCCAAACTTATTTTTGTGATAGAAAGAAAAATTTATAGTATGTTGGTTGATTATTATTTTTCTTATTTTTATGATCTCAAACATCCAACACTCTTAAAAAATGAATAGTTACATGCATGATGTTTCTTCGTCTTAATTAAAATTATTATAGTTTCTACTCCATTCTTTTTTCTAATAAAATGAAAATTAAGGAAGTGATGGAATTCAGTATTGATGATTCTAAATATTCATACTCATTGTATAGTTAATATTATATCATTGAGGTCTATGACCAGTTTGCAAAGGCATCATCCCGTAATTACTGTATGTGGCACTAAAATATCTAAAGGTGCCATCTAATTTGGAATAACAAATAAAAGTTTTATAAAATTAAAGTTAAAATAGAAGCATTTATTTTTATATTAAAGGGCAATCCTCTTTTGAGGTTCACTTTTTATTAAACATGAATGAAAATCCATACAAAATTTTCCTTCGAATTAGCTATTACAAATATGCAGGACCATCACTTCAATGATCAACGAAATGATATAGGGATAAAAATAGACAACACATTATGTTTGTGATTCATTTATTGACGGAATCAACTACTTGAAGTTGAATATACGCTTCAGCTTAAAGTAATGTGGAAGAGCTAAGGGGCGTGTGATCATGAGACTGAGGTGAGGGGGGACCTTAAGGCTGATGTTGTTGCATGCATGTCAGGAAATGAGGCAACGCTATTGCATGTGAGTGCAAGATGGTGCAAAGGGTGATGTTATTGGTGCTTCTTCCTAAAAGGTGTTGTTGCTGCTGTATATTGATATGCAACAACAATAATGTGTTGTAGTTAGGCCTTTAATAATATCTAGTAGACATATTTACATTGTTCTTGTGCATAGCACTGAACACGTACAAGATCAAAAGGAAAAATAGGGCAGCTGCCCTCAGTGTCGACCCTGTGTCTGGTGGGGTCCTAGGCCAAATTTCAAGCTGAAGTGAAAATATAAGCTGGGAAGAAAAAATTTGATGCCTCCCTACTATCACCCGGACTCGAACCAGCGACCTGCGTGATGATAGACAAAACACTCAACCACCTTTCCACTTCCACATCTAGTACCACTTCCATAACGATAAGTATATAGCAACTAAATAAATTTTGAGCCCCCCTAAAATTCTGAGGCCCTAGGCAGTTGCTTAGGCTGCCTTTGCCTAGGGACGGGCGTGGCTGCCCTATTGGCTGCTGGCTAGCAGCAGCAAGATGACCTGGCTTGAGTTGTGTACAAGGGAAAAGAAGTTACACCCTAATTTTTAGGAGATAACATAAGTCCAGTTCCTCATTAAAAAAATTGGAAAAAGGAGGGCATGCCTTATCCGTTTGATGAAGGTATACACCACATGTTGCACGATGTGATTAATTTAAGCATTAGTTGGTACGAATTTCCAATCATTTGACTTGTGAAATATGAATAATAATTTTTCTTATTAACTTAACATCCCGGTATATGCACATAATCAGATATATTTATCCTTTGTCTATGAGTGTATTAGGGATTAGCATGGAGAAATTTACGATAATTTGGTTTGGAGGAGCGAGTATTCTTTTATACTGCCGTGACCTTAAAAATTTTTCTCTCATTGCTCGATAACATTAAGGTATTTGGTTAATATGTGGCGACGCACAATTTTTAAAGATTCAAAATCAATAATAAATGACATTGATCATGCTTACAACTAATATCAGATATTAAAAAGGGTGGACCGTGAGTATATAAAATTTGGAAATACTTAAAATATACCAATAACATAGAAGACCTAACAGTGGGATAAAATAAATGATTCATATAAATTAGTATTCATCATCCTCTTTATACATTTAACATTGTTAACGATATTTTTCGTCAACACCGGAGATAGCTTTATGGGAGTGGGCCTAAGGGAAAAATAGGTTGTTTAGCCTTCACAAGTTTGAGTTAGCTCACCATTTCCTAGGTATCAAGGTCTAAAATCCGAAAGAATAGTTACTCTTCCCTCGATGGGGTGAGTATCACGCTTAAGCGATTCAAGAACCAATAGTTACCCCAGGAGGATGAATTTCTAAACACAACCCTTGATAAAGGATTTAACGAATGGTAGGAAAGGGTTACGCACTCAACTTACTGAAGGGTCTAAGCTTGTAGGAAGGGTCTGAGCTTGCAGGAAGGGTCTGAGCTTGTAGGAAGGGTCTGAGCTTGCGGGAAGGGGTGGTTCACTTGACCTACGGAAAGGCTTGGGTGTAGGTTTATGTATATGTAGGAAGAAACAGTAAGCTGTGGCAACAATAACTAGGGAATAGCATGGCAAACACATAAAGAAATACCATAAGTATAGATTCACTCTTTATTGATCTTTGGTTTAGAATACAAGAATAGAATAGAAGAAATACCCAAATTGATCTAAGAATTAGGGTTTACGCTAGAGAAAAAGAGTACAAGAATAAGAAAATCGTCCCCCAAATGTGATCCCTAGGGTCTTATTTATAGAGGATTTGAGGCCCCTTCTGTTGTTGGGCCGTTGGGCCTGTAGGAGCCTCTGTCGGCCGCTTTTTCTTCTTGGCCTCGGATGTTTTAACTTCCGACCGCTTTGTGGTGCTGAATATAGCTTCCGTAGTGAAGGTTCCGGTCAGTTGGGGCTTCTTTGAGATTGATATGAGCTTGTTGATGTAGTAGCTTTTCGGAAGGCATTTGAGTTCCCGGTTGTATGCTCTCGGTTATAAGCTTTCGGATGTAGGCTTCCGGTTTTCTCATGAATACTTAGAGGAGCTTTTCATTATGATATATGTAGATAGCTGCTGGTTCAAAACCATTGTCGACGTTTGTACTAAGTACACTAGTATGGGTAGCGTATATCCTTCTCGGGTTCGGTTTCCCTTCCGGTGGAGTCTCCGGGTATGGCTTGATCTTTCGGAAGGTTGCTCCAGGTGATTTCCCTGTTGTCTATCACTATGACCTTTCGGTGTTTATGGAGTAGATGTTCCGGAGTCTGGTTGTAGATAATCTCTATGTACTTCTGGCTTGATATTCTTAATGCCTTCGCCTCCTGATGATCGGTATTAAGCAGGTTAATACCGATAGCACTTCCTTCCATTCGGGTTTCAATAAGCGGAGCTCTTGCCTTCCACTTTCCTAGTTTCTAACTTAGAGGACCTTTCGCTGTAGGACCCCCCGCTGGATTAGCCCTACCGGAGTGATTATGCCGGATGGGCCTTGTCGGTATTCTGTAGTTTTTGATCTCCTTTATCCTAAGAAGGTTCCGGTTTACGCAACTCTCGGATCATTCCTTCCTGTTCTTGGTTCTTCCTAGTGCTTGGCCCTTGCCTTTGGAGAATTCCTATGTGCTTGTGTCCATCTGATCACCCCTTCATCATCCGCTTATTTTGAAGTTAATTTTGGTAGTAACATTTGCCCCCTAATGAAGGGGTACTTTTGACTTTTCAAGTCAAGCTTTTCTCGTCTGAGCGGTTGTAAAGTTTCAGCCGCACAAGATTCCTGACTTTTTGCTTTTCCAGTATGAATCCTGTTCATTGATTTGATTTTAGATGTGTGGCATAGATGAAAAATAAAGCTCTTGCCAAAAGGATTCTTCTTTTCTTTTCTTCCTTTTTCCTGCATAACATTTTACTCAAAAGAGGTTACTTTTCATCGAAATTCACTACACTACACTTCAAGTTTTCAGGTTTAACTAATCGTAAGTTTTCTTGCTTTAATCTTAATCACTGGTTTGGATTATGCCCTGAATTGGGGTTCAGTGGCCCCAGTGCATAATAAACTCCCAATAACCGTTTGAGATGATGCTTAATGGAGATTTCAATAAACTGTGTTTATCCCCAATCACTATTGTGGTTTGGGAAGCAAGAGTTGTATAGATAACTTGTCCGTGACAAAAAAAGCAATCTAAATCGTCGACATCGATCTTCACAGTCAAAATCATTATCAAGTGGATTAACAAAACTCTATATCATTTGTTTTCTTATATGTAGTTTGTATGCACTTATCAAATAGAAATGAGATTAAAACACATGTTTATGTTACGATATCGCCTGGTAGGACTATGTATGGGATTCCACAAATTGGTGACTCCAGATTGAGCTTGTCTGCTAGGCTTTGTTCAATGGAGGAGAAGCTTGGAGCGAAGGAGCTTCAAGTTGTTGACATTGTGGGTGGAGTACCTGATAAATTAAGTCAGCATCCTGCTCCATTATCTTTGGAAATTCTTTGCAAACATGCCCTTTTACCCTTCGGACAAAATTTCCTAGGACAACCTTCTCTCTTGCTTTTAGTGTTTCTTGGGGATGATTCACGTCTATCTCCCACGACCTCTACCCATCTTTAGACTTTGCCTAAAAAGAGGGCAGCTTCGGATGTCAGCAGTGCTTCTACCAAGAGACATAAAAGGAAATTTTTTATCTCCTGTCCTTTTGTTGATGAAACCGTTGAGTCGCCCAGTTGTCGATTGTTATCCAACCCCCTTACCCCTTTTCTTGGAAACTCTCCTAACATGTTTCCTTCTTCAGTGGAGACCACAGGAAGTGATTTTGTTGTTGGCCTTTTAAGATCTGACTCTCATGGAGTTTCAGATTTGAGAGAGTGTAAGCCACTCTCCCCTTTTTGTCGACAATGTGACCCCGTAAATCCTCATTTACCGACTACGGATTTGATAATATTGTTAGGTCTATCCTACCTTCTATTGAAGTTTCCGATATTCCATAGTTTGCTTTTACAGATTGGTCTAGTTTTTGTCTTCATCTTGTTAAGCGACAACTTCTGGTTCATACTCTTGTTCTCCTAAACTATTTATCTATTTTCCTTATGTAAGGGCTAACATTACATTATTCCTTTTCAGATATCCAGAGGTCAGTACATTATCGGGCCAATGGTGGCCTCATTATCTCGTGAGATGAAAGAGCTCAAAGGAGAGAAAGCCGCGTTAGAGTCTAAGATCTGTGGCTTAACTTTAGCGAGGAGCAATGACGAGAAAGCCTATAGTCAGTTGAGACTGTTTCTTGAGAGGGAAAGGGCCGACAATAGTTCCTTAGCTGCTAAAGTTTTGGCCCTTAAGCATGAGAAGTTGGATATGTTGGTAGAGCATACAAGGAGGTTAAGAACAAAGGTGCCTACTCTTTCCAATGCTAAACGAATAATTTACGAGACCCAGGACATGATTTCCTTGTTTTTGAGGGTACATCTTCCAGACATGGTGGTAGAATATTATGAAAAAGGCTCTCTCTTTGGTCTACCGTGATAACCGTGGCAAGTTTCCGAACATGTATTTTCATTCCATCCATCCATCCCTTCAGGGCAGAATCTTAGGGCTAGTTAGGATGACAAAACATGATATTGAAGTTTCCAAAGGAAAAAAGGCGAGGGTTGAGGACTTTCTATTTGTTGAAGGATTGCCTGATTTTTCAGTGTCTAGTAACGACGAAAATCCAACTTTGCATACTGGAGGTGATGATATAGGTGATTATAACAACAATTTTGACTCCAAGTGTAGGCAAGATAAGGATAACATGGGGGAAGGTATGATTTCTTGTTCGCAAGTTACTTCTTGGGCATCACGAGTGCTAATTCATCTCATGTTTCAGTTACTTCATGTGGAGATGGTGGGTTTGCTGAAGTGGTCATTCTCCCAGTACCTATTGAGAAGGAACAGACAATACATACGGTTCCCCCATTCCCTAGGTATGAACCTTTATTCTTGAATTTTTTTCATTACTTATGGGAATCGACCCTTAGTGACTCATTCTTAGAGTGATGAAGATCACGTTTCCACTAATTATTATGTTTCCAAGGATGACCTGCACTCTCTCTAGGCTAAGGAGGGAGTTTCTACAAAAGCTTTCTATAAATCTGGCAAAGAACGCTTTTTGAGAGAGCTCAAGCGTATTTATATGAAGTATCCTTAGCTATCTTTTAATTTCCTAAGGGATGATAAGGAGATGATATTAAAGAAGCTTAGGGCCCATTATGTGAAATTAATATGCAATATGAAGGAAGGTAGCACTGGAGAGAAAAATTAATTTGTTACACCCCTTGTAGTTGACGTTAATTTGCATGGACACGAATCGCATTTGTATTCATTTTCTTTCTTTCGTAGGTAGTTCACTGGTTTAAATATTGATGTTTATTTTCTAAAAATTGATCCTACAAGTGGTATCTCATTTGTTCATATAAACAGGAAAATTCACTTGAAAACATTTCCTTTTACGTAGATAAGGGTGTTCGATTTACTCCGCACCCAGGAGACTTTCTGAGGGACTCTCTTAGCGATATTGACGACAGATCTGCCCTATCGGGGGAACTACTTGTGCGACGCTTGAAAGAACAAATAGGTATATTGGAGGCTCAGATAAAGAAAAAGGATAAAAACATCCTCGAAGTGAAGAGGGATATAAAGACGAATCCTTCTATCAATTTTGATAGAGAAAAGGATGAACTCTATCGTCAAGTCGCTGACTTAGAGGCAGATCGTGACGATGTATTAACTAAATGTAAAGAATGGAAATCTATCTTTGGATGTACTCTTGAAACTTCCACACCAGAATTCTTGTGATCTTCAACGGAGTTTGAGTCCTCAAAGCTTGAGATGAGGGATTTTCCATTTGGACTGGATCACTCCCTCGTCGCTAGGTAGAATAGAAAAACTAAGGCTAACATGAATGGCTTTTACGACAGGAAAGTGTTGAGGGTAACTCTCGTCGTATTGATCTTTACACTTTCAAAATTAAGCAATTACAAAAGGAGAAACAGACTTTACGTAAAGATGCTTTTGACTTGAATAGGTAAAACATAACTCTTCATGAAATGGGAAAGGCTTCCAACCAAGCTTTGAAGTTGCAGCCTAAACCCTAAGACGATTCATGCGTGGCTATAGAGAAGGTGCAAAAGATCGAAAGATTTTTGCATACTGGGATTCATCATTCTGTAATTTCCTCTTTGTCTAATGATAAAGAGCTTTTCATTGAGAGCTAGACTATGCTTATATGGAAGCTTTAGTATCCGGGTATGGGTGTTCTCTCCTCTGGAGATGTGTTTATCTTACAATCTTTCTTATAAATAATTATGTAAGATATGAATTACTTAGCATTTTGCCTTTCGTATATAATATTCTATAATGATGGTGCTTACAAATAGTGGTAGGATTTATAACCACATTATTTAATCATGCGATCACACATTCCAGCGTAAATGTTTTTCCCTCGTTATGGATTTACCATGACATGGTGTACATGTTCGGCACACTTTTCTAGAAGTTTGCCTTATAGGCCTTCGTAAAGCACTACTCGCCCTCAGTGGGGTTAATAGTGCCGAGGTACAGGAGATATGAAATGTCTACTGTGTTTACTAGTATTTTGTGTGTTAGTGCAAATATTTGACATGCTTGAATAATAAATTGATGAATGTATAAGTTAAAGATACTTCCCTGAGCGAATGAGAAGGCCAATGAGTTCATCCTTAGTAATAATAGAAGTGTAGTTCTGAGCCGTATTTGACCTACCGAAAAGGTTGAACAACTCCTTATTTAGATTTAGGCTTCAGGGACAACCCAGACTCGGATACCCATGGCCAGACCAGAAATATACTTCTAGTTGTGATTGGCATTTGAGTCACTCTAGACTTAGGCGACTAGATAGGGGACTCGAAACCCGCTTCTGGCTTTCGCTGAATGTCGATCCAACCTAGATTCGGTATTGAGATAGGACTAGGATTCTTCTTTCGATACTGATGAAGATATGAACCAACCCAGATTCGCGTTAATTAAATAGGAGATCGAAACCCTACTTTTGGTCTTTGTCGAGAGCCGAATCAACCCAGATTCGGGTGTTTAATATAGGTGACCGAAAATCCGCTTCCGATATTTGTGAAGATCTGATCCAACCCAGATTCAGGTTATTAAAGTTGGAGACCGAAAATTTGCTTTTGGTACTTGTAAAGAACCAAACCAACCCAGACTCGGGTATTGATATAGAAGACCTGAACCAACCCTTGTTCAGGAAATTAGAGATTGAGTACCATAAATCTATTTTTGTTATTAATGTTTTGGTATCGCCCTTGGATTCGATTTGTGAAGCAGAGGTTGTACGTGCTTCCTGAGCCACTCTCTGGGCTTTTGATGTCAAAGCAGAGGATGTACGTGCTTTGTTGGCCACTCTCTGGGAATGTGCGTCTGTTGCGCTTGGCTAGCTTATCCACAAGCAGGGCCTAAGGACTTACCCGACTCCCTCCAGGAGGTACCTTATCCTGACCATCGTAGGTGATGATAAGGTCTTAGAAACTTAAAACAGGACATCATAGACAAAAAATTAAGGTTTATTCTTTTGATGCTCTACACTGACCATTGTAGGTACTTATAGAGGCTTACACACCACCCCCCTCTAAGGGGTGCCCTATCTTTTGACCATCATAGGCAATAATAGGGGTTGGCGTTCCCTTCTGCGGGTAACGCGGAACATAAGTAGAGGTAGGACATGCTTAGTTCATAGCAGGGGCATGGCGTACTCTTTTGCAAGTAGAGGCAGTGCACGATAATTTTAGATGCACTACCACGACCATTTTTGGTGTGAAACGGAGGCTTACGCTTTTGATGCTTTAACCTAGCCCCCTCTGATTTGGGTATGGAACAAGACTAACACACCACCCCCCTCCGGGTAGTGCCATACCCTGACCAATTTGGCGATGACAAGGGATTCGATCCAATCGCGGTTTGACCCCTTTTGTGTTTCTTTAAGCTTCGAAAGGAGGGTTTTCCGTACCCTCAGTCATGTTTCATAATCCTTTTCCTAAGGATTTTCATTGAACTTAACCCGAACCTTTTATAAACTCTCGTAATTGGCCTTGGTTGATGAATTTGTTGATCGTTTCCTAGGATTATGCAGTGGTTAGTTTCATGTCCATTCATCATGTGGTAGTGACAATAAGGTCCTCCTGTCTTCCTTTCGTATTTGGGTATTTTCTTTGCGAACGGCCAATAGTTGAGTTTGTGTTTGGTTAGGACGTAGATATTCCCCATCGAGGTGGTAAGATGACACCCCTTGGGTAATCCTGGCATAAGCCTCTCTCCTTGCCGATGAGACCTAACCCTTTTGCAACCTAGTTTTATTGTTTTTCCTATGTTTTTGTTCCTAGTTTCCAAAATATACTGTGGTTGAGGTGTTATCCCTTCGGACCATTTATTGGTAAAGTGGTCAAAATCATTCATTATTTCTTGTTCAAACACCGTTCCTCTGATTTGCTTGTGGCAAGTTTTCCTTAGGTGAGAGAGAATATTAATATCCTTTGACGTAGAGCCATTTGGAGGAGGTGCTAGGGTTTGTCCTATATGGGAAAGGCTATTATCCCTAGCGTCGGAAGCATATTGTTCTATTTTCCTTTTCCGTTTTATCCACAAGGCTTCCATTCTCAACCTTCGTTCTTCTGTCACTCTTGGGTCAATAATTTCTGACTTATCCATTCGAGATCCAAAAGGCTTTTTTTGGGACCTCTTACCCATAACTTTGCTTCTTCAAAGCCTTAGTCCAATCCGGAATGGAACAACACACGTAGATATGTGGTAAGGTTAACCGAAGGGTCGGAGGTTCTGGACCTCCTTCTAGAGCCAAAACATTATGGGAGTGGATTTAAGGGAAAAATAGGTTGTTTAGCCTTCACAAGTTTGATTTAGGTAACCGTTTCCCAGGCATCAAGGTCTAGAATCCGAAAGAATAGTTACTCTTCCCTCGATGTGGTGAGTATCACGCTTAAGCGATTCAAGAACCAACAGTTACCCCGAGAGGATGAATTTCTAAACACAACCCTTGGTAAAGGACTTAACGGATGGTAGGAAGGGGTCCTGCACTCAGCTTTTTGAAGGGTCTAAGCTTGTAGGAAGGGTCTGAGCTTGTAGGAAGGGTCTAAGCTTGCAGGAAGGGGAGTTTCACCTAACCTGCGGAAAGGCTTGGGTGAAGGTTTATGTATATGTAGAAAGCAAACAGTAATCTGTGGAAACAATAACTAGGGAATGGCATGGCAAACTCATAAAGAAATGTCATAAGTATTTATTCATTCTTTATTGAACTTTGATTTAGAATACAAGAATAGAAGAAATCCTCAAATTGATCTAAGAATTAGGGTTTTCTCTAGAGAAAAAGAGTACAAGAGTAAGAATGAGAAAATCATCCCCCAAATGTCACCCCTAGGGTCTTATTTATAGAGGATTCATGGCCCCTTCTGCTGTTGGGCCGTTGGGCCTGCAGGATCCTCTGTCGACCGCTTTTCTCCTTGGTCTCAGATGTTTTATCTTCCAGTCTCTTTGTGGTGTTGAATATAGCTTCCGTAGTGAAGGTTCCTATAAATTGGGGCTTCTTTGAGATTGATATGAGCTTGTTGATGTAGTAGCTTTTCGGAAGGCATTTAAGCTCCCGGTTGTATTGTCTCGGTTATAAGCTTCCGGATGTAGGCTTCCGGTTTTCTCATGAATACTTAGAGGAGTTTTCCCTCATGATGTATGTAGATAGCTGCCGGTTCGGAACAACTTTCAGTGTCTGTAACACCCCACACCCGCTATGGTCACTCTCTAAGGGAATGCCATAACATCGGCGGAGTATTTTAGTGAATATAGAACAGAGAAATTACAGCAAGACAGATATAAGTAATACTTGAAAGTTTAAAACAACATTTCAATGCAGCGGAAGGTAAAACATGTCTGGTTACATCACAAAACCATAATAAGAGTTAAGTACAAATATCCATTCTTGCTAAATAAAAATACATAATCCCAATACATGAACTGATAGCCATAAAAGAAAAAGGGTAAGCTGAGCTCTACATCTAGGGTCCAAGCTCCAAGAGAGTAATAAAAGCAGCCTGATCAAAGCCCACTCGTACTGGGCCCACTCTGAGCACCTGAGGGTTGGGAAAAAAGATAAAAACAACGGGGTCAGACATAAGTCTGAGCGAGTCCTATAACTTTAACAATACAATCATTAAAGTAACCAGAGAAGACATAAACTTGACATACGGTAATGTCTGGGGATGAATGGCTACACTAAGCAGCTTGGTGGACTTAGGATAAACTAAGATAACCGTAAGGACGCATTTGCCCACCCAAGGATAATTACTACACTGCACCACACCAGTCATTCCTACTTAAAGGTTGATCCCTCCCAAGGACTTAGAAAATTTACCCAGTAGTTTCGTGTACCCCTAGCCCACTACATAGGTGTCGTCTGCCCTATCTCCACTAGGTGTACCCACTACTCCCAAGCGATCGGCTCCCTACCGTAGATACCCGTGCTGGTCCCACAATGGGGTGTATCATTCCCCAAAGTGGCAACCTGATAATATCAACGGTGCACGGCTTTATATCTACACGATGCAACAACGACTTACCAACCAGCCCGGGTCCACACACGCATATGAAACCCGTTGATCCTGCGTTGCCACCGCTAACCCGTTTTGGCCTCTTATAGTCAAGCCCAATATGCGTGTCCCGTCACTCGACTAGAGTCGAGCCCACAAAGATACGTTTGGGATATTGGTTGAAATGGGCCCCCACAAGCTACCCACCTAAGCTTGTCATTTCTAGTGTATACCACTTAACCCTTTAATCATGTTTTAATTACATGTTCCACTTTGGTTAAGTATTCTAATCGTATTTTCTATTGCCACCCAAGGCAACCACTAGATTTCCACATGCCACCCAATTGGCACCCACTTAACCCCTCATGTCCCTCTACATGCTAATATGGTTAAGTGTTTCTTAATTAATTAATTAAGATCATGACCTCATAAAGACCTCTCACATTAGACCATCTTTTATGACTGCTGGATATGCCGGTTGGTTCCGGGCAGACTTCTGTCATAAAAAGGGTCTAACCTCGTGTCTTTACTTCAATCACGTATTTAATTTATGACTAAGACCTCTCACATTGGGCCAATCATTTGTAGCCGCTGGATGGCCGGTCGGTTCCGGGCAGACTTCCGCTACAAAAGGGTCCAACCTCGTGTCTTAGTTGATTAATTACACCTAATTAATCACCCCCATAATTAATTATCCCTAATTAATTACACATTTTTAAGAATATGGGTAGACCTAACTCAATAGGTAAATTCCCAATTCCATAGTATGGGTAGACCTAACTTAATAGGTAAATTCCCAACTCCATAATGTGGGTAGACCTAACTTAATAGGTAAATTCCCAATTATGTCCATTCATTTTATGTTATGCTTAATCATAACAACTTTACACCTTTTTTTTTATAATCATGCATATTAACCCCATCGTTTCCCACGTAATTCGTTTACATAACACGTCATACATAGGGACAACTTTGCATATGTTATGCACATCATAAAAAGAGACAAACTTGCATATGAACTTGCATATAAACTTGCATAAAACTTGCATATGAACTTGCATATGAACTTGCATAAAACTTGCATTTGAACTTGCATATGAACTTGCATAAAACTTGCATATGAACTTGCATACCATGTCATATCACAAAGGCAAACTTGCATATGTTATGCACATCATAGAAAGAGGCTAACTTGCACATGAATCTTGCATATAAACTTGCATATCATGTCATATCACAAAGGCAAACTCGCATATGCTATGCATATCATAAAAAGAGACTAACTTGCATATGTGTTCATAGGTTACACAAAAGGGTGAACTTGCATGTCATAAGGTATGCATAAAACCAACCACCTAGCATGCATGAAATCAAGTACTTAGCATGCATAAACCTAAACACTTAGCATGCATAAAATCAAATACTTAGCATGCATAAAAAATCAAATACTTAGCATGCATAAAATCAAATACTTAGCATGCATAAAATCAAATACTTAGCATGCATGAAATCAAATACTTAGCATGCATAAAACCCACCACTTAACTTGCATAAACCCACATACTTAACTTGCATATACATAGGGTTAACATTAAACATAGATTAGCAAACTAACATCATATCATATGACTCAAAACCCACTAATCCGCATACAAAACCGCATGATCTCATCATATCTCATCTACTTAATTTAGCAATTGGCTATTAAAGTGATAGAAACTCACCAAAACCAAGATTAGCTAACTTATGAAGTAGAACTAGTTGCTAAATATGAAGAAGATGATGATTAGAGGTTGATTAGCTTGCAACTTCCTTCATAAACTAGTGGAGGCTCCTCTTAAGTTTGATTTTGGCGGCATGATGGCATCATTTCTATTTTTAGTATGGATTAGGCTTGCATTAGGGTGTATTTATAGGATTAGGGTGTGTTTTAGACCATAGGATTAACCCTAGGTTAGATTAGGTCCGTCAGATTTAGGAAGTCTCTAGAACCTAGCCCAGCCCTAGCCAGAAAACCAGATCTGGTGCACCCAAGCCAACTGGCTCGACACCCTGTGTCGACAGGCAAGTCGACAGGGCAGTCGACTCCCCAGTCGACATGCCTGTCGATAGCCCTGTCGACATGGGTAGGGCGGGAATTTTCCCGCCTGACCCCCATGCTGGCTTCAATTTCAAAATCTGATTTTTAATTTTTAAATCTGTTTTTAACTTGAATTTTCTGCCAACTTCATTGGGCCTTAACTGGGCCATACGGACTCCGATTTACAAAATTTCGGACTCTATTCTGCGTATTTTTCCGAGACGAACGCAATGACGCAGCCCGTTTCCCCCAATTCTCACATCTGAGATTATTTATTCTGCAATTAGTGAATTTTAGCATTAACTGAAATACGGGGTGTTACATTCTCCCCTCCTTAAAGGATTTCGTCCCCGAAATCTTTAAGCTAAGGAGAATGCATATCCTACCATCCAAACAACCATCTACTCAATCCATCAAACACGGGCATCCATTGTCCTTAAAACAATTTCTAATGATGTATGAGCATATGCAAAAAGTGTGTGTATATGTTCCCTATCTAATGTATGAACATATGCAAACCATGATAGTGCCATGCATCCATTATGTATGCAAGAGAACCCTATCGACACATACAATATCTACATGAGTGCACAATCATTCACCAAAATGCATCATCCATATGATAACACAATCATTATACATCCATAAATATAGCTTCCTACACACAATTTTATGCAATATGCAATATGAAGTGACTGAGCCGATCTAGTGCCTAGAGTGTGTGTATATGCATCCACGAGCAACCACTAGCAAACACTTGCATCCACTTGCATCCATCAACCATAACATGTCTCAAACACATGTTTCAACCATAGGTTTGCCCTATCTAAAGGTCAAACAGTACTAACGAGAGAACATACTAAAGATAAGATAAGTACTAGACAACGATAGAGGAGAAAGTAAAGACATACCCTCAAAAAGAAATGGGTACAATGAACGCATCTTCGCTTCCGTCTCCCAAGTTGCGTTGCTCTCATCTTCTACCCATTGCACTTTGACTAGTTGAACCTCTCTGTTTCTCAACTTCCTAGTCTCTGACCCAAGGATGCGAGTAGGAGCTCGTCGAATCGTTGCATCACGTTCTACTTCCACTTCTCTAAGCAAGCTTGGCTCTACCACCTCTGCAGTCTCATGTAGGTACTTCCTCAAATGGGACACATGGAATACATCATGTACACCACTAAGTCTGTCGGGCAACTCCACTCTATATGCCATCCGTCCAATTCTTTCCTTAATGGGAAATGGCCCTACGAACCTTGGTGCTAACTTCCCAACAGATCCAAAGCGAACCACATTTCGTAACGGAGACACTTTGACAAAGACCATGTCCCCAACTTCAAACTCAAGATCCGTCCTTCTCTTGTCCGCATAAGATTTTTGCCTATCCTGCTCTACTTTCATCCTTCTTCGAATCAAGTCAATCTTCTCAGAAGTCTCCCTAACCATATCAGGCCCAAGCAAGATCTTATCCGTAGATTCCCACCAACATGTAGGTGATCGACAAGGCCTTCCATAAAGAGCTTCGAAAGGAGCCATACCAATACTGGACTGAAAGCTGTTATTATATGCGAAATCCACCAATTGAAGATGCTCTTCCCATGTACCTCCAAAATCTAAGATACAAAGCCTCAAAAGGTCTTCTAGGACACGATTCACCCTCTCAGTCTGGCCATCCGTCTGAGGATGATATGCGGTGCTCAGACACAATTGAGTCCCCACTGCTTCTTGCAAACTTCTCCAGAACTCGCTAGTGAAGATAGGATCTCGATCACTCACTATGCTAGAGGGTACCCCATGCAATCGAACTATCTCTCGAAGATATACTGAAGCTAGCCATGGAGCAGTCCTCTTGCTTTTCACAGGTATGAAATGGGCGCTTTTAGTAAGTCTGTCTACCACAACCCAAATTCCCGTATTACCCTTTCTTGATCTGGGTAACCCGTCAATAAAATCCATCGAGACGCTATCCCACTTCCATTGCGGAACCTCCAATGGGTGAAGCAACCCACCAGGTTTCTTTTGCTCCGCCTTCACTTGTTGGCACACCAAGCATCGAGCGACATACTCGGCCACATCTTTCTTCATACCGGCCCAGAAGAAAACCCTCTTCATGTCTTGGTACATCTTGTCCCCACCGGGATGAATGGTCATCCTAGAACGGTGTGCATCATCAAGAATAGCCTTCCTCAAACCCTCGTCTTGCGGTACACAAAGTCTACCGTCTCTGCGCAAGCACCCCCTATCGTCTAGGGTGTACCTACTCAAATGGCTGGACGACTCCCCCCTTATGAGCTTCTCTACCAACTCAACCAACTATGGGTCGTCCCTCTGTGCTTCTCCAATCCGCCCCAGAAGAGTAGGTCTGACCTCCAAGGATGCTAGCAAACCGGGTACATAATCAATGGAAGGTCTGAAATCAAACATCGAGATAAATTCCAAGCTTCGTTGTTCCACGAACAATGGACTCAAGGACAACCTCTTTCTGCTCAAGGCGTCCGCCACCATGTTACCCTTGCCAGGGGTATACGCTATCTCGAAATCATAGGATGCTAAGAACTCCATCCACCTTTGCTGTCTCAAATTCAAATCCTTCTGAGAAAACAAGTACTTCAATGATTTGTGGTCAGTGAACAATTCGAATCTCTCACCAAGAAGATAATGGCGCCAAATCTTAAGCGTAAAAACAATAGCGACCAACTCTAGATCATGGGTAGGGTAATTTTTCTCATGCACTCTCAACTGCCTTCCACCATAGGCTATTACCCTTCCCTCTTGCATTAAGACTGCGCCAAGTCCTGTCCCACAAGCATCGGTATGAACAACAAATGGCTTGCTCCCATCTGGCAACACTAAAACTGGAGCAGTGGTTAAAGCTCTCTTTAACCGTCGGAACGCATCATCACAATCTACGTCCCATGCGAAAACAAGATTCTTCTTCGTTAAGCGGGTTAATGGGGCTGATATCTTCGCGAAGTCTTTGATAAACTTCCTATAATAACCCGCCAACCCCAAGAAACTTCTTACTTCGGTAGCATTCTTCGGAACCTTCCAATCCTGAATTGATACTACCTTCGCGGGATCCACAGCTATCCCTTCCTTGGAGACCACGTGCCCCAAGAACCGCACCTCCTTCCTCCAGAAGTGACATTTAGAGAATTTAGCCTTAAGGCTATGTGCTCGAAGAGTCTTCAACACCTCCCCAAGATGTAGGGCATGCTCTTCTTCACTCTTAGAAAATACTAAGATATCATCCACAAAGACCACCACGAATTTATTAAGGAACTCCCTGAACACCCTACTCATCAAATCAACAAAGTATGCAGGGGCGTTCGTCAACCCAAATGGCATCACCAGCCACTCATAGAAACCATCCGGAGTCCTAAAGGCAGTCTTGTCTATGCTATCCTCAGCCACCCTCAACTGATGAAACCCCGTGGCCAAGTCCAATTGAGAAAATACTGAAGCGCCAACCAACTGATCGAAAAGATCATCAATCCTCGGCAATGGGTGTCTATTCTTCTTTGTGAGCTTGTTGAGTTCTCTATAGTCTACACAAAGTCTGAGGGACCCATCCGCCTTCGTAGCAAATACTACTGGAGCACCCCACTCCGATATACTCCGTCTTATGAACCCCTTCTCAAGCAACTCCCCTACTTGCTTATGGAGTTCCCTCCTCTCACGAGGAGCCATGTGGCGCACTGGTAAAGATACAGGTTTAGCATTATCCACCAGATATATTCGGAAGTTAATCTCCCGCTTCGGAGGTAAGCCCTTCACCTCCTCAAACACATCCGAATATTCCCGGACCACTCTAACAGATTGCAAACTCTCGACCGAAGCGTCAAGCGATTCAAGATAACTTAGCATAACAGAATCCATGGGATTACAAGAAATCTCGAGAGTGTTACCCAAGCGGGTCATGAGCCTAAAAACTCTCCTTTCGCAATCAAGAACGGCACCATTACTGGATAACCAGTCCATGCCCAAAATTAACCCATAGCCCGTGAAGCCCAAAACAAAAGCATCACATCTAAACTCAATGCTAAGTATAGAAATCTTCAAACCCAAACATATCATGGACAAATAAGTGGAGCCCCCAATTGGGTTTGAAACAACCAAGGGATCGTCTACCAGACTGGTGTCTAAGTGCAGTGACTCAACTAATGATGATGAGATAAACGAATGCGATGCGCCTGAATCAAACAATGTACGGACAGGATGATCAAATAGAAAAACCAGACTTTCAACAGAAATAGTTCTACCTCTTTCCTGAATCGGTGGGACCGCGAGAGCCTGTACTTGCCCCCTAGCCTGACCCGGTGCCATAAGAGCTTGCACCTGTCCTCCTGAGGTAGATCCCGTCCTTTGCCCCTTCTTAGGGCAATCCTTCACTAGATGCCCTGCTTCGCCACAGTGGAAGCAGCCAGTCTTCTTCTTCTTGCGACAATCCTTGCTTAGGTGGCCAGGTGTCCCACAATTGAAACACTTCTTCTTCTTGCCCTTGCCACCGTTGCCTTTCCCACCTTTATTTTGCTGTTGTTGCTGAGGTCTCTTTTGATCTCCCTTCTTCTCGGGTGCCTTATTAGCATTAGGACCCTTCTCTTCTTCATGCATGAGTGCCATGTCAACTAGCTTCTCGAAGGTGGCCCCCATAGGGATATGAGTCATAGCCAACCCATGCATCGGTTCATTCAAGCCTTTCACGAACCTCAAAGCCTTCTTCTCCGGTGTATTCACCATGTCTAGGCCAAACCTTGCCAATTGATTAAACTTGTTGACATATTCCTTCACTGAGAGATTTCCTTGCTTTAGAGTCAAGAATCTTTCCATATACAAGTTTTCCTCCGCCCTTGAGAGAAACTTTGCCACAAATCTTTGCCTAAAATCCGCCCAAGAGTCAACGGGGCGTTCTCCATTAGTGACCTCCCACCAGAATGAGGCCTCTCCTTTCATTAACCAAGCAGCTAACTTGACTTTCTTTCCTTCTTCCATCTCAAAGATATCTATCAACTCTTCCACCTCCTTAAGCCAATCTCTAGCCTCCACAAAAGTTTCAGATCCTTGAAAAGGTTTCCCTCCCATAGCTTTAAATTCCTTGCAAGTCTTAGCAAAAGTATCCGTGCGAGGAGGAGGGGGAGGAGGAAGATCGGGTGCTACGGTTGGTGGAGGAACATTTGCTGGACCCGCAGTGGTGGCCCTAGCCTCCATCAATCTCCTATACCATACTGGTATCGTCACACCGTCCGGAAAGTTAAGATCCTCAGCCATGCTGAAACGAAAAAGGAAAGATTCAAAACGGAGAATTCGAAAGATAAAGATATGGCTATTGGGGATTATGCTTTTCTTTCAAAAACTTTTCTCTTTAAAGACATGTTTTTGAAAATATCTCTTCCAAAAATGTTTTTAGAAAAATAGTTTTCTAAAAATTTTATCTGTTCCGGTAACCTTTGCTCTGATACCACGTGTAACACCCCACACCCGCTATGGTCACTCTCTAAGGGAATGCCATAACATCGGCGGAGTATTTTAGTGAATATAGAACAGAGAAATTACAGGAAGACAGATATAAGTAATACTTGAAAGTTTAAAACAACATTTCAATGCAGCGGAAGGTAAAACATGTCTGGTTACATCACAAAACCATAATAAGAGTTAGGTACAAATATCCATTCTTGCTAAATAAAAATACATAATCCCAATACATGAACTGATAGCCATAAAAGAAAAAGGGTAAGCTGAGCTCTACATCTAGGGTCCAAGCTCCAAGAGAGTAATAAAAGCAGCCTGATCAAAGCCCACTCGTACTGGGCCCACTCTGAGCACCTGAGGGTTGGGAAAAAAGATAAAAACAACGGGGTCAGACATAAGTCTGAGCGAGTCCTATAACTTTAACAATACAATCATTAAAGTAACCAGAGAAGACATAAACTTGACATACGGTAATGTCTGGGGATGAATGGCTACACTAAGCAGCTTGGTGGACTTAGGATAAACTAAGATAACCGTAAGGACGCATTTACCCACCCAAGGATAATTACTACACTGCACCACACCAGTCATTCCTACTTAAAGGTTGATCCCTCCCAAGGACTTAGAAAATTTACCCAGTAGTTTCGTGTACCCCTAGCCCACTACATAGGTGCCGTCTGCCCCTATCTCCACTAGGTGTACCCACTACTCCCAAGCGATCGGCTCCCTACCGTAGATACCCGTGCTGGTCCCACAATGGGGTGTATCATTCCCCAAAGTGGCAACCTGATAATATCAACGGTGCACGGCTTTATATCTACACGATGCAACAACGACTTACCAACCAGCCCGGGTCCACACACGCATATGAAACCCGTTGATCCTGCGTTGCCACCGCTAACCCGTTTTGGCCTCTTATAGTCAAGCCCAATATGCGTGTCCCGTCACTCGACTAGAGTCGAGCCCACAAAGATACGTTTGGGATATTGGTTGAAATGGGCCCCCACAAGCTACCCACCTAAGCTTGTCATTTCTAGTGTATACCACTTAACCCTTTAATCATGTTTTAATTACATGTTCCACTTTGGTTAAGTATTCTAATCGTATTTTCTATTGCCACCCAAGGCAACCACTAGATTTCCACATGCCACCCAATTGGCACCCACTTAACCCCTCATGTCCCTCTACATGCTAATATGGTTAAGTGTTTCTTAATTAATTAATTAAGATCATGACCTCATAAAGACCTCTCACATTAGACCATCTTTTATGACTGCTGGATATGCCGGTTGGTTCCGGGCAGACTTCTGTCATAAAAAGGGTCTAACCTCGTGTCTTTACTTTAATCACGTATTTAATTTATGACTAAGACCTCTCACATTGGGCCAATCATTTGTAGCCGCTGGATGGCCGGTCGGTTCCGGGCAGACTTCCGCTACAAAACGGTCCAACCTCGTGTCTTAGTTGATTAATTACACCTAATTAATCACCCCCATAATTAATTATCCCTAATTAATTACACATTTTTAAGAATATGGGTAGACCTAACTCAATAGGTAAATTCCCAATTCCATAGTATGGGTAGACCTAACTTAATAGGTAAATTCCCAACTCCATAATGTGGGTAGACCTAACTTAATAGGTAAATTCCCAATTATGTCCATTCATTTTATGTTATGCTTAATCATAACAACTTTACACCTTTTTTTTATAATCATGCATATTAACCCCATCGTTTCCCACGTAATTCGTTTACATAACACGTCATACATAGGGACAACTTTGCATATGTTATGCACATCATAAAAAGAGACAAACTTGCATATGAACTTGCATATAAACTTGCATAAAACTTGCATATGAACTTGCATATGAACTTGCATAAAACTTGCATATGAACTTGCATATGAACTTGCATAAAACTTGCATATGAACTTGCATACCATGTCATATCACAAAGGCAAACTTGCATATGTTATGCACATCATAGAAAGAGGCTAACTTGCACATGAATCTTGCATATAAACTTGCATATCATGTCATATCACAAAGGCAAACTCGCATATGCTATGCATATCATAAAAAGAGACTAACTTGCATATGTGTTCATAGGTTACACAAAAGGGTGAACTTGCATGTCATAAGGTATGCATAAAACCAACCACCTAGCATGCATGAAATCAAGTACTTAGCATGCATAAACCTAAACACTTAGCATGCATAAAATCAAATACTTAGCATGCATAAAAAATCAAATACTTAGCATGCATAAAATCAAATACTTAGCATGCATAAAATCAAATACTTAGCATGCATGAAATCAAATACTTAGCATGCATAAAACCCACCACTTAACTTGCATAAACCCACATACTTAACTTGCATATACATAGGGTTAACATTAAACATAGATTAGCAAACTAACATCATATCATATGACTCAAAACCCACTAATCCGCATACAAAACCGCATGATCTCATCATATCTCATCTACTTAATTTAGCAATTGGCTATTAAAGTGATTGAAACTCACCAAAACCAAGATTAGCTAACTTATGAAGTAGAACTAGTTGCTAAATATGAAGAAGATGATGATTAGAGGTTGATTAGCTTGCAACTTCCTTCATAAACTAGTGGAGGCTCCTCTTAAGTTTGATTTTGGCGGCATGATGGCATCATTTCTATTTTTAGTATGGATTAGGCTTGCATTAGGGTGTATTTATAGGATTAGGGTGTGTTTTAGACCATAGGATTAACCCTAGGTTAGATTAGGTCCGTCAGATTTAGGAAGTCTCTAGAACCCAGCCCAACCCTAGCCAGAAAACCAGATCTGGTGCACCCAAGCCAACTGGCTCGACACCCTGTGTCGACAGGCAAGTCGACAGGGCAGTCGACTCCCCAGTCGACATGCCTGTCGACAGCCCTGTCGACATGGGTAGGGCGGGAATTTTCCCGCCTGACCCCCCTGCTGGCTTCAATTTCAAAATCTGATTTTTAATTTTTAAATCTGTTTTTAACTTGAATTTTCTGCCAACTTCATTGGGCCTTAACTGGGCCATACGGACTCCGATTTACAAAATTTCGGACTCTATTCTGCGTATTTTTCCGAGACGAACGCAATGACGCAGCCCGTTTCCCCCAATTCTCACATCTGAGATTATTTATTCTGCAATTAGTGAATTTTAGCATTAACTGAAATACGGGGTGTTACAGTGTCTATACTAAGTAGACCTGTTTGGATGGTCTATTTCCCTTCTAGGGTTCCGATTTGCCTTCCGTGGAGTCTCCGGCTATAGCCTGATCTTCTGGAAGGTTGCTCCAGGTGATTTTCCTGTTGTCTATCACTATGACCTTTCGGTGTTTATGCAATAGATGTTTCAGAAGCTGGTTCTATATAATCTCTATGTACTTCTAGCTTGATACTCTTAATGCCTTCGCCTTCTGATGTATCGGTATTGAGTAGGTTAATACCGAAAACCCTTCTGTCCTTCCAAGTTATCAATAAATGGAGCCCTTGCCTTCCTCTTTCCTAGTTTCTGACTTAGAGGACCTTTCGCTATAGGACCACCTTGCTGGATTGACTCTGCCGGAGTGATTATGGCCGGATGGACCCTGTCAGTATTCTATAGCTTTTGAGCTCTTTTATCTTAAGAAGGTTCTGGTTTACACAACCCTCGGATCATTCCTTCCTATTCTTGGTTCTGTCTAGTGCCTGGCCCTTGCCTTTGGAGAATTCCTATGTTCTTGTGTTCATCCGATTACCCGTTTACCATCACCTTGTTTCGGAGTTAATTTTGGTAGTAACAACATTTACGAAACTATACAACATAAATACATAGAAAAATAAACAAGCAAAGGATGCAGGATACTTAGAAAGTTCTTTTCTTCTTCCCTTTTCATTCCCTTTCTCTTTGTCTCACCTACCAACCGTGAGAATTTATGCAAAGGGATAAGAAATTCAACTATTTTTGGACTATGTCTAAAGCCATACGACTCAATCCAACCTAAAGAATCTGTTGGCTATTTCATAAAAAAGTCTGCCTATGTACTCCTATTTGCGGTTCAAACCTACATAGTTCTATTTTCGGCTCTTCTCCTACATCCAACTATTATAAACAATTATAACCATTGCATTCATTCAACCATTACAATCAGTCACTACAAGAATACACAGCAATTCCAACGACTCATAGCAGTTGGCGGCTGTTTGAAACCATTGGAATAGTGTTAATGCTTTCCAACGGCTTCCGACAAATCCAACGGACACTTTCCAATGGCTGTTCCAATGCCTTCAAACGGTCATGTTCCATTGGAAATAGTTTTAAAACGAGGACCAATTTACCGTTGGTAGCCATTGAAAAAACTAGATTATTTTTTTTAACAGCAAGCAAATAAACTTCTAACCACCCCATTTCCAATTCATTCCATTTCCAATCCAATTCCAATCAATTCCCATACATACAACACATATATACCAATAACAATATAAACAACCATAATAAATCAAAGAAACATCAATATATACAAAATAAGCCATCCAAACATCCAGAAAACCAACATATACATGTCCATAAACCAAATACATTGAAGTCACTTGTCCACAAGCCATCAAAATATATCAAAAGTATCATCCTCACCCACTCCATGCCAATATATACAACATTCAAACAAAATGTCACCATCTCTAAGTCATAAAGAAACACATACCTTAAGCATCATCTTCGTCGCCTCCGGAACCACCAAACGACCAAGGAAAGTACCATGATTGTGCACATACTCCGCAAGCTTATGATTTAGCTGCTCCATCTGCATAGTCCGAAGACAATTCTGCTCCTGCAGCTGCTCAATCATGGTTCTAAGCTCTTTGATTTCTTCTTTGTCTTGCGCCTTCTTAGCTTATCGAGCCTGCAAATAGAATGAACAACAAAAAGGTTATGCCAGCATATAAAATATTATTACACTATATATTAAGTGAAAATTAGTCATGCTTCCTTAAAATCTATGAAAATTAGAACTGCATCCTCCCCAAGTTTCATACTCAAAGCGGGTCCCTATTTTGGGAGTTACGTGTTTTCTGAAGGAAATTGTGCATTGTTATATAAAAAAAGCTGCAAATATTTCCAGAAGGTTTCAAAAAATAAATTGCAAACATGTGCACAATTAAACTCAATTGTTGCATACATGTATGCAATAATTCATGAAGCAGTTTACACTGAAAATCAGCATGAATTATTGCATACGTGTATGCAACTATTCTGTTTTATTGCATACATGTATGCAAATAAAGATGAACTAACATGCATGCCTACAGATTGTTGCATACATATATGTATTTGTTCTCAATAATTGCATACATGTATGCAAATAATATGAACTGATATGCATGCCCACAAATATATGCATGCATGTATGCATTTATTCTGTATTACATGCATACATGTATGCATTAAAGTTAACACAGATGCATAACTGAAATAGTTGTATACATGTATGCAACAAGTTCGAATATATACATCCTTTGATGTAGAATACTGCAGTTTCGTTGCTTTTTGTTTATGATGCGCTTTTTGGTTGTTTTCTCATCTGAATTTTATTATGTTTACGTGTCTAATTTAAATGTTAATTTATTGTATGTATGCAAAAGGATTCATTACCGTTAGGTTACCAAAGTCATAACGTCTACTCCGCTGCGATAGATCCATAACAACGTCAAATATGTTGTCTTCCTCCTCCGGTGTCAACTCATCACAACTAGACTCCTCAAGCGAATGAGCACGTGCCTCCTGAAACCTTTCCTATAATGCAAAAAACATTTTCAGCTGAAAAGTAATCGAATGTTGTTTATATTTTACATTAGATAGTAATTAATAAACTTTTCGACGTGAGTAATAGAATTTAAAATACACATACATATGCAGCTTTGGCCTGTTCAGACCATCCGACCGATATGTGATGTTGACATCTTCTTCTACATGCCTAGATGCATGGGTGTAAGTAAATACGTCCATTAGGACATGGATGTCCACGAGCTCATTCCTGCAATTGATAATTTGGATAATTCAATTCCACATAGTTAATTACTGAACTGATCAACATATAAATGTAATAATTGATAAATTTACTAAGTCCTCACGGTGATGCTGGAAAGACTTGGATCCTCCACGATGAGTTACTGAATTCCTGCTCCTATTTGTGGGGTTCTTTTCTTACTCCGCCTGCAAATGTAGATCGACTAATTATTTAATAATCGACAAAAAATATTGAGATTCGTTATAAATTTACCTTGAACTCATCTGTGTCCCACCACTCAACCATCTTTTTAAATACTTCATCGCTCATCCACCTAGGTTTCTTCCCCGTTTTTTTAATCTCATACGTTTTTTCCTTGTAATTCGTAGCAACCTTTGAGTTCTAGTGTCGCTGAACCTGCTCGAGGTCGGCATCCTACACATCTACAGCCCCTTGTACAATGAGAGAAAAAATATTACTAATTATTCATTTATATTTAATCATTTTGAAAAGAAGTATAAACTTACCAGAAAATCTTTCCAGATGGTCTCTTTGACACGCTCGGGTATATTGCTCCACTTAGGCCAGAAATCGCTGATTCTAGCCATGTAAGCACCTTAGAAATATTCAACACTGTCTGAGATGGCTCCAACTCAAAACCCCTGATTTAAATATAAATTAGAACTTTAGACAATTATAGATATATCATGTACAAAAAAGTAAGTTGTTATGCTAATTTAATTGATACTTATGTATGGTCATCCTTAGGCTGCAAGTACATAACTGGACGAGCTAGTGGCACACCACTACTCTCACCACCATGTCGTCGAGAGCTAGAGCCTGAGCCATACATGAAATACCTGCCAAATAGATACATAGACAATTCTTAATAATTATGATATGATAAACTGTTAAAAGAAGTAACTACACATTTGTCATGTTGTGTATGTGTTGTGTGTGTGATTATACACTTATTATCGTTAAAGTTGGATAACTTGGATAAATGAAATATCAAACATAGGTAAATGTAATGTGAATAATTGTGAAAATTACCATATTTTACTCAGGCTTCATCGTTTCCTGATTCAAACTCGGTTTCGTGTTTGTTAACCCCATTGAGAAACACGATATGAAAACAATGTGTTAAAAAGCATACGATACAGATTGGACAATGTTGTTTAAATTGGTGAGTCAAACATTTTTGCCATGGGTCGAAATGGTTCATGGATCAGGTCGGTCACTGCATTTTAAGCATGGACCGGTCAAGCTAGCAAAACCAAGGATCGACCAAAATGGCTTCATGGATCGGACATTATTTGCTACTATGGACCGGTCATCCATGGACCGGGCAATTTTAGATATTATGGGTCAGTCATCATTCTTGCTTATGGATCGGTCGATGCTTTGTGCCATGGATCGGTCTCTGCACTGTGCTATGGATCGTGCATCGTTATGTTCATGGATCGGTCGCCACTTTGGTTATGGGTCGGTCGAGCTCATCTCCTATTAATCGGATATGGGATCATGGTATGGGTCGGTCATTAAGTCACATTATGGATTAGGTAGCTATATTTTGATGGGTTGTCATATTCTCATAGACTGGACATAAAATCGGCAATGTGGCACTTTTGTAAATATGATTGATCGGACATCCGATCCATAGCCTACACACATGAAATTTCAGCTTTGTCACTCCATTCATTTTACACCTATAGATACCCCGTGACTTCGTACATTCAAGGGACTGAATTTTCCCTCCACCAATTGCAACCCTACTCATTTATAAACTCCTCCAAGACAACTCAAACTCCATTGAAGTTCTTTAAAATAAGATCGAAGCTTACCCATCAACAATCTAATCTAGAAATCGTCAAAGTCATTCACCAATCGCGATTATCGAAGAAGTACTTTAGCAATCAACAATACTCGTGAAGATTGATCGTTTCTGCCATTGAAAAGAGATAGAGATTGGAGATGTTAGAGATTTTAGAGAGAAAAAGAGAATCATTGTAAGGAGATATAAAAGTGTATAAGATCAAAGAGAGTATATACCTTGTAATTGTTGAAAAGATAATGAAATCCTCTCTCATAGTGGATGTAGGTCAAAATTGAGATCGTGGGGGCGACATCCACTTTCCAAGGTCAAGTGCTTTGTGGGGGCATTGAAATTCGAAGCCTGTTTCTATGATAGATTCTCCAAATCTAAGATCCGGGACGATTAGCGAATTCTCTTCGAAGTTTAGAAACTTGTCTAACATAATGTCATTGAAAAAGCTGTTTAGTAATTCCATAAGGGCTTCAGACTCAGGAAATGTCACGGATAATCCTGTTACTCCGCAATGTTCATGACGTTGACCAATCATTGCTAGCAGGGGTTGAAAAAACTAGAAACGAACTGAATGAAGCCATTGTTGGTTTGACTCAGCAAATGGAGATATCAAACAAGGCCATGATAGCAAAATTAGAAACTCTCTTTGCTCTCTAGGCCGCCACGAAAATGTTAATGCTAATGTTACCAGTGCAAAAGGTGCTAACTCTTCCTCCTCAAGTCCAAATCGTGATTGATCTGTTGAAGAGATCAATGATCCGGACAATGATGGTCGTAAAGAATCTAAGCCACATGCTAGGAACCATTCTGAAAGAGCTATTTCCCAAAAAGTGAATAGTTCCACCAAAGGGGCATCTCCCTAGAAGAGAGGCACAGGTCCTCGAATCCCTAGCCGTGATTGTTTGCTTTGGAGAACATCCTGCGAAGGAGAGGTGTCCACCCCATGGATCGACACGACGAGAAGCAGCGTCTTGAAGAAATGGTCTGACAAATTATAAAGGAAAGTGCAAAGTGAAATGACGACGAAAAGGAGTGGAAGTTTTCTCTAACTAAAACTCCACTCACGGAGAGGATCAAATTAACTAAGTTCCCAAGGAAGTTCAATCCGCCAATGATTCAAGCTTATAATGGGACTGGTGATCCTAATTTGTTCTTATATAAGTACGATCAGCACATGAATGGTGCAAGAGCTAATAATGAACTCAAGTTCCTGTACTTCCCAGTATATTTGGAGGGAGTAGCTTCGCTTTGGTTCACCGGGCTTCCTCCAAGATCCGTGGATAACTTTTCTTCTTTGGCTAAGAAATTCTGGGAGCAGTTTAGGCTGTAGTCCACGAAGGTTAAAGATGTGATGTCAATAAATGACATGGAACAAAAACCGAGAGAGTTGGTCAAGTCTTTCATTACACGATTCAATGCTACCACAATAGAAGTTGGGGATCCAGAACCTCGACTGGTATTAATGGCGTTGAAGCGAGTTATAGATAAGAAATCGTAGTTTGAAAGGTGGATCAAAATGAAGAAGCCTAACACTTAGAAAGTTTCTGTACAAAAGCAGAAGAATACATCAATGTGGATGATGATCCTTCTTTTGCTATGGATGTTTCTGAGGGTAGTTCGGTACTAGAGAAGAAAGAGAATTGCGTTCAAAGTGGTCAGAAGAAAAATGGTGGTCAAAAGCGAGGGAATGACGGAAAGGATAATCAAAACGGAAAGAGGTCACGCTTCTTTAAAGCTGTTGAATTGACCCCATTAACTGATACTCCAAACACATTTTTATTGTCACCAAAGATACCGAAGCCTATCCAAAGCTAAAGCCACAGAAGGTGGGTAAAAACCAATCAAACAATGGGAGGTTTTGGCGATTCCACAACCAACTAGGCCATAACATGAATGAGTGTAGGCATTTGAAAAGCTTGATAGAGGAATTAATCAAAAAGAACCGATTGCAACAGTATGTAAAAAACCCACAGTCCGCTAATCCTCCTCAAACTGCCCAAGAGCCAAATGCATCTGGAGTGAGAAACAAGGCCTCGACACAAACTACACAGAGGCCTATGATTAACACTATTTCTTGGGGTCCTCATCCAGTAGGGGGAAGTTGGGGAGACATCGAAAGATATGCCAATGCACTCAAGAATGCCTTAAAGGAAGAAAAGTGTTCAATTCTGAACAATGCTATGTTTCTAAAGCAACATAATATTTCCTTTGGAGAAGTCTTATTCAATGGAAAAGATGAAGTAGGATTAGTCACTCCAACTCAAGACCCCATGGTAGTAACAGTTGGGATATTTCTAGCCACTGTGAAAAGGGTGTTGGTCGATTGTTGTTCTTAAGTAAATGTTCTATTCAAAGACACTTTTGACAAAATGAAGCTTTTTACGTCATACGTGTGAGCTTGTCAGAAGAAAATCTAAGGGTTCACAAGGGAACCGAAGCATCTCATTGAAATTATTGATTTACTTGTGGAACTTGGAGACAAAGAAAGCAAAGCTAGTCTGATACAATCCTTTGTTCTTGTTGATGAATTCTATGCGTACAACGCTTTCCTTGGAAGACCAACCCCGATAGCTTTCAGAATTGTGCCAGCCCCCTGGTGCTTAATGATAAAGTTTTTAACAAACAAGGGGTTGATGTAGTTAAAGCGGACTAGGAAATTGCTGGAGAATGCTACATTAACGAGCTGAGGGAAGCAAGTAAGAAGGACAAAGGAAAGGATGTGGAGGGCCCACTCCGCATCCACGAAAATGTCTTATAACAATTAGGGAATGACCCCCTGCATTGACGAGCATAGTGGGGCCCAAAAGAAGATGGATCCAAGGAAGGCCTGTGTAGGGGCGCCAGCTGAAGCCACAATTTTGATTTCAGTTCATGATAAAGATCATGATAAAGTGTTAAAGATAGGCTTTCATCTGGGCCCGAAGTTGTAGAGGGAATTGATTGTATATTTGAAGGCTAATATGCATGTATTCGCTTGGAGTCATTCTGACATATGCGGCATTTCTCCTAATGTGGCAGTTCATAAGCTGAATATTGATCCAAGCGTAACACCAGTAAAGCATAAAAGATGGACCCAGGGACTAGACAGATCCAGGGACCTGAAAGATCCAGAGCTCTCAAAAAGGAAGTGGATAGAGTAATAGAGAATAATTTCATATATCCAGATTGGATCTCTAATATGGTACTTGTAAAGAAGTCTAAGGGCAAGTAGAAAGTGTGCATCAATTATTCGGACCTCAACAAAGCATGCCCCAAAGATAGTTTTCCGCTACCCAGAATCGATCAGCTTGTTGATGCAATAACGGGGCATGAATTACTATCATTCATGGATGCTTATTCGGGGTGTAATCAATTAATGATGCACAAGCCAGACCAAGAGAACACATGCTTTATAACAAATCTGGGACTGTAATGTTACAAAGTTATGCCATTTGGATTGAAGAATGCATGTGCGACTTACCAGCACCTTGTAAATGCAATGTTCAAATCACAAATCGGTAAAACCATGAAGGAGTACGTCGATGATATGCTCGTGAAGTCGAAAAGAGCTGCCGATCACTTAGAAAACTTAGCTGAAATGTTTTACATCCTTAGGATGTATAGGATGAAATTGAATCCGCTTAAATGCCCGTTTGGAGTTGCATCAGGAAAATTCCTTGGGTTTATTTTCAATGCCAGGGGCATCAAAGCTAGTCCCGCTCAAGTCTTACCTTTATGAGAGATGCGTGCTCCTAGACGAAGAAGTAACTTCAAAGCTTGAATGGGAAAGTAGCTGCATTGAGTCGATTCATTTCAAAGGTGACAGATCGTTGCATTTCTCTTTTTGATACATTGAAGAAACAAAAGAAGGACTTCCAATGGACTTCCGAATGCCAAGCAACTTTCAAGGATCTAATCAAGCACATGGAATCACCTCTGATGTTGTCAAAGCCCAAGGATGGAGAAGAGGTATTGCTGTATTTGGCGATTTCATCTCATGCGTTAAGCGCAACATCGGTTCGAGAAGATGCAGTATTTCAATGGTCATTTTACTATATCAGTAAAAGAATTGCCGGGGAAGAGCTCAATTATCCTAAGTTGGAGAAGCTTGCATATTGTCTGCTCATCGCCTCGAATAAGATTAGGCCATATTTCCATGCCCACTCTATCAAATTTCTTACAGATCAACCTCTAAAGTAAGTTTTATTCCATCCAGAAACTTCTAGAAGATTGTGAAAGTGGAATATTGAACTAAGTCAGTATGATGTCACTTACCATCCCCAAAGAGCTATTAATGGGCAGGCTTTAGCGGATTTTGTTGCTGAATTCATAGATAAAAGGGAGGAAAAGGAGGAACCAATTGAGGCAGTTGTTATATGGAAGCTGTTTGTTGATGGGTCCATGAATGACTATTGTTCAGGGGTAGGCAGTGGTTCTAGAAACTCCTAAAGGGCACTCCGTGTTCTATGCTTTGAAGTTAGAATTCTCGTCGACCAACAATGAAGCCGGGCATAAGGCACTAATTTCAGGGCTAAAAACTGCAAAAGAATTGAGTTTGAAAGCTTTGCAGATCTTCAGTGACTCGTCGCTAGTGGTATGTCAAGTCCAAAGAGAGTTTCAGGCGAATGGCGGAAATCTTCTAGCTTACCTATCCAAAACCTGGGAACTTCTTAATGATCTTGACTACTGCACAATATCGCATATCCCCAGTGAGGAGAATATGCAAGAAGATTTTCTCGCTAAGTATGCAAGTTGGGGAGATGCACAATTACTAGGATTAGTACTAGTCGAAGTCCTCTCAAACCCTAGTATTGAAGATGTGGATGTTGATTGGTTTATGGAGACCGTTGAAAAACCAGATTGGTGGATGACCCCGATCAAGGAGTATCTTCTCAACGGAACACTCCCAGAAGAATCAAAGAAGTGAAAGAAGATTTTGCAAAAGGCTCCAATGTATCTTATCCAGAATGGAAGATTATATAGGTGGGGCTTCTCTACTCCTCTGCTTCGGTGTGTCACAAAGAGGAATCTATGGCAGTTTGGCGGAATTACACAAAGGTGAATGTGGAGGTCACACAAGCGGACGGACATTGGCCAAGAAGGTTTTGTGATATGGTTATTTATGGCCTGATGTGAACCTGGATTCTGCAACCTACACCAAGAAGTGTGATAGATGCCAAAGATTTGCGAAGATGCCAAGAGCACCATCCACAGAATTGAATCAAATGGTCATCCCATGGACTTTTGTTTTCTGGGGCATTGATTTGATCAGAGCATTACCTACAGCAAAGTCTAGCATGAAGTACGCCACTATAATCATTGATTACTTCACCAGATGGGCTGAATCAGAACCGTTATCCACCATTCCTTCAAAGAAAGTCATTAACTTTGTCTTAAAGAATATCATTTGCAGATGGTATGCCATAGAAGATAATCCCAGAAAATAGGACTCCGTTTGAAAGCGATGAATTCAAAAGCTTCTGTGCTAAGCACAAGATTCAAAGGAGTTTTGCAGTAGTGGCCCATCCGCAGCCCAATGGGCAAGTCGAAGCAGTGAATAAGATCATAAAGTCAACTATCAAAAAGCGTATTGAGAAAGCCAAAGGTGGTTGGGTAGAAAAGCTTCCACTTGCACTATGGGAATATCGTAAAACTCACAAATCTGCGGCTGGGCACACTTCATTCTCTCTAGCATTTGGATCCAAAGCCATGATCCCGGTAGAGCTGGAAGTTCCCACTTACCGCAGGAATCACTTCAACCATGAAGAGAATGAAAAGCTGCAGCTTGAAGCACTTGACCAACTTGAAGAAAGGAGAAATGAAGTAGAGCTCAGAGTTGCTACTCATCAAAGAAGGATTGCTAGGCAATTCAACTCCAAAGTCAAGCAAAGGTCCTTTGAGATTGGGGACCTTGTATTGAAGAGAGCGATGAACGAAACTGGAGTATTTTGGACCTAATTAGAAGGACCCTTCATTATAAGCCAAAAGCTCTTGGATGGCACCTTCAAATTGAAGATGACGGATGGAATTCAAATCCCCGAATAATGAAACATCAATCACCTCCATTGTTATTTTACTTGATGTTTCATTCATATTTCATGTAAAAGTTGTAAATACTTTGCAAGCATTGTGATTGAACTTTGTAAATATGAATGAAAGAAGTTGATTTTCTTGCCTAAATCATAGGCTTGCAAACTCTTGTTTAATTATCCAAAAGTGGCTAAAAATCGATCTTAATTGTAGACCATTTAAAGAACGTTTTCTCACCAACAACCTGATAAGACTTGGTGACCTTTACAGCACATCTCGATGGGGACAACTCGAGTGTCGAGTACCATAAGCATCATTCGCAACAAAGATGAAGGTGTAAAGCACCGCCTTGTAAATAAAAAAAAGGACACCAAGGATCAAAAGGTGCAACGTTCAAATCAAAGGAAAAAGTTGTAAGTTCCCCAAAGGGGCACCTCCAAAAATAAGAGGTCCAGGACCATAGTTCCGTCACTAGGATAGCTTGTTAAGTCAGGTGTCCGGTAGAGGAACTCGCGTCCTCCCCGTGGAATGAAGCAATAATAAAGCCTCTCACAGTGAAGCTCATCAAAAGTCCCAACCGAAAGGGGGCATGAATTCAATCCAGTCTCCAATGGTTTTGGATTTCCGGGTTAGAGAGTCACATGATTGAGTTCATAAGAATTCCTAATCGAAAGGGGGTACCCGATGAGATCCTCAGTGTCAGGAAGTACCTGATCCGATTACGACAAACATTGGGAATAAATGACCTCTTCGGAGGTGTCCGATTAGTTCGTTAGTGTCTGCTAATCCCAGACCCGACGATCAGCAGGCATAAATGACCTCTTCGGAGGCATCTGATTAGTTCATTAGTGTCTGCTAATCCCAGACTCGGCGATCGACAAGCTTAAGTGTCCTCTTTGGAGGCGTCTGATAAGCTCGTCAGTGTCTGCTAATTCTAGACTCGGTGATCGGCGGGCTTAAATGACCTCTTTGGAGGCATTCAATTAGTTCGTTAGTGCCTGCTAATCCCAGACTCGGCGATCGGCGGGCTTAAATGACCTCTTAGAAGGCGTTCATTAATTCGGTTAGCGCTCGAGCATATCGAGTAGCGACGATCGATAGGCTTGAAGGACCTCTTCGGAGGCGTCCAATTAAGTCAATTAGCGCTTGATTCATTTAGGATGCGACGACTATTGGGCTTTAACCAGAGACCTCCCCAGGGGCACCTAGTGAAATTGCCGATGTTAGAACTAATCGGTCTAATTACAGACGAGAGTCTCCAATGCCTGAATTAACTAGCTAGATAGCAGATGAACACTGGGCCGGAAATATAAGACCTCTTAAGCAGGGGCACGAAAGTTAGAAAATTTCCCTAGCTAAAGGCATGAGTTCGATCAACCAAACGGGATTCCATGGTTAATTGGCAAACTAAGAAGCTTTAAGAGCAATTGAAAAAAGCAAGAGACTTGTCAATTGAGCAGGGGCTTCTATTATTCTAGCCATAACCAAGGAAACCCAAAAAGTTGATCGCATCCGGCATAAGATGTCCATGACTACCTTTGGTATATGGGCATCATCACGACATTAAATTAAGACAAATTAATAATACTCATAACGTATACCACAAGCTCATCATGACTTCACACCATGTGAAGTCTTGAAATGTGTAAATAGATAAGTGTATATGCAGAAAAGTACGATAAAGCTAAAACAGAAGGCTAAAGTACAACAAGCAAAACACAGTTCCATCACATCAACACAAATGCAAAGTGAAAGCCCCAGGTACATCATCCATAAAGTCATAAGCGAGGACCGGCACTCGCATATACAACTGGTCTAACCAGAATACATTAAAGGAAGCTACACAAATGGAAGTAAACCAGCCAAAAATACTAATCCTTCTTCTTTCCGCCCTCAAGGAGTCTCCGGATCTCAATGAAAGTTTACCAACTCTAGCTGAAGTAGGAAGAGGGGTGTCGATAGATTGGCCTTTATCCTGAGCATCATTGTCACTTTCAGTATGCTCAGGAGAAGGAATAGTAGGTGCTTTCTTATGAACACTTTGCTTCTTCTGTGTTTCTGGTTGGGAGGCTAGCCAACTTTTCCAGAGTAGGCCTTAGCACCTTTAGCCAGGCTATCATCCATATCTTCGTACGCTCATCCAGACAAGATGTTTGGGTCATACAATTCACGAATAGCAGGAATCTTGTCCAATTGGGATCCAGGCACTAAGGCAGAAGTTGAAGTGGATACAAGAGCAAGTGAAGCATCACCTGGAGAAGGAATGGTAGCTAAAGTAGTTGATGTCGTCACCACCAAGGTGGATGCAGTGGTAATAGCTTCAGTCCTGGTTGCAGCGGGAGAAGGCTTCGGTGTAATAAGGCCTATTGTATATGAATAATAAGAAAGTCATTGTAACTGTATGGGGAGAATAAAGGACCGAGATCCAAAATAAGAGATTCAGTCCCAATTTTATCTGGAGTGACTGGAAGAATAGGTGATTCAGTCCCGGTTTTACCTAGTGTGACTGGAAGGTTTAGCTTATAACGAGTTGCATCATCTTCTCCATCATCAATGTTTAAGTACTGCTCAACAATATTCTTTTCCTTTAAAACAGGGAAGAGAGATTAATAGCAGAGGTATCGGCAGCCTTCAGGTCAGGAGTCGTAACATCAACAAGGGAAATGTCAGTAGTAGTAATGGTATCTGCCTCTGAAGCAGACCCCCTCAGAAGGTCCAACTCCAGAGAGTGAAGCGTGTTCTCTCCTATCTCTTCCCAGCCCTTGACGAGGGCCTTACGGGATTCATCATCTAAAAGAGCAGCCTCTTCTGTATAATCTATGCCTTCGTATTGCTTAAGAACGTTTTTCCCAAACTTTGGCAAGTGTGATTGGAAATGCATTTTGTAAGAAGCAGAAGCTGCCCTTGTTCATAATACTAAGAGTGTAGAAATTGAACAGAGTGGCGTTGAAAAGGGATTCATCCTGAACATGCGCTTCCTTGATAGCCGCCTTACCTAAAAGAGCATTATCTCTCTCTTTCTCAAGTTTATCAATCTGAACTTCCGACTGTATTATCTTCAGGGACTAAGTGTTGGTATTTTATTATAGACTGGCGTTAGCTTCTCTATAAGATGCAATAGTCTGCAACTCTGTGGCCAGTTTAAGCTCAACTTGTTTCTGAGCCAAGTGCGCATCCTTCACTTGAGTATGGTGCAAGGTCTCTCTTGTTTTTGCAGCAGCAAGCTCCTCCTTAAGCCTTTGATTCTCCCCTCTTGCTCTATTTTCTGCTAAGTAAGGGACGTAATACTTGCATCGCGAGAATTAAGGATCCTTTTCCATTCCTCCTTGTCATTTTCCATGGTAACCATAGCTGCAAGGTGATGCTCATTAGCTCGCTGGAGTTCATCACACAACCTGCACCAAGAACTCATCTTTTTAGTTTTTTCCTAACTGCTGCCATTTACTCATCAATACTGCTTTTTTGCTGTATCTATCTCCCTAAGTATATTTGTTTGACGGGTCGACATCCACGTTAAAGCGAACCCTCCTAAAGCACCATTTCTCAAACCTCTGGGAAAGTCGCTTTGGGCCAGACTCGACATGGTAAGGTGGCCTCTGGATAATCGTCCGTATATCAGCAGGACAAGGAGTAACGTCCAGAGTCATGAGAGACAAAGTGCCTGTGGAAGTATCAGTGGTAATAGCAGTATCCTTGTCAGCCTTGGAACGCTTATCCTTAGTACTAGTACTCTTGTCGACTTTGGAATGTTTATCCACAACAGTGGTCTCCTTCATGATTTTGGGACGTCTGTCTACTCGCCCATAATCTCTACCACTCTCATCCCTACACCTTTTACATTTTTTGATCATCAGCATCATATCTCTCCGATCATGTTTATCATGGTCATATCTCTCTCGGCGATACTGATCGTCGTAGGGCTGCTTATTTTGTTCCTCTCGGTTCTGATAATCATATACACTTGCTCCTTCCTTGTCCTTCTCTGAGCTTTGTTCTCTTGGCAGTAGCGAGAAAGATTGCGCTCGAAATCGTAGCAGCTAGAGTAGCGATTGAGACCACTTATGTAAGACCAGTGCATGGTTGGACCTGAAAGAGAAGAAAATAAATGTTCAGTTTCTTAAGCAGAAGATATTGGGGTAGAACATCAAGCATCATTAACATTGTGGAAATCCTAAGTGTGTGTAATGTGCAATCTAGCACCACGAACTGCTTGGTGCTAGAGTTAAAGAAGCTTCGATATTGGTGATAAGCTTAGGAGGTGGGGGTCGTGTTATTGGAATTTGTGTAGGTTGGGAAGAAGGCTTTGGAACCGTGGGAGAATATATCTTAGAAGACAGCTCAGTAAGCTGAGAAGTATGCACATCTCTTATGAAATCTTTACCAAGAGTCATATTAAGGTCATTCAAGCCGGCAAAAGTATCAGGGGCATAGCCATCGGCATTAACAGAAAGTATAGGATCACTATCTGCTATTTCAGCAGTAGTGTCATCTTTGGAAATGATTTCACCTTCCTCATGTTGATCATCTGCGGTCATAGGGTTTTCCCCCCTTCGATGAACATTTTCCTCTTCTCCAACAGAAGGCAACTGAGGTTGAGAGGATGCCTCAGGCCCACTAGCAACGTCCGAGCACTTTCTTAAAGTAGCCTCCTTGGTAGATACTTTTGATGCCGCAGCCCCTCCGGAAGTTGCAACATCCGATGTTGTAGGCGACAACTTAGGAGTTGAAGAGGTTCCCAAGGAAGGAAGAGATCATGAGGGGTCAAGCAAGTGATACTGACGAAGGAACCCTTCTATGATTAAAAACTTTCTACTTCTCTCCTTCTTTTCCACAACTCTCAAAGTTTCAAATATAGTTTGATCGGGAGCAGCGTCTTTGTCAAGAGAAGGAAGTTTTGTAAAATAAAAGAAAGGGTTTGAAAATCAAGACTTAAATGGAAAATGAGATGAAGAAGCTCTGAGAAAATATGTTCACCTCCTTCCATCCATAGGCCATAAAAGCTTTTAAGGGACCGAACATAAAAGTATTGATTCACAAATCCTCGGGCACTTTCCAACAAGTCAGTAATAATCTTGAAGTTTCGAATGCCTTCGACATAGATAACTGATGGGCATTCTTTCCTCCTTTTGGAAACATATAAAGAGCCGATGTCCTGAAAAGTAGGCGCAAATTGCTTTGTCTTTATAAAAAGCACATAAATCCCCATCAAAATGTCTTAGCCGTTCTGGTGTAGCTAGAACGGGGCAATGACTAGGCGCCAATGGATCATCTCTAACAATGGGTTAAAAGGAGGTACGACTCCCATTACTGGTATATAACAGTTAACTGCAACACAACCAGAAGGTGGAAGGTCAGCGAAGTCATTCTCTCCTGCTAATTTTGCATCAGCATCCGAGATACCAAATTGAGTGCAAAAATGTCTAAATAAACTTAAAGAAGGTGTAATTATATGTCTCTCAGGAAGTGTATTGATAAGAGGACGAGGCAGAGGGAAATCTTTACTGACATCTGTCCTAGGAACATTAGTCATTGCAGTTTCATAAGCCTGAGCAGGAGTTTCAACTTGAGCAGACACAGTTGTTTCCTCAGATTGTTGGCGTGATTGCTGTCGGGTTATCATTTCTACACAAGTCATCTTATTTTAAAATAGCTTTTGCGCGCACTTTTCCTGAGTGAAAGGTGCTATGCAGAAATATATAAGCTATAGAATGAAAACGAAGTTTGAAATCTACGGTCGGCATGTGATGATTGGTCGATCTCAAGTATCGTTGTAAATTTGAATTGAAATAATGTGTTTGTTCAACCAGTGTTCGACAAATTGTAATTAATTAAGAAAAGTAGTCTTGTGCGGACACTTCATTCAGTTCAAGCTAGAAAAAAATCGTTGTAGTTTATTCTTAACATTTCAATTAATCTGTTGTTGATATGGGTAATCAGCAGCAAAATAATAGCCTGAAAGCATGCAAGTGTTTTTATTGTTACAAAACAGGTGATAGTAAAAAAGCGCATTCAGAATACAAGCCATGATTGAAGTTGTCCATTGCTTCTATACTTAGCACAATGCAGAGAAGCTCAATGATTAGAAGAGCTATTGGAATAATACAAGTACATAGTAAATCGTGTGACCGAACCATGATGGATCGGCAGAAACCGACCCATTATTGATCGGCAGAGTCCAATCTACAATGGGTCTGCAGTAATAGATCCACCAAGGATCGGAAATGACCAATCCACAATGGATCGGCATTGACCGACCCATAATGGATCGAAAGTGACCGATCCATGGTGGATCAGCAATAATCGATCCATCGAGACTTATAATCTTCCAGCTCTTCAAATGCATGGCTAAGATTCAATGTGTTAATTCAAACAATTCAAATGACCAAATTTACCATCCAACATGCTGAAAAATTTCCAAATCTAAATCTGAAGTATACAATCATCAAGCACAACAAGCATGACCTCAAACATCGATCAATGAAGATGATCAAGTGCAACATCAAATAAGGATAAAGCATGAATTAACATAAGGGCTCTTGCATCAGAATTAAATCGCAAACACCCCAAAGGCTAACTCAACAAAGACACTTTGCAGAAATAGTCATACATCAAAATTAAAGTATTGATGTGACGACCGCCCACATCCCCCGCACTAAACAAGAGGAATACTGCGCCGAAAGGTGTGCCAGACAGCTATGGATGATCATTAAGGTAGTTAAGTACCATCGAAACCTGTTGTATAACTCACAACGCAAGGATAAAATATGATAGAACATATAAAACAGGTAATAATAGTAAAGAATCAAACACTAGACTTGAGTTACAACAACAATATTTATACAAGTTGCCTTAGTACAATACTCAGAGAATAACAAACAGCGGAAATCCAAATACTAGATAGTAAGTAAGATAATAAGCCAGCCTCCTGCTCGCCTCCGAACAACTACATCGTCCTCATTAAGCAATCACCTATCACCTGGCACCTAGTCTGCCCACCGAAAAATGGATGAACAGCCCAAGATAATAAGAGGGAAACATAAAACCTTGAGTTAGACAACAGTTTTAGTAAGCGATAAAACAACTAACAACTTCATCAATAAAGTATATGAGATTGGGTAGATTTACCAACCACTACCCAATAGTATAGAAGAACTTTAACCCGTCTTCCCCACATTCGACAGTGATAGCCTTTACAATCCATCATAACCAAGGTAACAACAATTCACCCATGCAAATCAAAACAACCATCAATAACATTCATAACATCCAGATTACTTAGGTCTCACGTAGATAATCCTAATCGAGTTTAACATCCCTCAAGTACTCTCCCCAGTGGCCCAAACCAATATTAGTCAAGCATTCAAGAAACATCTCCCTCGACGTTGGATAATCAACGTGAGATGGTATAACAAAACATCCAAACATCCATGACAGACTCTGGCTATCACTGCCAATCCTGCTTTAAAACCATTGTTAATCGTATGACGACCCATCATGACTGCCATATGTCAAGGGCTAATGGTAACCCCAGTTCTAGCAATAACTCCATATGCCATCATGACTCATATGTTTGTCTTCTCAAATCTCGACAACTAGGCCCTTCGCAACTGCCCAAGGTACGAGGCTCTTCATGACTACCCAAAGCACCCCTGCTTTGAGTCTGCTAGTACTTACGATAATGATAATCTCTTAGCCTACGCATCTCTAATCATCATCACTGGCGACTATCATAAACTTAAGTCCCACACGAGTAACCATTATCCATAACCCAATAGTTTTGAGTTGTCTACCTATTCGTTGCTTTTCACTGATCAACGAACCCATTTCAACACTTCGAACCTTCCTACTTGAACTCGTGTCAAAGCTAGAACCATTGTCGACTCAAAAACAAGTTTCGTTTGGTCGATACTGCATTTTATAGCATCTCCAGGCTTTTCGCTATGAAAAACTGGCCAAAATGTCAAAATAGCCTTTTACATCGTTTCTGAAATGTTGTTATATCCCCTGGTTCAATTCTGCGTCCATCAGGTGTAAAGAACTGAACAAAACTGGCTTTCACAGTGTTTCTTCCTTTTTACAGCGTTACAGAAGTGCTGTCATAACTCAGCTGCGACCAAAGAAATTCATATGCGACCTATCTTTGGTCGTGCTCGACCACAGCTTTTAACAGCATTTCACAAATGTTGTCGTATCTCTGGTGCGACCGAAACCCATGCGCGACCGACCACAGCATTTTGTATGACAGCATTTCACAAAACGCCGTCGCAAGTGCGACCGAAACCCATGCGCGATCGACGAAAGCATTTCACAAATTTTGTCGTAGGTGCGACCGAAACCCATGCGCTACTGACCACAGCATTTCACAAATGCTATCGTAGGTGCGACTGAAACCCATGCGCAACCAACCACAGCATTTCACATGCTGTCGTAGGTGCGACCGAAACCCTCTTCATGTCTTGTTCTCCAGTAAAACACACCATGAGCGAGCGACCCCCTATGTGCGACCCAAAACCTGCACTTCTCCAAAACAACTCCGATTTTCACCAAAACTTCACCAAACGATAGATTCGATGAAACCAACTAGTCCAATCCATCAAGTATGATTAACAACACGGTATGAATTCACAAACAACATGAAAACAAAAGTTTTCACCAAATCACGCAAATCACTCAAAAGCCATAATGAATGATCATATGAACAAAACTATATATCTAACTTGCACAATCATATGGAACAACATGGAATCACCAATTTAAACTTACTAAATGAGGTCATAGGGTGATTCATATGAAAATGGAATTAATATGACATAGGTCTATGGAAAAATACTCAAATGTGATGGAAAACATGATCAATCACTCATACGTTTCATTGAATCCATGTGAGAGATGTAAACCACTCGCCGATTCTACAAAATAAGCTAAAATTGATGAAATAAAATCCAGATAGCAAGCACCTTGCACTAAACCCCTTGATCCGATGAACTCTTGCTTCAATTAATGTAGATCTAGCCTGCAATGGTGTAGATCTATGATTTCCCTCCTTGGATTTTGATTTTTAATGGTGGAAAGGTGTTAGACGAAGGAGGAGCTCAAGGCCACCTAATGAGGGAATGAGGAAGTAAATCATTTCTCATACCTCTCACCATCTATTTATAATTTCCCCCAGCCCACTAATGGGCCTTCCTAATTCAGCCCATTGTGGCTCAAAATCCTGAATAGCCAACTAAAAAACTTTAAAACAACGATTCCTCCTAAACCGGTAAGCCAAATCTTTAATGTAACCACTCTACGGAAAGACAATCACCAATTCCTTTCCAATGGCACAAGTCTCACCCTTTGATTCGACCTGAGTCAAAAGTTATGCCCTATACAAGACTGAAAGGGGCAAAATGGTCACAAACAAAATCGGTAAAAATTATGGACATGTCTCACATCCCCATAAGAAACATATTAAAAGATGAGAATGATCCAAACCTCAGGGAATAAAATAAAAATATTTTACGATCTTCTGATACGTAAAATGCGGGCTGTTACAATTGACATCAAATTTCGATCACTAACTACAAGACGAAAGGATTCAAATTTGAATCCATGAATGGTTCATCAAAACGTTATGATAGATCCAGGCATTAAAGTCAGAAATCATTATAGTGAGTTTCAGACATAGATTCACTGCTAACAAGCATGAAATCATCATCTAAGACCGAATCAAAATATAAAATATCTGTCCGATTAGATCTGAGTTCGAAAACAAGTTATGAAATGGATGCAAGTTGTTAATCATCAAAATTCGACTACAGAAATCTGAATTTAAAGCACTACAACCCAAAAATCAATACGGGAGATCTCAAAACACAAGATTCATCAATTTTAAACATCAAAATATCACTCAAAGACCGCAAACCTAAGAAAAGAATCGATTCGGCATAGAATTTGAAGAGGCGATCATCTATAGTAGGCATGACACTTCAGATATGAGAAAGGTACCTTGATTTGGTTCTAGATTGATAGGGTATGTGACGAAGATAGAATTCGCTGGCGGATTTGAGGCTTTTGATGATTGATGGTGCAAATCTGAACAAAATCGATGTCGATCGGTACAAGAATTTGCAATCAAGGGTGGTGATTTCTTCAAAGAAGACCAGCCGCCATTAAAGTTTTTCTTTCAGCGTGGAAAATAAAATAAGGAACCACACCCGAAAAAGGTAATATAAAGGAAAGATAAAAATGGGCCGCTCAGAACCAGTGAATGCATTACTCTTGGTCTAGTTGAGTTTGTTTGTATTCGACCCACAGTGAATTGAACGCTCTGAACCTTATATATATATATATATATATATATATATATAAGAATATTTCCGATCCATCTTGATCATTGGCAATTTATCAAAGCATATTAAAACAAGCTTATGACATTCATTTCGAAATTCATATTTTCACAAGCAAAAAATATATGTTTCAAGGGGCAAATGTTAACCCTGTTGAGAAATGCGGTACGAAAACAATGTGTTAAAAGCATACGAGATAGATTGGACAATGTTGTTTAAATTGGTGAGTAGAATATTTTTTCCATGGGTCGACTTGATTCATGGATTAGGTCGGTCACTGCATTTTAACCATGGATAGATCAAGTTAGCAAAACCATGGATCGACCATAATGGCTTCATGGATCAGTTGCCACTATGGATCGGTCATCTATGTACTGGGAAATTTTGGATATTTTGGGTCGGTCATCATTCTTGCTTATGGATCAGTCGCTACTTTGTACCATGGATCGGTCACCACACTACGCTATGGATCGTGCGTCCTTATGTTCATGGATCAATCACCAATTTAGTTATGGGTCGTTCGATCTTATCTCCTATGGACCGGACATGGGATCGTGGTATGGGTCGGTTATTAAGTCACATAGTGGATCAGGTAGCTATATTTTGATGGGTTGTCATATTCTCATAGATCGAACATAAAATTGGCACCGTTTCATTTTTGTATATATGATGGATTTGACATCCGATCCATAGCCTGCACACATGAAATTTCAGCTTTGCCACTATATTCATTTTACACCTATAAATATCTCGTGACTTCCTACATTCAAGGGACCGAATTTTCCCTCCACGAAGTCCTGCCCCACTCATTTCTAAACTCCTCCAAGACAACTCAAACTCCATTAAAGTTCTTCAAAGTAAGATCAAAGTTTATCCATCAACAATCCAATCTAGAAATCATTAAAGTCATTCACCGATCGCGATTATCGAAGAAGTACTTCAACAATCGCCGATACTCGTGAAGATTGATCATTTCTACCATTGGAAAGAAAAAGATATTAGAGAAGTTAGAGATTTTGGAGTGAAAAAGCAAATCATTGCAAGGAGATATAAAAATGTATAAGATCAAAGAGATTATGTACTTTGTAATTATTGAAAAGCTAATGAAATCCTCTCTCATAGTGGACGTAGCTCAAAATTGAGACCGAACCATTCTAATTCTCCGTGTTCTTACTTTTTTCTGTGTTTGTGGCTACCACTTTTTCTAGATTTTAATCATTTGCGAAGTGTTGTAAAACAGCTTGGGTGTTGTTGACCATTTTTGAGATCAACAGTGTTCTATATCGTTTTCCTTTGCACTCTCAAATGCTTCGATCAAAACATTTGTCTCATTATTTAAAGGTCCAAAATCAGTTTGATCGTCTACAATTGTTATTTCAACATTTTTCTCCAAATCTTCTTGATAGGCTTGTTCATCAAGAATATTCTTTCCATCGAACGTAAATCTTGCCTTGGTTTTAAAAACCACAGACCAATCTGCTTTATTCCATTTTAGAGACGGATAAGGGGCATAATAAGCTTGTAGGGCTTGTTTAGCTAGTACAAAAGGGTCGTATTTTTGATAATGTGATATTTGTTTAATTTCTATAAGACTATAATTTGGATGCATGTTAGTACCGAAACTTGGAACATTACTGAGCCAGTTGCATCTAAACAAATACACATCCTCTGCGGGCCTTGTAAAATATGTCAATCGCAAAATTCGAGTTAACACGCCATAAAAATCAATTATATGCTTATTAGGATCTTCATTGCCTTTAACAAACACACCAGTATTGTTTGTTAATTTTTCAGCACTGTATTCTTTGGTGTTGAATTTGTAACCATTAACAAAAAATATTGGGTACATTTTAACTTTTCTTTTCGGTCCAAAGGCCAAATGTTTCAGTCCTCCGTCAAGCACATGATTTATGGGATTAGAAACGTAGTTCCTAAACCAACTACTTAAATCATCGTTTGGATTTTGTGATTCACAAATACTGCAATCACAAACATGATATGTCACATTATTACTAACACATGTAACTTAAATTTAACAAAACTTGTGAAAAATTGATTACCTAACAAAAGGAGCAACTTTAGGACAATTAAGAAGAATACATGTGTGTGCTACATGGTATCTTTATCATCTAGCCACATTTTCACACATTTTTCAACATGTTGGCCATGTTGTCTAAAAATAGATAATGTTGATTTAAAAGAAGAATCTTGTTCAACGCCCTCATTATTATGCGGAACGCTTTCAAATGATAAGTTCACATGATCATTAAAATAATGTAAGCTTCTTCTTCGATATATGATTTGCAAATAGGACCTTTAACTAGAGCTTTTTATCTCACTTTTTTCTTTAAATGATTTAAGTACCTAATAATAAAAAAGTTTAGTTCAATTTTAACTTCTATTATAATTAAATTAACACTAGAATACTTATTCTAATAACATACCTTTCGAATGGGTACATCCATCCATACTGCATAGGACCTCGAATACATGCTTCATATGGAAGATAAACAGGTAAATGCTCCATTACATTAAAGAAACCCAAAGGAAATATTTTCTCCAGTTTGCAGAGCAATATAGGGATTTCTTCTTCAAGTTTAAGTAGGTGGTCAACTTTTAACGTAGTTGAACAAAGCTCCTTGTAACATAAGCTAAGTTCTGTTATTACCTTCCAAACTTTTCCAGGTAAAAATTCTTTGAATGCGATGAGTAACAAATTTTTCATCATTACATGGCAATCATGGATTTCATTCCACTCAGCCCTCCTTTTTTATAGTCGACACATCTATGAAGGTTAGAGGAAATTCCATCGGGAAAATGTAATTCTTCCACCCATTTTAACAGTAGTTTAACTTGGTTGTTGTCTAGTTTATAGCATGCTTTGGGTTTTTTACTATCATTGGGCTTCATATAAAGCTCAGGACGATTGCATATTTCCTCTATATCACTTCTGAATTTCAGATCGTCCTTAGTCTTGCCCTTCACATTCAGAACTATATTAAACAAATTATCAAATACGTTTTTCTCGTTATGCATCATGTCAATGTTATGACGGATTAAGACATTTTTCCAATAAGGCAATTTCCAAAATATACTCGGTTTGCACCAATTATGAATCATTGACTTACCTTGAATTTTAGGTTTTTTTCCGGTTTCGTGTGTCTTTGGATAATCTTTTACAAGTTCATATATACCCTCGCTTGAACAAACTATTGGTAGTCGTAGAGTCTCATGTCTATTAGCCATGAAGTTTTTTTGTCTCTTCTAAAAGGATGATTAATATGACGAAAACATCGATGATAATCAAATCATGAAATTTTCTTCCCATACTAACGAAAATTTTCATGTTTTTTCCATGCAATAAGGACAATCAAAATGACCAATCGGTCTCCAACCCGAAAGTATTGCATATGCAGGAAAATCACTAATGGTCCATAACAAAGAAGCGAACATCCGATTTTTTTTTTCTTTTTTGATATGTCGTATGTTTCAACTCCTTCATACCATAATTTTTTCAACTCTTCGATTAAAGATTATAAGTAAACATCAATGTCCTGTGTTGGATCATCAGATTCAGGGACGACAATTGGGAGAAACACATATGGAGTTTTCATACACATCCAGGGGGTAGACTGTAAGGTGTGATTATTTTAGACCAAGACGAATATTTAGAACCAAACTGAGAAAATGGTGAGAAGCCATCTGTACATAAATCTAGTCTAACGTTGCGGCTCTCCGATGTGAAATCGGGATATTTCTTGTCAAAATATTTCAATGCTTCTCCATTCGATGGGTGTGTCAACAAACCTTCTTGAAGTGTTCTCACACTGTGTCATCTTATATGATGCGCTGTTACAGATGATGCATATAATCTTTGAAGTCTTGGCGTGATGGGTAAATAATGCATACGCTTGTATAGAACTTCTTTTCCCTTCTTTTTCCTTGGTTTGTATCTTTCTTGATAACATATTTTACAATTTCTAAGATTGATGTCTTCTTTCCAATACCACATGTAACCCTTTAAACATGTATCTATCTTCTGATACGGCAAATCAAAAGATGAAATTAGTTTTTCCACTTCATAACAATTTTCGCATATTAAATTATCGGATGGCATATGATGTTTAGAAGCTTGAATAACAGTCGTACATCCAACTTCTGTATGGTTGTATTTTGATTTCATTTCAATGTATTCTACAGTTACCGATAATTAAGTGTTGCTTTCACATCCACTCCAAAGGTTTTTTTAGCATTAACATTTTCTTCCTCTTTGACGTTAATATCATCGTTACCAATTTCAATGGTAGGGAACGTTGATCGTGCAACATCTTCGACTATATTTTCAATGAGATTCGTACTAACTTCATCACTGTTGACCTCGATCGACCATTCTTGATTATTAGGGGCTATAATTTCTCCATGGCGATCCCACATCAAATAATTGGGTAGAAAACTGTATTGGCGCAAATGAATCTTAACCATATTCGGTATTAAATAGTTCAACAATTTGCACTTACTACATGGACAACGAATTTCCGTACTGCTTCCAATATTACTTATCACAAATTCGATGAACACTTTTATCCCATTTTTGAAAATGTTCACTTATTGCACCACTAATTTCCCTTCTTTGATACATCCAGCTTTGATCAATAAAGTAATTGACCATTTTTCCTACTTTAAATCCTATGATAAAGTAAAAAAATTTGTTAATTTTATATGTTGTTTAAATTTTATTTACTGATTTGGTAAATATGTACTAATTAATTTTATATTCTTTTACGGACTTTATTTTAAATAAGCAATTATTGTTTCATTAACGCTTATGTGTCTTCTTTGATGGTCAGTTTCTCTGCTTCTCATTACAAACACAATAATAATTATATTTCATAAATCATATCATTTTAAACGACTTCACAAAATTTCAATAGCGTTTCCTCCGTGTTCCTTGTATCGTACATACATGCGTGTACACATGGAACGTAAACGAAATGCCATCGAAATTTTGTGAACCGTTTAAAGTTATATGATCTATGAATATAATTATTTTATAGTGTTAGTAACTTGTCCAATACTGGAAATAATCAGACAAATGATGTATCAGATGAATAGAGATGCCCGTTTTGTAGAAAAAACGAATATCCATATAACGATCATATACAACACTTGTCAGACGGGGCCAAATAATATCTAAGGTTAAATATTTATCTATATTATATTTAAATATAGAATTTGTTTATATTTTACCGTTTTATTACATTTGTACTAAACTATTATTTTTTTACAATTTATTGAATTCTAACTACGACGATTATTATTAAAATCATTTATATATACACCAAATCATTTCGCATAAGCACAAAACTCATGTTCGCACAAATTATCCAAACCTATGACCACTTAACTTAATATAAACTTCATGTTCGCATAAATTATATTATTGGCAAACTCTATCACGTACACATCGTTCACTAACCAAAGCCACCTAAACAAACACAATATAAAAAATTTAAAAACTTGTAAAATTCCTAACAATTTGATCATGATGGTGATAATAATAGCAATTAGGGTGTAACATGATGTAATATACATATACAAATAGCTAGGAATCAAGCAAACTTCAAATTAAACCGAAATCAATGAAAACCTAAAAATTAGGTTTAGGGAAATTACCTAATTCAGAGAGCAAGAAGGGTGGAGACGGGTCGGAGAAGCTTCCAGATGGCGTCGGAGGTGCTTGGGATGGTTGTTGGGGTGGTGGCAGCGAAATTGAAGGTGATGAAATGGTGGAATTGGGGGAGAAATCGAATTGGCGATGCTGAAGATGGATAATGAACAACAATTCGGTGTTTCTAAAAAATATGCAAGAAAATTTCTAACGACCGCAAATGGTCTTTATTCTATCAGTTTCCAATGGATTGCAATAGTTTGTTTAAAATTCAACGAGCCGTTGGATGTCGTTGGGTTAGCTGTTGGAACTTGGGCGTTGGAGTACACTGTTCCTCTTGTAGTGAATGTAATTCAGTACAATAACTGAAATTGATGTAATCAACATAATTAATGTTGTTGTTGCACTAATGCAATTAATAAAAGAAGAAAATAGTATTCTTATGCATCCACTACAACAAAACACATATAGATCAAATATAGTGGCATCAATAAACTTCGAACAACTCCAATAATAATAAAATAAGAAAGCCACAATATAAATTTACTTGCATACTTTAACATTTATCAACAATAACAATACACCATTAATGTAAGTAAAATCATCTGCTGTATACTAATCATTCCAAAATAGTAATACAAGCATGAATGTCACTATATGGATACTAATCCAATCAATATTTGTAGCGTAATATCCATCAACTAATAACCATAACTAACTATATATCAATTTGTAGTAATGATTGTAAAACATCGTATTATCATGTTTAATGTGATCCATTATCATGTGACAACGCATACAATAAGATTAATTATTAATAACATACATCAACCATTCAATCATATATAATATATTCATTAATTTCAACTTTGGTTTCTATTCAACTTCTTACTTCATCCTCTTGCCAATTACTTAAGCTTCCTTTTTTTCATTTTCCATTCATTTGGATATTTTAATTCATTTGCCTTAATGTTCATCTTACATTTGATATACCAGAACCAATTTTAACTTAACATATGCCAGCATCATAAATTTACACATCTTATAAGAAGGAGGGCTATGTAGTGTTTGTAAATACAATGAATTTCCTTTTTCTTTCCCTTTTATTTCTCTCAAAAAAACAATAAAAAGAAACACGAAGACCCTTTCTTATTTTGTATATCTCTTGCCCATTTTATTTTTACATGCACATTCCTTCTTATTCCGAACTTACAATTTGGCTTGTTTTCAATTTGACATTATGCGGAAAGCTACTTGTAACATTTATAGTTCTAGTGTATTAAAATATCCTAAAAATCGACATAATTTCTCGTTTTCATTAACTCTATTCAGATTTTTAGTCCACATATAACAACAAATAAACATTTAGTGACGTAATTTTGCTTTAGTTTAGACATTAAATTTAATAATCATGCTGCAATAAAGCATACTTATCATTTAAATTTCATTTAAATTTCATATGTATTTTAAAACATCAATAAAACATAATTTTGTAATTATAAATGTAGTTAAAATATGCAAAAACATCTAAGTACATATAACATGCTAGAGATGATAAATCAATCACTAATAGCCTAAAAGTTAGAAAAATGTAGGCAAATCATGGCAAATTCAAAAATTATAGTAAATGCCCAATTTAACAACCATCTTTTCAATTGAAATTATTTTCAGAAGAAATTTTCATATCACATCCATATGTATAATAAAATGTGTGAGTAGAATTAAAGTGTAGATCTAAGAGGACATTATCATGTTTATATGGTTTTCTATGAATTCCTAAAACAACATTTTTTACAAATGTAATCCAAATCAATGCAAACTTAAGTATGTGCAATAATTTGATTAAACATGATATACAAACACTTTTAGAGAATTTCGAGTAGTGGTTTAGGGTTGAATACATCTTAAATAGCAAGTAAGAATACGAGTTACTAGCATTATTCTAAGTTTTTAAATCCAAGTAAGTCTCCAGATCAATACAAGAATGTGGCACAACTAGTTTTTAGTATGACATTATTTAGGAAATTTAATTAGACAAATTAAATAGAGTAAGGTAGTGGGATAATGAGATGAGATTTGATAACTAAGTGTAACGACCCAGAAAATCTGAACCAATTTTTTTTTTTTTAAATTGGCTAAAATAATGGATTTTAAATATTTAAAATAAATATTTAAAATAATAGGGATGAAAGGTGAGTTGAATCGACAATTGAAAATGAATATAATTAATTTTAATTATAAACAAGGCCTGAAATGGCGCTGTAGTTCCAAAAATTGAATTCAAACTTTGTCGGGCTGTACCAGGTGCAAAACGAAACGGATTTTAGTGAAACCAAAAATATTTAAATCTGTTAGTGAATACCTTTCTAACGAATCTGAAAAATCGAATTTTCATAGCGGAAAGCAAAAGTTATGGCCAAATGAATTTTCAGAAAGGTCGCTGTGGAAATTATATAGCCCGTGAAATTGGCCATTTTGCATACGACCTCGGAATTCGACGAAACCACTTTTGTTGGATCCGGGATGAGAAGTTATTGCTAGGTTTCAAATTTCATAATTTTTGAAGCTAGTATGTGAGCGTGGCAAAGGAAAATGTGTTTTGGTCAATTACAGTTAAATTGGATCGACCAGAAATGGGCCTTTTTGCAAACGGTCTTAGAATTCGACGAAACTAGTTTTGTTGGGACCGTATCGTCAAAACATAGCAAGATTTATTTTTCTGGAATTTTTCGAATCAGTTTGTGGCCCTGGCAAATTGAAATGTACGTTCAAATTGAATATTGAATGTTATATATTTTAATTTGAAGGAAAACTGACTGAAACAGTCGAATGGGCCTACAAAACATATCCCATTGTGCTCGAAATGGGGGTAAAACGCTAGGGACGACAGTTGTTGGGTTTGGATTGGAGATCGTGTCAGAAAACCCCTTTAAAACTCCCCCGGCCAATCATATTTTTTTAAAAAAAATCCTTTTTCTCTCTCCCCGATATACGGCGTAAGTTGCTCTTTTCTTTCCGACCAAATCGCCGCCGCCACAGGCGTTTTCGCCACCTCCTCCAGTTGAACTTTTTGAAGATCTCCCTCCTAGCTTCAAATCCGACCAAGTCTCACCACCTGCCATCGCCCCGTCGTCGAGATCCAAGCCCCCGAAGTTCCGCCGCATCTCCCCCCTTTTCTCTCCAGATCGGGCGTCGATCTGGTGGTGGACCCATCGCCGGAAAGCCCCTTCGTAGCCCGACGGCGTGGCACAACTGGATCTGAGTCTCGTGTTACGGATCGAGAGAAAATTCAAAACCTAGTTTTGAATCAAATTAGAAGGTAACGGTTTTAATGTATATAAACTATATTATAGCATTTTAAAAGCGCTACCGTTTATGATTTCACTGTAAAAATCATATCCTTTTCATTTGTTGACGAAATTCAGTGAAACAAGAGACAGTGGACTCGTGTGGACGTCTTCTACATTCTAGAAGAGACCGCGTATTTTTCTGAGCCTTCTGCTATTTTTGGTGGAGTGGAACCCAATGTGAGATTTCTAATTTATAAACGATATGAAAAACGACGATGTATAAATTATATAGTCGATGTATGAGTTATATAAGCGTTGTACACCTCATGTATAAGCGTTGTATAAGTTGTACGTTCGATGTATAAGTTATATATGCGTTGTTAAAATTATATATGTGTTGAAATAGAAGTGAATTGCTATATATATATATATATATATATATATATATATATATATATATATATATATATATATAGACGCCCCTCGTCCACAAACCATGGACGATATTTATTGATTGTGATTGGTGTGCAAATTGATTGATAGCGAATGGTTGATTGTGATTGTTTGTGGTTGATATTGGTTGATTGTGGTTGAAAAATACCTATTGGTGATTGAAATGAATTGGAAATATTTGTGGAAATAAAAATAAAACATGTCGCCTGCGTGCGAATTAGATGCATGAATCCCCATTGTCAAAAACCGCGAGGTTTTAAGGTAGAGCGAGGAGCTGTACTAGGGACGGTGCCGGTTTTAACTACCCTGCCGTTATGCTGCCGAAATTTTGAATAATCTTTATGTGTTAGAATAATTTTCATATGTTGAAATTATTTTCATGAGTTGAAATTAAAGTCATATGTTGAAACTATATCCATGTGTGGAAATGTTCATGTGTTGAAAAGTGATGTGTGAAAATTAAATTCATTTGTGAATGAATGAAGTGTCTAAACAATAAAAATCACATTTTTATAATATATATGAAGTATGTAAAATATTCACCTTATATATAAATAGTTTCAACAACAACCAAAATTCTGTCTTTCTTATATGAACAACATAAATAAAATATCCATGTGTGGAAATGCTCATGTGTTGAGAAGTGTGTGTAGTGGAAAAGTTCATGTGTTGAATAAAAAGATCGAACAATAAAAATTACATTTTTATTGAAACTATGAAGTGTTGAAAACATCTATTTGTCGAATAAATATTTTAAATGATAAAAATATCATTTTTATCATCTATGTGATATGCTAAAGATATGCGGACGTTGAAATAAATATTTGTGAAGAAATATTATTTTCAACATGCATAGGAACTAAAGAAAATAGTCATGTGTTGAAATGTATTTTAGTTCGCCAAAATTATCATCTTTGAAATGTGAAGTGTTAAAAATAGCCACTTGTTCAAATAAAATATGCATGAGTTGAAATATACATTAATTAGCTAATGATGTGATTTTAGCCTATGCATGCAACATTAGAATGATTGGTGTTTTTAAACCAAAGTAAATCAAATATGAAGTTGAATGGAAAATGATAAGTGATAAAAATTGTATATATGTACGTGCATATTTATTGAACAGGTTATAGCAAAGGGGCTAGAGAAGAGGAATAAAATTTTGTGCCCGACAAATAGGTACACGTTTACTGTTTTGTTTGGGTGATGATTTTATGAGCCTGTTGGCTAGCCGCTTGCCTTTTTCTTTTTCTTTTGACATGAGATGCCAGTGTGGCTATTTGGGAATTTTCCCAGCCCCTCCCGTACAAAGGAGGTTATGGCGAAATTTTCCAAAATTTAAAGGCGTTAGTGAAATATTTGAAGTGAAAACGATATTGAAATTGTTGAATGAACTATATCTATATAAATATATAAATATAAATAAAATTAAAACGAAACGTGGCCGTGCAGTTCGTGTTTTGAAACCGTGATTTCAAACAACTAGTGCGGGAAATCCGACCATCGGATTTTCCTGAAATTGCAACCGTTGGGTTCGCTTTTGGAAAAATCTTTCCAACGGCACCAACTTTGTAAAAATCCAACGGTTGGATTGTCTGGAATGTTTAATTCAAATCTGAAGAAAAACAGCGCCAGAATCGATTATATATATAATTATATTTAATCGAATAATGACGCTGCAGTTCGTATTTTGAAATCGAAACTTCAAACGATTGTACCGGGAGTTCCGATCGTCGGATTTTCCCGAAACTGGAACCATTGGATTCGTTTTGAAAAGACCTTTCTAATGATGTAAATTTTGTGAAGATCCAACAGTTAGATTTTCAGATATGTGTAAATCAAATCTGAAGAAAAACAGCGCCACGGCCGCGTTATGGCCCGAAGCGTCGTTTTGACTAAATTGGCTATTTTAAAATAAACAAAAATAGCATTAAATTGTTATAAAATATCATAAACGGTATGGAATGGAAATAAACTGAATTTGCTCGTTTTATGTGGTTTTTGACGGTTGAATGTGTTTGGTGTGAAAAGTACATTAAAGAACAAATTGGTGTTGTCGATTGATTTAACCATTGAAATAAGTTGATTTGAAATTCTAAAAATACGTGAATTATTTGAAAAGGCCGAGTTAATTCTCATTTCAAATAATTGACCGACGATTGAAAGTCGAAGATGAAGACGGTGGTCGAAGACCGGAGATCTTCACCTCGTTTGATGGTAACCGAGGTCCTAATTGGGAGGCATCCCGAAATATGGATAATGAGTGGTGATCGTCCAGACGTACGTGGTGATCGATGGCTTTGCGAGGTATATAGTGCCTTCGGTTTCATTCAGACCCAGAACGGACTTGTAAATGGACTGTTTGTCTGACATTGGATTTTATTCTGTGTTGATTGATCTCTATTAAATATACATCTGTTTGGCGGCAGAGAATTTATTCTTTTGCTTAACTCCCTTCTCTGAAACGCATGAGCTCAGAGGTTGTATATCGATGGACATCAGTCGCATGGCATGAATTGCTAGTGTGGCATGCCTAAGTGGCAAATGATTAGGGCTTCTGTTGAAAAGCAAAGTCTTGTGGTGATGATCAAAGCACTACCTGTGTGGCGTAGCTTTGTGTATAATGTGAATTCGCGAGCCTCACACCCCGGTATGAAGCAGAAACGGGAGAAGGACCTCAGGGAGGGCATGCGTTTCTTTCCAGCTAGGGTGCTGTCAGTGACCTACCAACCCTGACATTTATATACTTTTCACCTGTGTGGTTATTGCTGTTGCGAGGCGCCTCGGTTAGATCAGACGATCCGGGTCCGATGGAGTCATTCTTGGCTCATTTACGCCCCATAGGGCGGAGAAACGTATTGTTCAGGCATAATAATCCACATCGGTGGACTGGCCTTGACGATCCAAGGGGCAGTTGCGGCTGTTCCTGAGGCTCGGGCTAGGCAGTCTCGAATTCGGTAAGGACTATCTTTGGCCTTGGTTCAGGACGGAAATCCAATTTACAAATACGACATCGTGCGGTTTTGATTGTATACATAAATGGCGACATGATATATGGTACCCATGCCGTCTATGATTGATAGTTATGATTCGAAGTTGTTTTGAAACATGTAAACACTAGTAATAATATCAAATGCTTTTGTTTTATTCGTATCAATCATATTTTGGCCATTATAAGGTAAAACTCTAACCTCCGGTTTGCATTGCATTGTGTGATGGGAACCGAGTCTTATAATGGCTTCATTTTTATAAAAAGCATTACGTTGTTTAAAAGAAAGATTTGTTCTAAAGCACTGGCAATCCAATGGAGTAAACCCGTTCCACGAAAGTGGCGTGGTCCTGTGATTAGCCATATTTTGAATGTGTTGAGTAGATTTCTCATACCAGTCCCATGACTGACTCGTAGTTTGTTTCACTTTCAAACTCGAGTGCCCCTTTTTCTACACGGGCAGCCTTGTATTTAGGTTTAGCCGGTTCTTTCTGGATAGCTGGAGCTGAAGATGGATTCTATCGTTTATCTCTTTTTATGCTGTTCAGCTCCTATTGTACATATTTTGTTTGTTTCCGCTGTAGACATTTATGTATAACTGAACTGTATTTGTACTAAGTATGATCCTGTATACTGTGTAACTCTGATGATTACGTTTATCCAGTATATTCTTTTGTTCATTATTTGGTGTATTTATTTAATTCTGTTCTGCTATTATCTGTTTCTGTGTTATATTCCAAAGATTACCCTTGTCTCCGTCAGTACGGGAAATGGGGTCGTCTCACTAAGATTGTTTGGCTCAATTAAATTAGTAAATTATATTGAACATAAGACATGACCTATGGGAAAGGAAAGATGAGAATACATTAATCATTCATGCCTTAACCCTTCACTATTCCATTCATTCTCTCATTTTTACGCAAGAAAATAAAAAACTAAGAGGGTGGTCAGCTATCCCTATTAATGAGGAGAAGAAAACAAAGGGAAAACTTAGGGTAATCAAGCTACTTCATATCTCAACTCAATCATCCATCTTAAGGTGAATGATACTGCCATACATCTTTTATGTTTGTTTTTCTTAGGTATGGTAATACATGAATTATATATTTGTTTTCATATTTGGATAAAGTAATGATTTATGAGAACTAATTTGAGTTGATTGGGATAGGGTTTAGATAGAAACCTATGATTTATACCCTTAAATGCTTTGAGATTTTAATATGTAATTTTAGCATGATTTGGAGATGGATTTTAATTTTCATAATTTTCTAAGCAATTATGAATATTTAATAAGTTTATTAAGTGAAAATTAGTGTAATTTCGAGATTTAATTTTTTTTATTTGGGGACTGCTGACAAAGTTGAATGGTCTCCTACCATTTTATTGATACACTATGATTTACAAAATGAACACAGAAATATGTTAGACATACTGTCCACACATGAAAACAAAACAAAGCTACAAGCGTATCGATACATTGGAGAAACACAAAAATGAAAAAAAAACACAAAGGTCAAGGAACAAGCAGTATAGCAGGCACACAACACTGACCCAAGCTAGCTTACATGACATACATGAAACAATCTAGAGAACATATCAATACAACAGTAACCTAACAAACTAGTTAAAACCACAACTTCTCTTCCTCTCAGGTCTGAAGACTTTTCAACATATCAAATTTACCTCAAACCTAGATTTAGGATTTGAAGTCAGGGATGATCCATTGGGCATTTATCTGTTCTTGCTTCATTCTCTGGGTAATCTGCTTCTTAGTGCCTTAATAGTCATGGATTGTAATAGAGAGCGAAGAAGCTGAAACTGTTTCATTCTCAACTGTGGGAACTTTATAGGCAACATTAGGAACTTTGTGTTCATGAGGGGTGACAACTAAGGAGGGGTTGTTAACATCACATAGCGAGGAGGGGGACTTATGTACGTGCACATTAGACATACATGCACAACCTGTACTATTACTATTCTAGCCATCAACAAAACGTCAAATATCATCAGCTTTGGATGGTCCCTTGCCTAGAATACCATCTCTTTGAATTTCATTTTCAGATGGGAGTTGAAACTCTTCAGACTTTTGTTTCACGACCATTTTATGAATTGAATTAATTTGCTTGCTGCCTGAAGTGATTTCTCTCAATAGCTCGAAGGAGGATCGTTCTCAACAGCTCGAAGGGATTTAATTAATTAAAATAACTAAAATATGGCTTTGACTTGAAAATTTTATAGAATAAAAAGAAGAATATTCTTGAATTTTTATTTATATTTGCATATTTTTCCTAATTAAAATGTGTTATTATAAATCATTTTGTCTTGAAAACTTAAGGAAAAGCAATTGTTTTTCATCATAAAGCAATTGTTTTCATCACAAACTTCCTGAAGATATGTAACATTTCTGCCAAATTCTCTAAGTGATCGTCAGCTTTCTTTGATTTTACCAGCATATCATCCACGTAGACTTCCATTTTTTTTCCCAATTGGTGATTCAAACATGGCATTTACAAGGCGTTGTCCTGCGTTTTTTAGTCCGAATTACATGACCTTGTAGCAATACAAGCCCTTGTCTATTATGAAACTTGTGTTTTCTTCATCCGACTTATACATCATTATCTGATTATACCCGGAGTAGTCGTCCATGAAAGATAAGAACTCATGCCCTGCCATCGCATCAACAAGCTGATCAATTTTGGCAGTGACAAACTATCTTTGGGGAACACCTTATTGAGCTCTGAATAATCAATGCATACCCTCCATTTACCATTGGACTTTTTTACAAGGACTGGATTAGAAACCCAATCAGGATATGTGGATTCTCTTATAAAGTCATCTTCAAGTAACCTACCCACTTCTTCTTTTAATACCATAGATCGTTCAAGTCCTTGAGTTCGTCTTTTCTGTTTTGTTGGAGTCATATGGATTACTATTCAATTTATGTACTATTACATCAGATGAAATTCCGAACATATCAAAATGATTCCAAGCAAATACATCTAAATTCGCTCTTATAAACATAGTTAGGTCTTTCTGCAACATTAGGCCCAGTTGAGGGCCTATTTTCAACACTTTGTCAGGATATTTGTCATGGACTGGAACCAGGATTGTGGCTTCAGCTGGTGGCGCTCTACTCTCTCCCACACTGGCTTTCTTTGGGTTCATTTCCTTTTGCGCTCCGCTGTGATCACCAGTGTAAGGGCCCTTCCCTAGTTGACATAAGGCGGTGTCACGAATGCGGAGCGGAGCCTCCGCATTCTTTTTCGTCTCCTTTTTCTTGGCTTCGACTAGCTCTGCCATGTTCTCTGGCCGTTTTTTGATCTCCCTTTATCATGTCAACTCTACTTTCTATTGGAAATTTCATGGTCATCCACTATGGAGCTAGCGCGATTTTGAACCTAGAGCAGGCCTTCAAAGAAAAGTGTTGTAGGCTGGAAGCTCGTCTACTATTACAAAGGTTTGAATCATAGCAACCTTTTGTTTTCCTTCACCAAGCTCAACTAGCAGATCTATCACACTGATCAGTTGTGTTTGTTGCCCTATGAACTCGTGAATCTTGTTCTGACATGCTCGGACGTTGGACATGGGGATTCATCTTATTCAAAGCATTAATGAAAAGCACGTTGACAGATGCCCCGCTGTCCACAAGAACTCTCCTGACCATAGACGACCCTATGCCAACGGTAACCAGCATTGGATCAACCATCGAATTTAGTAGTCCATCTGAATCCTTGTTTTTGAATAATATGTCTTCACCTAATGTTCTTGGCAATTTGACGGGGAATGAATTGTTGAGGACCACATAACCTTCTTCATGTGGAGGATTATTCAGCTCATCCGCATATCTCACATAATCCCCCCAGCTTCTTACAGTTGGTGGGGACCACCTGAGATTATGTAGATGATTGGCTTTGGATTTACAGGAGTTGGAGTTATTTCTTCTAGGGGAATGCGCTGCCCCTGTGTAGCCTGAGAGTTCTAAGGATTTTTTACATGCTGCTGCAACTTGTTCTTCCTTGTTAGCTCCTCAACCAGGTTCTTTAAATGTCTTCACTCGTCAGTATTGTGGCCCAGCTGGTTTTGGAACATATGGAACCTTCCTGAGTTCATGCTAACATCACTTACTTTCACAGTCTTCGGTGTTGGAAAGTTTTCAGTGTCCTTTGCAGCTATGTAGATAATTTCCAAGGGGTCGCTAAGTGGGGTCAATTCTGAGTTCTTAAAGAAGAAGAACTTCTTATTGTTCTTGTTATCTTTGATATCATTAGCCCTCTTCTAGCCCCCAGAGTTCTTTTGGTCACCCCGTTCATTATTGTCTTTCTTCTCAGGTTGCACACTACTTTCAGTGATATCTTGGGCGTAGGCTAGATCTTCATCCACACTTATATACTCTTCGGCTTTATTGTACAGCTCCTCGAGCATGCTCGGCTTTTTCTTCTTGATCCATCGCCTATATTTAGTCTTTTTGCTTATGGTTCCCATTAAAGCCATCAAAACCAAGCGAGGCTCATGATTTTCGACCTCGGCTATAGTAGCATTAGATCGAGTGAGAAAATCCTCGATTGATTCACCTGGTCTTTGCTCAAACTCGTTTAACTCCATAACATCTCGGACCGTAGTAGCTTGAAGTCTAAACTATTCTCTAAATAGTTTTGCTAGAGTAGCAAAATTATCCATATATTTTGGTGGTAACTTAGTGAACCAAAAGGAAGTCACCCCCTCTAGATAGGTTGGGAAGTACAAACATTTAAGCTCATCTGTGGCGCGTGACCCATCCATATGTTGGTCGTATTTGAACAAGAACACGTTGGGATTGCCAGTCCCGTTTTATACCATCAGAGGTTTGAACTTCTTCGGGTACTGGGCCATTTTGATTCTCTTAGTGAGTGGAGTTTTGGTAGGAGCGAATCCCCACTCTTTTTATTTTTTCAAGCTTTCTTTTGTAATCTTGCGAACCATTTCTGATAAGCGTTCCTTGTCGTTGTGCTGGTCCACGGGATGGGTGCCATCCCCCTCATCGGACGTTTGGTTAGGCAAACGATCACGGTTTGGGTTTCAGGGCCCTGTGCCTCCCTCTTGGAGAGGTGCCCCTTTGGTGGAGCCTTGCGCTTGCCGAGAGGTCATTTTTTTAGAATGCTTGCGTGTAGGCGGTTTTTCCTCTTCACGAAAAGGACTATTAGGATTGGCGACCTCTTGAACGGACTTATCCCGATTCAGACTTGAAGCGGAAGGACACGCATTTTCTGTATGATCAGTTTGAGTAGGTTTGGTACGAGATCGTAGCATTAGCGGTAACTTTTGTTGTGGCAGCTTTAAGAGCGAACATGGCTTCCAGCTTCTTCATCATGGCATTTTTCGAGATTTCCATCGACTCGTCAATTCCGCCACAACCTTGTCCAATTCTTCTCTAGTTACGGTAACTCCGGCCCTAGAGGATTCACCAATTCCAAAATGGTTGGTAAGCGGTGTGGTTTCATTGGCGAGATTACCGACTTCTTCAACGGTTTTACTAGCGGTTTTCTTTGGTCTATCCATAATTTCGAACAAGGCTTTGAACTTTGAAGAGAGTTTGTTGATTGGCTCGAACTTTAGATTTTGAAGAATCTATAGTAAGAACGAGTTCCAAACTTTATCTCCACAAAGCGCTTAGAGAATGAAAGTGCGAACGTCGCCCCATGGTGTGCGCCAACTGTTTAAGTCAAAAATTGACCAAACACCAATGATACCTCGAGGGTACTTCACTGAACGGTTAGAAATAGGAAAAAAGAGCCACAATCGCAAAATAAGAGGGAAAAAATATAAAACACAAAGTTTAGAGTGGTTCGGCTAATGAAAAGCCTACGTCCACTATGAGAATATCTTTCATTATTATATTCAAGTGTATAAAGTATTTCTCTCTTAAATATCTCACTTTGATCTACTCAATGTAGCCAAGGAATTTGCCGAAATTCTCTAAATGTAGCAAGTTGTGATGTAAATCTATAAATCCTTGAACACTTGATTGACTTTCAATGATTCCATGGAAAAATCAACGTTAGATCTTCATTCGGAGATGACTGAAGATGTTAGAATCACTTGGAATGATTGAAGAAATAGTTGGGCAGCCCTTCGGGGTCTTAGAAACCGATCCCCATTAATGTGGAGTTCATCCCCTATTTATAGGTGTGAGGAATGGCTGAAATATAGTGTGCAAGATTTGGGTTGGCCCCAAAGTTATTTACGAAAATGCCACTGCCAATTGTCTCCAGCTGTTGCTAGTTATCAAATCCCTGACCGACCAGAAAGGTGCCGATCGACCCAAATTCAGTCCGTCTGGCGACTCGCGCCTCGCTTTCACACCTGGGCGACCCATATGTCTTGGACCATGACCGACCTATATTTTTCACTGACTAGACCGACCAATATTGTTTTAGAGTTGAGGCCGACCCGTTCTTACATCTTGAGACCGACCCGCTGTCTTGAAAGTTAGACCGAAACATTGCTTTGGAGTTGAGGCCGACCAGCTGCTTTGGAGTTAAGGCTGACACGTTCCTTTGAAATGAGACCGACCCAGCTATGTTGCTTGATGCTGACCAACCCGTTTACTCTGTTTTGGACCGATCCGTCATGGAAGATCCGGACCGACCCGCCATACGATGTGACCGACCCATGTTTAAAAGTGATCACAACCGACCCACACTTGTTTCATTAGTTTGAACCATCATAGCATGAATGATTTTTTAGTGGATAATAGAATGAAATAAAGGGAGAAAAAGAATCGTAAAAAAGAGAGGCCGAAAGAAATGAGAAAACAAAATGATGAATCAGTTTCTTGCCATGTTGAAGCACAATCTTCTATGAATGATGTATCACCGATTATCATGGACTCTTGTAATCCAGTTATTGATCTCGAGGTAAACATTAGTTCTAAAGACATTTAAGTCAAAGAATTCTCAAATGGCATCTCAAATTATGATTGTCATGCTGGTAAAGAATTTAGATCTGGAGAAAGCAATCTTTCATATGTTGCCGAGCAATCAAAATCATCTAAGATAACTGCAAGGGAAAAGTCTGACTTTTATTTGGGGAAGGTATTTAAATGGTATGATAAAAATGCTTATCCCGATGAATTTGGTACGATAATTATTGAGGGTAGTAATTACGCACCATCTAGAGAGAAGTGTTCTAAAGGAAAAACTAGTAGCTGCAACAATAGTGTTATCCAAAACGGGAGTACACAGTTAACAAAACTAATGCAAAGTAACAAGTATGGGACAAAGAAGCAATTCCAGTCCCGATATTGGTAGAAGAACAAGTGCTATTTCTATTAAAACCAAGATTCATGATAACATTATCTGGATTGTACCTTAGCGAAGGAGACATCACTCATATTGGCTCTTCAGATAATCAAAATATCGAGCTGGTTTCTACCATACACTATACCAAATCAGCCAATTTGGCACACAACGTTGCTGGAATAAAATACGGTTTATAGCCGTATCATATTTGATAGGTCTTAGAGCCATAGCAAACTACATTTTGCGATCCGCACCACCCTGAACACCATAAATCTGACCGCCCATCGGGGATGCTCCGGATCGGTTCATTTGACAAGGCCTTTGGCCAAATCTAATTCGTATCATATTGTGCAACCCTTCAGGCACTCCAAACACAAATTTTGGCCACTCCCTTTTCCTTTTGTTTTAGTTTAATGGTGACCGAAAACCCAAATTAGGGTTTTCGATCGGTGACCAAATCGTGCATCCACCTTTCTCTGGAATCTCCTCCTCTAGCAGAGATGATTCGATTTGTGTGTCTCCAGCTTTGCACTGGTCAGATCACGGCATCACTGGCACCAATGATCGACCAGCGTAAAGCTAGAGACCCCAAATTTGGGTAATTTGAAGATTGTGGACTTTGGGTAATTCCGATGTGCTAATCAAATTATTCTTAATTTGTATCGTTACATTTAGGTAATTCTTTTTACTTGTTCATATTATCTTAATGTCACTCTCAAGGACGGACCCAGGATTTTAATTTCCGCCAGGCTAAGTAAAAGATTAATTAAAAAAGGAGCGATCTTGATTATAATAACATCATTCACAGAGTAGATTTGGGGATAAGAATAAACATTTGTACTTGTAGACAAATGAAATTTAGATAACCACATTTACTTGGTTCTTCACAGAGTAGATTTGGGGATGTAGTTGGGTTGGCAGTTTTATGTGCTTTATTAAAAACATAGAAGATTGAAACAGGATCTCCTATCTTAAAATGTAAGAAAACCATGCAAACAGCCAAGTTGCATTGTTTTTATTCTATGTGTAATAATAGATAGATGGATTTCAAGGTGTACAACCCTTCATGTAATACGAGAAGTTGTTAGTGTTTTGAACTGTATAATAGGTTATAACTATGCAGTAAAACCTTAATTGTGCAGGGTCTGCTGGATTGGGATTTCTGTCATGGTACTTAGCAGGAAAACTCAGAGCATTTTTGATATAAACTTCAGGTAATATCTCGCTTTTTTCCATCCTCTCATCTCGGATACACTAGATTAGCTAGATTAGGGTGATAGAATAGAAAGGGCAAGGCTATAGCAATGTTATATCTACAAAAATTGTAGCCAAGTGACAAGGAGAATTATAATGAGTTTGTGGTTTAATACTTTTAGAGCGAATTAGTGAGTCATTACGTGAAAATCATGTTTGCGGAGATTTTGGAGAATGAAAAATAAACTGGTTCAAAGCAAAGGAATTGTTTTAGAGAATGAAATCATGTCATGTAGCATTACATAAACATGTTATTCATATAATTGACAAATATGCAGACACGAATATAAAGACACGTTATGCCCTTCACTGTTATCAGTACGAACACAAAGACACGATATTTTGTGTGTAATCAAGCATAAAATTACTTCTTTTTTCCTGTAGATTTTGGGTGCTTTTGTGTTGCTGGAACTCAGGCGTTGGCTATCACGATTCAGTTTTACTGCCAATCATCAGGTTGGCCTTTTAAGTTTTTGTTTTAAACTGTGTACATAGTAACATATATAAATATTTATGTTGTATATAAAAATTTATGATCAACATCATGAGCTAGCTTATTCTCATAGTAGTACTGCTTTGATTTACAACAAACACATGGATTTCATCGGCATATTGATCAGCACGTACGCTCAATCTTCCCGACCTCGACTGGAGTTATATATGTCAGGATGATCATATGTTTTTACCTTTTTTTGTTAGTTCGTACTGTTATAAAAATCTTTGACAGATTCCTTTGTATATGTTAGTATTTTATACATTGTGTTCGTGTTATGAAAAATCTTGTAAATGCTTTGAGTGTATATATAAAATATAAATTGTGTTATTCTTGTGTATAAATTGTGGTATATATGCTGTGTTATATGAAAAATATGTGCTACAGTTTCTGTATATATATATATATATATATGCATATATATAAATATGTGCACACACAGATATAATTCGATACGATCAAAGGCCGTGTCTGAATACTACCTAGATACAGCTATAAGCCGTATGCTATTACTTATAAGATACGGTTTGTAGCCGTATCTAAAAATTTAACACGTCGTTTTTTGATACGGCTATTGGCCGTGTTTAAGCGCCTTAGATACGGCTAAAAACACAGCTTAATCAGCATATATGGTGTAGTGATATCAAATTCTGAACATCTTACTGCTCCACAATTTGATGAAAATACAATCATAGTTGATCAAATTAGACATTCAGGTTATGACAATATTACTTCTTCACATTTTGATGAAAAAAGAGATGTACATGATCACAATAGACCTTCGATGTTTATGCCAACATAAAACCAACTCACGCCTCCTGTGCTAGTGTTGAATTCTGTTGGAGGTTACCCTAATCAAACTCCAGTTGTTTGGCCGACTCCTTTATTTTCTCATTATAATCACTACGGCTACCCACCCAATCCTTTTGAATATAATGGGTTTAATGTTCCTTGTATCCTTGTACATTCTGCAATTCCTTTTTATAATGTTTCTATCCATACTCTTTCACCTACGATTGGAGTTTATGATTCAAACACTCGTCAGAAGCGGCTTGAAGATAGTTAAAAACATTCAGAATCAAAATACAAAATTAATAAGGAGGAAAAACCATTCTCTTTGTTTCATTATGATAGTCCATTGGCTAGACTTATGGGATTGAAATCGAATCATCATCAGTTTGATAAAACTGATGAAAAATACAACAATTAAAAATATAGTTTGTTCAGTGGGTCAAGGTTTTTGTTTTTTTGATCCCCTTACGTCAAAAAGAATAATACTTTGGAATTCGGTTTTAAGGATACAACATGAATTTTTTTGGAAAATCCTATGATTATACCAGGTTTTTGTTTTAATTTGAAATTACGGTTGATCTTCTCAATTTTATGTGTTTAAACTTCAACCAAGTCAAATACAACTATTATCATGTTAATTTGATATGTAGTTTGCAACAATGAAGGTACAAAAAACAACTTTGAATCCTCTAATTATATTTTACAATAAAGTCACGAGAAAGCTAGCACCTTAAAGGCCTTCAGAAGGCTATCATCTTCTTGTCAATTGAAGTGTCATCGTCGTCAATTTGTTCACGGTCAAATAATCTATCATAATCCAAGTAAAATTCAAATAGATGAAAAACTACTTTCTCATGATGAAATCATAGGAAGAAATAATACCTTTCAATTACAATCTCAACATAGTGAATTTAACGTGCTTTACTAGCTTCATTGCCCTCTTCAACAAATGACTCCTCTGAGCCATATATTATAATGCCATCCAATTCTTCCTAAGAAAATGAGCCTTGTACATAAGGCATCTACACTAGAAAACTTTGTGTATTGTCTCATTCAATTATCGATCAAAACAAAGATAGTGCAATGAATCAAAATAGATCTAAGTATCCTATGCAGACCGATCCAAACCAAAACCACCAAAATTATACTTTGATGAGAAACATTTCATATTAAGGTCCCTCTGAATTTCTGCAAAGAAGTGTGTTCTTCTTATGGTCAATAAATATTTTATATTTTTATATGAGAAAATAACTCATTGCAACTGGTGCAAATATTACTAAGTTATTTGCTAAAAGAAAAAGAAAAATTTACTTTTTAATGATAACATTTTATTACTGAATCATAAACCATTACTGGTTAAGAGTGCAGGAAAGTATATGTGGCACTACTATAGAATCATTTTCCTCTTCTTCCATTTACTTTGCCTCACAATCTTATAGGCTAATTAGATAAATATAGGGAGCACTGTTGGAGCTTAGGATATCTCAATAAGGCTCTCAACTTAAAACTTACTATCCATAATCATATTACTTATGAGTTAAAGCCAGGAACGTAAAAAGCATGCCACCTCATGTGGTTTGTCAAATTTCAACGACCAGGAAGGATTGAAAATTCAAGGATGATAGGTAACCTATTTGCTAACTATACAGAATAGACTACATCTGAGGCCACATATGAAAACATCTGAACTCTTGCAACATAATTCTAGTTTTCCATTTTAATAAGACATATTAGTACGTAGTTATTTAATTCATTAATTCATCTAGTCACATAAGCATGTTTTATGGATTCGGTGCATTGAAGTAAGTTGGTAATATTTCAAATGTCGCCTGTACGTTTTTTGGCACAACATATAGTTGAGTTGGCACCACAATTAGATATTTTTTATTTTGTATCAATCAAATAGGGATGGTGCATCAAACATGATATTTTTCATAGACAAATTCAAATGCAACCTATCTTTCAAATAACATAGAATTCAAGAAAAACAACATCCATAACCCATAATGAAAAGATAATAAAACCACTGAATGGTTCCAAGTAACAAGGAAGCACATCATGAAGGGACAACCGATGTACATATGGATTCCAATAGCAAGTAAGAAAATGGCAATGAATGCAAAGTAAGAAAATGGCAATGGATTCCAATAGCAAGTATAAAAAATCCACTAGCCTGAAAGTTGCAGAATTCCATAATTTTGTGTTTTTCGGGAAGTTAAAATACAAGTTCAGGAGACAAAACGATGAACAAAATAACTGATATGAACACAGGACACCAGTTAGTAACTTTTGTGTGATATTAACTAAAGGTATAGTTTGTCATGCCTCTTTCTTTTGGATTTGGTTTGTATTTTTGAATAATATGCAGCCTTGTTTATAATTATATATGAACAAAATTTTGGAATTACGAGTTTGAGAGGCCAATACGTACGTAACCTGAGGTTACCTTTTATGATGCACGGGAAGTAGGATACCGAATAAGATGGCTTTATGTATTCGTTTTCTCACCATGCATCATAATAGTTTTAATAACAGATGATAAGGTTTATGCTAAAACATAATGTCCAAATGCCAAGGAAGCTGTAATTTAGTTCCTGCCCATGTATACAGTTTTTTTATACACACCATAATACGAGAATTTGATGCTTATTCTACCTTTTTTTTTTAATTTAGTTATATGGCACACAACTTGAGTATAAATTAACTAAAGTAACGTTGTAGCATTTTGTGTAGCTTTATTACGGTTCAGAGATACATCATGGTTACTTTAGTCATTCAATACGACATTTACTGTGTCACTTGTATATAATCTCGGATGCCATTTAATTCTAGTGTTCATTTATAACTTATGTGATTTATTTATGATGTTCATTTCATCATATTTATTAAGAGAATCCCATGAATGTAATCATATAAAGCAAGTAATTACAGTAGTTATGATTCAATCATGCTATGATGCAGTTATAAATTTGAGATTTCCAAGTATCACAAATACCTAATGTAACGACCCGGAAAATCTGAACCAATTTAAAAATTTTAAATGGTTATTTTAGTGGATTTTAAAATATTTAAAATAAATATTTTAAATAATAATGACGAAAAGTAAGTTTGAATGGACATTTGAAAACGAATATAATTAATTCTAATTATAAACAAGGTCTGAAATGGCGCGGTAGTTTCAAAATTTGAATTTAAACTTCGACTGACTGTACCGGGTGTAAAACAAAACGGATTTGAGTGAAACCAAAAATATTTAAATCTGTTGTTGAATACCTTTCTAACGAATATGAAAAATCGAAGTTTCATAGCGGGAAGCAAAAGTTATGACCAAATGAATTTTCAGAAAGGTCGCTATAGAAATTATATAGCCCATGAAAATGGCCATTTTGCAAACGACCTCGGAATTCGACGAAACTACTTTTGTTGGATCCGGGATGTGAAGTAATTGCTAGGTTTCAAATTCCATAATTTTTGAAGCTAGTATGTGAGCGTGGCAAAGGAAAACGTGTTTTGGTCAATTATAGTTAAATTAGATCGACCAGAAATGGGCCATTATTCAAACGGTCTCAGAATTTGATGAAATTTGTTTTGTTAGGACCATCAATACGAAGCTAGAAAATATTTTTTGGGAATTTTTAGAAGCAGTATGTGAGCTCGACAAATTAAAATGTACGTTCAAAACAAAATATTGAATGTTTTATACTTTAATTTGAAGGATAACTGATTGTAACAGTCGAATTGGGTTACGAAACATATCCCATTGTGTTCGGAATGGGGGTAATTAGCTAGGGACGTCAGTCGTTGGGTTTGATTTGGAGTTCGGACGAAAATTAACCAATTGGAGAATTTAAATAATATTAAATAAATAAGTATATATATGTTTTATCACCAAAACCCTAGGACCCCTTTTCCCATTATAGAGCGCCGCCGTTCTCTTCCTTTCAGTGGACGATATCGTCCCATTTTTGCCTCCTCCGATCTCCTCAAACATTTAATGAAATTCAAAATTCCCAAAGGGAAATCGAAGAGGCCTCTAAGCTTTATGAAACCAACGGCTACGATTTAATTTAGTATCCTGGTTCATTCAATTTTTTGACGTAAAGACAATGGATTTGGGGCAGAATTCGAGGGCCTAGGGGACCCCGAGCTGAACGCCTCGCCTGGCGTTAAGAAGAGGAAGGCCGGGTCTACACGGCACCGGGGTCTGATGAGATTCCGGTCGTCTACAGGAGGTTTGGTGGCGCGAGGTTTAAGCTGAGCGTTGGGGTCGATTTTGGAAAGAAGGCATCGGAGAAGAAGCAGGAAACCACGACCAGATTTTTCCTTAAAATGTAATTAAGATTTTGATTTGTAATTAATTATATTTAATTATCCTATTTTAATAATCAATTTTAAAATGGTGTAACTCTTTCATACGAGATCGAAATTCAACGAAACGAGTTGCGTTGCACTCATATCAACAAACTCTACACCATGGAACGGACTGGAACCAAAACAGAGCACGTCAGAATTTCAAGCAATTTCAAATCGAATCAGTTCAGAAATTTCAGACAAAACTGACGGAGTGGATCCCAACGTGAGAATTCTCTCACTTTAAATTTTCTGTACAGTTATTTATTTCATAACTACATGTATGAACTGTTCCCCGTCATCCACAGACCATGGACGACTTGTTTGATTGTATTCTATGTGAAAATTAATCGTGCTGTGAAACGAAATATATATATATATATATATGTACACATGAAAGGTGAAAATATCGTATATATTGAAAAGTGAAAATATCGTATATATTGAAGGTGAAAATATCATATATATTGAAAGTGAAAATATCGTATATATTGAAAGTGAAAATATCGTATACCTTGAAAATGAAAACGATATATATATGAAATGTGAAAACGAAGTATATATGAAATGAAAACGATATATATATATATATATATATATATGTGTGTGTGTGTGTGTGTGTGTGTGTGTGTGTGAAACGTGAAAATGATTTGATTGTTAAAAATATAATTTTTAACATATATATATATATATACACACACTATATAAAATTGTCATGTATATGAAATATTCGATTTTTATAGAAAATAGAAAATGAATTCGAATTGAATTGAATAGAAAATGAATTCGAATTGAAATGAATTTGAAATTTGAATTGAATTGAAATGAATTTAAAACGAATTTATAAGGAAAAATTCAATTTGGACTTGAATTTGAAATGAAAGTTGAAATTCTTTTTGAAACGAATTTAAAACGATTTATAAAATTCGTTTTAAATAGAAATCGACGAAATATATTATATATATAATATAATGGTCTGAATAAACACGCCGCGCTGCGGCAGTTCGCGAATTTCGACCATTAATTTCGAACGGACATTACGGGAGATCCGACCGTCGGATTCTCCTGAAACCAGAACCGTTGGGTTCGTATCGAAAAGAGCTTTCTAACGAAAATTAGAAATTAGAGATCTAACGGTTGGATTTGGAATTATGTCCAAATCAAATTTGGAAAAGGTCGATGTAAGTGCAGTTCGATGACCATTGGTGGAAATCGACTGTACGGGCCTTGATAAAATTATTAAAAATAGTAATAATTTGTGTAAAATCATAAGAAATGAATTGGGAAGAATTGGGATGAAAAATTCCATATTTGAAAAGATAAAAATATATTTTTATCGAAACGAACTAGTTATTAACTAGAAAAATAATCCAATGGTTATAAATAAATAAATTGGATTGGATTTGAATTGAAATTATCTTTGGATATTTTCGATATTGGATTCCGTGATTATACAGATATTGTGACGGGAATTTGGAAGATATCGATATCGTTATTCCCGATATGATATCTGTTGGTTTCAGGATTTGATGTTGAATATAAGTCGATACTATCTCTATTCAAAACCTTATATTTAATGTCAAATTTGATTGATTGATTGTTTGGATGGTGCTCGACCAGTTTATGAGCAGAATATGCTTTTACATTTTGCATTGGGTTAGGTAGAAATATCTGTGTGCTAACACCTTGTGAAACACTTCACGATTTGACGATAAAGTGTTTAGCGATGTTGTGTTCATTTCAAATTTAATGAATGATTGTGAAATGATATTTTTCTTAAGTGAAAAGAAATGTATTCCCGATTTTGGACAGGGAATGTTTTATATAAATGTTTTATAAAACAGAAAGGATTTCAAGGCCCAAAACCCAATGATTTCTAAAATGATTTAGAAATGTATTATATGTTACATTGTGGTTCATCGCATATTCGATTAGGTGCTAATTATGATGTATTTGTTTGGTGGCGGAGAATTTATTCTCTTGCTTAACACCCTTCTTTGAGACGTACGAGCTCAAAGGTTATGTGATTAATAGTGACTGGTCATATGTGTGAATTACTGATGTGAAGTACTATATTTTGAAAGTACTTGCGATTATTATGTTGTGAAATGATTTTCCCTACTTGGGGATATGAAATGATTTAGTATGTGGCTAAAGAGTCGGGTGACCCTGAGACTAAAAGTATGGGTGAGAGGTCGGTGTGGCCTGCTCCTTTGTGGGGTAGGTGCATCGTCGGTATAGCCTGCTCCTATGGGGGGCAGGTGCACATTTATATATCGAGTTGCGAGGTGTGTACCCTTTGCCTTGTCGATGGGGAGCACGATATTTGGTTGCATACTTGTTTGTATGCATTGTTATGATTTGGAATTCATATTTCCAAAAGATTTGATTTGAGATCCCGAAGTGAAAGCTACTTTGATATAGAAAGTTAGATAGGTATTTCAAATGATTTGAAATAAGTAATCGGGAATATAATCTAAAGGAATAATTTCTGTAAATTGAATTGGATTTGGAAAATCTAAGTGTAGTGATTAATCTAAGTGGGTAGATTGGAATATTGCATGTTGATTAATGCATAGTAGATCTCTATATTGATTGTTGTTTATACACTGGCATTCATGGGGGTAAACCCGTTCCGCGTTAGCGGCGTGGTCCCGTGATATGCCGTATTATTAAATAAGTTAATTATAATTGTTTAGAGTTTCTCACACCAGTACCATGACTGACCTGTAGTTTGCTTTTCCCTTGCAAACTCGGGTGCCCCTATTTTCCACACGGGCAGTCAAGTAGTTTTATTTTGCAAATATATTGAGCATGATTCTGGATTGAAGCTTTAAGCTGTGTCCAGGCCTTTATCTTCCGCTGTGTAGTTTATATTTCCGCTGTGCATTGTATTACATTTATGTAAATTTATCTTCCGCTGTGTATTATTTTCGATATACTCTGATATTCTGTGCTCTGATGTAACATTATTATAATATTTATAAAAGTCTTCTGTTATTTGTTCTGATGTGTTGTATGCCCAGAGTTAGCGTATGCGGGATTCGAACGGTCTGGGTCGATTTAGCGATCGATTAGATCCGGTCGAAATCCGTGTCGTTACAGCTGGTATCAGAGCTTTTGTTAACTCAAATCTTTGGGTACAAGTCGTTAGAACTGAACAAAAGACTCATCAGAGGTAGGATTAGTAATATCCTAATGCTCATTAGAGATAGAATCAGTAGCGTTCTAGAATGGGTGACTCGTTAGAGATGGGGTCAGAAGTGCCCCAGAACGAGTTGATAGTTATATGTTTATAAATAACGTATTTGTGATTATATAGATAGTCAAGTTTTAGAAACATAATGTTTGAATTAATTTGGATGGTTTTGAAAAGTTAAAAACAAATTGCTTATTGTTTGTGTTGTGTGATAGTAGATTTGATTAATTAAAATTATTGAAACAATAGTTAATTTAATCAATAATAGAATGAATGGTAGAATTTATTCGATTAAATCACACATTGAACTGATTAGAAAATGGATAGAAATATATACTTGTGCATTATATATGTTTGAACAGGTAAATGGATAGCTGTTGAGTAAAGAAATTATTTGCGTGCCCGACAAATAGGTAAAACTTAATGAGTTGGATGCAAAATATTATTATATCAACTCCTGTGAATGTCATTGGATGCGGAGTGCTGGTTGTTCTGTGTGAAATAATAAACATCGCCACAGGATAGTAACAATTAATTTTGAACTACACTGCATGGCATACTTCTGGAAGATAGGCATACTTCATCATATACCACATAAGCATTTAGAGCTTGTGTGACGAGGTTGAAGATTTACCGTACGAGCGAGAGGCTTGTATGGCGATGACTATATTTTACAGGTTGAACTGAAGACTGATATGGACCATATAAAATTGTAACGATAAATGGCCAGGTTAATAAAAACCCCACACGGGTCTGGAGTTGACAATAATCACGTCTCTCTAGTCATTAGAAACGGCACATGGATTATTTATTTCCCACACGGGACGAGGTGATGAGGATTTATCCTCTGGAGCAATTAAAATACACACTCCCTCAGGCTTTGACAGGGTGACGAGAATTTATTCTCTGGAGTTATTATCAATACACGCTCCCCTGTAAACACCAGAATATATCACTATAAATATGTGTATGCTTTATAGGATTTATTGGGTACCTAATACGGCCCAATAAATTTCCAAACCCCTCCCCGTACAAAGGAGGTTATAGCGAAATTTTTCGAAAATTCCGGGTGTTAGCCAATTTTTTTGAAGAATCTGAAAATTCTCAAAAACTGAAAAGTTAGAGAATGGAAGCCAGATTGGAAGTAGAGTTGATTAATCAAACCACTTTAGACTTTGTTCCTTTTCGGGGACGAAAAGTTTTAAGTGGGGGAGATTGTAACGACCCGGAAAATCTAAACCAATTTAAAAATTTTAAATTGGCCATTTTAGTGGATTTTAAAATATTTAAAATAAATATTTTAAATAATAACAACGAAAAGTAAGTTGGAATCGACATTTGAAAACGAAAATAATTAATTCTAATTATAAACAAGGCCTGAAATGGCACGGTAGTTTCAAAATTTGAATTCAAACTTCGACTGACTGTACCGGGTGCAAAACAAAACAGATTTGAGTGAAACCAAAAATATTTAAATCTGTTATTGAATACCTTTCTAACGAATCTAAAAAATCTAAGTTTCATAGCGGGAAGCAAAAGTTATGGCCAAATGAATTTTCAAAAAGGTCGCTATAGAAATTATATAGCCCATGAAAATGGCCATTTTGCAAACGACCTCGGAATTCGACGAAACCACTTTTGTTGGATCCGGGATGTGAAGTAATTTCTAGGTTTCAAATTACATAATTTTTGAAGCTAGTATGTGAGCATGGCAAAGGAAAACGTGTTTTGGTCAATTATAGTTAAATTGGATTGACCAGAAATGGGCCATTTTTCAAACGGTCTCAGAATTTGATGAAATTAGTTTTGTTAGGACCATATCGTCAATACGAAGCTAGAAAATAATTCTTGGGAATTTTAAGAAGCAGTATGTGGCCTCGACAAATTAAAATGTACGTTCAAAACATAATATTGAATGTTTTATACTTTAATTTGAAGGATAACTGACTGTAACAGTTGAATTGGGTTACGAAACATATCCCATTGTGTTCGGAATGGGGGTAATTAGCTAGGGACGTCAGTCGTTGGGTTTGATTTGGAGTTCGGACGAAAATTAACCAATTGGAGAATTTAAATAATATTAAATAAATAAGTATATATATTTTTATCACCAAAACCTTAGGACCCCTTTTCCCATTACAGAGCGCCGCCGTTCTCTTCCTTTCAGCGGACGATATCGTCCCATTTTTTCCTCCTCCGATCTCCTCAAACATTCAATGAAATTCAAAATTCCCAAAGGGAAATCGTAGAGGCCTCTGAGCTTTATGAAACCAACGGCTATGATTTAATTTAGTGTCCTGGTTCGTTCAATTTTTTGGCGTAAAGACAACGACTTTGGGGCGGAATTCGAGGGCTTAGGGGACCCCAAGCTAAACGCCTCGCCTGGCGTTAAGAAGAGGAAGGCCGGGTCTACACGGCACCGAGGTCTGATGAGATTCCGGTCGTCTACAGGAGGTTTGGTGGCGCGAGGTTTAAGCTGAGCGTTGGGGTCGATTTTGGAAAGAAGGCATCAGAGAAGAAGCAGGAAACCACGACCTGATTTTTCCTTAAAATGTAATTAAGATTTTGATTTGTAATTAATTATATTAATTATCCTATTTTAATAATCAATGTTTAAAATGGTGTAACTCTTTCATACGAGATCAAAATTCAACGAAATGAGTTGCGTTGCACTCGTATCAACAAACTCTACACCATGGAACTGACTGGAACCAAAACAGAGCACGTCAGAATTTCAGGCAATTTCAAATCGAAACAGTTCAGAAATTTCAGACAAAACTGACGGAGTGGATCCCAACGTGAGAATTATCTCACTTTAAATTTTCTGTACAGTTATTTATTTCATAACTGCATATATGAACTGTTCCCCGTCGTCCACAGACCATGGACGACTTATTTGATTGTATTCTGTGTGAAAATTAATCGTGCTGTGAAACGAAATATATATATATATATATATATATATATATATATGAAAGGTGAAAATATCGTATATATTGAAAAGTGAAAATATCGTATATATTGAAGGTGAAAATATCGTATATATTGAAAGTGAAAATATCGTATATATTGAAGGTGAAAATATCGTATATATTGAAAGTGAAAATATCGTATATATTGAAAGTGAAAATATCGTATATATTGAAAATGAAAACGATATATATATGAAATGTGAAAACGAAGTATATATGAAATGAAAATGATATATATATATATACATATATATATATATCAAATGTGAAAATGATTTGATTGTTAAAAATATAATTTTTAACATATATATATATACACACTGTATGAAATTGTCATGTATATGAAATATTCGATTTTGATAAAAAATAGAAAATGAATTCGAATTGAATTGAATAGAAGATGAATTCGAATTGAATTGAATGGAAAATGAATTCGAATTGAATTGAATAGAAAATGAATTCGAATTGAATTGAGTAAAAAATGAATTCGAATTGAATTGAATAGAAAATTAATTCAAATTGAAATGAATTTGAAATTTGAATTGAATTGAAATGAATTTAAAACGAATTTATAAGGAAAAATTCAATTTGGACTTGAATTTGAAATGAAAGTTGAAATTGTTTTTGAAACGAATTTAAAACGATTTATAAAATTCGTTTTAAATAGAAATCGACGAAATATATATTATATATATAATATAATGGCCTGAACAGAACACGCCGCGCTGCGGCAGTTCGCGAATTTCGACCATTAATTTTGAACGGACATTACGGGAGATCCGACCGTCGGATTCTCCTGAAACCAGAACCGTTGGGTTCGTATCGGAAAGAGCTTTCTAACGAATATTAGAAATTAGAGATCTAACGATTAGATTTGGAATTATGTCCAAATCAAAGTTGGAAAAGGTCGCTGTAAGTGCAGTTCGATGGCCATTGGTGGAAATCGACTGTACGGGCCTTGATAAAATTATTAAAAATAGTAATAATTTGTGTAAAATCATAAGAAATGAATTGGGAAGAATTGGGATGAAAAATTCCATATTTGAAAAGATAAAAATATATTTTTATCGAAACGAACTAGTTATTAACTAGAAAAATAATCCAATGGCTATAAATAAATAAATTGGATTGGATTTGAATTGAAATTATCTTTGGATATTTTCGATATTGGATTCCGTGATTATACAGATATTGTGATGGGAATTTGGAAGATATCGATATCGTTATTCCCGATATGATATCTGTTGGTTTCAGGATTTGATGTTGAATATAAGTGGATACTATCTCTATTCAAAACCTTATATTTAATGTCAAATTTGATTGATTGATTGTTTGGATGGTGCTCGACCAGTTTATGAGCAGAATATGCTTTTACATTTAGCATTTGGTTGGGTAGAAATATCTGTGTGCTAACACCGTATGAAACACTTCACGATTTGACGATAAGGTGTTTAGCGATGTTGTGTTCATTTCAAATTTAATGAATGATTGTGAAATGATATTTTTCTTAAGTGAAAAGAAATGTATTCCCGATTTTGGACAGGGAACGTTTTATAAAAAAGTTTTATAAAACAGAAAGGATTTCGAGGCCCAAAACCCGATGATTTCTAAAATGATTTAGAAATGTATTATATGTTACATTGTGGTTCATCGCATATTCGATTAGTTGCTATTGATGATGTATCTGTTTGGTGGCGGAGAATTTATTCTCTTGCTTAACACCCTTCTTTGAGACGTACGAGCTCAAAGGTTATGTGATTAATAGTGACTGATCATATGTGTGAACTACAGATTAGAAGTACTATATTTTGGAAGTACTTATGATTATTATATTGTGAAATGATTTTCCCTACTTCGGGATATGAAATGATTTAGTATGTGGCTAAAGAATCGGGTGACCCTGAGACTAAAAGTATGGGTGAGAGGTCGGTGTAGCCTGCTCCTTTGTGGGGTAGGTGCATCGTCTGTGTAGCCTGCTCCTATGTGGGGCAGGTGCACATTTATATATCGAGTTGCGAGGTGCGTACCCTTTGCCTTGTCGATGGGGAGCACGATATTTAGTTGCATACTTGTTTGTATGCATTGTTATGTTTTGAAATTCATATTTCCAAAAGATTTGATTTGAGATCCCGAAGTGAAATATACTTTGATATAGAAAGTTAAATAGGTATTTCAAATGATTTGAAATAAGAAATCGGGAATATAATCCAAATGAATAATTTCTGTAAATTGAATTGGATTTGGAAAATCTAAGTGTAGTGATTAATCTAAGTGGGTAGATTTGGATATTGCATGTTGATTGATGCATAGTAGATTTCTATATTGATTGTTGTTTATACACTGGCATTCATGGGGGTAAACCCGTTTCGTGTTAGCGGCGTGGTCCCGTGATATGCCGTATTATTAAATAAGTTAATTATAACTGTTTAGAGTTTCTCACACCATTCCCATGACTGACCTGTAGTTTGCTTTTCCCTTGCAAACTCGGGTGCCCCTATTTTCCACATGGGCAGTCGAGTAGTTTTATTTTGCAGATATATTGAGCAGGATTCTGGATTGAAGCCTTAAGCTGTGTCCAGGCATTTATCTTCCGCTGTGTAGTTTATATTTCCGCTGTGCATTGTATTACATTTATGTAAATTTATCTTCCGTTGTGTATTATTTTCGATATACTCTGATATTCTGTACTCTGATGTAACATTATTATGATGTTTATAAAAGTCTTCTGTTATTTGTTCTGATGTGTTGTATGCCCAGAGTTAGCGTATGCGGGATTCGAACGGTCTGGGTCGATTTAGCGATTGATTAGGTCCGGGCGAAATCCGTGTCGTTACACCTAAAGCTTTTTCGAGAGTGTTTTATAGCACTTAAAGTACATTGTAGACACATTAAGTAACAAATTAAAAAAAAAAATTGTATATCTTTGCAACTGTAAATATCGTACATTCATACTGAACAAACTGAAATAACACGTCACCAAAGTAACCTCTCTTATTTTGGTGGTTCATGAAAATGTTTGATAATTGTGTGTGGTTATTTGAACATTAGTCGGCCTAAAGGAAGGACAATATTCGGCTGAATCACTTGCACATGTGTGATGATAAATACGTGACAATTATAAGTCTTTACAAGTGTGTAATCAATCGGCCCAAAGCAATTAGGTTGTTATTTAATTTGAAATTATTGTCAGCGTTTGATCATTACAACGAGATACCACTTACAATTAATATTATCGTCCAAAGACTTGGTATTAACATGTACTAGGTATCATGAGAAGAGACCTACCAATTATTTGAATTTACTATGGTTGAGTGGCTACGAGCATACATGGTCAATCTTCATTTTATTTTTGTTCGTTTCTTAGCTAATTTGACTAAAGCATCTGCCAGTTTTTATAAGAATATGCTTATCTTGTTTGGGATTAACTTTAAGAATTTGTAAGAGAGCATATTGTTTGTTCTTGACTTTATGGATCTAGCTCTTGCAATTAGAAAGATTACAGCTAGCTTAACTATAGTTAGATGTTCTTACAATTTTATGAAGAATATTAAAAAGTTGTATAATTCAAAAGGCAAGAGTTAATGGATTATTAGGTAAATATTTCAGAAGCTTTCAAGGATGTGCTATATCTAACCATAACTTTTTTTTGATAAGTTATCTAGGAGAATAAAAAGGAATTCATGGAAATAATAAGGGGAAATAAGCATAATTCATGGAAATAATAAGAAGAAATAAGCATTCTTCGTGATGTGTGTTTCCATAAATTCAAAGTAATAGAAATATAAATGAGTACTATATGGAAAAAGGATATTGCTCCAAAAGTTAGAGACACTCAAGTTATTGGTATTTTTGGTGCTATCTTCAGTATAACCATTTAAAGATTAATATTATTTTAAGAATAAGATGTCATCTTATTAAGATAATTTAGCATTTTGGTAATTAGAAGAGAGATTTCAATTATATGATTTGAATTTATCTCATATTTTGTCGTACTTTCTTTTAGATAGTTTTTGGTTTTCTATTTCTAATATGAGCAAATTAGTTTTTTTTTATTGTTCATTTTGAAATAATAAGGTTGAGACGTTATGAATGAATTCAAATATGTCTTCTGAAAAATAAAGTTCTTAATGTTTAAAATATAGTTTACAACCTGCTATGATTAATACCTTCGATGATGAAGCCTCAAATTTTGTTTTGATGATTAATATAAAATTACATGTTTCGGTTTACTAAATAATTCTAGATTGGGTCATTGAAGATAGTAAATATCCTATTGACATTCTAAGCAATTTAAAGTTTATAGTTTTATGAACCCACACTATGGATAAGTTTTATGGAGGGAAATGCAAAAAAATTCGAGGATGTTGAGTTTTGGGGAGAAATAAAGGATGGTCATTGTCTTTAAAGAGAATCATTATCTTTGATTCAACAATGGTTACTTCTTCGGCGAAAGTATACGATTTGTTTTATTTCATTAAGAAGAAGTAAATTAAGAACCATAATAAGGCGATGTTAAAGAAAATTTTCCTTTAAGCTAAGGTTACTGTTTCAAGAAGACAAACTCAACAAACTCAAAGTGTATAGTTACGAAGGAAATCCACCTGTTAAAGAATAAATACTATTCTGGATAACTATCTAGTGTTTCTCCTTAAAGATAAATAATGGATTGGTAAGTATGACTCTATATACTTACATCAATCCATATAAGATACTAATTTAATCTGTAGATTAAAGATATGAACATGTAGTGTACATCTATATGGAAAATAAAGTTTGCAATTTCCCACTAACTTAAGTAACAAGATTATTGATAGTGAAGAACTATTCAAAGCTAAAGGGAATTAAGTGGGTGATATGGAATTGTATAAGGCATTTTTATTAAAAAAATCATTCTTAAAGATTATTTTTTCTTTAAAGTAATATTCTCTTTTGATTTAGTAAATGACGCTTTAGAACCACTTTGATGTTTTGTTTTTTGTTTACTGTACTTTTGAGCAATATCTAATGGACATTAATGTCATGTTTTTCATTGAATACATCGAAGAAACAACTTAAATCAAGTGTACTTTTGAGCAATATCTGATTTGTTCTCAATTAAATCAATATGGGTTATTTTTTTGGATATAGGGTTTCATGATTGTTTATTATTAAAGTGTGTTGAAATCCTAACAGTTTCAACTTACAAATGCAGTGGATCCTTTTAATTCATTGCCAAATTTTTTTAGTATATGATGTTAACTTTTATTAATTGATATGACGATCTATAATTGTGACACCCTACGTTCGTTAATGTCACTCACTAAGGGAATGCATTAAGTTTCGTGAAGCGTTATAGGTAAACAGACACAGAGTAATTACAAGACAGATATAAATAAGATGGCAGCGGAAATTTAAATTTATATTTCAAACATAAATCATAATACTGTGGTCCACAATACCATAAGTCACAAAAACCATTACAATAAAATAACTTATGTCTTGCACCATCAGAGTACATAAGAATATAAAAAACATAATTCCCCAATTGAAAGAGTTAAGCCATAGTAGAGACAAGAACTTGAGCCATACTTTAGAAGTAGCTCCTAGAAAGATGATATCTGAGTCCTGACTAAGGCTGAGTGTTTCCTCCTTGAGAACGTGGTGGAAGAAATGGAAGAAAGAAGGAGAAACAAAAGGGTCAGACATAAAGTCTGGCGAGTCTAGTTACCTTTAGCCAGTAAATAAATAAAAGTAACATGATAGGCACATAAAGTGGATAAGAGAGATCACTACATAACACTACAACAAAATGACCCTATTACAACGGTGGAACACCGTTGTAATATACATTTTACAATGGTGGGCAAACCGTCGTGTATTAAGAAGTTGTAATAGACTAATATCTTTTACAACTTTTTTGCATTTTTGCAACACCGTTGTAATATGTATATTTTACAACTTTTTCCACCGTTGTAATAAACTTTATTACAACAGTTATGTACCGTTGTAATAAAATCTATTACAACTGTTATGCACCGTTGTGATTGACATTTGGGTTTTTCAAAAATAAACATCTTTTGCAACTGAAAAGAGCAATACACTAAATATAGCAAAACTCCATAAGCAAATCTGATATTATAGTTATTTGCAAACTAATTTATTAAAATACTCAAATATTCAGTATTACAAACAATAAATTTTAGAAAACATTTCGTACATTATTACATATTTGACCGTTACAAAGCAACTTAGTACAAGCACAAGTTATCCACAATAAATTGCATATCCTACGGGAGTACACTAGTCGAAGACAAGGAAATCTTTACGCCATTTATCTTTTTGGTGCAAGTTCACTACAGTGATCAAAACTATTGCATAAGAATATGTCTGTTATTAGAAAAAAGAACAAAAAGTGTTTTTTTAAGCCAACAATACCAAAACTTAACAATAATGCTTAACGTACCTGATAACATGAAATGCATGTAGTCCAAAGCCCCTTTTTAAACAATTGGATGTTGCACAACTTCTAGAAAAAAGAGCATTTGCACTTGGACTTTCAGAAAATAAATTAGCTGATGATAATATTGACATGGTAGCTAAATCCATTAATAAACAAAGTATTCATTTAATCCAAACTTTCTAACCTGTGAATGAAACATTGCTAAACTAAAATAGTAACATGTTAAGGTTGCTGCATCTCCTCACTGCCAAACTTATACCGTAGAGCAATGAAGAAAACTAATACTAAATTACATAGCAGAACATTACAAAGAAGTAGCTTAAGATTACTGCATCTTCTCACTAAAACAACAACAAAATAGAAAAGCTCCATTATTCCAATTCAATCACCACTCAATACACACAACAAAAGAATAGCAACACCAATGAATACGATCTTTTGTTTGCTCGGTTTGCAGCCACATGATAAAAATAAATTCTAGATTCAAAATGAAAGCTGTATGGTTCACAACAATCAGACCAAATGGGCCTAATTAAAAAAGATTACCACAACCATGTCAACCATAGAGCTATACATCATTGAGATAGCATGGACAATAAAAATCCAAAATTAAACAGGGAAATGAAGTTGCAATACAGTAACAAAAAGCAGATCTAGATATGTTCAAATTTAAAGCGTACAAGCAATATTTAAGCCTTAGTCTCTTCAATCTTCTTCCCTTTCTGGAGGAGGACCACATGGCAACAACATTTTCTGCATAAACCCAAATAATAACAAAAATAAAAAGTTAATACTTCATAATCTTAGAATTTGCCATGCTAGTTGTTCTGAAGGAAACAACCAATTCCAATAATTGAATAAAAGAAATTGATGCAACTATCCACAAATAGAGAGATGAGTTATGCATACATGGTCACGCAGCTTTCAAAATCTGTTCGACAAGCGAAATAATGTACTCCTCAGTCCCTTTCAGATTACATCTCCTTCTCCTAGGCTAGCAACTGGCCGACAAAGCAAACTATAAATGTTATTAACCTTTTTATAATAGTTGCTGTAGATATAATATTTCATTCACATACATAGGACGAAGTGCATACACGAAGGAGAGGAGCATTTTGCAATCAAAGACGACGAGCGAATCGCTGAAAGCAGAAGGCACACCGCAATAAAGGCGAAGGAAGGGAAATCTGGTGATGAGATCGGTCACGAGGTGGCATGAAAAAGCAGATCTAGAATGAAGGAAAAAGGGGAACGACGACAGAGATGAAAACGTGCTCCATTCTATCTACTACTTCTGGTAAAGGTTTTGTTGAGAATAATTTTTTTTTGAGGAGAAAGGAATTGGGGATCGAGTTTTTGAGGCGGCGTAAGTTTTTAGAAGAGAACATGAGAGGTCGGTGGCCCACGGAGGGCTCTAGAATTGTTTTTTAGCCAAATTTTCAGTTTTTCCGCCTTGAGTTTCATCCATTTGCGTTAAAACAGACCGCCACTTTTCCATCGTTCAGCGTTTTTCTATTATAAATAATAAGAATATTACTAACTATTACAACTTTGGACTCTAGAGTAAGCTATATGTGTCCCTATTTTCTCTCTGTCTTCCACCTAAGACTTGTCATAGGATGCATTTTCAATTGTCTATACAATTTAGTTTTTTTCATGTAAATTGAACTACCAATACCAAAATTTAAAGAAGTAAAAATTTATAAATTAGAATTAATAAGTAAAATTTTATGTTAAATATAATATGAATTTCTTGAGAATCAAATTTTACTAAAATATTAAATATTACTTATTAATAATAGTTATTATTAATTATCACTAATTTTTTCTTAGTTATAATTGAATTTAAACTATTAAAAGTTAGTTATTATGTACGTATTACTGATTATTTACTATTAAATAATTAACAGTAATTTAAAAAAAACTACTATTTATTAATAAAATTGTTTTAATTATTAATTACCAAAATTCATTACTAATATTAAATATTACTTCTAATTTATTACTTCTTAATTATTAATATTAATGATTATTTATTACTAATAATTAATTATTAATTATTTAACAATACCGATAACTTATTATTTAATATACGAGTTATTAATATTAATTATTAAAAATTATTTACTAATTATTGATTATTTAATAGAAATTATTAATATTATTAATTAATTATTATTATTATACTAATTACTAATTATAAAATGTTAATCGTTAAAACTGTCACTTATTACAACAAGTAAGAGTGAAAAGTTGTAGTAGGCATTTATTACAACAGTCACAATAAAAAAGTTGTTAGAAATATGTTTATTACAACATTAGTGAACTGACTGTTGTAAAAAACATTTATTACAACCGTGCATTTTCCACCGTTGTAGAGTGAAAGTTGTAATATGGTATTTTTGTTGTAGTGTAAATCGCAGGTGTGACAAGGTAGACAGGGTAAGGTGTATACACTTCTCTAATGATTACTCTACACTATTACTAGTATAACCAGAATGAGATGATCCCTTCCACTATAAGGGGGGTAGATTTAGGGCATATGTCCAAATATACCCTAACCACTACCCTAATCGATCGACTCCCTACTCCGTAAGTACTCTGTGTCGGCCCCACTGTAGGATGTATCACGCCCTATAGTGGCAATCCATCACTGATATGCGCAGCCCCAAATCTACTGGTGTCACGGTCGTCTTATCCCCACTCTGCCCGGCTCATGCACGCACATGGCCCGGTCGGTTTGTGCCGCCCACACCGTCCTCCACGTTTGGATCTCTTACAATCAGTCAGTAAGCGTGTACCCTCTCCGCCTAGCATGAAGCATTTTATTTGATACTTACTCCAGGTTACTGACTGAAATGGATCCCACACAATATGATACAAGCTCTCCCCTTTGTCTTGTATCCCCCACTAGGTTTTTCACTGACTATGTATACCACTAGGTGTCTTTAATTACATAGCCCTTTACCAGTTATGCTTACCCTAAAAGGTGTCTTTAATTACATAACTTTTATACTTTCCTTCGGTTATGTGTACCACTTGGTGTATTTAATTAGATAACCTTATCGGGTTAAGTTTGTAGGCATATATGTATATATTACCCACTCCCTCCAAATTTTCTTAACCCATCCACTATTCCAATCAATTTACTTAACCCTAACCATATTCCATAATCATATAATACCTATGGATTAGATTTGGTTATGTAGTCCAATTCATTACCATATCCATTTATGGTTTATAATGGGCTAGACCTCCCACATTAGGCCTACAACGTGTGGATGCTGGATATGTCGGTCGAGTCCGGGCAGACTTATTCCACAGTTGGGCCTAACCTCATGTCTTAGCCCGATTCGTATTTGCGTACTTAGACCTCCCACATTAGGTTCAACATTAGTGGCTGCTGGATATGCTGGTCGGGTCCAGGCAGACTTCCACCACTAATGCAACCTAACCTCGTGTCATAAGTACAATTACAGTTCCTAATTGTAATTACTAGACATTCCATTATTAATTAATTAATCAGTTAATTAAATCCTTTCCCTTTATAGGTGTTAATGCCCATTTTACCCAATAATTTGAATTATATGTCCAAAAATGTTCATATTCAAATTATGCCAATAATAACCCTTTTCCCCCCTTTTCCTAACTACCGCACTCATAAACTGGTGGCATGCCTAGGCTAGTCAATAGCCTAGTCATAAATGGTAATAGGGAAAATAATGGGAATATAACCAAAGTGATCATCTTGGCATAAACATAAACTAGCATGACGATAAGGTGAACGTACATACTGGCATGGACATGTAATTATTAACATCATAACGAGGTGGACATAAAACTGATGAAATGGTGGCAGTCAATTGATTCCAACATAACTACGATGTCACAATAAGCATAATAAGATCTAAATTAGCAGTTTAAATGTCCAATTGGTTTAGATTTAACATGATAACACAAGGTGATAAATTAGATCACATAATTCAGATCTAGAGGCTAAAATAGATTTAGCACCATTAGAATGACATAATAACATGTTTAGATCTAAATACAGGTTCACATGTCCAACTTACGACATATCTAAGTTGATAGCAATATGACAGGTGAAAGGTAATTTACATAAAGAGTTAGATTTAACCAATGTTGCAACTGTCCAAATTAACAGATTTACATTCACCATATAACATAGTTACAATTCAAGATCCACATAGGCAATATAATAGAATAACCACAATTGCATTAGATCTAGAGAAATAAATCTATCATGACATAGTACAAGGTTTAACAATAGCATAGATTCATAGTTTACAACATACTCAATTCACAGTCTTTCACAATTTACTTTTATTTATTTAAACCTAAAAGCAATATAACTAGAAACTCACTGCATTAGGTTTAGAGAATAGAGAGAATGGATCTTGAATTTCTGGATTTGATTTGCAAAGTTGAATGTTGTATGTTGTTGAAGAAAAAGAATCTGTCTCAGTTCGCACACCGGCAGCATTTGACTCCCATAATTTCAAATGAAGAAATAGGGGAATCAGACACATATATATAGCTGCAGAACCCTTTGAAACCGACTGCCACCTCAGGCTTAGGGGTGTCGACACCCCTGTGGGTGGGTCGACCCATAGGTCAACACCCCTCAAGGGGGCGACCCCCTAGAGCGAGAAATTTACCGCCTTGACGAACTTTTGATTTTCGAACTGTTCTGGATAGGGTTTGACTCATATCTGACTCATACGTGACTCATATGTGTATATATGTTCTTTCTACGCGTATACAAACTTAAAACCCTCATAACTTCTTCATACGGTGTCCGTTTTACGCAAACCAAATGTCTATCTTGACCACAATTTCAAGACGGACGCAATTGCGCAGTCTGCTTTCCTTACTTCTGAATATTAAATTAATTATTATTTAATTTATCCTTATTTAGTGTCGTTAAAAATTTGGGGTGTTACATTCTCCCCTACTCAAAGGATTTCGTCCCCAAAATCTCTAAGTTGAGAAGAATGTATATCCTACCATCCATCATCCATCTACTCATCCAACAACCACTAGCATCCATTGTCCTTAGAGACCTCTAATGTTTATATGAATATATGCAACGGTGTGTGTATGTCCCAACACTAATGCGAAAGATCGAGCGGTCTACTGATTCAGTTGACCTCCTTAATGCAATGTATGTTAGTGCCATGAATCCAATATGTATATAAATAATCCTATTATAACATGCAAGCTCTATGTGTGCGCATATTCATTCGTCCAAATGTAACATCCATATACTAATACATCCATTTCTATCCATAAAAGAAAAGAAAATGCACACACATCCATATGCAGTATGAAAGCGATTGAGCCGATCTTAGTGCTTAATGTGTGTGTATATGCGTCCACAGGAAATCATTAGCAAACAGTTGCATCCATCAAGCATAACATATTTCAAACAAATGTTTACATCCATAGGATTCCTATCTAAAGGTCGAAAAATACTACAGATAAGATATACTCAAATGATAGAAACAAGCACTGATAAAACTTGGAAAAAGGAGTTAAGAGTATACCCTCGAAAAGGAAAGGGTGCGAAGCACAAAGCTTGTCTTCGGTTTCCCAAGTCGCATCCTCTGGGTTATCTCCCCATTGAATCTTTAGCAACTTGATCTCTTTATTGCGTAGCTTCTTAACTTCTGATCCCAGAATACAGGTAGGGACTCGCCTGACTGTCGCCTCCCGTTCCACTTCTACTTCTTCCAACACACTCGGCTCAAAGATTACTACGGTGTCATGCATGCACTTCCACAGATGAGAAACATGGAAAACATCATGAACGCCGGATAGATTGTCTGGGAGTTTTACTCTATAGGTGATAGACGCTAGTCTATGAATTAGAAAAGCGCGACATTTATAATAAATTCTGCAAGCATACAGGTGTGTAGCATACAGGTCGAACACAGGGAGGTGAATTAAATCAAATTATTTATCTAATCTCTTGGGCGAGTTAGACAAACTTTGGAGGTTGATTTTTGAAAATAAAACAAAACAAAATTAAAACTGTAATTTGATTCAGAACAGATCTAACTGAACCGACGATCAAATCACAATTTCAATGGAAAAGCAATGAAACTATGAATCAGATTCAAATCTAATCAAATCCAATTTAACCTATGAACGCGATTAAAATACAGAAAATAAAAGTGCAGAATATAAATAACAACAGGAAATAAAATTAGGATTACCGCTGAATCTAATCAGACGGTCAATCACTAATGAAAAGAAATGCAGAATACAAATAGTGTTCTACCGAATCTAATCTTGTAGACAACACTAATTGCTAAGAAATAGAAAATTGCAGAAAATAAAAAAAAATGAGTTTTATTAATGAATGAGGTATATTATAGGATGGTGGCTACAATGATATTACAAGGGTATATATAGGGTAGATAGCCAAACCCTAACCCTAACCCTAATGATAATTGGGCCTGGTCATTACATCACTAATTAGTTTACAATGAGAAACATAAATGGGCCTCACATAAATAAAGCAAATTTGGGCCTTTTCTCTTTTCCTCTTGCTTCCTTGACACTTCTTCATTGATTTGTGATGTGCAAAGCCTTTTTATCAATCCTTTTCTTGTCCAATAGCAACTAGATGTGAGATCTTCATCTACAATTCTTCAAAATGTAAATATATATCAATTTCATCTCTATTTCTCTACTTTTCTGGTTGCATGCGGGCTGGGTTGGAATATCTGTAAAAGTAACAAAACAATACCCAAGTAATATTTATTTATATACAAAAGATAAGAAATAAGAGCATAAAATAAACACATCTCTACGTCAATCAAATACCCCCACACTTATCTTTTACTCGTCCTCGAGTAAAAAGAAAATGAAAAACTAACTAGATAGGTCGCACTTTCGTAGGAAACACGATTGCATTGAGCGCATGCAACAAGGCGTTAAACCTCTAGGTATCCCTAGTAGGACGAGTGGTGTCTCGTGAGGGTTTTCAGCGGATACTACCCACAAAATCCAAATGCAGTATGCTATGATTCTAATGAAACTACATGAATGCAATGGACATATGCAAATAAAAACGAAAAATGAAAACAAGACTTGTTTCTGAAGTGGTACAACAAATTAAGTTAACAGTTTCTAATCAGTTGATTGTACTTTAAATACCTCAACTTGTCACAAAATTTCAATATAAATCAAGTTTTCAAATGTTAAATTCCAGTTTGGCCAGTTAGTTCGGTCGATAACATAGTGCAGCCATGAAATAAATTCTTAGTTTGCTTGGCACAGTTTGCAAAGTGGTATTATTATTTTCTCATGTATGGCTAGTCAAATCAATAAGGTCAAGAAGTGTTTGGGCATCATCGCTTATTCTTTATTCTATAAAATTTTAAGATTTATGATTAAGTACATACACCTAACTTAGAAGACCAAGGTTTACCACCCATGCACTGCCTCGCGGACTAACGGAGAGCAGGTAAAGAGCTTGGCGGATTGTGCAGGCCGACTTTGACTTTGTCAACAACGTGTCGGTAATCCTTAGGTGTCCAATCTCATAAAATGAGACCAAGATATTCCAACGCTGACTTTGTCAACAACATGTTGGATAGAGCTTGGCGGGTTTGCACACCAACGCTTGATATATAAGCAATGTTGGATACCCTTGGATTACTGTTATTATTATTGAAAATATAAGCACAAAAGAGAGTTACGCGAATTCAACTTAACACAACTTAGTTTTAAAAATTCGAAAAGCCAACATAAGTCTTATAAGTCCTCCACTTATTTAAACAAAGTCTACAATATAGAATAGATTTCATGGCCATCACCTAAGAATCTCCCTATGTACCGGTTACACTATTATCCCTCAAAATTAAACTTTTCATTATATTTCTTATTCGATCTAAGTTGAGAGAAAAAAATACTATCAACTGGCTAAAAATTGTAAACTTATTTTGTTGTATCGATTGAAAATGAGTCGTATTTTCCAAAAAAAAAAAATTATGGTATGTTACTACGATATAAAATGTATGATGGTCCTACTTAAATGGCTGAAAATAAAAAGAAAGAAAAACAAAGAAAAAATGAAAATGAATGAAATGCAGACTCCCCCCTACACTTGGACAAAACAGTGTCCACACTGTGAACGTTTCCTAAATTTGAAAGATCGTACCCAAAGATGGATTAAATGTAAAATGATTTGTAAAACGAAATGCAATTTGACTATATGTAAGAAAGGATCATATGTACAATGATATATGTGTTTGCGGTGAACGCGATGCAAAGAATTCCACCAACTTTTTCCCCTACACTTGTTTCTAGCCCTATGAGTCCCATTCCCACTGTGTCTAGACATGTTTTTTAACAAGCAAGAGTTTTTGAAAACCATCTCATCTTTATACCTCGACCTGTAGTCCAGGAGATAAATATCTAGGGTCGTCCTAACCTGAAGTTTTTCAACCAAGCCAGCATTCCAAAAGTAATTCATGTATTCAACAAATTTGTCAGTGTAATTTTTCAAAAACTTGTGATCGTGCATAAAGTCAGTGAAAGTTGAAGTCTGACTATTGTTCAAGAGTATGTTATCACATTTCTCAAAGTTGTTCAAGACACTGACAATTTCAAGCTCATTTGAAATTTTCTCAAAGTTGAAACTTTCGAACTCGTGACATGAATCCACTTCTTCCTCGTTTGGCAATTCATCCTCGTACAATCCAAAAAATTCATGCTCATTAAAATCCTTTTCCACATTTGAATTGAAAAATTCTACATTTTCATTCTGTTCAATTTCAAAGATTTCAAGTTTCTCACAGCCCAAAAGAGGAAGATCAAAATCCAAGCTTAAATCTTTTTTCTGAAAAGAGTTGAAGTCCAAATCGTTTGTTGAATTTTGAAAAACTTCATCAAGCTGATTATTCTCAATTTCCAGAGTCGTTATTTGAAAATTTTCAATGTCAGTAAGAGTTGAATTATTTTCTGATTCATCGCTTATTTGAATTTGATTTTGTTGTTCTTGTTGCTCTTTCAAAGATGTCAATAAACAAAGAAGTTCATCGGCCTTTTTATTTAGCCTTTCTTCCCTCTCTCTAAGAATGTTAAGACGATCGTTGATTTGAGAGCTCTCGTTTTGGATTTCTTGATTTTCAAAATTATAATCCACATCAATTTCACAATCAATATTATTTCCAATGTGGTAGTTGTTTGAATTTTCAGAAAACTGACAATGATATTGGAAATTATTTTGATCATAGAAATTTTGTTCATAACCCAAACTGTTAAAATTCGAGTGAAAATTGCAATTTTGGTCATTTTCAAGATGTTGATATGGGCTATAATTTTGAAAATTTTGGTTTACAACCCCATATTGATGTGGATCAAAGTTATATTGGGATTCAAAACTATTTTCATGTGGATGTGGCCCATAATCGAAATTGTTGAAATTTGAATTGAAGTCGTCATTTCGATCATAACTTTGAAAATGTTGGTCATTTTGAAAATTGTTGACATTTAGCTCGAGAAATTTTGGAAAATCTTGCCTCATGAGTTGTAATTCGTATTCATACTCTTCAAGAGGACGTCTACCCCGATTATTATCCCACATATCTCTCAATGATTTTTTTGAATCAGACATTTTAAAGAAGTCACGGCGAAACAGAAATTATTCTCACTTCAAAATAATATAAAATACTCAGTTGCGCTCTATTAATTAACTGACTCAATTGGAAGGGGGAAGAGGGTCTTATGGCCGTTCACGTATAGTATGAAACTAAGGGATACAACCAATGTTTTACGGGTAGTATGCAACCTCTTTTGCTAATAGTTCAACAAATTGAACTACTATATATCCGCGATCCAATTATATGAGACAGTCAACTCACAAAACACCACTTTTCAATTAAATTATCTTGAAATATCTAGTCAGGTTTTATTGTTGAGAAACGATGAGATTGATGATAGTAGCAATGGAAATTCGTTCCTCACCAAATATATTCAGACAATTCAGTCACAGAACAGTCACAGAATAAATTGCAGAAAATTAAAAATTGTACATAGCAAGCCGCTGCCCCTGCAGAAGATTTTTACAAGCAATTTCTATATTTTCAAAGCAGCTTCAGCACCTATAGAGTTAGAAAATTTTACAATGGGTTACGGCGGTCCGTCCAGAGAATTTGAGCAGTGTCAATGATTGAAATCCCACTGATAATTCAACTCAACTACTTGCAATCACTTGACTGTTGAATCCTAAGTTTGTTGTTCGAGTTCTTTTCTCATTTTGATCTTGTTTTTATATGGCTTTTTTTGGAAGAAAATAAAACAAACTAAAAAAAACTAACTAAAAAAAGGAAGAAAAAAAAATAAACAAACAATTGGCTAGACTAAAGAAAATAAAAACATAAAACAAACTAAACTCAAAGTTAGACTCACTCAGCCCTCACACTCAAAACACAACAGAATTGGAAGGCCAGGAACCCACAATTGAATGCAATAGAACAAACTAATTCAAGCCAACTATAAATTTTCCAGTAGGACTAGAGACAACAGAATAACCCTTGATAAAAGGGAAAGGCAAGTCCCACTTTTGATGCCCAGGTGAATTCACCAAAAACAAATCGCCCCCTTGGAAATAAATATGACAATCGATCCCAAAGAATTCACACCCCAAAAGAAAATTTCACTTTCTTTCTCAATACCGTGAATCACGATCCTGGGTTCAACCCTTTTTTTCTTGAATTTGGTTTTGCAATTATGATTCGAATCGGATGTTTGTGAGTTCGTAGTTGAGCCCGAGGTCCATAGAAATAAATTCTGAAACGGCGCCAAAAACTTGATCTAACTGATCGACGCTAGTCTATGAATTAGAAAAGCGCGACATTTGTAATAAATTCTGCAAGCATACAGGTGTGTAGCATACAGGTCGAACACAGGGAGGTGAATTAAATCAAATTATTTATCTAATCTCTTGGGCGAGTTAGACAAACTTTGGAGGTTGATTTTTGAAAATAAAACAAAACAAAATTAAAACTGTAATTTGATTCAGAACAGATCTAACTGAACCGACGATCAAATCACAATTTCAATGGAAAAGCAATGAAACTATGAATCAGATTCAAATCTAATCAAATCCAATTTAACCTATGAACGCGATTAAAATACAGAAAATAAAAGTGCAGAATATAAATAACAACAGGAAATAAAATTAGGATTACCGCTGAATCTAATCAGACGGTCAATCACTAATGAAAAGAAATGCAGAATACAAATAGTGTTCTACCGAATCTAATCGTGTAGACAACACTAATTGCTAAGAAATAGAAAATTGCATAAAATAAAAAGAAAAATGAGTTTTATTAATGAATGAGGTATATCATAGGATGGTGGCTACAATGATATTACAAGGGTATATATAGGGTAGATAGCCAAACCCTAACCCTAACCCTAATGATAATTGGGCCTGGTCATTACATCACTAATTAGTTTACAATGAGAAACATAAATGGGCCTTAGATAAATAAAGAAAATTTGGGCCTTTTCTCTTTTCCTCTTGCTTCCTTGACACTTCTTCATTGATTTGTGATGTGCAAAGCCTTTTTATCAATCCTTTTCTTGTCCAATAGCAACTAGATGTGAGATCTTCATCTACAATTCTTCAAAATGTAAATATATATCAATTTCATCTCTATTTCTCTACTTTTTTGGTTGCATGCGGGCTGGGTTGGAATATCTGTAAAAGTAACAAAACAATACCCAAGTAATATTTATTTATATACAAAAGATAAGAAATAAGAGCATAAAATAAACACATCTCTACGTCAATCAATAGGCCATTTGGCCAATCCTTTCGGGTATGGGAAATTGTCCCACAAACCTAGGTGCCAACTTCCCTACCGATTCAAAGCGAACCACATTCCTCAGAGGTGGCACTTTGATAAAAACTTAGTCTCCCACTTCAAATTCGAGGTCAGTCCTTCTCTTTTCTGCATAGGATTTCTTCCTATCTTGAGCTGTCTTCAGCTGTCGTCGAATAAGGTCAATCTTTTCGGATGTTTCCCTAACCATATTTGGTCCAAGTAATAATATTTCTGTAGATTCCCACCAACAAGTTGGTTATCTACAGGGTTTTTCGTACAATGCTTCTAAGGGTGCCATGCTGATGCTAGCTTGATAACTGTTATTATAGGCAAACTCTACTAAAGGAAGATGCTCTTACCAAGTCCCTTCGAAGTCTATGATACATAGCCTCAAAAGATCTTCAAGAATCCTGTTCACTCACTCTGTCTGTCCATCGGTCTGAGGATGATAAGTGGTGCTCAAACACAATTGTGTACCTAATGATTCTTGCAAGATCCTCCAAAATTTGCTAGTAAAGATGGGGTCATGATCGATCACGATGCTGGAAGGTACTCCATGAAGGCAAACTATATCATGAACATAAATTGGTGCCAACCACGATGTCGTCCTCTTACTCTTAACTGGAATAAAGTGAGCGCTCTTAGTGACTCTATCCACCACAACCCAGATACTAGTGTTGCCTTTCTTCGATCTAGGCAAACCATCTATGAAATCCATAGAGACGCTCTCCCATTTCCACCGCGGAACCTCCAATGGATGAAGTAATCCACCAGGCTTCTTTTGCTTAGCTTTGACTTGCTGGCAAACTAAACATTGAGAAACAAATTTAGCTACATCTTTCTTCATCCCAGCCCAAAATAAAATCCTCTTCATGTCCTAGTACATCTTATCACCGCCTAGATGAATGGTCATCTTAGAATGGTAGGCTTCTACTAGGACTGCCTTTATCAAGCTTCCAATTTGGGGAACACAAAGCCTTCCATCTCATCGCAACTACCCTTTTTCATCCATGGCATATCTACTGAGGTGACTAGAAGACTCCCATCTTCTGAGCTTATCCATGATGTCTAGAATCTGTGGGTCACATTGTTGCGAAGCTCCTATCTGGTCCATAAGAGTCGGTCGTATCTCCAAGGATGCAAACAAATCAGGCAAAATCTCGGTGGAGCGTCTAAAATCAAAAGCTGATATGAACTCCAAGTTCTTTCTTTCCACAAACAGAGGACTCAGAGCCACCCTATACCTACTTAGTGCGTCTGCCACCACATTACCCTTGCCAGGGGTATAAGAAATCTCAAAATATAAGAAGCTAGAAACTCCATCCACCGTTGTTGCCTTAAATTGAGATCCTTCTGAGAGAACAGATACTTGAGAGTTTTGTGATCGGTGTATTACTCGAACTTCTCTCCAAGTAAATAATGACGCCACGTCTTTAATGCAAGCACTATGGCAGCTAGCTCTAGATCATGTGTGGAGTAGTTCTTTTCATGAACTCTCAACTGTCTACCCTCATAACACAATACTTTCCCTTCTTGCATTAGAACCGCGCCAAGCCCTGTACCACATGCATCAATGTAAAAAGTAAACACCTTACTCCTGTCAGGAAAGGTCAAGACTGGGGCTGTTTTCAGAGCCTCTCCAGTCGTTGGAAAGCAATGTCATAGTCTATATCCCATGAAAATGCCAAGTTCTTCTTCGTCAGCCTGGTGAGTGGGGTTGATATCTTTGCGAAGTCCTTAATGAACTTCCTATAATAACCTGCCAACCCAAGAAAGCTTCTCACCTCAGCTGCATTTTTGGGAATCTGCCAATCTTGCACTGCAACCACCTTTGCAAGATCTGTAGCTATCCCTTCTTTGGAGACCACATGCCCTAAGAATCTCACCTCTTTTCTCCAAAAATGGCATTTGGAGAATTTTGCTTTAAGTTGATGATCACGGAGTGTTTTCAAAACTTCTCTCAAATGTTGTGCATTCTCTTCTTCGCTTTTGGAGAAGATCAAAATATCATCGACAAAGACTACAACAAATTTATTTAGAAACTCCCGAAACACCTTACTCATCAGATTAACAAAATAGACAGGGTGCATTCGTCAGCCCAAAAGGCCATTCAAAGATACCATCCAGGGTCCTAAAGGCGGTCTTATCTATGTTGTCCTATACCACCCTTAACTGATGGGACCCCGTGGCCAAGTTTGACTGGGAAAATACCGAGGCACCAACAAGCTGATCAAATAAATCATCAATCCTCGGAAGCGGGTGCCTATTCTTCTTAGTGAGTTTATTCATCTCTCTATAATCATACAAACATCAGAAAATCTCGGACTACTGGAATAGATTGCAGATCGACAGATCCATCATGAGACTCTAGGAAACTAAGTATAACCAACCCTTTTGGGTCACACAAAATCTTGAGGGTTCTCCCACGACAAGTGAGAAGTCTAACAACCCTCTTCTCGCAATCCAGAATGGCACATACATGGTAAGCTAATTCATTCCTAGAATCAACCCATAGCCCATAAACTCGAGTACATATGCATCGCATTCAAACTCGACGCCTAACGCAGATATTTTCCAACCCTGACAAATCATATATGGCCGAACCACCAACGGGGTTTGAGATAACTACGGGATCTACTACCATACTAGTAATTAAGTGTAGAGATTCAATTATAGAACTTGATATAAATGAATGTGAAGCACCAGAATCAAAAGTGTCCTAAAAGGATGGTTTGAAAGAGAAATTAAACCTTCCACAAAAAAATTTCTACCTCTACCAAGAGCACTGATTGCGAAAGCATGCACCTGCCCTCCAGAAGTCCTAGTTATTTGACGCTATCCCCGTGATCCCTGTTTCTTCGGGCACTCTTTAGCAAAGTGTTCGGCCTCTCCACAGTGGTAGCAAGAGTTCTTCCTTCTCTTACAGTCTTTAACCAGATGACCTTCCTTCCCACAATGGTGACATTTTCTCTTATCCATGCCTTTATCATTTACCCCCCTTTCTTCTGTTGTTGCTGCCCTTCTTGGGCCACACCTTCCAATTTTGCGATGTCTCCTCAGCCTTCTTTTCTCCCTTGTCTTCCTCATGCATTAGGGCCATATCGATAAGCTTTTCAAAAGTGTCTCCCATTGGAATATAGGACATGGCTAAACCATGTAGAGGCTCATTCAGCTCTTTAGCAAACCGCAAAGCCCTTTTGTGCGACATATCCACCAACTCTAAACTGAACCTTGTTAGCTGGTTCAAATTATTCACATACTCTTTTATCGTCAAGTTTCCTTTTTTGAGTGCTAAGAATCTCTCCATTAGCATGTTGCTTTTGGCTTGGGAAAGAAATTTCATTTCGAACCTCTGTCTAAAATCTTCCCAAGTTTCCACCAGACGTCCAGCTTGAGTGACTTCCCACCAAAATGAGGCTTCGTCCTTCAGTAGCCAGGCGGCTAACTGGACCTTCCTTCTATCCTCTACTTCAATGACTAGAACAAGTCCTCGGTCTCCTTGAGGCAATTCCGAGCTTCTACGAATGCTCTTTCCCATGGAATGGGTTCCCTCCTATAGCACGGAAGTCTTTGCAGATCTTGGCGAAGTTATCTACTCTTAGGGGAGGAGGAGGAGAAATGACTGGTGCAGCTGGGGGAGGAACATTTCTATGGCCTTCGGCAGGCGTCGTGGCCTCCAAATACCTACGGAACCATCCGGGTATTGTGACGCCCTCTGGGATATTAGGAATGTTCTGTTCCCCAGACATGCTAAAAAAGGAAAAAGGAAGAAATTTAGATAAAGGACTGAAGGATACTACATATGGCCTTTTGGGGAATGTTTTCAAAACAGATTTTTCTTTATGAAAATGCTTTCTTTTAAAACCTTTTTGAAAATAATTTTCAAATTTTTTTATCTAATCTGGTAACCTTCGGCTCTAATACCAAGTGTGACACCCCACGTCCGTTAATGTCACTCACTGAGGGAATGCATTAAGTTTCGTGAAGCGTTATAGGTAAATAGACACAAGATAATTACAAGACAGATTTAAATAAGATAGCAGCAGAAATTTAATTTTTTATTTCAAACATAAATCATAATACCGCGGTCTACAATACCATAAGTCACAAAAACCACTACAATAAAATAACTTCTGTCTTGCACCATCGGTGTACATAAGAATATAAAAAACATAATTCCCCAATTGAAAGAGTTAAGCCATAGTAGAGACAAGAACATTAGCCGTACTTCAGAAGTAGCTCCTAGCAAGATGATATCTGAGTCATGACTAAGCCGGAGTGTTTCCTCCTTGATAACCTGAGGGGGGGGGGAATGGAAGAAAGAAGGAGAAACAAAAGGGTCATACATAAAGCCCGACGAGTCTAGTTACTTTTAGCTAGTAAAAAAAAGTAACATGACGGGCATATAAAGTGGATAAGAGAGATCACTACATAAATGGAAGGTGTGACAAGGTAGACAGGGTAAGGCATACACAATTCTCTAATGATTACTCTGCACTACTACTAGTATAACCAGAATGAGATGATCCCTTCCACTATAAGGGGGTAGACATAGGGCATATGTCCAAATATACCCTAACCACTACCCTAATCGATCGGCTCCCTACTCCGTAAGTAGTCTGTGCCGGCTCCACGGTAGGATGTATCATGCCCTATAGTGGCAACCCATCACTGATATGCATAGCCCTAGATCTACTGGTGTCACGGTCGTCTTATCCCCCCTCTGCCTGGCTCATGTACGCACATGGCCTGGTCGGTTTGTGCCGCCCACACTGTCCTCCACGTTTGGATCTCTTACAATCAGTCATTAAGCACGTCACCTCTCCACCTAGTATGAAGCATTTTATTTGATACTTACTTCAGGTTACTAACTGAAATGGGTCCCACACAATCTGATACAAGCTCTCCCCTTTGTCTTGTATCCCCCACTAGGTTTTTCACTGACTATGCATACCACTAGGTGTCTTTAATTACATAGCCCTTTACTAGTTATGCTTAGCCTAAAAGGTGTCTTTAAATACATAACTTTTATACTTTCCTCTGGTTATGTATACCACTAAGTGTCTTTAATTACATAACTTTATTGGGTTAAGTTTGTGGGCCTATATGTAAATATTACCCACCCCTCCAAATTTTCTTGACCCATCCACTATTCCAATCAATTTACTTAACCCTAACCTTATTTCATAATCATACAATCCCTAGGGATTAGATTTGGTTAAGTAGTCCAATTCATTACCATGTCCCTTTATGGTTTATAATGGCCAAGACCTCACACATTAGGCCTACAACGTGTGGATGTTGGATATGTCGGTCGAGTCCGGGCAAACTTATTCCACAGTTGGGCCTAACATCGTGTCTTAGCCTGATTCGTATTTGCGTACTTATACCTCTCACATTAGGTTCAACATTAGTGGCTGGTGGATATGCCGGTTGGATCCTGGCAGACTTCCACCACTAATGCAACCTAACCTCGTGTCATAAGTACAATTACAATTCCTAATTGTAATTACTGGACATTCAATTATTAATTAATTAATCCTTTCCCTTTATAGGTGTTAATTATAATTTTACCCAATAATTTGAATTATATGTCCAAAAATATTCATATTCAAATTATGCCAATATTAACCCTTTTTCCCACGTTTCCTAACTACCGCACTGATAAATTGGTGGCATGCCTAGGCTTGTCAATAGCCTAGTCATGAATGATAGTAGGGAAAATAATGGGAATATAACCAAAGTGATCATCTTGGCATAAACATAAACTAGCATGATGATAAGGTGAACGTACATACTGGCATGGACATGTAATTAACATCATAACAAGGTGGACATAATACTGATGAACTGGTGGCAGTCAACTGATTCTAATATTACTACGATGTCACAATAAGCATAGTAAGATCTAAATTAGCAGTTTGGATGTCCAATTGTTTTAGATTTAACATGATAACACAAGGTGATAAATTAGATAACATAATTCAGATCTAGAGGTTAAAATAGATCTAACACCATTAGAATGACATAATAACATGTTTAGATCTAAATATGGGTTCACATGTCCAACTTACAACACATCTAAGTTGATCGCAATATGACAGGTGAAAGGTGATTTACATAAAGAGTTAGATCTAACCAATATTCCAACTGTCCAAATTAACAGATTTACATTCACCATAACATAGTTACAATTCAAGATCCACATAGGCAATATAATAGAATAACCACAATTGCATTAGATCTAGAGAAATATATCTATCATGACATAGTATAAGGTTTAACAATAGCATAGATTCATAGTTTGAAACATATCCAATTCACAGTCTTTCGCAATTTACTTTTACTTATTTAAACCTAAAAGCAACTAGAATCTCACTGCATTAGGTTTAGAGAATAGAGAGAATGGATCTTGAATTTCTGGGTTCGATTTGTAAAGTTGAATGTTGTATGTTGTTGAAGAAAACGAATCCATCTCAGTTCGTACACCGGTAGCATTTGGCTCCCATAATTTCCAATGAAGAAATAGGAGAATTGAACACATATATATAGCTGTAGAACCCTCTGAAACCGACCGCCACCTCATCCCTAGGTGTCTTGACACCCATGTGGGTGGGTCGACCCATAGATCGACACCCCTTAAGGGGGGTCGACCCCGGTGTCGACACCCCTCTAGGGGGGTCGACCCCCTAGAGCAGGAAACTTTCCACCTTGATGAATTTTTGATTTTCGAACTGTTCTGGGTAGGGTCAGACTCGTATGTGTATATGTGTTCTTTCTGCGTGTATACAAACTTAAAACCCTCATAACTTCTTCATACGGTGTCTGTCTTATGCAAACCAAATGTCTATCTTGACCAAAATTTCGAGAAAGACGCGATGGCGTAGTCCGTTTTCCTTAGTTTTGAATATTAAATTAATTATTATTTAATTTATCCACTTTTAGTATCGTTAAAAATTGGGGGCGTTACAATAATTCACTTTTCAGGCTACATAAAGTTTGACCACAATTGAAGCATGACACAACAAGTAAAAACTCTAAGAAACAAAAATTATATTTTAACATTTTGTATTTGGGTTCTAAATATATCATACATTTGTATCTTGGATTCATTATGTAACTGCCAGGTCCTACGCACTACTACTTTTATTACTCTTTCTTTTTTGTCCTTTTTAGAAACAATTGCCCAAACAATGGTAAACATGCATAAAATAATAGGTAAGCATGTGCACAAATCAAATGGGCTCAACCTTATTAGTTATTCTGCTCCGTTGGAAAAAAGGATTATCCAAGCCCAAAGATAGCCCCAAAAGTCCCAAGTCTTCAAAAACAACTACAGACAAAATGGTTATCGTGCTCAAAGAAGAAACTAAAGTCAAACTACGCCATACCAAAATAAAAGGAAAAAATGCTTTAATCGGAGCACACCTAAAAGCAATGGTGGAATCATACTGACCATTAATTTATTTACCACCATTGAAATACTCCCTCCCTTCCATCTTTTGTTGTTTCATATGCTGCTATTTTCATTTATAGTGGTATCATTCCACTGAAAATAAGTCTGAAATTAAGAGTCAACAGTGGCACCACGAAGTCCAAAAATTGGAAAATATAAACATTACCAGACAGTATGCAGAAACATCACCACCAACAAATATCCACTAATGGAACCAAGCTTAAAGTGGAATGAAGCAACAACATGGCAGACTGAGAAGAAGGCATATCCCTCTTGACAACACCTAAAAATTTCTTTAAATACCATCACTAATAATAGAAGATTTTCAGTGCTTCGTGCAACCTTCATCCCTTGAGGTGAAAATACATCATTAAAAACTCCTTGCCTATTTTCAATATTTCGGATGTACATTGTTGACCCATCTTTTGGCAAGTTAGTCACATCATGGATTTCTAGCAAGCGGAGTACTTAGGACATGACTATAAACTTAGGCAAGCTCGGAGTTATCAGATGGAAGCAATAAGAGAACTCAAATATGTTGGTGTTACACCTTGGAATGTTGGATCAGCATGGTCCCAACTCAGCCTACCTCAATTATACAATCCAGAATGTTAGTTTTACATGTTTGGGTCTTGGATCGGTATAGTCGGTTCGACCTACCTCCCATAACATCACTTTGGATCGAAATGATTGGAATTAATATCTTTCAGATCGAAAAAGTCTGGGTTGGCACAACCGGGTCGACATGGAAGCATCATCACTTCTCCTACTGTGGATTGAATCAACTCATGTAAGGTGGGCTGGGTGCATCTCGGCTTGGTGAAGCCTCACACCACCACTTCGAACTCATATCTACTGGGTTGGCTACTCTTGATCGGTCAAACCGGCCCAGGTCATAACATGTACCGACCTTGAACCTGGAGCTATGACTTGACATATTATACAGGCTATTAGCATGGTCAACCAACCTTTCTATCTCCTGCATTTTTGGATTGTAGGACACAAGTGTTGGATAAGCTGAGAAAGGATATTTCTCATGGGATTTATACCTGTCCAAGATGGAGAAGGTGGTCAACTCGCATCTCCTAATCTCTTGGAACGTATGACACGTGGTCAGGCTGAGCTGGGATGGCCGCTACGTGGCGTACTGACCTGGAGAGGCCACTTACCAATAAATACACATGTCTGGGACTCAAACAATGATAATTTTTTTCTCTACTCATCTACACACAAGGACCATGTGCTATAGAGTCTGAGTTACACAAGGAACTTGTGCTGGAGTGACTCATACACTTATTTCTCTACTTTCATTCATACAAACGTACTGTATCTTGTAATTTTACAGTATACACAACCGATTATAAAGTGGACATAATCCTGAATTACCAAACGAGTATAAAAACTCTTGCGTGTTCCCTTTATTTTCTTATATTCTTGCATTTTGTGGCTGTAATTGTGAGAATAAAATTTGTCATTGGTGTACAAATTGCATGATCATCAAGAGAACCATTTTTGACATCAAGACCTTGGCACGCCAGGTAGGGGGCACACAACTACTTTAGTATATAGCATGAAGGAAATCGCACATGACAAGATTTTGAAATAGTGAAAAGGAAGTAGGGTGGAATGCCCTCCCATACTCAAGCTACTGGCAATACAGTCGATGGAAACTATGGAAGTCATGAGGCTTCCTCCCATAGTGACCTTTCATTTATCCAACCAGAGAAGAGATGGATGGCGTGCTGACTGAACTAAGGACGCAGATGGAGCAGTAGGATGAGCTTCTCCGTAAACAAGAAGAGATAATGAATTCTTTCTTCGTGAAATATCAGGGATCTGAACGACCAGAAGGTCAAGACTTAGGCATAGGGGAGGGAACCAACATTGCAGCCCCCACACATTTTGATAATTTGCCACAAAAAGCTGACTTGGCAGCTGCAACAGCTCAACTAGTGGGTTTACCCTAGCTTGGATCGACCAATAGCTAATGCCGACCCAGGCATGACTAGGGGATTTTCCCACAACCTGATGACATATATCACGATACTTTGGATGGAATTGCTATACAGGCTCAAGATAATGCTTCTATGGATGGGAGTGGCATAGAAGCTGCAGGAGTTTGGATCAGTATTACAAACCCGGGTCAGATCGGCTATAACGACCAGAGGTATACTGATCCGGGTCCAGGAACTATGAGCGAGCTTCCACCCACTACAGGCCTTCATGTTGGGGGAACCAATGTTAGATTGGATAATTGGCAACAATTTCTCGAAAACGGAAATCGAATCGCCAACGTGATTCAATGATTTACAAGGAGGAATCTCAGGACTACGTGGATAAGGTCAATCATAGCCCATTCACACGAGAAATCTGGAATTCTTGTAATCCACCTGACTTCAAACTACCATCTCTGGAGGCTTGTGATGGTAGGAAGGATCCTACCATTCACCTAATGCGCTACATGTGCCACATGGAAGTTTTATCAATGTCGGACAACGTCATGGATCAGTGTTTCTCGATTTACCTGACTGATGTTACTGCTATATGGTTTCGGCAGCAGGAAACGGAATCAATCAATAGTTGGAATGTATTGGTTGTAAAACTTATAGGGTAGTTTAGGGTCCATATTGCTCGACCCGACAACGTCATGTCTCTTAATTCTATTTAGAAAAGATCTGGAGAAACTCTACGCTTATTTCTAAAGAGGTTTAATGCAGTCGTGGCATTGATGGATCGACTAGAACCGTCCATGGAATTAATGACAACCATAGTTGGAATCTTGTATAAAACGGATTTAAGGTTTCCTTGCAGCGGGATCATCCAAGGGACCTTGGCGAATTCTATTTCGAAGTAGACAAATTTATGCATGAGGAATATGCTAATGTCGAGAAGGATGTTCTCGAAGTTAACATGGCTAAAGACGGTGGACCATCCAATTCTAGAATGAACAAGGATAAGGAAAAAGGAAAACCCTCAACTATGAATGATCGAAATGTTTAGGTCCAGAGATAGCCCATATTCGAGAACTATGCCACTCTTAATTATTTGCGAGAGGATATCTACTTGGATACGAAGGATTGCATTTCTTATCTAAATCCTCCTAGGAGGGAACCTACGCAGCATGAACGTGAATCTGCAAAGTTCTGCCTATTCCACGGAATGGCTAGTCACACCACTAATGACTGTAGGCATTTACGGGACTTAACTGAGGAATGAGTCAGACATGGGGAGATAATTGAGTACGTAAATCCACCACAAATGGAAGAACATGCACTACCATCTGCTGCTCTACAGAGATGGAACGATCCTAGACCAAGCAATCGGGGGATCATCATCGACTGATTTGGATTGGATCACACTGGATTTTTTGATTTCTTAGGATAAATGTTTTCATTTCTGTTTTTTATTTCTTGGATGACTACGTCGACTCAATCATGCACGAGGATTAGGATTTAATCCTTAGGTATGATCTGTGCTCGACAATAAAACCATCCGATAATAAATGGCTAAGCTGATGCACTCACATAAGGGATTAGGATTTGATTCTTAGGCATGATCTACATCCAATAATAAACCAATCAAGATTTATTTTGGTTACATTATGGATTTGGATTTAATAAAATGGATTTTCAAGCACGGATTATGCTTGAAGAATTTAATTATCTTATCAAGATGTGACATGACTTCTTAATCAGGTTTAGAGTATGGTTATACTCAATCTATGATTTCTAGGTCTGAATTATACCAATGAGGTTTAATTAACTTGTCAGGCCTTGGTGAGAAAAATCAATCACAATTCGAGTATAGCTTATGCTCTATTTGGATTTCCGGATATGGATTATGCTCAAAGGGTTGAGCTATCGTGTAAGGTCTTAACAAGGCTATTCAATCATGGATCGAGTATGGATTATACTTATTGTGGTTTTCTAAGCATGGTTTATGTTTGGAAAGGATAAATAGTAATGTCAGGACTTAGCAAAACTGTTCACTTGGTTTATGTTTGGAAAGGATAAATAATAATGTCAGGACTTAGCAAAACTATTCACTTGGTTTATTGGTAGGTATGGATTATACTTGCATTGGATAGGCCTAGTGAGAACATGAATTTCTTGGATTTGGATTTCTCTCATATTATGATTTGAAGCGATCGACAGATTTCTTGGTATTCTGTTTATCTGGTCTTCTTATAATATGATCCAGCGTGATCATGGCCTTCTTAAAATACGGTCCGACGTGACCATGGACTTCTAGTTTCCTATTAATATGATCTAGAGTGATTGTGGTTTTTGGTTTTCTATTATTACTTTATACGATTTAGCGTGATCAGGGGTTTATGGATTTCAAATATCATATTTCTATTTTGCATTTATATGGTTCTCTCTAGCTTATGGATTATTCAAAACACAGCTTCCTCCAAAAGATATGTTTCAAGGGACAAAGTGTTGACCCCATTTTGGTAAAGCTATCACATCACAGATTTCTAGCAAGCGAAGTACTCGGGACATGAGTATACGCTTAGGAAAGACCAGAGTTATCGGATGGAAGTAATAAGACAACTCAAAAATGTTGCTTTTACACCTTGGAATGCCAGATCGGCATGGGCCCGGCTTGGCCTACCTCAATTATTCACTCTAGAATGTTAGTTTGACCAGTTTGGATCTCGGGTCAGTGTGGCAGGTTCGATCTAGCTACACATAACATCACTTTAGATCGAAGTGATGGAACCGGTATCTTTCGGATCGAAAAAGCCCGGGTCAGCATGGATGCATCATCACTTATCCAATTGTGGATTGAATCAACTCGCGAAAAGCCAAGATTCATGCACGTTGGCTCGGTGAAGCCTGACGCCAACACATCAAACTCATATCTTTTGGGTCGACTACTCTGGATCGGTCATACGGACCCGAAACCTGGAGTTACGACATTACCTATTCTACAGGCTATGTAATGTCCCAGATTTTTAGATAATTAATAATTAATTAATTTAATTATTTTAATATAGTGGTTTGATACTTTAAATAGTGAGTCCAAATATTTTGAATATTTAATTATTTTAAATAGTGAATAACAAATTTAATTTTTGAAATGATCGAAAAAAATTAATTTACAATATTATGTGAATTTAATAGATTTAATTCAGTCTAGAATTGAATTACTATAGTGAGTTTATTATTTAAACTATGTCTGAACGTATTAATTTTAATATAATTATAAATCGAGCTCGTAACGTCACGATGGTTCATAATAATGCGTTTTGAACTTTCAGTGAATATAAAGGGTTCGTTACAAGTCAGATTTCTTCGAAACAACAAACATTTGAATCTAATAGATTATATTTTTCTAATGGAAGTGAAAAATCGAGATTTCGGCTTATAGATTGTTAGTTACATCCAAATCAAATTTTTAGAAAATCGCTATGGAATTGTTTATAAACCATAACGATTTATTTAATTATAATGAAACATTTGTTTCGAATTTGGATAAGATTTTTAAGACATATTGTTAATTTAATTTATAAATAATTTCCATAATTTTTAATTTGGAAAATAAGCAACTTTTCATTTAACGTATTTTGCACCCTATATTGTCGTTTTGAGATTTCACAAAATAAGTTAACTTGACTATTTTATTATACTTTTGGTGTGGTGGCACAATGCTCGTCACAACGGTATTTTTATTTTTGTTGATATTGGTACGTAAACAAATGGAGTTTTATGTAACGGGTATGTTAAACTTAGTATATATATATGTGTGTGTGTGTGTGTGCGCACATTACTTAATAACCAAGCTTCGTACATTCCTTCCCAAACCGCAGACTATATTTGCCTAACCCTATGCTATGCAAAAAATAAAATCAACTATTTTAAAAATAAAATAAAAATAAAACCTGTATACCCTAAGTCCTCCTTTCCCATGCTACTTACCGAAAGCTTAACAACTATGTTTTAGATCCCAGCTAGCTACCTTTTATCTTCATCAGACAGAATACATTATCACCATCAACACACATGTTACGTGTACTATAACTAAGAAGAGTATACATCCTAATCTATATCCTAATCCTTGGCCACCAAGCCACCTTCTTCTATAAATACAGGACGCAAGCCATCCATTTTTGCAGAAATGAAACTTGGAAAATCATGGCTTCAAACACATATAAAAAAATAACGAAGACTTATGTTTTAAAAATCCTGACATATTCTCTTCAACATGGAATGAGTTTTTACGGGTTTAACATTGTTTCCTTACACTGGGAAATGGAGCAGCAGACTAGAATCACTTGCGCAAGCTATGGAAGCAGCGTTGGAGGTTGTCGTGTCCGGCGTCGGAGTACAGGGGAGGGTGCTTGTGTGGGAACTCGCATGTGCAGGAGAGGTCAATTTGTGTGAATAATTATAATAACAACTACAACAATTATCATCCATCAATCATCAGCTAAAAATATAAGCATTATAATTGTTATTGCTTATATGTACATAAACATTAATAATAAAACTGTAATAAACATTCATCGTCTACGAAGCAACCATAGCAACCACACGCAATCGATATATAACCAGTTGATGATTATAGTTACTATTCAAGTTGAAAAGAATTTTCACTGAGGGATCCACTACTCCATACTTTAAAGTTGGAAAGTGTTCTCTTCTTCACGTTGCGACCATCTTCTCGAACTAGCTTCTTCCCCCTCTCTTTTATTGTTTTAGAGGAAGAATGGCTTTATTTGGTGTAGAAGGATATAAATTTGAGTGGAATTTCGAACACAAATATTATACCTGAAAAAGTAAGTCAATTAAACTAGTATTTTTGGACATTATACACTCAAAATTTCAAAAAGTGATAAAACAATAGAGTTTTAGATCTTTCTTTTCTCTATTGATTTAGCAAAAAGAATTTCTAAGTTTGGATATGTTTTGAGTAAGTTATGGCCAAAAGAACAGAGAGCATTTTCTGGCTGAAAAAAAAAATTCAAACCACTAAATGATGTTCTAAGAACTGGATTTTTGAACAAGTTAGTCTTTGTATTGGGTGAAATGCTCAACGTGAAAGTTGTAGCCCTTAGAATATTACATGGTTTATATAAAAGAATTTTGAAATTTGGTTCTATTCGGTCAAAGTTATGATAGTTAGAAAACATGGAATTTTTGGGTTACATTTTGAGCTTAAAATATGCAGCGGAGAAAATGGTGTTTTTGGGCTAGTTAGGCTTGGAACTAGACAGGGTGGCAAACTAGAAAGTTGTTCGTATTGAAATTTTATATGGTTTCATAAAACGAATTTTCTAATTTTCTATTCGGGACAAAGAGTTATGACAATATGAAGTTTGGGGAAATTTGAGTGGAATTGTGTTTTGGATCTTGGTGTTAAGTGGTGGCCATTAAAGGATAGGAGGAAGAAGAGAAGAGAAAAAGGAAGAGAGAATGCAAAGGAGGAATAAGTAAGGGAGGGGGATCTATTTATAAACAAGAGCTAGGTTCTTGGGTGCAATTATGGCAGCCTACGTGTCGCCATGAGAGGGAACAGCTTCATGGTGAAGTAAGGACCTTATACCAGTTTTCTCTTCCATGGTTTATTAATTAATTCATGTATTAATCATTGTGACATTTTCTTATTTTTTGCTCCATAAACACTACCATTACTTTTGCTAGCCATCATGAAGGAGTGCACATAAGGGTTAGTGAGGTGTCATGGAGGGAGTGAATTAAGAAAACATGTTTTTATTTAATTTACGCTTGCATTTAATTAAACAATCTTTTACGTTTTCAACTCGTACAATCAAACCGTAAGTCCGATTGATACGAATTTGAAATCTTACTATATTTCATCGATATTGATCCAATAAACTGGTCTCATTGAATTCAGAGACCATTTGAAGAGTGACTTATTTCTACGCTATTGGTTAATTTCAACTAATTTTTCGACATGTGTTAATATTGCTCACGCTCACATACTAACTTCGATTGATATGAAATATGAAATCTAACCATATTTTAACGTTTTAGGTCCGACGGAACTGGTTTCGTTGAAATCCAAGATCATTTGAAAAAAGTCTATTTTTAGGCTTTTAAAATAATATTAAATTATCACATTTTAATATATTTACTTTTAAATCAATTTTAAAAGTACACTAACCTTATTTTAACTTTAATAAGATATAAAACAAAATTAAATGTCATTTTCCATAGTTTTTCAAGTCTAGTTTCAATATATAATGAAATTTAAAATTCAACCAGACTATCCATTTAAAAATCCTTTTAAATACATTTAAATCCATATTTTAAGTTGACTAAAAATCCGGGTCGTTACAATATGATTATATAAAAAGGAAGATTGAGTGCTTCTAACTAAAGACGATGCGAAGGAGTGCTTTGAAGCAGTGCTTCACTTCGATCAAGGGGACTGCCATTTGTAGATGGTTTCGAAACAAGCAAACTCCCTTTGTATCACTTGGGTTGCTTTTTATAAATTTTGTTTTGAATCAATTTAGGGATTTGTTCCGTTGTTTTGTAAAGCAGAATAATTTTGGGCTCAAAGCACTTATGTGCGGCCCTGTTTTGTTAACTCAAAACATCCCTATGTTTTGTTTCACTTCAACATTGATGCAGTACAAGTCTTGTTTCGTTTTGACGCCATAGATAGCAGTGCTAATAAATTTTTGTTTTGATTGGAGCTTAAACCCCTTATGTTCTCCTTTATTTTGTCCCTTTATACTAAAGGACGAAGCAATTAAATAGTGTCCGCCCTACCCTTACGGTTGCCCCACGCCATTTTGAAAGTTTAGCAGGTAAAATGCAATTTGAAAATCTGGTGCAGGTAAAATGCATGGAAAAATAGAAAACATTGGAGGAAGCTCAAACCAGAAATCCTTGATTATAATTCACACAAATAGCACTACATTAACCATTCTTTTGACATCTGCTTCTTTTATTCTGATTATCAGTATACTATTGTTGATCACCAACGTGTTGCCCCCTCCGACATGCTGCCATGGGCTGCTGCCTCGGTAGCCTACCCCTGGGGTCGGCCCTATAATTAGAGGTAATATAGGTTTCACCATGTTGTTTTAAATACTTGTTTCAAAAGGTTATGGCTTCATAGCCTTGTGTTTTTTAGTATGTTTTCTTTTAAGAAATATTAATTATCATCAAAAAGGAGTTTAAAAGCGTATATTTAACATGTGGTTTTTTAGTAGAGGGTTAAAATAAAATTCTTGTTTCAAAGTAGATATGCAAAGGACTAAATTATAAAGGCCTGTGTTTCCAAGGAAACGTATGAAAAGTATTTAACCGCGTATTAATTGTAATACCTTCATCATTGGATAGATGGATAGAGGATAGTTTTGACTCAGATGATTAGAAAACCAAATAGAATTGATATAGGATCGCGTCCTATGCTTCAATAATCGCGCCTAGCTGAAGTCTTCCAACATTCCAATGCGTAGAGCAGAGTTAGTGTAAAATTTAAAGTTTGCAAGAACAAAAAACGATGTAATGAGACAAGTTATTGGTGAACCCGTTAAACCACTAGATTCCTAGTCAGCTTAGCAAAACTAAGAGTTCAATGGATAATCAGATAAGAGTTAAATTTGGATAGACCATCCAATTTGTTTCTAATGGTCAAATGATTTTTGTAAATCCGGTAGGCCTGAATCATCTATAGATGTTTGTAGTTAACTGGTCACACTACGAAGTAGAGATGGACAGTTAGGAGTGCCCATAAGACAAATTGTCAGAATAACCCACGAGATAAATAGTTAGGATTAGCGACAAGAAGTGCACGCATGTGATTTTTTTGTGGTTGACTCATGATTATTATGTTTAATAACCATTGTAATTGGAGGTGCAACATTGACTGATTCGATTAAGGATACAACTAAGGGAGAAACTCGTTCCGCTCAGCGATGTGATCTCGCTATATATCTATTATTACGATAACATATTATTCGCACCAGATTAGTTTTCTAACCAAAGTTTTTGTTTCTCTCCTTTAACTCTCAGGCACTCGCTTGAATATCTTTGCAGAAAATGTCAGATTTTAGATTTTTGGCGAATAAACCTTGCGAAGACATGCAGGCGCCATGTAACGACCCGCATTTCACGTATCGAAGGAAAGAAAAATATTTTTATTTAATTACCTAAGGGTTAGATCATTCTCATATTTTGGTGTGTTGTTTATGGGGATATGAGACATTTCCATGATTTTTATCAATTTTATTTATGACCAATTTTCCCTTATCAGTTTTGTATAGGGCATAACTTTTGACTCGGACTGAATCAGGTGCTAAAATAGATTTCAATGGAAATAAAATGATGTTTTCAATTCCATAGAGTAGTCACATTAAACATTTGGTTCAGTGGTTTGAGAGGAATCAATGTTTTAGTGCTACACAATTTCTGTCCAGGCTAATTGGTAATTAGTTGGCTGATTTGTGGGTCCTGCCAAGGCTTGGGCTATTGGCTATATATAGGGGGCAGAGGCATGGAGATTAGTTTAGCTTCTTCATTTCTCTAATTTGGTTGAGCTCGTGATCCTTCTTTCTCAATCAAATACTTCTCTACTCCATTAAATCATAGATCTAGATTAGAAGATCGAAGATCAACATAGAAGAAAGGTAGATGCATCAAAGTGATAGATTTGAAGGCCTTTCTTCCTCTTTCTTCACTATCCGAATTAGAGATTAGTGGTATTCAAGCCATTTTGAATATTTAGTGAGTGATAAGCATCTCTCACACGGATTCAATCAAGTATATGGGTTGTTTGATCTTATGTTCATCATTTCAAGTTGTTTTCACATAGATCTAATCAATGTAAGTGTGATTTCAATTCAAAACACCATAGGATCTAATCTAGAAATTTATAAATGGTAATTTCATATACTAATTCTATGTTTAGATCCAATTATTGATTTAATCATTTGTTGAATTGTTGTCTTAATGTTTGTTGAGTGATTGGTAGATGATTGTGTGGTTTTAAGTTTGGATCGATGGTGATTTCGATGGATCAACCAAACTATGGATTGGGCGAGTGGAAAAAGTATGGATCATCAAGAGAGAGTGAGTGGATAGGGCATGGCTTCATGGATCGGGCAAAAACTTGGTTCAGGTGGACAACAGCGTTTGAAAACATTGGGGAAAGGTCCTAGATGATCGGCCACGATCCAGGCATGGATCTCGCACGTTGAAATAGATGGATTGGCTAGTATTTCTTTGATGGATTGGAGGAAAACTCGGCGTCTTGGAAAAGTGATGGATCGCATCTGATCCATTAGAGTGACAGCGTTTTAAAACATTGTTAAAAGTAATGGATCAGGCACGCTCCATAGGTGGGCAAATCAGTGATTTTTGATGGATTGGCATATAATTTTTTTGGCTTGGCATGAGTTCTGGCACATGGATCGCAACCAACCATGGTGGATCGTTGACAGCAACTACAACGTTTTGGAAACGCTGTAAAAAGCGTTCAGAAATGCTGTTAAATGGAGATGCTAGAAGATGGACCTTGCCTACCTATATTGAGTTGCAGCATTTTGGAAACGCTATGGAATATTATTTACAGCAAAGACGAAACACTGTGGATTGAATATCAACCAAACAACGTAAGTTTTGGATCGACGATGATTGTAGATTTTATGTGAATTCAAGCAGGAATGTTCGAAGTGTTGTGAAGGGTTCGTTGATCGGTGAAATACAATGAATATGAAAACGACTCAAGTTTGTTTTGATCTCGTGGATAATAACTGCTCAGGTGTGTTTTGAGCTTATAGATAGTCGTAAGTGATGATGAATAGAGTTATGAAGGCTAAGAAATTACCATTGTCGTAGTTTCTAGCGGACTCAAAGTGGGGGTATAATAGGGACGCATAAAAGAATAGATGATTACTCGAGTACCCTGGGTAGCAACGAAAGGCCTAGACACGTAGCGATGAAAGTCGTATGGAGTTTTTGCTAGAACCGGGGTTACCATTAGCCCTTGACGGATGGCATGATGATATAACCATTCATATGATTAGCGATGGTTTCAAAAAGCAGGATTGGTGGTGATAGTCAGAGCCATGGATGATGATTGTTTTGCTTGTATCATCTTGTGTAGATCTTTCAATGTCGAAGGAGATACCTCTCTATTGCTTGTCTAATGTTGGTTTAGGCCGTTGGGGCTTGTGCTTGGGTGATGTCAATATCGATTAGGATGATCTACACTTGATAAGTGATTGCCATGAATGTACTTTCTGTCAATATCGATTAGGATGTTGGTTTAGGTTTGGAAGTTCTTCTCTATTGATGTGTTTGTAGATTAGTTGATAGATCTACCTATTCTACTTTATTAATGATGTTAGATAGATGTTTTATCGCTTATCAAGACTATTGTCTAACTTAAGGTTTTATGTTTCCTCTTATTACCTTGGGTTGTTCATCCATGTGTTGGATGGGCAGACTGAGTAGCATGTGACAAATAGTTGAGCTTGATCAGAATGATGCTGCTGAGCGATGACGAGATGGAAGCTTACGTATTAGTTTCCTATTAACTAGTATTTGTTGGTTTTCTCCTGCTATGTTGATGTATTCTCTGAGTTGTTGTAGTGAGGCATTTTGTATAGACTCTTATTGTGTAATCCAATGTTGTATGGATTTTTCATGGTGATATGAAAATGTTTAAGATTCTGCTCAATTCTGCTTCACTATTATTGCCTGTTGTATATGTCCTATTATATTTTATCCTTGCGCTGTGAGTTATACGACAGTTCGCTTGTCTTATCCTACCCTGATGATCGTCCGTAGTTGCCTAGCACATCTTTCAGTGCATTATTCCTCTTGTTAAGTGCGGGAGTTTTGGGCGGTCGTCACATTTGCTATCAGAGCGAGGTTAATCGATTTTAGACAAAGTTCAAGGATGTAATAACGTATGAGAGTTGTATTTATAGATTTCTGATGGATGTATACTATATATTAGTGTATAGTATAATAGCGTTTGAACTCCATTTGCAGTTTTGCCCGGATGTGTACTAATCATTCTATTTTTCAGATTTAGAATGAGTCATCAAATGTCAAGGGGGTGATGGCGATATACTAAATTACCCAGCCATGTTCGAGGTCATGGTGGAAGCGTTCATGGGGAAGGTACCCGCTCAGGAGACAACCGCGGTAGATGTAGGGTTCAAGTGCAAGTGCCTAGGGCCATGGACTTCGCGAAGCTATGGAAAGACTTCTTAGGAGGGAAGCCGTTTAAGGGGACGGAGATGATTGTAGAGACTCAAGGGTGGCTTGATACCTCCATTCAGATCTTTGGAGACTTGGGCATTGACGATGCGACTAAGGGGAAGCTTGCATAAAGGCAGCTACAGGGAAGAGCTATGGACTGGTGGAACTCTGTCACTCTAGAGACTCCAGAAGATAGGATTTCATGGGAGCAATTCCATGTCAAGTTGAGAAGAAGTTTATTTTTACCGTTCATAAGTCTATTCTATTTAAGTGGTTCGTCGAGCGTAAGCAAAATGGTCAACCACTGCTGGAGTATGTTTCTGATTTTGAAGCCTTGTCAAAGTATGTCTTCTTATATGTCGAGACTCCTTATCATAAAAATGAGAAATTTTCCATTGGCTTGGAAAAATACCTTGGAAATCAGCTGGTTGATCACTTGGATGACACTTACGAGAAGATCGTAGAAAAAGTTCTAAGGCAAGAGAGTTTGTTTCCAAGGAAGAGACGGTTGTTGCAGCTAAGGAAGAACCGAAACCACATCAGGGTGGTAATAATAAAAAGAGGAAGCAACAAAAACAGAAAGGAATAGATGTCCGGAAAAAGCAGAAAGGCGAAGTGACTTGCTACAACGGCTAGCAGAAAGGACATTACTCCAAGGAACCCGAAGGCTGAGAAGAAGTGCTACAACTGTGGCAAGCCTGGGCATAATAAGAAGGATTGTGCAGAACCAGCTAAGGGAAAGAAGATGGTGAAGGCTATGATTTGGAGATTGTGCCATCATCTTCAAGGGCTCCTAAGGGGGAGGAGAAAGGGAAGAGCGTCGTCGTTCAAGGTATTCTTTCTGTTAGAGATGTTTCAGCTCGTGTGTTGTTTAATACTAGAGAATCACATTCTTTCATTTGTAATAAGCTAGTTTGTCGCTTGGGTTTGGAACCCGAGATTTGTGATAGACCACTTATCATGACTAATCCAGTTGGGGGTTCGTCTAGTTTGAGTATGATCTTTAATGGTCTAGTGTTGTCGAGTCATGGTTGCTCCTTTGTGTGTGATTGCTTTGTTTCGAACTTCACTGGGTTTTGGATTATTTTGGATATGGACTGGCTCAAGAGGTATGCGGCAAAAGTGGATTGCGAGAAGCTCGAGGTGACAGTTGAGAATGTGGAAGGGCGAATGGTTGTGACTCATTGTAAGCCTAAAGATGGTGTCTTTGTAAGCTATTTATATTCGCACGTGATTCCATGGGAAGACTTGTCATCGGTGACGATCGCTAGTGAGTTTGATAATGCCTTTGAAGAGGTCAAAGGGTTGTCGCCGCATCATGAGATTGAGTTTAGAACCGATTTGGTCGAGGGTGCTAGACCTATCATTATGTCGCTTAAGAGGATGGCGCCTAAGGAACAATGAGGGTTAGAGGTGCAAGTACGTGATCTTTTGAGAAAAGGATTCATTCAGAGAAGTGTGTCCGAATGGGATGCACTAGTCGTGTTTGCAACCAAGGATGATGGATCTTTGAGATTGTGTATGGATCATTGTGAGCTGAACAAGGTGACCAAGAAGAACAAGTATCCATTGTCAAGGATAGACGCCTTGTTCGATCAGCTTCACAAAGCCAAGGTGTTTTCTCAGATGGGTTTGGCAACGATATTCCACCAGTTGAGGGTGGCAAAGACTGCTATTAGGACACCATCCGGTTTCTTCGAATGGTTGGTAATGCCATTCGGAGGACTAATGTGCCAACATATTTTGTGGATCTTATGAATAGGGTTTTTAGAGATCAGTTGAGTTCTTACTTGTGTTCGTGGATGATATTTTGGTTACTCTCGGAATGAGGAAGAGCATAAGATGCACTTGCGAGTTATTTTGGAAATCTTTCTATAGCATCAGCTGAGAGCTAAGTTTTCGAAGTATCACTTCTGGAAAAGTGAAGTGAGGTTCTTATGTCATGTTATTTCTGGAAATGGGATAGCGGTTGACCCCGCATAAGGTGGCAGCAATTCAGGACTGGGATAGACCTAAGAATGCGACGAATATGAGGAGTTTCCTTGGGTTAGCAGCTTATTACCATCAGTACATCAAGGATTTCTCCAAGGTAGCTGCACCATTAACAAGATTTACGAAGAAAAATCCCGTGTTCACATGGGATGCAAAGTGTGAGCAAGCTTTTGAAATCCTGAAAGAAAGACTGACGAGTGCTCCTGTTTTAACCATTTCAAGTGGGAATGAAGAGATGGCGGTATACACTAATGCATGTGGTACTAGACTTGGGGCAGTATTGATGCAGAAGGATAGACTTATGGCATACACGAGTCGACATTTGAAGCCGCATGAGAGGAATTATTTGACTCGTGATTTGGGGTTGGTAGCGATCGTGTTTGCTATGAAGATGTGGAGACATTACCAGTCGGGAGTTCGATTCGAGTTGTTAACGGATCACAAGTCGTTCAAGCTTCTTTTCTCCTAAAAGGGTTTGAATCTTCAGCAACAACGGTGGTTAGAGTTTCTGGCATCGTATGATTTTGGCATAGCCTATACTCCTGGTAAATGTAACAGCCTGCATTTTACATATTGGAGGATCGTAAAATATTTTTATTTTATTCCATGAGAGTTGGATCATTTTCATATTTAAAATGTTGCTTATGGGGATGTGAGACATGTCCATGATTTTTACCAATATTGTTTGTGACCATTTTGCCGTTGTCATTCTTGTACAGCGAATAAATTTTGACTCGGGTCGAACCAGGTGTTGGGACCTATGCCATTGGAAAGGAAATAATGACTCCCTTTCTGTAGAGTGGTCACATTAAAGTTTTGCCTCAATGGTTTGGGAGGAATCGCTATTTTAAGGTTTTACAATTGGCTGCTCAGGTTTGGGAAGCCATAATGGGCTGATTTGTAGAGGCCCATTAGTGGGATGGTGGAAAGCTATAAATAGGGGGTGAGAGGTATGGAGAATAGTTTACTCTCCCCATTCTCTCATTTGGTGGCCTTGTGTTCCTCCTTCCTCTAACACCTTTCTACCTGTAAAATCGAGATCTAGGGAAGGGAATCCAAGATCTACACCATTAAAAGCTAGATCTACATCTTTTGAAGTGAGAGTTCATTGAGTCGAAGGATTTGATCAAGTTCTTTGCTGTTCGTAATCTAATTTCACCATTTTTGCTTTGATTTGGAGAATTGGTAAGTGATATGCATCTCACATAGATTCAATCAAGTATATGAATGTTTGATCAAGTTTTTCATCAAATTCAAGTCGTTTTTCTTAGGTCTACATCATGGTAAGCTTATTTTCATATGAATCGCCATTGGATCTAATTTAGCAATTTAAAACCTGTAATTTCTATGTTATTTCATATATTTATGCAAGTTAGATCCATAATTATGATCATATGTTCATTTATCACGATTTTCAAAATTTTATATAATTCGTTATGAAATTCGTCATTTTCATGTTATTAGTGATTTCATAACATGCTTGTGGATATAGTTGATGAATTGGATGAGGATAGTCGACTGGCAAAGTTTTGGTCGAAATTGGACTTGAATTAGAGTTGTGCAAGTTTCTGGTCGGTCAGAAGGGGACGTTCGTCCAAGATGTGGCTTGAGAAACAGGTCAGGAAACTGGGTCGGTCGGTCACAAAGCTGGTCGGTCGGGTTGGTCAGAAAGCTGGTCGGTCAGGTCGGTCGGGTCGTTCGGGAAGCTTGTCGGTCGGGTCGGTGCTTTTAGGTCGGTCAGTCGTGCTTTTGTGAGAGATTAGGTCGGGTCGGTCAGATGGACTGGGTCAGTCAGAAGTGGCCAGGTCGATTAGGATGGACTGGGTTGATCAGAAGGAGGTCGGGCCAGCTGGGATGGACTGGGCCGGTCAGAAGTTGGTCGGTTGGTCGGCTTCAACATGATTAATTCTAAAAAAAATTTATTTTTCGGATACGACCCAGATTTGAACAAAAGAGCTTAAAAATAAATATTTTCGGAGCCAACCCCCCGAACCCTAGCCGCAGCGCGGTGATGTAATTTAGCTCAGTGATGTTATGACTTCGAAGTGAATTCCATAGGGAATGTCGAAGGGGTGTGAAGTGTCCGTTGCTAATTGTGATGCAACGAGTATGATTACAACTCAAAGGTGTCCTGAGTTGGGTGATAATGCTTTGATGGTCGCCATTAATGACGACTGGATATATTAAAGGCTAAGAGACTTTCCTTGCCCTAGGTTCTAGCAGGCACAAAGCAGGGGTACAATAAAGATGTCTAAAAGACCGGATGTAGGTCGAGTACCATGGGCGTCGTGTATGGCCTAGATACGTCAAATTGTATGATGTATGGTTTTTTTGCTAGAACCATGGTTTCCATTATCCCTTGATGGATAGCAAATTGTTTGGCCAATCATACGATTAACAATGGTTTCGAAGTAGGATTGGCGGTGATAGCCATAGTCTGTCATAGATGGATGGTCTGTTTGTACCATCTCATGCAAATTATCCACCGTCGAAGGAGATGTTTATTGAGAGCTTGTCTGATATTGGTTTAGGCCTTTGAGGCTTGTGCTTGGGGGATGTTGAATCCAATTAGGATAGTTTACATGAGATATATAACCTGGATGCTATGAGTGCTATTGTTGGTAACCTCTAATTTCCACTGTGGTTTTCCATGGATGAATGTTGAAATGTTTGATGTAAAGGCTATCACTATCTGATGTGGGGAAAATAAGAGTTGTGTTCTTCTCTTCTGTTGTGGGTAAATTAGTTTGTTAATTTACCCATTCTCATATACTTTATTATTGAAGTTTGTTAGCTATTTTATCGCTCACTAGGACTGTTGTTTGACTCAAGGTTTTATGTTCCCTCCTATTACCTTGGGTTGTTCATCCGAATGTTGGATGGGTAGACTAGATGGCAGGTGACAGGTGATAGCTTAGTAAGGACAGTGTTGTTGTTCGGAAGCGAGCAGGAGGCTGACATAATATCTTTCCTACTATCTACTATTTGTTTCGTTGTTTGTTATCCTACTCTAAGTGCTGTAGTGAGGCAAAACTGTATAAACACTATTGAATCCAAGTGTATGGATATTACTTTCTAGTCATTTTGAAAGTTTAGTGTTTTATGCTTCACTAATAACGCCTGTTGTATATGTTCTATTATATTTTATCCTTACGATGTGAGTTCTACGACAAGTTCCGTTTGTGTATTATACCTTGATGATTGTCCATAGCTACTTGGTACACCTTTCAATGCATTATTCCTCTTGTTAAGTGCAGGGGTTGTGGGCGGTAGTCACATTTGGTATCAGAGCTATGGTTGTCGATTTTAGCCAAAGTTAGAATACGTAATCATGTATGTGAGACGTATTTGTAGATTTCAGTTGGATGTATACTATATGATACTATATAGTAGCATTTGTATTTCTTTAGCAGTTTTCTTGCAAACGGCTAATCATTCTAATTTGCGGATTTTGAATGAGTCAACGAACTACAAGACACACTACTAGGGAAGAGACTGTGCCTGAAGGGGGTAATGGCGGTGTACTAGACTACCCAACCATGTTTTAGGCCATGATGGAAGCATTCATATGAAGTGTACCCGCTCCAGTGGCAGTCATGGTAGATATAGGTGTTTAGTTGCCTAGGGTCGTGGATTTTGCAAAGCTGTGCAAAGATTATACATCTCTAGGAGGAAAGCCATTTAAAGGAACTGAACCAGCTGAAGAGGTTCAGAGGTGGATGGATTTTTGCGTCTGTATCTCTGAAGACTTAAGGTTGGATGATGCAACCAAGAAAAAGCTTGCGTCAAGGCAACTGCAAGGCAGGGCCATGGAATGGTGGAATTCAGTTACACTTGAGACTCCAGAGGAAGAGATTTCATGGGAACAATTCAAAGCTAAGTTTGAAACAAAGTTTATCTCCACAGCTCAGAAGTTTGCTCTATTCAAGAAATTTGTGGAATTGAAGCAGAATGGTCGTCCTGTGCTTGACTACATTTCTGACTTTGAAGCCTTGTCCAGATATGCTCATTCATACATTGATACACCCTATCAGAAGAACAACAAGTTTGTTATAGGTCTGGATGCCTACATAGGAATACCGTTGGTGGAACATCTTGATGACTCATTTGAGAAGCTTGTGGAGAAAGCCGTCAGACATGAGAGCTTGTTTTCGAAAGAAGAAGTCGTTGTTGTTGCGTCTAAAGAAGCTCCAAACCACAACAGGGTGGTAACAACAAGAAGCAGAAGCAATAACAGAAGAAGGGAAAGGATGGTTAGAAGAAGCAGAAAGGCGAAGTGACTTGCTTTAATTGCTGGCAGAAGGGCCATTTCTCTAGTGATTGCAAGAATCCCAAAGCTGAGAAGAAGTGCTTCAAGTGTGGAAAGCCTAGGCATGAAATGAAAGACAGTCCAAAATTAGCTAAGGGATAGCAGGTTGTGAAGGCGTATGCTTTGGAAGCCGTGCCATCTTCTTCGAGAGCTCCTACTGCAGAGGAGAAAGGAAAGGGTGTCGTCGTTCAAGGTACTCTTTCTTTTCATGGTGTTTCAATTCGAGTTTTCTTTGATACTGGAGCATCACATTCTATCATTTGTAATGAGCTTGTGTGCCCCTTGGATTTAGAACCCAAGATTTGTGATAGACCTTTAATCGTGACCAATCCAATTATGGGTTCGTCCAGTTTGTACATGTTATGTCATGGTCTAGTATTGTCGAGTCATGGTTTCTCTTTTGTGTGTGATTGCTTTGTTCTTAACTTCATGGGGTTTGGGATCATCTTGGGCATGGATTGGCTCAAGAGGTATGCGGCAAGGGTGAATTGTGAGAAGCTAGAGGTGAAAGTCGGGGATGTGGAAGGGTGAAAGGTGTTGATTCGGTGTAAGCCCCAAGATGGTGTCTTCGTGAGCTATTTATATTCGCTTGTGTTTCCACAGGAAGACTTGTCATCTGCGTTGATCGCTAATGAATATGAGGATGTCTTTGACGAGGTCAAAGGGTTGCCGCCGCATCATGAGATTGAGTTTAGGATCGATTTAGTCGAGGGTGCTAGACCAATCGTTATGCCTCTTAGGTGGATGGTGCCTAAGGAACAACGAGAGTTGGAGGTGCATGTACATGACCTTTTAGGAAAGGGGTTCATTTAGGGAAGTGTTTCTGAATGGGATGCACCAGTTGTGTTTGCAACCAAGGCCGATGGCTCGTTAAGATTGTGTGTGGACGATCGTGAGCTGAACAAGATAACTAAGAAGAACAATTATCCGTTGCCAAGGATTGATGACTTGTTCGATAGCTTCACAAAGCCAAAGTGTTTTCTTAGATGGACTTGGCAACGGGATTTCACCAGTTGAGGGTGGCTAAGGATAGTGTGCCCAAGACTGCTTTTAGGACACCATCATGTTTCTTCGAATGGTTGGTAATGCCATTCAGGTTGACTAATGCGTCAGCATACTTTGTGGATCTTATGAATAGAGTTTTCAGAGATCAGTTAAACAAGTTTATGCTTATGTTCATGGATGATATTCTGGTTTACTCTCGGAATGATGAAGAGCACAAGACGCACTTGAGAGTTGTTTTGAAAATCTTGCGAAAGCACAAACTGAGGGATAAGTTTTCGAAGTGTCACTTCTAGAAGGGCGAATAAGGTTCTTAGGCCATGTCGTTTCTGGAAACGGAATAGAGGCTAAAGTGGTAGCAATTCAGGATTGGGATAGACCTAAGAATGCGAAAAATGTGAGAAGTTTCCTTGGGTTGCTAGGTTATTACCGAAGATTTATCGAGGATTTCCAAAAGATAGCTGCCCCGTTGACAGGATTGACGAAGAAAAATCAAGTGTTCACATGGAATGCAAAGTGTGAACAAGCATTTGGGATCCTGAAGGAGAGATTGACGAGTGCTCCCATGTTGACCATTCCAAGTGGGAATGAAGAGATGATTGTGTATACTGATGCATGTGGTACTAAGCTTGGAGCAGTACTGATGCAGAAGGATAAGGTTGTGGCCTACGCAAGTCGACAACTAAAGCCGCATGAGAGAAATTACCCAACTCATGATTTAGAGTTGGCAGCTATTGTGTTTGCTTTGAAGATGTAGATACATTACCTGTTGGGAGTTTGGTTTGAGTTGTTTACGGACCACAAGTCGTTGAAGTATCTTTTCTTCCAAAAGGATTTGATTCTTCGGCAGCAAAGATGGTTGGAGTCTCTAGCATCGTATGATTTCGATATAGCCTATACTCCTGGTAAAGGTAACGCAGTTGCAGATGCACTGAGTCGAAGACACGCAAGTTTGGGAGTGATATTTTCAGAATGGAAAAGCCTCGAGTATTTGGCAAGGTTCGATTTCAGGCCAAGGTGCGAGTAGGAACTTGAAATGTTGGCAAGCTTATCGATAAGACAGACTTTTACCAAAAGGGATTGGCGAAAGCCAAAAGCGAGATGTAAAGCTTGTCGAGTTTATCCATAGGTTGGAGCCGGATAATAAAGAGTTCGAGGTCGATCAAGAAGGTTGGCTTCGAAAGCAAGGACGATTAGTTGTTCTTGATATTGTTGGGTTGATACATGAGGTTCTGAGGGAATTTCATCACTCGAAGTTGACGATTCATCCCGGTGGTAATAAGATGTATCAGGACACTAAGCGAATCTACTACTCAGAATGGATGAAGCGAGATATTGGAAAGTTCATTTCCATGTGCAAGAACTGTCAGTTGGTGAAAGCTGAACAGAAGAAGCCAAGTGGATTGCTTCAGCCTTTGGAAGTTCCTACGTGGAAGTGGGAGCAAGTATCGATGGATTTTATCGATGGACTACCTAGAACCAGGGCAGGAAATGAAGGGATTTGGGTCATCGTGGATTTCTTGACCAAAAGTGTAAGGTTCATTCCTGTCAAGTCGACTAGGACAACATCGAAATTGGCTGAACTTTATATGAAATGGATAGTTCAATTCCATGGTATCCCGAAGAGCATAGTAAGTGACCGAGATCCATTGTTCACAAGTGGATTTTGGAAAAGTTTGCAAGAAGCTTTGGGAACCGAATTGTGTTTGTGTACGGCTTATCATCCCCAAACTGATGGTCAAACCAAGAGGGTTAACCGAGTTTTGAAAGATCTTCTTAGGGCTTGTGTGTTAGACTTCATAGGATCGTGGGAAAACCATCTACATCTAGTTGAGTTTGCATATATTAATAGCTACCAGTCTATCATTGGGATGGCACCGTACGAGGCATTGTATAGGAGGCCGTGCAATTCTCCAGCATGTTGGTTAGAAACTGGAGATAAGTTGGTATTTGGGCCAGAAATGACTAGAGAGACATCGGATTTATTGGGATCGTTTGACAACGAATTAAGGCAGCCCAAGATCATCAGAAGAGTTATGTTGATAAGCGTCGAAAAGATTTGGAGTTCGACATGGGTGATATGGTCTTTGTAAAGATTTCTCCGTTGAAGCATGTGGTCCGGTTCAGAAGCAAAGGAAAGTTAACTCCAAGATTCATTCGACCATTTCCGATAGTCGAGCGAATTGGAAAGCTAGCATATAGATTGGAGTTACTGGAGAAGATGTCGAATGTGTATAATGTTTTCCATGTGTCGTTTCTATGAAAATATGTGCATGATTCGAATGTGGTAGTATCTCCAGAGCAGTACAAAGACCTAAAAGTCAAGATCGTAGTTACAAGACCTTGTAAGCCGCTTCATGTTGTGGGGAGTGACACGAAACAGCTTAGGAGGAAGACGTTTAAGCTAGTCAAGGTACAATGGAGTGAGGATGGCGACAATCGTACATGGGAGACGAAAGAGAGTATGAAGGCGACCCATCCGGAAATTTGTGTCGGTATGACCTGTTAGTATCGTATTACCTTGCATCATTGTAACTTATACTATGGTTGTTTTTAGAATTCCATGTGCTAAGATAGGGATATGGATGCATGGCCTGATGGATGCTAGTTAGGATGATAGAATTAGCTGCTCATGAGTGGTAGGCATGCAAAATTATTGTGGTTGCTTGTGATTGTTGGGATTTTGGGGGCGAAATGCCAAAAGGGGAGAATGTAATAGCCCGCATTTTGCATATCGGACGATTGTTAAATAATTTTATTTTATTCCCTGAGGGTTGGATCATTCTCCTATTTTAATATGTTACTTATGGGGATGTGAGACATGTCCATAATTTTTACCAATTTTGTTTATGACCATTTTGCCCCTGTTAGTCTTGTACAGGGCAAAACTTTTGATTCAGGTCGAATCAGGTGTTGAGACCTATGCCATTGGAAAGGAAATGATGAGTAAAGTGGTCACATTAAAGTTTTGACTCAGCGGTTTGGGAGAAATTGCTATTTTAAAGTTTTACAGTTGGTTGTTCAGGTTTGGGAAGCCATAATGGGTTGATTTGTAGAGGCCCATTAGTGGGCTGGTGGAAAGCTATAAATAGGGGTGAGAGGTATGGAGAATAGTTTACTTTCTCCATTCTCTCATTTGGTGGCCTTGTGTTCCTCCTTCCTCTAACACCTTTCCACCATTAAAATCGAGATCTAAGGAAGGGAATCCAAGATCTACACCATTAGAGGCTAGATCTACATCATTTAAGTGAGAGTTCATCGAATTGAAGGATTTTGATCAAGTTCTTCGCTGTCCGGAATCTAATTTCATCGTTTTTGCTTTGATTTAGAGAATTGGTGAGTGATATGCATCTCTCACATGGATTCAATCAAGTATATGAATGTTTGATCATGTTTTTCATCAAATTCAATTTGTTTTCCTCACATCTACATCATGGTAAGCTTATTTTCATATGAATCGCCATAGGATCTAATTTAGCAACTTAAAACCGGTAATTTCTATGTTATTTCATATGTTTATGCAAGTCAGATCCATAATTATGATCGTATGTTCATTTATCATGATTTTAGGAATTTTGGGTAATTTGTGATGAAAATCATTATTTTCATGTTGTTAGTAATTTCATAACATGCTTATGGTTGTAATTGATGAATTGGATGAATAGATTTCGTCGAGATAGTCGACTGGCGAAGTTTTGGTCGAAATTGGACTTGAATTAGAGCTGTGCAAGTTTCTGGTCGGTCGGAATGGGTCGGTCGGCCAAGATGTGGCTTGGGAAACAGTCATGAAACTAGGTCGGTTGGTAAGGCAGCTGGTCGGTCGAGTCGGTCGAGTCGGTCAGAAAGCTTGGTCGGTCGGGTCGGTCAGGAAGCTGGTCGGTCGGGTCGGTCAGGAAGCTGGTCGGTCGGGTCGGTCGGGTCGGTCAGGAAGCTGGTCGGTCGAATCGGTGCTTTTGGTCGGCCAAGATGTGGCTTGGGAAATAGTCATGAAACTGGGTCGGTTGGTAAGGCAGCTGGTCGGTCGGATCGGTCAGAAAGCTTGGTCGGTCGGGTCGGTCAGGAAGCTGGTCGGTCGGGTCGGTCAGGAAGCTGGTCGGTCAGGTCGGTCAGGAAGCTGGTCGGTCGAATCGGTGCTTTTGGGTTGGTCGGTCATGATTTTGTGAGAGATTGGGTCAGGTCGGTCAGATAGACTGGTCATTCCGAAGTGGCCGGGTTGGTCAGGATGGACTGGGTTGATCAAAAGGAGGTCGGGTCAGTCGGGATGGGCTGGGTCGGTCAGAAGCTGGTCAGTCAGCTCCAACAGGGTCAATTCTGAAATTTTTTATTTTTCGGGTACGACCCAGATTTGAACAAAAGAGCTTGAAAAAAAAATCGGGGCCAACCCCCCAAACTCTAGCCGTAGCGTGGTGATGTAATTTGGCTCAGTGATGTTGTGACTTCGAAGTGAATTCAATAGGAAATGTCGAAGTGGTATGAAGTGTTTGTTGCTAGTTGTGATGCAACGAGTATGATTACAACTCAAAGGTGTCCTGAGTTGGGTGATAATGGTTTGATGGTCACCATCGATGACGACTAGAGATATTGAAGGCTAAGAGATTTTCGTTCCCGTAGGTTCTAGCGGGCTCAAAGCAGGGGTACAATAGAGATGTCTAAAAGACCAGTTGTAGGTCAAGTACCCTGAGCATCGTGTGTGGCCTAGATACGTCAAATTGTATGACGTATGGGGTTTTTGCTAGAACCGGGGTTTCCATTAGCCCTTGATGGATGGCAAATTGTTTGGCCAATTATACGATTAACGATGGTTTCGAAAAAGGATTGGCGGTGATAGCCAGAGTCTGTTATACATGCTGGATGTTCTATTTGTACCATCTCATGTAAATTATCCAACTTCGAAGGAGACGATCCTTGAGTGCTTGTCCGATATTGGTTTAGGCCTTTGGGGCTTGTGGTTAGGGGATGTTGAATCTGATTAGGATGGTTTAAGTTAGATATATAATTTGGATGCTATGAGTGCTATTGTTGGTTACTTCTAATTGTCACTGTGGGTTTCCATGAATGAATGGTTGAAATGTTTGATGTAAAGGCTATCACTGTCCGATGTGGGGAAGGTGACAGTTGTGTTCTTCTCTGGTGTTGTGTGTAAATTAGTTCGTTAATTTACCCATTCTCATATACTTTATTGTTGAAGTTTGTTAGCTGTTTTATCGCTCACTGTCTGACTCAAGGTTTTATGTCTCCCTCTTATTACCTTGAGTTGTTCACCCGATTTTTGGATGGACAGACTAGGTGGCATGTGTTAGGTGATAGCTTAGTAAGGACAATGTTGTTGTTCGGAGGCGAGCAGGTGTCTGGCGTACTATCTTTCCTACTATCTAGTATTTGTTTCCACTGTTTGTTATCCTACTCTAAGTGTTGTAGTGAGGCAAAATTATATAAATACTATTGCTAAATCCAAGTGTATGGATATCACTTTCTAGTCATTATGAAAGTTTAGTGTTTTCTGCTTCACTAATAATGCTTGTTGTATATGGTCTATTAAATTTTATCCTTGCGCTGTGAGTTCTGTGTCAGGTTCCATTTGTGTATCATACCTTGATGACCGTCCATAGCTGCTTGGCACAACTTTCAGCGCATTATTCCTCTTGTTAAGTGCAGGGGTTGTGGGTGGTCGTCGCAGTAAATGTAACGCAGTTGCTGGCGCATTGACTCAAAGGCATGCTAGTTTGTGAGCAATGTTTTCAGAATGGAAGCACCTCGAGTATTTGGCAGGATTTGATTTCAGACCACGATGTGTGTTGGAACCTGAAATGTTGGCAAGCTTATCGATAAGACCTACTCTCACCGAAAGGATTGGCGAGAGCCAGAAGCGTGATGCAAAACTTGTCGAGATTATCCAAACGTTCGAACCAGAGGATAAGTAATTTGGGATCGATCGAAAGGGTGTGCTTCGAAAGAAAGGATGTCTGGTTGATCTGATATCGATGGATTGAGAGATGAGGTTCTAAGGGAATGTGATCACTCGAAGTTGAAATTCATCCTGGTGGTAATAAATGTATCAGAACATGAAGCGAGTCTACTAATGAGAAGGGATGAAGAGGGATGTTGAAAAGTTCATTTGCAAATGCATGAACTGTCAGTTAGTGAAAGCTGAACAAAAGAAGTCGAGTGGACTGCTTCATCCATTGGAAGTTCCTACATGTAAGTGGGAGCAGATATCGATGGATTATATCGATGGAGTACCTAGTACTAGGCCAGGAAATGAGGGATTTGGGTCATCGTGGATCGCTTGACCAAAAGTGCAAGGTTTATTCCTATCAGATCGACTAGGACATTATCAAAGTTGGCTGATCTTTATATCAAATAGATAGTTCAATTTTATGGTATACCGAAGAGCATAGTAAGTGATCGAGATCCATTGTTCACGAGTGGATTTTGGAAGAATTTGCGAGAGATTTTGGGAACCGAATTGTGTTTGAGTACAGCTTATCATCTCCAACCCGATGGTCAAACCGAGAGGGTTAACCGAGTTTTGGAAGATCTGCTGAGGGCTTGTGTATTGAACTTCGGAGGATCGTGGGAAAACCGTCTACATTTAGTTGAGTTTGCATACAACAAAAACTACCAGTCCAGCATTAGGATGGCACCATACAAGGCGTTATATGAAAGTCCATGTAATTCTCCGTCATGTTGGTTAGAGACTGGAGATAAGTTGATGCTTGGCCAGAGATGATCAGAGAAACCTCAGATTGTATCGATATTGTTCGCCGATGAATGAAAGCACCCTAAGATCATCAAAAAAGTTACGTCGATAAGCGTCGTAAGGATTTTGAATTCAACGTTGGCGATATGGTTTTCAAAAAGATTTCTCCTTTGAAGAATGTTGTTCGCTTTGAAAGTAAAAGAGTTTGCTCCAAGATTCGTTGGTCCATTTCCGATAGTCGAGCGAATTGGAAAGCTCGCATATAGGTTGGAATTCCCCGAGAATATGTCGAGTGTGCACAATGTTTTCCATATGTCTTTTCTACAGAAGTCCGTGCACGATTCGAATGTTTTAGTATCTCCAGAGCAGTACGAAGACCTAGAAGTCGAGACCATAGTTATGAGACCTCATAAGCCACTTCGCGTTGTGAGAAATGACACGAAACAGCTTAGGAGGAAGATAATTAAGCTAGTCAAGGTACAACAGAGTATGGAAAATGATAATTGTACATGATAGACGGAAGAGAGTATGAAGACGATCCATCCAGAAATCTTCGTTGGTATGACCCATTAATATCTCGTCATCTTACACCATTATAACTTGTACTATTTCGTTAGAATTCTGCGTGCTAGGATAAGGCTATGGATATGGCTTGATGGATGCAAGTTTGGATGGTAAAAATTTGCTACTCATGGATGATAGGCATGCAGAGATGTTTCTGGTTGCTTTAGTTTGCTTGGAATTTCGGAGGCAAAATTCCTAATAGGAGGAGAACGTAACGACCCACATTTTATGTATCAGAGGATCGTAAAATATTTTTATTTAATTCCCTGAGGGTCGGATCATTCTCATGTTTTGATATTATGGGGATGTGAGACATGTCCATGATTTTTATTAATTTTATTTGTGACCATTTTTCCCTTGTCAGTTTTGTATAGGACATAACTTTTGACTGAGAACGAACCAGGTGCCAAGATCGATTTCATTGGAAAGGAAATGATGTTTTCAGTTCCGTAGAGTGGTCACATTAAAGATTTGATTCAGCGGTTTGAGAAGAATCGCTATTTTAGTGCTACATAATTTCTGTCCAGACTAATTGGTAATTAGTGGACTGATTTGTGGGGCTCGCTAAGGCTTGGGCTGTTGGTTATAAATAGGGGGTAGAGGCATGGAGAATAATTTAATTTTTTCATTTCTCTTATTTGGTTGAGCTCATCATCCTCCTTGCTCAATCAAATACTTCTTTACTCCGTTAAATCATAGATCTAGACTAAAAGATTGAAGATCACCATCGAAGAAAGGTAGATCGCATCAAAGTGATTGATTCGATGGTCGTTCGTCATCATTCTTTGTTGTATGGATTAGAGATTAGTTGTTTTCAAGCTATTTTGAAGATTTGGTAAGTGGTAAGTATCTCTCACACAGATTCAATCAAGTATATGGGTTGTTTGAACTTATGTTCATCATTTCAAGTTGTTTTCACATAGATCTAATCGATGTAAGTATGATTTCAATTCAAAAAAACATAGATCTAATCCAGATATTTATAAAAGATAATTTCATGTTCTAATTCTATATCTAGATCCATTTATTGATGTAATCATTCGTTGAATCGTTGTTTTAATGTTTGTTGAGTGATTGGTTGATGATTGCGTGGTTTTGAATCCATACTTTGATCAATGGTGATTTCGATGGATCAGTCAAAGTATGGATTAGGCGAGTGGAAAAGTATGGATCGTCAAGAGAGAGTGAGTGGATCGGGCAAAAACTTGGTTCAGGTGGACAACAACATTTGAAAACGCTATAGAAAGCTCCTGGATCGGCCACGATCCAGGCATGGATCGCATACGTTGAAATAGGTGGATCGGCCAGTATTCGTTGATGGATCGGAGGAAAACTCGGCGGCTTAGCAAAGTGATGGATCGCATCTGATCCATTAGAGCGACAGAGTTTTAAAACGCTATTAAAAGTAATGGATTGGGCACGATCCATTAGTGGGTGGATCAGCGATTTTTGATGGATCGACATGGAAAATTCTTGGCTTGGCACGAGTTATGTCACATGGATCGCAACCGATCCATGGTGGATCATTGACAAGCAACTATAGCTTTTGGGAAACGCTGTAAAAAGGGTTCAGAAACATTGTTAAATGGGGATGCTTGAAGATGGATCGTGCCTACCTATATTGAGCTGCAACATTTTGGAAACGCTATGGAATTTTATTTACAGCAAAGACCAAAACGTTGTGGATTGAATATCGACCAAATGACGTAAGTTTTGGATCGACGATGATCGTGGCTTTGACATGAATTCAAGCAGGATTGTTTGAAGTGTTGTGAAGGGTTCGTTGATTGGTGAAATGCAACGAATATGCAGACGACTCAAATATGTTTTGAGCTCATGGATAATGACTGCTCAGGTGTGTTCTGAGCTTATGGATAGTGGCCAGTGATGACGACAAGAGTTACGAGGGCTGAGAAATTACCGTTGTCGTAGGTTCTAGCGGACTCAAAGCAGAGGTATAATACGGATGCCTAAAAGACTAGATGATTACTCGAGCACGCTGGGTAGAGATGAAAGGCCTAGATACTTAGCGATGAAAGCCGTTTGGAGTTTATTCTAGAGCCAGAGGTACAATTAGCCCTTGATAGATGGCATGATGATATGGCCAGTTATACAATTAGCGATGGTTCTAAAGCAGGATTGGCAGTAAAAGTAAGAGCCATGGATGGTGATTGTTTTGCTTGTATCATCTTGTGTAGATCATTCGATGTCGAAAGAGATATCTCTCTGGTGCTTGTCTGATGTTGGTTTAGGCCTTAGGGGCTTGTGCTTGGGTGATGTCAATATCGATTAGGATGATCTATGCTTGATAAGCGATTGCCATGAATGTACTTTCTGTTTCTATCTGATTGTTGCAAAGTCTATCACTGTCGGTTGTGGGGAAGACAGGTTAGGAAGTTCTTCTATGTTGATGTGTTTGTAGATTAGTTGATCAATTTGCCTGTTCTCATATGCTTTGTTGATGATGTTAGATAGCTATTTTATCGCTCATTAAGACTGTTGTCTGACTCAAGGTTTTATGTTTCCTTTTACTACCTTAGTTTATTCATCCATGTGTTGGATGGGAAGACTGAGTAGTAGGTGACAGATAGTTGATCTTGATGAGGACGATGTTGGTGAGCTATGACAAGCTATAGGCTTACGTATTAGTTTCCTATTACCTACTATCACTACGCCATAAATGGCCTACATCGATACAGGTGTTGCCATAGGTACCACTACAACAAAAAATATCCTTTTACAACTGCTAAAACCAATTGTTAAAATTTGTTTTGCAACTCCAAAAGTAATTAAAACTCAACTGCTATTAATCAAAGATTTCATAATATTACAATAAATATTATTATAACACGATATTTTATTTCAACATTTCAAATGCTACAAATTTTTTGACTCGATTATTGTACATTCTACACAATCTTTCATATTTACATACATTCCTCACTACATTTTCACTCGATTCACTCATATGAAGACTCACATATACAACCATAAGCAAGAAAAAATACATGAAAATGATTATAGAAACTACTACCTTTATTTTTTACCTTTTGATGATTCGCTTGCAAACACAACTTCTCTAGTTCCATCATGAATGGACAGTGTGGCCTGCAAAAGCAAATGGGATACATCAAATGTCATGGAGTTAGAAAACAACTTAGCAAGACTAATAGCTTACTAATTATAAAATGCGAAGTCTAGAAAACAAGTAGAATAGGGAAATGAAAAAAGCATACCAAGATTATAAAATGTGCACGTTCACTTATGGAGTACCTGTCACCGCAACCCACTGTGTCTACAACATCCAAACAAAAACCATCAGCAACCAAAATAAAAATGAGATTTTGGTTCATAATATTTGGGTTGGTTTCCTCATCACAAATCTTGCTCCATATGATGGAATAATAATTGCCATAACATACAGTCAGGGAGATAGCTGATAGCTCATTTTGGACAATGATGCTGCATAAAAAAAATCATAAATGAAAATTTGGAAGCTGAACAGAGTTCAAAGGAAATACAGAACAAGGGGATGAGAATGATCAAGATAATTAGATAGTTACATAAGTTCCAGATGTTATTGACAAAAAAACAGCACCTGACACCGACAATAAGAATCCCATCCCGGATCAGGAGATAAGATTGATCCGTCTAAGGATAAACCGAGCAAGACCACTGAATTTATAAAACAGTAGCACCTAATAATCCTACTAGTAGATCTATGGGTCAAATTACAAAAAGAATGTGAGTAGATAAATCTAGTTTCAGTTCAATGAAATCATCAGCTTTTACCCTAGGTAAACAAATCCGGGTCCACTCAGAGTCACCTGACCTTACAATAGCAATGGAGGTCTTATGACGATCGAGATCATTGAGATGATGATCATCTTCACCACTGTAGCAAACTACAGCAACAATAATATTGTCAAAGTGTGGATTTTTATTGACAATGACCATCTTTCTATCAAAGGCTGGGGCTGGAGGGAGACTAAAGTTGCTGCCATTGACAGGGTTAAACAAGTGGAGAATGCTATTTGGACTGGAACGTTTTTCAGATTGATCCATAAAATCATGTTTGATGAAATAGTTATATTCTCCCTGTATTTCATACGCAATATTACTGTTATAGATGAGATATCCATTACTAGATCCTATCAGTTTTACCCTACCAGCGTTAATATCAGGCATCAAATGAGGCGGGTGGTTGAAGATGTAACTTTTTTTATTCGAAAAATTATAGAAGCACAGAGGAGGAACTGATGAGGTAGAGGCCCTTGAGGGTAACCGGCGTATCTTTCTTCCCCCTTTTTTTGTTGGAGGAGCAGGTTGTTTGATTCTAGGTCGTACCAAAAGAAGCCAAGGGAAATGGAAAGACTTTAGACGGCGGCAACAACGGAGACGAAGATGAGTTAGGGTTACCGAACGCCATGTACGACAAGAAGCACCGAAATTTTTGAAATCTATTACGACGTCAAAACAATATACGATTACATCAACAACATCCGACTGTAATTCTGTCCAATTTACATCCCTAGGGGAGTCTGCTGAAATTGACATACTAGAAAAGTTTTAGATTTAAAGTACTGATTCAACGTACGTTACTTATCTGTGGAACAAATTAGCTTCAGCTGTAGCAGTTGGAAGTTGATGGAGAGCGTGGCGGTTGCTGATCTGAAAACTCGACCTCATCATGGGGGATTGGACAGCGTTGAAATTATGGCTGCTTTAGGCAGGGAGAATGAAGAAATCGAGAGAAAGGGCAAAGGAAAAACGCATGGGGCTCAGACTCTTGCACTTGCGACCCGTTCATGTGTTTTCAAACATAAGCTTGCATTTTTTATTTTTGTTCATACATTAGTAGTCGCTGGACATACACCCAAAAATAAAATAAGCCCCTAAATTAAACATTACTTTACATGTACTGTGTCTCAGTATTACGCAATAGCAGTACTCAGATAAAAATTATTTCCTTTGTGTTTCTACTGTGCTCCATACTACTGACTTTTAGCTTGCCTACTTTTTCTTGAGTCCTCTGTACTGGTTCTCATGCCTTGTCCCTTATCAAGCTGTCCTACGATATTTTGAGCCTCGTGCTCTGTGCTGCTACAATATCTTTAAGAGAAATACTAGGCTAACTCGTTTGAAAAGCGACTGAATGATAACTCGCTAACACGTGTCCTTTAATGTTAGTTGAAGTCCTTTTATGCAAGTGAATAGGATTTTGTTCACACTTTTTTTTAAGTGTGAACAAAACACTTTCCTCCTATTGGAGGATGTGGGTCACATATGGACCCCCCTGAATTCCTCCAATCGGGTCCGAGTGTTTTGTTCACATTTAAAAAAAAGTGTGAACAAAATCGGACTCTTATGCAAGTCGTATTTAATAATGAATCACTGTAGTTAACATAAAAGAGCTTCGGTTGCAACTTTCCATGCATAGTTGTCTGTACTTCTTAACATTTTTTACTTGTATATTTCTCATAAAATGACTTCAGCTAATATTAAAGGACACGTGACAGCGAGTTATCATTCAGTCGCTTTTCAAGCGAGTGAGAATAGCATTTCTCTATTCTTTTCCTATTAGAATGTGTAATAAATAGAGGAAAGAGATAATTCATATAGAAACAGAAACCATTCGTCTCTTTCTCTTTAATTAGATTAAGTGTCGTATTAAATGACATTTACAACTTAATTGACACATACATTTATTGTCCAACTTTCCTTTTTTTGAATAAAAATTTATTTGTAATTGTAAATTTTGACATATATGCATATTAAAACGTTTCTCTAAATATAATAAGTCAATAAAGAAAAAGCAACCCAGACATCAATTATTTTAAGAAAAATAAAACAGGAAATTGTTTAAGGCTATCTTTTATATAGCGTTTGCAAAAACGGCGGTCCATCTATAATATATACTAATATTAAGTATGGAAGGAAAGCACTAATCTAGTATATAGAGATTTGCATATACGCCTAGCTAGCGTATATACGAAGCCTCCAATATACTAGATTGTCCAAATCAATATAAAATAAATATACTCAAATACGTATTATTAGATTAAATTTCAAAACTAAATTTGTTTTTTTATATATAATACTTTCCACACTCGTGCTAGGATGCTACTGATCCCATCTCTAACGAGTCATTCTTACTTGATATTACTTAATCCAATCTCTAATGAATTCAACCGTTCGGTTCTAATGTGTCTTGTTCTCAAGCTCTGTAAACCTGGCTCTGATACCAAATGAAACGACCCAAACTTCCCAGTAAAGGAAAGCCCAGATTGAATTGAGAACAACACACATCAGAACACAAAACAGAAGAACATTTTATTGCTGTTACAACAATTACATCAGAGTACAAGAATATAACAGAGCACGAATAAATATTTTACATTAGAAATATAATATCAGAGATTTAAAATTACATTTACATAGCAGCTGAAAAATAATACAAAATACAACTGAAAGAAATACACGGATACAGAGCTTTTTGAATATCGCTTCAACTGTAGACCAGGATTCTATGAATAAATATCCGCAAAACCAAAACAATCACATACCCGTGTGGAAAATAAGGGCACCCAGAGTTTAGGTTAAAATAATAAACTCCAAGTCAGTCTTGGAACTGGTATGAGAACTAAAAACAGTTATTAACTTTATTTTAAAGTTGGGTAAGTCAAGGGACCACGCCGCTATCGCGGAACGGGTTTCCTCCTAAGAATACCGTTGCATAAAAACAACGTAATGCTTTTAGAAAATGAAACCATTATAAAACTCAAGTCCCTTGCAACGAAAGCCCAAGGATAGAGTTTACCTTATAATGGTCCAAAAATGCTTAATACGTGAAATTTATCTTTTATACTATAAGTGCACAGTGTAGAAATCAATTTTTGAATATAAATGTATCAATCTTAGGTGGCATAATATACTATGTAAGCGGCATAATATATTATATCACCATATAAGTATACAACTAAAAACCGCAAAGCTCGTATTGGAAAGTTGAGTTTCCATCATGATGGCTCCTGATTCGAAAGACCAATCGTGTCATGTATCTCCACGGCTTACATCTCGGCAAGAAAAAACACCGTAATACATTCTAACTGCACTTTGGAAGAACAATCTAGTGTTCTATCCCCATGGGCTTCGGCTGAAACAATTGCCCAATCTCCAGATGTGGAGCAACCATACCCAACAACACTCAGTTGACCCAATCCATGTGTATGTAAAGTATATTGGTCAACCTACTAATCAAACAAACCATTCACCATCATACCGGGGTGTGAGGCTCGCGAAGTAATGATATACTCAAAGATATGCTAATTGACGCCGTGCTTTGATCTTCATCCTCAAGGCTTTGCTTTTCAACAAAAGCCTTGATCATATGCATCTTACCATGCCACATTGTCAGACCATACCATATCATTGATCATCTACCAATATATAACTGGGTGTTAAGCGAAGAATAAATTCTCCACCACCAAACAACTATACGTTAAACAGAGATCAACGAATATAATATAAAGGAATACAATGTCAGACACAATCCATTTACAAGTCCGTTCTAGGTCTGAACGAAACCATATCCGGTCGATCTCCAAGTGTGTTTGGATGATCACCAATTATTCCATCGTTTTGGGTGTACGGCCCAATCAAGATATCAATAATCATCCACACGCCTTAGACATTTCCCGGTCTTCAATCGTCGTCTTCATCGTCGATCTTCAAGCGCCGTGTGGATTATTCGGAATGGGTTGAACCCGGTCTTTCTGAATAATTTGCGTATTTTAAAATCACGTGCTACATAGAAACACAACCAATGCCTCATTCCAATCAAGAATATTCTTTTCAAAACCAAATTAAGGTTCATTCAACTAGTCGGGAATAACACCTTACCAAAGTAATCATTAATTTAATTATCCCAATCCCAACCTATTCATCCTATGGAGTAAAACTGGTGGTACTCCATATTTAAAACCCAATGTGTTACGGTAATTAAATTACCGTTATATCGTTCAAATCTAATAAAAGATTTAACTATTGCATGGTGTTAAACTGGTGGTACTCCATTTTCGGTCACTTCTTAAATTCAGTAGTTTTAATTACTTTATTCACCTTTAATCTAATTAAAGATTTATTAAAACTCCATTTAGTTTCAATCTATCAAAATCATTAATTATTGATTATTCAACCTTTAAGAAATTAATATATTCCATTAAATTCCAATTTAACGATTCATTAAAACTCCATTTAGTTTCAATCTATCAAAATCATTAATTAATGATTATTCAACTTTTAAGAAATTAATCTATTCCATTAAATTCCAATTAATTGGAATTTAATGGAATAGATTAATTTCTTAAAAGTTGAATAATCAATAATTAATGATTTTGATAGATTGAAACTAAATGGAGTTTTAATAAATCTTTAATTAGATTAAAGGTGAATAAAGTAATTAAAATTACTGAATTTAAGAAGTGACCGAAAATGGAGTACCACCAGTTTAACTCCATGCGATAGTTAAATCTTTAATTAGATTTGAACGATATAGCAGTAATTAAATTTACCGGAACACATTGAGTTTTAGATATGGAGTACCACCAGTTTTACTCCATAGGATGAATAGGTTAGGATTGGGATAATTAAATTAATGATTACTTCGGTAAGGCGTTATTCCCGACTAGTTGAATGAACCTTAATTTGGTTTTAAAAAGAATAAAAGAATATTCTTGATTGGAATGAGGCGTTGGTTGTGTTTCTATGTAGCACATGATTTTAAAATACGTGAATTATTCAGAAAGACCGGGTTCAACCCATTCTGAATAATCCACACGACGCTTGAAGATCGACGATGAAGACGGCGATTGAAGACCGAGAAATGTCTAAGGCGTATGGATGATTATTTATATCTTGATTGGGCCGTATACCCAAAACGATGGAATAATTGGTGATCATCCAAACACACTTGGAGATCTACCGGATATGGTTTCGTTCAAACCCAGAACGGACTTTTAAATGGATTGTGTGTCTGACATTGTATTCCTTTATATTGTATTCGTTGATCTCTGTTTAACGTATAGCTGTTTGGTGGTGGAGAATTTATTCTTCGCTTAACACCCGGTTATATATTGGTAGATGATCAGTGATATGGTATGGTCTGACAATGTGGCATGCTAAGATGCATATGATCAAGGCTTTTGTTGAAAAGCAGAGCCTTGAGGATGAAGATCAAAACACGACGTCAATTAGCATAGCTTTGAGTATATCGTTACTTCGCGAGCGTCACACCCCGGTATGATGGTGAATGGTTTGTTTGATTAGTAGGTTGACCAATATACTTTATATACATATGGATTGGGTCAACTGAGCGTTGTTAGGTGTGGTCGCTCCACATCTGGAGATTGGGCAATTGTTTCAGCCGAAGCCCATGGGGATAGAACACTAGATTGTTCTTCCAAAGTGCGGTTAGAATGTATTAAATTTTTTTTCTCTTGCCGAGACGTAAGCCATGGAGATACATGACGCGATTGGTCTTTCGAATCAGGAGCCATCATGATGGAAACCCAACTTTCCAATACGAGCTTTGCGGTTTTTAGTTGTATACTTATTTGGTGACATAATATATTATGCCGCTTACATAGTATATTATGCCACCTAAGATTAATACATTTATATTCAAAAATTGATTTCTACACTGTGCACTTATGGTATAAAAGATGAATTTCGGGTATTAAGCATTTTTGGACCATTATAAGGTAAACTCTATCCTTCGGCTTTCGTTGCAAGGGACTTGAGTCTTATAATGGTTTCATTTTCTAAAAGCATTACGTTGTTTTTATACACTGGTATTCTTGGGAGGAAACCCGTTCCGCGATAGCGGCGTGGTCCCTTGACTTACCCGACTTTAAAATAAAGTTAATAACTGTTTTTAGTTCTCTACCAGTCCCATGACTGACCTGGAGTTTATTGTTTTCACCTAAACTCTGGGTGCCCCTATTTTCCACACGGGCAGCTAGTTGTTTTGGTTTTGCAGATATTTATTCATAGGATCCTGGCTTTCCTTGACTTATCCGTATATTTCTTTCAGTTGTATTTTGTATTATTTTTCCGCTGCTATGTAAATGTAATTTTAAATCTCTGATATTGTATTTCTAATGTAAAATATTTATTCGTGCTCTGTTATATTCTTGTACTCTGATGTAATTGTTGTAACAACAATAAAATGTTCTTCTATTTTGTGTTCTGATGTGTGTTGTTCTCAATTCAATCCCGGCTTTCCTTTACTGGGAAGTTTGGGTTGTTTCATTTAGTATCAGAGCCAGGTTTACAGAGCTTGAGAACAAGACACATTAGAACCGAACGGTTGAATTCATTAGAGATTGGATTAAGTAATATCCAATAAGAATGACTCATTAGAGATGGGATCATTAGTATCCTAGCACGAGTGTGAAGAGTATTATATATTAAAAAAAACAAATTTAGTTTTGAAATTTAATCTAATAATACGTATTTGAGTATATTTATTTTATATTGATTTGGACAATCTGGTATATTGGAGGCTTTGTATATACGCTAGCTAGGCGTATATGCAAATCTCTATATACTAGATTAGTGCTTTCCTTCTAAACTTGATATTAGTATATATAATAGATGGGCCGCCGTTTTTGCAAACGCTATATAAAAGATAGCCTTAAACAATTTCCTGTTTTATTTTTCTTAAAATACATTGATGCCTGGGTTGCTTTTTCTTCATTGACTTATTATATTTAGAGAAACATTTTAATATGCATATATGTAAAAAATTACAATTACAAATAAATTTTTATTTAGAAAAAGGAAAGTTGGACAATAAATGTATTTATCAATTAAGTTGTAAATGTCATTTAATACGACACTTAATCTAATTAAAGAGAAAGAGACGAATGATTTCTGTCTCTATATGAATTATCTCTTTCCTCCATTTATTACACATTCTAATAAGAAAAAAAAATTGAAAAGTTTTCCTTCGTTATTTATTTTTATATGTATAGTTACACTAATACGTATTGCTTATGTACAACACATGTATTTCATAACGCGAATATATTTTATACATTCATAATATTCCAAACATATATATGCCACTTGTATGTTGCATTTACACTTCACATAATTGAAGGTATTTGACACATTCGCTATAAAAACCTTTTTACTATTCAATAATTTAATTTAAAAAAATAATAATTTGACGTATTTTCTAACAAAATTTCATGAAATAAAATTTAAAATTTATCTTGATTTTCCGGGTTGTTACAGACTAGTTAACTTTATACTAATCAACCTTCTTTTAGTTTTAAGTAATACTCTGATTAATAAAGTAAAATAGACTTATGTATCTTCATATGCATAAGTTAATTTTTGATTTTGCGTACTGGTTTTTTTATATTGGTTAAAAAATGGATCATGGATGTAAATGATTGAAAGGGGAGGATGACCCTTGAGAAGATGACCCTGTTTTAGTGTAAATTCTAAATAAAATGAATTTAAAAATTAGTGAAATTTTGGGGGTCGATTTAGTTGGGATCTAAGCTGTGTTGATCGAATACGCAGCTGAAGTGAATAAATTTTCATGATTGTTGGTAGAACTTACTGATTTAAAATGTGTATAAACATTGAGTGATTAGTTGAATTTATTTATTTGTTTTAAGTTGCATAGAAATTAGAAGGATTGAACTAACTAAATCATAATTATCCCTAGAGATTTGTAGTAAGCCAAGAAATGGATGCTGCTTATTATGTTGTTCGGGTGTCATGATTGTTAAAATGCATGAATATGAAATGTTGTGTTGTATACAAAATTTGAAAATGGCATTAGGTCCTAACTAAAAACAGATTTAATTCTACTATGATTACCTGTATGTTTGTTTAGATGTAATGTTGTATTTGGCTTTGACAGATTTATTGAATATTTTGTTGATTCCTGGTTAAGAGTAATTCAAGGTTATAAATATTAACAATATTGTATGATGAAGAATGATATGAATTTACTGCATGTTTACTTAAATGCTTAGCTATGATGTTTAAGATAAAATACTTTGGTGACATATATTCAAGTTGGTTGCAATTATATACAATTTTATATGGCACACTAAGTCCTAGATGAGGCAACCATTTGGATTATATATAAACTGAATATCTTGCTGCATATATTTGAGTTAAAGTACGACTACAAGATAAATACTGAGTTTCTACGATTATGATATTATATGGGTGACAATAATTTCTGGGAAATAAAAGTGTTAGTAAAACCTGTAAATAAGTGATCATTGATGTAGGAAAATCTATTATTGTGAGGTAGGATTTAATGAGGGAGGTAGGCACCATGAACAAGTAGGTTACAAGATCATGTCCATTCCTTTATGAAAAAGTGAAGGGGGTACAATGTTTATGTGTTGATCCTCCTCCACTATGTAATTTTATGAGTTAAACTAATAAAGTGTTTAACCAAGGAAAATCAAGGCATAAGAGGTTCCTTAATACCTCTAATCATATGCTCACAATTATTTATTAGTAAATAAAATAAATAGATATGAAAAGATTTTTCTGATTAGTATAAGCTGGATATGAATGTAATTGAAAGTTATTAAAAGTTAATAACTGCGGTATTACAGTGAGATGGTTGTGAATGAATGCTTATTCATGTTGGGCTTAAATGGATATTTACTTGTTGTTTGTGCACAATACCTATATAAACACACACACACACACATATATATATATATATATATATATATATATTGAGTTATTTAGTGTGAACATGTTTCATATGTAAACATAGATGATTGATTAGGTCAAAGTAATTAAAAAGAAAGAAAACCGCGGTTAAACAGGGGAAAAATGATGGCAAGGGATGAATTTCATTGACCGAATTGCTTTTTGTGATGTATGCAAATATGCATAAGTGTATAGGATAAACTAATGCATACTCGTGTTAAATGCTGTGATTTGTATATTAATTACTGAGCATACATAATGAACAGCTTGATCTATGTGCATGCTACGATATTGGCTGGTATGTTTTGTGTGAATGTATAGTTATGGTTGGTTGATCAGATTTGCTTTATTTCTGAAAGTAGAAGTGAAAATAAGTGATATATGAATGTGATTATTTCTTAAAACAACAAGATAATTCCAGTTATGGCTGTCAATTTCCTACACGACCCGTGATCCGACCCGAAACCCACACGGAAATTAGCAGGTTAACCCGATCCGTTTAGTTAGAGGGTCATTTTCGGGTCGACCCGAATTTGACTCGTTTATAAACGGCTGGGTTTAGGGTTGACCCGCTAACCCGATTTTGACCCCCAAAACCCGATTATATGTTGTATCTCTCCATACTATCAGTCTTTTATGTATACTATTAGTGTTAACCTTTTATGTATGCAGTAATCAGTATGCTCGTATATGTAAGGTTTTATATTTTACTAATTTGTTCTTGTATGTTAGTTACATTTTACTTATAACAACTGTATCTCTTCCATACTGGCAGTCTTTAATTTATGCAGTATGAGAATATATACTTATGTATGAAAAATGATTTTTGAATATGATGATTTCATGCTTTATATATGTGTTTTTTGTTGGTGACTTTGCAACTTGTTGCATGTTGGTGATCATACAACAGTGTGCATGTTGGTGATTTGGCTCTTTTGTTGCTTATTTTAGTAGGCAATATCTATCAATGGGTCAAATGGGTAAACCCGACCCAACACGACCCGACATGACCCATTTAGTTAAATGGGTTATGCGGGTCGGGTTGGGTCAGCCCGTTTATAAATGGGTCGGGCTAGGGTTGGGAAAATATGACTCATTTAATAAACGAGTTGACCTGACCTGTTTATAAATCCACCCGAACCCGACCCGACATGACCCATTGACAGCCCTAATTCCAGTTAATATATATACATATATTTGTGTTGTTTGATTTACACATAAACTGAGTGTTGTGTTTCTTTTGATATGTGCATACACCTTTCTACTAGTTCAACAAGTTAAAACATGGGTAGATATATATCAGTAATAAAAATGTGGCAATTGGCTTATTTATGTGTTTATAAATTAGGTAAATAAATAGAGTATGAAGGAGACCTTTATTATTATTTTTTGAAAAACAAAATGATGTGTGGTCTGCCAAACGGAAGAGAGCACACACACACACACACATATATATATATATATGGAAAAAACGTGGTACAAAATCTGAGTACAGTCCCAAAACACGATCGCCTAAAGGTAGAGAATAATAGATAGATGAGTTCCGGCAAGACCACCACCCATCATACTACAATATCGAGTTCCGGCAAGGCCACCACCCGATATTGAGTATATCTATTACTCCACAAATGGCAATCTAAATAGCAGACAACAAGGGTAAACATATCCCTTAATCCAAGACACTCTCACTCAATATACAAAAATGACTAGATAACCAATAAAGACCAATCCAGCCCGCAATCCCATAATCTTCCCAGCTAGGTCCATGACCTGTAATCTGAAATACTTAAAAGAAAACCATCAGTAACAACCATATATATATGATTATATACCTATATATAAATATATGTATATATACATATTAGTAAAAACAATTCTACTAATATGTAGATAAACATGTAAATATATATATATATATATATATATAAGTATATAACCATATATATATGCAGACAAAAAACATATATGTATAGAATAAGTAGTGACCAGTGCCAAAATATCAACAGAGACGAAATCTATTATATCTGAAATATCTAGTGAATCTAATAAATAAACCCAGATTAGACCTAACCTTAAACAAAAAACATCCAAATCGTACATTACCGAATAGCTTATAATGTGAATTGGACATCCAATCCAAACTAAATTTTACTATACCGATGATTAAATTATCAGCTGATTCAGACTTTGTGTTAAATAATCTCTGATTTCTTTCTAGCCATATAAACCAACACGAGATTGTAATCAAGGAATCCAGTATATATCTTTGCCTAGTATTGAATCTTAATCTACAACAATTCCAATAATCTTCACAGTTATTCAGAACGTTTAAACCATCAAATGTAAAAATCTTCAAAATCATATCAAAGACTGAAAAGGTGAAACCACAAGAGAAAAATAAGTGATCGATATGCTCCTCACCAATATGACAAAAGCAACACTTACAATCAAATATAATATTCTTTCTTTTCAATAGCTCAATTGTATTAAGCTTCTTATGGATGATTAACCACATAAGAAATTTAGCTTTTGGAGGAGAATTTGACTTCCATAAGAATTCAAAAGAATGAGTGGAAACTCCAGAAAAACTAATAAAATTATACATCGAATTTACCGTATAGCCTAGTTTCTTATCCAAACTCCAACAAATAGAATCCCCATTCTCATCCAAGTTGTATATTGCTAACTTAGCTTTAAGTAAAGCTAGTTGTCTTAACAGGTCTTCTTCTAAAATGTTATCAAAGGAAAACACCCACAGAGGGTCTAAGTCCACACTATAAACATCTATAATAAGTGCATTCTTCAAGTTACAATTGTCATAAAGCTTATTGAATTCAGTTTTTAGGGGCACACTAGATATCCAAGGATCATGCCAAAAGTAAGTAAGGTCGCCAAAATGTACGATAACTTTGCAACCTAATTTAAAAAAACCAAAGCAATTTAAAACGGATTTCCAAAAATGTGACAGTCTATTTACCCATACACCACTATCCCCAGTAATAAACTCCCCTCTAGAATAATAAGCTTTATCTACTATAGACTTCCATGACGCTATCACATCAGGACTTCTAAATTTCCAAAGCCATTTAGCAAGCATGGATGAATTAAAATTATATAAAATTAAGATTCCCAATCCACCATCTTTTTTAGGCTTACAACACATGTCCCAATTGACTAAGCATTTATATCCACTACCCAAAAAAGACCCATTCCAAAGAAAGTTACGCCTAATCCTATCAATCTTCTCAACGACCCATAATGGAAATCGATGTACGGCCATCCAATAAGACGGAATAGCCGATAACACCGAATTGACTAAAACTAATCTACCTGCTCTAGATAGGAATCTGTTATTCCAACTGTGTAATCTATTGTTTATCTTATCAATGATCACAACCCAATCTTCTTTTTTAAGCTTCGATGGTCTAATTTTAAATCCTAAATAATCAAAAGGAAATTTCATAATAGAGCAGTTTAAAGTATTAGCGACCAATGTCTCTACCTTATTAACATCATTAAAGACCATCACCGCACTTTTTTCAAAATTAATCCTAAGACCAGATAACATTTCAAAACAGTATAATATAAACTTAAGAGTAATTATATGTTTAGGCAAGTGTGAAGAAATTAATAATGTATCATCTGCAAATTGAAGAATGGATAATTCATTATTAAATTCCTCATTCCCAACACTGCCAAGCACCCCTAGTCTACCCTCTCTCTTAATTATTCTCGAGAAGACATCAACCGCTAGATTAAATAGAAAAGGCAATAAGGGGTCTCCTTGTCTAAGACCCCTCTTAGATTGGATCTTCTTACCCACTACCCTGTTAACAACTATATTGGAGCATCCAGATCTTAGCAACAATAAGATCCAGTTGGTCTATCTAATACTAAAACCTCTAGCAATACTTAGTTCGCATATGAAGTCCCAATCAATAGAGTCAAACGCCTTCTCAAAGTCTAACTTTAAGATGGCACAGGTAATGTTATTCTTGCAACAGACATTAATATATTCCTGTACTGCTGCCACTCCATCAACTATAATCCTACCTTTAATGAAGGCAGTTTGAGAACAATCAATAAGATCATTCATCCTAGAACTAAGCCTGTTCGCTAAGAGTTTAGAAATGATCTTAACAGAAACATTAATAAGAGAGATAGGCCTAAAATCCTTTAGAGAATTTTCTCCCTCTCTCTTATGAATAAGTATGACGTTAGCGAAGTTGAAACTACCTAAACGTAGTTCTCCATTATAAAACTCATTAAATAAATTTATAATGTCAGACTTTAAGACTTCCCAAAATTGCTTGTAAAAATTAACGGAAAAACCGTCTGGTCCAGGAGCTTTGTCACTAGGCATATCCCTAATGGCCTTCCAAATCTCCTGCTCCGAAAAAGGTTCATCTAAGCTATCAAGATTGATCCTATTTTCATATGGATATAACTCGTTCCATTTGACGTTAGTACTCCTTTTTATTTTAGATCCAAAAATCTGCTTATAGTAACTGGTAAAAGCTTCATTTAAATCCTTTTGTACATTCAATTCAACATTATTAACAATAATAGAATGGATCATATTATCGAGTCTCCTCTTATTTGCCACACTATGAAAAAATTTATTGTTATTATCCCCTTCCTTAATCCATTGTATACGAGACCTTTGTCTCCACATTACCTCTTCTTTTTCTAAAATCTGTTTTAGATCCTGTTTAAGGGAGCAATATTTGTCCTTCTCAGTGGAATTAAGGGTCCTAGACTCACTAATTTTATCTAAATCTAATAAACCACACATAATCTTATTCTTCTTAACTCTTACACTACCAAATACAAATTTATTCCAACGCTTAAGGAAGAATCTCAATTTACCTAACTTTGCAACAAAAATCTTAGCACTATTTCCCCTATATAAATTATTAAAGTAAGACAATGACTTCCACTTAACCGAAACCAAATTTGTGAAACTAGAATCAAGTAACCACATCTTCTCAAATTTGAAACTGTTACTAATGGATATATTCGAATCACATGTAAGAATGATAGGACAATGGTCAGAGTGTAAAAAAGGTAACCCCTTGACTCTACAAATCGAAAATCTTTCGTCTACCTCAGAGTTAATAAAAAATATGTCTAACAAAGCAAATGAAGGACTATCACGGACATTCGACCAAGTGAACGATCTATTATCCATAGAAATCTCTATCAGATTATTGTTTAAAATAAAGTCATTGAATTCCTCCATATCGGAGAAATCACCTTCCCAGGGTGATCTCTCTCCTAGAAACCTAGTAACATTGAAATCCCCTCCTACTATCCAAAGGTTGGGGGATTGGTTACTGAAATTTGAAACTTCCTCCCACAAAGTTCTCCTCTCTAACTTGGTGTGAGGACCATACACATTAGACACGCACAATACAGAATTATCATAAAGGGAAGCTAAAATAACGTGAAGGGAATGTATCTTTATAGACTCCTGTACAAGTCTATATTGACTCTCTTTCCAACCAATCATGAGTCCCCCGGCAGTACCGATTGCCGGTAGACAAACCCAGTTACGAAAGGTGGATCCACCTAATCTTCGGTAAAAACTAAAGTCAGGAGACTCGATTTTAGTCTCTTGTAACAAGATAATATCAATGTGATTATCTCTAAAGAAAGTTCTAACTTTTGCACATTTTTTAGGTTCATTTAAACCCCTAATGTTCCAACTAACTATCCTCATCTTTTCAAGGAAGAAGCTCTTTCTAATTCCCTACTCCTAATATAGTCAGTATCAAGCTCAATATCAGTAAAAAATAAAGGCTGTATCACTAGCAAGTTGAAATAACTGTCTAGTCGACAAACTACTCAAAGCATACGGAGAATAGTCACTACCATAACCAGAAGTGATACCTGAGCCCAAAGCCGGACTGCTACTACTAGCATCCGAACCCGGGGACCTACCCCTAAATGGAGAGGAGCTAGATCTGATCCTAGCGCTGCGCCGAACCAATCCAGAAATGGGGACTACCCTTCTGCGTCTCCCCCTTCTAGCCGAAGAAGTGGACATATCTCTACTCTGACAAAGAACGCCTCTGGACTCAATTAAATCATCCCCACTCGAGTAGTTTGACTCGAGTCCTTCGCCACTCAGTGAATTAGAAACAGATTCAATTCTAACAGAGTTTACCAATCGATGTAGAACATCCTCCCATCTAAATAAGCAAGGACTCGGGCTCAATGTCAAAGAACAGAGCTTAATATTACTTGCGCTAACAACCACCATGCAACCACTATTAATCCCAGAGATATCACACAGAAAACGGTCCGAGAATGCGTCCATCGGTATTGCAAACTTATGCTCAGAATCCATGTCCATCAACCTCCATGCTGTACCATCATTCCGATTCATCATCAAACCCGACTGACCACTATCCCCTCTTTCCGCTTCTCCATTAGTTACTGTATCATAATAGTATAAGCTTTCATCCATACTTTCATGCACATTCTCTATCACTTTGTTTTTTGCCACCCAAATCTTTCTTATACCACGCTTGAGCTTTTTTACCCGAAATCCTCTCCTCAACCGATTGTCAACCCTTTGACCTTCCTCCTTATCAGTGCCAGCCGTATCCTTTCTCTTCAATACCAGTCCTTCATCGTCTGTCAGCACATCAAAACTGTTCGAAAGAGTCACATCCTTAGCAACAAACCATTTATTCTCTTCCACTGTCCCTGTATCAGACACCCCCTCCAAAATACCCTCTTGACCCTTCTCTCCAATGTCAGAAACTTCCCCCACAGTCATCACATCACCAGCCTTGTTGCCCCCATTACATTCCCCTTTATTTCGAGTATCAAACTTAAGTCCCATGCATTTCAATACAGCCGGGTCATAAGACATAGGGTCACGACATAATGCACAATATGAACTAGTAACATTCATCATTTCCCCTTCCAAACAGATCCGCTCTTTCATCACATTTTTTGCATTAATACCCATAATTCCCACTGTATTGAGATTATCGACCAACCCACCATATCTCAGAAAACCACTACCATTTACAGAGTTGGCATCCACATCAAACAACCCTCCATGTCTCGGAAATTTGGTGTTTGGCTCTCCACCAAATCTCAGTAATTCGCTATCATTGTCTGTATGGAGTTCCACATCCCTGTATTTGCATATGAAAGCAGAATTTAAAGCGTCGAAGTGAACTAGAATCCTGTCCAATAACCTGATTGCCATCATTTTGTTGCTGAAATTCTGATCATAGAACAATCTTCTTAACTTGACCAAATTCAAACTGAATGAGAAAGCGTGTTCTTTTCTTTTCAACGGCTTTGGTAGCGGAGGGTACACCTTCCCATTGTCAACCTTCTTATTCCACAGTATTCCATCCATCATCCCTTCCAAATTCCATCCCAATAACAACAAAAGATAAGCCCCTTCGTTTGAATAACCCATAGAGTCCAGAGCATGTGAGTCAAGGAGTTCGATTATATTCTGGCATATTCTCAAACAGTTAAAGTGCATCAGTTCCCAAGCCGATTTTCCAGTAAAATTCAATGAACAGCTGGACTTTAGATGCCCTATACCACCACAATTATATCATCTCATACCATTTCTACAATCCCTAGCTATATGATTCAAGTCACCACAGCGAAAGCAAACTTTGGATCCCACGTTTTTACTAATTCGAAATTGTTTACCCTTTGGCGAATTCCGGTTAAACAATCCAAGCGCAGGTTTCTTCACAATATCAGCATATGAACAGTTAAGGTTTGAAATAGAAGGCTGTGGAAAGAGTGGTTTTGCGAGATCTCACTCTATCTAAAAGTCAAATTGAGTCTTCCCCCATTCATATTTGTTCTATTTCTGATCCCCTCCGGAGCCGTGTTATTGAAGGAGACCTTTATTATTATATAAAATGTTCAATCATTAAGCTATTAGAAAGTATTCTTAGTGCAGTAAATTGATACATTTTGATTATTAAAATTAGGGTTAAGAATGGAATGTGTTTATAAAGAAATAGTTGGAGTTAATGACAAAAAAAATTCTTGGTTTAAGTATTACTGACAAATTGAAGTAAGGCATGGCAATATGCATGTTTTTATTTCTAAGGAAAATATTTATATTGTTACATATGTATTTTTTTTTTTGGGTATGAAATAAAGGGTGTTCAAAAAAATAAATACAAGCTACATTATAAGTGCTTAAAATCCTGAGAATCGGCCACAGTCTTGTCTTTCCTTCCACAAGCAACATTTTGAATGAAAGGGGATTTTGTTTTGTTGTGTATATGAATTTAATGATTTTTGTATGACAATGCAACTTAGCTTGAAGCTCTTTTATTTAAGATTTTTCATATTTTTAATGGAATGCTTGATTATATGGATGTTAAATAATAACTTGAGTATACTTGCTTTGGATGTCTCTCGTGAACTAAAAGTACAAATGAAATGAGCTATAAGGGTTGACATAAGTATGAGGAGTTATATGCTTTTATTTTTCACATGCCAAGGGTATTAGTGTTTAGATATATCCATGTAGTTAGAGTACATGCTAAAAAAAATAGGATTAGATTAAAAAATGACATGATTGAATGTTTAATGTTCCTTAAAATTGTTGAAGGACGTGTATGCAAATTTGCAAGGTTATGAATAATTGTTGATATCAATTTTAACCATGGAACTAGGATTGACCTTTTACCTCTTGTTATCCTGCCCGATAACAAGGTCGTCCAGGGTTCGAGTGATCACGATCACAAGCTTTAGACATTAAGAATCCTGCCTCCTAAAGAGCATGACTTTGGATTGAATCAAAAGCATGCTGGTTTAAATTGTTTACACTCGCCATATCGAACAGAAATAGGGATCATATCAAGGGGGTCCTCGGTTCGAAAAGTGCCTAGTACGAATATTTGATCCGACCCACTCTCAACCCACATGGTGCGGTTTCTCCCATCACCATTCTACGATCTCCTAAAGACGAGAGGATGGTGCCACGTGACCACGAAGACACGATCTGATCCTGCCTTTCGCACATAACTGTTCCCACTTGTTTCTACACATCCTAGCCGAGTGCTACATAGCCAAAACCATTCCCACCACAAATCCAAACTGGTTAGCCACTACCACTATGAATACACTATCTGTAATGGCCCGCAAATCCGTATTATCTAAGTTGACTACATACATCACACATCTAACCCAAATATCACAGAAATATGAATCATTTTTTAGAAGAAAAAGGTAGAAGAACGGAAACAACAACATAGAATCTCACATCGCAGCGAAACAAAATATAATATATCATAACTTTTGAAATACAAAATTTTAAATGTATAACATACACTTATCAGAGTACAATACATACAACACACAGGAAGTAAAAATATTATATATCTAACACTGAAGCCTCCTGCTCCAAGCTCCTTTAGATAGATCTGTAAAATCCTGAACTACTTGACTGCCGTACAAATTAGAGCACACAAGAGTTTAGGGAAACATAGAAAAATAAACTCCGGGTCAGCCATGAGACTGGTATAAGTAAGCAATTTAAAAAAGATTGAGAAAATAAACGATATCTCATAAGACCACGTCGTATAACACTGAACAAGTTTTTCTCTTATGAGAATCCAAAACACATGATTTAACTTTCAAAACCCTTTTGAAAGAAACGATAATCTTTATATCAAAACTCTTTTAATATTATAATAGTGTCTAAATCAAATAAATAACTATCTAGTGGAAACGCTTGCATCTAACATTCCACATACATAATATACAACCAAAACCTCGGGCATTTATTGGGTAACGAATTTCCAACTATGACAAGGTATGGAACCACCTTCCGATAATGCATCTCTAGAGGAGAATACACTGGGTTCAACAAGAAATCTTGTAACCCGGCCACACATGACCGAATACTCATTTCGCTTGAGTGTATTAAATGTATATCACCAACGGTTGGGATCAACAACCGTTTTCCTGAATGGGACAGCATCGAATAGAATAAAGAATGAAATGAATTTCACTAAATAAGTGATAATACACCCTAATTGGGAGCTACCCACTTAGCCATGCTGCTTGCCCGATTTTTGTCATTTCCCGGTTGTTGAGGCCTGAGGTTACGAATACTTACATTTAATTGATAGCACAATCACTTTGAATACCATATTGTCAGATCCGTTAATCACTAATTGATTGCACAAATATATTTTGGATATTATTCTAAGAGAATAAATTCTTTGCCACCATATATATTTATACGAACCAACATATGCGGTCATTGGAAATACTCTGTCAGACATTCGTCCATACACTTCGTTCTAGGACTAAACGAAACCGAAGGCACAATTTCCATTAATCCATTCTAGGCAATTTCTATCTAGGATTAACAGAAAATACCTTGCACTTTATTTCGTCTTTGATTACCTTCATATAATCTTATTCGCAACGCTACTGCCAATATGGAGTGGCTCTCGGATAATAATCCAACCGGTCTCTCCTTATTGACAACGATATTGGCAAACACTTCGATAGTCGGTTATTTAACTATCGAAGAAAAAAACATCCATTAAAAACATCAAACAATCACTGGGTCCTTTAATTAATATTTCATTAATTAAATCACTTCTCCATTTCCTTATCAGTATTTGTTAAACAAATATTTTCAATAATCATCTTGGCCACTTACTGTGGTGTCCCGAAATTCAGGTACAATTTGAGCTGACCAAATAACACAAGTCCAACCTACATTGCACTGGAAGCCAGAAAACTAATAGAAAGAAAACAGAGGGTGAAAATAGATAAGATAGAAACTTAGAATAGAAGAAGAAGAAGAAGAAGAACATACAACATCAGAGTAAACACGAATCTCACAGCGGAACGAACAATATATAATAGATACATAACTTTGAAATAAAATCAGTATATGTATATAGTAACATTATCAGAGTACAACACTTACAACACAGCGTAAATAACAATAGCTATATAATCCTGAAGCCACCTGCTCCAAGCTCTTCAAGTGTGTCTGTAAAGTCTTGACTACTTGACTGCCCGTACAAAATTGGGCACCCAAGAGTTTAGGGAAAACAAAACAAAATAAACTCCGGGTCAGTCATGGGACTGGTGTGAGTAAAACAATTTAAAAACAGTTGAGTAATTAAACGATATCTCATAAGACCACGCTGTATAACGGAACGGGTTTCTCCCTTATGAGAATCCAAATTAATTTGATTTAACTTTTCAAAAAGAAACAATGATCTTTTATATCAAAACTCTTTTGATATTACAATAGTGTCTATCAACCACAATATAATAATCATCTAGAAGAACGCTTTCATCTTACGTTCCACATATATAGTATACAATCAAAACCGCGAGCACTTATTGGGTAATGGGTTTCCAACTATGGTAAGGTATGGAACCACCTTCCGATAGTGTACCTCTAGAGAGGAATACATTGGGTTCAATAAGAACATCTTGCAGCTCGGCCACACATGACCGACCACTTATTTCGCTTGAGTGTATCGAATGTATATCACCAACGATTGGGATCAACAATCGTTTCCCGAATGAGACAGCATCGAATAGATTAAAGAATGAAATGAATACCTCTAGATAGGTGATAATACACCCTAATGGAAGCAACCCACATAGCCATGCTGCCTGCCCGATTTTTGTCATTTCCTGGTTGTGAGACTAAAGGCCACGCTGATCTCTAACAGATCACACAATTATTCACTTTGAATGTCACATTGTCATACACGCCAAATCACAAATTGATTTCCCCAAAAATACATCGGGTATACAGCTAAGAGAAACGAATTCCTCTGCCACCAAATGTAAATATGTTTGAAGAGATCAACTTACGTGATCCATTAAATATACTCTGTCTGACATTCTTCCATACAGGTCGTCTTGGGACTGGACAAACCGAAGGCACTATTCTGTAAACAGGACAACCCTTGCATAACTCCATTTTCAATTATCTTCATCATATTTGATTCGCAACGCTAACGCCCATACAGAGTGGTTTTCAGATAATGAATCTGATCCTGGTCTCTCTGTATTGACGATGGAAAAATGGTCAAAAACTTCAATAGTCGGTGAGTTAACTATCAAAGAAAAACACATGTGCAAACAACGGTCGTATTTGCAAATGGAAATCTTACCGATCAATCATCAGTCAACTTTTCCTCTTGTTAAATTAATTTATTCAGTTACCCATTTCCATATCTCTATAAATTCTTATTTTCTAAATTTTGAAAATATACGTATTAACTATTGGAAAACATTTCCATTTCTTATTTCACGTATCACTGTCATCCATTATTCTTTATCATCAAACATTTCATTTTCTATGATTAGAAAATATCTCTGATTATAATTGGAAAATGTTTCCAAAACTTATTCATTTGATTTAAACAGATGTTTAAATAAAACATCATTATACCAACTCAAACCATCACTACACCAAACAGTCCATTTTGTCATATTTTTCCGCCCTCAATTTATCACGGTTATATCCATGACTACGTCATCACGGTTTTTACCGTGATACTTCTATAAAATGGTTATTACCATGATAATTTTCGATGATACTGTTCATGCGTTGAAGTACTGCGGACGGAATTGTAATTTCACCTTTTACCCAGTTTCTAGTACTTTCCTTCAGATCTATTCCACACTTTTACCCCTGACTCCAATGTTTAATGGCGATGAACTTCTGGGGCTACTACCGTCAATTATCCATCACTATTTGTCCTAATCCAAACTCAGCAACCCAACTCTCATCTAACCACTGCAGGTGGCCACTTCTATATGGCATCAACTCCGAAGTGATTGAAAATGGCTGCGCCTTTCCTGCACTTCCTAATTTCATATGTTGGACTATCGTCATCTTCAACCACCACATCCCAGTGTTCGACTACACGCAAAAAATGGGTTGTATTCCATTATTCCCCCTCTTTACCTGATGTAAGAACCTCTTTTTCCTACGAATTCCAATTTTCCTAGCCCTACCTTGAATTCCATCATATACCTTAACAATGTCTATATGTATATTATAGATCCTGATTTTATTTCAGGGTTGTACTTTTGTATTCAACCAGAACCATCGAATTATTTCATTGTTCTAATTGCAAAGGTAATTAAATTTGAGAATTTATGAATTTTTACCTTTTCTAAATTGGCCTAATTTTGATTTTTAGATTATGCCTGCAGGTAAAATATATGCTGTTTATCGCGATGATATGGTCTAACCTAAGGTATATCATGATTCAGTTTTGAGCTTTGCTAAGTTAGTTTTACTACACTTGAATATACTTAAATCTATATGGGTTTTTTTCTTCTTAGATTGGCAGATGACTTATTTTCCTGCTACGAAACTACTAATATGAATATCATCCGCACAAAGAAACTAAGAGTTCTTCCTTTCCTCGACTTATTTTCCTAGAATTCTTACTAGATAGGTTCGTCTTCTTCTTTAATTGAATGATTTATTTCTACTTTATTCCTCTCTGTATAAAAGCATTGGCTCATTATTGAGTAATCTAATCCTGACATGAGGGTTCATTTTTGAGAAATAATTTTGCATCCAATATCTCTAATATGCTTCCATTGCAATGTATGGTTAGAACTTTTGACGTTTACTGTCAAGACATATGGGCGCCATTTAATTTCTATGTGAAGGCACATTGTCTCACTTAAAGAAAATTGTCACTGCCATTGTAGAATATTGCATAGGATACCCTGACCCGAGTATAATAAAATTGTGGTTTATTTAAAAATATTTACGATATGAATTTGGGTTTAGCAAAGTGGATGTCGATCCAATAAAATTTTGGTTGATTAGTTCTTTCTCACTCACTCGATAGGTTGCATGTGTTCTTTACATTAAGAGGGATCTAATGATTCACTATGAAAAAAAATTGTAACAAAATTAGCTACAAATTCAAAGAATGGAAGTTCTTAGAAATAATTAAAATAGAAAGATATGAATCAATGGAAACATCAGAGATATTTAGAGTCAAATAATAAGCTTTGATTTTGTTTTTGGGGGTCTTCACGTATTATTTCTTACTTGCTAGGTTTATATTTGACTTTGTGATTAATTCGATTATTCTTAGGTTGTACATTTTCATGTTTTTCATTGATTTAATTTTTCCAATATATATGCTTTATTCGAAATTATTACTTTTCTTTCATTTGTGAAATTCTAATGGGGAGATCTGATAAAGAAATTAGATTTGAATAAATTAACTTTGTTCCAATGTAGTGAGTATCTTACCTCAAAAAATAGAAAGTTGTTTACATGTCGCATATACTGTTGTGGTAATGTAGAACAAAAAAGTTTCAGTACTAAGTATTAGCTTCATACTAGCATGTTCCATATAATCCAATATTGTTTTTGTGTTAGTATATGTTAACACCAACTATAATCATATAGAACCTTATACTATTTTACACCCTTCTCACCTTGAGATGTATAAATCTCTTTTATAGACATAACACTGAGTTTTTGTAAAAGAACAATTGTTTCTATGTGGTGCTATGAAGTATTGGACAAACTGAACTGAAAAGCTTTCAGTTATCTTTATTTGAATGTTTCTTCATTTATTTTATACTACACATGCAATCCTTCTCGTTTTTACACATTTCAGTGATTTATTATGTTTATTAATGTACGAATTATCGCAACAATTTGTATTTGACAATTTATTTGCCACTCATGTAACAAGTATAACTTAGATAAAAAAATAAAGTCTAATATTTCTTATTTGTTAAAGATATCTCAACTTAGAATACTATAGGTACCCCGTTAATATTAACGGGATTATGCTAAATTTAGCAGCTTCTAACATATTAGGTAACAGTTTTTAATTTCAGGTTACATTTTTAAAGTTAGAGAAAAATTAATTTTCAGGTTATATATTTAAAGAGAGACAAGAGTAATCGAGGGACAAGAAAGGAAGAATACAATAGCTTATATTAGGTTTGTTATGCATTTACATTGGAACATCTTTGCACTAATTTATTACATTGTTTGCGGATTGTGTCATTAAGCATGCCAAATTTATAAATTTATGTTGATGCATGGAATACAATAAATAAATCATTATTGAAAAATAATATAAGTTAGATTAATTAAATCCGTTTGCTGAAAAGTGAATCGGACGAAAGACTAAGTTTAATTATTGTCGCACCAATCTTCTACAAAACATGAAACAAAGATGCAATGATAGTTGCAAAATAATATGACTATAGTTGTTTTATCTCAATTATCATGCAAGATTGGTTAATGTAGTTTCATATATAATTGTGATTATACAATCTCAACATTCAACTACATGAGTGTCATATTATTACCTATCACTATTTACGAAATAAAACGTTGTTTCTCATTTGGAACTACAGGTATGAATATGACCAAAATTTATATGGTATTAGAATTATTATCTGCAAAAGGAGTCGAACTATTTCCTTGGAGTAAAATAGATTTAATGCTTGTTTTTGTTATCGTTAACAAAGTTGTTCCTATTTTATATATTTTTTCAAACTTACGTGTTAATTCATGTTAATAACATGGATATGTAAGTGTTATACTGGTGCTAGCTGTTATTCTTTTAATAATTAATGTGTCCAAATTAAAGAATTTGTTTTCTCCTAATATTTTCCACGTTTAGATTGACAACGCCTATGGAACTATTAATGCACGCCTTAATTAGACAATAAAGTTGAAGACCGCTGCTATTTTGAGTATAATATATAATTGAAAACAACGAAAAAGTTCAAAATTTCACTATTGGAATGAAGTTTGTACCTACAGTTATATTTTGGGAAGACTGACAAGTGGTGATAAATACAATACGTTACTTTTTGTGTATTTATCAAGTCTGAGCAAGCCATCCTCAGGATGATATTTTGAGCTGCTGTATAATTAATGCATTAGATTTTGCTAACATTAATGACTTTTATGTTTTATTTTTAGCTTGGTTAATGCTGTTGCACAATTCATTTGCTTTAAAAGGTTTCCTAAAAGCTTTATGAATGCATGTTAAATACTTAACATAATAAGGTGGCAACATTCGATTTTAACATAATGTTATTTGTTTTGTGTTGATACTTTATACTGTTCTCTTTGGATAGTAATGCGGATTATAGATCTACCCAGAGCCTAAATGAAAGGAGTATTCCCAATTGGAAAATTGCAAAAGGGACGTGTTTTGTTGTTAGCCTCTAAACAACAGCCTAGCTATAGATGACATACACTCATTTTTTTTTAATATTGTTATTTTGTGTAAAGTCGGTCATTCTATTTAGCAGACAATTGTACATACCTTAAAATTTACAATATATAGTCTTCATATATCCCGAGTCATGATGAACTGTAGCTTCATTATTTTAGTGTTTCTTTTAGCCATCATTTATGACGAGGTGCTTAGATTTTATTTCTTATAAACTTATTGCTGTTCTCGTTATACATATGTTATAGATGCATGAAAAAGTTCATATGATGGTAAAAATAAGAACAGAAAGTCAGTTACAATTCACTTGATGGCTAAATAAAATACAGAATGACAGTTACAGTCACATACCTAATATATAATGATTAAGTTGACTGCATTAAGATGCATTTTTGAGCTATTAAGCTTAAACATCCTATATCATCAAAAACAACACAAATTACGTGTCTTGGCGATGTTTTTGAATAAATTTATGCTTTGTATATACCATATTGCTTATTTATGCAAATCAGCCAACAAATTCTATGGACTAAGTGAATGATTCAATGAGACTTTCTATTCTTCCATCTGGTCTAACCTCCATTTTAATGACATTCGTTGGTAATTACATACAAATAGCCTTAACCCGTGTGCAAAGCACGGGTTCACGCTTGTGTATATATGTATATATACATATGGGAAGTGTCGCAAAGATTCAAACAGCAAATAAGACTATAAGTATAGTTTAGTTTTCTCATCTTGATAATTATGCCATCTGACTGATATCTGTTATGTTACATCTTCATTACACTGTAGCGACGCAAACTTCTAAAGGGACAAGTACTAGCTATTGGATGAGCCGGGTTGAGTCTCAATACATAAAGTAGCATATTTCAACACGGTTCGTTCTTTGAATTTTCCAATACTTTGTTATGTTTATCAGTAACGATTATATTCATTTTCCAATCAAATCCCTTTAGCAAAATAATACTAATTTGTTATTTATTTCATTTATTACACCATTAACTCCCTAAATTTCTTTTAGTGATTACTTATTATGTTGAATACTGTGAAACTGTGTAACGTCCCGCATTTTTGGTAACCAAATATTTTACTTAATTGTTTATTTGAAATGTTTAAGGATTTTAATATTAAATAGAATATTATTTAAAACCAAAATTTTAATGTTAAATTTTGAATTATATACTAAATTGAAACCATGTTAGTTCAAATGTTGAGAAAATTTACATCAAGTTAATTGTTCTATCACTCTTGTTTTTCAAAATCAATAATACAAGCACAGTCTAATTTTATACCTAGGGAACCAACCACTTGGCAGGTTAAGCTCTTACGTCAGCTCTTCCCTTAACTTCCAAAGGGGCAATAACCATGAATAAAGTATTTAGAATAACAAGAGAGTACAATTGAAATAGCTAAAAGTATGGCAGAAAGAAAGGTAGCTAGCACATGTCTAATATCTCCAACGCAGCAATCCTGTAAACTAAAGTACACACAGACAAATCCAGATTTTTCATAACAGCTAAGCAATGTGTATATATAATCAAATTCATGTACAACTCTATACAAAAACTGTCTAGTCATACAGCTAAATTAAATACAAAATCTACCAAATACAATCTCAAACCTGTAGATTGAATAAATAATTCGGTATAGACCCAGCTAATTCTAGGGCCTAAACTAATCCTATGTACACAACAGTACATGAAATTCAATATGAAATCTTCCCTAAATCTTCGAATTTGTGCTCTACAAAGTACCACTCAGCTGCCAAGATTAAATCATCCAGATCATATACCCCGATACAGCTGTAAAGAAGAGAAAAGGAATCAATCCTAAAGAAACAAGTATATGTATATATACATTAATTAATTCAAACAGAAAATGAACAATAAAAGAAAACTGGGAACATGTGCAGGAAAAATAAGAAATTGGAAAGTGACCAATTCAAAGAGAAAATATATGCTTCATACAATTGTTTGTACACAAGAAAAGGAAGAGAAGAAAGGTATGTATCTTGATACATCAAGTCCATACAGCAAATTAAACACCTAGATAAAACAACTAAGGGAAAAGATCATCTCGAACAACTATAAGAAATAGACCCCAAACAGCTTTTTTTTTTTTTTTTAAAAAAAAAAAGATATGAACAGCTAGAAAGGGGCAAGGACAGTACATAGCTAAAGAAAATAGCTAGACTATTATAGATGCTTAGCTAATCAGAACAGCTATGTATTTGTACAACTAAACAGCTCAACAGTGTGATTCATGGCTGAATAAAAACAGATGAATATATCTATATCTATATATATATATATACACACACACACACCTCAATCTAAGTGCAATGAACAGAAAATCTATGAACAGCTAAATCAGATCTATAGCAGACCATATGAACAGCTAAGAAAGAGGAGGAAAAATATATATCTTGATACATCAATTCGAACAGCTAAGACAGTGAACTGCTATGTATATGTTAATCTATACAGTACAATGAATAGCTGGATATGTTCATACATGCAGTGAATTGCATATACAATTCATATCAAAATGTACTATATATTTTACACCTCACAGTTCAAATCTTCATAGAGAAGTCATTGACAGTTCGATCACATGGCTGACACGAACAAATATCACATCTAGGAACCTAGGTTTAGCTAAGGTAAGATCTATGATTTTACAATTCGTTTTGACATCATTCTTATCTAGATCAACCTCAGGTATAAATACATAACCACACATCGTATTCCAGAACACAGCAGTAAAACTGAAACCATTCGAGACCCTCAAATAAATCAAAAACAAAATGATACGGAAATTGTAAATAAATTAAAAACACTTAGCTTTGCTCAGAGATTCGATGAGTTCTGATAAATTTTGTTCAAAGCCGAAGGTGTAGGGTTTGATTTGGATGTTTGGGGGTTTGGCGATTCGATTAGAAGAGGATGAGGAGGAGATCGAAGCAGAGGGAAGTTTGAGTTCCTTTTCCGATCGAAGCATGAGTGGCGAAGCAGATGACTTCGAGTTGTTGAAGGAAGAAGGGGATCCGGTTGGGGAATTAGGGATTTCATTTTGAGGAGGCGGTGGGTTTCTGATTTCTTTTGTGGCGGCCGAAGTTGTGAACGAGAGAGGGTTTGAGGGTTTATGTGGATAAAAGGGGATCGGGCCTGTTTAATGGGCTGGACGGAAATGGTAATGGCCCAAGATTTACTAATTAAAATAAAGTTTTAATTTAAATGCTCTTTTAAACTTAGAGTTTTTATATCGATTATATACTTGGTCAGAAATTCAATGGGACGAAAAGTGTCATCACCACGTCGATGAGCGCCACAGCACGGACCTCGTCAGAGATGGAAGTAGCTGTAAAATTTTAGTCACATTAAACACTGTTTAATTTGACTAGACCAGACCGCGTTATCGACGAATTAAAATTCAGGTGAGTTAAACTCACTCAGTTTTTCCCATTTATATTTTTATATAAATTGGGTTTCTATTTTGTGTGCTCTACTTGCTGATGGTTGCTTATTTGCTAGTTATACAATCGTTTGTTGATTTAACTGACGGAATTAAACTGTTGTTTAATTTCAGTAAATTGACCAATCGTTATTCTAACGATTCGACCAAATAGAGGAAACTTACCCTGTGGGTCACATTTGTTTATAAGAGTGTTAAATTGGTTGAATTGGTTGTTTATTTGGTTGATGTTGGGCAATAGTTATTTATTAAATGGATTATTGATCATGGGCTGGGAAATTAACCTGTGTTTGGTTTAACCAGAGAGCAATATTGGCTGAGTAATCAGTAGTACATGGCCTGAGATTAAACTATTTTGTTATATTGGTTTACCACCCGGTGAATCGGCAGAACTAAAGTTATAAAAATTTATTTTTATAACTAAGAGAAGATTTCGAAATATATTATTTGGAAATATAAGTTTTTTAAAAAAAAGGGAAAATAACTACGGAAGTAGTAACGACCAAAGTAAATTTTTATTTTAAAATTTAGGAAAATACTTTTTAAATTGAGGTTCATTTAAAAAGTACTCGGAATCTAAAAAGAAATCCAAATGAAATGGTAACAGGGAATTAAGAGTAGGTTTTATATTTAAGACCCGAATTTGGGAAAACAAGTTATGAAAAGGGATTTTAAGCAAAGATATTAGCTTAGAAATAAATATTACTTAACGGTTTGAGTTAAGAAATCTAGTTCAAAAAGGATTTATAATAATTCGGGAGTATGAAAATGGGATTAAATGTGTGAAAGTGGTAATCGTACTTTGAAATACTTAATAAGGAATTAAGTGAAAAGGGAGGGGATTAAAATAAGATTTCAAGGTAGGAATTGTCGAATGGGTATGAAAAGGGATTAGTGGATTTGATAAAAGAAGTGAATCATGATATTTTGAATTATAAAACTGGGTTTGGTTAAAGAGGCAGGGTTAAAAGTGATATTACTTAAGAAGTGAATTAAGAATGAATGATATTTTCGAGAAAGAGATTTTAAAAGGAAAGAAGGTTTACAAACCCATACTTTTGAATAAAAATATTTAAATGGAATTAGTAATGGGATTAGGATGAGATATTGATTTTATATTACAACTCGTATTTATCTTTGGGTACGAACGTTGTTGATCAAGGTCTGAGAGGTAATTAAAATACCCCAACTTGAACGACATCAGGACTATCTAAAGGTGATATTAGTTGTGATGGGAAAAGGGATTAATGATAATTGATTTCCATTAGTGAAATAATGCAAAGGTGGGGTTTTATCCAACAGAAATAAGCACTGGGTTCTGTGGGGTAATAAATAAAGGATATTTCATAATATTGTTTAATTAAAAGGCCAAGTGGTGCTGAATACTTAACCAGTGAACTCATTTGTTTGTCATGATTGAAACACTGTTTATTTTGATAGTTAAATCACTGACTATCAAAACCTGACCAATACGATTGTTGGTACGGAAAGACCGGGATCGAATTTATATTCGAAAACCATTCCGACCAGCAAATACGTGAAGATATTGGAAGATGATCGAGATGGAGCATTGAAGACCGTAGATTTTCGTAATCGGAAGGACTGCTAATAATCTCTGTCTGCAGCCAGCGGTGTACTGTGGTTCTGTCGTGGTCGGAATCTACGGGTTGCAAGGACTTCTCGCCACTGATCCATGGGGTGATCCCTATATGAGATGCAGTAGGAGAGTACCTTCGGTTCATCCTGTTCCTGGATGACTTGTATGGACGAATGTCTGACGGAGTATTTCCTTAAAACCACGTATGTTGATTTTTACAAATATACCGAGTCGGTGGCAAAGAATGGCCCTTCTTTAAAACCCGGAGTATATTTGTGGACGTCAATTAGTGATTTGACGGATTTGACGATGTGGCATTCAAAGTGTACGATGACCAGATGTGTTCTGACCTCAAGCCTCATCAACCAGGGGATGACAAAAATCGGGCAGGCAGCATGGCTATGTGGGTCGCTCCCATTAGGGTGTATAATCACCTATCTAGAGAAATTCCTTTTGCTTCTTTAATCTATCAATGCTGTCCCTTTTCGGGAAACAGTGGTTTGAGTCCAACCGTTGGTGATATACATTCGATACACTCAAGCGAAATGAGTGGTCGGTCATGTGTGGGCCGGGTTGCAAGACGTTCTTGTTGAACCCAGTGTATTCGCCTCTAGAGATACACTATCGGCAGGTGGTCCCATACCTTGTCAAGGTCGGAATCCAATTTCCAATAAGCGCCCGCGGTTTTGATTGTATACTATATATGTAGAGCGTGAGATGCAAGCGTTCTACTAGATTGATATTTACTTGTATTTAGACATTATTATAATATCAGAAAAGATATTGATTTCAAAAATGGTTTGGGTTATCGTAAGGTAAAAACCGTCCGTGTTTATGTGTGGATTTGGTCTTACGATTATCCTTTTCTTTTAAAAGATTTTGACTTAAAAATCAAGATGTGTGTTACCTTAATACTGTGTGAGTTTATCTCACTCTGGTTCACCAGACTGACCCGGTGTTTTGTAAATGCTCGGGTTAGACCGGGTGTACAGGTTCAGGTTAACGAATGCTGTGAAGAGACGAGCTGGAAGAGTTCAGACGTATGATATTATATAGCTACAATTCCGCTGTGTAGTGTATATGAGGACATGTTATTATAACTGACCAGATGTGTGATGTACTCTGATATTGTAAGTATTTTAAAAGCTCTCAATAAAGTTTTATTTCTATATTATATTTTTGTTACGTTGCGATGTGAGACTCTGTGTTTTGTTGGTTCTTCTTCTTCTATTCTAATATTTCATTCTTTCTTTTCTCACCCTCTAATTTCTTTCTAATAACGTTCCAGTGTTTTCGGTGTTTGGAAGGTCGGCATGAGTTACAGTAAGGGTATTTATGTCGATTTTTAAGGACGAAAATCCCTGGGTCGTTACAGTGGTATCAGAGCTATTGGTTTAGTGATAACCTTGGCTCTGTGGTGTAACTCGATAGAGATGGAGTAAGTAATATCCTAAATCGAGATTGAGTGTATATATATAGAGAGCGTATTTGTAAATTCTTATATAAATGTTTTGTATTGTGTTTGTTGATCGGTTCAAGTGTTGAAAAGCGTTGAACTGACAATGAATACAGTATTGTTTTGAAAAGGGGGTAAATGAAATAATTTACCCAAAACATATTTTTGTATAGAAAAGAAATAATTTTCTCAATTTACTAAGATACTAGTGTGTTTGATCAATTTGAATGAAATTCAAAACGAACTGAAATCTGAATTGATAATTTAACTTTGTTAAGTGTAATTAAATAAAGAATGATATCAAAATTAAATTAAACATATTTGGAAATTTGAAATTCAATGAATGAATACTAATCAAATATGTTAAACCAAAATGAAATATTAATAGTGGATGTAAATCCCATTGATTTGGTTAGATGTGATTGTGTATTGATTGCTGACTATGAATTATTTGATAGTGAATGGTGATTTATTTGAATGGAATAATTAAAAATTTAGTGGGGATCAATGGATTATAAACTAAAGGGTAAATTGGGTTTGGAAGTTAACGGGTTCGTAGCGTTCTTTCTTACATTAGCAATTTCGAGGACGAAATTATTTTAAGGGGGGAAGAATGTAACGTCCCGCATTTTTGGTAACCAAATATTTTACTTAATTGTTTATTTGAAATGTTTAAGGATTTTAATATTAAATAGAATATTATTTAAAACCAAAATTTTAATGTTAAGTTTTGAATTATATACTAAATTGAAACCATGTTAGTTCAAATGTTGAGAAAATTTACATCAAGTTAATTGTTCTATCACTCTTGTTTTTCAAAATCAATAATACAAGCACAGTCTAATTTTATACCTAGGGAACCAACCACTTGGCAGGTTAAGCACTTACGTCAGCTCTTCCCTTAACTTCCAAAGGGGCAATAACCATGAATAAAGTATTTAGAATAACAAGAGAGTACAATTGAAATAGCTAAAAGTATGGCAGAAAGAAAGGTAGCTAGCACATGTCTAATATCTCCAACGCAGCTATCCTGTAAACTGAAGTACACACAGGCAAATCCAGATTTTTCATAACAGCTAAGCAATGTGTATATATAATCAAATTCATGTACAACTCTATACAAAAACTGTCTAGTCATACAGCTAAATTAAATACAAAATCTACCAAATACAATCTCAAACCTGTAGATTGAATAAACAATTCGGTATAGACCCAGCTAATTCTAGGGCCTAAACTAATCCTATGTACACAACAGTACATGAAATTCAATATGAAATCTTCCCTAAATCTTCGAATTTGTGCTCTACAAAGTACCACTCAGCTGCCAAGATTAAATCATCCAGATCATATACCCCGATACAGCTGTAAAGAAGAGAAAAGGAATCAATCCTAAAGAAACAAGTATATGTATATATACATTAATTAATTCAAACAGAAAATGAACAATAAAAGAAAACTGGGAACATGTGCAGGAAAAATAAGAAATTGGAAAGTGACCAATTCAAAGAGAAAATATATGCTTCATACAATTGTTTGTACACAAGAAAAGGAAGAGAAGAAAGGTATGTATCTTGATACATCAAGTCCATACAGCAAATTAAACACCTAGATAAAACAACTAAGGGAAAATATCATCTCGAACAACTATAAGAAATAGACCCCAAACAGCTTTAAAAAAAAAAAAAAAAAAATAGATATGAACAGCTAGAAAGGGGCAAGGACAGTACATAGCTAAAGAAAATAGCTAGACTATTATAGATGCTTAGCTAATCAGAACAGCTATGTATTTGTACAACTAAACAGCTCAACAGTGTGATTCATGGCTGAATAAAAACAGATGAATATATATATATATATATATATATATATATATATATATATATATATATACATACACCTCAATCTAAGTGCAATGAACAGAAAATCTATGAACAGCTAAATCAGATCTATAGCAGACCATATGAACAGCTAAGAAAGAGGAGGAAAAATATATATCTTGATACATCAATTCGAACAGCTAAGACAGTGAACTGCTATGTATATGTTAATCTATACAGTACAATGAATAGCTGGATATGTTCATACATGCAGTGAATTGCATATACAATTCATATCAAAATGTACTATATATTTTACACCTCACAGTTCAAATCTTCATAGAGAAGTCATTGACAGTTCGATCACATGGCTGACATGAACAAATATCACATCTAGGAACCTAGGTTTAGCTAAGGTAAGATCTATGATTTTACAATTCGTTTTGACATCATTCTTATCTAGATCAACCTCAGGTATAAATACATAACCACACATCGTATTCCAGAAGACAGCAGTAAAACCGAAACCATTCGAGACCCTCAAATAAATCAAAAACAAAATGATACGGAAATTGTAAATAAATTAAAAACACTTAGCTTTGCTCAGAGATTCGATGAGTTCTGATAAATTTTGTTCAAAGCCGAAGGTGTAGGGTTTGATTTGGGTGTTTGGGGGTTTGGCGATTCGATTAGAAGAGGATGAGGAGGAGATCGAAGCAGAGGGAAGTTTGAGTTCCTTTTCCGATCGAAGCATGAGTGGCGAAGCAGATGACTTCGAGTTGTTGAAGGAAGAAGGGGATCCGGTTGGGGAATTATGGATTTCATTTTGAGGAGGCGGTGGGTTTCTGATTTCTTTTGTGGCGGCCGAAGTTGTGAACGAGAGAGGGTTTGAGGGTTTATGTGGATAAAAGGGGAGCGGGCCTGTTTAATGGGCTGGACGGAAATGGTAATGGCCCAAGATTTACTAATTAAAATAAAGTTTTAATTTAAATGCTCTTTTAAACTTAGAGTTTTTATATCGATTATATACTTGGTCAGAAATTCAATGGGACGAAAAGTGTCATCACCACGTCGACGAGCGCCACAGCACGGACCTCGTCAGAGATGGAAGCAGCTGTAAAATTTTAGTCACATTAAACACTGTTTAATTTGACTAGACCAGACCGCGTTATCGACGAATTAAAATTCAGGTGAGTTAAACTCACTCAGTTTTTCCCATTTATATTTTTATATAAATTGGGTTTCTATTTTGTGTGCTCTACTTGCTGATGGTTGCTTATTTGCTAGTTATACAATCGTTTGTTGATTTAACTGACGGAATTAAACTGTTGTTTAATTTCAGTAAATTGACCAATCGTTATTCTAACGATTCGACCAAATAGAGGAAACTTACCCTGTGGGTCACATTTGTTTATAAGAGTGTTAAATTGGTTGAATTGGTTGTTTATTTGGTTGATGTTGGGCAATAGTTATTTATTAAATGGATTATTGATCATGGGCTGGGAAATTAACCTGTGTTTGGTTTAACCAGAGAGCAATATTGGCTGAGTAATCAGTAGTACATGGCCTGAGATTAAACTATTTTGTTATATTGGTTTACCACCCGGTGAATCGGCAGAACTAAAGTTATAAAAATTTATTTTTATAACTAAGAGAAGATTTCGAAATATATTATTTGGAAATATAAGTTTTTAAAAAAAAGGGAAAATAACTACGGAAGTAGTAACGACCAAAGTAAATTTTTATTTTAAAATTTAGGAAAATACTTTTTAAATTGAGGTTCATTTAAAAAGTACTCGGAATCTAAAAAGAAATCCAAATGAAATGGTAACAGGGAATTAAGAGTAGGTTTTATATTTAAGACCCGAATTTGGGAAAACAAGTTATGAAAAGGGATTTTAAGCAAAGATATTAGCTTAGAAATAAATATTACTTAACGGTTTGAGTTAAGAAATCTAGTTCAAAAAGGATTTATAATAATTCGGGAGTATGAAAATGGGATTAAATGTGTGAAAGTGGTAATCGTACTTTGAAATACTTAATAAGGAATTAAGTGAAAAGGGAGGGGATTAAAATAAGATTTCAAGGTAGGAATTGTCGAATGGGTATGAAAAGGGATTAGTGGATTTGATAAAAGAAGTGAATCATGATATTTTGAATTATAAAACTGGGTTTGGTTAAAGAGGCAGGGTTAAAAGTGATATTACTTAAGAAGTGAATTAAGAACGAATGATATTTTCGAGAAAGAGATTTTAAAAGGAAAGAAGGTTTACAAACCCATACTTTTGAATAAAAATATTTAAATGGAATTAGTAATGGGATTAGGATGAGATATTGATTTTATATTACAACTCGTATTTATCTTTGGGTACGAACGTTGTTGATCAAGGTCTGAGAGGTAATTAAAATACCCCAACTTGAACGACATCAGGACTATCTAAAGGTGATATTAGTTGTGATGGGAAAAGGGATTAATGATAATTGATTTCCATTAGTGAAATAATGCAAAGGTGGGGTTTTATCCAACAGAAATAAGCACTGGGTTCTATGGGGTAATAAATAAAGGATATTTCATAATATTGTTTAATTAAAAGGCCAAGTGGTGCTGAATACTTAACCAGTGAACTCATTTGTTTGTCATGATTGAAACACTGTTTATTTTGATAGTTAAATCACTGACTATCAAAACCTGACCAATACGATTGTTGGTACGGAAAGACCGGGATCGAATTTATATTCGAAAACCATTCCGACCAGCAAATACGTGAAGATATTGGAAGATGAACGAGATGGAGCATTGAAGACCGTAGATTTTCGTAAACGGAAGGACTGCTAATAATCTCTGTCTGCAGCCAGCGGTGTACTGTGGTTCTGTCGTGGTCGGAATCTACGGGTTGCAAGGACTTCTCGCCACTGATCCATGGGGTGATTCCTATATGAGATGCAGTAGGAGAGTACCTTCGGTTCATCCTGTTCCTGGATGACTTGTATGGACGAATGTCTGACGGAGTATTTCCTTAAAACCACATATGTTGATTTTTACAAATATACCGAGTCGGTGGCGAAGAATGGCCCTTCTTTAAAACCCGGAGTATATTTGTGGACGTCAATTAGTGATTTGACGGATTTGACGATGTGGCATTCAAAGTGTATGATGACCAGATGTGTTCTGACCTCAAGCCTCATCAACCAGGAGATGACAAAAATCGGGCAGGCAGCATGGCTATGTGGGTCGCTCCCATTAGGGTGTATAATCACCTATCTAGAGAAATTCCTTTTGCTTCTTTAATCTATCGATGCTGTCCCTTTTCGGGAAACGGTGGTTTGAGTCCAACCGTTGGTGATATACATTCGATACACTCAAGCGAAATGAGTGGTCGGTCATGTGTGGGCCGGGTTGCAAGACGTTCTTGTTGAACCCAGTGTATTCGCCTCTAGAGATACACTATCGGCAGGTGTTCCCATACCTTGTCAAGGTCGGAATCCAATTTCCAATAAGCGCCCGCGGTTTTGATTGTATACTATATATGTAGAGCGTGAGATGCAAGCGTTCTACTAGATTGATATTTACTTGTATTTAGACATTATTATAATATCAGAAAAGATATTGATTTCAAAAATGGTTTGGGTTATCGTAAGGTAAAAACCGTCCGTGTTTATGTGTGGATTTGGTCTTACGATTATCCTTTTTTTTTAAAAGATTTTGACTTAAAAATCAAGATGTGTGTTACCTTAATACTGTGTGAGTTTATCTCACTCTGGTTCACCAGACTGACCCGGTGTTTTGTAAATGCTCGGGTTAGACCGGGTGTACAGGTTCAGGTTAACGAATGCTGTGAAGAGACGAGCTGGAAGAGTTCAGACGTATGATATTATATAGCTACAATTCCGCTGTGTAGTGTATATGAGGACAGGTTATTATAACTGACCAGATGTGTGATGTACTCTGATATTGTAAGTATTTTAAAAGCTCTCAATAAAGTTTTATTTCTATATTATATTTTTGTTACGTTGCGATGTGAGACTCTGTGTTTTGTTGGTTCTTCTTCTTCTATTCTAATATTTCTTTCTTTCTTATCTCACCCTCTAATTTCTTTCTAATAATGTTCCAGTGTTTTCGCTGTTTGGAAGGTCGGCATGAGTTACAGTAAGGGTATTTATGTCGATTTTTAAGGTCGAAAATCCCTGGGTCGTTACAAACTGCGTGTATCTACAAGCATGTGATCAAAATTACTTATGATGCTTCACCAGCATAAATATGCATCTTAATAATATAAGCTGATGTTAGAGTTCAGACAAAAGCACTTAATAATATAAGCTAATGTCTGGCTATATACATTGTAATGCTCTAAATATAGCCTGTCATCAGTTAACTTAGCAGATGGTTAACTTTTTATTGCATCCATCCAAATGATGGATAAATCATTTTTTCACTTCATAAGATGTATTAAAAGAAAGGAACTTGTGAATGTTTTACAAAGTTTTATTGTTAGAATAAAAAAAATGCAGCAGTAGCTCACTTAATGATAAAATAGAAATTGCGAATTTAAATCATTATATTGTTCGCTTCCTAACATTAAAAAATGCTGAAAATAATTATTGCTCATTAGCATATTATTAATCCATATTTTAACATGATCATACATAATATATTTATTATCAAAACAACAATTGCTACGTAACAGTTCATGAACATTTCCTGAATAACTTCAAATAAACATGTGTTCCAAACTTCTTTTAACTACAACAAACTTGTCCATTGCCTTTTTTGGACTATAGAAGAAAGCACATTAACATTTTTCATTTTGCATACTATTTGCAATATTGTGTGGTTCAGCTTCTGGAGCTCTTATAAGCTGACTGTTTGACAACAAATGCATTGGTTATAGGTTTGCTTACAATTGCTAAACCAATTTCTTACCAATTGCCGGACTAATTTCGTAATTGTTTTAGGTTGCATTTACCCTATCTTAGCTACATTTATTTTGTTTAACAAAATGTGTCTTGCACTTACCCTATAAGTTTTCCAGAATATCTCAGCTGGATTTTCAATAATATCTTAGTTCTAACATGGTTCAATTTGGACTTTCTCTTACCGTATCTTGTGTTACAGGTTGGCTTATAATGGCAACTTATTAATGTTGGAAGGTGCCAATATCTGAGATGCAAGGCTGAATTTAGAAGATATGTTGAAGCTTGTTTCAAAATTTGTCATGTACAGTAATGCCGATATATAACTTGCTGTATTTTAGATGAGATACATGTATGTTTGCTATTTCTAAATATTGTGTATCATTGTATATTAGCAACTAGCATGGAATATATATCTACTGTTATGAAATATATATTATTTTGTATGTAACTGGTATTATTATTGAATATATATACATGCATGTTTGTTATGAAAGATGTCATTGTGTAGTATTGGTCAACATGAAAAAGTAGCGAATATGAGTTATTGATCGCTGAATAATTACGGTTATAAGCATTAAAATTCCAGCATAACTCACGTTTATAACCATTGGGAGAACAAACGATATCACACTTATAACCATTACCAAATTAAACATTATCACACTTATAACCGTGGAGAAATAAATATTGTCATACTTATAACCGTGAGGATACAAAATATTATAACGCTTATAACCGTGATAATGTGTTGGTCTTTGTCACGGAAATAACTGTGATAACATGCGTGATAAAAATCAGCAACGCACATTGGCTTAACGGTTATAACCGTGAGTAAACTGATTCCTCATGGTTATAAGCGTGACAATTTGACCTTTATGGTGTTGTGCATTACACTCATTAACTAAATTCCCTTAACCAATCTTCACTGTCGAACCTTAACCATTCTTTAGTTAAAAACGAAGCCAATCTAGTTGGGGTATAACTAACTCTCAGATCTTAACTGAACAACATTTCTAACTTCGAAACAGACAAGGTTCACCTTTTAAACCTTTAACAAACTTCCCTACGTAACTCTCTTTCGAATAAATCTCTATTCGATAACTCTTTCCTTCGAATAAACTATATTCGATAATCTCTCTTCGAATAGCCATATTTGATTAACTCTATTTAATTAACACTATTCGATTAACTTTAATCGATTTACTCTTATAAGTTAGCTCTATTTGATTAACTCTATTTTATTTACTCTATTTGATTAACTCTATTGGATTAACTCTATTTGATTAACCCTAATCGATTAACTCTATTGGATTAATTCTAATCAATTAACTCTTATCAATTAACTCCTATCAATTAACTCCTTTCAAATAAACTATATTCGATTTACTCCTTTCGAATAAACTATATTCGATAACTCCTTTCGAATAACTAATATTCGATAACTCCTTTCGAATAACTAATATTCGATAATCTCTCTTCGAATAACTATATTCGATAACTCCTTTCGAATAACTAATATTCGATAATCCTTTCGAATAACTAATATTAGATAACTCTTTTCGAATAACTAATATTCGATAATCTCTCTTCGAATAACTGTATTCGATAACTCCTTTCGAATAACTAATATTCGATAACTCCTTTCGAATAACTAATATTCGATAATCTCTCTTCGAATAACTATATTCGATAACTCCTTTCGAATAACTAATAGTTGATGATCCTTTCGAATAACTACTATTTGATAACTCCTTTCGAATAACTAATATTCGATAATCTCTCTTCGAATAACTATATTTGATAACCTCTTTTCGAATAAACTATATTTGATAACCTCTTTTCTGACTAACTCTAATTCAATTAACTCTATTCGAATAACTAATATTGGACTAACTCTTGTTCGATTAACTCTACTTAACTAACTTTATTCAATTAACTCTAATCGATTGACTCTAATTCGATTAACTCTAATTGATTAACTCCAACTCAATTAACTCCTTTCAATTAACTCTAACTCGATTAACTCTAATCTATTAATTCTAATTCGATTAACTCTAATCGATTAATTCTAACTCGATTAACTCAAATCGATTAACTCCATTAAGTTTGACTTCGTATTTCAAAATAGTATCCCATTTCCAAATTCTATTTATACTTCTATTTATAGAATTATTCATACGAAATCTCCTTTTTATCTCTAACACTTAAATCTCATTTGAAATTTCCTTTTATAACTCTATTTATTTCATAAATAAATATTTCCTTTTATAACTCTGTTTACTTTCTAACTATCTCCTTTTCTATTCTATTTGTTTCATAAATATTTCCTTTCCTATTTGTTTCACATATATTTTCCTTTTATATTTGTTTCACAAATATTTTCCTTTTATATTTGTTTTCACAAATATTTTCCTTTTTTATTTGTTTCACAAATATTTTTCTTTTATATTTGTTTCACAAATATTTTCCTTTTATATTTGTTTTCACAAATATTTTCCTTTTATATTAGTTCTCACAAATATTTTCCTTTTATATTTGTTTCACAAATATTTTCCTTTTATATTTGTTTTCACAAATATTTTCTTTTTATATTTGTTTTCACAAATATTTTCCTTTTATATGTATTCTTTGATTTTATAAAGATAATTTCTTTTATAAAATCCTTTTCCTTTTATATATAAAATCCATTGATTTTATATAAATACTTTATTTTCAGAATACACTTTGAACATCCCCTTTTCTACATTCTAGTATTTCTTACGGTATTTAAAATACCCAAATAACAATGATCGATATCATTCAATACACGTAATCAACACGAATTATATATCACATCATATATTACAATATATGAAAAACAGTAAAATAAATGTTGAGGAATCCAGCTGGATTCCTCCGACCTGTTTCCCTGCATCCACAGATGTAAACAATACAATTAACATCAATTTCATTTCACTATGAAATATTCGGCTAAACATAATCAATTTATATATATATATATATACATATATAACCCGATCTATAATTTCAACCATCTACTTAGCGGTTCAACCAAACAGTCAATACACAACAATCAATCATCATTTATCAGTTCTAAATATACGTTATAAAAATATGAACTGGTAGAGTTGGTGAGTTTTACTCACATTGGTTGATTATCGTTAAATAACGATAATCGATCGTTGATTTGGACTGACAATTTATTTTTCTATAAATTGTAACGAGCTCCAATTCACTCCCAGTCAGTTCCATTGTGGAGCTCTCGTCTATATGATCCTAACAGATCTGACCGTTCGAAATTCTGATTCAGTATGAATGAGATATTTAATTTACCAGTTTATATAACACTTTAAATAGTTTTAAATTTAATACTTGAGTTATTGTGCTTTACCCAATTCACCATCGGCCCGAAACAAATTAACCCGCTCCATGTATATTACTTCTTCCCCATCATACTACTGTAGCCTGCTCCTCCCACAAAACCATTTTCGCAACCTTCTTAAATACAAACTCCAAAAAAAAAATTCAAACTATAAATACCAAAACTTCCTTAATTACCATGTTTTAGCCATCCTAATTACGTTTTTAAGCGGCTAATACCTTTTTCTACTTCAGAAGAAAATCCCGACTTTCCTGTATAAACGCAAACCAGCAAACTTAGGATCGGACCTCCATTTTCAAACCATATCACACCATCATGATCCTCGTCGGAAGCAGTAACCAGAACATCCCTTTCCTGTACTCAAAATCACGAGAACTTGAACTTCCAATGGCTGTCACGCCTCCGATTACTCACCAGAAATCCTTAACCCTCATCTTGAACAACTCCTCGAAAAGACTGCAACAACCCCAAACCATAATCCCTAAATCACCAAAACAACCATCAAACACCAAATGACCATCGCATTCTAGCACCGTTCACGCACCATAGTGAAGAAACAGTGCGACAACAATCTTCATTGAAATCCACGAAAATTCACCACTACAAGTTATTCGACCTCATCTAACCAAATACGACTCTCAAAGCTTGATTCAATGCACTAAAATCACAAAATTGATAACCATACCATCGCTGTATGTAACTTCGCACAACAAGAAAATGCGTCGCACCTTGTATAATGCATGCCAATTGGTAGAGAACTAAAAACAAGGCTAAGGATGCTGGTTTTATAATTTATAGACTTTTATTTGGATTTATAGGAATTTTTAAAGAACAAATAATTTACTAGAAGAACCAAAAGACTTGCGGCGGAAACATTGACCAGAGGAATGAAAGTTTTAGGTTTAGGTAAGGGTATGGGTGTATTTATATAGGTTAGGATAGCTTCTCTCAGAAGCTTTGTAATTTATTTTATTAATTTATATTATATCATTACCTGTATTCGTCTTCTAAAAATCCGTATGATCACATACGATACCCAAAAATCATGAAAATGGGCATGCAACTATAGTTCGACATTACAGACCCAACGAAACTTGTTTCATCGAATTGCGACTCCATTTTCTCTCACGACGTATTTTCAACCGCCAAAATACTAACTGTTTCACATTAAAAATCCGTACGGCCTCACACTGACCCCAAAAATCACGAAACTTGGAATCTAACAAAAATTTAATATTATGGATCCAACAAAATTAGTTTCGTCGAAAACGGAGCTCGTTTGCAAAACTGGCTATTTTTAAAGCTCTAAATAAGCCCATTTAAATATTAAATATATAAAAATAATTAAATTAAATATTTATAAATAAATATTACCGTATATATTCACAAAAAATACCATACAGCACCAAAATAATACATATATGTGTTTACAACTCGATATTTCATCATCAGAGTTATAGCGATATTTGATTCATATTTAAATCCTTTTATAAATCGTTATAAATTATAAAGGAATTCCATAGCGACTATTTTAAAATTTGATTTGGACATAAATCAAAATCTACACGACGAAATCCTGATTTTCCTTTTCCATCAGAAAGATATACTTCACCAGCTCCTAACGTTTCTTGTTTCACAAAATCCGATTTAAAATGGACCCTGTATATTCAGTTGAAGTTCGAATCGCCAAATTACAAACTATCATGCCATTTGGAGCTCGATTTTAATTATAATATAATTATACGTTCGAACTTCGTTTAAATAATATTTACGTTATTCTAATTCAATTCTAAACTGAATTATAGCTTATATATGATCCAATTCACATCGTATTGTGAATTCTACTATTTCCGACTATTCTGGAATTTAAATATATTATTTAATTATTATATTAATTAAATATTCCTTATTATTTAATTCTGGTCATTTTAAATTACCAAACCTTTATTTAAATAATTAAATAAATTATTTATTATCCATAAAAATACGGGTCGTTGCATTATTTCTCCCTTAAAATAATTCGTCCTCGAAATTGCTAAGGTAGATTACAAACCCTATTAACTGGTTAAAAATTATTTTTACTTCTTTAACTTAAGTTTCACTGTACCAATTAATTTTAACTAAATTATTAATTTATTCCTACTGACTAAAATTTCCATAAACTCTGAAAATTTTCTGACATCCGAAATTTCTGAAAAATTTCACCAACACCTCCTTTGTACTGTTCAATCGGTACAACTACAACTCCTCTTTAGGCCTTCTCCAACCCAAAAGAAAATCAAACAGCCAAGCGGCTTGCCAAACAGGCTCATAAATCTCATATCCAATTAGAACATAAATGTGTACCTTTTTGTCGGGCATATCATTATATTCTTTTCATTCGCTGCTAATTCAGCATATAATAATGTCATCTCAACCAATTTCCAATCAATATCTGTTCAACACAGCTATTCGCTTATATCCAAACCAAATCCTCTGCTTATACCAACCAAATTCCATTTCAAATTCCTATATCACCAATCCAATTTTTCTCGATACCATTCTAATCCAATTTAATTCAATTTCCACTGAACTGCCTTTATTTCAATTTCAAATTTGCTTTCACAAATTTCTATTTAATTTGTTTTTATTTCAAACAATCTTTACCTGGGAGTTTCAAATAGCTTAGCCTTTCCAAAAATCAAATATCCTTTTCTGGAATTTCAATACAACTTGTTTTTCTCAAAACAATTCAAAAACAAAATCTTTGGTAGTAATCCGTCACTTAGAAACTCGAAAATGAACACTGATGATGTCCGGATCAACATCGGAATTTGTTTTCCAGCGACCAAAGTGAGTTCAATGCTATATCACTTTCAAAACCCTTTCTAAACACTTCCACTTCTAAATCAATTCAAAATTCCCTTTTCAATGCTTGTAACAAATTTAAAATCTCCCAGGATTTTAAAATTCTCATATACTTAATCCAATCCATTTACAAACACCTTTCCAAATATCTAAGGTTTTAAATTTCAATTTTGGTTTAAATTCAGATTTAATTCATCTGATTTCATATATTACACTTATATGAATTCTAATTGGTTATTTACATAACCATTTAATTTATAATCTTACTCGATTATGATAACAACCAATATATCCAATATATTATCATTCCAATATATACATGTTCTCTATATCAAAATATACCTTGAGTAAAATTATTTCATTTACCCTCTTTTCAAAACATATCGTGTAGACCCATCGTATTCGAGTGTTTAGAAATTCCTACCGATACAGTGGATCAAACTGATCGACCGGAACCCATAAACAACTTAACCAATAAATCTCCACAATATAAAACCGTTTTACATCCAATAAAAAATACGTTCACTCGTATATATATACACTCAAACTCAATCTAGCGTATTGCTAACCGTATCTCTATTGAGTCACGCCACAGAGCCAAGGTAATTACTTAACCTTAAGATCTGATACCAACTGTAGTGTCCCGAAATTCCGGTACAATTTGAGCTGACCAAATAACACAATTCCAACCCACATTGCACTGGAAGCCATAAAACTAATAGAAAGAAAATAGAGGGTGAGAATAGATAAGATAGAAACTTTGAATAGAAGAAGAAGAAGAACATACAGCATCAAAGTAAACATGAATCTCACAACGGAACGAACAATATATAATAGATACGTAACTTTGAAATAAAACCAGTATATGTATACAGTAACATTATCAGAGTACAACACTTACAACACAGCGGAAAAAACAATAGCTATATAATCCTGAAGCCTCTTGCTCCAAGCTCTTTAAGTGTGTCTGTAAAATCCTGACTACTTGACTGCCCGTACAAAATTGGGCACCCAAGATTTTAGGGAAAACAAAACAAAATAAACTCCGGGTCAGTCATGGGACTGGTGTGAGTAAAACATTTAAAAACAGTTGAGTAATTAAAAGATATCTCATAAGACCACGCCGTATAATGGAACGGATTTTTCCCTTATGAGAATCCAAATCAATTTGATTTAACTTTCAAATCATTCTGAAAGAAACAATTATCTTTTATATCAAAACTCTTTTGATATTATAATAGTGTCTATCAACCACAATATAATAATCATATAGCAGAACGCTTTCATCTCACGTTCCACATATACAGTATACAATCAAAACGCGAGCACTTATTGGGTAATGAATTTCTAACTATGACAAGGTATGGAACCACCTTCCGATAGTGTACCTCTAAAGAAGAATACACTAGGTTCAACAAGAACATCTTGCAACCCGGCCACACATGACCGACCACTCATTTCGCTTGAGTGTATCTAATGTGTATCGTCAAGGATTGGGATCAACAATCGTTTCCCGAATGGGACAGCATCGAATAGATTAAAGAATGAAATGAATATCTCTAGATAGGTGATAATACACCCTAATGGAAGCAACCCACATAGCCGTGCTGCCTGCCCGATTTTTTTCATTTCCCGGTTGTGAGGCTAAAGGCCACGCTTAGCTCTGACAGATCACACAATTATTCACTTTGAATGTCACATTGTCATACCCCCCAAATCACAAATTGATTTCCCCAAAAATACAACGGGTATACAGCTAAGAGAAACGAATTCCTCCACCACCAAACGTAAATACATTTGAAGAGATCAACTTATGCGATCCATTAAATATACTCTATCAGACATTCTTCCATACAGGTCGTCCTAGGACTGGACATACTGAAGGCATTATTCTGTAAACAGGACATCCCTTGCATAACTCTATTTTCAATTATCTTCATCATATTTGATTCGCAATGCTAATGCCCACACAGAGTGGTTTTCAGATAATGAATCTGATCCCGGTCTCTCCGTATTGACGACAGAAAAATGGTCAAAACTTCAATAGTCGGTGAGTTAACTATCAAAGAAAAACACGTGCTCAAACAACGGTCGTATTTCCAAATGGAAATCTTACCGATCAATCATCAATCAACTTTTCCTCTTTTTAAATTAATTTATTTAGTTACCCATTTCCATATCTCCATAAATTATTATTTTCTAAATTAAGAGAATATACGTATTAACTATTGGAAAACATTTCCATTTCTTATTTCACGTATCAATACATTATTCTTTATCATCAAACATTTCATTTTCTATGATTAGAAAATATTTCTGATTATATTTGGAAAATGTTTCCAAAACTTATTCATTTGATTTAAACAGATGTTTAAATAAAATATCACTATACCAACTCAAACCATTACACTCATTAACTAAATTCACTTAACCAATCTTCATTATCGAAACTTAACCATTCCTTAGTTAAAAAAGAAGCCAATCAAGTTGGGGTATAACTTCCTCTCAGACCTTAACTGAATAACATTTCTATCTTCAAAACAGACAAGGTTCACCTTTTAAACCTTTAACAAACTTCCATACGTAACTCTCTTTTGAATAAATCTCTATTCAATAACTCTTTCCTTCGAATAAACTATATTCGATAATCTCTCTTCGTATAGCATATTCGATTAACTCTATTGAATTAACACTATTCGATTAACTCTAATCGATTTACTCTTATCAGTTAGCTCTATTTGATTAAATCTATTCTATTTACTTCATTTGATTAACTCTATTGGATTAACTCTATTTGATTAACCCTAATCGATTAACTCTATTGGATTAACTCTAATCAATTAACTCTTATCAATTAACTCCTATCAGTTAACTCCTTTCGAATAAACTATATTCGATTTACTCCTTTCGAATAAACTATATTTGATATCTCCTTTCGAATAACTAATATTCGATAACTCCTTTCGAATAACTAATATTCGATAACTCCTTTCGAATAACTAATATCCGATAATCTCTCTTCGAATAACTGTATTCAATAACTCCTTTCGAATAACTAATATTCGATAATCCTTTCGAATAACTAATGTTCAATAACTCCTTTCGAATAACTAATATTCGATAATCTCTCTTCGAATAACTATATTCGATAACTTCTTTCGAATAACTATTATTCGATAATCCTTTCGAATAACTAATATTTGATAACTCCTTTCGAATAACTAATATTCGATAATTTCTCTTCGAATAACTATATTTGATAACTCCTTTCGAATAACTAATATTCGATAATCCTTTTGAATAACTAATATTCGATAACTCCTTTCGAGTAACTAATATTCGATAATCTCTCTTCGAATAACTTTATTCGATAACCTCATTTCGAATAAACTATATTCGATAACCTCTTTTCCGACTAACTCTAATTCAATTAACTCTATTCGAATAACTAATATTCGACTAACTCTTGTTCGATTAACTATATTTAATTAACTCCATTCGATTAACTCTAATCAATTAACTCTATTTCGATTAACTCTAATTGATTAACTCCAACTCGATTAACTCCTTCCAATTAACTCTAACTCGATTAACTCTAATATATTAATTCTAATTCGATTAACTCTAATCGATTAATTCTAACTCGATTAACTCAAATCGATTAACTCCATTAAGTTTGACTTTGTATTTCAAAATAGTATCCCATTTCCAAATTCTATTTATACTTCTATTTATAGAATTATTCATACGAAATCTCCTTTTTATTTCTAACATTTAAATCTCATTTAGAATTTCCTTTTATAACTCTATTTATTTCATAAATAAATATTTCCTTTTATAACTCTATTTATTTTCTAACTATCTCCTTTTCTATTCTATTTGTTTCACAAATATTTCCTTTCCTATTTGTTTCACAAATATTTTCCTTTTATATTTGTTTCACAAATATTTTCCTTTTATATTTGTTTTCACAAATATTTTCCTTTTGTATTTGTTTCACAAATATTTTCCTTTTATATTAGTTTTCACAAATATTTTCCTTTTATATTAGTTTTCACAAATATTTTTCTTTTATATTTGTTTCACAAATATTTTCCTTTTACATTTGTTTTCACAAATATTTTCCTTTTAGATTTGTTTCACAAATATTTTCCTTTTATATTTGTTTCACAAATATTTTCCTTTTACATTTGTTTTCACAAATATTTTCCTTTTATATTTGTTTTCACAAATATTTTCCTTTTATATTTCTTTCACAAATATTTTCCTTTTATATTTGTTTTCACAAATATTTTCCTTTTATATTTGGTCTTTATTTTATAAAAATAATTTCTTTTATAAAATCCTTTTCCTTTTATATATAAAATCCATTGATTTTATGTAAATACTTTATTTTCAAAATACACTTTGAACATCCCCTTTTCTTTATTCCAGTATTTCTTACAGTATTTAAAATACCCAAATAACAATGATCGATTTCATTCAATACACGTAATCAACACAGATTATATATCACATCATATATTACAATATATGAAAAGTAGTAATATAAATGTTGAGGAATACAGTTGGATTCCTCCGGCCTGTTTCCCTGCATCCACAGATGTTAAACAATACAATTAACATCAAATTCATTTCACTATGAAATATTCTGCTAAACATAATCAATTTATATATATATAACCAGATCTATAATTTTAACCATTACTTAGCTGTTCAACCAAATAGTCAATACACTACAATCAATCATCATTTATCAGTTCTAAATATACATTATAAAAATATGAACTGGTAGAGTTGGTGAGTTTTACTCACATTGGTTGATTATCTTTAAATAACGATAATCAGCCGTTGATTTGGATGTGACAATTTATTTTGCTATAAATTGTAACAAGCTCCAATTCACTCCCAGTCAGTTCCATTGTGGAGCTGTCGTCCATACGATCCTAACAGATATGACCGTACGAAATTCTGATTCAGTATGAATGAGATATTTTATTTACCAGTTTATATAATACTTTAAATAGTTTTAAATTTGATACTTGAATTATTGGGCTTTACCCAATTCACCATCGGCCCGAAACAAATTAACCCACTCCGTGTATATTAATTCTTCCCCGTCATACTACTGTAGCCTGCTCCTCCCACAAAACCATTTCCGCAACCTTCTTAAATACAAACTCCAAAAAAAACTCAAACTATAAATACCAAAACTTCCTTAATTACCATGTTTTAGCCATCCTAATTTCGTTTTTAAGCGGCAATACCTTCTTCAACTTCAGAAGAAAATCCTGACTTTCCTGTATAAACCCATACCACTAAACTAGGATCGGACCTCCATTTTCAAACCAAATCACACCATCATGATCCTCATCGGAAGTAGTAACCAGAACGTCCCTCTCTTGTACTCAAAATCGTGAGAACCTGTAGCTTTTCATTTGAAATTCCAATGGCTGTCACGCCTCCGATTACTCTCTAAAAATCCTTCACCTCATCTCGAACAACTCCTCGACGAGCCTACAACAACCCCAAACCACAATCCCTAAATCACCAGAACAACCTTCAAACAACAAATGACCATCGTGTTCAAGCACCGTTCACGCACCATAGTGAAGAAACAGTGCGACAAAAATCTTCATTAAAATCCACGAAAATTCACCACTACAAGTTACTCGACCTCCTCTAACCAAATATGATTCTTAAAGCTTGATTTAATGCACTAAAATCACAAAATTGATAACACTAGCATCGTTGTGTGTAACTTCGCACAGCAAGAAAATGCGTCGCACCTTGTATAAGCATGCCAGTTGGTAGAGAACTCAAAACAAGGCTAAGGATGCGGGTTTTATAACTTATAGACTTTTATTTGGATTTGTAGGAATTTTTGAAGAACACATAATTTACTGGAAGAACCAAAAGACTTGCGGCGGAAACATTGACCAGAGGAATGAAAGTTTTAGGTTTAGGTAAGGGTATGGGTGTATTTATATAGGCTAGGATAGCATCTCTCAGAAGCTTTGTAATTAATTTTATTAATTTATATTACATCGTTACCTGTATTCGTCTTCTAAAAATCCGTATGATCACGTACGATACCTAAAAATCATGAAAATGGGCATGCAGTTATAGTTCGACATTACGGACCCAACGAAACTTGTTTCGTCGAATTCCAACTCCGCTTTCTCACATGGCGTATTTTTAACCTTCAAAATACTGACTGTTTTTCCCATTAAAAATCCGTACGGCCTCACACTGACCCTAAAAATCATGAAACTTGGAATCTAACAAAAAATTTAATATTAGGGATCCAACAAAATTAGTTTCGCGAAAACGGAGCTCATTTGTAAAACTGGCTATTTTTAAAGCTCTAAACAAGCCCACTTAGATATTAAATATATATAAAAATAATTAAATTAAATATTTATAAATAAATATTACCATATATATTCACAAAAGAATACCATACAACTCCATAATAAATATATATGGGTTTACTACTCGATATTTCATCATCAGAGTTATATCGATATTTGATTCATATTTAAATCCTTTTATAAATCGTTATAAATTATAAAGGAATTCCATAGCGACTATTTTAAAATTTGATTTGGACATAAATCAAAATCTACATGACGAAATCCTGATTTTTCTCTTCCATCAGAAAGGTATACTTCACCAGCTCCTAACGTTTCTAGTTTCACAGAAATCCGATTTAAAACTGACCCTTTATATTCAGTTGAAATTCGTATCGCCAAATTACGAACTACCGCGCCATTTGGAGCTCGATTTTAATTATAATATAATTATACGTTCAAACTTCGTTTAAATAATATATTCATTATTCTAATTCAATTCTAAACTGAATTATAGCTTATATATGATCCAATTCACATCGTATTGTGAATTCTACTATTTTCGACTATTCTGGAATTTAAACATATTATTTAATTATTATATTAATTAAATATTCCTTATTATATAATTCTGGTCATTTTAAATTACCAAACCTTTATTTAAATAATTAACTAAATTATTTATTATCTGTAAAAATACGGGTCATTACACTTACGCTTTTTGGAAAACATTTCCATATATCGACTTCTTTTATTTTTTATACGTAGTAAATATCTTCTATTTATAACTGGAAGCATTCCAATTACTTATCTCTTTCCTGACTCGTTTGTTTCCATACTTAGGAAATATTTATTATTATACTTCCAAAATTCAACTTTCTTGGGTTAAAACGAATGTTGTGTAAAACATCGTTACAAAAACCCAAAATACTGCATTCAACTAAATCATATTAAAACATTTGTCTTCGAGACTGAATCTTGTTGTTTATCGGCTGATAATGAATTAATCAAGTTGGCGTACAACTACCTCTCAGACCTTTACTGAATAACATTCTTGACTTCAAAACGGACAAGACCACTTACCTCGAATAATCAACTGTTAGATCCAAAATTGGCTTTAACACTCAAACGAATAATGATTTAATGAAATGAAATCAAAAAACGAAGAAAACACATAACTTATAGTGGTTCAGCGTTAAATAGCCTACGTCCACTTTCTACTCTTTGAATTGATGTCTTGAATGCAAGTACAACAACGATTCTCACTCAATTTTCACTTATACAATACATTGATTCACTCAATTTCCTTCACAATATGATTCAAAAGATGATTGTAATCTGAATAAGTTGATGAAATTCGGATAGCAAAGGAGTTTGAGTTCTGAAAATGCCAAAAGATCCTTTTAAATGAGCCTTAGGGGTATATTTATAGGTAGAAAATGCCTCTGAAATGGCTCCGGATCGAGTACGCGTGGCCCTCACCCCATAAAAATCGGGTTCAGATAGGATAAGAAGGTGACAGAACATCAGGTTAGTAGTGAACGTGGGTAAAACGTGGAAGAGTAGTTGTCTAACCGCTTCTCATTCTCAGGCAAATGTGGGATGCAACCGATGCCGCTCCTTGCTTCGGATCGGGCGTGTGAAGAAAGGGAAGGGGGAGTGGAGCAAGTGAATCCCATCCGATTCGGTTTTGTCCCTGCATTTCTGCTTTGAAACGTGTAGACTTTGTTGCCTGCCGCCGTCTTTTTAATTCTTGAAATACCATAACCCTATCTCGTGAATCACGAAGAAAAACTCTTCAATTTCTCGAAATAAATCCATAGGTAGACTTCTGATTTGCAACTAGTTCTTCTTTAACTGATTTTAATTCGGATTTTAAGAGTGATACGAATAATTCCGCTCATCTTTGTGTCAACCTCGACACGGTGCTGGGTGCCTTCTCGCCATCGACGTCGGTGGTCTCGTCGCCACCTCGAGATGGTTGCGGAGGGGGTTGGAGTCAGCGCTTGATGTTTAGATCCACGAGTACTTCATTGTGATGGAGTTCATGAAAAGTGGATGAGCTTTTGAGAGGAGACGGGTTCAGTGTTGATGGAGAAGTGAAGGAAGAGGATGGAGAAGAAGAAGAGGGAAAGGTCTGCGATCGGTTCGGGTGAAGAGGTATAAGAGTAAAGAGGATAGGGGGTTCCAACTGACCGGATCGGAGTGAAAAATAAAGAGAAGGATAAAAACGAGGTGTGTTCAACCGAGTCTGGTCGGAGTGATAGACATGATCATGGAAGTATATGGGCACTTGAACCGATCTGGATTATGAAGAGTACCAACCTCCGAACCGAACCGATATGCTTGAGATACATTAACTTCTGCTTTGGACCATACATGATCTTGCCCCCAGTCCGAACCCTTTCCTTTGTGGGTGCCCTATCTGAACCCCAAAATATATGCATCCAAACCGAATAGAAACCATCCAATTCAATGCATAAGAAATGTCCAACTTGCTCAATCAATGCTTGCCTTGACTTACAACTTAATGAACAGTTAGGATAGTGCCTTATGAACATGAACAAATATTTAATACTATTCTGAACATTACTGTTTCGCCAAACCTTTGCATTATGCTCTTATGTGTTTACTTTGCATCTTTGCACACATAGCAAACACTTTAGTTCACACATGTGCAAGGGGGGATACAGGCTATTTTACTCTAACTTATGTTATTGCTTCTTCAGTAGTTTAGCGACCATGGCAGAGAGATGTTCATTTAGGTTAGCTGAAAAGAGAGAAGTCATAGAAACTTCTAAGAAAACTCACTCTTGATGACATATTCTCTCCCTCAGACCCTGAATGGGATGATGAGGGCCCAGATTATAAAGTGGAAGCGCACAATAGTGGAATATCTTCCGGTAGTGAAGTTTCTCTTGGTGATGAAGAGGAAGGAGGGATATGAGATGATCATGCACCCGACGAGTTTGAAACTGCCACTATATTGGAGTTACCCAAAGATTCTATTGAGTCGACGATCGATGATGATAGATTCGGCCGAATATGTCTAAAGCATGGGATATTAAAAAGAGATACCCTGGTGCCATCGAAAACAGATCGCCCCCACAATCCACCGGAAGGATTATCGTAATTACCCGATTGATGTGTCTGGTTGGGGCTATTCCACCGTTTCCGCCTTTTATCGTTGATTTTCTGAGACAAATGCAGATTGCCCCCATGCAATTACATCCAAACTCTTATGCTTATTTATACACCTTGTATATAGCATACAAAGAAATTTTAGGTATAAAGCCTACCTTCGATGACGTCCACTTTTTTTATAATTTCAAGCATCGGACTAAAAAACTCGCTCCTTCTCATATTTTGAATTAGTCCCGAAAAGGAAAATTATTACTGTTCCATTTAGCAGCAAGGCTGGTGATTCTAAACTTGAATGGTTTTATATCAGATAGGAGCCGGGGTGCGCCAGGAGATGGACCAAATCAAGTAAAGCACCGACTTTCTAGATTTCAATTTTAAATGCTCATGCCAACACATTAATTTGCTTTCTTTTTCATTTGCAGTTTTATAACCCAAACCAAATATCGGGTCAACTATATTTTGATCGTTTGCATTGGCTGCTCAATGGTGACCAAAAGTTCTTGACCATAGACGAAGTTCTTAAGGATGAGTATCTCCATCATCACGGGTTACTGTCTATTACCCATAGTATAGGTCATGGGACGGGTCCATATGTGTACATATCCCCGGTCGACATTAATCCTGAGACGGGTGAGGGCTCGAAAGGTCCAACAATACCTCTTAGGACTCCACCTTCTCCTTACTCAACTCAGGACGGTGAGTTAGCCTACATAGCTGAAAAGCACAGAGAAGGTTATACCATCCCTGATGATGCTATTTCTCCTGAGAAGTCAACATCCCCTAAAGAGCTGCCACTAGACGCTTCTCAAGGAGATGCTCCTACTACTGATGATTCCACATTTAAGGGTTTAGGAAATCTTCCCCTGCCTGAAACTATCTATATTTCAGAGGACTTTGGAACGAATCCTTTAACCTTCACTTCTTCAGAGGAGACTACTCCCGTGAAGACCAAAGAGCCTGCTCATGCTAGTCTGGCTTTAGACTCGGGTTTGTTGGGGGGAACACAACTTAGGATGCACATAACACATTAGCCCCGCAAGTCACAACACTCATGTCTTATGTGAACATTGATTCTGAACTATACTTATATTGTTGTGCAGGTAAAATGTCTTGACCTTACTATGATGTCAGGAAAATTCGCTGTAGCATGTCTAGACCTCCTTCTGACACCGAGCATGATCGCCGTGAGAGCCGGGGAAGAGATGACAGAAGACGTCATGATTCTCATCGACCTCACACTTCACTCTCTCGTTCTCCTGTTCGGTCGGATCCAAACATGTATAAGAGCCACCAAAGTCGCCGTGGGGAAGACACATCACAATCCAAAGATCGAACTTCTCCCCAAGACAAATATAATCGAGAAAAAAGTCCACTGAAACACACTGATTCACGATACAAGCACAAAGCTTCTGAGAAGCGATCTAAAAAAGGCGATGCAACCATCGTCCTTGCTAAGCGGAAACACCTTGAACTATCATACTGCAAACCCCCACCACTTGCTGATTCCAAAACTAAACTGGCATATCTGGAGAAGCAGTTCCAAGATCACTACTTTGAGAATTTAACTTTCTTACCCGTGCTCGAGCCTATTTCTTCAAAGTGGGCAGATGAGGCTAAGGCAAAAGATTGACGCAGTAGAGAAATAGTACTCAGAGATGTACAAGTGTTCACACAATCTCTCTAGAATCATTCGGGCCTTAATTACAGACATTGATGCAATGAAGAAGGCTACAGATTCTGATGAGAATGTTTTGAAAAATCTGGAGAAGGACTTAGAAGATACACAGGCTCAACTTGTCATTGCTCAACGAGATGCCAACAACTTCAAAAAGCAATTTAAGGAATTACAAAAGCATTATCATGACTTGCCGGAACCTCATAGTCAAGAGCGTTTGGAGTTGAAGAAACAAGCGAAAGATGCTAAGTCAAATAGTGTCAAAATGCAACTGGCTTACAATACTCTTGAGCAAGAAAAGGCCGAGTTAGCGAGGAAGAATGCCAAGCTAGAGAAACGAAATGCTGACTTGGAGTCCAAGTTAATGGAAGCCGAGACTAGGGCTGCCTTAGCTGAGGGGATTGTGGATAGCACTATTAAGTCTGCTGAAGAAACTCATAAACAACTATCAGAGGCTCAAGAAGAATTGCATGGCTTTGGCGAACTAATGATCGAATTCTTTGCACACATAATCCGTCATCGAAACATCTTCATGATCGAAGACTATCCGACTACCTTAGTTCACATATGGAGTCAAATCATCGAATGAGAAAAAGAGGAACTTAAGGTAGACTTCGTTGATAAAGACAAACTCATGGAGAAGTATCTGACAGATGATGAACCAGCACGTCTGGCCGAGGGGCGTCGCCTTATTGCTGCTGCCATGGAGGAGGAGAAACGCCTGGCCAAAGAAAAGAATATCCTTGAAGTTGGTTCTTCTTCTGCTACCGCCGAAGCTACTGGAGTCGAGGGATATGATCCCGAGAATCCGGGAATTCCTAGAGCATCTCTTTTATCTCCTATACCCGAATCAGCATTAGAGATGGTAGCTGCCCCAATTGAGAAATCATCAGAAGGTATTTCCACCTTTTCACCCCAATTCGTCAAGGCAGTCTCCACCTTTCATCACATTATTAAGCAATCGATCGAGGATTATTTATTTTCTCCTGAGTTGATAACTGTTGCTTCTCATTATGTAGGTGCTGAACCAACCAAGAAGGCTGACGAGCCTCGGGGAACTACCATTGGGGAAAAATCCGTGGAAGAGGCTCAGGGAGGACAAGATAAGGCTACCATCGTTGAATCCGGACGAGGAGCTGAACCGCCTAAAGCCGACACTTCTCGTGATGATGAAATGATAGGCGCTTTGAAAGACGACGATGGTAATGAGGGGCATGAAGAATATCCTGATGTTGCTATAACTGGGGATTTGAAAAATGCTGATGACATGACTTTGGCTGAAATGAAAGCCGAACAAGTCAAGCGCATGCAGCTGAAAGTCGAGGAATTAAACCCCAAAAGACTTAAGCCCCTTGCAGTGGTGGATGCTGGATCGAGGTAATTGTTAAGCTTTCAACTAGGTCAATTACAGAAGAGCTTGCTAAAAAAATCTTCTCTTGATTCCAGTGCTCCGACTCCTGGGAAGAAATCTACCGATTCTGGTACCTCAATTACAGAGAAGAAGAAACCAAAGCTTCTCATGTCTGATGCTGAAAAAGAAGATAGAAATGCTCTCATGGCTACCAAGAAGTCCAAATCTACTCCAAAACCCAAGTGATAATGCGCTTTGTTTTTTTTATTTTGATGTTCCACTGGTCTGCTATTGTTGTAGTTAGTGCGGCCCTTGCGTCTTTTGCTTAGCCTTCCTGTATAAACACACAAGTTTGTGATTAAAGTGGTTTGTTCCCTGCAATGTCTGGTATTTGTAAATTTGACATTTAAGTAAAAAATGCAACTGAACAGCATGTCATATCACAGTTATATAATAAAGTCATCATTAAGGGGAACGTGTGTACATATATATGCCCCCAATCAGTCTTGGATAACTGATTAAGACATATTCAAGATTGATTAAATTCAAAATTCAGCTGCCCCCAATTCTCTGATGGGGCCATATTCTTTTCGTCATTGATGCTTATTCTTTTTAGCATCTTTATACTCTCCCGTCTCATAACCAGGTTAGAGTATTACTGAGGCAGTATCTTATCGGGGTGCACCTTCACGCCTCAAGGGACGTCATCTTCCCATCCTTTATACTCTCTCTCGTTTCATGAGAGTTAGAGTTAGGAATGTCGTCTTCCCATTCTTTGCATCTTATCATGAAAACGGTCATTTTGTTTGCTCGTTCACATAGGTTATCTCCAATTTTTGAAATTTAATTTAATGTTTTGTGTTTCATTGTCATGACAGAATAATGGCTGAAGATATAAATAATGCAGGAAAGTAAATGACACACGATATTTTTATAGTGGTTCAGCTAAGTCGTAGCCTACATCCACTTCATAATCCATTGTTCATAAAAACAAACTTTTTAAGGCAAGTCGTGCCTTTTTACATAGCTTATAAAAACAAAAAGGAAGACATTTCATATTTAGCTCAGGTATTGTCGCAAGTGATGAGCATTCCAAGCTCTGGGAATCTCTTCACCGTCCACGGTCGTTATCTTGAATGCTCCTGTATCAAGCTTCCGTTGGATGGTGTATGGCTCTTCCCATTTTGGACCCAATTGGGTTGAAGGTGGGAAGACTCGTTTCAATACTAAGTCTCCTGGTTCAAAGGTTTTGAAGCGCACTTTCCGGTCATAATAACGTGCTACTTGATGTCGATGTCTTGAGGCAAGGAAATCTGCTTTGTCTCTTTTTTCTTCAACCATATCAAGAGATTCTAGGAGGAGTGTTCTATTCGTCATCGGGTCATAGTATGCGACTCGATGAAAGGGACTTCTAGTTCTACTGGGATTACTACTTCTGACCCAAAGGAAAGTGAAAAGGGAGTATGGCCATTGGCCGCCTTAAATGTTGATCTGTAAGCTCACAAAGCTAGTGACAACTCATCCACCCACTTGGCTTTGGCCCGCTCCAACTGCTTCTTGAGAATAGATTTAATGACCTTGTTTATTGCTTCAACTTGGCCATTTGACTGTGGATGAGCTACAACGGTGTATCATTTATCAATCTTGTACTTCTGACAGAAGTTTTTGAATTCGACGTTGTCGAACTGTGTCCCATTATCAGTTATGATGGTCTTCGGTATCCCAAATCGACAGATAATGTTTCTGACCACAAAACTAATCACCTTTCTTGCCGTGATTGTTGTTAATGGTTCAGCTTCCACCCATTTCGTGAAATAGTCCATGGCGACGATTGAGTACTTTGATCCCCCTTTGGCAATAGGTAACACTCCAATAATATCAATTCCCCACATGGAAAACAGCCATGGGCTTACCATCGACTTGAGCTGAGTCGGAGGTTCTCTGGGAATTTTGGCAATTCTTTGACATCTATCGCAGCGTCGTGAATTATCAGCCGCGTCTTTATTCACGATAAGACAAAAATATCCATAGTGTAATACTTTCTTTGCTAGGGTTTGGCCCCTGGTGTGGTCCCCACACTCACCTTCATGTACTTCTTGCAGTACATGTTTGATGTCGTCATGTGCGATACACCGTAGTAGGGGCATTGAAAACCCTTGGTGATAAAGGACGTCGTCCTGTAAAACGTATCTTGCAATCTTACGTCTTACAGCTCGTCTTTCGCTTTTCTTCAACGGGAGGGTTCCATTCTTGAGAAAATTCTTGATCGGTGTCATCCATGATTCTCTCTCTGGATCAACTTCCAAGGCTAATTCCACCTCCATCAGGTCGAAACTCGGTGATTCCAAAACCTCTATCGGAACCATTTCAGTTTCTTCGGGATTATCAGAACTTGCTAGTTTTGCCAACCGATCTGCTTTTTGATTTTCTGTTCTTGGAATATGCGTTATGCTGTAATGCTTCAAACTACCCAGCAACTCCTTTACCGTTTTGAGACAAGTAACGAGTCGAGGCCCTTTAGCAACAAATTCCTCCCATACCTGGCATACAACTATCTTGGAATCGTAGCATATATCTAGTGTCTTCACCCCTAGTTTTTTGGTGAGTTTCAGCCCGACAACCAGGGCTTCATACTCGGAATCATTATTGGTAGCAGCAAACTCTAATCACAATGCATAGTAAATACATCGTCCTTCAGGAGTTATTAAAACAACTACGGCGCCGGACCTTCAATCATTTTTGGCTCCGTCCGTATATAGCTACCATGGACTAAGCTCTAACTCTTGGTCCAAAGAAACCACCTTGTCACAAACCGTTTCCTCTTCGAGAATTGTGAATTCGACTATAAATTCAGCCAATGCCTGCCCCCTTATTGATCTCCGTGGCTGAAAATTTAAATCGAATTGACTCAACTCGATGTTCCATTTAAGTAACCGCCCCGATGCTTCAGGTTTTTGTAACACTTGTCTTAAAGGTTGATTGGTGTATACAACTATCGGGTGAGCCTAAAGTAATGATGAAGTTTGCGGGAAGCAATAAGGAGGCTATAAGCAAGTTTTTCTATCTTCGGATATTTACTGCAGTAGCTAGCTTTTTTCTCACGTAGTATACAGGCCTCTGGACTTTATCCTCTTCACGTACCAATACTGTACTGACGGCATGAGATGATACCGCTAGGTAGACAAACAAATCCTCATGTTCCACGGGTTTTGATAATATTGGAGGCTTTTCTAGTAAGTCTAATAAATTCTGGAAAGCCTCTACACAATCAGGGGTCCACTCAAAATTTTGTTTTCCTTGTTTTTTCAGATCGAAGAAAGGTACGCACTTATATGTGGCTTTGGAGATAAACTTGCTCAATGCAGCAACTTTTCCGGCTAGGCTCTGAACATCCTTAATTTTTCGTGGTTCTTCAATATTCCTTATTATTGTTATTTGACTAGGATTTATCTCAATCCCTCGAGAACTCACGATAAACCCAAGGAATTTTCCAAATGCGACCCCAGATGAGCATTTTAGGGGGTTTAACTTCATTCAACACCTTCGAAGAATACCAAACATTTCAGCTAAAACCCTTGTATGGTCGGAAGATTGTGTAGACTTCACAAGCATGTCATCCACATAAACCTCCATGGTTTTCCCGATTTGATTATAAAACATGTGGTTGACCAAATGCTGGTACATGACTCCTGCATTCTTTAATCCAAATGGCATTACCACATAACAGTATAACCCCAAGTCTGTGATGAAACTTGTATGCTCTTGACCTGGTATGTGCATGGAATTTGATTGTACCCTGAATAGGCATCCATAAAGGATAAAAGCTCGTGTCCAGCCATCGAGTCTATTAACTGATCAATTCTGGGAAGAGGAAAGCTATCCTTCGGACAAGCCTTGTTCAAGTCAGAGAAGTCAATACATGTATGCCACTTCCCGTTAGATTTTTTGACCAGGACAGGATTTGATATCCAGTCGGGATATTTCGAATCCTTAATGAATCCATTATCCTTCAATTTCTCTACCTCTTCCTTCAAAGCTGCTGACCGCTCTGGGCCAAATATTCGTCTCTTTTGTTTAGCGGTGGGTGCTTTGGATTAATGCATAAAGGGTGGCTCATAATGGCAGGTGAAATCCCACACAGCGTGGGTCCAGGAAAACACATCCAAATTCGCCCTTAAGAAATCAACCAACTCTTTCGTTCGAATTGGATCTAGTTGCGAGCAGATCTTTAGTACTTTTGTCGAATCTGTCTCATCAATAGGTACATCTATTGTTGTCTCGTTGGGAGTCGCCTTTCTATCCTCGGGTTCTCTATCCTCTCTGGGATCTATATCCTCAAGCACATCTAAGGGCGATTCTCTTGGGGCTGGACCCCTTAATTGCTATGCTGAGTTTTCCTTCGAAGGGGGAGAATTGTCCTTAGATTCTATGTTCAACCCCTTCATTAGCATCTTCAACTCTGTCATGTAATAAGCTTGTCCCGTAGCTTGGTCGCCTCTCATCAACTTAATTCCTGCATCAGTCGGAAATTTAAGCCGCAAGCACCAAGGTGCAATACATGCCCTAAGCTCGGTAAGGGACAGTCGGCCTAGGAAAGCGTTGTAGGGTGACTCTACATCCAAAACTACAAATGGCAGGATCCTCTCTATCTGGCGATCTCCTTGTCCTAATGTTACTGGTAATTCTACGTAGCCCATCGGGGCCATCGACGCCTCATTGAAGCCACATATCCATCCTTCACAGGGTTTTAAATCTTTTGCTTCAAGTCTCATTTGTTCAAAAGCTTTCTTAAAGAGGATATTGACTGAACTCCCATTGTCTACCAACACTTTATGGACTAAAGCAGGGCCGATGGTCGTGGTAATTACTAGTGGGTCTTTAGTTGGGGATTGAATTCCGGAATCATCTCTACTACGGAATATGACATCGTCTGACATCGTCTGACATCGTCTTTTGTTGTTTTACTGGAGTGATGTCTTCGAGGTTACTGCATTCTCATACCTCAAAGTGCTTGGCGGCATTGACTTACTGATCCATCGCTTTGAAACTACGGCTAGCTAGGCAGGGTTCGCCTATAATGGTATTGATAACGATCCCCTTACTTTCTGCTGGGCTGTGGGTTTAGAAGTAGGCTAGTTTTGGTTTGAGGCTTGTCCCCCTTACCCCCTGTCCCTTGGGGAAACCTTGTACTCGTCTAACTTCCCTTCCCGCACCAATCTTTCAACTACATCTCTCAAATGACAGCATTCATTGGTGGAATGACCGTGGGTTCCATGGTACAAACAAAACTTTCCCGTTGCGATCTCTTTTTCATTGGAGTCTCTGAGTGGTGGTTTTTTGTATTGCAATATGTTGTATGTGTCCAAGTAAATGTTTTCCAAGGTATCATTCAATGGCAAATAATTTTCGGAAGTTTCGAATCGAGATCTTTTGCTGGAATTGTTCCCTCGGTTCCTACTCCTCCTATTGCCGTTTCCATTCTTTTTGTTGTTACCTCCGTTCTGGTTGCCGACGTTCACTTCAACCTTCCCTGAACTGTCACCAGATTGTTTCACAGCAACATTACTTTGGACACCTTCCCTCGAGGCCCATTTGGACTTTCTCTTCCTATTTGCATGAGCTTCTTCTCGCCTTAAGCGAATATTAGCTTTTTCGTAGAACAATTCCCTAGTAGGGGGCGGTTTTCCGGATAGATAATCCCCAAATTCTGTGTCTGGGTCAACTCCTTCTATTAAAGCCATCATAATAGTGGTTTCATGAGGGTCATTAACTTCGGTGACAGCCAGGTTGAAGCGGTCCAAATATGATTTCAGAGATTCGCACGAAGCCTGTTTAATCCTTGACAAATCTATGACGCTTTTGGATTTTCGGGCGTGAAGTCGAAACTGATTCATAAAGCGCTCACTTAATTCTGTGAAGTTTGACACTGACCATGGAGGGAGTCGGGTGAACCAGATTAATGCCACGTCTTCTAGGTAAATCGGAAAGGCCTTACATTTTATAGCATCTGGAGCTACTGCGACATTCATGAACCATGCGTACCTCATCAGATGTTGTCCTGGGTCCGTTCTCCGTGAATATCGATCCATTTGTGGCAAGTTGAACCACCGAGGGAACTGGAAGTCCAATATATCATCTATGAAGGGGGTATGACTTCGCTCAATGCCCCAGTCCTCATTAGTGTATCGTCGGCTTTCGGACATAATCTGACGCACCATCGCCCACACATCGGCATTTGTTAACGTCTGCACAGGTTCTCTAGGTCTGATATTCGGAATACCCCCAGGTTCCTGATTAGGGGGGTAACCTCCTGTTTCTAGCGGTGCCTGCTCTACATTGCTCCCTACGATCCCGATCGATCTCAAGAGGAAGGGGCTGGAGAACTTTCTGTTGCGTAAGATTAGTAATATTAGGATCCCTGGGTAGAACATGGGATCCACGCATAGGCAACAACATAGGCTCTCTCAAGCTTGGGTCATCAGGCCCTAATACACGAGCGGCGTCCTCGCGGGATCCTAAAGATCCAAAAGTTAACTGATCAAGATTCTGAGTCGTTCAAGCGGCCTTCTTTCACGAGGACGTCCCTCATCTGAAGAAGACGAATAATCTGCAGCAAGGCGACCTGTTGGGGAAGGTGTCTTTTGCCTCCGGAGCTCCTTGAGTTCCCTACTCATGGTGATCATGTTCTCTTGCATGCGAAGATTGTCACGCTTATGGGCTTCCAATGCCTCCTTAGTACTCTGGAGCATTTCAAGAAAGCGTAAAAAATCTCCTTGTGTGACGGGTGCAGATGGGTCAGGCTGATCATTGGTCATAGCGGCTGGAATCGGAGCATTGGTAGGAGCTCGAATAGAAGTTCCAGCTTCACTTTGATTTGAATCGGATCGGAGCATAGTGGTATGGCCGGACCTGTTCAGATGGTGAGAGTGGGTGACTTCAACATCATTGAATCGGATCAGATCGGTGTCTTCTGTTCGGATCTGTCCTTCCTGACCGGAGTGGCCTGCTCCAGATTCTTGACCATACGACCTCATCACAACCATTGTTTGCAGATCTTCGTTAACTTCATTCTCTCGATTACTTTGGATTTCTTTGCCTTTTCCTTTGGCCATAATTTCCAATTCTTCAGTGATTAACCAACAAGTACTTAAAGATGTCGAAAACAGAGGATTAACTTCTTTGAACTCTGAAGGTCCAAATAGTAGAATGATAGTCCCTAAAAGCGGAGAATCCAAAAGCTCTCAAGGAAAGCACCAAAATGTTAGATCTAAAATTGGCTCTAACACCCAAACGAATAATGATTTTACTGAAATGAAATCAAAAAACGAAGAAAACACACAATTTATAGTGGTTCGGCGTTAAATAGCCTACGTCCACTTTCTACTCTTTGAATTGATGTCTTGAATGCAAGTATAACAACGATTCTCACTCAATTTTCACTTATACAATACATTGATTCACTCAATTTTCCTTCACAATATGATTCAAAAGATGATTGTAATCTAAATAAGTTGATGAAATTCGGATAGCAAAGGAGTTTTAATTCTGAAAATGCCAAAAGATCCTTTTAAATGAGCCTTGGGGGTGTATTTATAGGTAGAAAATGCCTCTGAAGTGGCTCAGGATCGGGTATGCGTAGCCTCACCCCATAAAAGTCGGGTTCGAATAGGATAAGAAGGTGACAACACATCAGGTTAGTAGTGAACATGGGTAAAACATGGAAGAGTAGTTGTCTAATCGCTCCGCATTTTCAGGCAAATGTGGGATGCAACCGCTGCCACTCTTTGCTTCGGATCGGGCGTGTGAAGAAAGGGAAGGGGGAGTGGAGCAGGTGAATCCGATCCGATCCGGTTCTGTCCCTGCATTTCTACTTTGAAACGTGTAGACTAGGCTTATAGTCTCCGATCCGATCTGGTGTTCAAGTGGGTATTCTTCTATTGATCATCCTTCATAAATTAACCTTTTGACTTTGTGTAGCCTAGTTCACAAAGTAGGCTAACATCAACACCCTAAAAACCAATTATTCATCTTTAAAACGTATATACATTTCTCTTTCTATTTTTACTAGATTTAATTATAGATTTCCTTTTCGTTTATAATATTCTATTTGAGTTCGTTTCCATATAGAATTCTATAAATATCGATATATTGATTTCTAGCTATCAAATTTTCTTAAAAATATTCTAACTCCTTAAATTTTCGGAAAATTTCGCCAGCACCTCCTTCGTACCGGTCAATAGTTCAAACCTCAACTCGCCTCTCTATGCCTTTTCCATTCAAAAAGAAAATCAAAAAGCCATATGGTTTGCTGATTCGGTGCATAAAATCTCATATGAAATTAGACGAGTACATTTTTGTCGGGCACACGAATTATAATCTTTATACACTTCATCCTATACATGTCTAACACATGTTCACCTATTTCCAATTTATCCCAACTAAATCCAATCATTCCTAACTCCATTCGCTAATTTATTCTTTTAGTTAGCTCTTTTGCTAAATCCCTTTAGTTTGAACATATCCTGTTCAAATATATTTTAATTCGTCTATAAACAAGTTGAATTCCACTCTTAATTCAAGTTTCATATTCGATTTCGAATATAAATTTACAAACCTCTTTTACATATCCCAAGTCCAATTTTGATTCAAAATCTCATTAACTAATTATTCTTTGAATTAGTTATTTCTATTAAACAATTAAAAATCTGATTTTTGTTTTTAAAATCATTTCATTTACACAACTTGAGTTCGTATTTATTTTACAATTCAAATCTGGATTTTTAAATTGAAAATCCATATTTTATTAACTTAAAATACTTCGATTTTAATTAATAAACCGTTATGGTTTTATAATGGTGATGGCGCCGCTTTTCTGAAAATTTGATTTTGATATAACTCAAAATCTATAAGATGAAATCCAGATTTTTCTCTTCCACTAGAAAACTATTATCAAATCCTGATGATCTTTGTTTTAAAGAATTCCGACTTAAATTGAGTTATGTATACTTAATTGAAGTTTGAAACGCCAAATTACAAACTAACGCGCTGCGGCGAGTTCGTTTTAATTGTATTTAAATATAAAGGTTAAATATCGTTTATTTAATAAATTCCAACTCCATTATTTAATATTTAAATATAAATTAAACTGGTTTTCTAAATCAAATTTAAACAATTCCAATTTTCCTAAATCATCAATTATTCCCTTTAACATTTAACTTAGTTATAACCTCAATTACAATTTGAATTCTATATTACTTCCAATTTCTTTTGGAAACAAATTATTTTATGTAATTCGATGAAATAGAATTCCAAAAATACATCCTTTGGATTTATTTCCATCCAGTTTATATCCCGAGTTCTGAAATAAAATCTATCGTTCTTTTCTCGAAATGATTTCCAATTTCCCTTTTAAATTCATACTTAAATTTAAACTTTTCAATTATCTAATGATAATTACCTTGCTATATTTATAAACATTGTTTACAAATTTAACTTCCTTGTTTATATTTTAAAAACAAGCTTCATTTAAAAATCTATTTAAAACCCAAATCTTATTTGGAATATTTTATTTATTATAACTTATATATAATATATAATCTATTTTCATATTTTATTTCAGTTTCTATTTAACACAATTTAAAAATCCTTTCTGGATATAATTTATTCTTATAAATTCGACATAGTTGAATTCTAACCATAAACCCGTTTGGATTTATTTTAATTTATATTCCAAATCGTCAGAATAGATTTCCTTATTTCTCTTTTTAAACGGTTCCCAATTCTCATTTTGAATTCATAGTTGAATTTAAATATTTAAAATATCCAATGAAAAATTTCCACCTTTCTTTATAAACATCATTTATTTTACTTGTTTATATTTTTAAACAAGTCTTGATTTCAAATTCATTTTTGAAATTAAATTTCTACTTTGGAAAAATAAATTTCCCCATTCTTAATCCACATCTGAATTTATATTTTCCTAAATTATCTAAATGATAATTTCCCATTTCATTTATAAACACCGTTCATAAATTTATTTCAATTCCCCACATTATTTAATTTATAAACATCGTTTATATATTCAATACTTTAATTTCCCGTATTATATAATTTATAAACATCATTTAAAAATTTCAATACTTGTGTTTATTCAAAACAAGTTAATATTTCTCAGTCCATTCAAAATTTAAATTCTATCTTTTTAAAAATAGGTTTCTCCTTTTAAAACTAAAATATCCTTTTCACGATATTTTTATAAATCAAGATTTAGGCCCAGTGATATTTAAACATTCAAAAACAACAAATTATCGCTCACAGGTTTTCAAACACATTATATATGATAACATAAATGTGAACAAACAAATAATAATATTTTTGAAGAATCCAGTTGGATCCCTCCAACCTGGTTTCCTGCATCCACAGATGTTAGCCAACATAAAATACCCATCCTACTTCGAGGCAGGATATCGCGGTATATAAGGTCATCCACTATCGAAATCAAACCATCTATTGAATTTAAAATTCTTGTTAACTCCATCTCGTTCATTTCGCAGCTACCAACCCATCGTTACTCGTTTATTTCCATAGGACCTCGTATAACAGAAACGTATATTTTTTTTTATAAAACATTAATCCAATTATACCTTTAGCGTTTACTTCAATAAATAACAAATTCAATTACCTTTTTTTAATCTCCAATGCTACTTCCTTCTATTTTAACAAATGTGAGCCTTTCCTTCACTGTACAAGCTAGCAACATCACCACTTTACCAGGATTCTAGTTCATCTACAGACCATCCATTACTAAACCTATAAACCAATTCATTCTTGCAAACATAACCTACCATTCAACAGTTCATCATCACCGTACACCATCTCTTCTACCATATCACCAATTTGTTCACCAATTATAACCAACGCTTAGCAACTTCTCCCAGTACAACAGGCCCATGACTTCCATTTACTAAAATCTACCAAAAACTTGTCAATGGTTTCACCTCCCAAAAATCCAATAACCAGCGTGCCTCACTAACCATAAATTCCATCGCGACTTCGCACTCGAGCCATAGTTATTGTTGCAATATCGAGGTACAGGCATGCGACCATCGTTGAAGTCGTTCCCCCATATCTGAAAGTGCCATCGCATCTTCCCCAGTCAATATCTGTTTAAATCGCACATCCCAAATCCCCCATCTCGAGTTCGACCCTTGCACAGAGACCACATCGCACCTTCATATCTCCCGTTCGTTCGAACCCAATTCCAACTAGTAGTCAAGCATGCCACCAAAATGTCTTGGTCTTCAGGAGATTCGCGATTTCGAATCGCCACTTGGATTCGATTCTTTTTTATATATATAACAAAAGCATTTGAATTGATTTGAGAGAAAGGTAAAATGCTTGGTTTATTTATTTATTTATTGAAATTGATCTGCAATATAAATGAAGGAGCGGCATCATTTTGCTGAAGTTTTTCAATAGAAAATGATTTCTAGAAGAGATATGGAAGAAGCTTGGCGTGATTTATATATGATGTATACTTAGGCATTAAGGCTTAGGGTCTGCGCAATGTACTGTTTATTATTTTACTTAGGGTAGAAGGAAACACCTTTTTTATTAATTTATTTTTTTACTTTTTTATTTTAGTTTTAAATTAACCGATATGATTTAATTAATTAAATTATCCCACTGATTTCGAACTCTTGTTTGAACACAACAACAGGTCTTCGTAGGGTTAAAACACTATTTTGAACACACTGAGATAGGTTTCAAATCCTTATTCCATCACATGGAGAAGATATTAATTTAAATTGATATAAACAAAATTCAAAACAAGAAATTCCTTGAAAATCAATAATTATTATTATTGTTTCTATTCAGTTAGGGTTTATATTGTTTATCTGAATCATTTTCGGTACAGTTTAAATCTTCGAATTTAATTATATTTCATGTTACGATAATTCGATACATTCTACATTAAATTATATTCGATTACTAAATCGATAATTTAATATAAAAATTTATTTATATTATCAATTCAATATTTAAATCCATATTAAATATTTAAAATAAATCAGCCGAAAATCCGTGTCGTTACAATATTTTGAGGCCATTTGAAGGAATTTTGGCATTTTGATAACTCCATACCTGCACGATCCAACCATCAACATCTCTTAACCAAGTCACACTTCAAATCTCAACTGAGAATTTCAAAACTATTTACACTGTATTGAAAGTGTTTGGAGATTGTAATCATTGCACTTGTAATATCTTGTTGAATCAAAGAATTATAAAGTGTGCGTAGGCTCGTTAACACCGAACCACTATAAATTGCATATGTTTGTTGCTTTTTCCTCTTTTTCACTTAATATTTCTTCATTATTCTCTACAAATTCTAATCTTTGGGTGTTTTCTCCCTTTTTGTTATCAAACATTTTGGTGCTTTAACCAAGAAATCTAAAATCTTAGCCTTTTTTTGATTGTTTGTCCACTATTTAGATCGTTGAGTCCGGCGAAATAGTCGACTTTTTCATTTTTTGGATAATTTCAGACATTATGGTTTCTAAAAGAGATAGAACTCATCAGGCCTCCCATTGAGAGTCAACCAACGACACACAACAACCTGATTCGCAGATGGTGCCAGCACAGGTCCCCGTATTGAACGAGCCCAGATCAAACCCCCTTGGATCGAGTTCGATCTGATCCTAATAGATGATAGAGGCCATTGCTCCAAATGCTAATTAAGCTCCTTCTTTGGTCTTCGTCACAAGAGATGATTTTTTGTGTTTTTTCAGTAAGTTAGAAGAGACCATTATTGCCTTGGATGCTCAAAGACGAGATAATGCTGCATTGAGAAGTGATGTTGATGCCATGGCTAGGAAATAGGAAAAGCTCCAAAGGAAAAGGATACCATCTCCACCACTTCGCCAAATAGTTGAAGACCCTTCCTCGTTTGAAGAAGGCAAACGGACACCACGTTAAAGGAGAACTTATGAAGGGACGTAAAACCTTCGACAACTCCGATTTGGTACACAACCTTACCAGGAAGATGCATCAATTCGGCTCGGCCCTAATGAACCTAGTCTGGATGAACCCATCTTAATGCCAACCCGATCTCGAGCTACTTCAAGAGAACAAGGCATTTCCTGGACTTCTCGAGCACTCTTACTTCCAACTACTCATCCTGTTATTGACCGGGACTGTTGCGGGCAGGGAAGTACCGCCCAGATGGCGGCTCAGGTGACATTGCCCAAGATGGGAACAAATACAGTTCGACAAGATGAGAGTGTGGAACTAGAACATGTGTTAACAAATGCGGAGGTAAAATCAATGATAAGGCAGATAATGAATAATAATCAAGTCTATAATAATGAGGGCTGGGGCCTGGATCGTAGTTATACTCCCTTTACTGATGAGATCCCGGAACCCTTACTCCCAAAACGTTTTGATATACCAACTATGAGCCGCTATTCGGGAAGGATAGATCAATGACAACATTTATTGCTCTATTCATGGTATATGAATGCGGCAACGGCACCTGGTGCCATAATGTGTAAAGCATTTCCGATATATCTTGAAGGAATGGCGATGATGTAGTTTACCAGGCTTCCTCCCTAATCAGTTCCCAACTTCAAAGATCCAAGAAAGATGTTCCTGACTCAATTTTGATTGCATGAGTCAAAGTCTAAGCACCTGATAGAGCGTTCTGCGGTCAAGCAAGCCCTTGGAGACACTTTAAGGGGATATCTCGACCGTTTCAGTATGGATATCACTAAAATGAGCAATCCTAACCCAGGCAATGTTCTGATGGCAATAGTAAATGGTGTGGACAAGGAATCCGAATTTGGAAGATATTTGGTTGGAAAACTTCCTATGACGATAGAGTTGCTGTATGAAAAGGCAGGCGTGTGTTTGCAACAAGTAGTTGTGTATTTGAATCGAAAAAGAAGGTCTAGTAAGGTTGTGAAGGAGGAGGTTTAGAGTAATACTGTTTTATGACAGCCCATTGACAATTTCGGGAAAGTGGAAGCAAATGTCGGGAACCAAAATAAGAAAAATGGCCGCCAGGAGAAGAATGGAAATAAAGGAAATCAGAATAAAAAAGGGGATGCTAAGAAATGACCCCGATTTCAACCATTCGAGAGTTACACGCCGTTGAGCGGTACTCTGGAGAATATATATACCTTGATACTTGCAAAGTGATGCGTATAAGAGACCACCTACGCGAAACTCGATGGACAAGGAACGTAAGACCGGACAGTACTGTTTGTTCCATGAAACATTTTGTCGTTCGACAAATGAATGTCATCACCTGAGAAACATGATTGAAAAGTTGTTGTGAGAGGAAAACCTTGACGGGTTTAAGATGAAAAGAGTGCTAGAGTAGGATCGAGTAATACAAAATCAAATGAATATGCAGAAACTTAGATGATTTGATGCATTATACTATACAGTAGTTATCCAAGTAAATATTTAATAAGATAAATAAAACGATATAACAGATAAGCAGTAAATGAGTGGAGTAAAATAAAAAAAATGACACCAGGAATTTTTATGCTACTTTAGAGCACCATCCTACATCTAGTCCTAGACTCCTCCTAGATTTTCATTAGAAGCATCCTCACTTCACCCGGAGGAACAGGTTAACAACACACTCGAGCAACATAACAAGATTTCACGCCTGAGCAAACCGAGCGGGACTTCAACAACATGCCTGAGTAACTGAATATGACTTCAAGAATATAACAGTAGTTTTGACTTTTGAATGTGTTCTAAGTAACATTGATTAGTCAGGATTTGAGTACACCCTTCCTATAATCTTATCCTCAGATATTTGATGTGTTTGTGAATATTTGAAGGAAGTAGGCTGCTACTGAATCAAGAATTATGAAATAGAATCAGCGATTCAAAGTAATAAAATTGTCTAGCTTTTTTTTTGTTTTTGTGTTATGATATTTGAGGATAGATTTTAACAAAATAACACAATCCAATATCACAAATAAATAACCTAACTAAAACACTCTTCCTTAAATCTTCTTTTCTTTGTTGTTGTGAATCAAAAATCTTGTGAATCAACATTATCCCCCTTTTTTGATTGATGTAAACCTCATGAAATCTTTTGTAGATATGTATATCTCTTCCCCTAAATATACTTCGTGTGTGTGTATATATATATATCACGCTGAATATATGCTGTATATGAATTTTTCTTCCAATGAGTATATAATTGTAATGTCCCAGATTTTAATGATATAATAATTAACTAATTTATTTATTTTAATATTATGGTTTGAATTCAAATATTTTGAACATTTAATTATTTTAAATGATGGAATAATAAAATATTTATTTCGGAAATAGCCGGAGTGACAATATTGAGTAAATTGGACAATTTAAAGGATATAATCCAGTTCAGGATTGAGTTAGAAGAACGAATATTTTATTATAACGATAACTGAATGTATTAATTATAATATAATTATAATCGAGCTCGTAATGTCACAGTAGTTCTTAATATTGAGTTTTGAACTTCAACTGAGTGTATAAGATTCGTTATGTAACAACCTGCATTTTACGTATCGGAAGATCATAAAATATTTTTATTTTATTCCCTGGGGGTATGATCATTCTCATATTTTATTATGTTGTTTATGGAGATGTGAGACATGTCCATAATTTTTACCCATTTTGTTTGTGACCATTTTTCCCCTATCAGTCTTGTACCGGGCATAAATTTTGACTCAGGTCAAATCAGGTGTTGAGTCCTGTGCCATTGGAAAGGAAATGATGTTTTCCTTTCCATAGAGTGGTCACATTAAAGATTTGGATCAGCGGTTTGGGAGGAATCGCTGCTTTAAGGTTTAACAGTTTGCTGTTCAGGTTTCGTAAATCATAATGGGTTGATTTGGGGAGGCCCATTAGTTGGCTGGTCGGAGACTATAAATAGGGGGTAAAAGGCCAGGAGAATTGTTTTCTTTCTCTATTATATCATTTGAAGGAGCTTGTGGTCCTCCATTTCTCCATTCTCCTACACCTTTCCACCATTAAAATTTGAGACCTACATTAGAGGATCGAAGATCTACATCGTTGGAAGTTAGATCTACATCATTACAAAGGGGAGATCATCGAATCGAGGATTTTGGATCAAATTCTTCGCTGTCTTGATATAGATCTAAGTATTTTTAGGTTATTTTGCAGAATTGGTGAGTGATATTCATCTCTCATGCGTATTTAATTGAGTATTCGAGTTGTATGATCTTAATTTCATCATTTTCAAGTCATTTTCCTTAGATCTACGTCATGGTGAGTCCATTTTATATGAATTGCCATAGGATCTAATTTAGCAACTTTAAACCGTTAATTTCTATGTTATTTAATATGATTATGCAAATTAGATCCTTAATTATGTTCATATTTCATTTATCGTGATTTCTGTGAAATTTGCATAATTTTACTAATAATCATTGTTAACGATATTTTTTGTCAATACCAGAGATAGGTGAATGGGAATGGTCCTAAGGAAAAAGAATAGGTTGTTTAGCCTTCGCATGTTTGGGTTATACCACCTTTCCTAGGTATCAAGGCCTTGGAGAGAAGGATAACTAAACAACCCTTGATAAAGGACCTAACGGATAGTGGAAAGGAATACTGCACCAAGTTCGCTGAAAGATTTAAGCTCGTAGGAAGGGTTTAAGCATACATGAAGGGTTGTTTCATCCGATCTACGGAAAGGTTTGGACATTGATCAATGCATATATAGGAAATTAACAGTAAATTGTAACAATGACAACTAAGAAATAGCATGATAAACTCACAGGAAAATATTATAAGTGTAGATACGCTCTTTATTATTCTTCCATTTAGAGTATATAAACAGAATAGAAGAAATCCTCCAATTAATCTAAGTATCAGGGTTTATTCTAGAGAGAAAGAGTATTCGAATCGGAATATGAGAGAGAGCCCCTCTTTTTAAATGTGACATCTAGGGTCTTATTTATAGAGAAATCGGGGACCCTTTTGCTGTTGGGCCATTGGGCCTGTAGAAGCTTTTGTTGGCTGCTTTTCTCCTCAGTTTCAGTTGCTTTAGCTCCCAACCACTTTTGCTGTGCAGATTATAGCTTCCAGAGGGAAGGTCCCAGTCAGCCGAGGCTTCTTGGATAATGATATGAGCTTGTTGATGTAGTTTCTTTACGAAAAGTACTTAAGCTTTCGGTTGTATGCTTTTGATTATAAGCTTTCGGATGTAGGCTTCCGGTTTCTTTATGAATGCTTAGAGGAGTTTGTCCTCAGGATGCATGTAGATAACTGCTCGTTCGAAACCACTGTCGATGTCTGTATTAAGTAGACTAGTACAGACAGCCTGTATCCTTTCTAGGATTCCGATTTTAATTCCGGTTGGGTCCCCGGGAATAGCCTATTCTCCCGGAAGGTTGCTCCATATAATTTGCCTATAGTTTATCAATATGACCTTTTGGTGGTTATGCAGTAAATGTCCCGGAAGATGGTTCCAGACAATCTTCATGCCCCTTTGGCTTGATACCTTGGATGCCTTTATTTTCTTTTCTTTTTTAGCTTCTGATTTCGATGACCTTTCGCTATGGGATCCTTCTGCCTGGTTGACCTTGTCGGATAGATCCTTCCGGATATACCCTATCTGTATACTATAGCTTTTGAACTCTTTTCCCCAGAGATGGTGCCGGTTTATGTCGCTCTCAGCTCATTCCTTCCTGCTTTCCGTTCTTCCTAGTGTCTAGCTCGTGCTTTTGGAGAATCCCCACCTGCTTGTAGTCACCTGATACTCCTTCACTATCATTTCATTTTGGAGTTAATCTTGGTAGTAACATTTTCCTCTTCGACTTTTCAAGTAAAGCTCTTCTTGTCTAAGAGGATATCAAGCTTTAATTGTGCAGGGTTTTTGTCCTTTTTGCTTTTCTAGGGCGGATCCTGCTCGTTGATTCAATTCCAGATGTGCGATAGAGATGGAAAAGCGAACCTTTATTCTGAAAAAGGAATCTTCTTTTTGTCTTCCTCCTATTTCCTGGACAACATTTTAGTCAAGCGAAATTACTATTTATCGAAATTTATCATACTACTTTCCAAGGTTTTAGATTTGACTACTCGCGAGTTTTCTTGCCTCAACATCAATCGCTGGTCTGGATTATGCTTCGAATTGAGGCTCGATGGTCCTAGTGTAAATTAAATTCCCAATGATTATTTGAGATGATGTTTAATGGTAACTTTTAACGAGTTGTATTTATCCCCATTCATTGTTGGGGCTCTAAGAAGCAAGATTTGTACAAACGAATAACTCGTAATAGAGAGTAATCTAACTTGTTGACATCGATCTTTACAATCAATATCGTTGCCTAATGGGTTAACAAAATTCTATGTCGTTTAGGAATCAAATTAAAACACACGTTTATGTTACGATATCACCTGATAGGTCCATGTCTGGGATTCCACAATTGGGTGACGCTAGGTTAATCAGGTCTGCTAGGTTTCGTTCACAAGAGGAGAAGCTTGGAGCATAGAAGCTTCAAGTTGTTGATGCTATGGGTGGAGTTTCTTTCCCTCCTATTCCGTGTTTCCTGGGGATGACTTACGCCTGTCTTCCACTGCCTTTACCCATCTCCGATCTTTACCTAAAAAGAGGATAGCTCCGGCCGCCAGCACTGGTTCTTCCAAGAGGCCTAAAAGAGCAAATTTTTTCCCCCATCCTTCTGGTGTTGAAACTGTTGGGTGGCCTGGTTATCGATTGTTATCCAGCCCCCTTCCCCCTTTTCTTGGAAAACACTCCTAACATGAGTCCTTCAGTTGGGACCACAGGAAGTGATTTTATTGTTGGCCTTTTAAGATCTGCTTCTCAGGAAATTTTGGATTTAAGAGAACACGAGTCCCTTTCCCCTCTTTGTCGACAATGTGACTCCATAAATTCTCTCGTACCGGCTTCAAATTTTGATAGTATTGTCAAATTTGTCTTACCTTCTATTGATGTTTCCGATATTTCAGGGTTTGCCTCTACAGATTGGTCTAGTTCTTGTCCCCATCTCATTAAACGACAACTTCTGGTTCAAACTCTTGTTCTTGAATCCATCTTCTTCTTACCTTATATAAGGGTTAACATTGCACTGTTCTTTTTTAGATATCTAAAGGTTGGTATACTGCCAGGGTATTGGCGGCTTCACTATCTCGTGAGGCAAGAGAACTCAAAGAAGAGAAATCCATGTTAGAGTCTAAGATTCATGATTTAGTTTTAGCGAAGAGCAATAACGAGGAAGCCTGTAGTCAGGTGAGAGCGTTTCTTGAGAGGGAAAAAGCTGATAACCATTCCTTAATTGTTAAAGTTTCGGCCCTTAGGCGCGAGCAATCGGATATGTTGGCGGGGCACGCAAGGGAGCTAAAAACAAAGGAGATAACCCTTTCTAATGCTAAACGGGTAATTTATGAAACCCAAGACAAAATTTCCTTGTTGTTGAGGGTACATCTTCCAGATATAGTAGCCGAATATTATGAAATTGCACTCTCTTTGATCTATCGTGATAATTATGGCAAGTTTCCGGATATGGGTTTTCCTTCCCTCCCCCCGTATCTTCGAGGCAGAATCTTGGGGAAAATTAGGATGATCGGATAGGATGTCAAGACTTATAAAGGGAACAAGGAGTGGGTTGAGGATCTATTATTTGTTGAAGAGCTGCTTGATTATCCAGAGCCTGGGAATGACGACAATCCTACTTCAATTATTGGTAGTGATATAGGTGATCATAACGACAATTTTGACTGCGAGTGTGGGCACGATAAGGATCTCAGAGAGGAAGGTATGTTTTTTGTGTTTATAGGCAACTTCTTAGGTCTTGCGAGTGTTGATTCCCTTTATGTTTCAGTTACTTCATGTGGAGATGGTGGGTTTGTTAAAGAAGTCAATCTCCCAGAACCCGGTGAGAAAGAATAGACATTGCATACGGTTTTCCCCATTCCTCAGGTATGGACCTTTGTTTATGAATGTCTTCTTTACTTGTGGGAATCAACCCTTAATGATTCATTATTATGATGATGACGATTCTGTTTCCACTAATCATTCCATTTTTAAGGATGACCTACACTCTTTCTAGGCTGAGGAGATAATTCCTTACAAAACATTCCTATAACTCCGGCAGATAACCCTTCTTGAAAGAGCTCAAGCATATTTATATAAAGTACCCTCAGCTATCTTTTAACTTCTTGAGGAATGATAGGGAAATGATATTAAAGAAAATTAGAACTCATCGTCCGAAATTAATATGTAATATGAAGGAAAGGAGTATTTGAGAGAAAAATTAATTTGTTATTCAATTTGTAGTTGACGTTAATGCGCATGGACCTAAATTGCATTCACATTTGTTTTCTTTCTGTTGTATGTAGTTATGTGGTTCAAATATTGATATTTTCTGACAATTGGTTCTACAAGCAGCAGCTCATTTGTTTACGTGAACAGAAAAATTCACTTGAAGGCACTTCCTTTTATGTAGATAAGGGTGCTCGGCTTACTCTACGTCCAGGAGATTTTCTGGGGAACTTTTTTTATCGGTATCGATGATAGATCTGCCCTGTCCAAGGAACGACTTGTGCAGCACTTGAAAGAACAAATAGGTATATTGAAGGTTCAGATAAAGCAAAATTATAAAGACATCCTTGAAGCGAAGAGGGACATAAAGACAAACCCTTCTATCAATTTTGATGGAGAAAGGGAAGATCTTCATCATCAAATCGCCGACTTAGAGGAAAATCGTGACGATGCATTAACTAAATGTAAAGAATGGAAATCTATTTTTGGATGTACTCTTGAAATTTCCACACTTGAACTCATGCGAGTTTTGATGGTGTTTGAGTTCTCAGACCAAGAGATAAGGGGTTTTCCCCTTGGTCTTGATCATTCCCTCGTTGCTTGGTGGAATAGAATGACGAAGGTTAACATGAAAGGCTTTTACGACGCAAGTGTTGAGGATAACTCTCATCGTATTGATCTTTATACTTCCAAGATTAAGCAATTGAAAAAAAGAGAAACATGCCTTATATAAAAATGCTTTTGATTTAAAGAAGGAAAGTAGAACTCTTCGTGAAATAGGTAAAGTTTTCAACCAAGCCTTGAAGCTGCAGCCTAAACCCTCAGACGATTCACGCGTGGCTACATAGAAGATGTGAAAGATCGATGGATTTTTACGTACCATGATTCATCATTCTGTAATTTACTCTTTGTTTAATGAATAAGAAGCATATCGCCAAGAGCTAGATTATTTATACGACATTCCTAGCATTGGGGCATGAGTGCTTTCCCATTCTGGAAATGTGTTTATCTTACAATTTTTCTTATAAGTAACCATGTAAGATGTGAAGTACTCAACATATCAAGTATCGCATGTAATATCTTATAATAGTAGTGTTTATGAATAGAGGCAGGACCTATAACAATGTTTCTTAAAACTTGATTACACATTCCAGCGTTAACGTTTTTTTTCTCGTTGTGGCATGGTGTACGTTTACGGCATACTTTATTAATAATCTGTCTTGTAGACCCTCATAGAGCGTCATCTACTCTCAGCAGGGTTAATAGTACCGAGGTGCATTAGACGTGAAATGTCTACGGTTCTTATTCGTGTTTTGTGTATTGGTACAAACAGTTTGTATACTTGGATAATAAATTGACAAACGTTAACCTAAAGATGCTTCCCTGAGCGAATGAGAAGGCCATAAGTCTATACCTGGTAATAATAGGAATGTGACTTTAAACCAGGTACGAGTTGGTGAAAAGGTTAAACAATTCCTTCTCTGTTTGGTTTTGAGTATCTGAATCGATCCAGATCTGGATATTTGTGATGAGACCAACACCCTTTCTCTGGTTGTGATTCACATCAGAACTGACTCAGATTTGAGCATTAAGATACGAAACCGAGAACCCGTCTCTGGTCTTCGTTGAGAAACGAATCAATTCAGATTCAGGTATTGAGGTAAGACCGGGATCCCCCTTCCGTTATGAGTGCGTATCTGATCCGACCCAGATTCAGATTATTTAAGGTAAGTGACTGGAAATACGCTTCTGTTCGTTGCTGGGAACTAAATTTGTCCCAGATTCTGGTACCGATGTAGAAGACCTGAATTGACCCTCGTTCAAGCAATTAGAGATTGAAAACCAGGAATACTCTTTCGGTATTTGCGAAAAATGGAATCGGCCCAGATTCGGGCATTAGTATAGAAGACTTGGACTAAACTTTGTTCAGGTAATTAAGGATTAAAGACCAGAAATTCCCTTCCGGTATTAACGCTTTGGTATTCCCCTTTAGGTTTAATTTTGTGAAGTAGAGGTTGTACGTGCTTCTCGAGCCATTCTCCGGGCTTTTGATGTCAAAGCAGAGGATGTACATGCTTTGTTAGCCATTCTCTAGGCCTATGCATCTGGTGCCCTTGGCTAGCTTATCCACAAGCAGGGCCTAAGGACTTACCCGACCTCCCTCTAGGAGGCGCCTTATCCTAACCATCGTAGGTGATGATAAGATCTTATAAACATAAAAGGGGCCATCGTAGGCATAGAACTAAGGTTTACTCTTTTGATGCTCTATACTGGCCATCATAGGCACTGATAGAGGCTTACACGCCACACCCCGAGGGGTTCCCTATTCTGACCATCGTAGGCAATTATAGGGTTTGTGTTCCCTTTTGTGGGTAATGCAGAACATAAGCAGAGGTATGACGTGCTCTTCTACGAGCAGAGGTGGTACGTGCTTAGTTTTAGCAAAGGCAGGGCGTACTCTTTTGCGAGCAGAGGTAGGGCATGCTAATTTTAGATGCACCGCCATGACAATTTCTGGTGTGAAACGGAGGTTTACGCTTTTGATGCTTAAACCTAGCCCCCTCTGATTTGGGCATGGAGAAAGACTAACACACCATCCCCCTCCGGGGAATGCCTCGTCTTGACCAATTTGGTAATGGCAAAGGATTTAATCCATTTATGGTTTAACCCCTTTTGGTTTCTTCTGGGCTTCAAAAGGAGGGTTTTTCGTACCCTTGGACATGTTTAATAATCCTTTTCCTAAGGATTTTTACTGAACTTAATCTAATCTTTTCACAAATTCTCGCAATTGACCTTGGTTGATGAATTTGATGACCATTTCCTCAAGGATTCTGTAGTGATTAGTTTCATGTCTATTTACCATGTGGTAATGGCAATAGGATCTTCCTGTTTTCCTTTCGCATTTAGGTTTTTTATTTGTGAGTGGCCAATAGTTTAGTTCGTGTTTGGGTAGGAAGTAAATGTTTTCCATCGAAGTGGTGAGATAGTATTCCTTGGGTAATCCTGGCGTAAGCCCCTCCTCTTGCCATTGGGGTTTAATCCTTTTGTGACCTTGCCTTGTTGTCGTACCTATATCTTTGTCCCCTCTTCCCAAAATATACTGAAGTTGGGGTGTCACACTTTTAAACTATTTGTTGGTGAAGCGGTCAATGTCATTCATTATTTCTTGTTCAAATACCATTCCTCTGACTTGCTTCTGGAGAGTTCTTCTAAGATGAGAGAAAATGTTAGTATCCTCTAATGTAGAACCACTTGGTGGGGGTATTAAGGTTTGTCCCTCGTAGGAAAGGCTATTATCCCCAGTGTCGGAAGCATATTATACCTTTTCCCTTTTTCGCTTTATTATTACAACGCTTGCATTCTCAGCCTTTGCTCTTCTGTCACTCTAAGGTCAGTGATTTCTGACTTATTCATTCGAGATCTAGAAGACTCTCGTCGGGACCTTTTACCCATAACTTTTGCCTCTCCAAAGCTTAAGTCCAATCAGGGATGGAAAAGTATAGGTAGATGTGTGGAAAGGTTAACCATAAGGACGGACGTTCAGGCCCTCCTTCTAGCGCCAAAATGTTAACAATATTTTTCGTCCACCCCGGAGATAGGTCAATGGGAATGGTCCTGAGGAAAAAGAATTGGTTGTTTAGCCTTAGCGTAGTTGGGCTAGATCACCATTCCTAGGTATCAAGGCCTTGGGGAGAAGGATCACTAAACAACCCTTGATAAAGAACCTAACAGATGGTGGAAATAAATACTGCACCAAGTTCGCTGAAAGATCTAAGCTCGTAGGAAGGGTTTAAGCATATAGGAAGGGGTGTTTCATCCGATCTACGGAATAGTTTGGACAACGATCCATGCATATATAGGAAATAAACTGTAAATAAACAGAAGAAATACTCCAATTGATCTAAGTATTAGGGTTTATTCTAGAGAGAAAGAGTATCTGAATCAAAATATGAAACAGAGCCCCTCTTTTTAAATGTGACCTCTAGGGTCTTATTTATAGAGAAATCGGGGACCCTTCTACTATTGGGCCTGCAGATGTTTTTGTTGGCTGCTTTTCTCCTTAGTTTCAGTTGCTTTAGCTCCCGGCCGCTTTTGCAGTGCAGATTATAGCTTCTGGAGGGATGGTCCTGGTCAGCCGAGGGTTCTTGGAGAATGATATGAGCTTGTTGATGTAGTTGTTTTTCGAAAGGTACTTGAGGTTCCAGTTGTATGCTCTTGGTTATAAGCTTTCGGATGTGGGCTTCCAGTTTCTTTATGAATGCTTAGAGGAGCTTGTCCTCAGGATGCATGTAGATAGCTATCGGTTTGGAACCACTATCGTTGTCTGTATTAAGTAGACTAGTACAGATAGCCTGTATCCTTTTTTGGATTCTGATTTGGGTTCTGATTGGGTCCTCGGGCATAGTCTAGTCTCAAGGAAGGTTGCTCCAGATAATCTGCCTGTAGTTTATCAATGTGACCTTTTGGCGGTTATGCGTTAAATGTTCCGGAAGATGGCTCCGGACAATCTTCACTCCCGTTTGGCTTGATACCTTGGATGCCTCTATTTTTTTTTCTTTTCTTAGCTTCTGATTTCGGTGACCTTTCTCTATAGCATCATTCTTCCGGGTTGACCTGGTCGGATAGATCTTTCCAGATATACTCTGTCGGTATTCTGTAGCTTTTGAACTCTTTTCCCCCGGATGGTGCCGGTTTACGTCGCTCTCATCTCATTCCTTCCTGCTTTTCTGTAACAACCCGTAAAATCTGGGCCAGTTTAAAATTTTTATTTTGGCAATTTTATCGAATTTTAATTATTTAAAATGAATTATTTTAAATAATATCGTCGAGAAATTTATTTTGAATAGAAATCGACGTATATATTATATACGTCGTCGTTAGAATATAAACATTTATATATAATTATAAATAGAATTGAAAATGGCGCGGTAGTTCGATAATTCGATTTCAAACTTCAATTGAATGTACCGGGTGCAAAACAATCCGGATTTTAGTGAAACCAAAAACATTAGGATCTAATTGTGAATATCTTTGTAACGAAGTTAACAAACTGAGATTCCGTCTTAGAAATGATAAGATATGTCCAGTTGAAAATTCTGAATAGTCGCTATGGAATTCAGGCCCTTAAAAATAGCCATTTTGCAAATGACCTCGGATTTCGACGAAACCAGTTTTGTTGGGTCCGTGATGTCAAGTTATTGCTTGGTTTCAGATTTCATAATTTTTCGAATCAATATGTGAGCGTGGCAAAGGAAAACGCGTTTGACCAGTTTCAGTTGAATTTAATCGACTGGAAAATGGCCATTTTTCGAAAGGCCTCAGAATTCGACGAAATTAGTTTTGTTAGGACCGTATCGTCAATACGAAGCTGGAAAATATTTTTCTCCAATTTATAGAGTTCGTATGTGACCCCGGTAATTTGAAATGTACGTTTAAAATTCAATATAGTGATTTAAATGTAAATTTAACCGAAACTGATTCAAACGATCAAATCAGCTTGCGATACATATCCCATTGTGTTCGAAATGGGGGTAAAACGCTATGAACGACAGGCGGTGGGCCTCGTTTCGAGGTCGTATGTGAAAGTCAACTTTTTGGCCAAATTAAATAATTAAAAAAAAAAAAAAAAAAGAGAAAACCCCTTCTCCCTTAACCAGGCCCCCCCCCCCCCGATTTCATCTTTCAGATAATCGAAAAAAAAAAGAAAAAAAAAAAAAAACACTTCATCCAGTTGCGCAACCGGATCCAGGCGCCGCCGCCTTAGCCTCCTCCCCCCCCTATCGCCCTCCACCTCGACGAAAACCCCTCCCTCCGGTCGCGTCGCAACTCCCTTCCCCCTCCTCGTCAGATCGACAACCCCTTCCCCCCGATGAGTCGCCTACCCCTCCGCCTACCCCTCCGCCTCCCCCTCCTCCCTCACGAACCCGCGACCGATGAGAAACCCCCGCCCCCTTCTGAATTTGAAAAGGTGAGTTTTTTTTTTTTTTTCTCTTCTATGATTTTGTTTTTTTAAAAAAGAAAGAAACTGTATTTTGTTATAAAAAAAAAAGAAGAAACTGATTTTTTTTTTTTTTATATATATGCTTTGAAAAGAAACTGAATTTTTTTATATATATATATATGCTTTGAAAAGAAACTGAATTTTTTATATATATATATGCTTTGAAAAGAAAACTGAATTTTTTATATATATATATGCTTTGAAAAGAAAACTGAATTTTTATATAGGTAGTACACTAAAAATTCGATTTTTATATATTGAACTTCGAACTAAAAATTCGATTTTTATATATTGAATAGCGAACTAAAAATTCGATTTTTATATATTGAACTTCGAACTAAAAATTCGATTTTTATATATTGAATAGCGAACTAAAAATTCGATTTTTATATATTGAATAGCGAACTAAAAATTCGATTTTTATATATTGAATAGCGAAGTAAAAATTCGATTTTTATATATTGAATAGCGAACTAAAAATTCGATTTTTATATATTGAATAGCGAACTAAAAATTCGATTTTTATATATTGAATAGCGAAGTAAAAATGTGATTTTTACATATGTAGAGGATACGGGCAAAGAAAGTGAAAGGAGGCGAAACGACGAAGACTTCTGCAAATGAAGAGCCGTGGAGCTAGGATAGCTATCTGTGAGAACTTCTCACTCAAATTCTATTTTCTAGTTATATATATATATACTAGGATGCAGACGGTGCTTAGTAGCACCCGACACAATCGTCCACAGACCATGGACTTGTTTGTTTGGCTGTTTGGTTATTGATTGCGATATTGGTTTGAATGTGGTTTGTGGTGTGAATAATCGAATCGATAAATTGGTTAGGATTAGACGTGCGCCGTTATAAGGCGAAGGAGTAAGGCTAGGTTAGACTCTTACTCCAAATTTTGTGGTTTGCATAACGAATTGATTTGATTGATGTGTGAATGGCGTGGGCCTTCACTAGACCGGGGATAAGGCTAGGCCTCGTCCCGTTTCTAGTATCGTGCCGTTATGCCGCCGAAATTTTCTAAAATATGTTAGAAAAATAAAAATATCATTTTATTGTGTAAATGAATTGAATAGAAATTCATAGGTTGAAATAAAATGTTTTATCGTTAAAAATATAATTTTTAATGTGAAGTGAATAAAATAGAATATTCATTTACAAACCAGACGGTTTGTTTATGTACACCTATTTGAATGACATTGATTGGGACGATAAATTTTACACATCGCCCAACAGCACAAATAAAATATGTGTTTGATTGTTTGAAACCCCACACGGGTGTTGGGATGAAATTTGAAGTTCACTCATCCTGATTGATTAAATATGTCGATCGATTGATTGACAGGCTGTTATAAGCGTTGAATATCTATATTTGATGCTTTTACAGTGTAGTGCACTTTGGTTGATGGTTGATTATTTTCAATGTTATTATATACATGTGTTGTATGAAAATCCATATAATTAACTTTATATGGTAATTGATTGGGCCTCATTCCAATTTGAAAAATAAAGAATATTATAAAATAAAAGTTCATGTGTTGACAGTACTCATTCATTGAGATTGGTCATGTGTTGAACGAAATATTTTGATAATAACATCTATTTTGAAAATAGAAATTTATGAAGCCGTGTTGATTAGATTGACGCCATTTTGACGTGAACGATATTTATATCGATTTTATTCATTTCGAAATGAATTGAATTGAAAACGATTTCGAAATGAATTGAATATAAAACGATTTCGAAATGAATTGAATTGAAAACGATTTCGAAATGAATTGAATTGAAAACGATTTCAAAATGAATTGAAAACGATTTCGAAATGAATTGAATTGAAAACGATTTCAAAATGAATTGAAAACGATTTCGAAATGAATTGAAAACGATTTCGAAATGAATTGAATATAAAACGATTTCGAAATGAATTGAATTGAAAACGATTTCGAAATGAATTGAATTGAAAACGATTTCGAAATGAATTGAATATAAAACGATTTCGAAATGAATTGAATATAAAACGATTTCGAAATGAATTGAATTGAAAACGATTTCGAAATGAATTGAATTGAAAACGATTTCGAAATGAATTGAATTGAAAACGATTTCAAAATGAATTGAAAACGATTTCGAAATGAATTGAAAACGATTTCGAAATGAATTGAATATAAAACGATTTCGAAGTGAATTGAATTGAAAACGATTTCGAAGTGAATTGAATTGAAAACGATTTCGAAATGAATTGAATATAAAACGATTTCGAAATGAATTGAATTGAAAACGATTTCGAAATGAATTGAATTGAAAACGATTTCGAAATGAATTGAATTGAAAACGATTTCGAAATGAATTGAATATAAAACGATTTCGAAATGAATTGAATTGAAAACGATTTCGAAATGAATTGAATTGAAAACGATTTCGAAATGAATTGAATTGAAAACGATTTCGAAATGAATTGAATTGAAATTTGAATTAATTGAAATGGATTTTAAAACGAATTTATAAAGCAGAATTCAATCTTGATTTGAATTGAAATGGAAGTTGAAAAATGTTTTTGAAACGAATTCAAAACTATTTATATAATTCGTTTTAAATAGAAATCGACGATATATATAATATATATATTATATATATAATATAATGGCCTGAATAGAACGCGCCGCGCCGCGGCAGTTCGTGAATTTCGACCATTTATTTCAAACGGACATTACGGGAGATCCGACCGTCGGATTCTCCTAAAACCGGAACCGTTGGGTTCGTATCGAAAAGAGCTTTCTAACGAATGTTAGAAATTTGAAATCTAACGGTTGGATTTGGAATTATGTCCAAATCAAATTTGAAAAAGGTCGCTGTAAGTGCAGTTCGATGGCCATTGATGGAAATCGACTGTACAGGCCTTGATAAAATTATTAAAAATAGTAATAATTTGTGTAAAATCATAAGAAATGATTTAGAAAGAATTGGGATGAAAAACTCCATATTTGAAAAGATAAAAATAGATTTTTATCGAAATAGACTAGTTTTGAACTAGAATTATAATTCTATTTATTTTTAAATAAATAAACTGAATTTGAAAAGGGTTTTAAAAGTAACCAGAATTTCCAATGATTGCATTGGAGTGGATTTGAATCGAAATTGTCTTCGGAATATTTCGATGTTGGAATTCGTGATTATACAGGTGTTGTTATGGAAATTTGAAAGATATATTAATATCGTTATTTTCAATACGACATTTGTTAATCGTAGGATTTGATATTGAATATAAGCCGATATATTTTCTATTCAGAGCCTTATATTGAATATCAAATGTGATTTGGGTTTGTCGTGAATGGTGTCTTCACTAACACTGTTCTTGAACCCAGTTGAGAAAAGATTAAATCTTTTTATTTAGATTTAATGAAGTGTACCAATTAAAAATGATATTTAATTGGAATTGAATTAGTATTGATTTTTGGGTTTATCGTGAACCGTGTTTTTAAATGACACTGATTCTTTAACCCAGTCAAAGATTAAAACTAAGTGGAGTTTTAATGAATCTTTAATTAGATTGAAATGATCGAAAATGGAGTATCACCAGTTTTGCTCCAGGCGATAGTTAAATCTTTAATTAGATTTGAACGTGAAATGGTAATTGAATTTACCGATAACACTATGGTGTTAGATATGAAGTATTCACAGTTTTACTTCATGGGATGAATAGGTTGGGATTGGGAAATTATAACAAATGATTACTTCGGTAAGGTTCGCTAATCCCGACTAGTTTGAATTGATATTCAAAAGTTGATTAAAGAATAAATTCAAGAATTTATCTTTGATAAAATTAATGGGAACCTTTCCCTATGAATGTGAAATTTAGAAACTAACTGTCGGTTGGCCAAGCAGAATGGTTTTCTGGATATTGATCTGATGTTGGTTTCGGCCTTCGGGGTTAATATTCGGGGAATTATTCTCTTGATTAATTTACGGTTAGCGACTAATGAATTGGAATGAGGCGTATGTTGTGTTTGTGTAACACTTATTTAAAATATACGCGAGTCATTCGGAAAGACCGGGTTTATCCCATTCTGAATAACTGATACGACGATAAGTCGAAGATGAAGACGATGGTCGAAGGCCGGAGGTCTTCACGTCGTTTGGGTGATAACTGATGATCTTGATTGGGCTGTACACCCAAGAAGATGGAAACAGTTAGTGATCGTCCAGACGTACTTGGAGATCGATGGATATGCGGGGTACTAGGTGCCTCCGGTTTCGTTCAGACCCAGAACGGACTTGTAAATGGACTGTGTGTCTGACATCGGATTTCATTCTGTGTGACTGATATCGGTTGCATAGGATGGTTTGCCTGTGTGGCATGCTAAGATGCAAATGATCAAGGCTTCTGTTGAAAAGCAAAGTCTTGTGGTTGATGATCAAAGCACGGCCTTTGTGGCATAGCTTTGTGTAACGTTGATTCGCGTGTTTCACACCCGGTATGAACCAAAAACGGGAGACGGACCTCAGGGGGGACATGCGTTTTCTTTCTAGCTAGAAGTGGCGTCAGTGGTTTTACACGCCCTGACGAGTTTGACTTATGTGGTTGTTGCTGTTGCGAGGCGCCTCGGATTGATCGGTCGTTCTCGAACCGATGGAGTCATTTAGTTGGCTCACCTACGCCCCAAAGGGCGGAGAAACGTATTGTTCAGGCATTATAATCCACTTCGTGTGGACCGACCCTGACGATCCAAGGTACGGTTGCGGCTGTGCCTGAGGGGCGGGCTAGAGCGTCTCGAATCGGTTGAGGACTATCTTTTGCCTCGGTTCATAGACGGAAATCCAATTTCCAAATACGTGATCTTGCGGTTTTAGTTGTAATCCTATATATGGCGACATAGTGGGATGGGGCGCTCATGCCGCCTATGATTGATACTTATGATTTGAAGTTGTTTTATACAATATGCACTTACAATAGTATCAAATGATTTGTTTTAAACGTATCAAGCATTCTTTGGCTGTTATAAGGGAAAACCCTATCCCCCGGCTTGCGTTGCATTGTGTGATAGGACCTGGGTCTTATAACAGCTTCATCTTTCTTTATTTAGCATTGCGCTGTTGGTTTTATGCACTGGTATTCTTGGGAGGAAACCCGTTCCGTGTTATACGGCGTGGTCCCTTGATTTACCTAACTTTGAAAATAAAGATTAATAACTGTTTTAGTTCTCACACCAGTCCCATGACTGACCTGGAGTTTATTGTTTTGACCTAAACTCTGGGTGCCCCCATTTTGACACGGGCAGCTAGTAGTTTTGGTTTTGCAGATTTATATTCACAGGATCCTGGTTTACAGCTGGAACGATATCCGGAAAGCTTTGTATCCGTATATCTCATTCTAGTTGTGTATTGTATTATTTTCCGCTGCTATGTATTTAAATGTAATTTAAATCTCTGATATTTCTGTGTTATATTCAATTATACTCTGTATATTCTTGTAATCTGATGCACTGTTGTAATATTCAGTGAAATGTTCTTCTGTATGCGTTCTGTTTTGTCGTGTTCTCAAACGATAGGGCGTTTCGAACGGTCTGAGTCGGTTTAACGACTGGTTCGGACCGAGCGAAATTCCTTGCCGTCACATTTGGTATCAGAGCTTTGGTTTACAAAGCTCAGAGAACAAGGCACATTAGAACAATACGAAAGAATTCATCAGATATTGGATTAGTAATATCCAATTAGAATGACTCGTTAGAGATAGGATCAGTAGTATCCTAGAACGAGTGTGAAGAGTATATTTTTAAAAGTGAAAACAAATTTTTGTTTTGAAAATTTAAATCAATTATTCGTATTTGGTTATTTATTTATATTGATGTGGACAATCCAGTATATATAGATTTTGCGTATACGTCTGATCCGCGTGTATTCAAAGTTTTAATATATTGGATAGATATAGAATCACACTCTAGTCGCCCGGAGATGATTCAGATGATGAGGCCTCATCATCAGTGTTTATATTCGAGTGATGAAGGTGTGATATCTATATATTTCCATTAGACTGGTGTGAGAACCAAACCTAATATAGTTAGAACACATTGTTGTGAATTGGCATCAAAAACATGATTTTCTGTATATGTATCAAATTTATGAATTTGAAACTCTAATTCAACTAATTGATTGATGTTTGTGTTGTTTGTTTATTTGGTTGATAATTTTGAACCATTATGCCTAATTGCATCAAATATTGAATTATATTGAAAATTGGTCGCATTTACTTGCATATACATATATATCATTGAACAGGTCATAGCAAGGAGGCTAGAGCAGAGAATAAAATTTGTTTGCCCGACAAATAGGTACATGTTTACTACATAATTTCCTGTTTTGTTTGGGTGATGATGATTTTGTGAGCCTATTGGCTAGCCGCTTGGCCTTTTCTTTTTCTTTTTGATATCTAAAGGACCGGGGAAGCTATTTGAAATTCCCCGATGCTCCCGGTGCAGGGGAGGTTATGGCGAAATTTTTCAAAAATTTACGGTGTTAGCCAAATTTTTGAAATTTTGAAAATTCTCAGAAACTAAAGAGTTGGAGAATGGAAGCCAGATCGAGCGTAGTGTTAAATAATCAAACCACTTTCGACTTTGTTCCTTTTCGGGGACGAAAAGTTTTAAGTGGGGGAGATTGTAACAACCCGTAAAATCTGGGCCAGTTTAAAATTTTTATTTTGGCAATTTTATCGAATTTTAATTATTTAAAATGAATTATTTTAAATAATATCGTCGAGAAATTTATTTTGAATAGAATTCGACGTATATATTATATACGTCGTCGTTAGAATATAAACATTTATATATAATTATAAATAGAATTGAAAATGGCGCGGTAGTTCGATAATTCGATTTCAAACTTCAATTGAATGTACCGGGTGCAAAACAATCCGGATTTTAGTGAAACCAAAAACATTAGGATCTAATTGTGAATATCTTTGTAACGAAGTTAACAAACTGAGATTCCGTCTTAGAAATGATAAGATATGTCCAGTTGAAAATTCTGAATAGTCGCTATGGAATTCAGGCCCTTAAAAATAGCCATTTTGCAAATGACCTCGGATTTCGACGAAACCAGTTTTGTTGGGTCCGTGATGTCAAGTTATTGCTTGGTTTCAGATTTCATAATTTTTCGAATCAATATGTGAGCGTGGCAAAGGAAAACGCGTTTGACCAGTTTCAGTTGAATTTAATCGACTGGAAAATGGCCATTTTTCGAAAGGCCTCAGAATTCGACGAAATTAGTTTTGTTAGGACCGTATCGTCAATACGAAGCTGGAAAATATTTTTCTCCAATTTATAGAGTTCGTATGTGACCCCGGTAATTTGAAATGTACGTTTAAAATTCAATATAGTGATTTAAATGTAAATTTAACCGAAACTGATTCAAACGATCAAATCAGCTTGCGATACATATCCCATTGTGTTCGAAATGGGGGTAAAACGCTATGAACGACAGGCGGTGGGCCTCGTTTCGAGGTCGTATGTGAAAGTCAACTTTTTGGCCAAATTAAATAATTAAAAAAAAAAAAAAAAAAAAGAGAAAACCCCTTCTCCCTTAACCAGGCCCCCCCCCCCCCCCCGATTTCATCTTTCAGATAATCGAAAAAAAAAAGAAAAAAAAAAAAAAAACACTTCATCCAGTTGCGCAACCGGATCCAGGCGCCGCCGCCTTAGCCTCCTCCCCCCCCTGTCGCCCTCCACCTCGACGAAAACCCCTCCCTCCGGTCGCGTCGCAACTCCCTTCCCCCTCCTCGTCAGATCGACAACCCCTTCCCCCCGATGAGTCGCCTACCCCTCCGCCCTCACGAACCCGCGACCGATGAGAAACCCCCGCCCCCTTCTGAATTTGAAAAGGTGAGTTTTTTTTTTTTTTTTTTCTCTTCTATGATTTTGTTTTTTTAAAAAAGAAAGAAACTGTATTTTGTTATAAAAAAAAAAAAAGAAGAAACTGAATTTTTTTTTTTATATATATATGCTTTGAAAAGAAACTGAATTTTTTTATATATATATATGCTTTGAAAAGAAACTGAATTTTTTATATATATATATGCTTTGAAAAGAAAACTGAATTTTTTATATATATATATATGCTTTGAAAAGAAAACTGAATTTTTATATAGGTAGTACACTAAAAATTCGATTTTTATATATTGAACTTCGAACTAAAAATTCGATTTTTATATATTGAATAGCGAACTAAAAATTCGATTTTTATATATTGAACTTCGAACTAAAAATTCGATTTTTATATATTGAATAGCGAACTAAAAATTCGATTTTTATATATTGAATAGCGAACTAAAAATTCGATTTTTATATATTGAATAGCGAAGTAAAAATTCGATTTTTATATATTGAATAGCGAACTAAAAATTCGATTTTTATATATTGAATAGCGAACTAAAAATTCGATTTTTATATATTGAATAGCGAAGTAAAAATGTGATTTTTACATATGTAGAGGATACGGGCAAAGAAAGTGAAAGGAGGCGAAACGACGAAGACTTCTGCAAATGAAGAGCCGTGGAGCTAGGATAGCTATCTGTGAGAACTTCTCACTCAAATTCTATTTTCTAGTTATATATATATATACTAGGATGCAGACGGTGCTTAGTAGCACCCGACACAATCTTCCACAGACCATGGACTTGTTTGTTTGGCTGTTTGGTTATTGATTGCGATATTGGTTTGAATGTGGTTTGTGGTGTGAATAATCGAATCGATAAATTGGTTAGGATTAGACGTGCGCCGTTATAAGGCGAAGGAGTAAGGCTAGGTTAGACTCTTACTCCAAATTTTGTGGTTTGCATAACGAATTGATTTGATTGATGTGTGAATGGCGTGGGCCTTCACTAGACCGGGGATAAGGCTAGGCCTCGTCCCGTTTCTAGTATCGTGCCGTTATGCCGCCGAAATTTTCTAAAATATGTTAGAAAAATAAAAATATCATTTTATTGTGTAAATGAATTGAATAGAAATTCATAGGTTGAAATAAAATGTTTTATCGTTAAAAATATAATTTTTAACGTGAAGTGAATAAAATAGAATATTCATTTACAAACCAGACGGTTTGTTTATGTACACCTATTTGAATGACATTGATTGGGACGATAAATTTTACACATCGCCCAACAGCACAAATAAAATATGTGTTTGATTGTTTGAAACCCCACACGGGTGTTGGGATGAAATTTGAAGTTCACTCATCCTGATTGATTAAATATGTCGATCGATTGATTGACAGGCTGTTATAAGCGTTGAATATCTATATTTGATGCTTTTACAGTGTAGTGCACTTTGGTTGATGGTTGATTATTTTCAATGTTATTATATACATGTGTTGTATGAAAATCCATATAATTAACTTTATATGGTAATTGATTGGGCCTCATTCCAATTTGAAAAATAAAGAATATTATAAAATAAAAGTTCATGTGTTGACAGTACTCATTCATTGAGATTGGTCATGTGTTGAACGAAATATTTTGATAATAACATCTATTTTGAAAATAGAAATTTATGAAGCCGTGTTGATTAGATTGACGCCATTTTGACGTGAACGATATTTATATCGATTTTATTCATTTCGAAATGAATTGAATTGAAAACGATTTCGAAATGAATTGAATATAAAACGATTTCGAAATGAATTGAATTGAAAACGATTTCGAAATGAATTGAATTGAAAACGATTTCAAAATGAATTGAAAACGATTTCGAAATGAATTGAATTGAAAACGATTTCAAAATGAATTGAAAACGATTTCGAAATGAATTGAAAACGATTTCGAAATGAATTGAATATAAAACGATTTCGAAATGAATTGAATTGAAAACGATTTCGAAATGAATTGAATTGAAAACGATTTCGAAATGAATTGAATATAAAACGATTTCGAAATGAATTGAATATAAAACGATTTCGAAATGAATTGAATTGAAAACGATTTCGAAATGAATTGAATTGAAAACGATTTCGAAATGAATTGAATTGAAAACGATTTCAAAATGAATTGAAAACGATTTCGAAATGAATTGAAAACGATTTCGAAATGAATTGAATATAAAACGATTTCGAAGTGAATTGAATTGAAAACGATTTCGAAGTGAATTGAATTGAAAACGATTTCGAAATGAATTGAATATAAAACGATTTCGAAATGAATTGAATTGAAAACGATTTCGAAATGAATTGAATTGAAAACGATTTCGAAATGAATTGAATTGAAAACGATTTCGAAATGAATTGAATATAAAACGATTTCGAAATGAATTGAATTGAAAACGATTTCGAAATGAATTGAATTGAAAACGATTTCGAAATGAATTGAATTGAAAACGATTTCGAAATGAATTGAATTGAAATTTGAATTAATTGAAATGGATTTTAAAACGAATTTATAAAGCAGAATTCAATCTTGATTTGAATTGAAATGGAAGTTGAAAAATGTTTTTGAAACGAATTCAAAACTATTTATATAATTCGTTTTAAATAGAAATCGACGATATATATAATATATATATTATATATATAATATAATGGCCTGAATAGAACGCGCCGCGCCGCGGCAGTTCGTGAATTTCGACCATTTATTTCAAACGGACATTACGGGAGATCCGACCGTCGGATTCTCCTAAAACCGGAACCGTTGGGTTCGTATCGAAAAGAGCTTTCTAACGAATGTTAGAAATTTGAAATCTAACGGTTGGATTTGGAATTATGTCCAAATCAAATTTGAAAAAGGTCGCTGTAAGTGCAGTTCGATGGCCATTGATGGAAATTGACTGTACAGGCCTTGATAAAATTATTAAAAATAGTAATAATTTGTGTAAAATCATAAGAAATGATTTAGAAAGAATTGGGATGAAAAACTCCATATTTGAAAAGATAAAAATAGATTTTTATCGAAATAGACTAGTTTTGAACTAGAATTATAATTCTATTTATTTTTAAATAAATAAACTGAATTTGAAAAGGGTTTTAAAAGTAACCAGAATTTCCAATGATTGCATTGGAGTGGATTTGAATCGAAATTGTCTTCGGAATATTTCGATGTTGGAATTCGTGATTATACAGGTGTTGTTATGGAAATTTGAAAGATATATTAATATCGTTATTTTCAATACGACATTTGTTAATCGTAGGATTTGATATTGAATATAAGCCGATATATTTTCTATTCAGAGCCTTATATTGAATATCAAATGTGATTTGGGTTTGTCGTGAATGGTGTCTTCACTAACACTGTTCTTGAACCCAGTTGAGAAAAGATTAAATCTTTTTATTTAGATTTAATGAAGTGTACCAATTAAAAATGATATTTAATTGGAATTGAATTAGTATTGATTTTTGGGTTTATCGTGAACCGTGTTTTTAAATGACACTGATTCTTTAACCCAGTCAAAGATTAAAACTAAGTGGAGTTTTAATGAATCTTTAATTAGATTGAAATGATCGAAAATGGAGTATCACCAGTTTTGCTCCAGGCGATAGTTAAATCTTTAATTAGATTTGAACGTGAAATGGTAATTGAATTTACCGATAACACTGTGGTGTTAGATATGAAGTATTCACAGTTTTACTTCATGGGATGAATAGGTTGGGATTGGGAAATTATAACAAATGATTACTTCGGTAAGGTTCGCTAATCCCGACTAGTTTGAATTGATATTCAAAAGTTGATTAAAGAATAAATTCAAGAATTTATCTTTGATAAAATTAATGGGAACCTTTCCCTATGAATGTGAAATTTAGAAACTAACTGTCGGTTGGCCAAGCAGAATGGTTTTCTGGATATTGATCTGATGTTGGTTTCGGCCTTCGGGGTTAATATTCGGGGAATTATTCTCTTGATTAATTTACGGTTAGCGACTAATGAATTGGAATGAGGCGTATGTTGTGTTTGTGTAACACTTATTTAAAATATACGCGAGTCATTCGGAAAGACCGGGTTTATCCCATTCTGAATAACTGATACGACGATAAGTCGAAGATGAAGACGATGGTCGAAGGCCGGAGGTCTTCACGTCGTTTGGGTGATAACTGATGATCTTGATTGGGCTGTACACCCAAGAAGATGGAAACAGTTAGTGATCGTCCAGACGTACTTGGAGATCGATGGATATGCGGGGTACTAGGTGCCTCCGGTTTCGTTCAGACCCAGAACGGACTTGTAAATGGACTGTGTGTCTGACATCGGATTTCATTCTGTGTGACTGATATCGGTTGCATAGGATGGTTTGCCTGTGTGGCATGCTAAGATGCAAATGATCAAGGCTTCTGTTGAAAAGCAAAGTCTTGTGGTTGATGATCAAAGCACGGCCTTTGTGGCATAGCTTTGTGTAACGTTGATTCGCGTGTTTCACACCCGGTATGAACCAAAAACGGGAGACGGACCTCAGGGGGGACATGCGTTTTCTTTCTAGCTAGAAGTGGCGTCAGTGGTTTTACACGCCCTGACGAGTTTGACTTATGTGGTTGTTGCTGTTGCGAGGCGCCTCGGATTGATCGGTCGTTCTCGAACCGATGGAGTCATTTAGTTGGCTCACCTACGCCCCAAAGGGCGGAGAAACGTATTGTTCAGGCATTATAATCCACTTCGTGTGGACCGGCCCTGACGATCCAAGGTACGGTTGCGGCTGTGCCTGAGGGGCGGGCTAGAGCGTCTCGAATCGGTTGAGGACTATCTTTTGCCTCGGTTCATAGACGGAAATCCAATTTCCAAATACGTGATCTTGCGGTTTTAGTTGTAATCCTATATATGGCGACATAGTGGGATGGGGCGCTCATGCCGCCTATGATTGATACTTATGATTTGAAGTTGTTTTATACAATATGCACTTACAATAGTATCAAATGATTTGTTTTAAACGTATCAAGCATTCTTTGGCTGTTATAAGGGAAAACCCTATCCCCCGGCTTGCGTTGCATTGTGTGATAGGACCTGGGTCTTATAACAGCTTCATCTTTCTTTATTTAGCATTGCGCTGTTGGTTTTATGCACTGGTATTCTTGGGAGGAAACCCGTTCCGTGTTATACGGCGTGGTCCCTTGATTTACCTAACTTTGAAAATAAAGATTAATAACTGTTTTAGTTCTCACACCAGTCCCATGACTGACCTGGAGTTTATTGTTTTGACCTAAACTCTGGGTGCCCCCATTTTGACACGGGCAGCTAGTAGTTTTGGTTTTGCAGATTTATATTCACAGGATCCTGGTTTACAGCTGGAACGATATCCGGAAAGCTTTGTATCCGTATATCTCATTCTAGTTGTGTATTGTATTATTTTCCGCTGCTATGTATTTAAATGTAATTTAAATCTCTGATATTTCTGTGTTATATTCAATTATACTCTGTATATTCTTGTAATCTGATGCACTGTTGTAATATTCAGTGAAATGTTCTTCTGTATGCGTTCTGTTTTGTCGTGTTCTCAAACGATAGGGCGTTTCGAACGGTCTGAGTCGGTTTAACGACTGGTTCGGACCGAGCGAAATTCCTTGCCGTCACATTTTCGTTCTTCCTAGTGTGTGGCTCTTGCTTTGGGAGAATCCCCAACTGCTTGCGGTCACCTGATACTCCTTCACCATCAGTTCGTTTTGGAGTTAATCTTGGTAGTAACAATCTTCATATTCATGTTGTTAGTGATTTTAAAACATGATTGTGGATGAATTGGATGAATGGGTCGAGTAGATTTCGTTGATATAGTGTTTGGCAAAGTTTTGGTCGAAATTGAAGTTGGATTAGGGATATACAGTAGACGGGTTGGTCTGGAAACTGTAACGACCCGTATTTTTATGATATTATAAATAATTTCTTTAATTACTTAAATAATGGTTTGGTAATTTAAAATGATCAGAATTAAATAATATTGAATATTTAATTAATATAAATAATAGAACAATATATTTAAATTCCGAAATAGTCGGAAATAGTGGAATTCACAATATTGTGTGAATTAGATTACCTATAACATATAATTTAGTTTATAATTGAATTAGAATAACGGATATATTTAATGAACGATGGTTGAACGTATAAATTATATTATAATTATAATCGAGCTTGAAATGGTGCGGCAGTTCGTAATTTGGCAATTCAAACTTTAAACGAATATACATAATCCGTTTTAAGTCGGATTTCTATGAAACAAGAAATGTTCGGAGCTGGTGAAGTATATTTTTTAATGGAAGAGGAAAATCGAGATTTCGTCGTGTAGATTGTGAGTTATGTCCAAATCAAATTTTCGAAAAGTCACTATGGAATTCCTTTATAATTTATAACTATTTATATATATTATAAATGGATTTTTCAATATAAATTGAATACTGATTTAGTCTGGAATTGAAATGTCGAGTTATAAATTCAGATAAGAATATTCTAGAGCTGTATGATATTCTATTGTGAATATATACGATAATATTAATTTAATAATATTAAATTTAATTATTTTTAAATATATTAATATTTAAATGGGTTTATTTAAAGCTTTAAAAATAGCCATTTTTGCAAACGACCTCCGTTTTCGGCGAAACTAATTTTTTTGCATCCGGAATATTGAATTATTGTTAGATTTCAATTTTCGTGATTTTTGGAGTCAGTATGTGGCCGTACGGAATTTTAATGTGAAAAACAATCGATAGTTTGACCTTTAAAAATACGTTGTGTGAGCAAACGGAGTCGGAATTCGACGAAACCAGTTTCGTTAGGTGCGTAATGTTGAACTATAGCTGCATGTCCATTTTCATCGAATTTGAATGTTGTATGTGACCATAGGGGCTTTTAATGACAAGTACAAACAGCGATTGATTATAAATGAATATTTAAATCGAATATAAAAATATTATATTACTTCCATAAATAGTCCTTAAAAATCTTCTAACCCTACGACTATTTTTCCTCTGGTCAAAACATTTTTCTACCGCACCTTTTCTTCATCATTTCAGCAAACGTGATCTTCAATAATCCTCATAAAATCAAAGTTAATTCTATAAAATATAATTTACTTATATTTAAACTTATACCAGTGTTGGCATCAATCTCATACAGTTTTTATAGGGTTCGAAGTCAATTTGTATGCTGTGTTTTATACAGCTGTAACCTAGGCTTTTCGAATTTGGGGATTTTGGTGCGTCAACGATCAATTGGAGATAGTATTTGAGTTGAGGGGTTGAATTCGATCTGGTGTGCAATGGTTGGTGGGATACGGTCCTACATGAAGTCGCTATTTTCAGCGCAGCTTAAGGAGGATACCTGGAGACGCGGAATACTTGGATGTTATCGAGTTGATCCATTTGGTGTGAAGATGAAGGTATACACGAAGAGGAGTTTGATGTTAGCCTCAGTATGAAGAACCATGGAGTAAAAGCAAAATGGGAGAGGAAGGAAGTTGCGTAATGGTGATAGAGAAGTTGGAGTCGGGTTCGAAACTGTCTGAAGGAAGAAGGGATTAGCATAAGCGGGATTAAGGGTAAATATAGTTAAGGTTTTAATTTATTAAATTATTAGTGTTAATAATATGTGAATATATAATAACTTGTAAAACCAATAACTTTCACGTGCATTATTAGAATCAGACGAAACAAGATCCGTTGGGATGGTATAGACGGTGGCTACACAATGGAACCGACTGGGAGTAAATTGGAGCTCGTTACAATTTATAGCGAAATAAATTATCTGTCTGAATCAACCGACAGTTATCACTATTTAACGATAACGTCCAATATGAGTAAATCTCACTAATTCTGTACAGTTTATATTTTTAAATATAATCTAGTATTGATAAATGATGAATGATTTCTATGTGTTGATTGTTTGGTAAAATTGCTGATTTATTGGTTGAAATAATAGATAACGATATATATATAAATCGTTAATCAAATATTGATTCTGTTTATCAGAATATTACATATTGAAATGAAATCGATGTTATTTATATTGTTTAACATCTGTGGATGCAGGGAAACAGGTTGGAGGGATCCAACTGGATTCCTCAATATTTATAATACTGTTTGTTTTCATATATTGTGATATATGATGTGATATATCATCCGTGATTGATTATGATGACACTGGTCATGTTATTTGGTATTTTAAATACCATATGAAATACTGGAATGTAAAAAGAAAATTTTCAAAGTGAATATTGAAATGAAATTTTTATATATGAAATAAATAGGATATTATAAAAGGTAATATTTGGAAAACAAATATTGGAAAATATAATTAAGGAAATACTTGGGAAATAAATAGAATTATATAAAAGGATTTATATAGAATAAATAGAATAATATAAAAGGATTTATATAAAATGAATAGAATTATATAAAAGGATTATTTATATAGAAAATAAATAGAAGTATAAAAAGAATATTTATTTAGAAATTAAATAGAATTATAAAAGGAGCATTTGACGAGATATAAAAGAATTATGAGAATATTGTTTAAAGTGGATATTAAATAGAAATCTATTTTAACAAATATATTGAGAAGATTAATTTATAAATAATTTTTTATAAATTAAATAAGTTATTTACCATTTGATAAACAGAATATATAAGACTGAATTTATATAGAGAAGTAGGAATCGGTTTTAACACCGATATTTTAAATGGAATTTGAGCAGCATTTATAATGGTGATTATAAATGGGATTACAAGTGTTAGAAGAATATAATGAGATTTTATATAAAAATTCTATAATTAGAAGTATAAATAGAAATTGGATTTGGGATATTGTTTTAAATACGAAATCAAACTGTTTGATTGCAAAGAAGAAATATTATTTACATTTAATGTGAATAAAGGATTTAAGTAAATATTTTGCTAATAAAATATTTATAAAGGAAATAGGGTTTGAATTAGGAATTCAAAGGGAATTACTGAAATTAGAAACTGACTAGAAATTAGTCGAGTTGAATGGTTTTCCGGATATCGATCTGATGTTGGTTTCGGCCTTCGGGGTTTATGCTTGGGGAGGTGTTCTCTTACTAGTTTATAGTTAGAGACTGATATATGTGAGAAGTTAGCGATGCATGAATTTGAAATGGAAACGTTTTCGAAAGCTAATAACGTATATTTTCTAAAATTAGTAAATAAGGATTTGATGAATATATGAAAACGAGAAATGGGGAAATGAATAAATGTTGATTGATGATTGATCGATAGAATTTCCATCTGGAAATAATATCGTTGTTTGCACACATGTTTTTCTTTGTTAGTTAAATCACTGACTATCAAAGTTTTTGACCATTTTTCCGTCGTCAATACGGAGAGACCGGGTTCAGATTCATTATCTGAAAACCACTCTGTATGGGCGTTAGCATTGCAATCAAATATGATGAAGATAATTAAAGACGGAGTTATGCAAGGGCTGTCCTGTTTACAGAATAGTGCCTTCGTTCTGTCCATTCCCAGGACGACCTGTATGGAAGAATGTCTGACAGAGTATATTTAATATATTGCTTAAATTGATCTCTTTAAACGTACTTATGTTTGGTGGCAGAGGAATTCGTTTCTCTTAGCTGTATACCCATTATATTTTTGAGGATATCAATTTGTGATTTGGCGGGTATGACGATGTGACATTCAAAGTAAGTAAAGGTGTGATCTGTACATTTTGGCCTCAAGCCTCACAAACCGGGATGGTATAAAATCGGGTAGGTCGCATGGCTTAGTGGTTAGCTGCCAATTAGGGTGTATTGTCACCTGATCTAGAGAAATTCCATTTACTTCTATAATCTATTTCCATGTTGTCCCTTTCGGGAAACGGTTGCTGATACCAACTGTTGGTGATAATACATTCCGTACACTCAAGCGAAATGAGTGGCTGGTCATGTTTAGCCTAAGTGGCAAGACGTTCTTGTTAAACCCGGTGTATTCCTCCCTAGATATACACTGTCGGATGGTGGTCCCATACTTTCCAGTTGGAATTCATTACCCAATAAGCGCCCACGGTTTTTGATTATATATTATGTATGTAGAACGTGAGATGAAAGCGTTCTGCTGGTTGATTATTTACTTGTGATTGATAGACACTATTATAATATCAAATGAGATAGATATAAAGTTTATCATTTCATTCAAAAAGATTTTGAAATGTTGAATCAAGTGTTTTGGATTCTCGTAAGGGAAAAACCCATTCCGTGTTATACGACGTCGTCTTATGAGATATCGTTTATTTTCTCAAACTGTTTAAAATGTTTTACTCACACCAGTCCCATGACTGACACGGAGTTTATTTTGTTTTCTTTTACCCTAATCTCCCTAAACTCTTCGGTGCCCAAATTTGTATGAGCAGTGAGTTGTCAGGTTTTACAGATATACTTGGAGAGCTTGGAGCAGGAGGCTTCAGCGTTAGTTATCTAGTGTTATTTTCCGCTATGTTATAAGTGTTATACTCTGATAATGTTACTTTATACATATACTGATTTTATTTCAAAGATATGTTATCTATTATATGTTGTTCGTTCCACTGTGAGATTCATGTTACTCTGATTATGTTCTGTTGTTATGTTCTCTTCTTCTATTCTAATCTTCTATCTTATCTATTCTCACCCTCTAACTTCTTTCTATTGACGTTATGGTAATTTCGATTACTGAAGTCGAAAATTTCTCAGGCCGTTACAATGGTATCAGAGCTGAAGGTTAAGTGATTACCATGGCTCTGTGGCGTGACTCAGTAGAGATGGGGTTAATAATACCCTAGATTGAGTTTAAGCATATAGATATGAGCGCGTATTTGTTATTTGATATAAAAATGGTTTTATATTATGGAGATTTATTGGTTAAGTTGTATATGAGTTCCGGTCGATCAGTTTGATCCACTGTATCGGTGAGTTTATAAACATTCGAATACGATGAACCGACATAGTGTGTTTTGAAAAGAGGGTAATGAAATAATTTTACCCAAATATATTTTGATATAAAGAAATATATGTATTGGAAATATTATAATATTGGATGTGTTGGTTGGGATTATAATCAGATAAGATTATAATTGAAATGGTTATGTAAATAACCAATCAGAATTCAAATAAGTATAATGTATGAAATCAGATGAATTAAATTTGAATTTAAATTAGAACTGGAATTAAAATTCCGAAAACATGAAAAGTATTTGTAAATGGAATTAGATTAAATATATGAGAATTTTAAAATCCTAGGAGATTTTAAATTGTTTACAAGCATTGTGAAGGATATTTTGAAAGTGAAAGTTTACTTCGATAGTTGGAAAATAACCCTGATGATTATAGCCACATCATCAGTGTTCATTTTCGAGTTATAAGTGACAGTTTACTACCAAAGAGATTGTTTTCGAATTATTTTGGAAAAAGAGTTGTTTTTGTATTCCAAAATGAATATTTGATTTTTGAAAAGCAAAGTTGTTTAAAAACTCCAAGAAACGGATTGTTTAAATTAAAACAAATTAGATGGATATTTGTGAAACTAAATTGAAAATTAAGAATGGAACTTGAGATTGGTATTGGAATTTGGCTTGGATAAATGAATGGTTGTGCTGGAGATAAAAGTAATTTGAGTTTGATTGGGATAACATTTGTATATGTTGAATTAGTAGCAGATATGAAAGATGGAATGATATGCCCGACAAAAAGGTACAAGTTTATATTCTAATTGGGTATGAGATGTTTATGAGCCGAATTTGCAAGCCGCTTGGCTATTTGATTTTCTTTCGGGTTGAAGAAGGCCTAGAGAGGCGAATTGTAGTTGTACCGATTGAGCCGTAAAAAAGAGATGCTGTCGAATTTTTTCAGAAATTTAAGGTGTTAGAAAATTTTTAGAAATTGTGAAAACTTTCATTAATATAATGAATTCATATTTAATTGAAATTAATTGGTACAATGAAACTGGAATTAAGAAGTAAACAAATAATTTTTAACCTAGTTAATAGAGTTTGTTTTCTACCTTAGCAATTTCGAGGACGAAATTATTTTAAGGGGGGAGGAATGTAATGACCCGTATTTTTACGATATTATAAATAATTTATTTAATTATTAAATAATGGTTTGGTAATTTAAAATGATCAGAATTAAATAATAACGAATATTTAATTAATATAAATAATAGAACAATATATTTAAATTCCGAAATAGTCGGAAATAGTGGAATTCACAATATTGTGTGAATTAGATTATCTATAACATATAATTCAGTTTATTATTGGATTATAATAACGAATATATTTAATGAACGATGGTTGAACGTATAAATTATATTATAATTACAATCGAGCTCGAAATGGCACGGCAGTTCATAATTTGGCGATTTGAACTTTAAATGAATATACAGAATCCGTTTTAAGTCGGATTTCTATGAAGCAAGAAACGTTCGGAGATGGTGAAGTATATTTTTCTAATGGAAGGGAAAAATCGAGATTTCGTCGTGTAGATTGTGAGTTGTGTCCAAATCAAATTTTCGAAAAGTCGCTATGGAATTCCTTTATAATTTATAACGATTTATATATATTATAAATGGAATTTTCAATATAAATTGAATACTGATTCAATATAGATTTGAAATGTCGAGTTATAAATTCAGATAAGAATATTCTAGAGCTGTATGGTATTCTATTGTGAATATATATGATAATATTAATTTACTAATATTAAATTTAATTATTTTTAAATATATTAATATTTAAATGGGTTTATTTAAAGCTTTAAAAATAGCCATTTTTGCAAACGACCTCCGTTTTCAACGAAACTAATTTTATTGGATCCGGAATACTGAATTATTATTAGATTTCAATTTTAGTGATTTTTGGAGTCAGCATGTGGCTGTACGGAATTTTAATGTGAAAAACAGTTGATAATTTGACCTTTAAAAATACGCTGTGTGAGCAAACAGAGTCGGAATTCGATGAAACCAGTTTTGTTGGGTCCGTAATGTTGAACTGTAACTGCATGTCCGTTTTCGTCGAATTTGGATATTGTATGTGATCATAGGGATTTTTAACGATAAGTACAAACAACGATTGATTATAAATGAATATTTAAATTGAATATAAAAATATTATATTACTTCTGTAAATAGTCCTTAAAAATCTTCTAAACTTATGACTAGTTTTCCTCTGGTCAAAACATTTTTCTGCCGCACCTTTTCTTCATCATTTCAGCAAACGTGATCTTCAATAATCCTCATAAAATCAAAATTGATTCTATAAAATATAATATACGTGTATTTGAACTTATATCAGTGTTGGCATCAATCTCGTATAGTTTTCATAGGGTTCGAAGTCAATTTGTATGCTGTATTTTATACAACCGTAACCTAGGGTTTTCGAAATTGGAGATTTTGATGCATCAATGATCAGTTGGAGATAGTATTTGAGTTGAGGGGTTGAATTCGATCTGGTATGCAATGTTTGGTGGGATACGGTGCTATATGAAGTAGTTGTTTTTAGTGCAACTTGAGGAGGATACCCAGAGAAGCGGAAACCTGGATGTTGTTGAGTTGATCCATTTGGTGTGAAGATGAAGGTATACACGAAGAGGAGTTTGATGTTAGCCTCAGTTTGAAGAACCATGGAGTAAAAGGAAAATGGGAGAGGAAGGAAGCTGCATTAATGGTGATAGAGAAGTTGGAGTCAGGTTTGAAACTGTCTGAAGGAAGAAGGGATTACCATAAGCGGGATTAAGGGCAAATATAGTTAAGGTTTTAATTAATTAAATTATTAGTGTTAATAATATGTGAATATATAATAACTTGTAAAACCAATAACTTTCCTGTGCGTTATCAGAATCAGACGAAACAAGATCCGCTGGGATCATATGGACGGTGGCTACGCAATGGAACTGATTGGGAATAAATTGGAGCTTGTTACAATTTATAGCGAAATAAATTGTCTTTCTAAATCAGCCGACACTTATCGTTATTTAACGATAACCATCCAATGTGAGTAAATCTCACTAACTCTATACAGTTTATATTTTTTTTAAATATAATCTAGTATTGATAAATGATAATTGATTGCTATGTGTTGATTGTTTGGTTGAATTGCTGATTTATTGGTTAAAATTGTAGATAACGATATATATATATAAATCGTTAATCAAATATTGATTCTGTTTATCGGAATATTTCATACTAAAATGAAATCGATGTTATTTATATTGTTTAACATCTATGAATGTAGGGAAACAGGTTGGAGGGATCCAATTGGATTCCTCAATATTTATAATACTGTTTGTTTTCGTATATTGTGATATATGATGTGATATATAATCTGAGATTGATTACGATGAAACTGGTCATGTTATTTGGTATTTTAAATACCATATGAAATACTGGAACGTAAAAAGGAAAGTTATTGAAAATGAAATATTTATATATGAAATAAATAGGATATTATAAAAGGTAATATTTGGAAAACAAATATTGGAAAATATAATTAAGGAAATATTTGGAAAATAAATAGAATTATATAAAAGGATTTATATAGAATAAATAGAATTATATAAAAGGATTTATATAAAATGAATAGAATTATATAAAAGGATTATTTATATAGAAAATAAATAGAAGTATAAAAGGAATACTTATTTAGAAAGTAAATAGAATTATAAAAGGAATATTTGACGATATATAAAAGAATTATGAGAATATTGTTTAAAGTGGATATTAAATAGAAATCTATTTTAACAAATAGAATGAGGAGATTAATTTATAAATAATGTTTTATAAATTAAATAAAATATTTATCATTTGATAAACAGAATATATAAGACTGAATTTATATAGAGAAGTAGGAATCAGTTTTAATACCGATATTTTAAATGGAATTTGAGCAGCATTTATAATGGTGTTTATTAATGGGATTATAGGTGTTAGAAGAATATAATGAGATTTTATATAAAAAATTCTATAATTAGAAGTATAAAGAGAAATTGGATTTGGGATATTGTTTTAAATATGAAATCAAACTGTTTTGATTGCAAAGAAGAAATATTATTTGCATTTAATGCAAATAAATGATTTAAGTAAACATTTTGCTAATAAAATATTTATAAAGGAAATAGGATTTGAATTAGGAATTTAAATGGAATTACTGAAATTAGAAACTGATTGGAAATTAGTTGAGTTGAATGGCTTTCTGGATATCGATCTGATGTTGGTTTTGGCCTTCGGGGTTTATACTTGGGGGTTGTTCTCTTACTAATTTACAGTTAGAGGCTGATATGTGAGAGAAGATAGTGATGCGTGAATCAGAAATGGAAACGTTTTCCAAAGCTAATAACGTATATTTTCTAAAATTAGAAAATAAGGATTTGATGAATATACGAAAATGGGAAATGGGGAAATGAATAAATGTTGATTGTTGATTGATCGATAGAATTTCCATCTAGAAATAAGATCGTTATTTGCACACATGTTTTTCTTTGATAGTTAAATCACCGACTGTCAAAGTTTTTGACCATTTTTCCGTCGTCAATATGGAGAGACCGGGATCAGATTCATTATCTGAAAACCACTCTGTATGGGCGTTAGTGTTGCGATCGAATATAATAAAGATAATTGAAGATGGAGTTATGCAAGCACTGTCCTGTTTACTGAGTAGTTCCTTCGGTCTGTCCAGTCCCGCGACGACCTGTTTGGAAGAATGTCTGACAGAGTATATTTAATATATCGCGTAAGTTGATCTCTTCAAAAGTACTTACGTTTGGTGGCGGAGGAATTCGTTTCTCTTAGCTGTATACCTGTTTTATTTTTGAGGAAATCAATTTGTGATTTGGCGGGTATGACGATGTGACATTCAAAGTAAATAAAGGTGTGATCTGTACGTTTTGGCCTCAAGCCTCACAAACCGGAATGGTATAAAATCGAGTAGGTCGCATGGCTAAGTGGTTAGCTGCCAATTAAGGTGTATTTTCACCTGATCTAAAGACATTCCATTTACTTCTATAATCTATTTCGATGTTATCACTTTCGGTAAACGGTTGTTGATCCCAACCGTTGGTGATAATACATTCGCTACACTCAAGCGAAATGAGTGACCAGTCATATTTAGCCTGGGTTGCAATATGTTCTTGTTAAACCCGGTGTATTCCTCTCTAGAGATACACTGTCGGAAGGTGGTCCCATACCTTGCCGGTTGGAATTCATTACCGAATAAGCGCCCATGGTTTTTGATTATATATTATGTATGTAGAACGTGAGATGAAAGCGTTCTGCTAGTTGATTATTTAGTTGTGATTAATAGACACTATTATAATATCAAATGACTTTGATATAAAGTTTATTATTTCATTCAAAAAATTTTTGAAATGTTGAATCAAGTGTTTTGGATTCTCATAAGGGAAAAACCCGTTTTGTGTTATACGGCGTGGTCTTATGAGATATCATTTATTTTCTCAAACTGTTTAAAATGTTTTACTCACACCAGTCCCATGACTGACCCGGAGTTTATTTTGTTTTATCCTAAACTCTTGGGTGCCCAAATTTGTACGGCAGTCAAGTGGTCAGGTTTTACAAATATACTTGGAGAGCTTGGAGCAGGAGGCTTCAGTGTTAGTTATCTAGTGTTATTTTCCGCTATGTTGTAAGTGTTATACTCTGATAATGTTACTGTATACATATACTGATTTTATTTAAAAGATATGTTATCTATTATATGTTGTTCATTCCACTGTGAGATTCGTGTTACTTTGATTATGTTCTGTTGTTATGTTCTCCTTCTTCTATTCTAATCTTCTATCTTATCTATTCTCACCCTCTAACTTCTATCTATTAACGTTCTAGTAATTACGATTACTGAAGTCGAAATTTCCGGGCTGTTACAGAAACTATGGGTCAGTCGGCCGAAATTCTTGTTTTGGGGAACAAGTCGATGAACTGGTCAACTAGTTGGAGCGGTCTCTGTTCAGTCTATCGGTACAGCTCTGGTCGATTGGTTGGAGTAGTCTCTTGTCGGTCGTTTGGAGCAATCTTTGGGTTGGTCGGTCGGGAGTGGGTCGGTCGACAGAGTTTGGTCGGTCGGTCATACATGTTGGAATGTGCAAGGTTGGCTCGTTCGTACGAAGGTGGGTCAGCCGGTCTACTTTCCGCGAGTTGGGTCGGTCGTGCTTCTGGTGGAAGTTCGGACTGATCGATGCTTTTAGATTTGGGTCGATCATAAGAGGTCGGGTAGGTCGGCCTAGATGCTGAGGGATGGGTCAGTTAGTCTAGAAGTCGGATCGATCGAAAGCTATGGGTCGGTCGGTTATCATGGAGGAAGTCATAGGGCCATTTATGAAAAAAGTAAATTTTGTAGGTACGGCCCATGTTTGAATAAAAGGGTCTGGAAAAAATTCGGGGACGAACCCCCCAAATCCATGCCGTAGCGCAGTGCACTCTAAACACTATGTTTGGTGGCATGAACTCTGTGGTTTATTACATAGAAAATGGATGTAACGCTATGAATTGTGTTGAACCACATATTGTTGTTATTTGGTTCATAAATTTTGAGACCTTGAGGAGAATTCAAGTGGGAATATTCGAAGTGTTGAAGGTGTTCGTTGATCGGCATAGAACAATGATTGAGGTGGCAACTCAAAGGTCATGAGTTGAGGGATAATGGTTGCTCGAGAAGGTTTCTTGAGCTATGAAAAGTCGTTGGATTGGATGACTAGAGATACGAAGGCCGAGAGATTACTGTTGTCGTAAGTTCTAACAGGCTCAAAGCAGGGTTACAATGGGGGCACCTAGAAGACTAGAAGGTTGTTGGTCGAGCACCCTGGGTATCCTTGAAAGGCCTAGTTGTCAAGGTTGGACATACACACGTATTGTTGAAAGGAGTATGGAGTTTATGCAAGAACTGGGGCTACCATTAGCCCTTGACATATGGCAAGGTTAGTCATCATATGATTAACGATGGTTTCGAAGCAGGATTGGCAGTGATAGCCAAAGTCTATCATGGTTGATTAGTTGCCTTGCTTATACCGTATCATGTAAATTGTCAAAGGGGATATTTCTTGGGTGCTTTTCTGATATTCGTTTAGGCCTCTGTGGCTTGTGCTTGAGGAATGTTAAATTAGATTAGGATGGTTTACGTGAGATACATATAATCTGGATAATATGAGTGCTAGTGGTGTTTGTTTTGGTTTCCATGAATGAATGGTTGAAATGTTTGATGTAAAGGCTATCACTGTACGATGTGGGGAAGGCAAGGTTGAGTTCTTCTCTGGTGTTTGGTAGATTGGTTAGTTAATCTACATATTCTCATATACTTTATTGTTGATGTTTGTTAGTTGTTTTATCGCTCACTAAGACTGTTATCTGACTCAAGGTTTTATGATTCCCTCTTATTACCTTGGGTTGTTCATCCGGTTGTGGATGGGCAGGCTAGGTGATAGATGATAGCTTAGTGAGGACAATGTTGCAGTTCGGAGGTGAGCAGAAGACTGACGTATTATCTTACCTACTGTACATATTTGGATTTCCGCTGTTTATTCTTCTTCTCTGGGTGCTGTAATGAGGCAATTTGTACAAACACTATTGTTGTAATCCTAGTGTACGGATATTACTTTCTATTTCTTATGAAAGATTAGTGTTTTCTGTTTCACTAATATTACCTATTGTATATGTTCTATTATATTTTATCCTTGCGTTGTGAGATTTACGATAGGTTCCGATGGTGTTATCATACCTTGATGATCGTCCATAGCTACCTGGCATGTTTTTCAGTGCATTATTCCTCTTGTTTAGTGCAGGGGTTGTTGGTGGTCGTCACACGTTATAAGTCAGATTTCTTCGAAACAAGAACATTCGAATATAATTAACTGTATTTTTCAAATGGAAGTTAAAAATCGGGATTTCGTCATATAGATTGTGAGTTATGTTCAAATCAAATTTTCAAATAGTCGTTATGGAATCATTTATAAGCCATAACGATTTATTTAACATAATAAAATATTGGTTTCGAATTTGGACAAGATTTCTAAGACATACTGTTAAATTAATTTATAAAAATTTTCCATAATTTTTAATTTGGAAAATAAGCAACTTTTCATTCAACGTATTTTGCACCCAAAATCAGCATTTTGAGTTTTCACATAATTAGTTAACTAGTCTACTTTATTATATGTTTGTGATCGTGGCACATTGCTGTGCGCTAATGAGTCGTATGTGGATAAGGTTTTTTATAGCAGGGTACCGTAACTTTTTAAGAAACGAACTCAACTCCCCTGTTTATGCAACAATTATATTTAAACAAATAATCCTCTCCCCTACCCTGCATACACCCTGCAGTTTCCATTTCCTTAGGCCTTAAGTCTTACGTACATATATACTAAACAATGTACGTATTCAACCGACTACCAGTATATCACACAGACTGAAAATGAACATAGGTATGCAGCCCTATGATGGTAACCAAACATGCATGTCTAGTGAAAATCTAATCTAGAACGTGGGAATACATACCGAAGATCAAAATAAAATGTACAAAAATCACAGACCTACCCTAAAGCCAATATGGTCCCTATTACTTGCATTCCAAGTGGTGTAGTTCTATAAATAAATAGGCAAGTTTTCATTTGTTCTTCATTCTTCTTCAACTCCTTAAAATGTCGAACCTTTCCTCCTATACTTCCAAAATTCGAAAACCATTAAAAACTTCCACTAAAAATACTAAAAAGAGATTCGTTAAGTTCCTCAAATCGTGGGCTTCAAGCTCATACGAAATTTGTTGTGTTCAAACAAAATATTGATAGTTGTCATATTGAAGTCGCCAACTAAGGGGATCGTTATGAGTGATTATAGCATGCTGAGTAAAACAAATGTTAGGATGAAGTTTGTAAGGTGGTAGAGCACCTGTACGCAAGTTTTCAGGGTAGGCGGCGCTCATCAGGTTCAGTTGCTCCTGTAGCATCATTAGTTCATGAAGTTCGACTTTTGACGGGGGCGGAGATCAAGCTATCTATGATGGGTTGGCGCATTGGCAGAGGAGAGTTGAACGACGTTGGTTTGGTGGAAGTTTGGGCGAGAGGGAAACTTGCGTGGGTAAAAATGGCCATTACACTGTATGTGGCCTGAAAATGAGTCGAGGGCGGAGTTCGAGTTCTCAAGGATGGAGATAGGGGTGTTGAGATTGAGAAGAGATGATGAATGGTAGAATTGGTACATGCAATAGTGTAGTGATGAGTAAGAAAGGATGGGAGGAGTTTTCTGCATGGACTTCGGTTTGCAGGAGGATCCGGGATGGATTAGGGAAGAGACAACATTGCAGCACACGGGTGGACTGATATTTTTGGTGGGCCGATGAATAATGGGTTGAGACCCATAATTAAATAAAGGTATGGTTTAAGTTTAAGTTTAAATTAATTAATACTTAACTTACAAACTAAATATCTCGTGCATACGACGTCAGAAATTCGAACGGTTTGTCACGTTGGAATTGTACGATGGGAGGCTACACACTGGAACTGGTGTGAAGCCATTTGAAGCTCGTTTGAATTTATGGAGGAATAAAATGCCTGATCAAATCTATTGAACGCGTATCGTTATTTTACGATAAACGACCATTGTGAGTAAACTCACTAGCTCTGTCCAGTTTTTTAATATTATAACGTTATTTAATATTGATAAGTAATGATTGAATGTTGTGTGTGATGGTGGTTTAGACGATTTTCTAATTAATTGGTTGAGTATTATATATCGTTATATATATAAATTATTTGTTAAATACTGATTCTGTTTATTATAATATTTTATATTAATATGAAATTATTGATATTATGTTGATTAGCACCTGTTGATTCAGGGAAACAAGTTGGAGGGATCCAACTGGATTCCTCAATAATTTTATTGTTGTTTTTCATATATTATATTATAAGATGTGACGAATAATTTATGGTTGATTATGGTGTGTTTGGGATGTTTGAACAACATTGACCTGAAATATTTGATATTTAAATACCGTAAAATATATTTGAATATATTGGAAAAGAAATTGGGGTTTTAAAAAGAATAATCTATTTTTAATTAGAAATTAAATTTCAAATAAGCTAGAATATAATAACTTGTTTTAATTATATTAAAACAAGTAGTTTGATTTATAAACGATATTTTAGAAATAAAGTGAAATGATTATTATTAAATAATTTGAAAATAATAGGATGAATTTAGGATGGGGAAATTAGGAAATCATTTCAGGGAATGATGAAACTATTTTGATATTCGAAATGTAAATATGATTGGAATAAATCCGTAAGGATTTATAATTATAATTCGACTGTGTTGAATATTATAAAAATAATTTATTTTTATAAATTATGTATAATGAAATTCAGAATTTGAGGAGATAATTAATATTTGGATTTGTTAACAAATATGAAATCGAGATAAAGTTACAACTTATAAAATGAGTTCATGAAATGAAATATAAAGTATGAAATTATTAAATAACTCGATAAATAGGAATTTAACCTGTAATGGTACTTATAAATATAAATATAAATCAAGATTTGATTCGATAAAACGAGTCCAGTTTCATGTAAAAGAATGATATTCATAAGTGAATAATGATTTAAAAGAAAATGGTTTATATATTTAATTGGTTATAAAAGGAAATAATTACTTGAAGTGATAAATTCAAAAATAAATTTAGAAATTGTATTGACTTGAAATGGTAAATTATTCTGAAGTCCGGAACAATAATCGAATAGGAATTATTCGAAAGATGGTTATACGTTGAAATTCGACTATATCGAATTTGGGAAAGTAATATTTACTTACCATTTTTAAATAAAGATTATTTATGTACTAATTAAATATTATTTATTTATTCAAAGTAACGGATCAAAGTTATATTTTAAAGTTAAATATTTTGGAAATAGGGATTATAATGCTATAGTTATAACCAATATTTTCCGTAAAGTAGATTCGTATACCAAATCAGAGAGTTGATTAATTAATGATCTGACAAGAAATTAAGAAATGGAGTTAAGGAAACTAGAAACTGGCTGGAAATTGGTTAAGTTGAATAGCTTTTTGAGTATCGATCAGATGTTGGTTTCGACCTTCGGGTTTAATACTTAGGGAGTTGTACTCTTACTAATTTACAGTTGGAGACTAATGGATGTAGAAGAGTCAAGATGCATGAATAAGTAATGGAAATGTTTTTTTTTCATTGTTAAAGAGAAATATTTTCTGAATATAGAAAATAAATAGTTTAAAATAGATGGAGATGTTTTCCAAGAACCGTGAGAAGCAAAATGAGTTAGGAAAATATTTGGGTAAAGATACTGAAAGAAAATTGGGAAACAGATAATTTAATGATAGATTAAATTAAAGGGGCTCAGTGTTGATTTATGATTGATCGAGAAAATTTCCATTTGGAAATAAGATCGTTGGTTGTATGGATGTTTTCCTTTGATAGTTAAATAACCGACTATCAAAGTTTTTGACCATTTCTCCATTGTCGATACGGTAAGACAGGGATCAGATTTATTATTTGAAAACCACTTCACATAAGCGTTAGCCTTGCGAATAAATATGATGAAGATAACTGAAGATAGAGTTTATGCAAGGGCTGTTCTGGAAATCCTAGGTATAAATTGCCTAAGATTGTTTTACAGAATTGTGCTTTTAGTTTGTCCAGAACCAGGAAAACTTGAAAAGACGAGTGTCTGACAGAGTATATCTAATAGATCATGTAAGTTGATCGCTTCAAACATGTTTATGTTGGATGCGGAGAAATTCGTTCCTTTTAGTTTTATACCCGTGGTATTTTGGGGAAATCAATTTGTGATTGGCGGGTATGACGATGCGGCATTCAAAGTAAATGAAGGTGTGATATGTCAAAGGATACGTTATGACCTCAAGCCTCATTAACCGGGAAATGACAAAATCGGGCAGGTGGCATGGCTAAGTGGGTCGCACCCAATTAGGGTATATTGTCACCTTCTAGAGAATATTCAAATTTATTACTTCTTTCGCTTCTGTATCTCCCGGGAATGGTTATGTTGGTATGCCAACCATAAGGTGACAATATATTCGGGACATTCAAGTGAAATGAATGGTTGCTCATGTGTGGTCGAGTTGCAAGGTATTATTGTTGAACTGAAGGTGGTTCCATACCTTGTCATAGTTGGAAATCCATTCCCTAATAAGAGCCCGCGGTTCTTGATTGTATACTATCTATGTAGAGCGTGAGATGCAAGCGTTCGGCTAGATTGCTATTTACTTGTATTAGAAACTATTATAATATTAGAATGATATTGTTTTAAAGAAATGTTTTGGGTTATCGTAAGGTAAAAACCCTCCGTGTTTATGTATGGATTGGTCTTACGACTGTATTTTGTTTTGAAAAGGATTTTGGAAATTTAAACCGGAATGATTGGAGTTTACTCGTACCAGTCCCATGACTGACCCAGAGTTTATTTTGTTTTGTTTTTACCGTAAACTCTTGGGTGCCCAAATTTGTATGGGCAATCAGGTAGTTAGGATTTTACAGATGTACCTAGAAGAGCTTGGAGCAGGAGGCTTCAACATTAGTTATGTATAGAGTTTATTTCTGCTATGATGTTATGAGTTGTACTCTGAAATGTTGTGTATAGTACATACACAGTTTTGTATTTCAAAGTTATGTTATATAATATATTTTACTCGTTCCGCTGTGAGTTTCTTGTTTACTCTGATTCTGTCTTGTTGTGATCTTCTTCTATTCCAACTTTCTTTCTCTTTGTTTCTCATCGTCCAACTTCTATTTATTAATGATCTGGTATTTCTGATGCTTGAATAGTCAACATTGGATTTGGTGCCGATTTTCAAGGTCGAAAATCCTTGGGTCGTTACAGTGGTATCCGAGCTGAAGGTTAAGTAATTACCTTGCTCTATGGTGTAATACAATAAAGATGGGGTTAGTAATACCTAATTGAGTTTGAGTGTATACATACGAGAGAGTGTATTTGTAGATTGAATAAAAATGGTTTTATATTGTGGAGATTTATTAGTTAAGTGATTTATGAATTCTAGTTGACAGTGGGGCACCATAAAGTCGATATGGGTTTCTAAAGACTTGAATATGATGAACCAACACAGTATGTTTTGAAAAGAAGGGTAAATGAAATAATTTTACCCAAATTATATTTTGATATAAAAAAGTATATATATATTGGAATTCTTATATTTGATGTGATGGTTGATATTATAATCGAATAAGATTTTAATTGAGATGGTTATAGATTACCAATCAGAATTCATATAAGATAAAATCAAGATGAACCAAATCTGGATTAAATCAAGATTGGAATTTAATTTTCTGGAACTTGAAAAGGGTTTGAAAATGAATTTTGGATTAAATATATGGAAAATTTAAAATCCTGGGGGAATTTGGAAATATTTTCCAAGTATTGGAAACGATAGTTTAAAAAGTGGAAGTATTTAAGAATGGGTTTTTGAAATTGATATAGTATTGAACTCACTTCGATAATTGGAAAATAATTCTGATAATGACTGCAACATCATTAGTGTTCATTTTCGAGTTTCTAAGTGATGGATTACTACCAAAGTTTTTGTTTTTGAATTGTTTTTAGAAAACAAGTTGTTCAAAAATTCAATTAATTTTGAATGGCTATTAATATATGTAAATATATATGATTTCATATGGATTTGAAATCAAACCCAGGAATTTTAATTCTGAAATTAAATTTAGCTTATGAAGTTAAAGAGATTGAAATGGTAAACATGAATAAATAAATTAGAGTTTAACTTAAACTAAGTCATATATAAGTAGATTAGATCAGAGATAATCTGGAATAGAATTTGGTTATTGAGTAAAAATTAGGAATTGATATTGGAACTTGAGTTTGAAATGGAATTCAACTTGGGTACAAGTGAATGATTGAATTTGAGGATAAGTTGATTAAAAATCGATTGGGGATGCATGAATATATGCTGAATTGGTAGCAAAGCGAAGAGGTTGATTTGGAAACCCAACAAAAAGGTATGGGTTATATACGAGTATGAGATTTATGAGTTTGTTTGGCAAGCCGCTTGGCTATTGGTTTTCTTTTGGATTGGAAATGGCCTATAGAGGCAAGTTATACGAGTATGAGATTTATGAGTCGCTATATACTAGTGGAATCTTTCGAAAATTTAGAGTGTTAGAAAATTTTCAAAATTTTTGAAAATTTTTGTTAGTTCAAATGAATTGATATTTTAGCTGAAATTAATTAGGTCAGATGAAACTAAAACTGAGTAAAACAAAAGAATTTTAACTTGGTTATAATTGGGATTGTAACATTTCTCTACCTTAGTAATTTTGGGGATGAAATTCTTTTAAGGGCGAAGGAATGTAATGTCCCAGATTTCTAACGATATAATAATTAACTAATTTATTTATTTAAAATAATGGTTTGAATTCAAATATTTTGAATATTTAATCATTTTAAATGATGGAATAATAATATATTTATTTCCAAAATAGCCGGAGTGACAATATTGAGTAAATTGGACAATTTAAAGGATCTAATTCAGTTCAGGATTGAGTTAGAATAACAAATATATTAATATAACGACAATTGAATGTATTAGTTATAATATAATTATAATCGAGCTCGTAACATCGCGATAGTTCGTAATATTGAGTTTTGAACTTCAACTAAGTGTACAAGATTCGTTATAAGTCTGATTTCTTCAAAACAAGAAATGTTCGAATCTAATTATCTGCATTTTTCTAATGGAAGTGAAAAATCGGGATTTCTTCTTATTGATTGTGAATTATATCCAAATTAAATTTTCAAATAGCCACTATGGAATCGTTTATAAGCCATAACGATTTATTTAATATAATATAATATCGGTTTTGAATTCGGACAAGAATTTTAAGACGTATTGTTAATTTAATTTGTAAAATTTATCCATAATTTTTAATTTGGAAAATAAGCAACTTTTCGTTCAACATATTTTGCACCCTAAATCAGCATTTTGGGTTTTCATATAATTAGTTAACCTGTCTATTTTATTATATGTTTGTGATCATGGCACACTGCTGTGCGCGATGGTATTTTTAGTTTTGTTGATAGCGAGTTGTATGTGGATGAAGTTTTATATAGTAGGGTACTATAACTTTTTAAGAAACAAAACCGACTCCCCTATTTTTGCAATAATTATGTTCAAACAAACAATTCTCTCCCCTCCCCTGTGAACACCCTGCATTTTCCATTTCCTTAGGCCTTAAGTCTTACGTACATATATATTAAATAATGTACCTATTCAACCGACTACCTGTACGTCACATAAACTGAAAATGAACATAGGTATGTAGCCCTATGATGGTAACCAAATATGCATGGCTAGTGAACAGTAATCTAGAACGTGGGAATACATACCAAAGATTAAAATAAAATGTACAAAAATCAAAGACCTACCCTATAGCCAATACAGTCCCTATTACTTGCATCCAAAGCTGTGTACTGCTATAAATAAATAGGCAAGTTTTCATTCGTTCTTCGTTCTTCTTCAACTCCTTAAATTGCCAAATCTTTTCCCCTATACTTCCAAAATTTGAAAACTAATAAAAACTTCCACTAAAAATACTAAAAAGAGATTCGTTAAGTTCCTCAAATCATGGGCTTCAAGCTCATATGAAATTTTGGTGTGTTCAAACCAAATATTGATAGCTGTTATATTGAAGTCACCAGCTAAGGGGATCATTGTGAGTGATTAGCATTGCTGGGTAAAACAAATGTTAGGATGAAGTCTATGAGGTGGTAGAGCACCCGTGCGCAAGTTTTTAGGGTAGGCGGCGCTGATCAGGCTCGGTGGATCCTGTAGATTCGTTAGTTAGCGAAGTTCGACATTTGGCAAGGGCAGAGATCGAGCTGTCTGTGATGGGGTTGGCGCATTGGTAGAGGAGTGTCGAATGGCGTTGGTTTGGTGGAAGTTTGGGCGAGAGGGAAACTTGTGTGGATAAGAAATGGCCATCACACTATACGTGGCCTGAAACTAAGAAGACGGGGGCAGTTCGAGTTCTATAGGATAGAGACGGGGGTGTTGAGATTGAGAAGAGGTGATGAATGGTAGAATTGGTTTGTGCAATAGAGAAGTGGTGAGTAAGAAAGGATGAGAGGAGTTTTCTGCATGGACTTTGGTTTGCAGGAGGAAGCGTGATGGTATTAGGGAAGAGATAATACTGTAGCACACAGCTGGACTAATATTTTTGGTGGGCCGATGAATAAAGGGTTGAGACTTATAATTAAATAAAAGGTGCTTTGCTTACAAACTAAATATCTCGTGCATACCACATCAGAAATTCGAATGGTTTGTCAAGTTGGAATTGTAGTATGGGAGGCTACACAATGGAACTGGTATAGAGCCATTTGAAGCTCGTTTGAATTTATGGCGGAATAAAATGCCTAATTGAATCTATTTAACGCTTATCGTTATTTAACGATAAACGACCAATGTGAGTAAACTTACTAACTCTGTCCAGTTTTATAATATTATAATGTTATTTAATATTAATAAGTAATGATTGAATGTTTTGTGTGATGGTTGTTTGGATGATTTGCTAATTAATTGGTTGAACAAGATATATCGTTATATATATTATTTGTTAAATACTGATTCTATTTATTACAATATTTCATTTTGATATGAAATTAATGATATTATGTTGATTAATATCTGTGGATGCAGGGAAATAGGTTGGAGGGATCCAACTGGATTCCTCAACAATTTTATTATTGTTTTTCATATATTGTAATATATGATGTGATGAATAATTTGTGGTTGATTATGGTGTATTTGGGATGTTTGAACAACATTGACCTGAAATAATTTGTATTTGAATATTGTGAAATATATTCGAATATATTGGAAAATAAATTGGGGTTTTAAAAAAATAATTTATTTTTAAATAGAAATTGAATTTCGAATAAACTAGAATATAATAGCTTGTTTTAATTATATTAAAACAAGTAGTTCAATTTATAAACGATGTTTTAGAGATAAAGTGAAATAATAATTATTAAATAATTTGAGAATATAAGGATGAATTTAGAAAAGGGAATTTGGGAAATCATTTTAAGGGAACGATGAAATTATTTCGATATTCGAAATGTAAATAGGATTTGTAACAACCAGGAAAATCAGGGCCAATTTAAAATTTTATTTTAAGGAAACTTTGTTAGAAAATACGTCAGAATTTAACAAAAAAAAAAGAATTTACATTTTTATAACAATTTAAAAAAAATGAAATATGTTTTAAAATAAATGTTAGTCTTTATTTAAATGTAAGAACATAAAAATGATTTGCATTAAAAATTTATTCTTTTTAATGTAAATGAACATATTTTGATTAGTGCTAAAAGTCTAACTTTTTAATGTCATGTAAGAACATGAATATGGTTAACATTAAAAATTAATCTTTTAATGTCATGTAGAAGCATGAAATGTTTCACATTAATTTTTTTTTTAACGTTATGTAGGAACTTTAATGACATTTATTAATGCATTGATTGAAAATAATGTGTAGGTTATAAATGAAATAAATTTTGACAATTCACACACACACACACACACACACATACATATATATATATATATACACACATATCTTTGGCTGTCCTCTTAAATATTTCCCCTGTCAATTCAAATTTAACTTTTAGGAATTCAAAACGTAGATTACATGTTAAAAACCTTCATTAATTAGTCCAACTAAATATGTCCCCTTAATTACGTTACCTAATATTATATGTTTTGAAATTTAAAGAAAATCACATAACTTTCTTATAGCCATCATTGAAACAATAAATTACGCATTCATTTCTTTTCTTTATCTATAAATTTATTACTCTTCATTCTATTTACATATTTCTCTTCATTCTATTTTCACACATGTACTCTTATTTCTTAAATTTACATCCCCTTATTTCTTTTTTTCCTCTTTTCCTGGTATTATTATTTCTCTTCAATAAAAAAAAACAACAACAAATCAACTGCATGTATGTATATTTCTTTTTATTTGTTTTTTGCATGAGCATTGAATAGGTTCCTTAAATTCTGAAACGTTAATATTACATGTTTTGAAAATTTAAAAGTTAAACGTTCTAACAATTGGCATTATACCATAAATCATACATTAATTGCATTCCCGTTTCTCTCTCCTTATGTTTTTCTTTTCGAATTTTTGAATAAGAAAAAAAACATTGATTAGATTAACACCTGCCTAGTCAGCTAATTCATTTCATTTGTAACCTACTACATATGTAGGAAAACAAGTGAGGTATAAAATCAAATATATAACAATATAAAAATATATAAATATATATATATATATATATATTAGCGCCACTATATAATATCCTAAACTTCTCTAAACCTATTCCTAATTACAAAACATAAGCCGCCGCCGTCTTCTTCTTTTCATGGCCAGAAAGCTCCTTCCTTCTTCCTCCAATAAATCCTTATCTTCTAAATAAAATCTCTCCACTATTTTGAGAATTTTGTAGCTCTCTCTCCACTCTTCCCTCTCTGTTGTGGCACCGTCCGATCGTAGTGGAGTTGAACGTATGGATCGAAAATCTCTGACCTAGGATTGAACAAATAGAAAAAGTTGCAGCCTTGGTTATCAGTAGGAAGAAGAAGGTGAATTTTAATTTAATTATTTTATAAATTCAAATCATTATTAACACAAAATAATTCGTAACGGGTTCATATGTTATCGGAATCGCGTGAATCAGGAGTTGTTTGGATCGTGGCGGAGTCTTCTTCGTTTTAGGAGCAACCAGAGGATTTAGATCGACCAGAAATTTTTGGGAAAAATTTGAATCACAGTGAGATTCTATTTTATAATTTATTAAATTTAAATTATTTTTCTTGTGGTTTTGATGTTTTTATGTACATGATTGTGGATTGATGATGTATGATGTCTGTTTGAGAATTGGTGATAGTTGTTTGGGTTATTATGGACAAATTGTTGTTGCATACACTGTTGATGAAATTGGTGATAGTTGTTTAGGTTATTATGGACAAATTGTTGTTGCATACACTGTTGATGAAATTTGTTGAATCAATAGAAACGATGTACATGATGTAAATGATAAATTCATTTTTATTTATTTATTTAAAATGTATGGAAATTTATATTTAAATAAAAGTTACAATTTTCATTGTTGTTCAGAAGAAAAATGAAACTTTGTTTATGTTTACAAAGATTATAACTTTGAATGAAATTAAGAAGATTACAACTTTGTTTTTGTTCTAAAAAAAAAAAAATTACAACTTTGTTTGCGTTTTTTTTATATAAAATTGAAACTTTATTTTGTTTTTGAAAAGAACAAACTTTATTTTGTTTATGAAAAAGAACAAAACTTTGTTTTGTTTATTGAATAAAAGTTCTAACCTTATTTTGTTTTGTTTAAAAAGAACAAAACTTTGTTTTGTTGGTAAAGATTTAAAACCTTGTTTTTGCTTATAAAAGACTGAAATTTTGTTTTGTTTATAAAGATTAAAACTTTGTTTTGGTTATAAAGATTTCATCTTTATTTTGAGACGATTATAATAAATAAAGTTTTGATCTTTATTTTAGAATAATTAAAATTTTGACTTTTGTTTTGAAATAAAAGATTTTATTTTTATTTTAAGTTAGATAAAGGAATATATTTTATGGTGAATTTGTGTCATTAAATCAAATGAAATAAAAAGGGCAATACCCAATATGTGAACATTGTTAAATTGTGCAAATTGTCTATGTTCCATTTATGCACCTGTATACACTGCCATTTACAAGCGACCCTGGCTTGTTTATGTGAGTGAACGGTCAATTTTTACACATCGTCCAGAAGCACAGTTTATTTTAAATATGTGAATTGTGTTGGCTGAAACCCCACACGGGTCAAGGGTTGACTTTTGAATACACGTCACCCTTGGAATAATTAGAAATGCACTTTGGATGGATGTTCTGAAATTGTTATGTAATTAATGTTTGATTTTACGTATAATTAAATTATATGTAAATGGTGGGTCTCGTTCCAATTTTGAATAAAGTAATAAATATGCAAATTAATGAAATAAATTGGAAGTTGAAGTATTTAGATGATTTAATTTTCCATTTAAAAAGGAAATAATAAAGAAGCTTTTGAATTGACAATATTTCCTTCGAATGAAGGAAATAAATGCCCATTTATTATTCAATTAATGATATTAATTGACGCTTGAATTAAGTAGATAAAAACCTTTAACATTTGGAAGGTTATAAACAAATTATTGGAATTAGTAAATCACATTCCAATTATATTAAGAAGATTTTAAATTGAAAAGATTCCTTTTTATGTTAACATTAAAAATGGAAGATGGATTTCAAAATTTGAAATGTTTTTAAATTGATTTCATTTTAATATTGAAATGGTAGGTTTTAATATAACAAATTAAAACCGTTTTTTTAATAATTATTATTATTATAATATCATAATAATATGGAAAGTTAATATGTATTGAAATGGAATAATAAAGCTTTATATGAAAGAATATTTCAAGTAAGGAATGATATTAAGTAGTAGGATATTTTAAAATATAAAATATTTTAAAATAATATTCTTGGATAATATTTATAAATAAAAAATTTAATTATATTTGGACACGAGGTTAGGTCACGTTTATGGTGGAAGTCTGCCCGGAACCAACCGGCATATCCAGCAGCCATAAATGTTGGGCCTAATGTGAGAGGTCCAAGTACACGAATACAAATTGGGTTTTGACTCGAGGTTAAGCCCAACTGTGGAATAAGTCTGCCCGGACCCAACCGGCATATCCAGCATCCACAAGTTGTAGGCCTAATGTGAGAAGTCTGGCCCATTATAAAACATAAATGGATAATATAACAAATTGGATTATTTAATCCATTGTGAATAGAAAACATCATGTAAAGAAAATAAACAGAAAACGTCATCTTTCTATATAAATAGGAAAAATAAAAGAAAAACATTTATTTACACTTAGGTAAATAAATAGGAAAAATAAAAGAAAAACATTTATTTACACTTAGGTAAATAAATAGGAAAAATAAAAGAAAAACATTTATTTACACTTAGGTAAATAAATAGGAAAAATAAAAGAAAAACATTCATTCACACTTAGGTAAATAAATAAGAACAAGGATGCTTAACCCGAGGTTGGATTGAGTTGTGATGTAAACCTGCCCGGACCCGCCCGGCTGTCCAGTAATCACAACAATACCTATCCAATGTGGGAGGTTAAAGCATATTCTAATTGTCTAAATTTACATTTAATATTACTTCAAAATATTTAGTATAAATAAAATAAAACATAGAGCAAGTAAAACATATATTTACATTAGATAAATGAGAGATTAAATAAAATTATATTTTTATCAAGTAATTGAAGTATACGTTTTACATTGTAAATATAAATTACATTTTTATGTAATTAGGATTATGAACAATAAAATTACATCTTTATGTAATTAAGGTTATAAAGAAAAAACTACTTTTTTATGTAAATAGGATTTATTTACATTTTCTTATGTAAATAAAATAATAACAGAAAATGTTAGAAAAGAATTAACATAAAATATTCTTTTTATGTTAAAAAGAAATATTAGAAAAAGGATTAAAGAACTACAATTTTCAATGTAATTAGAAAAGGATTTAAGAATTACACTTTTCAATGTAAAGAAAAGAAATAAAGAAATTTACATTTGTTCAATGTAAATAAAGGATTTAATAATAGTACATTTTCAATGTAAGAAATATATATATATATATATATATATATATATATATATATATATATGTGTGTGTGTGTGTGTGTTTTACATTGTAAATAAAATGACATTTCTATGTGATTAAGATTATAAGAACAAATAAGTGAATAAGGATTATTTACATTTTCTTATGTAAATAAAAAGGATTAAAAGAATAATTATGTGAATAATATTTATTTACATTTTCTTATGTAAATAAATAAGATAAAAGGAAAGGGTACATTTATTTATAATTAGTGTAAATAAATATAGTAAAAGTAAAGGTACATTTATTTACAAATAGTGTAAATAAATAAGAATAAGAAATTAAAAACATTTATTTACAAATAGTGTAAATAAATAAGAAAAAGAAATTAAGTACATTTATTTACAAATAGTGTAAATATAAATAATGTAAATAAATAAGATAAAAGAAGTAGAGAAATATTTATTTACATTTAGGTAAATAAATAAGGAAAAGAATTGAAAAACATTTATTTACATTTAGGTAAATAAATAGAAAATAAATTAAAAGGATATATAAAGCATAATTTATTTACAATTAGAGTAAATAAAATAAGAAAGGTAGTAAAATAAAACAAGAAATATTTTATTGTCATTTTAGAGGCGATAAAAAGAATAGACTTTTATAATTGAAATAGTAAAACGATTTATATTTATATATATAAAAAAAATTAAAATTAAACGAAACACGCGCGGCAGTTCGCGTATCGACAATCGTAACTTTAAACGGTTATACCGAAAGATCCGACCGTCGGATTTTCCCAAAATAGGAACCGTTAGGACCGCTTTGGGAAAATCTTTCCAATGATATAAATTTCATCAAAATCCAACGGTTAGATTTCAAGATATGCGTAAGTCAAATTTGGTTGAAAACAGCGCCAGGGTCGCCAATTTACCCGAAGCGTCGTTAAATTTATTCGAGCTATTTTTATATAAATAAAGGTAGCGATAGGTCGTTATTAAATATAAATAACGATATGAAGTGATTTTAAATTATATATATATACGCAAGAATCATTTGAAAAGACCGAGTTCAATCTCATTTCAAATGATTATACGACGTTCTAAGTCGAAGATTTAAAGACGGTAATTGAAGACCGGCGATCTTCACATCGAATGGATGTGTTGCTACTGAGACCCATGAGAGGAGTAGCTACCTTGAAAGGGCTTCAGTGGTGGCCATTCGGACGAAGTGTTGATTTGTACGGATTTGACTTTCGCTCAGACCCAGAGCATAAGTTTATAAATGGAATGTATGTCTGACGTTGTAGTCCTTTATACTACATTCGTTGATCTCTCTTAATATATATCTGTTTGGTGGTTAACACCCTTCTCTGAGACGTACGAGCTTAGAGGTTATATATTGGTAGAAATTAATGGTATAGTATGGACTGACAATGTGGCATACTAAGATGCATTGATCAAGGCTTTTGTTGAAAAGCAGGCCTTGTGGTTGATGATCAAAGCATGGTCTGTTTAGGCGTAGCTTTGTGTATAGCGCGACTTCGCGAGCCTCACACCCCGGTATGAGTCAAAAACGGGATACAGACTGCAGGGAGTGCACATGTTTCTTTCTAGCTAGAGTGGTGTCAGTGACCTACCAGCCCTGACATTTTACTTATGTGGATGATGGATTTTGAGGCGCCTCGTGTTTTATAGGCCGTTGGTGGTCATACTATAGGTCCAAAGGGACCAGGAAGCGTGTGTTCAGGCATAACTAATCCACTGCCCATAGGCGGGGACCGGCCCTGAAGATCCAAGGGTTCACTACGGGGGATCCTGAGGCATTTGCTAGAGTGTCTCGAATCGGAGAGGAGCTTGCTCCTAGCCTCGACTCATGAGGGAAATCCAATTTCCAATACGACCTTGCGGTTTTGATTGTAGAACTAGTATGGCGACATAGTAGGATGGGGTACTATGCCGTCTATGATTGATACATTATGATTTAAATGTTTATTATATATATATACCCATATATATACACACTAATAATAATAATATCGTTTTCACGTATCAAGCATCTTTTGACTATTATAAGGTAAAACCCTATCCTCTGGTGTGCGTTGCATTGTGTGATGGGACATGGGTCTTATAATGGTTTCATTTTTCCAAAAAGCATTGCGCTGTTTGACGAATTCCTTTATTATTATGCACGGCAATCCATTGGAGTAAACCCGTTCCGCGTTAGCGGCGTGGTCCTTGGATTTGCCTTATTACTATTAGTTAAACTAGTTAAGAATTCTCACACCAGTCCCACGACTGACCTGTAGTTTGTTTCACTTTGCAAACTCGGGTGCCCTCTTTCCACACGGGCAGTCGAGTAGCCTTTTGCAGATATAGTTAAGCAGGATCCTGGATTGAAGTCTGAAGCCGGGTCCAGAATATTGATGGCCTTCCGCTGAGATGAGTTCCGCTGCAATGTATTTAATTTAATTTAAATGTTTCTTCCGCTGTATTATTTATCGATGTACTCTGATATATTCTGTACTCTGATGTAACATTATTGTAATGTAATAAAAGTCTGTTGTTATTGTTCTGATGTATTGTATTCCCAAAGTTAAAGTATTCGAAAATTTCCAACCTTTGGGTCAGACCTGTGTGGTTTATGGTCGATTCAAAGAGCGGGAATTTCCGGGTCTTTACAGGTGGTATCAGAGCTCTGGTTAGCTCAAATCTTTGGGGTACAACTCGTTAGAACTGAACAAAAGACTCATCAGAGGTTGGATTAGTAATGTCCAATAAGAATACTCATTAGAGATAGGATCAGCAGTATCCTAGAATGAGAAAACTCATTAGAGATGGGGTTAGTAATACCCTAGAATGAGTTCAGAGTGATAAGCTTATAATTAACGTATTTTGATTATATATATAATCCTATTTCAGAAAATATGATTTTTAAATATATAAAAGTATATATATTTGATAAGTTAGCCAACAAATGAAATTAATAAAAGTAAAATTAAAAATTTAGTTAGTTAATTTAACAACTTTTAGCTAGTTCCTTTTCGAGGACGAAAAGCTTTTACGTGGGGGAGACTGTAACAACCCGGAAAATCAGGGCCAATTTAAAATTTTATTTTAAGGAAACTTTGTTAGAAAATACGTCAGAATTTAACAAAAAAAAAGAATTTACATTTTTATTACCATTAAAAAAAAAATGAAATATGTTTTAAAATAAATGTTAGTCTTTATTTAAATGTAAGAACATAAAAATGATTTGCATTAAAAATTTATTCTTTTTAATGTAAATGAACATATTTTGATTAGTGCTAAAAGTCTAACTTTTTAATGTCATGTAAGAACATGAATTTGGTTAACATTAAAAATTAATCTTTTAATGTCATGTAGAAGCACGAAATGTTTCACATTAAATTTTTTTTAACGTTATGTAGGAACTTTAATGACATTTATTAATGCATTGATTGAAAATAATGTGTAGGTTATAAATGAAATAAATTTTGACAACACACACACACACACACACACATATATATATATATATATATATATATATATATATATATATATATACATATATATATATATATACACACATATCTTTGGCTGTCCTCTTAAATATTTCCCCTGTCAATTCAAATTAAACTTTTAGGAATTCAAAACGTAGATTACATGTTAAAAACCTTCATTAATTAGTCCAACTAAACATGTCCCCTTAATTACGTTACCTAATATTATATGTTTTGAAATTTAAAGAAAATCACATAACTTTCTTATAGCCATCATTGAAACAATAAATTACGCATTCATTTCTTTTCTTTATCTATAAATTTATTACTCTTCATTCTATTTACATATTTCTCTTCATTCTATTTTCACACATGTACTCTTATTTCTTAAATTTACATCCCCTTATTTCTTTTTTTCCTCTTTTCCTATTATTATTATTTCTCTTCAATAAAAAAAACAACAAATCAACTGCATGTATGTATATTTCTTTTTATTTGTTTTTGCATGAGCATTGAATAGGTTCCTTAAATTCTGAAACGTTAATATTACATGTTTTGAAAATTTAAAAGTTAAACGTTCTAACAATTGGCATTATACCATAAATCATACATTAATTGCATTCCCGTTTCTCTCTCCTTATGTTTTTCTTTTTGAATTTTTGAATAAGAAAAAAAACATTGATTAGATTAACACCTGCCTAGTCAGCTAATTCATTTCATTTGTAACCTACTACATATGTAGGAAAACAAGTGAGGTATAAAATCAAATATATAACAATATAAAAATATATAAATATATATATATATATATATTAGCGCCACTATATAATATCCTAAACTTCTCTAAACCTATTCCTAATTACAAAACATAAGCCGCCGCCGTCTTCTTCTTTTCATGGCCAGAAAGCTCCTTCCTTCTTCCTCCAATAAATCCTTATCTTCTAAATAAAATCTCTCCACTATTTTGAGAATTTTGTAGCTCCCTCTCCACTCTTCCCTCTCTGTTGTGGCACCGTCCGATCGTAGTGGAGTTGAACGTATGGATCGAAAATCTCTGACCTAGGATTGAACAAATAGAAAAAGTTGCAGCCTTGGTTATCAGTAGGAAGAAGAAGGTGAATTTTAATTTAATTATTTTATAAATTCAAATCATTATTAACACAAAATAATTCGTAACGGGTTCATATGTTATCGGAATCGCGTGAATCAGGAGTTGTTTGGATCGTGGCGGAGTCTTCTTCGTTTTAGGAGCAACCAGAGGATTTAGATCGACCAGAAATTTTTGGGAAAAATTTGAATCACGGTGAGATTCTATTTTATAATTTATTAAATTTAAATTATTTTTCTTGTGGTTTTGATGTTTGTATGTACATGATTGTGGATTGATGATGTATGATGTCTGTTTGAGAATTGGTGATAGTTGTTTGGGTTATTATGGACAAATTGTTGTTACATACACTGTTGATGAAATTGGTGATAGTTGTTTAGGTTATTATGGACAAATTGTTGTTGCATACACTGTTGATGAAATTTGTTGAATCAATAGAAACGATGTACATGATGTAAATGATAAATTCATTTTTATTTATTTATTTAAAATGTATGGAAATTTATATTTAAATAAAAGTTACAATTTTCATTGTTGTTCAGAAGAAAAATGAAACTTTGTTTATGTTTACAAAGATTATAACTTTGAATGGGATTAAGAAGATTACAACTTTGTTTTTGTTCTAAAAAAAAAAAAATTTACAACTTTGTTTGCGTTTTTTTTTATATAAAATTGAAACTTTATTTTGTTTTTGAAAAGAACAAACTTTATTTTGTTTATGAAAAAGAACAAAACTTTGTTTTGTTTATTGAATAAAAGTTCAAACCTTATTTTGTTTTGTTTAAAAAGAACAAAACTTTGTTTTGTTGGTAAAGATTTAAAACCTTGTTTTTGCTTATAAAAGACTGAAATTTTGTTTTGTTTATAAAGATTAAAACTTTGTTTTGGTTATAAAGATTTCATCTTTATTTTGAGACGATTATAATAAATAAAGTTTTGATCTTTATTTTAGAATAATTAAAATTTTGACTTTTGTTTTGAAATAAAAGATTTTATTTTTATTTTAAGTTAGATAAAGGAATATATTTTATGGTGAATTTGTGTCATTAAATCAAATGAAATAAAAAGGCCAATACCCAATATGTGAACATTGTTAAATTGTGCAAATTGTCTATGTTCCATTTATGCACCTGTATACACTGCCATTTACAAGCGACCCTGGCTTGTTTATGTGAGTGAACGATCAATTTTTACACATCATCCAGAAGCACAGTTTATTTTAAATATGTGAATTGTGTTGGCTGAAACCCCACACGGGTCAAGGGTTGACTTTTGAATACACGTCACCCTTGGAATAATTAGAAATTCACTTTGGATGGATGTTCTGAAATTGTTATGTAATTAATGTTTGATTTTACGTATAATTAAATTATATGGAAATGGTGGGTCTCATTCCAATTTTGAATAAAGTAATAAATATGCAAATTAATGAAATAAATTGGAAGTTGAAGTATTTAGATGATTTAATTTTCCATTTAAAAAGGAAATAATAAAGAAGCTTTTGAATTGACAATATTTCCTTCGAATGAAGGAAATAAATGCCCATTTATTATTCAATTAATGATATTAATTGATGCTTGAATTAAGAAGATAAAAACCTTTAACATTTGGAAGGTTATAAACAAATTATTGGAATTAGTAAATCACATTCCAATTATATTAAGAAGATTTTAAATTGAAAAGATTCCTTTTTATGTTAACATTAAAAATGGAAGATGGATTTCAAAATTTGAAATGTTTTTAATTTGATTTCATTTTAATATTGAAATGGTAGGTTTTAATATCACAAATTAAAACCGTTTTTTTAATAATTATTATTATTATAATATCATAATAATATGGAAAGTTAATATGTATTGAAATGGAATAATAAAGCTTTATATGAAAGAATATTTCAAGTAAGGAATGATATTAAGTAGTAGGATATTTTAAAATATAAAATATTTTAAAATAATATTCTTGGATAATATTTATAAATACAAATTTTAATTATATTTGGACACGAGGTTAGGTCACGTTTATGGTGGAAGTCTGCCCGGAACCAACCGGCATATCCAGCAGCCATAAATGTTGGGCCTAATGTGAGAGGTCCAAGCACACGAATACAAATTGGGTTTTGACTCGAGGTTAAGCCCAACTGTGGAATAAGTCTGCCCGGACCCAACCGGCATATCCAGCATCCACAAATTGTAGGCCTAATGTGAGAAGTCTGGCCCATTATAAAACATAAATGGATAATATAACAAATTGGATTATTTAATCCATTGTGAATAGAAAACATCATGTAAAGAAAATAAACAGAAAACGTCATCTTTCTATATAAATAGGAAAAATAAAAGAAAAACATTTATTTACACTTAGGTAAATAAATAGGAAAAATAAAAGAAAAACATTTATTTACACTTAGGTAAATAAATAGGAAAAATAAAAGAAAAACATTTATTTACACTTAGGTAAATAAATAGGAAAAATAAAAGAAAAACATTCATTCACACTTAGGTAAATAAATAAGAACAAGGATGCTTAACCCGAGGTTGGATTGAGTTGTGATGTAAACCTGCCCGGACCCGCCCGGCTGTCCAGTAATCACAACAATACCTATCCAATGTGGGAGGTTAAAGCATATTCTAATTGTCTAAATTTACATTTAATATTACTTCAAAATATTTAGTATAAATAAAATAAAACATAGAGCAAGTAAAACATATATTTACATTAGATAAATGAGAGATTAAATAAATTTACATTTTTATTAAGTAATTGAAGTATACGTTTTACATTGTAAATATAAATTACATTTTTATGTAATTAGGATTATAAACAATAAAATTACATCTTTATGTAATTAAGGTTATAAAGAAAAAACTACATTTTTATGTAAATAGGATTTATTTACATTTTCTTATGTAAATAAAATAATAACAGAAAATGTTAGAAAAGAATTAACATAAGATATTCTTTTTATGTTAAAAAGAAATATTAGAAAAAGGATTAAAGAACTACATTTTTCAATGTAATTAGAAAAGGATTTAAGAATTACACTTTTCAATGTAAAGAAAAGAAATAAAGAAATTTACATTTGTTCAATGTAAATAAAGGATTTAATAATAGTACATTTTCAATGTAAGAAATATATATATATATATATATATGTTTTACATTGTAAATAAAATGACATTTCTATGTGATTAAGATTATAAGAACAAATATGTGAATAAGGATTATTTACATTTTCTTATGTAAATAAAAAGGATTAAAAGAATAATTATGTGTATAATATTTATTTACATTTTCGTATGTAAATAAATAAGATAAAAGGAAAGGGTACATTTATTTATAATTAGTGTAAATAAATATAGTAAAAGTAAAGGTACATTTATTTACAAATAGTGTAAATAAATAAGAATAAGAAATTAAAAACATTTATTTACAAATAGTGTAAATAAATAAGAAAAAGAAATTAAGTACATTTATTTACAAATAGTGTAAATAAATAAGAAAAGGAATTAGAAACATTTATTTATAAATAATGTAAATAAATAAGATAAAAGAAATAGAGAAATATTTATTTACATTTAGGTAAATAAATAAGGAAAAAAATTGAAAAACATTTATTTACATTTAGGTAAATAAATAGAAAATAAATTAAAAGGATATATAAAGCATAATTTATTTACAATTAGAGTAAATAAAATAAGAAAGGTAGTAAAATAAAACAAGAAATATTTTATCGTCATTTTAGATGCGATAAAAAGAATAGACTTTTATAATTGAAATAGTAAAACGATTTATATTTATATATATAAAAAAAATTAAATTTAAACGAAACACGCGCGGCAGTTCGCGTATCGACAATCGTAACTTTAAACGGTTATACCGAAAGATCCGACCGTCGGATTTTCCCATAACAGGAACCGTTAGGACCGCTTTGGGAAAATCTTTCCAATGATATAAATTTCATCAAAATCCAACGGTTAGATTTCAAGATATGCGTAAGTCAAATTTGGTTGAAAACAGCGCCAGGGTCGCCCATTTACCCGAAGCGTCGTTAAATTTATTCGAGCTATTTTTATATAAATAAAGGTAGCGATAGGTCGTTATTAAATATAAATAACGATATGAAGTGATTTTAAATTATATATATATACGCAAGAATCATTTGAAAAGACCGAGTTCAATCTCATTTCAAATGATTATACGACGTTCTAAGTCGAAGATTTAAAGACGGTAATTGAAGACCGGCGATCTTCACATCGAATGGATGTGTTGCTAATGAGACCCATTAGAGGAGTAGCTACCTTGAAAGGGCTTCAGTGGTGGACATTCGGACGAAGTGTTGATTTGTACGGATTTGACTTTCGCTCAGACCCAGAGCATAAGTTTATAAATGGAATGTATGTCTGACGTTGTAGTCCTTTATACTACATTCGTTGATCTCTCTTAATATATATCTGTTTGGTGGTTAACACCCTTCTCTGAGACGTACGAGCTTAGAGGTTATATATTGGTAGAAATTAATGGTATAGTATGGACTGACAATGTGGCATACTAAGATGCATTGATCAAGGCTTTTGTTGAAAAGCAGGCCTTGTGTTTGATGATCAAAGCACGGTCTGTTTAGGCGTAGCTTTGTGTATAGCGCGACTTCGCGAGCCTCACACCCCGGTATGAGTCAAAAACGGGATACGGACTGCAGGGAGTGCACACGTTTCTTTCTAGCTAGAGTGGTGTCAGTGACCTACCAGCCCTGACATTTTACTTGTGTGGATGATGGATTTTGAGGCGCCTCGTGTTTTATAGGCCGTTGGTGGTCATACTATAGGTCCAAAGGGACCGGGAAGCGTGTGTTCAGGCATAACTAATCCACTGCCCATAGGCGGGGACCGGCCCTGAAGATCCAAGGGTTCACTGCGGGGGATCCTGAGGCATTTGCTAGAGTGTCTCGAATCGGAGAGGAGCTTGCCCCTAGCCTCGACTCATGAGGGAAATCCAATTTCCAATACGACCTTGCGGTTTTGATTGTAGAACTAGTATGGCGACATAGTAGGATGGGGTACTATGCCGTCTATGATTGATACATTATGATTTAAATGTTTATTATATATATATACCCATATATATACACACTAATAATAATAATATCGTTTTCACGTATCAAGCATCTTTTGACTATTATAAGGTAAAACCCTATCCTCTGGTGTGCGTTGCATTGCGTGATGGGACATGGGTCTTATAATGGTTTCATTTTTCCAAAAAGCATTGCGCTGTTTGACGATTTCCTTTATTATTATGCACGACAATCCATTGGAGTAAACCCGTTCCACGTTAGCGGCGTGGTCCTTGGATTTGCCTTTTCACTATTAGTTAAACTAGTTAAGAATTCTCACACCAGTCCCACGACTGACCTGTAGTTTGTTTCACTTTGCAAACTCGGGTGCCCTCTTTCCACACGGGCAGTCGAGTAGCCTTTTGCAGATATAGTTAAGCAGGATCCTGGATTGAAGTCTGAAGCCGGGACCAGAATATTGATGGCCTTCCGCTGAGATGAGTTCCGCTGCAATGTATTTAATTTAATTTAAATGTTTCTTCCGCTGTATTATTTATCGATGTACTCTGATATATTCTGTACTCTGATGTAACATTATTGTAATGTAATTAAAGTCTGTTGTTATTGTTCTGATGTATTGTATTCCCAAAGTTAAAGTATTCGAAAATTTCCAACCTTTGGGTCAGACCTGTGTGGTTTATGGTCGATTCAAAGAGCGGGAATTTCCGGGTCTTTACAGGATTGGAATAAATCCATAAGGATTTATAATTAGAATTTGACTGTGTCGAATATTATAAAAATATTTTTTTTTATAAATTACATATAATGAAATTCAGAATTTGATGAGATAATTTATATTTTGATTTATTATCAAATATGAAATCAAGAATAATTTATGACTTATAAAATGAGTTCATGACACAAAATATAAAGTGCGAATTTATTAAATTACTTGATAAATAGGAATATAACCTATAATGCTACTTGTATATATAAATCAAGATTTGATTTGATAAAGCGAGTCTAGATTCATGTAAAAGAATGATATTCATGTTTTAAAGTGAATAATGATTTAAAAGCAAACAGTTTGCAGATTTAATTGGTTATAAAAGGAAATTGGTAAATACTAGAAGTGATAAATTCAAAAATGAATTTAGAAATTGAATTGACTTGAAATGGTAAATTATTCCGAAGTCCGGATTAATCAAATAGGAATTATTCGAAAGAGAGCAATACGTTGAAATTCGACTATATTGAATTTAGGGAAGTAATATTTACTTTCCATTTTTAAATAAAGATTATTTATTTGCTAATTAAATATTATTTATTTATTCAAAGAAACAAATCGAAATTATATTTTAAAGTTAAATATTTTGGAGATAGGGATTATAATGCTATCATTATAACCAATATTTTCCATAAAAGAAGTAGATTCGTAAACCGAATCTGAGAGTTGATTAAGTAATTATTTTATAAGAAATTAATATTTGGAGTTATGGAAAATAAAATTAACTGGAAATTAGTTAAGTTGAATAGCTTTCCAAGTATCGATCTGATGTTGGTTTTGGTCTTTGGGGTTAATAATTAGAGAGTTGTTCTCTTACTAATTTACATTTGGAGACTAATGGATGTAGAAGAGTCAAGATGCATGAATAAGAAATGGAAATTATTTTTTTCGATGTTAATGAGAAATATTTTCTAAAATATAGAAAATAAATAGTTTAAAATAGATGGAGACGTTTTCCAAGAATCGTGAGAAACTAAACTAGTTGGGGAAATATTTGGGTAAAGATACTGAAAGGAAATTAGGAAATGGATAATTTAATGATAAATTAAATTAAAGGGGTTTAGTGTTGATTGATGGTTGATCGATAAAATTTCCATTTGGAACTAAGATCATTGGTTGTATCGATGTTTTCCTTTTATAGTTAAATAACCGACTATCAAAGCTTTTGACCATTTCTCCGTTGTCGGTACGGAGAGACTGGGATTAGATTTATTAGCTGAAACCCACTTCTCATGGGCATTAGCGTTTCGAGTCAAATATGATGAAGATAATTGAAGACGGAGTTTATGTAAGGGCTGTTTTGGAAATCTAGGTAGAAATTGCCTAAGATGGATATAAAGAATTGTGCTTTCGGTTTGTCCAGACCCAGGATAACTTGAATGGACGAATGTCTGACAAAGTATATCTAATAGATCGCGTTAGTTGATTGCTTCAAACGTATTTACGTTGGTGGCAGAGAAATTCATTTCTCTTAGCTTTATACCTGTGGTATTTTTGGGGAAATCAATTTGTGATTTGGTGGGTACGACAATGTGTGGCATTCAAAGTAAATGAAGGTGTGATCTATCAAAGGATATGTTATGACCTCAAGCCTCATCAACCGGGAAATGAAAAAAATAGGGCAGGCAACATGGCTAAGTTGGTCGCACCCAATTAGGTTATATTGTCACCATCTAGAGAATATTCATATTTGTTACTTCTTTCGTTTATGTATCTCCCGGGAACGATTATGTTGGTATACCAACCGTAAGGCGACAATATATTCAGAACATTCAAGCGAAATGAATGGTTGGTCATGTGTGGCCGAGTCGCAAGATGTTCTTGTTGAACTCCAGTGTATCCCCTCTAGAGTACACTGATCGGAAGGTGGTTGCATACCTTGTCATAGTTGAAAATGCATTCCCCAAAAAGAGCCCGCGGTTCTTGAATAAGAGTAGTAGATGATTGTCCTTTCTCTCTTTGCTTACACTCATCTAAACTCATAATAAAAGGACTCGGCGGAGGTAGTTTCATCATTTTCAATTATTGTCATTTAAATCCTTCACGTCTAATTTTTCAAAAGCCTATTTTGGTATTTCAACATTTGCAAGTAGTCTCATAATATATTTGCCATAGAAAATATGGCGCATATCTCCTTGACTGGAACCCAAAAGATCATCCAATATTAATTGTGTCCAAATTATTTGTATGCCCCCATAGACTGCATACAAAGCTCAGAATGTTTCTGTGTATACAAAATCAAATATGTCAGCTCTTGATAAGATAGTACACGTTAAAGCTTGATGAATCAACCTAGCACTTGGGTGTAAACCTTTAGTTTTTAAGCCATCAAAATCGTCATCCATAAATTAGTGACTTACTTTATCTCAGACATGAATCTCACAATTTAATTGTTCAAGTGGAATTCCATCGATTGGAGATTCCAAGATATGTCCCATACGTTCTAAAGAAAAGAATACCGGTTTTCTACGAACCAAGCTCCATACACAATTTTCTTCATTTCCATGAGTTTGATGATATAAATTTAGATCAACGAGAAATAATTTTACAATAAATATATTGATATTTAGCTTGTTCTTCAATTAATCAAGTAGAGACCATAATCTTCCTCTTTGAGCAAGCCCTTGCAGCCCGTAGGTATTAAAATCTTGAAATTGAACAAAATCTCCTTCAATAAATCTTTTCTTCTCCATTTTATGCCATCGTTCAACAAAGGTTTAATTTTATATCCACTTTCATGTTTGTAGTTTCGCAAACGGAGTCCGTATGAAAAAATTATAGACGAAATTTGAAAATGGACGAAAATTAAATAAATCAGAATTTAAATATATATTATAACTAGCCAACCTGGGCATCTTATGGCCCATGTAACGACCCGGATTTTCGGCGGCTTTGGTTATCGACGTAAGCCGATGTCGATAACCAAAACATCGAAAAATCCCGGTTGTTAATGAAAGAAATTAGAGGGTGAGGAAAGATAAGATAGAACTAATAGAATAGAAGAAGAAGAAGAACATCATCATCAGAGTAACACGAACCTCACAGCGGAACGAATAACATATAATAGATAACATAACTTTGAAATATACAGTTATGTATACAATAACACTTATCAGAGTACAGCACTTACAACACAGCGGAAATAACTATAGCTATATGATCTTGAAGCCTCCTGCTCCACGCTCTTCCAGTATATCTGTAAAACCCGACTACTTGACTGCCCGTACAAATTTGGGCACCCAAGAGTTTAGGGAAAATAAAACAAATAAACTCCGGGTCAGTCATGGGACTGGTGTGAATAAACTCAAATCATTTAAACAGGTATATGAACAAGTAAACGATATCTCATAAGACCACGCCGCAGAACGGAACGGGTTTTTCCCTTATGAGAATCCAAAATATCTTTATATCAAAAACCTTTTGATATTATAATAATGTCTATGTACAAATAGATATCAACTAGCAGAAACGCTTTCATCTCACGTTCTACATATATAGTATACAATCAAAATCGCAAGCACGTATTGGATAATGGATTTCCAACTATGACAAGGTATGGAATCACCTTCCGATCAGTGTACTCTAGGAACGATACACTGGAGTTCAACAAGAACATCTTGCAACTCAGCCACACATGACCGACCACTCATTTCGCTTGAGTGTATCGAATGTACATCACCAACGGTTGGGATCAGCAACCGTTCCCGTATATATATGGGACAACATTGATAGATTTAAGAAACAAATGAATATTCTCTAGATAGGTGATTATACACCCTACTTCGGTGCGACCGACTTAGCCATGCTGCCTGCCCGATTTCTGTCATTTACCGGATGATGAGGCTAGAAGCTACGCTTTATCATCACATCAGATTCACTTCGAATGCCACATTGTCAGATCCATCAGAATCACTAATTGACATCTACAACCATACATTACGTGTCAGCTAAAAGAAGTTTCCTTCTCCGCTTCCACTCTTGGTATAGTTGAAGAAATCAATGTAGGTGACCGTCTGGAAATACTATGTCAGACATCCATCTTCATTCACTTAGAATGTCACATCGTCATACCCGCCAAATCACAAATTTACTTATCCAAAAATAACACGGGTATACAGCTAAGAGAAACGAATTCCTCCGCCACCAAACGTGAATACGTTTGAATATATCAACTTACGCGATCCATTAGATATACTCTGTCAGACCTTCGTCCATACAAGTTGTCCTGGGACTGGACAAACCGAAGGCACTATTCTGTAAACAGGATAGCCCTTGCATTTTACTCCGTCTTCAATTATCTTTGGCATATATGATTCGCGACGCTTATGCCAATACAGAGTGGTTCTTTGGATAATAATCCAACCGGTCTCTCCATATTAACAACGTTAAAATGGTCAAAACTTCGATAGTCTGTGAGTTAACTATCAAAGAAAAACAAGTGTGCAAACAACGATACTATTTCCAGATGGAAATTATATCGAACAAACATCATTTAACAATAATCTCTTAGTTCATTTTACATATCCTGTTTCCCTATATTCAACATTTGCTATTTTCTATATTTAGAAAATATACGTTATTAACACTGGAAACATTTCCATTCCTTGTTTCTGTATTAGAAACATTTCTGATTCTTGTTTGGAAAACATTTCCAAAACTTCTACGTTGGACTTAAACGGATGTTTAGATAAAACATCGCTATGCCAACTCAACCATTTCCTTTAATTACTAAATTCACTTTACCATCCTTACTGCCGAACCTTAACCAATACTCAGTTAAAAAAGAAGCCAATCAAGTTGGGGTAGAACTACCTCTCAAACCTTAACTGAACAACACTTCTAACCTTGAAATAGGAAAAGTTCACTTTATATTTCTTCGACTAACTTCCTTACTTAACTTTTCTTTCGAATAACTATATTCGATAACTCCTTTCGAATAACTAGATTCGATAACTCTTCTCGAATAAACTATATTCGATTACTCTTCTCTTCGAATACACTATATTCGATAACTCTACTTCGAATAAGTGATATTCGATAACTCCACTCGATTTACTATATTTGAATAACTCTAACTGGTCAACTCTAACTCTAACTGGTTAACTCTAACTCTAACTGGTCAACCCTAACTGATTTACTCTAACAGGTTAACTTGACTTACTTAACCCGACTAGTTAACCCGACTGGTTTACTCCTATCGAATAACTATTATTCGATTTAACTCCATTCGCTTGACTCTAGATCGTAGCGATCACAATGGTTACGCCTGATTCCCTCAGGAAACATCCGACCGCCGTAGGCTATCTGCAGCCCTGCGAATTACGCTAGCAGTCGTGCTAAATGGCACTTATCCTGATTAACTTTGTTTGTTCTAACTCTATCTCGAATATGTATATTCGACTAACTCGACTCGACTAATTCGACTCGATTAACTTGACTCGACTAACTCTATTGGTTTAACTCTAATCGATTAGTTCTATGGTTTAACCCTAATCGATTAATTCTATTTGGCTAACCCTATTCGGCTAACTCGACTAACTTGGTTCGACTGACCAGGTTTGACTAACCTGACCCATTTGGTTTGACTGACCAGGTTTGGCTAACCTGACCCATTTGGTTTGACCACTGGGCTTGACTACTTGGTTCGAATACCATATTCGACTAACTCCTCTCGATTCATTAAAACCGATTAACTCATCTCGATTGACTAAATCAATTAACTCCTATCGATTAACTAAATCGATAAACTCCTTTCGATTTACTAAGTTTGATTTACTCGACTCGACTGACCAGGTTCGGCTAACTTGACCAGCTTGGTTGTACTGACCAGGTTCGACTAACTTGACCAGCTTGACTCGATTGGTTCGACTCGACCAGCTCGACTCGGTTGGTTTGAATCGACCATCCTGCCTCGATTGGTTTGACTCGACCAGCTCGACTCGGTTGGTTTGACTCGACCATCTTGACTCGATTTGTTCGACTCGACCATTTCGATTCGGTTGGGTTCGACTAGCTTGACTAGTTTGGTTCGACTAGCTTGGTTTGACCACTTAACTAACTTGATTTGAATATTTATATCCGACTAACTAACTTTTCTTTTATTTCTATTTATTTTAACTTCTATTTATTTTCTAAATAGATTTCCTTTTGTATAATCTATTTATTTTCCTAAATAGATTTTCCTTTATAACTCTAATTATTTAATCCCTAATTAAATATCCTTTTTTTCTATTTATTTAATCTAAATAAATATTCCTTTATTTTATTTATTTATTTATAAATAAATATCCTTCTATAAAATCCTTCGATTTTATAAATAGATTCATTTTCAATATAAATATTGAAAAATCCCCTTTTCGACATTTTCAGTGTTTTCTATTGTTTTTAAACAACCAACTGTCAATGATCAATATCATCCAAACATATACAATCAACAACAGATTATATATCACAGTATATATCGCAATATACAAATAACTGTAAAATAAATGTTGAGGAATCCAGTCGGATTCCTCCAACCTGTTTCCCTGCATCCACCGATGTTAAACAACGTTTATAACCTCACTTGCATTTCTAATGAAATACACTGATAACAAAATCACCGTTTAATAACGATATATATATATATATATATGTATCCATACTGTTTTCAATCAATTATTTAACAGTCCAATCTACAGTCCAATTTAACAATACAACTTAACAGTCCAAATTAATAGTACATAACTAGCAGTCACATACAGAAATAAAATACAATTTATATTAAAATATAAATTGGGGAGAGTTAGTGAGTTTTTACTCACATTTGCGCGTTAGCCGTTAAATAACGGTTTGCGTTTATCTGATTCAGTCGAACAATTTATTTCGCCATAAATTCGAACGAGCTCAAATCCACTCCCAGTCAGCTTCATTGTGAAGCTCTCGTCCATACGGTCTCAACGCGACTGACGGTTCGTGATTCTGATTTCATATGACCGAGATATGATTTACACAAGTTAAATACATATTTAAATAAAATAAAACTTGATTTAAAAATCTATTTGGGCTTAACTCTTTTGACTTGGCCCATTTTCTTCTCAAACAGACCCGTATAAGTCTCCTTCCTTCCCCAACTTGAAACCCGCTTCCACCATCTCGTATAAACCCAACATTGACCGATCATTTGACCTCAAATCGCCACTGCTACGTTGGTCAACCCACCTCGCAACCACCGCCGAAGCATTCAGCGCCTCAAGCTACATCCGCCAGTCCCCTCCTCTTCGCGTTCGATGCTACCTGGTAGCAACCGACGACAGCCTCCACCAACGCCTACAGTACACCGCACGGCCAATCACATGACCGGAATCCACCAAACTCCGCCAGCAGGTGCGGTTTTCGTCAACAAACCCAAATCCGAACTTCGTTTCACCTATCTCCGCCTCGATTCACCACCGAGATCCACCGTAGGTTACTGCTGTAGAAACCGAACCACAGAAATCAACTTCGAACGCTTCGAAACAACTACCAGATTGTAAAGCACACCGCAACGGATCGAAATATGCACCTATAATGATTTATAGGATTTTATTTAGTTTTGTTTTGGAATTTCTTTTGCATTCGAACCTTACTGGAAGGAACAAAAAGAAAACCGCGGCGCATTATTTGACCAGTAGAAGAGTAGTTTAGGGTTTAAGAGAAAGGCCTGGTATTTATAGGAAAATATTTTTGAGATATTTTGGTTTTAGATATTTTCTTTTTATATTCATTTTGCATTCTAAAAATCCCTACGAACACATAGGATACCTAAAAATCACCAAACTGGACATACACCTTCAGCTCGACATTACGGTCCCAACGAAACTAGTTTCGTCGAATTCCGACTCCGTATGCTCACACAGCGTATTTTTAACTGTTGAAATACTGACTATTTTACACTCTAAAAATCCCCACGGTCACACACTGACCCTAAAAATCACGAAACTTGAAATCTAACAAAAATTTGATGTTGCGGATCCAACAAAATTAGTTTCGTCGAATTCCGAGGTCGTATGAAAAACTGGCTATTTTTCAAGCGCTGAACTGACCTTTTAAATATATAAATATATTTAAATATTATTAAATTAAATATTAATAAATTAATATTCTCGTATATATCCACAGATAATGTCGTACGGCTCCAGAATATCCTGCCAGAATTTATGACTTGATTTCCAGAATTCTGATTTGATCGATATTCAGTTCGTATCGAAAAATCGATTTATAACGTATATAAAGCGTCGCAAATTATAAAGGAATTCCATAGCGACTTTTCTGAAATTTGATTTGGACGTAAATCAAAATCTACACGATGAAATCCAGATTTTTCTCTTCCATTTGAAAAATATACTCCACCAGCTCCACACGTTTCTTGTTTCACAGAAATCCGGCTTAAAACGAATCATGTACATTCAGTTGAAGTTCAAATCGCCAAATAGCGAACTGCAGCGCCATTTCGAGCTCGATTTTAATTATAATATAATTATACGTTCAAACTGTCGTCGATTGAATATATTCGTTACTATATTTCGAATCGAAACCCCACCAAATCTCGTATGCTATTCAATTCACACGATATTGTGAATTTCACTATTTCCGACTATTTCGACATTATAATATATTATTATATTATAATTATTTATTAAATATTCAATATTATTTAATTAAACGATCATTAACTTCTCTAAATCACCAATTATATAATTATATAAATTAATTATATATCTCTAAAAATACGGGTCATTACATTCTTCCCCACTTAAAATAATTTCGTCCTCGAAATTGCTAAGTCAGAGGACGACCCCATCTATTGGAACTCCTAAGATTTGTTTACCTCTCAACTTCAGTTTCAACTGAACCAATAAATATCGATTTCAATATTAATTTATTCCGACTAACTAAAATTTCCAAAAATTCTGAAAATTTTCTAACACTTTAAATTTCGGAAAATTTCGCCATAACCTCCTTTGTACAGCCCTATCGGTAAAACCACAACTCGCCTCTCTAGGCCATCTCCAACCCAAAAGAAAATCAAACAGCCAAGCGGCTTGCCAATTCGGCTCATAAATTCCAAACTCAAAAAAAATATAAACTTGTACCTTTTTGTCGGGTATATCAACTCTATCAGTTCTATATGCTATCAACTCAGCATATACCAATGTTATCCTCCAAATCAAATTTTGCATTATCTCCAACACAACCATTCGCATATATCCAAGTCGAATTCACTTCCAGATTATTCTCTAATCAAATCCAGTTTCATTTAACTTAGTCAAAGTTAAATTCTAATTTATTATTCACTTTCACTATTTTAATCCATTTAACTTCATACGTTAAATTCAAATTTCAAATTTCAAATTCCTGGGTTTATTTCAAATCAATTTGAAATCATAATACATATTCAAAACATTTGAATTTCTAAACACTTGTTTTCTCAAAACAATTCAAATCAAAATCTTTGGGAGTAATCCACCACTTAGAAACTCGAAAATCACACCGATGATACTGCGCAGTCATCATCGGAATTATTTTCCAGCGACCCAAGTGATTTCAATACTATATCATTTTCAAAACCATTTCTGAATACTTCCATTTTGAAAACATTTCAAAATCTCCCAAGAACTTAAAATTTTCTTATTTTAATTCCAAATCTGATTTAAATTCAGATTTAATTCATCTTATTTCATATACTTTACTTATATGAATTCTGATTAGTTATATATAACCATTTCACATGTTATAATCTTACTCGATTATAATATCAACCAATATATCCAATATGTATCAAAATATACTTTGGGTAAAATTTATTTTTATTTACCCTCTTTTCAAAACATATCGTGACGACCCATCGTATTCAAGTGTTTAGTAACTCCTACCGATACAGTGGATCAAACTGATCGACCAGAACTCATAAACAACTCAACCAATGAATCTCCATAATATAAAACAAATTTTTATATCAAATACAAATACGTTCACTCGTATATATACACTCAAACTCAATCTAGGGTATTACTAACCCTATCTCTACCGAGTCACGTCACAAAGACAAGAAATTCTAAACTTAAGCTCTGATACCAACTGTAACGACCCGGATTTTCGGCGGCTTTGGTTATCGACGTAAGCCGATGTTGATAACCAAAATATCGAAAAATCCCGGTTGTTAATGAAAGAAATTAGAGGGTGAGGAAAGATAAGATAGAACTAATAGAATAGAAGAAGAAGAAGAACATCATCATCAGAGTAACACGAACCTCACAGCGGAACGAATAACATATAATAGATAACATAACTTTGAAATATACAGTTATGTATACAATAGCACTTATCAGAGTACAGCACTTACAACACAGCGGAAATAACTATAGCTATATGATCTTGAAGCCTCCTGCTCCACGCTCTTCCAGTATATCCGTAAAACCCGACTACTTGACTGCCCGTACAAATTTGGGCACCCAAGAGTTTAGGGAAAACAAAACAAATAAACTCCGGGTCAGTCATGGGACTGGTGTGAATAAACTCAAATCATTTAAACAGGTATATGAACAAGTAAACGATATCTCATAAGACCACGCCGCAGAACGGAACGGGTTTTTCCCTTATGAGAATCCAAAATATCTTTATATCAAAAACCTTTTGATATTATAATAATGTCTATGTACAAATAGATATCAACTAGCAGAAACGCTTTCATCTCACGTTCTACATATATAGTATACAATCAAAATCGCAAGCACGTATTGGATAATGGATTTCCAACTATGACAAGGTATGGAATCACCTTCCGATCAGTGTACACTAGGAACGATACACTGGAGTTCAACAAGAACATCTTGCAACTCAGCCACACATGACCGACCACTCATTTCGCTTGAGTGTATCGAATGTACATCACCAACGGTTGGGATCAGCAACCGTTCCCGTATATATATGGGACAGCATTGATAGATTTAAGAAACAAATGAATATTCTCTAGATAGGTGATTATACACCCTACTTCGGTGCGACCGACTTAGCCATGCTGCCTGCCCGATTTCTGTCATTTACCGGATGATGAGGCTAGAAGCTACGCTTTATCATCACATCAGATTCACTTCGAATGCCACATTGTCAGATCCATCAGAATCACTAATTGACATCTACAACCATACATTACGTGTCAGCTAAAAGAAGTTTCCTTCTCCGCTTCCACTCTTGGTATAGTTGAAGAAATCAATGTAGGTGACCGTCTGGAAATACTATGTCAGACATCCATCTTCATTCACTTAGAATGTCACATCGTCATACCCGCCAAATCACAAATTTACTTATCCAAAAATAACACGGGTATACAGCTAAGAGAAACGAATTCCTCCGCCACCAAACGTGAATACGTTTGAATAGATCAACTTATGCGATCCATTAGATATACTCTGTCAGACCTTCGTCCATACAAGTTGTCCTGGGACTGGACAAACCGAAGGCACTATTCTGTAAACAGGATAGCCCTTGCATTTTACTCCGTCTTCAATTATCTTTGGCATATATGATTCGCGACGCTTATGCCAATACAGAGTGGTTCTTTGGATAATAATCCAACCGGTCTCTCCATATTAACAACGTTAAAATGGTCAAAACTTCGATAGTCTGTGAGTTAACTATCAAAGAAAAACAAGTGTGCAAACAACGATACTATTTCCAGATGGAAATTATATCGAACAAACATCATTTAACATTAATCTCTTAGTTCATTTTACATATCCTGTTTCCCTATATTCAACATTTGCTATTTTCTATATTTAGAAAATATACGTTATTAACACTGGAAACATTTCCATTCCTTGTTTCTATATTAGAAACATTTCTGATTCTTGTTTGGAAAACATTTCCAAAACTTCTACGTTGGACTTAAACGGATGTTTAGATAAAACATCGCTATGCCAACTCAACCATTTCCTTTAATTACTAAATTCACTTTACCATCCTTACTGCCGAACCTTAACCATTACTCAGTTAAAAACGAAGCCAATCAAGTTGGGGTAGAACTACCTCTCAAACCTTAACTGAACAACACTTCTAACCTTGAAATAGGAAAAGTTCACTTTATATTTCTTCGACTAACTTCCTTACTTAACTTTTCTTTCGAATAACTATATTCGATAACTCCTTTCGAATAACTAGATTCGATAACTCTTCTCGAATAAACTATATTCGATTACTCTTCTCTTCGAATACACTATATTCGATAACTCCACTCGATTTACTCTATTTGAATAACTCTAACTGGTCAACTCTAACTCTAACTGGTTAACTCTAACTCTAACTGGTCAACCCTAACTGATTTACTCTAACAGGTTAACTTGACTTACTTAACCCGACTGGTTAACCCGACTGGTTTACTCTTATCGAATAACTATTATTCGATTTAACTCCATTCGCTTGACTCTAGATCGTAGCGATCACAATGGTTACGCCTGATTCCCTCAGGAAACATCCGACCGCCGTAGGCTATCTGCAGCCCTGCGAATTACGCTAGCAGTCGTGCTAAATGGCACTTATCCTGATTAACTTTGTTTGTTCTAACTCTATCCCGAATAAGTATATTCGACTAACTCGACTCGACTAATTCGACTCGATTAACTTGACTCGACTAACTCTATTGGTTTAACTCTAATCGATTAGTTCTATGGTTTAACCCTAATCGATTAATTCTATTTGGCTAACCCTATTCGGCTAACTCGACTAACTTGGTTCGACTGACCAGGTTTGACTAACCTGACCCATTTGGTTTGACTGACCAGGTTTGGCTAACCTGACCCATTTGGTTTGACCACTGGGCTTGACTACTTGGTTCGAATACCATATTCGACTAACTCCTCTCGATTCATTAAAACCGATTAACTCATCTCGATTGACTAAATCAATTAACTCCTATCGATTAACTAAATCGATAAACTCCTTTCGATTTACTAAGTTTGATTTACTCGACTCGACTGACCAGGTTCGGCTAACTTGACCAGCTTGGTTGTACTGACCAGGTTCGACTAACTTGACCAGCTTGACTCGATTGGTTCGACTCGACCAGCTCGACTCGGTTGGTTTGAATCGACCATCCTGCCTCGATTGGTTTGACTCGACCAGCTCGACTCGGTTGGTTTGACTCGACCATCTTGACTCGATTTGTTCGACTCGACCATTTCGATTCGGTTGGGTTCGACTAGCTTGACTAGTTTGGTTCGACTAGCTTGGTTTGACCACTTAACTAACTTGATTTGAATATTTATATCCGACTAACTAACTTTTCTTTTATTTCTATTTATTTTAACTTCTATTTATTTTCTAAATAGATTTCCTTTTGTATAATCTATTTATTTTCCTAAATAGATTTTCCTGTATAACTCTAATTATTTAATCCCTAATTAAATATCCTTTTTTTCTATTTATTTAATCTAAATAAATATTCCTTTATTTTATTTATTTATTTATAAATAAATATCCTTCTATAAAATCCTTCGATTTTATAAATAGATTCATTTTCAATATAAATATTGAAAAATCCCCTTTTCTACATTTTCAGTGTTTTCTATTGTTTTTAAACAACCAACTGTCAATGATCAATATCATCCAAACATATACAATCAACAACAGATTATATATCACAGTATATATCACAATATACAAATAACTGTAAAATAAATGTTGAGGAATCCAGTCGGATTCCTTCAACCTGTTTCCCTGCATCCACCGATGTTAAACAACGTTTATAACCTCACTTGCATTTCTAATGAAATACACTGATAACAAAATCACCGTTTAATAGCGATATATATTTATATATATATATATATATATATATATATATATATATATATATATATGTATCCATACTGTTTTCAATCAATTATTTAACAGTCCAATCTACAGTCCAATTTAACAATACAACTTAACAGTCCAAATTAATAGTACATAACTAGCAGTCACATACAGAAATAAAATACAATTTATATTAAAATATAAATTGGGGAGAGTTAGTGAGTTTTTACTCACATTTGCGCGTTAGCCGTTAAATAACGGTTTGCGTTTATCTGATTCAGTCGAACAATTTATTTCGCCATAAATTCGCACGAGCTCAAATCCACTCCCAGTCAGCTTCATTGTGAAGCTCTCGTCCATACGGTCTCAACGCGACTGACGGTTCGTGATTCTGATTTCATATGACCGAGATATGATTTACACAAGTTAAATACATATTTAAATAAAATAAAACTTGATTTAAAAATCTATTTGGGCTTAACTCTTTTGACTTGGCCCATTTTCTTCTCAAACAGACCCGTATAAGTCTCCTTCCTTCCCCAACTTGAAACCCGCTTCCACCATCTCGTATAAACCCAACATTGACCGATCATTTGACCTCAAATCGCCACTGCTACGTTGGTCAACCCACCTCGCAACCACCGCCGAAGCATTCAGCGCCTCAAGCTACATCCGCCAGTCCCCTCCTCTTCGCGTTCGATGCTACCTGGTAGCAACCGACGACAGCCTCCACCAACGCCTACAGTACACCGCACGGCCAATCACATGACCGGAATCCACCAAACTCCGCCAGCAGGTGCGGTTTTCGTCAACAAACCCAAATCCGAACTTCGTTTCACCTATCTCCGCCTCGATTCACCACCGAGATCCACCGTAGGTTACTGCTGTAGAAACCGAACCACAGAAATCAACTTCGAACGCTTCGAAACAACTACCAGATTGTAAAGCACACCGCAACGGATCGAAATATGCACCTATAATGATTTATAGGATTTTATTTAGTTTTGTTTTGGAATTTCTTTTGCATTCGAACCTTACTGGAAGGAACAAAAAGAAAACCGCGGCGCATTATTTGACCAGTAGAAGAGTAGTTTAGGGTTTAAGAGAAAGGCCTGGTATTTATAGGAAAATATTTTTGAGATATTTTGGTTTTAGATATTTTCTTTTTATATTCATTTATATTCGTTTTGCATTCTAAAAATCCCTACGAACACATAGGATACCTAAAAATCACCAAACTGGACATACACCTTCAGCTCGACATTACGGTCCCAACGAAACTAGTTTCGTCGAATTCCGACTCCGTATGCTCACACAGCGTATTTTTAACTGTTGAAATACTGACTATTTTACACTCTAAAAATCCCCACGGTCACACACTGACCCTAAAAATCACGAAACTTGAAATCTAACAAAAATTTGATGTTGCGGATCCAACAAAATTAGTTTCGTCGAATTCCGAGGTCGTATGAAAAACTGGCTATTTTTCAAGCGCTGAACTGACCTTTTAAATATATAAATATATTTAAATATTATTAAATTAAATATTAATAAATTAATATTCTCGTATATATCCACAGATAATGTCGTACGGCTCCAGAATATCCTGCCAGAATTTATGACTTGATTTCCAGAATTCTGATTTGATCGATATTCAGTTCGTATCGAAAAATCGATTTATAACGTATATAAAGCGTCGCAAATTATAAAGGAATTCCATAGCGACTTTTCTGAAATTTGATTTGGACGTAAATCAAAATCTACACGATGAAATCCAGATTTTTCTCTTCCATTTGAAAAATATACTCCACCAGCTCCACACGTTTCTTGTTTCACAGAAATCCGGCTTAAAACGAATCATGTACATTCAGTTGAAGTTCAAATCGCCAAATAGCGAACTGCAGCGCCATTTCGAGCTCGATTTTAATTATAATATAATTATACGTTCAAACTGTCGTCGATTGAATATATTCGTTACTATATTTCGAATCGAAACCCCACCAAATCTCGTATGCTATTCAATTCACACGATATTGTGAATTTCACTATTTCCGACTATTTCGACATTATAATATATTATTATATTATAATTATTTATTAAATATTCAATATTATTTAATTAAACGATCATTAACTTCTCTAAATCACCAATTATATAATTATATAAATTAATTATATATCTCTAAAAATACGGGTCATTACAGCCCAGGCGGTCGACCATAGCGGTCGACCTACTGGGCGTCAGTTTTCTCAGTGACGGCTAGGGTTGGTAAGGTCTGGTTTATAAAATATATGTAACAAATGGACGGATATGAATTAGAACGAATCCAATGGTTCAAGGCCAATTTCACCACAATAAATAAAGGGGTAAGGCCTCATTCTTTTCCACATAAATCTGTAGTGGCAGTGGAGCCATGCCATTTTCCTCTTTCTTCAAACCTAATTTCTTAATCAAAAATATATTCTTACACAACAAATCAAATCCAAATCACATAGGATGGAGAGGATTATCAGATCCAATTGAAAAAAATGTAAATTAGCACTCAACAATAGATTCTCCCCGCTCTTCCTATTTTCTTACATCTCTACAGATCTGAAATTATCCCCTTTTTAAGTAAATTGTGGATTTATAAGAATTTGGGGATCGTAGGCGTAAATGGGTTCAAACTTTGGATTTGAATGCTATAAGTTGAGTGGGAAATTTACGAATACCGTTATAGTAACCTATCTATTTCGTTTTAATTAGATCTAAATTTTTATGCCTATTTTCTATCGGATCCGCTCATTCAATTATTGTAATTTGACTGACAGCCTTCAGATCTGATTAAAACATTGTTAAAACTTGTGAATTGTTAGTCATGGTTATGCATAATTTCAATTGTAGGATTCTTAAACTTGTTCACGCATATTCCTATAGTTAAGTTGTAAAATATGTTGTAGTTGTTGCGTAGCACTGTAGATCTGGAAATCAATCCAATTAAACACTAATTAGATATTGTTAAGATCTTTAGTTCATTGTTGAATAATAAAGTATGCGAATTTGGGTAAAAAGATGAAATTAGTAAATTATGTGATTGTAATGTTAAAAGAAATTTGCCTGATTGTATTCAATATTGTTGGGTTTTGGCATAATTGTTGTAAATATGTTGTTTTCCTCTTTTTAAACAAAAAGGTATTATTTTGAAATCACAAGAGATATGATTAAAAGGATTGAAAAGGGAAAAGTGGTACAAAATGTACATATATATATGCGTAATTTTCATCAACTATTCCAAATTATATATTTACATATATTTCTTGAGATTTGGAAATATGTCAATTCCATTAATTAGGCATTATTTACAGTGATTACGGCTAGTGGCCTTTTGTGAGATTTGAAACCTTTTGGCAAGATTGAATGCAAAAAGGAATGTTTGGTTATTGATTAAACCAAATCATTCAACAAAAGTAATAACTACATTGGCCGCATGAAAATTTAAAATATAAATGTACACATATTATATGTCCAAATTAGCGCAAAATAGTAAAATATACATTGTTTTGAATGTTTGGATATGGTTGAATTATGGAATTATATGTAAATGTAATCCATATTGAAATAATATATTTATGGCGACCATTTGTAGCAATCAATATAATTAATTGCCGTAAATAGGACTGCAAATCAATAAATAACCATTGTAATCAATATTGATTAGGGGAAAATAAATGTGATAGGAAAACGGTTACAGTTACTTAAATCAATTAGGATAAATGTTGTAAACCTCAATTAGGAAATTTGGATTATAACCGCATTTATACACGAGGTTAAGCTCAACTTGTGGTAGAAGTCTTCCCGGAACTGTTCCGAAAATCCAACATCCACAATTGTCTGCTTGATGTGAGGGGTCTAATGCGTAAATATAAATGTACTAAGGCACGAGGTTAAGTTCAACTTGTGGTAGAAGTCTGCCCGGAAGCTACCGGAAAATCTACCACCCACAAGTGGTCAACTTAATGTGAGTGGTTTGGTGCATAAATATATATATATATATACACATACACGTAAATAAAATAAACAAATCTAATCCATTTGCTAATGTAAATGACACTGGTTGGAAGGAGGTACATTCTTGCAAATCATATGCGTGGGTAACGAAAGAAGGGCATGCGTCAAACACTGGAGGGGGACCTAATATGAATAGATCCAACATCCGTGCTATCAGATCTGAAAGGAACGTGAATTTTAACGTTAATAATACCGAAAACTCAGTGTCGATATTTAAATATGGTGTTAGAACCTGGGTGAATGCGGTTGACGGTAATACAAAAATTCAGGAGGTGTGGAATTATTTAATTCTGCTATAGATGAGGAAGGTGAGTTTGCACAATTAGATGACAAAGTTTTTGATCTAGTTAAAGATATGTGGAAAAAATCGATTTACGTATATTTCAAGGGAAGAAGGCCATACTATGTGCATCTAAACGCTTTTATCGGGAGGGAATGCAGACCAGCATGTAGGTGGGATGTCTTTGCGAGAGAAAACGGTTTTTACTTGATTAAATTTGAACATGAGGCTGATTGTGCTAGAGTACCTGCGGGGGGTCCATAGTTTATGGATAATAAGTTAATTTTTATTAAAATATGGAAGGAAAACTTGAGATTAGAGAGAGATATTCTTGAAACACATCCGGTTTGGGTTAAATTGATCAACTAAGACTTATCTTTGTGGAATTCGAGGGGGATTAGCATGCTTGCTAGTCTCATTGGCACACCATTGGCAATGGATGATAGTACCAAAAATGTAAGAAGACTAAATTATGTGAAAGCTCTTGTGGATATCAAAGCTAACAGCGAAATTAAACATCAGTTACAAGCTAAAGACGCTGAAGGCAATATATATATATATATATATATATATATATATATATATATATACACAACAGGTGGAATATGAGTACCTTCCACCTATACACGAAAAGTGTGAGTGCTTTGGGCACTCTGATGAGAAGTGTTCCACAATTTCTAAGCCAATGTATTGGTGACGTAAATCTAGTGCCGCCAATGATTGGTTATATACATCACAAAATGCTGGATCTACTCACAGCAGCAATGAGGGAGGTGATACTACTATTAACATTAGTACAATTGAAGTAAACAGCCTTAGTACTTCTAATACGCTAGTGGTGGTGGATTCAACTCCTCTGAATTCCGGTCCTTTGGATTATGGTCCATCAGAGGAGGAAGCGAAGGAGCCTCTTCAGACCCAACAAGTTGCGGAGGTGGTGGTTCCTCCCCATAATATCCCTTCAGGCAGTGAGACTGCAGAAAAGACTGCACAAGTTGAGAAAGCTCATCTAGAAGAGTCTGTAAATGGTCTGGAAATACTTCCAGCATCAATTAAAGATATAAACAAAATAGAAATCAACTTTCAAAGTGATGAAGAAATTGAGAGTGACAAAGAATCTAAAAGCAATAAGGAGTGCCTAACAAAACCAAATGCTAAATATGATGAGCAGTTCAGAGAAAAATAGTTAAAACTAATGTTACCAAAGCAATATCCCCCCATTACGAGGAGACGAAGTCTCAAGTCTTAATGTCGCTAATTACGTGGAATGTGAGAGGTTTAAACAGTGATACCCGGTGTTTAGACCTCTCAAATATTAGAAGGAAATTCTTTCCTTCTATTTTGGGTATTTTGGAGAATAAGCTTAACGATGATAGCTTTAATTTCTTTATTAACACGTTGGGTTCTTAATGGGAATATGCACATAATAATAATATTGACATCCATGGATGTATTTTGGCACTATGGAATAAATCTATTTGGGAAGCTAACATTTATGATTCTGATTCACAACAGATAACTATCAAGGAGAGTAATATGGGTGGACTTGTCATTGTTGTGACTATCGTTTATGCTCGTAACTTTGCTAATAAATGAGCAGAACTTTGGAATAAAATTATGTTTCCCTCAACCTCCATTGATAATGCATGGATAGTTTCATGAGATTTAAATGCAATATTGAAACCGAATGAGAAGAAAGGTGGACCTACTGCTCAAGTATCAAAACTGTCTGAATTGAACAATTGTGTTATAGCTGCAGGGTTGGTGGAGCCAGTGCATTTTGGCCTGCATTTCACGTCGCGTAGTGTTGAATGTAGGAAAATTTCAAGTAAATTTGATAAAGCTCTCGTTAATGCTGCATATATGAATCTGTTTGCAGATATCAAAGTTATTGTGCTACCCCCATCAACTAGTGATCATTCTCCCATTCATATTATTTTGAAGTCTTGTGAGAAAGAAGAAAAAGGAAACCATTCAAATATGCTGACCATTGACATTTAATTAATGGTTATCACATTAATATTATTTTCTCTGAATTGGTGGTCAACAATAGTGGTTACATGTTTCATTTAACATAATTCCTTAAAAGAACCAAATAGAGTCTAAAAGTGTGGAACAAAGAAAGCCCAAATGACAATAACATTATCGAGGAGTTGGAGAAAATTAATGTAGATTTTCTTGCTAAACTAGAGGCAGGTAATGTGGGGGATTCTATTTGGTGGTAATACGCTGAAAATCAAGCTAAATTAACGAATGCTTTACATGTCAAAGTTGTGGAATTAAAGCAAAAAAGCAAAAGAGGATTGGTTAACTATTGGGGATGACTGCACTAATTTTTTTTATACTAAAATGTCAGTTAGAAGAACTGCTAACTATAATTTACTATTTTTGAATCAGGATGGTAATTTAACTATTGATTGTAAACAAACTGAAAGAGAGGCCATCAGCTACTTTCAAGAGCTATATAATAGATAATTTTGTGATGACTTACCCTTGGTTAATCCAAGAAGACTCATTAATGAGGCTGGAAGAAGCAAGTTAACTCGAGTTTTGGTGTTAATGAAGTCAAACCTGTTTTGGACAATATCAACATCGACGCTTCTCCTGGGCCAGATGGGTTCAATTCGGTGTTCTATTTGAGGCACTGGTCCAGCCTGCAACAATATTTGGTGTCAGCAATACAGGAATCTTTTTCTTTAGGCAAGATTTTGAAAGAAAATAATCACACTTTTATTTGCCTCATTACCAAAACTGATCGTCCTAATGCCATATCGGACTATCGCAATATTGCGTGTTGCAATGTTATATATAAAATTTTGAGTAATGTGATGTGCAACAGAATGAAATTAGTATTGCCATATTTGATTGCTGAAAATTAGAATGCATTTATTAAATTTCTGAAAATTCACGTCCAACTCATGAATTGATTAGAAACTTCAATAAAAAGGGGGCTGACAAATTGTGTTTGAAAGTAGATCGACAGAAAGCATATGATAAGATCAATCGATCTTTCATTATTCATATGATGAAATGTATGGGATTTCCTAAGATTTTTGTTGAGCTTATTAGAAAATGACTATTTACCCCAATGTTTTCTATCCTCATCAATGGTGTTCCTAGGGGTTATATTAGTAGTAATCATGAATTGAGACAAGGCGACCCCCTTTCCCCGTATTTATTTGCCATAGCTATGGATTGCTTCTCTTTGAAAATGGAACTAGCTTGTCATTGTCGATTAATCTGTCCTGTTTTTAACTTTGAACCACGCATTTTTATATGCGGATGATCTGATTATTTGCATTAAATCTAGTAGTAAAGCTTCTATGACAGTTAAGAATATCTTTTGGGAATTGGAGAAGTATGTTGGACTTAAGATGAACGAGCAAAAATCTAAGTGTTATTTCAAAAAGTTTTGTAGAAAAAAAAATGAAAACTTGGAAGTTATAAACGTGATAGAGGGATCTCCACTAGTGAAGTATCTTCGTATCCCTCTATTATCTAATAAAGTCACTAATCGTGAATGTTCAGTCTTAATTTCTAACATACGTGATAAATTACATGGGTGGAGTTCGAAACTTTTGTCGTTTGCAGGAAGAATTGAGCTTGGGCATACGATTATCCAAGCAAAAGTCTATTTTTGGTTGCAAACATTTCAATTGCCTGATACATTGATCGATAAAATAGAGAAGGTGTGTGCTAATTTTATTTGGAGAGGGGGTCTTCATAAGATCAAGTATTCTGACTTATGTAATCCTAAGAAAGAAGGTGGTGTTGGCTTGAGGAATTTACATAGCATAAAGAAAGCCTTTTCACTTAAACTTGCTTGGAAATTCATCAATTCTACAGGCTTATGGGCAAGATGGATGAAAAGCAAATACATGAATGATAATTTCTGGATGATAGTATAAATAATAATGCTTCCTCTATGTGGAAAGTCGTTCTTAACATTTGAGACACTCTATCTCGTAATTTTATTAGAGAATTTGCAAATGGTTGTGATACAAACTTATGGAGAGATCCTTGGATTAATGGCAAATCTACCATCGATTTAGTAGGTTGGGTAACATATTCAGACTATGGTTGTCTTGATATAAATGTGAAATCCATTATTGATAGTGATGTGTGGAACTTGTCGAGCTTACCTATTAGTAATGAACTAAAAGGTACTACTGCAAGCATGAAACTTTCTTTAGATCGAACGAGTGATGTGCGGATATGGAAACATGGTGTGGAATATTCTATTAAAACTACGTACAATAACGGGCGAGTCAGTGTAAAGTGTGCTTGGGATAAGTTCATTTGGAGTAAAGCGAATATACCAAAAATGGCTTTTACAGCTTATAAGGCAGTTAAAGAGCGATTATCAACCAATGATCGACTAAACCGATGGAATATTATTAATAACACTTACTGTGTATTGTGTAATAATTCTGCAGAAACTCATAGTCACTTGTTTTTTGAATGTAAGTACTCAACTGAAATTGCAACTCGTTGTTTTCAGAAATATGGTAAACAATTAAGAGAAAACAACATGATCGATTACTGGAGTAACCAGTGAACCAATGGCGAGCCAAACACATGAAATCCGATGAAGATAGCTCCATATTCACACCTATGATTTGGTGGATTTGGAAAGAGAGGAATTGCCGATTATTTCAATTAAGGACAAGGACAATTGAGGAAGTTAGCAACTTAATCATGCACGATATTGATATAAAATTGAAGAACAGAAGACGAAGATTTACCTCAGGCCTGGATAGTAGTAGAGCCGATACTGTAGACGAAGATCAAGTGGAGATGTGTGTTCGAAACCAAAGTAGATTACGCCTCCATCCTCTATGACCGCAATTAGGGCAAGAAGTGAGTGGAAGTGAATTTTCCTTTTTTGGGTGTTGTTGCGTTGTCATATGCTACTTTACTATATATATATATATATATATATATGCAGATGTAAATATGGGCTATACTTTTGGGACAAGTTTAGGCCGTAATAAAGATAAACCAATTTTCAAAAAATAAAAATAAATAAATATGAATAGGAATGGTCTATTGGGGTACAACAAGTAGATATTTCGGGACTGATAATATATGGATATCCAGAGTTAAGAGTTACATTAGGAAAATATGACCATTATGGCCATAAATGGCAATAAACTTATGGATAATAAAAAGGGGTCTAATGGTATCGATTGTTGTTTAATACTAAGTCCAATTAGGGAAGGTGATTAAATATATCCTACGATAAGGAGACATAAATTTCCTATTTATACTAGTTACCATAGAATTTATTATTTAAATTGTAGAGCTGGACTTAGTAGGTTAATAATGTAAAATATTATTAACTATATGAACCTATGATGATAATAAATCGTGTTCGTATAACAATTTCGTGTAGAGAGACTGAATGGGAATGACTTAATAACGTAGCCACTTTATCCCAAATGGGGAAAATTATTAAAGGCTAAAGGGATATGAACCAACAACCTTTGTGTATAGTCCACTTCCTGGGTCTTAAGCGGCTAGGGTTGAGGAGTCCACCTGGGAATAGGTCTTTATGTTTAGGGTGTCTTAAATGGCAGGTGTGTGTAGGCCTACCCAAACCTAGAAACTAAAACGTCGAATATGTCAACCTATACTACGGGAAGTAATAATTGACTAAGGAAGTTAACTAATAAGGTCAGCTAGAAGGTATAGTGAACAATAAAATATCATCTCTCACCTTATGCGGGGCAAGGGTACATGCGTGAACGATGGAAGGCTTAACTAGTAGGGCCTATAGCTAGTGCCCTCTAATATATGTTAATATAAAATGAATTTTTTAAGGAATAATAAGAGTGAATATATATATATATATATATATATATATATATAAACCCTATAACTAGGGATCTAATCTCGATTGAATAACCAGCTATGCTCTGGTATAAAGGCTTCACAAATATTCAGATAAAATGCCCTATCTCGATATTATACTTCGGGAATGCTACTTTGGCAAGAGTATTAAAGTCGTGCATAAACATTTACAAGGTTAGGCTAGAATTAATAACCTTGGTAAGCATACTTCATGGGTTGAAATAAACGAGATACATCTGTGTATTATAATCTATTTTGTACATTTCCTGTTCACCAGAATCTTGTTGTTCTAACCTCCCCTACTCATTACAACCATCCAGGTTTTTTGGAGATTGTCGGGTTCTCACAGGTGTTTATGTTTGGCTTTCGGTTCTCGTTCTCACTCATGCTCGATATTGGCAAAGTGACTTACTTTGAAAAAGGTAGGTACTTGAGTTAACACTAGTTTATCCTATTTAGTTTCCGCTATGAGTTATCTTAGCGTACTTTGATTATGCTCATGTCCATTTATTACAGGTACCATATTTACATGCTTCATGCTTGGATGTGTTTGAGTTTCGATTTTTGTTGAAATTCGAGCGCAGAAAAGTGTGGGGTGTTACATTTGGTATTAGAGCATAGGTTAAATGATCAGAGGAATTAGTTATATTAGGACTCATGAGAGAACGTAATTCGGTTTTCTTTTCTGTTTTTCTTCATCTTTCTTACTCAACTTTAATTTATTTCGACAATGAAATTAGTCATGGGCCTAATAATATAAAATGGGCTTTAAGCGACTGAGAGTTGAAATATGTTGAGTTCGGGATTCTAGCTAATTTTGTCTTACCCCACAGTACATTGGCGATCTCATCGTGGAGAGCATGAGGACGACATATATTGAATTCCGTTGATTCAAGTTTGGAGACTGGATGAAAATCTAACTACAACCGAGATAGTAGCAATTTCGGGTATATGGTTTCGTTGGTAGTTCCAGTTAAGACCATTTCTTTATCCAAAACGTGAAAAGTTCATGTTAGTATGTCGTATCTATTTTGGAAATATAATCATGAGGTATATCCATTCGTTGCTTCGTTAAATTTCTAAATCTACCTTTTTTGACATATTCATTTGAGTTCTTGGCCTTGTGTTCAAAGAATTTTATTTTTAAAACTATTTAAAAGAATAAAAATGAGTTTTGAAATACAGTTTCGGAAAATGGTTTTATATAGGCCTAGTTTATAAAGATATGATTTATAGATTTTTAGCTATTTGTGTTTCAAAATTTTTGGGGCTTTTTGTAATTTTAATAAATATAATCCAATTGGTAGGATAAAAGGGATTAGAAATGACAAGGAATGTACCACTAAACTTAAAAATAATAAATATCTATTCCTTGTGAATTTTAGTATCCCTCTCCCTATATATATTGGATAATTTATTGAAATTGTCACATTAATCGTTGATGTTTTAAAGTTCCAACATTTTTGAACACGAAAAAGTTTTTCCAGCTTGCAATATAAACTGGAATATTTTTAATAATAGTGATAATAAATTGGATTTATAAATACGAAACCGGTATAACAAAATTCCATTTTTGAAAAAAAAATTAAATTTTTCCTCAGAAAAGGCTAAGGAAAATCCTTCATCTTGATTTTTGGGGTATTTGATTTCGTGAATCAGCTATTTGTTGTCAGCTAGGTAAGAGGAAAATCCGTTTTAATTTATTTTTTGGATTTCTAGCTGAATTATTTTTGGAATTCTTTCTTTCGTTATGTACACGCAGCATCGTGTTGAGACTATCAATCCTTGGAGTTGGTTCGGAGATTAACTACGGTCTTTAAATATTGTGGTGATGTGGATAATAATTTTTCGAATTGCGTCAAATCTTAAAATATGATTTGGGACGATTATTATTTTAATCCGTCTTAAAATGGTCAAGGTTCTACCTTTGCCCAAAGCCCATTTGGTAGCTGACTGTTTAGCGCTATGTCAGGACGGTCAACTAGTCAATGAGTTTTGGTACAACTTGGACTTAGGACTCAACCATAAAAGTTGTGTCCAAATTACCCCCCTTAACTTCCTTCTTTTGTCCTTTCTTCCTTATCTAGTTGAACCATATCTCTATCCTTCTTCTCTTTCTTTGTTGCCACCTCGTCTCCTCTTTTTCCGTGCTTGTTTGCGCATTATATCTTGCCTCACTAATACTCCAAGATCTAATTCCTCTTTTCGACCATTTCCTAGTCTATAATAATTAATTGTGCTATCCGATCTTACTCATACCATATAAGTCTTATCCTTAGGGAGAGAACATTTGGTTGATTTGGGATGAGCAAAATGGTCTCACCACTTTAGGGCTAAGAAAATTTGCCGAGGTAGTTGGACTTGCATCGATTCATTGCTTCAAGATCTTAGAATAGATTAATTGTTTATGCTGCACCACCTTTGTTATACCTTGTTATAATAGGTTCTTTAAAAGGCAATCTTCCTTTCAGAGATGAAGACTAAGCTATCTTTTGGATGGTTTTTCTGAGGAGAATCTCGATGTGATTTTATCGGAATCCTCGATTTACGCAGACTTATTGATCTTTTGTTTCGCTGGCTTTGGAGGTTTTTGCAGCAATTCTCTTTTTCTTAATGTCAGTGTTTGAGTTCGAGGATCTGCGTCAAAACTGCCCATGATGACCTATGACTCATTTAGCACGTCATTTTATAAATGGGGATTTAAGACTGGATTTGTCTCATGATGCGGAAATTAATCTTTTCCATAATCAGTGGCGTAACCATCATTTTGTGCCACATCATATTCGATTTAGCTTGTTGTTCTTATGTTGTCACGTGGAGTTACTCTTTGTAAATTCACCTATCCATTTTTTTATTATATAATATTTGGTGGATTTCCATGAGAAACAGTTTTGTGGTAGGTTTCTTTCATCTTCACAAACTCTCTCTTTGAAGAGATGGTGATGTGGGAACCTCCAACAACACCAGTAGTGTTTGTAACACGAGGTTGAGCATTATGCTACCAGATATGGTTAACTAAAGATCATAAAAATTGGTTTGAGCTCCAGCCGCAGAGCAAGACATCTCGTTGTTTATAGCCATTATTTTGAGGTTCTCGGCGTTGTTGTATTATTGACGTCTTTGTTTTTTTCACTTTCCAGTATTGGATTCTTGGCTTGGTGGTGATTTGTGCTTATAACTATTAGTGTTGTTTAAATCGCACGACTTAGGTTAATGAGATTTCTATGTTTGGAGATATTTTTGTCATTCACGCATTCTTATTTGAATGGAATCTCGTTCATAAACTAGCATTTGTCCTAGAGCTGGAAAAATAGAATTATGTGTTGGATAAATTTTAGTAAAGGACCGTTTCCACGTCAAGGGTATATAAATAAATAAATAACCACTCCTTATTGAAACTAAAATTTGTTTTTGTCTTTTTTATGATTTCAATTTTCGCATTGTTGCGCGACTGACTTCCTTTTTTGCCAAATATGACTTGAATCATTTATGTTTCCACAAAATACATTTTTAAATCTTTTGGAAAACGTAGTTAAAAAAATACTTTTTACCCTTGTTAATTTTTAACTGATTTACTTTCTTTTATTTCGGTTTGTGCGAAAACACAAAATTTGGATATGGCAATTTATGCCTATTTAATATCTATTTTACATTAAAATGGACGATAAAATTGGCGCAAAGTGCACATTACGGAAAATTTGTTTTTTAATATGAATCACATATGGAAAGTAAAGCGGTATTGAAAAAGGAATTTTCAAAATAATAATAACAAGTTTTCAAGTGAAATTTATTTTTATGAAAAAATTCGATTTTTGGTCGCATGATCGGTGTAAGGAATATTTTTGGATACTTTATGTGCACGTCTTAGTAGTGCAATAGGACCGATGATACGATAATAACGTTAACGATAACAAGGAAAAGACTGTTTTAGCCTTGGAAACGTTGTTTCCATATCTTATCAACGATGCACGCGGGTTATGAATCAACTCATTTTACGTTTTATAGCCTGTTTTAAGCCTTCGTCATAGTCTACTAATGAAAATTTTAGAGTATTTTAGGTAAATGAGGTGAAAATTCAACTATAAGGCGAGAATTGGATTATTTGTAAGTGGAGGAAACATTAAAATTCTTCGCTTCAATTTCCTTTTCGTGGTTTAGGAGAAAGTAATCATGAAACGATTAGACTGCTTGACATTTTGGATGGTAGGGTTTGGATACAAAAATTGGTTTCTTCACACTTTAATTTGTAATTGTGTGAAGGTAATGATCGAAAGGAATTTTTAAATTTTGCATTCATATCGAACTGCCAGTATATTTAGGATGTTTTGCATCATGTTTTCAAAAGAGTTTTGAAAATCTCAATGCATACATATAGAGGGTCTGATTTAGAATCATCTTGCATACATGTTTTATGGTTGAAATGCATTATGTACACCATGCACATATACACATAGTTGCAAAGTGGATGTACACAAATTGGTTGTGTAGGATAGGATAACTGGTGCCAGAATTTCAGGACGAAATTCCTTCTATAGGGGGAAGAATGTAACAACCCAGAATTTTGACAATAAATAATATTTAATTAGAATCTCAAAAATTGGAATTTATGCAAACGATAGAATTTGGCCACAAAATTTTAATTGATGCATTCTTCTTGAAATTCTGGTCAACTTTCATGTTTGGAGTTTCACGAACGGAATACGTTTGAAAAAAAGTTATGGACGAAATATAAAAATGAACGAAAAATAAATAAATCAGAATTTAAATATATATTACACCTTATATAACTAGCCAACCTAGGCATCTGATGGCCCAAGCGATTGACCATAGCGGTCGACCTGCTGGGCATCAGTTTTCCCAGTGACGGCTAGGGTTAGTAAGGTTTGGTTTATAAAATACATATAACGAATGGACAGATATGAATTAAAACGAACCCATTGGTTCAATCCCATTTCCACCCCTATGAATAAAGGGGTAAGGCCTCATTCTTTTCCACACAAATCTGTAGTGGCAGTGGAGTTCTGACATTTTCCTCCTCTAAACCTAATTTCTTAATCAAAAATATGTTCTTATACAACAAATCAAATCCAAATCACATAGGATAGAGAGGATTATCAGATCCAATGGAAAAGAATGCAAATTAGCGCTCAACAATAGATTCTTCCCTCTCTTCCTATTTTCTTACATCTCTACAGATCTAAAATTATCTCCTTTTTCTGATAAATTGTAGATTTATAAGAATTTGGGAATTGTAGGCCTAAAAAGGTTCAAACTTTGGATTTGGATGCTATAAGGTGAGTGGGAAATTTACGAATACAATTAAGATAACCTATCAATTTCGTTTGAATTAGATATAAATTTGTATGCCTATTTTCTATTGGATCTATTCATTTAATTATTGTAATTTGATTGACAATTTTCAGATCTGATTATAAACATTGTTAAAACTTGTGAATTGTAAGTCATGGTTATGCATAATATCAATTGTAGGATTCTCAAACTTGTTCACATATGTTCCTATAGTTATTTTGTAAAATATGCTGTAGTTGACTGTAGATCTGAAAATCAGTCCTATTAAACATTAATTAGATATCTTTAATTCAGTGTTTAATAATAAAGTATGTGAATTTGGGTAAAAAGATGAAATTGGTAAATTATGTGATTGTAATATTAAAAGAAATATGCCTATTTGTATTCAATATTATTGGGTTTTGGCTTAATTGTTGTAAATATGTCATTTCCCTCCTTTTGAATAAAAAGCATGATTTTGAAATCACAAAAGATATGATTAAAAGGATTAAAAAGCGAAAAGTGGTGCAAATGTACGTATAATTATAAACGTGTGTGTATATATGTTGACGTCAAAAGTTGGTCACTAGTGACAATCAACCCCTAATCGCGTGATCTACACACGAATAAAGATAAAATGGAAAATAAAACAACGTGGAGCACACACAGAATTTTTATAGTGGTTCGGCAAAGATAATGCCTACGTCCACTTTATATATTATTTCTCTCTTCTTTGATTACAAATACAATACTTTTTCTGTTTGGAGGAAGAAAAAGAAATGATTATTTTCCTTTCTTCCTTTTGAGGGATTAAGATTCCGGAGAAGAGTAGAGATGAGAAGTTTTTGAGAAAGCCTCCTGGCCAAGAAGAGTTGTCTCTTTCTTTAAGCTTGGAGGTATTTATAGGTAGAAAATGCTGCTTGGGCTGTTGCGAAATGATCCGGCCATTTCAAGAAAGTCCAGACACATGGAATTCATTCATTGGCTCGAATTGCGGCTAGAAGACTGATTCCACTGCTCATAAATAGTATCCTTGAAAGTTGTGGCCGACGTGGCATCCATGGAGAGGTATATCAAAAGCATAGCTTTGTCCGCATATGGTTGACCACCTTTATCTCCTTGGAAGTCGGGATATTAAGTGGACTGGCTCTGTGGAAATCTTCCACGCTGGCCCGAGATAATCGGTCGACGAGTTCTTTCTAGAAGCGAGAAACTCGGTCGTCTTGGTGAGCGATTTTTCTTGGTAATGTGCAGTTAATCTGACTGAGTTGGATTTGGACCGATATACCATTGCATGGTGTAGTGCCACTGATGGGTCTCCTGGAGCGCGATTTGTATTTGGTTGTGCGTTTGGGCTTTGGTTTAGGCCCGATGAGATTAGTGCCAAAAAGAGGGCTAACACTTTGCCCCTCAGAATATATCTTCATCGACAGAGGGAGGTGTATTCTGAAATCTGAACCGAAGCACAAACGCTCGAGCTGCTATGGTCGCGCCAGACCATATCATGGCCAGAGAACCGACGGTCCGATGTTGTATTAAGACCAGAAATCCGACAACCATGCCAGGTCGTATTAAGGCCAGAAAACCAACAACTATCAGAGACCGTATTAAGGTCGAAATGATGATCGCCACTGGTACAAAAGTTGGTTCCTGCAAATACAAACAAACCATGGGTCGAGCTTTTTATTCCACCTGGCTTTAGAGGGTGGCGAGTATATACCATACTCGGCATGGTGGCGAGCATAAACCATGATCGGCTTGGTGGCGAGCATAAACCATGCTCGGCTTAGTAGCGAGCATAAACCATGCTCGGCTTAGTGCAAGTGTTTCTTATGCTCGACTCATGCTGGGTTAGTTAGTTTAACGAGCTATGCACGCTCGTGGTGTAAAGAAAGAGAGTGTAATCCACACTCGTGTTTAAGAAAAAGCGACCTTTCTCACTTGAAAGGGTTGGTGTTTGAAGTAGTGGTAGACTAGCCACATAGAACAGGGGGGAGAGCATTAACCATGCTCGGCTTAATGGCGAACACTAATCTGGTTCGGCTTAGAAATTTTACAACAGTCGATCTACTTTTGCAAAAAGTAAAGTTCATAACTGCTAAGCAACTATTACAAAGAAAGTCTACAGGGATAGCGATTGATTACATATCATCAAGGCGTCCCTGTTATTGAAAGAAATACATCGAGAGAAAATATACAAAATCTAATTAATGATAATGCCGCGAGTGCTAGTTTCAAGGTCCTTTCCATTTCTAGGAGCTTGCGGACCAGCCTGAGGAGCTCGGACAGAAGGTCGTGGTGACGTGGCCGGGGTGTGATTTTTGACATACTCAGCAAGTTCCCCTTTTCTGACTCGTCCTTCAATGAGATCGCGCAGATGTCGGCAATTATTTGTATTATGTCCAGCTACGTTGTGGAATATAAAATGCTTGCCAGAGTCAAGTTCCATCTGGGTCGGCTCTCGTTGAGGTGGCCTTGGAGTGGGGAAGGACTCGCGCATATTGAGATAGATATCGAGCAAAGAGGAATTGAGCTCGGTATACCGATTATATTTGTTTTCATTTCGAGGTCAGACATTGCGTTTATCCTTTTCCGGGGCCGTTCCTCTTCCTTTATTCGGACCATTGCCGTTGAGTGGACCTTGTTGTTTGGCTACCAGGACTTCAAGGCTCTCCATCTCAAGGCTGGCATCCTCTTGTCAAAGGAATCTTTCGGCCTCGGAATAGAAATCATCTATATCTTTGGGAGGATCCCTAGTTGAGGAGTTAGAGAATTCTGATCTCTTCTGGACTCCCGTGATGGCTGCCATCAACACCATCGATGGCTCAGGCCGATCGACAGATGCTACGGCTGCGTTGAACCTTTCGAGGAAGGATCTTAGCATCTCTCCGGATCGCTGTTTAATGGTAGATAGAAATATGACACTTTTCGGTCGAGAGATATGCACTCGAAACTGCTCGATGAAGCGGGTGACCAGAGTATTCCAACTATTGATCGACTCCGTTGTTAGAGGCCGAAACCACATACCGGCCATATCTGTGAGAAAGAGTGGAAATCACTTAGCCGTGAAGCTGGTCGATGCACCAAGTACTTCCATATGTCGCATGTATCGCATAAGATGAATGGTCGGGTCAGTACGACCGTTGTATGGTTCGATGGCAGGGAACCTGAAGTCCGGAGGGTTTCGAGAGTTTCTGATTTCTCTAGTGAAGGGGCTGCGATTGACATTGTCTATGTCTTGCTGTGAAGAATTGCCCCGAGTGAATCGTCGGATGATGCTTGCAAGCTGACTCCCATCTCCAAGGAGTCGTTGCCATGAACTTAACTTTGTATCCTGAGGGGGTTCTGTACGAGGATCCGGCAAAAGCATGCTTGGAAGGGTGGTCGTTGGCTGGGATCGACCTCCGAGAGTTGAGTGAAGATGTGAGGGAAGGTGAGATCTGGCGGGTTGTTCTGTATAGAATGTCCCCTCTGGAACCTGATGAGCTGTGGATCGAGCCATATTTGTAGTTAAAGATCTAGGTTGATCCAGCATAGTATGTGATGTTCGGAGTCCAGGGTTGCCTCCTTTTGAAGCGAGGTTAGGAGGGTTTACGGTAGCATTTTCTTCCGCTACGGTGAGGACCGGCACGGTAGGGTGGCTTCCCTCGTTCGAAGGGAAGGCTATTCCAACTCTTCGTCGAAGAGGAAGAGTGGTTAGACTGGTCTACGGCAAGATCCCGTGTTGTAATGGGAATGGCGTTGATTCTCAGGGACCCGGAGGTAGCTCGACTGATTCGCCAGCTTCCTGAGGTTCTGTTGTTGCAGCCGCGTTGGTCGCTGGAAGCAATATTCTCGGCGGGGATCGATTGGTTGATGGAGCCAAACCAGGATGAAATAAGGGTGTAGCCCGATCAGTGGCTTGATTTCGTGCAGACCAAAGATCGGTTATTGCCCCAGCTTCGGTCGATGGAGGAATTGATGTTGAAGTGTTCAACCCGGTTTCCAGTCGACCGAGAAGGTGATCCATCAACTGCTGCTGTCGTTCAAGGACTTTAATCTGAGATGTCATATGGTCTCGGAGTTCGACCATGATTTTATCCATGTCGTCCCGGGTAAGGAATCGGGACATGTTGTCATGAGAGGAAACTTCGTGGCTTACTTCTGCAGCATCGGCATTAGCTGCATCGGCGTTTGTGGGATGAGAGGATGTTGCATCTTTCTTTCGTTTGTTCGCCATGACCTGAGATAAGCAGGAGCTCGATGGCGGTGTTGGTGCGCAGCCCCTTCTTGGCGCGCCAAAGTGTTGACGTCAAAAGTTGCTCACTAGTGACAATCAACCCCTAATCGCGTGACCTACACACGAATAAATATAAAATGCAAAATAAAACAACGGGGAGCACACACAGAATTTTTATAGTGGTTCGGCAAAGATAATGCCTACGTCCACTTTATATATTATTTCTCTCTTCTTTGATTACAAATACAATACTTTTTCTGTTTGGAGGAAGAAAAAGAAATGACTATTTTCCTTTCTTCCTTTTGAGAGATTAAGATTCCGGAGAAGAGTAGAGATGAGAAGTTTTTGAGAAAGCCTTCTGGCCAAGAAGAGTTGTCTCTTTCTTTAAGCTTCGAGTTATTTATAGGTGGAAAATGCTGCTTGTGCTGTTGCGAAATGATCCGGCCATTTCGAGAAAGTCCAGACACATGGAAATCATTCATTGGCTCGAATTACGGCTCTAAGACTAATTCCACGGCTCATAAATAGTATCCTCGAAAGTTGTGGCCGACGTGGCATCCATGGAGAGGTATATCAAAAGCAGAGCTTTGTCCGCATATGGTTGACCGCCTTTATCTCCTTGGAAGTCGGGATATTAAGTGGACTGGCTCTGTAGAAATCTTCCACGCTGGCCCGAGATAATTGGTCGACGAGTTCTTTCTGGAAGCGAGAAACTCAGTCGTCCTAGTGAGCGATTTTTCTTGGTAATGTGCAGTTAATCTGACTGAGTTGGATTTGGACCGATATACCATTGCATGGTGTAGTGCCCCTGATGGGTCTCCTGGAGCGCGATTTGTATTTGGTTATGCGTTTGGGCTTTGGTATAGGCCCGATGAAATTAGTGCCAAAAAGAGGGCTAACAATATATATATATTTGTACGTAATTTGCATTAACTATTTAAACTTATATATTTACATATACTTCTTGTGATTTAGAACTATGTCAATTCCACTAATTAGGCATTATTTACAATGATTACAAAGACTTTTGTGAGAATTGAAACCTTTTGGCAAGATTTAATGCAAAAAGGAATGTTTGGTTATTGATTAAACTAAATCATTTAATTGAAAAACAACAATAATAGTAATAAAAGTAATAATTACGTTGACTACATGGAAACATAAAATATAAATATACACATTTATCCATCGAAATCAGCGCAAAACGATAATATATACATTGTACTGAATGTTTGAATGTTTGGATAAGGATCGATTATGGAATTATATGTAAATGTAATTCATATTGAATCGGTATATTTGTGGTGACCATTTGTAGCAATCAATATAATTAATTACCATAATAGGACCGCTTATCAATAAATAACCATTGTAGCCAATATTGATTAGAGGAAAATAAATGTGATAGGAAAATGGTTACAATTCCTAAAATCAATTAGGATAAGTGTTGTAAACTCCAATTAGGAATTTTGGATTATAATCACATTTAGACTCGAGGTTAAGCTCAACTTGTGGTAGAAGTCCGCTCGGAAACGACCGGCAAATTTAGCATCCATAGGTAGTCAGCTTGACATGAGGGGTCTAATGCGTAAATATAAATGCACTAAGGCACGAGGTTAAGTTCAACTTGTGGTAAAATCTTCCTGGAACCGGCCGGAAAATCCAGCATCGACAGGTGGCCAACCAAATGTGAGTGGTCTGGTGCATAAATATATATATACATAAATAAAATAAATAGATAAATAAATAAATATGAATAGTAATGGTCTGTTGCGATACAACAAATAGATATTTCGGGACTGATAAAATAAGAATATCCAGAGTTAAAAGTTGCCTTAGGAAAATATTACCATTATGGTCATAAATGGCAATAAACTGATGGATAAGAAAAGGGGGCTAATGGGTATCGATTGTTGTTTAATACTAAGTCCAATTAGGGAAGGTGATTAAATATATCCTTAGGTTAAGGAGACAAGTTTCCTATTTATACTTGTTAACATAGAATTTATAATTTAAATTGTAGAGCTGAACTTAGTAGGTTAATAATATAAAATATTATTAACCATATGAACCCGTGATGATAATAAATCGTGTGCGTATAACATTTCCATGTAGAGAGATTGAACGGGAATGACTTAATAATACCACCCACTTTATCCCAAATAAAGAAAAGTATTAAAGGCTAAAGGGGTTCGAACCAATAACATTCGTGTATAGTCCGCTTCCTGGGTCTTAAGTGGCTAGGGTTACGGAGTCCACCTTTGAACAGGTCTTTCTTTTTAGGGGTCTTAAATGGCAGGTGTGTGTGGGCCTACCCAAACCTCGAAACTAAAACGTCAGATATGGCTATCTATTCTACGGGAAGTAATAAGCGAGTAAAGGGGTTATCTAATAAGGTCAGCTAAAAGGTATAGCGAGCGATAAAATACCATCTCTCACCTTATGCGGGGCAAGGGTATATGCGTGAACAACGGAAGCCTTAACTAGTAGGGCCCATAGCTAGTGCCCTCCAGTTTATGTTAATATTAAAAGAATTTTCGAGGAATAATAAGAATGAAAGAAAATATATATAAACCCCGTAACTAGGGGCCCAACCTCGATTAAAAAACCCAGCCATGCTCTGGTATAAAGGCTTCACAAATATACATATGAAATGTCCTATCCAAGTATTATACTTCGGGAATACTACTTTGGGAAGAGTAGTAAAGTTGTGCGTAAACATTTACAAGGTTAAGCTAGAATCACTAACCTTGGTAGGCATACATCTTGCGTTGAACCAAATGGGATACATCTGTTATTATAATCTGTGTTGTACATTTCCTATTCACCAGAATCTTGTTGTTCTGACCCTCCCTCCTCATTACAACCACCCAGGTTTTCGAGAGAAGGTCAGGTTCTCACAGGTGTTTAAGTTTGGCATTCGGTTCTCGTTCTCTCTCATGCTCGGTATTGGCAAAGTGACTTAATTTGGAAAAGGTAGTTACTTGAGTTAATACTAGTTTATCCTATTTTTTCCGTTGTGAGTTACCTTATCGTACTCTGATTATGCTCATGCTCATTTATTGCAGGTACCAGATTTACACGCTCCATGCTTGAATATGTTTGAGTTTTGATTTTTGTCGAAATTTGGGAGTAGAAAAGTGTGGGGATCGTTTGAGGGTTTGGAGAAACAATTTGAATGGATTCAAAAGATTGTTTCTGATTTGTTTTGTTAGGGGAATCGTTTGAGGAAGATGATTTCTCGGAATTCGACATAACTTTTTATCTTTGAATTTGTAATAGTTAATACTAAAAACTTATGTTTGAAATAAGAAAGCTTGATTGTTTATATAGTTGAAGTTCCTTAATATTAGCAACAGAAAATGATTAAACGATAGGAATTTTCAATTGCTGGCCTTAGGTAATAATAGTTTATTAGAAGTTTGTTAGAATAACAGAAGTATAATATTAAGCTATGTTCTAAGTTAAACTAGTTATAACACATAACCCAATGGCAAATACCTTCAAATTTCACAGAGAACACCAGGGTTCAAGACACGGCTGTTGCATAAATTTTTATTTTTAAAAAAAACTGATTTTTGTACTTAAAACTTATATATTTTTATAAACCTTTATGTGAGATTATTCCTAATTCTCTTCAAAGTTTAATAAACGTATTTCGAGTAAGGTTCAGTAAAAATATCGGCAATTTGATTTTTAGAATTTACAAATTATGAGTTTGTAATTTCTTTTTCATTGTTATGTCATAAAAGTGATGTCTTATATCTACATGTTTAGTACTTGATTGACTTAACAGATTTTTAGACAAATTTATCGCATGTCACAATAAATAGTTGAATTATTTGAATTTAAGTTAAAATCTTAAAGTGTTTGTTGCATATATATTACTTGAGCGCAAGCCAATACTGTTGATATATATTCAGCTTCACACGAAGATAGAAAACGAAATTAATTTCTTGCTAAACCAAGATATTAGTGATTTGCTAACAAAATGAAAAGTACCACTTGTACTTTTTCGATTCATCCGTGATCCTCTAAAATCAGCATCACTATACGTTACTAATTCAAAAGAACAATCTTTCGGATTGAAAAGTCCAAAATCTTTGGTATTGCTTTGATAACACAATTTATGTTTAACCACTCGTAAATGTGATTTTTTCGATTAGCTTGAAATCGAGCACACAAACAATTACTCATCATTATATCTAGTTGACTAGTTGCTAAATATAATAACAATCCTGTCATACTACGGTATAATTTTTTATCAATGCTTTTACTCTTTTCATCCTTTTCTAAATATGTTGTTGTACTCAGGGGAGTTGGTTTACTTGATGTATTTTCCATATCAAAACATTTTACTAAATTATTGCAATATTTTTCATGTTTTATAAAAATATCGTTTGTAGTTTGTTCAATTTGTAAACCCATAAAATATGACAATTCACCCATACATGACATTTCTAATTCACTTGTCATAATTTTGGATAAATTTAGAAATAACTTTTCATTAGTCGAACCAAAAATAATGTCATCTACATAAATTTGAATTATCAAAATATTTTTATTATCATGTTTTATAAATAACCTTTGATCAACCTTTCCAATTTGAAATCCTGAATTGATTAAATAATTTTTAAGACATTCATACCAAGCATTTGGTGCTCTCTTTAATCCATATAAAGCCCTTTTCAATTTATAAAAATGATCAGGATTTTTTCTTGTGTAAACAGGGGTTTTTTCAACACATACTCTTTCCTTTATGTAACCATTCATTAATGCACTTTTTACATTCATTTGATATAATTTAAAATTGTGATGATAAGCATAGGCTAATAAGATGCGAATTGCTTCTAATTTAGATAATGGGGCAAACATTTCTTCATAGCATATTCCTTCTTCCTGATTATATCCTTGTGTAAAAAGTCTAGCTTTATTTCTTGTTATATTTCCTAACCCGTTTGCTTTATTTTAATAAACCCATTTTTTTCCTATAACGGCTTGATCATTCGGTCTTGGAACTAATTCCCAGACTTCATTGCTTTCAAACTGATTTAACTCTTTTTTTTTGCATAGCGATAATCCATTTTTCATCAGAAGTCACTTCTTTTGGATTTTTAGGTTCAATATTGGATAAAAATGCAGCGTGACTTACTAGATTTAATTGACTTTTAGTTCTTACGTTTGAATTTATTTCACCAATAATATTTTGAGTTGAATGATCTCGTAAAATTCTTTGTAGAGATCTTATTTTTATTATTATTTTGAACAATATTTTCATTATTAATATTATTATTTTCTATATTTTCAGTTTGATTGTTATTTTCAGAAATATCTTGATTTCCAGTGATATTTTCATTTATATTATTTTGAATAACATTTTCTTCTTCTCTAGAATTATTAATTATATTCTGTTCATCTTGAAAATTACTATTCTTCAAAATTTCAGTATTATAAGAATTCTGAATATAATATTCGTCCAAAGAAACGTGAAGTGATTCTTCTACTTTATTTGTTGTCTCATTAAAAATACTATAAGCTTTGCTTCGATACGAATATCCCAGAAATATGACTTCGTTAAATTTTCAATCATATTTAAACATTTTGAACCGAAAACTTTAAAATTTGAAATATTTGGTTTTCTACCATTAAATAGTTCATATGGAGTATTTTTCATAAGTGGTTGAATGGAAACTCGATTTAAAATATAACAGGCTGTTCCGACTACTTCTACCCAGAAATGTTTTGATAATGAACTTCCATTCAACAACGTTCTAGCACATTCTTGTAACGTTCGAATTTTCTTTTCTACAACACCATTTTGTTGTGAAGTTTTAGGAAACGAGAAATTTTACAATATAAATCAAAAAATACATTTTCGAATTCTCCTCCATGATCATTCGTATATTTTTTATTTTCAGATCTTTTAAATTTTGAATTCGCTTAGTAAATTTTTAAAATAATCAAAAGTATCACTTTTATTTTTCAAAAATATCGTCCAGGTATATCTAGAAAAATCACCAACTATTACAAGAACATATCTACTATGATTTATGAATTGAATTTGAGTTGACCTTTAATGAACCAACATTTTCCCTATCCTAATTATCGACACAAATACCATATCGACTAACCAAGCACCAAGAATTTATCGGTTCATTAATAGAAAGAAGTTAGAGGGTGAGAATAGATCGAATGCAGTTTAGAATAGAAGAAGAACAGGAACATAAATACAACAACATCAGAGTAAATACACCCGCCATTCATAGCTCGAGTGGTTCAGGATTTGGGAGATGGGGATCTAAGCACTGTGTGCAGGCATGTTGGAATCCCGCTGTGAACCACTTTGGGGACTGGGACGTTACGCATCCGTGTTCTACGACTAAACAAAGCGGGGTAGACACATGGCATGGGGTTTACTTAAGTGAGTATCAATGTATACTGTGATCTTAATGTTCCCCATGATTTCAAAAAAAAAAAAATGTAACAACCCGGAAAATCTGAGCCAATTTAAAAATTTTATTTTGGCAATTTTAATGAATTTTGAATATTTAAAATGGATTATTTTAAATAATAACGACGAGAAACTTATTTTGAATAGAATTAGAATGTATATATTTATTTGAATCGATGTTAGAGTATAAATATTTATTTTAATTATAAAAGGAATTGAAAATGGCGCAGTAGTTTGAAAATTCAATTTCAAATTTCAAATGAATGTGCAGGATTCAAAATAAACCGGATTTTAGCGAAACCAAAAATATTAGAATCTATTTGAAAATATCTTTCCAGCGAATCTGAAAATTTGAAATTTCAAAGCGGGAATAAAAAGTTACGCCCAGTTGAAAATTCAGAATGGTCGTTATGGAATTTTGGCCCTTAAAAATGGGGATTTTGCAAACGACCTCCGTTTTCGACGAAACCACTTTTGTTGGATCCGGGATGTCAAGTTATTGCTATATTCCAAAATTCAAAATTTGTGGGATTAATATGCGAGTGTGGCGAAGGAAAACGTGTTTTGATAGTTTTAGTCAATTTGGATCGACTTGAAAATGGCCATTTTTCAAACGGTCTTAAATTCGACGAAATTAGTTTTGTTAGGACCGTATCATCAATATGAAGCTAGAAATAATTTTTCTAGAATTTTCAGAGTCAGTAAGTGGCCCCGGTAAATTAAAATGTGCGTTCAAATTCAATATATATTGATTTATATCTTGAATTTGATAAAAACTGATTATAACAACCGAATTGGCTTATGAAACATATCCCATTGTGTTCAGAATGAGGGTAATGTGCTAGGGGCGACAGTCGTTGGGTTTGATTTGGGATTCGAAAGAAAAGCCAACTTATTAGAGAGAAAAAAATATATAATATGAAATATATATTTGTTCCTTAAGTCCCCTACCCCGTATACCCTTCCCTGTCATATTCTTTTTCCCAAAATCAGAAAGGGGAAATTTCCCTCGATCCATCCCGCTCCTCTTCGCACCGCCGTTCACCGATGTCGCGCCCCCAGTAGCGGCGCCGCCACCCTCTTCCCTCTCCCCTCCTTCCTCATCGCGCAGACAGCCACCGGGCCCCCTCGCGCCGCTCTCTCTTCTCTCCAAATCTGACGACCTATAACCCAGAACCGATGCCTCCGACCACACACACACACCCCCCACCGCGCCGACCACTTTAGACCCCCTCCAGCCGCCGATTTGGCCCTCCTCCAGCAAGATCCGAGTTTCTTGTTCAAAGAGAAATGTGCATTTCTTTTCTTTGTTTTTATTTAATAACATTGCTTTTAAAAAAAAGTCAGTTTTATTTATATAAAGTTATCATTTTTATTTATATAAAGTTATCATTTTAGTGACATGAAAGAGGTGATTTTTAATCATGAAAGAGGTTATTTTTATTCATGAAATTAACAAAATAAAAATGTGATCTTTATTATTTAAGTAGCGATATAAAATATAATTTTTATATAGAAGGAAGCAAAATAAAAATATGATTTTTTATATGTATGATAATAAAAATATGATTTTTATATAATAGATATAATAAAAATATGATTTTTATACGATGGAGAATATAAAAAAATTGATTTTTTTTATTTGTAGAGATATAAAAATGAGATTTTTAATATAAGCATCATATTAAAAATGTGATTTTTAATATGAACAGCGTAGAACAGACTGCGTTAGAATTTTGGGCAAATCCAGACAGTTCAGAAATTCAGAAATAAAACCGGCGTAGTGGAACCCAAAGGTGAGAACTTCTCACTTTTATTTTATTTTTCTAGTTAAAATATACACTAGGATGCAGACGGTGCTTAGTAGCACCCGACACCCGTCGTCCACAGACCATGGACGACCTGTTTGTGTGTTTGATTGTGTTGTGAAAACTGATTGTGTGATGTGAAATGAAATAAATATTTTATAGTTAAAAATATAATTTTTAATATGTATATGAATAAAATAAATATCCATAAACAAATCGGACGATTTGTTTATGTACACACATTTGACTGATATTGATTGGGACGATAAATTTTACACATCACCGAACTGCACAAATAAATTCATTATTTGTTGATTGAAACCCCACACAGGTATGTGGATGATATTGGACATACACTAATCCCAATAGTTAGTTGTATGTCAATCGATTGGTTGATAGACTGTTATAAGCGTTTAATATTTATATTTAGTGCTTATATAGTGTAGAAGCACTCTGGATGATGGATGATTATTTATCACTGTTGTTGTATGCATGCATGTGTGAAATCCATATAAATCAAATTATATGGTAATTGACTGTGTCTGATTCCAGTTTAGAAAGAATGGATATTTTAAAATAACGAATATTTTAAAATAATGAATACTTTAAAATAATATCCAGTAAAAGATCAAAATTTGATTTTGATGTCCGATTTGGAATAGACACGAATATATTTAAATATATAAAGCCGTGTTGATTAGATTGACGCCATTTTGACGTGAACGATATTTATATCGGTTTTATTCATTTTTATAATGAATATCGAAAAGGAATTGATTTTAAAATCTAATGTTTAGAAAATATTATAATTTATATATCGATGATATGGAATATTCCATTTTTATTTGAAATTGATTATGAAGTTGAAATCATTTTGAAAATAAATTTAAAACGATTTATAAAATACATTTTAAATGGAAATCGACAATATATATAATATATATAAATATACATGTATATTATATATATATATGTATATATAATGGTCTGAATAGAACGTGTCGCGCAGCGGCAGTTCGCGAATTTCGACCATTGACCATTGGATTCTCCTAAAACCGGAACCGTTGGGTTCGTATCGAAAAGAGCTTTCTAACAAATATTAGAGATTTGAAATCTAATGGTTGGATTTGAAATTATGTCCAAATCAAATTTGGGAAAGGTCGCTGTAAGTGCAGTTCGATGACCATTTATGGAAATCGACTGTACGGGCCTTGAAAAAATTATTCAAAATATCAATAATTTGTGTAAAATCATAATAAATGACTTGCAAAGAATTGGGATGAAAAATTCCATATTTGAAAAGATAGAAATATATTTTTGTCGAAATGAACTAGTTTTGAACAAGAATTAAAAATCCAATATTTTTAAATAAATCGGTTGGATCTGAAATGGTTTTAAAAATAACCAGGATTTCCAATATATAAATTAGAATGGATTTGAATCGAAATTATCTTCAGAATATTTCGATATTGGATTTCGTGATTATACGAATATTGTGGAGGAATATAGAAGATGTAGATATATCGTTATTCCAATACGATATTTGTTGATTTCAGAATTTGATATTGAATATAAGCCAATATATTTTTTATTCCGAGCCTTGTATTTAATATCAAATTGGATTTTGGGTTGTCGTGAATGGTATCTTTAAAAATACTGTTCTTAAACCCAACAGAATTAAGAAAATTAGAAACAGACTGGAGATTAGTTAAGTTGAATGGTTTCTTGGGTATTGATCTGATGTTGGTTTCGGCCTTCGGGGTTAACACTTAGGGAATTGTTCTCTTACTAATTTGTGGTTAGAGACTGATGGAATGTGAATTGGGTTTGTTGTGAACTGTGTTTTAGCGACATTCGTTCTTTGACCCGATTTACAGTGAAATGGGATTTGGAATTTATAAATCATTTTTTAAGATTTAAAGGAGATTTTCCAAAGTAAAGTTTTCAAATTTAACATATTAAATTGGAATTGAATGGAATTCGGTTTGGTAATAACCGAAGAAAGCTTCTATAGACGAAGGCGGCTAACATATATGGAATTTAAAAGGCCTTGTCGTTATTCCATTTATATTATCGGTTGGATATGGAGGTTTATATCGATTATATATATCGATTTGTTTTCCATTAAGTTTCCATTGTTAATGGAATAAGATTTTGAGTTGTCGTGAATGGTATCTTTAATAATACTGTTCTTAGACCCAATGGAGTTAAGAAAATCAGAAACTTAACTGGAGATTAGTTAAGTTGAATGGTTTCCTGGGTATTGATCTGATGTTGGTTTCAGCCTTCGGGGTTAATACTTAGGGAATTTTTCACTAGCTAATTTACGGTTAAAGGATGATGGAATGGAATGTGATTTTGGGTTTATCATGAACCGGGTTTTAAATGACATTGGTTCTTTAACCAGTTAAAGATAGGATATGATTTCCTAAGTTAAACAATTGTTAATATTGATTTTTGGGAAGATTAGAACCTGGTGGAGTTTTAATGAATCTATAATTAGATTGAAATGATATCCAAAGGAAGATTAAAGAATAAATTTAAAGAATTTATCTTTGATAAAATTAATGGGAACATTTCCCAAAGTATAAGAATATTTGAATAAAGGAATATTCTAGATTGGAATGAGGCGTATGTTGTGTTATTATAGCACATGTTTATTATATACGCGAGTTATTCAGAAAGACCGGGTTTACCCCATTTTGAATAACTGATTCGACGATATGTCGAGGATGAAGACGGTGGTCGAAGACCAGAGGTCTTCACATTGTTTGGATGATTACTGATGTCTTGATTGGGCTGTACACCCAAGGCGAGGTAATAAGTGGTGATTGTCCAGACGTACTTGGAGATTGATGGATATGCGAGGGTCTCTCCCCTGTATTGGACATATGGAGGAGGAATAAGGTGCCTCCAGTTTCGTTCAGACCCAGAACGAACTTGTAAATGGATTGTGTCTGACATCGGATTTCACTCTGTGTGATTGATAGACATCAGTTGCATAGCGTGAATTGCCTGTGTGGCATGCTGAGATGCGAATGATCAAGGCCTCTGTTGAAAAGCAGGATCTTGTAGTTGATGATTAAAGCACGGATTTAATATAACGTAGCTTTGTGTAGCGCTAATTCGCGAGCCTCACACCCTGGTGTGAACCAGAAACGGGAGAGGACATCAGGGAAATGGACATATGCTGGTTTCTAGCTAGGAGTGGTGTTTTGGGTTTTACACGCCCAGACATTTTACTTATGTGGATGATGGATAGCGAGGCGCCTTGGTTATATCGGTCTCTATAGAGCCGATGGAGTCATTTGGCTCATTTATGCCCCATAGGGCAGACTAGCATATCGTTTACGGTATTATTAATCCACTTCGTGTTGACCGGCCCTGACGATCCAAGGCTTGCCTGCGCGCTTGCCTAAGGCTCGGGCTAGACAGTCTCGAAGCAGTAAGGACGATCCCTTGCCTTGGTTCATAGATGGAAATCCAATTTCCAATACGACATTTTGCGGTTTTGATTGCAAACCTATATATGGCGACATAGTGGTATGGGGCACTTATGCCGTCTATGATTGATACTTATGATTGAAATTGTTTTGACACTATACACTTATAGTAATAACAAAACATGAAATTTTACGTACCAAGCATTCTTGGCTATTATAAGGTAAAAACTCTATCCTCCGACTTGCGTTGCATTGTGTGATGTGACCTGAGTCTTATAATAGCTTCATTGTTCTTTATTTAGCATTGCGCTGTTTGTTTTACGCACTGGTATTCTTGGGGGTAAACCCGTTCCATGTTATACGGCGTGGTCCCTTGATTTACCTAACTTTAAAATAAAGATTAATAACTATTTTAGTTCTCACACCAGTCACATGACTGATGTAATAACCCGGAAATTCTGGGCCAGTTTAAAATTTTTATTTTGGCAATTTTAATGAATTTTGAATATTTAAAATCGATTATTTTAAATAATATCGACGAGAAATTTATTTTGAATAGAATTCGAACGTATATATTATATAGATCGTCGTTAGAATATAAATAATTATATATAATTATAAATAGAATCGAAAATGGCGCGGTAGTTCGATAATTCGATTTCAAACTTCAATTGAATGTACCGGGTGCAAAACAAACCGGATTTTAGTGAAACCAAAAATAATATAATCTAACTGAGGATATCTTTCCAACGAATCCGAAAAATTATGAAATTTGGAATCTAACAATAATTTGACATCACGGACCCAACAAAAGTGGTTTCGTCGAAATCCAAGGTCGTTTGCAAAATTTCCATTTTTAAGGGCCTGAATTCCATAGCGACTATTCAGAATTTTCAACTGGACATATCTTTTGATTCCTGCTATGAAATGGTTTTGCAGATTTATATTCACAGGATCCTGGTTTACAGCTGGAATGATATCCGGAAAGCTCTGTATCCGTATATCACCTTCAGTTGTGCTTTGTATTATTTTCCGCTGCTATGTAATTTATTGTAATCTCTGATATTTATCGAATGTAATTTATTCATTATACTCTGTATATTCTTGTATCTGATGGAATTGTTGTAATAACAATGAAATGTTCTTCCGTCTGCATTCATTTGTGTGTTTTTCTCAAAGTATCCGCTCTTTCCTTCACGGGGAAGTAACGGGTATCTCACAACTGACCTGGAGTTTATTGTTTTAACCTAAACTCTGGGTGTAACAACCCATATTTTTATAACATGTTAAAACAAGAAATCAAGGCAGAATTAAATTTTAAATTCAGAATCAGGGGAAACAGGTTACCCCATTGCGTTCATCTCGAAATTTTACATGAAATAGAGTCCGAGTTTTCGAAAATCGGAGTCCGGATGAAGAAGTTATGGCCTGTACAAGTTTCAGCAGTTTTCAGGCAGACTGGACCAGGGGGTCGACCATAGGGTCGACCTACCCCACCCCCCCCAGGTCGACCATAGGGTCGACCTACCCCCCAGGTCGACCATAGTGTCGACCCCCCCACCTTACAGGTCGACCTGGTCGGCCTGGTTTGACCCAAAACTCATTTTTGAAGCCTGAGACGTGTTTTGACGGTCCGGATTGATTCTAGGGTTAATCTAGGGGCCTAAACTAGTTGCTACACCAATAAAAACACCATTAGACCTAACCTAATTCATATCAAATCATTCTTACACTATTATGCTGCTGGACTTCCTCATGATCATGGCCGCCGCTCTCTAAACTTTTCTCTTAGCCTCCAAACTAGATTCAAACTAAAGATTAAAGCTTCTACAGCAATTCTACAACAATTCAAGAAGATAAATCAATGTCTCTGCAACGTTCTACGACAATTGTAGTTCTTAATTCAATGGCCATGCTCTGTAAGTTCTAGTTGTTTTTAGATTTAAACATTTAATTATAATATGGACATGAAATAAAGTGGAATTGGATCTAAGTATGTTTATCAATTCTGATCTATTTCTGTTGCTCCTTGAATCTTCTGTTTTGGGACTTGTCTATCTTTATGTTCATGACAAGCTTATGATCTATTCAGCAGTTTTCTCGATTTGTGATAACGATATCATCAAGTTGTAATATTTATGCCTATGATGATGTTTTCCTCTGATCTCATTTTTATTCAATTTCTATCTCCCCCAATTTATTTTCTTTTCATGAACCTTGGTCAATTTCGGACCTTGGCCTAAAATCGCGATTTGCGTACGATATGTATACGGGGGAATTATGGGATTATTACCTTTATGAACATGATGTAATAATTGGCAACATGAAATTGGATATTATCATTGTATTTGCATGTTTGGGCTTGATCTGTAAATTTTGATATAATCTTGTTATGAACAAATTTGCATAAATATTATATACATGGAATTTGGCACAAATAGGATCTATGTAATGTAACATGAGATTTGGTATATATAACATGTATGTAATTTGGCATGTAAATTAAACCACGAGTTCGGGCCTATGTAAATTAAATCAAAAGATTTGGCTTATGATTGGGCATATGTAGAATTGGGGATTTGAATATAAAAGCGATTGTAAATTTGATAATTGGCATAAATATGTATTATGAACTTGGGTAGTTGGCGTGTGTTGTAATAAAAAGATTACAATTTGGGATAACTACATCATGAATCATGATTTGGGTTTATTTGGGCATGATACATGCAATTTTGGCTAGAACTCGATATGGGTGAAATAGCATAAACTTGGCATACATGTAAATAGGCAAGAATTGGACATATGTAAACTGACTAGAATTGGGTATATATATCCATATATATATAAAAATTGGCATGTAATTTTGGAACTTGGGCACATGTTTATTAATATGTAAAGTTGGGAATTGAAATAGGAAAATGACTGTGTATTGGATAATTGACTTAAACACGAACACGAACATTTCTATATGTTAAACACATGAACTGATATTGGGATTTGGGGGAAATACGACCATTAATGAACCTTTGACACGAGGTTAGACTCGGTTTGTGGTGTAAATCTGCCTGGAACCGCCCGGCAAATCCAGTAGCCACAAAGTGTCAGTCTAATGTGAGAGGTCGAAGGCCAAATTGTAAGCGTAATGATTTATGACACGAGTTTAGACCCAGTTTGTGGTGTAAATCTGCCCGGAACCGCCCGGCAAATCCAGTGGCCACAAAGTGCACGGTCTAATGTGATAGGTCATGATTCGTTCATCATAATGAATGAATTAAGGAATACTAACCATAATAAGACGTGGGTATGGTTAGAGGATTAGGTGGGATAACATGGAAATTTGACATGTAAATGTGGACCTAACTGGTATGAGTTAAGAACATGTAAAACTTACAAGTGTAGGCTTAACCAACGTAACAGTTGATCAGACCAATGGGTGGGTTAAGTTATATGACTAGACTAATGACACTTAACAAATATAACATGACATGTGGTAGGGTTAAGTCAACTGGAACATATAGATAATACTTAACCAACTTTGCATGATACGTGGGCGGGTTAAGCCATGAATTACTTGAAATACTTAACCAATTGGACACGATGATTTGATAGGGTTAAGTCATGAACCATTTGAATATACTTAACCAATTTGACACGATGATTTGATAGGGATAAGTCATGAATCGCTTGAATATACCTAACCAATTTGACACGATGATTTGATAGGGTTAAGTCATGAATCGCTTGAATATACTTAACCAATTTGACACGATGATTTGATAGGGTTAAGTCATGAACCGCTTGAATTTTCTTAACCAACTTGACACGTGATTCGTAGGGCTAAGTCATGAACTTGAACGACAACACTTAGCCAATTTGACATGACACGTAGGCGGGTTAAGTCACAAACTTGAATGACAACACTTAACCAACTTGACATGCTAGATCGATGGGGTTAAGTCTTGAATTTAAATGAAAACACTTAACCAACTTGACATGCTAGACCGATGGGGTTAACTCTCGAATTTAAATGACAACACTTAACCTACTAGACGGAAACCCTAGTTACGCGGTCCGTTTCAGCAGTAACCCACTAGATGTATCATGGTACCCTGGAACTAGGCAGGGTGGGGCACGATTACTGGGCTGATTGTAAGCGACCAGAATGACGGCTGTGTGGGTGCGCCAGTGTAGGTTCTAACGGAGTGCGGGCATGCACACACTCCGGAGCAGAAAAAGTAGGCATTGGGCACCAATAGGTTTACTCTGTGCGTGCTTGATTCGTGTCGGTGGTTGGCACCCTAGGGCTTGATACACCCTATGGTGGACCTAGCACAGGTAACTACATTTCATGATTGGGCCGTATGACACAAACACATGAACGAGCTAGGACTTGTAGGGAACCGATCGATTAATAGATCGTTACGTGGAATTCGTTAGGTAGCATAATCCCTAGTGGTCCTAGGTGGCATAAACCCTGATCGAATCTAGAAAACGTTCAATAGGTAGCATAATCCCTAGTGGTCCTAGGTGGCATAAATCCTAGTTGAACACGCGATAGTTCATGATAAGGAAACCTAACCAGAACAAGGGTGGCAGTCCAAACGATTTTAAGAATGGTGGCACTACGTTGAAGTAGTATAGAAATACGTGATGAAACCCATATGATAAACGGCAAGGGACTATACATATACATAGAAAGGATGATACGGGTTGGGGTACTAGTACAGTTGGTGCAGAGAATATAGGAAATCAAAGAAAATAGTGGAATGGTGAAGCTTAGAAATCTTGCAATGTTATACTTAATAGAAACCTTGCAATGTTATACTTGATTCATCGTGCGTGTAGCCTACCTTGTCATCATGCTTATGTTTACTTTCAGTTTATTCATGCCATATTATCTTCACCTGTTTTTATGCTGAAAGCCACTAGGACTTACTCAGTCTTTATGACTGACCCAGTTTGTTTCGCCTCTTTTTCTTTCGTTTCCCCTCCAGGTTTGCAGGGTGGGAATACAGCTTTGTTCGGATCTTACCGAGCTCCAAGGCTCTTTCATGTACTGCTTGGATCTCTCTTGGCTATGGCTTGCTTTGCTGTTTTACTTGGGGAATGATTTATGACTATGGTTTTATGCTTCTTAACTATTGCAAGACAGATTTCGATGTAATGGATTTAATAACATCTTGATGTAAAAGGCTTTAGACCTTTCTAGATTTTAAAGCAATGAAATTTGGTTCTTCTTCCGCTGTTTTATATGTTCTGTCTTGTAATATTTCTGTGTATGTTTACCTAGATAATGCTCCACCAAGGCTAGTGCATTCCCTTTGTGAGTGACCCTAGCGGAGGTGGGGTGTTACACTGGGTGCCGCTATTTTCCACACGGGCAGCATGTAGTTTTGGTTTTGAAGATTTATATTCACAGGACCCTGGTTTACAGCTGGAACGATATTCGGAAAGCTCTGTATCTGTATATTCTTTTCAGTTGTGTTTTGTATTATTTTTCCACTGCATTGTAATTTGTAAATCTCCGATATTTAGTAAATGTTAATATTTATTCATACTCTGTTATATTCTTGTATTCTGATTGAATTTTTGTAATAAACAATGAAATGTTCTTCTGTTTTTGTTCTGATTCGTCTTGTCCTCAAGTAAATCTGTTCTTCCTTTTCTCTTCGGAGACTGGGGAATTTCTAGGTCCTTACAGTGGTATCAGAGCTTTGGTTTATAGAGCTTGAAGAACAAGACCCATTAGAACCAAACGAAAGAATTCATCGGAGATTGGATTAGTAATATCCCATGGGAATGACTCGTTAGAGATAGGATTAGTAGTATCCTAGAATGAGTCGGAAGAGTATATTTTTAAAATGAAAACAAATTTTGTTTTGAAAATTTAAACTTTATTATTGGTATTTGAATATTTATTTTATATTGATTTGGACAATCAAGTATATAAAGATTTTGCGTATATGTCTGATCCATGTGTATTCGAAGTTTTAATATACTGGATAGATATAGAATCAAACTCTAGTCGCCCGAAGATGATTCTGATGATTACTCGAGTATCATCAGAATTTATATTCGAGTTTCAAAAGTGGGATATCTGTATATTTCCATTTGACTGGTGTGAGAACCAAAACTAGATAGGGCTTATTGTTGTGGTTTGGCATCAAAAATCTGATTTTTAGACTATGTATCAAAGTTATGAATTTGAAACGTTAATTAACTAATTGATTGATGGTTGTGTTGTTTGATTTTTAGTTTAACTAATAAGATTGTTGAAACTAATATGTACAAGAAAGGTAAATTTAGGCCAAATTGAACCAAATATTGAACTGTATTGAAAATTGTTTGGAAATGCATGCATGTACATATATATGTGTGAACAAGTCATAGCAAGGAGGCTAGAGAAGAGGAATAAAATTGTTTGCCCGACAAATAGGTACATGTTTATTGTATTTCTTGGGATTTTTGATGATTTTATTAGCCGATTGGCTAGCCGCTTGGCTAGCTGCTTGGCTGTTTCTTTTTCTTTTTGGATTGGAGAGGCCTGTATGGCGATTTCGGGATTTTCACGGTGCTCTCGTACAGGGGAGGTTATGGCGAAATTTTTCGAAAATTTAGGGTGTTAGCCAAATATTTGAATAATTAGAAATTCTTAAAAATTGAAAAGTTGAAGAATGAAAGCCAGACTGAATGTTGATTTGGTTTGTAAAACAACTTTCAGCTCCATTCCTTTCCAAGGACGAAAAGATTTTAAGTGGGGGAGATTGTAACAACCCGGAAAATCTGAGCCAATCTAAAAAATTTATTTTGACAATTTTAATGAATTTTGAATATTTAAAATGGATTATTTTAAATAATAACAACGAGAAATTTATTTTGAATGGAATTAGAATGTATAAATTTATTTGAATCGATGTTAGAATATAATATTTATTTTAATTATAAATGGAATTGAAAATGGCGTGGTAGTTTGAAAATTCGATTTCAAATTTCAAATGAATAAATAAGATTCAAAATAAACCGGATTTTAGCGAAACCAAAAATATTAGAATCTATTTGAAAATATTTTTCCAAAGAATCCGAAAAATTGAAATTTCATAGTGAGAATAAAAAGTTACGCCCAGTTGAAAATTCTGAATAGTCGCTATGAAATTTTTGCCCTTAAAAATGGGAATTTTGCAATTAGCCTCCGTTTTCAAAGAAACCACTTTTTGTTGGATCCTTGATGTCAAGTTACTGCTAGATTACAAAATTCATAATTTTTGGGATTAATATACGAGCGTGGCGAAGGAAAACATGTTTACAAAGTTTCAGTCAATTTGTATCGACCAGAAAATGACCATTTTTCAAACGTTCTTCAAATTCTACGACATTAGTTTTGTTAGGACCGTATCATCAATACGAAGCTAGAAATAATTTTTCTGGAATTTTCAGAGTTAGTATGTGGCCCCGGTAAATTAAAATGTGCGTTCAAATGCAATATATATATTGATTTATATCTTGAATTTGATAAAAACTGATTGTAACAACCGAATTGGCTTACGAAACATATCCCATTGTGTTCGGAATGAGGGTAAGGTGCTAGGGGCGACAATCGTTGGGTTCGATTTGGGATTCGAAAGAAAAGTCAACTTATTAGAGAGAAAAAAATATATAATATAAAATATATGTTTGTTCCTTAAGTCCCCTACCCTGTATACCCTTCCCCGCCGTATTCTTTTTCCCAAAATCAGAAAGGGGAAATTTCTCTCGATCCACCCCGCTCCTCTTCGCACCGCCGTTCACCAATGTCGTGCCCCGAGTAGCAGCGCGGCCACCCGCTTCTCTCTCCCCTCCTTCTCCATCGCGCAGATAGCCACCAGGCCCCTCACCCCGCTCTCTCTTCTCCCTCTTCTTTCAAAATCCGACGCCCTATAATCTATAACCGACGCCTCCGACCACATACACACCCCCCTCCACCGCGCCGACCACCTGAGACCCCCTCCAGCCGCCGATTTGGCCCTCCTCCAGCAAGATCCGACTTTCTTGTTCAAAGAGAAATGTGAGTTTCTTTTCTTTGTTTTTATTTAATAACATTGCTTTTAAAAAAAATCAGTTTTATTTATATAAAGTTATCGTTTTTATTTATATAATGTTATCGTTTTTAATGACATGAAAGAGGTGATTTTTACTCATGAAAGAAGTGATTTTTATTCATGAAATTAACAAAATAAAAATGTGATCTTTATTATTTGAGTAGCAATATAAAAATATAATTTTTATATAGAAAGAAGCAAAATAAAAATAAAAAAATGCTTTTTATATATGTATGATAATAAAAATATGATTTTTATATAATAGAGATGATAAAAATATGATTTTTATACGATGGAGAATATAAAAAATTTGATTTTTTATATTTGTAGCAATATAAAAATGTGATTTTTAATATAAACATCATATTAAAGATGTGATTTTTAATATGAACAACATAGAACAGACTGCGTTAGAATTTTGGGCAAATCTAGACTGTTTAGAAATTCAGAAATAAAACTGGCGGAGTGGAACTCAAAGGTGAGAACTTCTCACTTTTATTTTATTTTTCTAGTTAAAATATATACTTGGATGCAGACGGTGCTTAGTAGCACCCGACACCCGTCGTCCACAGACCATGGACGACTTGTTTGTGTGTTTGATTGTGTTGTGAAAACTGATTGTGTGATGTGAAATGGAATAAATATCTTGTACTTAAAAATATAATTTTTAATGTGTATATGAATAAAATAAATATCCATAAACATATCGGACGATTGTTTTTGTACACACATTTGACTGATATTGATTGGGACGATAAATTTTACACATTACCCAACTACACAAATAAAATTCATTATTTGTTGATTGAAACCTCACACAGGTATTGGAATGATATTGGACATACACTAATCCCAATAGTTAGTTGTATGTCAATCGATTGGTTGACAGATCGTTATAAGCGTTAAATATTTATATTTAATGCTTATACAGTGTAGAATGCACTCTAGATGATGGACGATTATTTATCATTGTTGTTGTATACATGTGTGTGTGAAATCCATATAAATCAAATTATATGGTAATTGACTGTGTCTGATTCCAGTTCAGAAAGAATGAATATTTTAAAATAATATACAGTAAAAGATCAAAATTTGATTTTGATGTCCGATTTGGGATGGACACGAATATATTTAAATATATAAAGCTGTGTTGATTAGATTGACGCCATTTTGACGTGAACGATATATATATATATCGATTTTATTCATTTTTATAATGAATATCGAAATGGAATTGATTTCAAAATCTAATGTTTAGAAAATATTATCATTATATATCGATGATATGGAATATTCAATTTTGATTTGAAATTGAATATGAAGTTGAAATCATTTTGAAAATGATTTTAAAACGATTTATAAAATACGTTTAAATGGAAATCGACAAAATATATATAATATATATATATTATATTTTATAAATATATAATGGCCTGAATAGAACGCGCCGCGCTGCGGTAGTTCGCAAATTTCGACCATTGACTTCGAATGGACATTACAGGAGATCCGACCGTCAGATTCTCCTAAAACCGGAACCTTTGGGTTCGTATCGAAAAGATCTTTCTAACGAATATTAGAGATTTGAAATATAATGGTTGGATTGGAATTATGTCCAAATCAAATTTGGAAAGATCGTTGTAAGTGCAGTTCGATGAACGTTTATGGAAATCGACTGTACGGGCCTTAATAAAATTATTCAAAATATCAATAATTTGTGTAAAATCATAACAAATGACTCGGAAAGAATTGGGATGATAAATTCCATATTTGAAAAAATAAAAATATATTTTTGTTGAAATGAACTAGTTTTGAACTAGAATTAAAAATCCAATATTTTTAAATAATACAGTTGGATTTAAAATGGTTTTGAAAATAACCAGGATTTCCAATATATGAATTGGAATGGATTTGAATCGAAATTATCTTCGGAATATTTCGATATTGGATTCCGTGATTATACAGATATTTTGGAGGAATTTGGAAGATATAGATATATCGTTATTCCAATACGATATTTGTTGATTTCAGAATTTGATATTGAATATAAGCCGATATATTTTCTATTCCGAGCCTTGTATTTAATTTCAAATTGGATTTTGGGTTGTCGTGAATGGTATCTTTAATAATACTGTTCTTAAACACAATGGAATTAAGAAAATTAGAAACTAACTGGAGATTAGTTAAGTTGAATGGTTTCCTGGGTATTGATCTGATGTTGGTTTCGGCCTTCGAGGTTAACACTTAGGGAATTGTTCTCTTACTAATTTACGGTTAGAGACTAATGGAATGTGAATTGGGTTTGTTGTGAACTATGTTTTAGCGACATTCGTTCTTTGCCCCGATTTACAATGAAATGGGATTTGGAATTTATAAATCTTTTATTAAGATTTAAAGGAGATTTTCCAAACTAAAGTTTTCCAGTTTAACATATTAAATTGGAATTGAATGGAGTTTGGTTTGGTAATAACCGAAGTAAGCTTCTGTAGAGAAAGATGGTTAATATATATGGAATTTAAAAGGCCTGGTTATTATTCCATTTATATTATCGGTTGGATATGGAGGTTTATATCAATTATATATATATATATACCGATTTGTTTTCCATGAAGATTCCATTGTTAATGGAATAAGATTTTGGGTTGTAGTGAATGGTATCTTTAATAATACTGTTCTTAGACCCAATGGAGTTAAGAAAATCAGAAACTAACAGGAGATTAGTTTAGTTGAATGGTTTCCTGGGTATTGATCTGATGTTGGTTTCGGCCTTCGGGGTTAATACTTAGGGAATTGTTCACTAGCTACGGTTAAAGGCTGATGGAATGGAATGTGATTTTGGGTTTATCGTGAACCGGGTTTTAAATGACATTGGTTCTTTAACCCAGTTAAAGACAGGATATGATTTTCCAAATTAAACAATCGTTAATTGTTATCCTACTTTGTGAACTAGGCTACACAAAGATTAAAAGATAAAAAGAATAAAGAATGTTTTTTAGTCAAGTCGGATCGGAACTCCTTGGTAGAGGAAACACAGCATATAGTAAAGAAGGAAGGAGCGCAGGCCAAATCGGATCTGTTCGGTAACCCCAATCTGCTTCCCTAATCTGTAATACTTATGATTCGAACCCAGAGAATTGAAACAGCAGCGGTTACAGCCCATGTTTCCTCAAGACCCAGAGCGGTTATACCCACGTTCTCCCCACGTTTGTCACTAATCTGATGCTCTGTTTCCACCATATTCCATCCAAACCCGACAATAATGGGATGCAGACCGCATGTACCCAACACGTAGCCACTTCAGAGGCATTTTCCACCTATAACTACACCTCCAAGGCTCATTTCAAAGGATCTTTTGGCATTTTCAGAACCCGAACTCCTTCGCTATCCAAACTTCATCATCTTATTTAGACTACAATCATCTTTTGAATCATATTGTGAAGGAAATTGAGTGAATCAATGTATTGAAATTGAGAATTGAGTGAAAACCGTTGTTGTACTTGCATTCAAGACATCAATTCAAAGAGTAGAAAGTGGATGTAGGCTATTTAACACCGAACCACTATAAATTGTGTTTTTTCTCTGTTTGTTTTATTTCATTTCAGTAGAATCATTACTCGTTTGGGTGTTAGAGCCAATTTTGGATCTAACATTTTGGTGCTTTCACTGAGAGATTTTTGAATTCTTCACTTTTTGGGATTATCATTCTACTATTTGGACCTTCAAAGTTCAAAGAAGTTAATCCTCCGTTTTTTACATCTTTAAGTACCTGTTGGTTAATCACTGAAGAATTGGTAATTATGGCCAAAGGAAAAGGCAAGGAAATCCAAAGTAATCGAGAGAATGAGGTGAACGAAGATCAGCAAACAATGGTTGTGACGAGGTCGCGTGGTCAAGATTCTGGAGCAGGCCGCTCCGGTCAGGAAGGACCGATTCGATCCAATCTGATCCAGCGACGTTGAAGCCACCCACTCTCCCCATTCGAATCGGTCTGGTCGTGTCACTCTGCTCTGATCCGACCCGAATCAAAGTGAAGCTGGAACTTCTACTCGAGCTCCTGCCAATGCTCTGGTTCCAGCCGCTATGACCAGTGATCAGCCTGACCCATCTGCACCCGTCACACAAGGAGATTTTTCATGCTTTCTTGAAATGCTCCAGAGTACTAAGGAGGAATTGGAAGCCCATAAACGTGGCAGTCTTCGCATGCAAGAGAACATGATCGCCATGAGTAGGGAACTCAAGGAGCTTCGAAGGCAAAAGACACCTTCCCCAACACGTCGCCTTGCTGCAGATTATTCATCTTCTTCAGATGAGGGACGTCCTCGTGAAAGAAGACCACTTGAGCGACCTCAGAATCTTGATCAGTTAACTTTTGAATCTTTAGGATCCTGCGAAGACTGTGCTTGTGTGTTAGGGCCGGATGACCCAAGCTTGAAAGAGCCTATGTTATTGCCCATGCGTGGATGCCATGTTCTACCCAGGGATCCTAACATTACTAATCCTGCGCAATAGAAACTTCTTCAGCCCCTCCCTCCTGAGATCGACCGGGAGCATTGGGAGCAATGTATAGCAGCCGCCGCTAGAAATAGGAGGTTATCCCCCTAATCAGGAACCCAGGGGTAATCCGAATACCAGACCAAGAGAACCTGTGCAGACATTAACAAATGCTGATGTGTGGGCGATGGTGCGTCAGATTATGTTCGAAAGCCGACGATACACTAATGAGGACTGGGGCATTGAGCGAAGTCATACCCCCTTCACAGATGATATATTGGACTTCCAGTTCCCTTGGCGATTCAACTTGCCACAAATGGATCGATATTCAGGGAGACCGGACCCTGGACAACATTTGATGAGGTACGCATGGTTCATGAATGCCGCAGCAGCTCCGGATGCTATAAAATGCAAGGCCTTTCCAATTTACCTAGAAGACGTGGTATTAATGTGGTTCACCCGACTCCCTACACGGTCAGTGTCAAACTTCACAGAATTAAGTGAGCGCTTTATGAACCAGTTTCGACTTCACGCCCGCAAATCCAAAAGTGTCATAGAGTTGTCACGGATTAAACAGGCTCCTGGCGAATCTATGAAATCATATTTGGACCGCTTCAACCGGGCCGTCACCGAAGTTAGTGACCCTCATGAACCCACTATTCTGATGGCTTTAATAGAAGGAGTCGACCCGGACATAGAATTGGGGGATTATCTATTTGGGAAACCGCCCCCTACTAGGGAATTGTTCTATGAAAATGCTAATATTCGCTTAAGGCGAGAAGAAGCTCATGCAAATAGGAAGAGAATGTCTGAAGGGGCCTCGAGGGAAGGTGTCCAAAGTAATGTTGCTGTGAAACAATCTGGTGACAGTTCAGGGAAGGTTGAAGTGAATGTCGGCAACCAGAACGGAGGTAATAGCAACAAGAATGGAAACGGCAATAGGAGAAGTAGGAACCGAGGGAACAATTCCAGCAAAAGACCTCGATTCCAAACTTTCGAAAACTATTCGCCATTGAATGATACCTTGGAAAACATTTATTTGGACACATATAGCATATTGCAATACAAAAAACCACCACCCAGAGACTCCACTGAAAAAGAGAATGCAACGGGAAAGTTTTGTTTGTTCCATGGAACCCACGGTCATTCCACCAATGAATTACATCATTTGGGAGATATAGTTGAAAAACTGTTGCGGGAAGGGAAGTTAGACGAGTACACGGTTGCCCCAAGGGACCGGGGGCAAGGGGGACAAGCCCCGAACCAAAACCAGCCTACTTCAACACCCACAGCCCAGTAGAAAGGTAAGGGGATCGTTATCAATACCATTATAGGCGGACCCCGCCTAGTTGGTCATAGTTTCAAAGCGATGGATCAGTACGTTAATGCCGCCAAGCACTTTGAGGTAGGAGAATGCAGTAACCTTGAAGACATTACTCCAGTAAAACAACAAAAGACAATGTTAGACGACATCATATTTCGTAGTAGAGATGATTACAGAATTCAATCCTCAACTGAAGATCCACTAGTAATTACCACGACCATCGGCCCTGCTTTAGTCCATAAAGTGTTGGTGGACAACGAAAGTTCGGCCAATATCCTCTTCAAGAAAGCTTTTGAACAAATGAGACTTGAAGCAAAAGATCTAAAGCCCTGCGAAGGATTGATGCGTGGTTTCAATGGGGCGTCGACGGCTCCGATGGGCTACGTAGAATTACCAGTGACATTAGGGCAGGGAGATCGCTAGAGAGTGAGGATCATGCCGTTTGTAGTTTTCGATGTAGAGTCACCCTACAACGCCTTCCTAGGCCCACCGGCCCTTGCCGAGTTTAGGGCATGTATTACACCTTGGTGCTTGCTACCTAAATTCCCGACTAATGCAGGAATTGGGGAGATGAGAGGAGACTAAGCTACAGGACGAGCTTGTTACATGACGGAGTTGAAGATACTAATGAAGGGGTTGAATATAGAAACTAAGGATGATTCTCCCCCTTTGAAGGAAAACTCGGCATAGAAATTAAGGGGTCCAGCCCCAAGAGAGTCGCCCTTAGATGTGCTGAGGATATAGATCCCAGAGAGGATAGAGAATCCAAGGATAGGAAGTAGACTCCCAACGAGACAACAATAGATATACCTATTGATGAGACAGATTCGACAATAGTACTAAAGATCGGCTCGCAACTGGATCCAGTTCGAGCGAAAGAGTTGGCTGATTTCTTAAGGGCAAATCTAGATGTGTTTGCCAGGACTGACGGTGACATGTGTGGGATTTCGCCTGCCATTATGAGCCACTCTTTATGTATTAATCCAAAGCACCCACTGGTCAAACAGAAGAGACGGATGTTAGGCCCATAGCGATCAGCGGCTTTGAAAGAAGAGGGAGAGAAATTAAAGGATAATGGATTCATTAAGGATTCTAAATATCCCGACTAGATATCAAATCCTGTCCTAGTCAAAAAATCTAATGGGAAGTGGCGCACATGTATCGACTTCTCTGACTTGAACAAGGCTTGCCCGAACGACAGCTTTCCTCTTCCCAGAATTAATCAGCTAGTAGACTCGATGGCTGGACACGAGCTTTTATCCTTTATGGATGACTATTCGGGGTACAATCAAATTCCCTTGCACATACCAGATCAGGAGCATACAAGTTTCATCACAGACTTAGGGTTATAATGTTATGTGGTAATGCCATTTGGATTAAAGAATGCAGGAGCCACGTACCAGCGTTTGGTCAACCGCATGTTCTATAATCAAATCGGGAAAACCATGGAGGTTTACGTGGATGACATGCTTGTGAAGTCTAAACGATCTTCCGACCATACAAGGGACTTAGCTGAAATGTTTGATATTCTTCGAAGGTATGGAATGAAGTTAAACCCCCTAAAATGCTCATTTGGGGTCGCATTTAGAAAATTCCTTGGGTTTATCATGAGTTCTCGAGGAATTGAGATAAATCCTAGTCAAGTAGCAGCAATAAGGAATATTGAATAACCACGAAAGATCAAGGATGTTCAAAGCCTAGCCGGAAAAGTTTCTGCATTGAGCAAGTTTATCTGCAAAGCCACAAATAGGTGTGTACCTTTCTTCGATCTAATAAAATGCGGAAAAAAAAAATTTTGAGTGGACCCCTGATTGTGTGGAGGCGTTCCAGAATTTATTAGACCTATTAGAAAAGCCTCCAATATTATCAAAATCCGTGGAACATGAGGATTTGTTTGTCTACCTAGCGGTATCATCTCATGCCGTCAGTACAGCATTGGTACGTGAAGAGGATAAAATCCAGAGGCCTCTATACTACATGAGAAAGAAGCTAGCTGCTGCAGAACATAATTATCCAAAGAAAGAAAAACTTGCTTATAACGTCCTGATTACTTCCCGCAAACTTCGTCATTACTTTCAGGCTCACTCGATAGTTGTATACATCGATCAACCTTTAAGACAAGTGTTGCAAAAACCCGAAGCATCGGGGCATTTACTTAAATGGAATATCGAGCTGAGTCAATTTGATTTAAATTTTCAACCACGGAAATCAATAAGAGGGTAGGCATTGGCCGACTTTATAACTGAATTCACAATTCCCGAAGAGGAAACGGTGGGTGACAAGGTGGTTACTCTGGACCAAGAGTTAGAGCTTAGTCCGTGGAAGCTATATACGGACGAAGCCAAAAATGATCGAAGTTCCGGCGCCGGAGTTGTTTTAATAACTCCTGAAGGACGATCTATTTACTATGCATTGCGATTAGAGTCTACCAATAACGATTCCGAGTATGAAGCCCTGATTGCCGGGCTGAAACTCGCTAAGGAACTGTGGGTGAACACATTGGATATATGTTGCGATTCCAAGATAGTTGTATGCCAGGTTCAGGAGGAATTTTTGCTAAAGGGCCTCGACTCATTACTTATCTCAAAAAGGTAAAAGAGTTGCAGGGTAGCTTGGAGAATTACAGCATAACGCATATTCCAAGAACAGAAAATCAGAAAGTAGATCGGTTCGAAAAGCTAGCAAGTTCTGATAATCCCAAAGAAACTAAAATGGTTCCGACAGAGGTTTTGGAATCACCGAGTTTCGACCTGATGGAAATGGAACTAGGCTTGGAAGTTGATCCAGAGAGAGAATCATGGATGACACCGATAAAGAATTTTCTCAATAGAACTCTCCCATTGAAGAAGAGCGAAAGACGAGTTGTAAGACGTAAGGCTGCAAGATACATTTTACACGATGACGTCCTTTATCTCCAGGGGTTTTCAATGCCCCTACTATGGTGTATTGGACACGACAACATTAAACGTGTACTGCAAGAAGTACATGATGGTGAGTGTGGGGACCACACCGGGGCCAAACCCTAGCAAACAAAGTATTACGGTATGGATATTTTTGGCCTACCGTGAATAAAGACGCGGCTGATTATTCATGACGTTGCGACAGATGTCAAAGATTTGCCAAGATTCCCAGAGCGCCTCCGACTCAGCTCAAGTTGATGGTAAGCCCATAGTCGTTTGCCATATGAGGGATTGATATTATTGGAGTGTTACCTATTGCCAGAGGGGGAGCTAAGTACGCGATCGTCACCGTGGACTATTTCACGAAATGGGTGGAAGCTGAACCTTTAACAACGATCACGGCAAGAAAGGTGATCAGTTTTGTGGTCAGAAATATTATCTCTCGATTTAGGATACCGAAGACCATTATAACTGATAATGGGACACAGTTTGACAGCGGCGAATTCAGAAACTTCTGCCAGAAGTACAAGATTGATAAAAGGTACACTGCTGTAGCTCACCCGCAGTCAAATGGCCAGGTCGAAGCAATAGACAAAGTCATTAAATCTATTCTCAAGAAACGATTTGAGCGGGCCAAAACCAAATGGGTAGATGAGTTGCCACTAGCTTTGTGGGCCTACAGGACAACCTTTAAGACGGTCACCGGCCATACTCCCTATTCACATTCCTTTGGGTCGGAAGCAGTAATCTCGGTAGAATTGGAAGTCCCTTCTCATCAAGTCGCGTACTATGACCCGATGACAAATAGAACACTCCTCCTAGAGTCTCTTAAAATGGTTGAAGAAAAAAGAAACGAAGCAGACTTGCGTGCCTCAAGACATCGACATCAAGTAGCACGTTATTTTGACCAAAAAGTTCGCTTCAAAATCTTTGAACCAGGAGTCTTAGTATTGAAGCGAGTCTTCCCGCCTTCAACCCAATTGGGTCCAAAATGGGAAGGGCCATACACCATCCAACGGAAGCTTGATACAAGAGCATTCAAGATAACGACTGTAGGCGGTGAAGAGATTCCCAGAGCTTGGAACGCTCAGCACTTACGACGATACCTGAGCTAAATATGAAATTACTTCCTTTTTGTTTTTATATGTTATGTAAAAAGGCACGACTTTCCTTAAAAAGTTTGTTTATATGAACAAAGGATTATGAAGTGGATGTAGGCTATGACTTAGCTGAACCACTATAAAAATAACGTGTGTCATTTATTTTCTTGCATTATTTATATCTTTAACCATTATTCTGTCATGACAATGAAACACAAAACACTAAATTAAATTTCAAAAATTGGAGACAACCCATGTGCAGGAGCAAACAAAATGGTCGTTTGCATGATAAGATGCAAAGAATGGAAAGACGACATTCCTAACTCTAACTCTCATAAAACAAGAGAGAGTGTAAAGGACGGGAAGACGACGTCCCATGAGGCGTGAAGGTGCACCCCGATAAGAGACCGCCTCAGTAATACTCTAACCTGGTTATGAGACAGGAGAGTATAAAGATGCTAAAAAGAATTAGCATCAATGATGAAAAGAATATGTCCCCATCAGAGAATCGGGGACAGCTGAATTTTGAATTTAATCAATCTTGAATAAGTCTTAATCAATTATCCAAGCTTGATTAGGGGCACATATATGTACACATGTTCCCCTTAATAACGACTTTATTATATAACTGTGATATGACATGCTATTCATTTGCATTTTTACCTAAATGTTAAATTTACGGATATCAGACATTGCAGGGAACAAACCGCTTTATTCACAAATATGTGAGTTTATACAGGAAGACTAAGCAAAAAATGCGAGGGCCGCACTCACTACAATAATAGCGGACCGGTAGAATATCAAAATAAAGTAAAACAAAGCACATTATCACTTGGTCTTTGGAGAAGACTTGGATTATTTGGCAGCCTTAAGAGTATTTCTAGCTTCTTTTTCAGCATCAGACATGAGACGCTTTGGCTTTGTCTTCTCTGTAGCTGAAGTACCAGAATCGGTAGATTTCTTCCCAGGAGTCGGAACACTGGAATCAAGAGACGATTTTTTAGTAAGCTCTTCTGTAATTGACCTAGTTGAAAGCTTAACAACTAACCTCGATCCAGGATCCACCACTGTAAGGGACTTAAGGCTTTCGGGGTTTAAGTCCTCGACTTTCAGCTGCATGCGCTTGTCTTGTTCGGCTTTCATTTCAACTAAAGTCATGTCATCAGCATTTTTCAAATCCCCAGTAATAGCAACGTCAGGATCTTCTTCATGCCCCTCATTACCATCGTCGTTTTTCAAGGCATCTATCATTTCGTCATCATGAGAAGTGTCGGCCTTAGACAGTTCAGCTCCCCCTCTGGATTCGACGATGGTAGCCTTATGCTATCCTCCCTGAGTCTTTTCCACGAATTCTTCCCCAATGGAGGCCCCCGAGGCTCATCAGTCTTCTCGGCTGGTTCAACACCTACAAAATGAGAAGTAACAGTTATCAACTCAGGAGAAAATAAAGGATCCTCGATCAATTGCACAATGATGTGATGAAAGGTGGAGATGACCTTGACAAATTGAGGTGAAAAGGTAGAAATACCTTCTGATGACTTCTCAATTGGGGCGGCTACCGTCTCTAACGCTGATTCGGGTATAGGAGATAAAAGAGATACTCTAGGAATTCCTGGATTCTCGGGATCATATCCCTCAACTCCAGTAGTTTCAACGGTAGCAGAAGAAGAACCAACTTCAAGGATATTCTTTTGTTCGGCCAGGCGTTTCTCCTCCTCCATGGCAGCAGCAATAAGGCGACGCCCCTCGGTCGGACGAGCCGATTCATCATCTCTCAGATACTTCTCCATGATTTTGTGTTCATCAACGAAGTCTACCTTAAGTTCCTCTTTTTCCCATTCGATGATTTGACTCCATATGTGAACTAAGGTGGTCGGATAGTCTTCGATCCAAGAGATGTTTTGGCGACGGATTATGTGTGCAAAGAATTAAATCATTAGTTCGCCAAAGCCGTGCAATTCTTCTTGAGCCTCTAATTGCTGTTTAAGGGTTTCTTCAGCAGACTTAATAGCGCTATCCACATTCCCCTCAGCTAAGGCAACCCTAGTCTCGGCTTCCATTAACTTGGACTCTAAGTCAGCATTTCGTTTCTCCAGCTCGACATTCTTCCTCGCTAACTCGGCCTTTTCTTGCTCAAGAGTATTGATAGCCAGTTGCATCTTGACACAGTTTGACTTAGTGTCTTCCGGTTGTTTCTTCAACTCCAAACGTTCTTGACTGTGAGATTCTAGCAAGTCATGATAACGCTTTTGTAATTCCTCAAATTGCCATTTGAAGTTGTTGGCATCTCGTTGAGCAATGACGAGTTGAGCCTGTGTATCTTCTAAGTCCTTCTCCTGATTTTTCAAAGCATTCTCATCAGAATCTGCAGCCTTCTTCGTTGCATCAACGTCTGTAATTAAGGCCCGAATGATTCTGGAGAGATTGCGTGAATACTTGTACATCTCCAAGTATTGTTTCTCAACTGCGTCAATCTTTGCGTTAGCCTCATCTGCCCACTTTGAAGAAATAGGCTCAAGTGCGGGTAAGAATGTTAGATTCTCAAAGTAGTGATCGGGGAACTGCTTCTCCAAATATGCCAGTTTAATTTTAGAATCAGCATCTAGTGGTGGGGGTTTGCAGTATGATAGTTCAATGTGTATCCACTTAGCAGGGACGATGGCTGCATCGCCTTTTCCAGATTGCTTCTCAGAAACTTTGTGTTTGTCTCGTGAATCGGTGTATTTCAGTGGACTTTTTTCTCGATAAGATTTGTCTTAGGGAGAAGTTCGATCTTTGGATTACGACGTGTCTTCCCTATGATGACTTTGGTGGCTCTTATACCTGTCTGGATCCAACCGAACAGGAGAACGAGAGCGTGAGGTGTGTGGTCGATGAGAATCATGAGGCCTTTTGTCATATCTGCCCGGGCTATCACGGCGATCATGCTTGGTGTCGGAAGGAGGTCTAGACATGCTACGATGAATTTTCCTAACATCATAGTAAGGGCGAGACATTGTACCTGCACAACAATATAAGTGGAATTTAGAATCAATGCTCACATAAGACATGAATGCTGTGACGTGCGGTGCTAATGTGTTATGTGCATCCTAAGTGGTGTTCCTCCCAACGAACCCGGGTCTGAATCCAGACTAGCATGAGCGGGCTCTTTGGCCTTCACGGGAGTAGTCTCCTCTGAAGAAGTGAAGGTTAAAGGATTCGTGCCAAAGTCCTCTGAAGTATAGATAGATTTGGGAAGGGGAAGATTTCCTAAACCCTTAAATGTGGAATCGTCGGTAGTAGTAGCATCTCCTTGAGAAGCATCTATTGGCAGTTCTTTAGGGATTGTTGACTTCTCACGAGAAATAGCGTCATCAGGGACGGTATACCCTTCTCTGTTCTTTTCAGGTATGTTGGCTAACTCATCATCCTAAGTTGAGGATGGAGAAGGTGGAGTCCGAAGAGGTATTGTTGGACCTTTCGGGCCCTCGTCCGTCTCATGAATAATGTCGACCGGAGGTATGTATACATATGGACCCGTCCCATGACCTATACTAGGGTAATAGATAGTAACCCGTGATGATGGAGGTACTCATCCTTAAGAACTTCGTCGACGGTTAGGAACTTTTGATTGCCATTGAGAAGCCGATGCAAACGATCAAAGTATAATTGATCCGATATTTGCTTTGGGTTATCAACTGCGAATGAAAAAGAAAGCAAATTAATGCATTGGCATGAGCATTTAAAATTGAAATCTAAAAGGTCAGTGCTTCACTTGATTTGTTCCATCTCTTGGCACACCCCGGCTGCTATCTGATATAAAACCAGTCAAATTTCGAATCGCCAGCCTTGCTGCTAAAAGGAACAGTAATAATTTTCCTTTTCGGGACTGATTCAAAATATGAGGAGGGAGTCTCTTGAGTCCGATGTTTGAAATTATAAAAAAAAGTGGACGTCATCGAAGGTAGGCTCTATACCTAAAACTTCTTTGTATGCTATGTAAAAGGTGTATAAATAAGCATAAGAGTTAGGATGTAATTGCATGGGGGTAATCCACATCTGTCTCAGAAAATCGACGACAAAAGGCGGAAACGGTGGAATAGCCCCAACCAGACACATCAATCGGGTAATTGCCATAAATCCTTCCGGTGGATTGTGGGGGCGATCTGTTTTCGATGGAACTAGGTTATCTCTTTTTAATATTCCATGCTATAGACATATTCGGACGAGTCTATCATCATCGATCCTCAACTCAACAGAAATTTTGGGTAACTCTAATATAGTGGCAGTTTCAAAATCATCGGGAGCACGATTATCTCCTATCCCTCCTTCCTCTTCATCACCAAGAGAAACTTCACTATCTGAAGGTATTTCACTATTGTTAGCTTCCACTTCATAGTCTGGGCCCTCATCATCCCATTCAGGGTCTGAGGTAGAGGATATGTCATCAAGAGTGAGTTTCTCGGAAGTTTCTGCAACTTCTCTCTTTTCCGCTAACCTAGATGAACGTCTCTCTGCGATGATCGCTAAAATACTGAAGAAGCAATAACATAAGTTAGAGTAAGATAGCCTGTATCCCCCCGTGTACATGTGTGAACTAAAGTGTGTGCTATGTGTGCCGAGGATGCAAAGTAAACATATAAGAGCATAACGCAAAGGTTTGGCGAAATAGTAATGTTCAGAATATTCTAAAGTATTTGCTCATATTCATAAGGCACTATCCTAACTGTTCATTAAGTTGTAAGTCAAGGCAAGCATTGATTGAGCAAGTCAGACATTTCTTATGCATTGAATTTGTAACGTCCCAGATTTTTCTGCCATTTAATTAGAATATTTAAATTTGTTTAAATATTATATTGGGAATATAATGGATTTTTAATCGAATTTATTTATTTAAAATAGAGTTTGAATATATATATTTATATAATAATTAAAACGAGCTCGAAACGTCGCGGTAGTTCAAAATTTTTTATTTGAACTTTAACTGAGTATACAGGATCCGATATAAGTCAGATTTCTGTGAAACGAGAAACGTTGGAACCGTATTGTTGATAATTTTCATATGAAAAAGAAAATTCCAGATTTCGTATTATAATTTTTTAGTTATGGCCAAATAAAATTTTAGAATAGTCGTATTGGATTTCGATTATAAACGATAACATTATTTAATAATTTATAAAAGGATTTCTTTATAAATTTGAATATCGTTTACCTCGAAATTTGTTCATGTTGGGTTATTGTTCTATATTGTATGAATCTAAAGCTGTACATATAATTTAGATATATGCGATCATAACAAATCATATATTGTATGAACACAAAGGAGAATAAATTATATAAAATCGCCTGTATAAGTGCAAAAACAAGGGGGAAAACAATACAGTTCATTTTAACTTTTCAATTATGCACGCCCTGTTCCACAAAAATGTGATGAAACACAAGTTTTCTCCATAAACAGAAAATCGAAAACAGTCAGAATATAAATATATATATATATATATATATATATTATATCACCAGAATCGAAACAGCAAATTTTATATATACTCAAATCTCTATAGATTATGTACAGTTAAGCAAAACAGTAGAAAAAAAATATAAATACATGAGAATACATCGAAATCTATAATGGACAGTTAAATGAAATAGAAATACATAGCCAAACAGTTATACCCCTTTATATAGCTGTAAAAGAAGGAAACATCGCACCTAAGGAATAGGTAGCTGAGGCATGTATTTTCAAATCTACAATCGACCCTGCATGTGCCATGTATTTTCAAATCGATTCTTGCCTGCCCTGTAACTTCTTCTCAGTAGACAAAAACCACTGGAATGACATGAAAACATGACTTCCTACCCTGTATGTGTACCATACGGCAGCCTTTACCATTTACTTCCTTCCAAAGCTGTCAACAGGAATTTTCTGGCACCAATAAAAGGTAAAATGAATCAGCTAGATAGAACAGCTAATAGACAGTAATACCGAACAGTTAAAATGAAACAAAAATCAACGGAAAAAGCATGTGCACAACAAAAATCAAATCTGAATAACATCACCAAAATATTTCGATACAATGCATAAGAAATTTAAATCTGTACAAATAAATAAAGGAAAGAAAATATAGGCTAACAGCAAAAGGGAGTGTGAACAACTAGAAAGAGAATCAAATATATATGTATATATTTCTGTCATCAAATCTTTAGACAAATAAATTAAAAACAGTAAATTTCATAACAGAAGAAATAGATATATCAATTCAAAAGCAAGATAGTGAACAGCTATGTATATATAAATCTGAATAGTACAGTGAACATCTCAAAAGAATCAAATCTATAGCAATATGAACAGCTATGAGAAGTAAAATCTAAGTATATATATACAACAGTTCTGGATAAAACTAATATATATGAATTCACATGCTAAATCTACACAGCACAAATATATTTACCCACATATCTAAACTTAAAATCTATGAAACGATTGTAAGTCTTTATTGAATAAACAGGTCCTAGCTCAATCTAACCAAATCTATATATACAGACCAAATTCAATACTATATTCTATGTAAATCTCTGATAAACATCACTCAAATCACTGATGAAATCATCTAAAAAGAAGTGGAGCATATGGCCTAAAACCTAATGGCCTAACCTACCTAAGACTCTGATGGACATGGTTATTATCCATACTCAAACATGCTATAAAAACTGGTCGAACGCAGTGGTATTCAACCATCCAGAACCACATGAAAATACCACAGTATGAAATTCATTCAAAAACACTTAGAGAAAAATCAAACAAAAATAATACGGTAATTAAATTAAACCCTTATCTGTATTCCTCGATTTGGGTTTTCTGGAAGAAGCAGCTTCATTTCTGATGGCTTGGCGTTCACCGACGAAGAAGTGATGGAGGTTGAAGAGGCTGGCTAAGGGTTCGTAGAACAATCGATTAGAAAAGGGGCGAAGGGGGATCGGAGGGTGGTTGCGTAAGGGATAACGCGGTGCATCTATGGTTGAATTTTTCTAAATGCCGAAGGAGGGAGAGGAGATTGACTTCGGCCTAGAAGGGGTTAATTGAGGTCCAATGGGTCGAGTTAAGGTGTAACGACCCGCATTCTACGCATCATAGGATCGTAGAATATTTATTTCTTTCACATACGAAGTCGTATGGTCATGTAACTTTGGGAGACGACTATTGGGGTCATTTCCCATGTTCATGATTTTTCCCGATTTTTAAATGACCATTTTACCCCTAGTTGGCACTGTTTTGGCCATAACTTTTGACTGGAAAGGAATTTTGACCTGAAACCACTTCCATTGGCTTCGGATGATGGTTTCTCTTTCCGTAGAGTGGTCACATTAGCCAAACGGACTTACCGTTTGGGAGATATGGCTGAAACAAGTTTCAGATGGTGAAAGACAGCTTAATTGGGCTTAAGCGGGTAATTAGCAGCTAGGCCCAAGGGGAATTTCGGGTTTAGAGGTATAGGAGGTCTGATTAGGGTTAGGTTATCACTTTCATTTCAGTTTTGAGCCGCCACAAACCTCCTTGAGACCTTAGTAATGGCTTCCTACATCTAAAACACCCCAAATCACTCTCTAATTGAAGATTAGGCTTAGCAACACCAAATTAAGGAGAAAAAGCACCAAAGCAAGGTTGGAGCCGCTGTTAGACATCAGTATTCGCCCCAAATCAGAGGAGTTTCAGTTCTGAGAATTTCATTTGTGGCCAAGGTGAGTGATAGCATCATTTTGACACTAATTACGGTGATTAAGGGTAATTAGTGAAGATTAGCGAATTTATACGTAAATAAATTCTGGAAAAATTCTTAAAATTCTAAAATAATGTTTTAAGGCTCTGTTAGAAATTTGGGTTAATTTCGATGTGTTTTGCTAATCGTATGCTTAAACATGATTAAGAAGGATTATAGGAAAATGTGAGGTTTTGGCCACTTTTGATCCATTTTGATTCATTTAAATTGTTGTTTGTTGCTTGTGGTTGCTGTTATATGTTGCTATGACCCTTTGGTATGTTTTATGATTGATTAGAATAGTTAGATTGGTCGAAAACGCCGTCGTATGGCGCAAAATACTCGCTAGAAAAGCTGCAGGAAATGCTACAGAGATCCGGATCGGATCGGGTAGGGGATCGGATCGGGTAGGGATCGGATCGGACATATCCGAACCGGACCGGGGCGTGGTACTTTCTGGAGCATGACGTGAAGAGGCAACAAGGAAGGCCTGGTCGGAGGGGCGTAGCGTGGGATCGGAAGGAACACGGAGGACTGAAGTGGAAGAAAGAGGAGCATGGATACCATATTCAAGCTATGGGGTATCCGAACCGAACCGCTTCAGAATCACCGAACCGAACCGCATGAGGGAGAGCACCGAACCGAACCGCATGAGGGAGAAGGACCCGAGCCCAGAGGATGGGGGCACTCCGAACCGAACCGGGGAACGTATCCGAACCGAACCGAGCATGGGGAACTGGACGTGTACTTTTACTACTTCGTGATGACTCTTCTGAGGACCAACTCCAATTCGACCAAACCCGAGATGCAAAGGAAGTCCGAATGAGAAGTTAGAGCTCAGGATTCAGATGGGAATCAACGAGTTCGCTTCATGGTTGGGCTTTGCTGCGGGACGCGTGCCAAGGAGTTATCGACGTCTATAGCTTTGGACCACTATGGTAGGAGGTACGAAGGCGGATTCAGGGCCATTATGGCATTGGTAGAACCAAGGGCTACGACCAATGAAGTGGGTCATTGAAATGTTTGGTCATGACTCCAAGTGTTTGGCTTGGTCATAGCAGGGTTTCTACAAGTCGGGATTCGTCGTTGCCTCAGTTTGTCTAGTGTTTCAAAGTGGTAGATGCCGTACGCTTTACGCACTGAGTGAGAGATGCGAGAATGGTTGCTATGGATGATTTGTTTGCTATCATTGTGACATGCACACCCCACCCCCGTATTCTTACACTATTTATTATGGCACCTTGGAGTATTGTACGGTATGTGGTACTAACTCTTTGGTTGCAGGTCCAGGTTCAGGTATGGTTTAGTATACCTGTTATTTCCCTGTTTTGATGCTTATCGCTCATACCAGGCTTTATGTCTGACCCAGAGTTTTATGTCTCTTCTTATTACTCTGGGTGCTCACACGAGCAGACTAGAGACAGGTTAGCTGGTGATGCACGGGTAGATGATCCGGAGACGAGCAGGAGGCTTCCACGTACTATATACATAATATTCTCCCTGTGTTGTTGAAGATCACTGCTTGGGCATTGTTGGTGTATCTTCTATTTTAGCTTTCTTTTGGTTAGAGACAGTAAATTTGGAAAGTTGTAATAAGCTGTATATGGATTTCCGCTGCTTTGATGTTGACATTGATTATTAGTTATCAGCTTATGCACTGTCTCGCCTGTTTTATGTCAAGTATGTTATTATTATATTTTATCCCATGCGCTGTGAGACATTCTACAGGTTCTTTGATTAGTCCATTCTCTTCTTTCCTTTCTTCTGACGACCGTCTTGTGCTAGTCGGGCATGTGTACAGCGCACTCTTGGAGGAAATGCAGGCTGGTGCGGGGCGGGCTGTCACACTTGGTATCAGAGCTAGGTTGCGTAGTTAGCCTAGGGGAGTTATCAGGGAGGGATAATATACGTATACGAGAGAGCGTATTTGTGATTACTTTGGTTTTTAAAAGCTATATATATATATACTATTAGTAGTATAAGGATGAAGTCGTACTGCACTAGCACCACTATGGAGTCGTTAATCATTTCCTTTTTCAGATTGACGATGAGCCGAGATACTAGAGGTGTTGGTAGGGGAGCCAATAATGGGAATGCTGCTGACATGAGGGCGATGTTTACAGACCTCATGAGAGAGATGCTTAGGGATGTTCAGAGGGCAGCTCCCAATGGCGGAAATGGTGGTGGTCCAATGGTGCAGGCGCCGAGAGTCGACTTCGCCAAGCTGAATAAGGATTATACTAGCCTTGGTGGGAAGCCGTTCCACGGAACGGAGTCGGCTACGGATGTTCAGGATTGGGTGGATAGTTGCGAACGTATCTTCGAGGATTTGGGTATCGAGGATGCAATGAAGAGAAAGCTAGCGTCCCGTCAGCTGCAAGGGCGGGCAATGAATTGGTGGAATGCTATAAAAGCAGCTACTCCCGAAGACCAGATTACTTGGGTTCAGTTCAAGGCTCGCTTTAGTGAGAAGTTCATTCCAGCGGCCCAGAAGTCAGTGTTGTTCAAGAGGTTCTTGGAACTCAAGCAGAATGGAAGGGCAGTTTCTGATTATATTGCGGAATTCGACACTCTGTCAAAGTATGGGTTATCTCTTATTGATACTGCCGAGAAGAAGAATGAGAAATTCATAACTGGGTTAGATCAGTACTTAGGGGAAAGGCTTATTAACCACATCGATGAGACGTTTGAGTCGATTGTGGGGAAAGCATTAAGATCAGAGAGTCTCTACCCTAAGTCGAAGACTGAGGTTACATCCGCAGATGAGCCAAAGCCACAAGCTAGTGGTGGAGGCAAAGGTGGTTCCCAGAATAAGAGAAAGCAGAATCAGGCTAAGGATGGCCAGAAGAAAAAGAATAAGCAGGATGTGGAGTGCTTCAGCTGTGGTAAGAAGGGCCATTATGCTAGTAATTGTCGGGCCAAGCCAGCGGATAGGAAGTGCTTCAACTGTGGCCAAATGGGACATCACAAAGACAAGTGTCCACAGCCCCCTAAAGAGAAGCAAATGGTGAAAGCTTATGCCCTTAATGCTATTCCTTCTTCGTCGAATGCCCCAACTGCGGCGGAGAAGGGAAAGAATGTCGTCATTCAAGGTATGCTTTCTGTTTATGATGTTCCTGTTAGAGTTTTGTTTGATACCGGAGCTTCCAGTTCTTTCATATCTAGTGACCTGGTAGATAGGTTGGGATTGGAGCCCGAGATTGTCGATAGACCTTTGGTAGTGACGAACCCGATTGGTGGTTCGACTAGTCTTAGCATGATTTGTCGTAATGTGGTTCTATCGAGTCATGGATGCATGTTTGTTTGTGATTGCTTTGTTTTGGGCTTTACTGGGTTTGGCATTATTTTGGGAGTAGATTGGCTCCAAAGATACGGGGTGGTGGTAGACTGTGAGGGCTTGTTGGTGACAGCTAGAGCGGATGATGGGCGGAGGATAGTGTTTGGTGGTCTACCCAGTGAGGGGGTATTGGCTAGTTTTCTAAACTCCCTCGACATTCCGCATAGTGAGTTGTCAGGTTTGCCCGTGGTTGGCCAGTATCCGGATGTTTTCGAAGAAGTGACCGGACTTCCACCACACCGAGAGATTGAGTTCCGTATTGATTTGGTAAAAGATGCCAGACCTATAGTGATGCCACTTCGTCGTATGGCACCAAGGGAGCAGCGAGAGCTCGAGGTGCAAGTCAGCGATCTTTTGAAGAAGGGATTTATCAGAAGGAGTGTTTCTGAATGGGGAGCACCAGTCGTGTTTGCTACCAAGGCGGATGGTTCCCTTCGTTTGTGTGTAGACTACCGCGAATTGAATAAAGTGACGAGGAAGAACAAGTATCCTCTACCGCGGATAGATGATTTGTTTGATCAGTTGAGTGGCGCGAGAGTATTTTCTCAGTTGGATCTCGCGACAGGTTTTCATCAGCTTAGAGTGGAAGCTGAGAGTATAGCAAAAACGGCATTTCGAACGCCGTCTGGATTTTATGAATGGTTGGTTATGCCATTTGGGCTGACCAATGCCCCAGCATATTTTGTGGATCTTATGAATAGGGTATTCAGAGATCAGTTGAATAAGTTTGTCCTTGTGTTCGTTGATGATATTTTGGTCTACTCGAGGACAGAGGAAGAACACAAGGGACATTTAAGAATAGTGATGGAAGTGTTGAGAAAACACCAATTGAAAGCAAAGTTTTCTAAGTGTCACTTCTGGAAGAGGGAAGTGAGGTTCTTGGGCCATGTTGTGTCAGAGAATGGTATTGCCGTGGACCCAGCGAAGGTGGCTACGGTACAAGATTGGCCTACGCCCAAGAATGCAACAGATGTAAGGAGTTTCTTGGGGTTAGCGGGGTATTATCGTAAGTTTATCCAAAGTTTCTCCAAGATAGCAGCACCATTGACCCAGTTGACCAAGAAGAATCAAGCTTTTGTCTGGGATGAAAGGTGCGAGAATGCATTCAAGAGTCTAAAGGACAAGTTGACAAGCGCACCAGTGTTAGTCATTCCTAAGGGGGATGAAGAGATGACGGTATACACGGATGCCTGTGGTACCGGACTGGGTGCTGTATTGATGCAAGGCGGTAGGGTTGTAGCTTATGCGAGTCGGCAATTGAAACCGCACGAGAGGAGATACCCTACCCATGATTTAGAATTGGCAGCAATCGTGTTCGCGTTAAAGATGTGGAGACACTATCTCTTGGGAGAAAGGTTTGAGCTATTTACGGATCATAAGTCGTTAAAGTATCTATTCTCCCAGAAGGATTTAAATCTCCGTCAGCAGAGATGGTTAGAGTTCTTAGCTTCCTATGATTTTGACATCGCATACACACCAGGAAAGGGCAATGCGGTGGCTGATGCATTGAGCAGAAGACATGCCAGCTTAGGGGCTATGTTCCTTGAATGGAAGCAACTGGAGTTTATCGCGGGGTTTGATTTCAGACCAAAGTGCGAATTGGATCCAGAAATGTTAGCGAGTTTGACGATCAGACCCACTTTGATTGAGCGGATCGGCTCTAGTCAGAGGGACGATCCTAACCTATTGGAAATCATCTCCAAGTTAGAGATGGGTGTCGATGAGGAGGTGAGCAAGTATGGGCTTGATCAAGATAGATGGCTTAGAAGGAATGGAAAGCTCATTGTACCCAATGTCAATGGATTGAGAGACGAAGTGCTTAGAGAATGTCATCACTCAAGACTGACTATACACCCCGGTGGTAACAAAATGTATCGAGATATGAAGCAGACTTACTACTGGGAAGGAATGAAAAGAGACGTTGGGAAGTTTATATCCAAGTGCATGAATTGCCAGCTAGTTAAAGCCGAGCAAAAGAAGCCTAGTGGTCTGTTACAGCCATTAGAAATTCCCGAATGGAAATGGGAGCAAGTCTCGATGGATTTCGTCGATGGTTTACCAAGGACTAGATCGGGATATGATAGCATTTGGGTGATTGTAGACCGACTGACTAAAAGTGCAAGGTTTATACCAGTCAAATCGACAAGAACGACAGCTAAGTTAGCAGAATTGTATATGAAGTGGGTAGTGAGATTTCATGGAGTACCTAAAAGCATTGTGAGCGACCGAGACCCGTTGTTCACTAGTGGGTTTTGGAAGAGCTTACAAGAGGCTCTAGGGTCAAAGTTACATCTCAGTACCGCATATCATCCTCAGACCGACGGTCAGACGGAGAGGGTAAACCGTATTTTGGAAGATCTCTTGAGAGCATGTATATTGGATTTTGGTGGATCATGGGATGACCATTTGCATCTAGTAGAGTTTGCATATAATAATAGCTACCAATCCAGTATTGGTATGGCTCCGTTTGAAGCTTTGTACGGAAGACCGTGTAACTCACCATCATGTTGGATAGAGACTGGCGAGAAGTTTATGCTTGGACCAGATGTGGTGAGGGAAACTTCAGATAAGATCAAGATCATTCAACAACGAATGAAGGCAGCCCAAGATAGGCAGAAGAGTTATGCCGATAAAAGGAGAAGAGACTTAAAATTCTCCGTTGGCGACTCGGTGTTTGTCAAGATTTCTCCGTTGAAGAGCGTAATACGATTTGGCAGGAGAGGTAAGTTGGCACCAAGATTTGTTGGCCCATTCCCTGTTCTTGAGCTAGTGGGGAATATGGCATATAGAATTGACTTACCGGAGAAGATGGCAGGAGTTCACAACGTATTTCATGTTTCCCAACTAAGGAAGTTCGTTCACGACTCAGATATGACTATTTCACCTGATCAGTTAGAGGACTTCGAAGTAGAACCCGAGGCGGTTGGGAACCGCAAGCCGGCCCGTATTGTCGAGCACGACATGAAGCAACTTCGAAGGAAGGCGGTGAAACTAGTCAAGGTTCAGTGGGGCGAGGACGAGAATGATTGTACTTGGGAGACAGAGGAGAACATTAGGAAGACTTATCCTGAACTCTTTGCCTGGTAAGATTTTGACTTCGATTTAGTTTTTCCGCATGCTAGGATAGGCTTGTTTGCTTGTTTTGCATGTTTGATTTTTGTTATATGTGGTTGTTAGGCATGCGGGATCCTTTTTATGTTTTGGGTTAAGGAATTTCGGGGACGAAATTTCTTAAGGGGGGAAGAGTGTAACGACCCGCATTCTACGCATCATAGGATCGTAGAATATTTATTTCTTTCACATACGAAGTCGTATGGTCATGTAACTTTGGGAGACGACTATTGGGGTCATTTCCCATGTTCATGATTTTTCCCGATTTTTAAATGACCATTTTACCCCTAGTTGGCACTGTTTTGGCCATAACTTTTGACTGGAAAGGAATTTTGACCTGAAACCACTTCCATTGGCTTCGGATGATGGTTTCTCTTTCCGTAGAGTGGTCACATTAGCCAAACGGACTTACCGTTTGGGAGATATGGCTGAAACAAGTTTCAGATGGTGAAAGACAGCTTAATTGGGCTTAAGCGGGTAATTAGCAGCTAGGCCCAAGGGGAATTTCGGGTTTAGAGGTATAGGAGGTCTGATTAGGGTTAGGTTATCACTTTCATTTCAGTTTTGAGCCGCCACAAACCTCCTTGAGACCTTAGTAATGGCTTCCTACATCTAAAACACCCCAAATCACTCTCTAATTGAAGATTAGGCTTAGCAACACCAAATTAAGGAGAAAAAGCACCAAAGCAAGGTTGGAGCCGCTGTTAGACATCAGTATTCGCCCCAAATCAGAGGAGTTTCAGTTCTGAGAATTTCATTTGTGGCCAAGGTGAGTGATAGCATCATTTTGACACTAATTACGGTGATTAAGGGTAATTAGTGAAGATTAGCGAATTTATACGTAAATAAATTCTGGAAAAATTCTTAAAATTCTAAAATAATGTTTTAAGGCTCTGTTAGAAATTTGGGTTAATTTCGATGTGTTTTGCTAATCGTATGCTTAAACATGATTAAGAAGGATTATAGGAAAATGTGAGGTTTTGGCCACTTTTGATCCATTTTGATTCATTTAAATTGTTGTTTGTTGCTTGTGGTTGCTGTTATATGTTGCTATGACCCTTTGGTATGTTTTATGATTGATTAGAATAGTTAGATTGGTCGAAAACGCCGTCGTATGGCGCAAAATACTCGCTAGAAAAGCTGCAGGAAATGCTACAGAGATCCGGATCGGATCGGGTAGGGGATCGGATCGGGTAGGGATCGGATCGGACATATCCGAACCGGACCGGGGCGTGGTACTTTCTGGAGCATGACGTGAAGAGGCAACAAGGAAGGCCTGGTCGGAGGGGCGTAGCGTGGGATCGGAAGGAACACGGAGGACTGAAGTGGAAGAAAGAGGAGCATGGATACCATATTCAAGCTATGGGGTATCCGAACCGAACCGCTTCAGAATCACCGAACCGAACCGCATGAGGGAGAGCACCGAACCGAACCGCATGAGGGAGAAGGACCCGAGCCCAGAGGATGGGGGCACTCCGAACCGAACCGGGGAACGTATCCGAACCGAACCGAGCATGGGGAACTGGACGTGTACTTTTACTACTTCGTGATGACTCTTCTGAGGACCAACTCCAATTCGACCAAACCCGAGATGCAAAGGAAGTCCGAATGAGAAGTTAGAGCTCAGGATTCAGATGGGAATCAACGAGTTCGCTTCATGGTTGGGCTTTGCTGCGGGACGCGTGCCAAGGAGTTATCGACGTCTATAGCTTTGGACCACTATGGTAGGAGGTACGAAGGCGGATTCAGGGCCATTATGGCATTGGTAGAACCAAGGGCTACGACCAATGAAGTGGGTCATTGAAATGTTTGGTCATGACTCCAAGTGTTTGGCTTGGTCATAGCAGGGTTTCTACAAGTCGGGATTCGTCGTTGCCTCAGTTTGTCTAGTGTTTCAAAGTGGTAGATGCCGTACGCTTTACGCACTGAGTGAGAGATGCGAGAATGGTTGCTATGGATGATTTGTTTGCTATCATTGTGACATGCACACCCCACCCCCGTATTCTTACACTATTTATTATGGCACCTTGGAGTATTGTACGGTATGTGGTACTAACTCTTTGGTTGCAGGTCCAGGTTCAGGTATGGTTTAGTATACCTGTTATTTCCCTGTTTTGATGCTTATCGCTCATACCAGGCTTTATGTCTGACCCAGAGTTTTATGTCTCTTCTTATTACTCTGGGTGCTCACACGAGCAGACTAGAGACAGGTTAGCTGGTGATGCACGGGTAGATGATCCGGAGACGAGCAGGAGGCTTCCACGTACTATATACATAATATTCTCCCTGTGTTGTTGAAGATCACTGCTTGGGCATTGTTGGTGTATCTTCTATTTTAGCTTTCTTTTGGTTAGAGACAGTAAATTTGGAAAGTTGTAATAAGCTGTATATGGATTTCCGCTGCTTTGATGTTGACATTGATTATTAGTTATCAGCTTATGCACTGTCTCGCCTGTTTTATGTCAAGTATGTTATTATTATATTTTATCCCATGCGCTGTGAGACATTCTACAGGTTCTTTGATTAGTCCATTCTCTTCTTTCCTTTCTTCTGACGACCGTCTTGTGCTAGTCGGGCATGTGTACAGCGCACTCTTGGAGGAAATGCAGGCTGGTGCGGGGCGGGCTGTCACATAAGGAGGAGCGAAGGAAGATTGAGGTGATGAGGTGCGTAAGGGGGAGTGCGGCGCCTAAAGCTCCGATCTTTGCTGAACTAAAAGAGGAATTAAGGTTTTGTTTTCGGGATGGCTTAATTTCTGATGGAGGTGGTGGTTTGAATGGAGATAAAATAGGGTTTTGATAGAAGGGAGTGGGTTGGGGGGTTGCGGCCCATTATAAAAGGTAAAGCCCAATTTTTAAGTTAATTAGTTAGTTTAATTTAAATTAAAAATTTATTAACTTTTAAAGCTTATAATGAATTCGTACGTGAACATTTTTACGTGCCGTCAGATTCGTTAGAATCATATCGGAATGGACTACATTATGGTACAGGTGTAAGCATGTTAGGAGGCAGCTAGGGTTTTCAGTTAAATTGAACACGCGTTTAATTTAACTAAATTCAGTCGTCATCTCGCCAGACAAAAATAAGTTGAGTTAAACTCACTCAGTTTTTCCCATTTATATTTTATATAAATTGGATTTTTATTTTGTGTGTTCTGCTCGCCAATGGTTGACTGTTTGCTAATTAGAGATTTATTCATTGATTTAACTAATGAAATTAAACCATCGTTTAATTTCAGTAAAATATCGAATCGTTATTCAATGGTTTGATCCAATAAAGGTAATTTACCTTGTTGGTCACGTTTATAAAATAAACGTGTTTAAATGGTTTGAATTGGTTGAATTGTTTTGTTTATTGGTTGATGTTAAATGGTCATGATATATAATCATCATATATGAACTGATTCGATGGGGTGATTGATTTGAGTATTGGTTGTTGACTGAAATTTCAACATCCGTGTAGTTTAAACCAATGGGAAGTATTGGTTGAGTATCTGGCAACATATGGCCTATAAAATATATTTTTACAACTTGTGATAGATTTTGAAAACATATGATTTTAAATAAAGGTTTATAAAAAGGGAAATAAATAAAAGTTTTATTTAAGATTTGATTTATTATTAATTAATTTTATATAGTCAACTCTGATGTTAATCAGATTTTTAAATACGAGAATGAGGGGTAAATCAAATGGTGTTGTTTTAATTTTAATAAGATTCTAAAAAGGGAAATTTAATATTTATGTAGTAAATAGAGGAATTAACTACGAAAGTGGTCAACGACCAAAGAAAGTTATTATTTTAATGGTTTAGAGAAATACTTTTTAATTGAGATTCATTTAAAAGGTACTCGAAATTGAAGTGGAATCCAATTGAATGGTGAAAGGATTTCGAACGAGTTTTATATTTAAAACCTGAATTGTTATAATAAGTGATGAAAAGGAAATTTAAGCGAAGAAAAAGAGGTAGAGTTTAAAAGTGATGTTACTTAATTAGTGAATTAAGAGCTAATGGTATATTCGAGAAGGAGATTTTCCAAAAGGAAAGAAGGGATACGAAACCGTACTTTTGAATAAAATATTTAAATGGAATTTGCGTTGAGATTAGATGAGATATTGGCTTTATATTACAAGTCGTATTTATCTTTGGGTATAAACGTTGTCGATTAAGGTCTGAGAGGTAACTAAAATACCCCAACTTGAACGACATCAGGACTATCTAAGGGTGATATTAGTTGTGATGGTAAAAGGGATTAGTGATAATTTATTTCCATTAGCGAAATAATAAAGTAAAGGTTGGGTTTTATCCAACGAGAATAAGCACTGGGTACTGTGAAGTAATGAATAAGAGATATTTTGAAATGTTGTTACGAGTTGTTTCGAAAGTTAAAAATAATAATAATAGAGAACTGGATATGATATGGGATTTTACTAGGTATAAGAACGAATCTGTTTAAAGTATAATCTTATGATAAATAAAGAAGCGAGAAATTATATTTATAATATCGAGAGTTTTAAATTTACAATTTTGTTTAATTTAAAAGGCCAAGTGATGTTGAATACTGAACCAGTGAACCCATTTGATTGACATGATTGAAACACTGTTTATTTTGATAGTTAAAACACCGACTATCAAACTTGTCCAATACGATTGTTGGTACGGAACGACTGGGATCAAATTTATATTCGAAAACCATTCCGACCAACAAATACGTGAAGATATCAGAAGACGGTCGAGATGGAGCATCGAAGACCGTGGATTTTCATAAGCGGAAGAACTGCTAATAATCTCTGGTCTGCAGCCAGAAACGCACAGTGGTCCTGTCGTGGTTGGAATCTACGGGTTGCAAGGACTTCTAGCTACTGATCCATGGGTTGATTACCTTCGATTCATCCTATTCCTGGATGACTTGTATGGACGAATGTCTGATAGAGTATTTCCAAAGGAGTCACGTACGTTGGTATTTTCAAATGTACCAGGTTGATGGCGGAGAAGTGCACATTCTCTTAGCTTGATAACTAGAATATTTTTGTGAACATCAATTAGTGATATCTGGCGGACCTGACGATGTGACATTCAAAGTGAATGGTGACCAGATGTTCAAAAGATTTTAACCTCAAGCCTCATCAACCGGGGAGATGACAAAAATCGGGCAGGCAGCGTGGCTATGTGGGTCGCTCCCATTAGTGTGTATAATCACCTATCTAGAGAAAATCTTTTTGCTTCTTTAATCTATATTCGATGCTGTCCCTTTTCGGGAAACGGTGGTTTGAGTCCAACCGTTGGTGATATACATTCGATACACTCAAGCGAAATGAGTGGTCGGTCATGTGTGGGCCGGGTTTCAAGATGTTCTTGTTGAACCCAGTGTATTCGTCTCTAGAGATACACAATCGGCAGGTGGTCCCATACCATTTCAAGGTCGGAATCTAATCTCCAATAAGCGCCCGTGGTTTTGATTTTTATACTATGTATATGGAGCATGAGATGCAAGCGTTCCACTAGATTGATATTTACTTTTATTTAGACATTATTATAATATCAGACAAGATATTGGTTTCAAAAAAGTTTTGGGTTATCGTAAGGTAAAAACCGTCCGTATTTATGTGTGGATTTGTTCTTACGATTATCCTTTTCTTTCGAAAGGATTTTGACTTTAAAATCAGGTTGTGTGATACCCTTAAACTTGATGTGCTTTTTTCTCACTCTGGTTCACCAGACTAACCCGGTGTTTTGTAAATGCTCGGGTTAGCCCGAGGTGTACAGGTTCACGTTGCCGAATAATGTGAAGAGACGAGCTGGAAGGGTCCATACGTGTGATATTATATTGCTACTATTCCGCTGTGTGTTGTATATGGGAACATGTTATTATAACTGTCCCAGTGTTGATGTACTCTGATACTGTAAGTATTTTTGAAAGCTCTCAATAAAGTTTATTTCTGTATTATATTTTGTTCCGCTGCGATGTGAGACTCTGATTCTGTGTTGTGTTGGTTCTTCTTCTTCTATTCTAATATTTCTTTCTTTCTTATCTCACCCTCTAAATTCTTTCTAATAACATTCTAGTATTTTCGGCATTTGGAAGGTCGACATGAGTTACGGTAAGGGTATTTATGTCGATTTTCGGGGCCGAAAATTCCTGGGTTGTTACAGTGGTATCAGAGCTATTGGTTTAGTAATAACCTTGGCTCTATGGTGTGACTCGATAGAGATTGGTTAGTAATACCCTAGACGAGACTGAATGTATATATACGAGAGCGTATTTGTAAATTTTATATACAAATGTTTTGTATTGTGTTTGTTGATCGGTTCAAGTGTTGAAAAGCATAGAACTGGCAATGGATACAGTATTGTTTTGAAAAGAGGGTAAATGAAATAATTTTACCCAAATTATATTTTGTATAAGAAAAGGAATAATTTATCAAATTATCGAGATATTGGTTTGTGTGTTTGATTGATGTGAATGAAATTCAAATTTGATTGAAATTTGAATTGAAACTTAACTTGGTCAAATTTAACTAAATTAATTTAAATTTGGAATTTGAATTAATCAAATAGAAATAAATCAGGCATTAACCAATTGATGTTCAAATATGTGAAACCAAAGTAAAATATTAAACTGAGCATAAACTCAATTATTTTGATTGAGATTGGTGATGCATGGATGGTTGATTGGTATTGATTTGGTGTTAGATTACCTGAATATAAATTCATCGACAGTTTAATAAAAAGATGAATTATAATTAAATTCCAGTATAGTCAACTGGAGTGTAATCACATGGATTAAAGTTGAATAATTCCGTCCTGTGTTGCAAATGAATACTTCACGCTTGATTTTGGAAATTATTTATTAACTATATGGAATTGTTTTCGATTTTTTTTTTTAAATTTAATTGGATTTTGAAATTAATGGGTTTGTAACGTCCTTTCTTACCTTAGCAATTTCGAGGATGAAATTATTTTAAGGGGGAATGAATGTAATATCCCAGATTTTTCTGCCATTTAATTAGAATATTTAAATTTGTTTAAATATTATATTGGGAATATAATGGATTTTTAATCGAATTTATTTATTTAAAATAGAGTTCGAATATATATATTTATATAATAATTAAAACGAGCTCGAAACGTTGCGGTAGTTCGAAATTTTCGATTTGAACTTTAATTGGGTATACAAGATCCGATATAAGTCAGATTTCTGTGAAACGAGAAACGTTGGAACCATATTGTTGATAATTTTCATATGAAAAAGAAAATTCCAGATTTCGTATTATAATTTGTTAGTTATGGCTAAATAAAATCTTATAATAGTCGCTATGGATTTCGATTATAAACGATAACGTTATTTAATAATTTATAAAAGGATTTCTTTATAAATTTGAGTATCGTTTACCTCGAAATTTGTTCATGTTGGGTTATTGTTCTATATTGTATGAATCTAAAGCTGTACATATAATTTAGATATATGCGATCATAACAAATCATATATTGTACGAATACAAAGGAGAATAAATTATATACAATTGCCTGTATAAGTGCATAAACAAGGGGGAAAACAATACAATTCATTTTAACGTTTCAATTCCGCACGCCCTGTTCCACAAAAAGGTGATGAAACACAATTTTCTCCATAAACAGAAAATCGAAAACAGTCAGAATATATATATATATATATATATATTATCATCAGAATCGAAACAGCAAATTTTATATATACTCAAATCTCTATAGATTATGTACAGTTAAGCAAAACAATAGAAAAAAAATATAAATACATGAGAATACATCAAAATCTACAATGGACAGTTAAATGAAATAGAAATACATAGCCAAACAGCTATACCCCTTTATATAGCTATAAAAGAAGGAAACATCACACCTAAGGAATAGGTAGCTGAGCCATGTATTTTCAAATCTACAATCGACCCTGCATGTGCCATGTATTTTCTAATCGATTCTTGCCTGCCCTGTATCTTCCTCTCAGTGGACAAACACCACTGGAATGACATGAAAACATGACTTCCTACCCTGTATGTGTACCATACGGCAGCCTTTACCATTTACTTCCTTCCGAAGCTATCAACAGGAATTTTCTGGCACCAATAAAAGGTAAAATGAATCAGCTAAATAGAACAGCTAATAGACAGTAAAACTGAACAGTTAAAATGAAACAAAAATCAATGGAAAAAGCATGTGCACAACAAAAATCAAATCTGAATAACATCACCAAAATATTTTGATACAATGCATAAGAGATTTAAATCTGTACAAATAAATAAAGGAAAGAAAATATAGGCTAACAACTAAAGGGAGTGTGAACAGCTAGAAAGAGAATCAAATATATATATATATATATATATATATATTTCTGTCATCAAATCTTTAGAAAAATAAATTAAAAACAGTAAATTTCATAACAGAAGAAACAGATATATCAATTCAAAAGCAAGATAGTGAACAACTATGTATATATAAATCTGAATAGTACAGTGAACATCTCAGAAGAATCAAATCTATAGCAATATGAACAGCTATGAGAAATCAAATCTAAGTATATATATATATATATATATATATATATATATATACAACAGATCTGGACAGAACTAATATATATGAATTGACATGCTAAATCTACACAGCACAAATACATTTACCCACATTTAAGATCTGAATGTAAAATCTATGAAACGATTACAAATCTTTATTGAATAAACAGGTCCTAGCTCAATCTAACCAAATCTAAATATACAGACCGAATTCAATACTATATTCTATGAAAATCTCTGATAAACATCACTTAAATCACTGATGAAATCATCTAAAAAGAAGAGGAGCATATGGCCTAAAACCTAATGGCCGAACCTACCTAAGACTCTGATGGACATGGTTATTATCCATACTCAAACGTGCTACAAATACTGGTCGAACGCAGTGGTATTCAACCATCCAGAACCGCATGAAAATACCACAGTATGAAATTCATTCAAAAACACTTAGAGAAAAATTAAACAAAAATAATATGGTAATTAAATTAAACCCTTATCTGTATTCCTCGATTTTGGTTGTCTGGAAGAAGCAACTTCATTTCTGATGGCTTGGCGTTCACCGGCGAAGAAGTGATGGAGGTTGAAGAGGCCGGCTAAGGGTTCGTAGAACAATCGATTAGAAAAGGGGCGAAGGGGGATCAGAGGGTGGTTGCGTAAGGGAGATCGCGGTGCATCTATGGTTGTATTTTTCTGAATACCAAAGGAGGGAGAGGAGATCGACTTCGGCCTGGAAGGGGTTAACTGAGGTCCGGCGGGTCGAGTTAAGGAGGAGCGAAGGAAGATTGAGGTGATGAGGCGCGTAAGGGGGAGTGCGACGCCTAAAGCTCCGATCTTTGCTGAACTAAAAGAGGAATTAGGGTTTTGTTTTCGGGATGGCTTAATTTCTGATGGAGGCGGTGGTTTGAATGGAGATAAAATAGGGTTTTGATAGAAGGGAGCGGGTTGGGGGTTGCGGCCCATTATAAAAGGTAAAGCCCAATTTTTAAGTTAATTAGTTAGTTTAATTTAAATTAAAAATTTATTAACTTTTAAAGCTTATAACGAATTCGTACGTGAACAGATTTATGTGCCGTCAGATTCGTTGGAATCATATCGGAAAGGACTACATTATGGTATAGGTGTAAGCATGTTAGGAGGCAGCTAGGGTTTTCAGTTAAATTAAACACGCATTTAATTTAACTAAATTCAGTCGTCATCTCGCCAGACAAAAATAAGACGAGTTAAACTCACTCAGTTTTTCCCATTTATATTTTATATAAATTGGGTTTTTATTTTGTGTGTTCTGCTTGCCAATGGTTGACTGTTTGCTAATTATAGATTTATTCATTGATCTAACTGATGAAATTAAACCGTCGTTTAATTTCAGTAAAATATCGAATCGTTATTCAACGGTTTGATCCAATAAAGGTAATTTACCTTGTTGGTCACGTTTATAAAATAAACGTGTTTAAATGGTTTGAATTGTTTTGTTTATTGGTTGATGTTAAATGGTCATTATATATTATCATCATATATGAACTAATCCGATGGGTTGATTGATTTGAGTATTGGTCGTTGACTGAAATTTCAACATCCGTGTAGTTTAAACCAATGGGCAGTATTGGTTGAGTATCTGGCAACATATGGCCTATAAAATATATTTTTACAACTGGTGATAGATTTTGAAAACATATGATTTTAAATAAAAGTTTATAAAAAGGGAAATAAATAAAAGTTTTATTTAAGATTTGATTTATTATTAATTAATTTTATATAGTCAACTCTGATGTTAATCAGATTTTTAAATACGAGAATGAGGGGTAAATCAAATGGTGTTGTTTTAATTTTAATAAGATTTTATAAAGGGAAATTTAACATTTATGTAGTAAATAGAGGAATTAACTACGAAAGTGGTTAAAGACCAAAGAAAGTTATTATTTTAATGGTTTAGAGAAATACTTTTTAATTGAGATTCATTTAAAAGGTACTCGAAATTGAAGTGGAGTCCAATTGAATGGTGAAAGGAATTTCGAACGGGTTTTATATTTAAAACCCGAATTGTTATAATAAGTGATGAAAAGGAAATTTAAGCGAAGAAAAAGAGGTAGAGTTTAAAAGTGATGTTACTTAATTAGTGAATTAAGAGCTAATGGTATATTCGAGAAGGAGATTTTCCAAAAGGAAAGAAGGGATACGAAACCGTACTTTTGAATAAAATATTTAAATGGAATTTGCGTTGAGATTAGATGAGATATTGGCTTTATATTACAACTCGTATTTATCTTTGGGTATGAACGTTGTCGATTAAGGTCTGAGAGGTAACTAAAATACCCCAACTTGAATGGAATTTGCGTTGAGATTATAAGAGATGCAGTAGGAGAGTACCTTCGGTTCATCCTGTTCCTGGATGACTTGTATGGACGAATGTCTGATAGAGTATTTCCAAAGGAGTCACGTACGTTGATATTTTCAAACGTAACAAGTTGATGGCGGAGAAGTGCACATTCTCTTAGCCTGATAACTAGAGTATTTTTGTGAACATCAATTAGTGATATCTAGCAGATCTGACGATGTGACATTCAAAGTGAATGGTGACTAGATGTTCAAAAGATTTTAACCTCAAGCCTCATCAACCGGGGAGATGACAAAAATCGGCAGGCGGCATGGCTATGTGGGTCGCTCCCATTAGGTTGTATAATCACCTATCTAGAGAAAATCCTTTTGCTTCTTTAATCTATATTCGATGCTGTCCCTTTTCGGGAAACGGTGGTTTGAGTCCAACCGTTGGTGATATACATTCGATACACTCAAGCGAAATGAGTGGTCGGTCATGTGTGGGCCGGGTTGCAAGACGTTCTTGTTGAACCCAGTGTATTCGTCTCTAGAGATACACAATCGGCAGGTGGTCCCATACCTTGTCAAGGTCGGAATCCAATCTCCAATAAGCGCCCGCGGTTTTGATTTTTATAGTATGTATGTGGAGCGTGAGATGCAAGCATTCCACTAGATTGATATTTACTTGTATTTAGACATTATTATAATATGAGATAAGATATTGGTTTCAAAAATGTTTTGGGTTATCGTAAGGTAAAAGTCGTCCGTATTTATGTGTAGATTTGGTCTTAGATTATCCTTTTCTTTCGAAAGGATTTTGACTTTAAAATCAGGTTGTGTGATACCCTTAAACTTGGTGTGTGTTTTTCTCACTCTAGTTCACCAGACTGACCAGGTGAATGCTCGGGTTAGCCCGAGGTGTACAGGTTCAGGTTACCGAATAATGTGAAGAGACGAGCTGGAAGGGTCCAGACGTGTGATATTATATAGTTACTATTCCGCTGTGTGTTGTATATGGGAACATGTTATTATAACTGTCCCAGTGTTGATGTACTCTAATACTGTAAGTATTTTTGAAAGCTCTCAATAAAGTTTATTTCTGTATTATATTTTGTTCCGCTGCGATGTGAGACTCTGATTCTGTGTTGTGTTGGTTCTTCTTCTTCTTCTATTCTAATATTTCTTTCTTTCTTATCTCACCCAGTAATGACCCGCGTTTTCAGCGATATAATAATTTATTTATTTAATTATTTAAAAGGTGATTAAGAGGATTAAATGGTCGTTTAATTAAATAACTTGGAATATTTAATTAATAATTAATGATACTAGACTCGTTTTGGAAAAATGCTTTCAAAAATATATTTTTGGTAAAATATTGATAAAATGAGCGAAAATCGTTTTATCAATAAACGGCTATTTTCTCAGTAAAAGTTGTTGAAAATTTTAGTGAATGTCTAATTAATCATTAGGAAAGTGATTAGCAAATAAAAATATTTTTAGTATTTATGGTTAACTAAATATCTGGATGATGTCATGCATGACATAGGCAAGATATTTAGGAAAAATGAGCAAATAAGGAAAATGAGCAAAAATAGTAATACTTCATTTGAAAGAAATGAGCAAATAAGGAAAATGATCAAATAAGGAAAAATGAGCAAATAAGGAAAATGAGCAAACAAGGAAAATGTGCAAAAGTAGTAATACTTCATATGTAAGATTAGGGTTTTATGGGCATTTTGGTCTTTTCCCATTCACATTCCTAATGCTATATAAAGGGAGGCATACCTTTAGGAATTCTACACAATTTCTTTTCTTCTTCTTCTTCTTAAGTTATATTAATGGCTTCTTCTTGAGTAATGGTGGTGGTAGAGGAGGAAGCAAGAAAAAGCAAGTGAAAGCAAGGAAAGGAAGGAGGTTACTAGCTTGGATCTTTGTTCTTATTCTTGGATCTTTATTCTTATTCTTGGATCTTGGATTTGCTAAGGATTAAGGTGAGTTTACTCACTATTTAGGACAGCAAACATAAACCCTTTTGCATGTTTTAACTATGCTTAAAGTTGCTTGAATGTTGGTAACTTATGTTAAAATGTTAACTTGATTCTTACTTTAAAAGTAAGTGACATATGTGATCCATGTTAATGGACTTGAATGTACTTGGAATTGAACTTAAAAGTGCACTTATATTTATAATACTGTTCTGTTCATGTATTGAAATATATAATGTGTTTTATAATCTGTTTGATTATGTGTGTTAAATGATATTGATCATTGTGGTTTGCCATTTTAAATATCATAAGTGACCCTGGGATGTGAAAAGAAATATTTCAATGTATATTGAAATAAAGGAATTTTATAAAATCAATCGATTTTATAAAAGGGAATATTTTGAAAATAAAGCACTTAGAAAATAAATAGGATTTCATAAAGGAGAACATTTACTTAGAAAATAAATAGGAGTTTATAAAGGAGGATATTTATTTATAAGACAAATAGAATATCAAAAAGGAAATATTTTGGGAAAATAAACAGGATAAAGATAAAAGGAAAATATTTATAAAATGAATAAAGTTTTATAAAAGGAATATTTATTTAATAAATAAATTGAATTGAATGGAATATTTATTTAGAAATAAATAGAAGTATAAGAGGATTATTTATTTAGAAAATAAATAGACAAATATAGGAAGAGAAATATTTGTAAAACATTTACAAATAAAGGTTATAAAAGGAATTATTTATTTAGAAATAAATAGAAGTTATAAAGGAGATAATTATTTAGAAATAAATAAGAATCTAGAGGGATTATTTATTTAGGAAATAAATAGAATTTTAAAAGGAGAATATTTATTTAGGGAATAAATAGGATTATTAAAAGGGATTTGTCAAATGAGTTAGTTAAACCAAATTTGTCAAATAAGTTAGTCAAACCAAGTTAAAAGAGTTCATCAAACCAAGTTGATTGAGTTAGTTAGTCAAGTTAACCAAATGGGTGAAGTTAGTTGAGTTAATCAAATTTGAGTTAGCAAGTTAAGTCATTCAATTTGAGTTAGCAAGTTAAGATAATCAAAGTGAGTTAGTAAAAAAATGGAGTTAAATCGAATATAGTTATTCGAAATAAAGTTAAAACAGATATTAATTATTCGAATTTGTGTTAATCAAATAGAGTTAATCGAATAGAGTTGAAGTAATGGAGTTAAACAGAAAATAGAAACTGACTAGAGATTAATAAGTTGAATGGTTTCCTGAGTATCGATCTGATGTTGGTTTCGCCCTTCGGGGTTTATACTTAGGAAGTTGTTCTCTTGTTAGTTTATAGTTAGAGTTTGATAGATGTGGAAGAATAGTGATACGTAAGTAAGCCATGGAAATATTTTCTAGTGTTGATAATATATATTTTCTAAACATAGAAAATGAGGATATATATGGTTAATGATGATTGATCGATATTATTTCCATTAATATCGTTGTTTGCACACTTGTTTTTCTTCGATAGTTAAATCACAGACTATCAAAGTTTTGACCATTTTAACCTTGTTAATATGGAGAGACCGGTTGGATTATTTTCCAAAGAACCACTCTGTACTGGCATAAGCGTTCTGAATTATATATGTCAAAGATAATTGAAGACGGAGTAAAGTGCAAGGGCTATTGTATATGTCTTAGATAACAGTGCCTAAGATGGATGTACTGGATAGTGCCTTCGGTTTGTCCAGCCCCAGGACAACTTGTATGGACGAAGGTCTGACAGAGTATATCCAATGGATCGCGTAAGTTGATCTCTTCAAACGTATTCACGTTTGGTAGCGAAGGAATTCGTTTCTCTTAGCTGTATACCCGTGTTATTTTTGGATAAGTCAATTTGTGATTTGGCGGGTATGACGATGTGACATTCTAAGTGAATGAAGAACAAATGTCTGACAGAGTATTTCCAGAAAGGTCACGTACATTGATTTCTTCAACCGTACCAAGAGTGGAAGCGGAGAAGGAAACTTCTTTTAGCTAACACATAATGTATTGTTGAGGACGTCAATCGGTGATTTGATGGATTTGATGATGTGGCATTCAAAGTGAATCTGATGTGATGATAAAGCGTAGCTTCTAGCTTCATCAACCGGTAAATGACAGAAATCGGGCAGGTAGCTTGGCTATGTAGGTCGCACCTATTAGGGTGTATAATCACCTGATCTAGAGTTTCATTTACTTCTAAAAATCTATTGTTGATGCTGTCCCATTCGGAAAACGGTTGCTGATCCCAACCGTTGGTGATATACATTCGATACACTCAAGCGAAATGAGTGGTCGGTCATGTGTGGCCGGGTTGCAAGATGTTCTTGTTGAACCCAGTGTATTCCTCTCTAGAGATACACTAGCGAAAGGTGGTTCCATACCTTGTCATAGTTGGAAATCCATTACCCAATACGTGCTTGCGGTTTTGATTGTATACTCTATATGTAGAACGTGAGATGAAAGCGTTTCTGCTAGATGATTATTATATTGTGGTTGATAGACATTATTATAATATCAATGAGTTTTGATATAAAGTTTATTTTGGATTCTCATAAGGGAAAAACCCGTTCCGTTATACGGCGTGGTCTTATGAGATATCATTGTGTTGCTCAAACTGTTTTTACTCACACCAGTCCCATGACTGAATCGGAGTTTACTTTGTTGTTTTCCCTAAACTCTTGGGTGCTCAATTTTGTACGAGCAGTCAAGTAGTTGGGATTTACAGATACTTGAAGAGCTGGAGCAGGAGGCTTCAGGATTATATAGCTATTATTATTCCGCTATGTTGTAAGTGTTGTACTTGATAATGATATGTATATTCAAGTACAGATTTATATTTCAAAGTTATGTTATATTTTATTCGTTACGTTGTGAGGTTCGTGTTACTCTGATGATGTTGTTGTCTTCTTCTTCTTCTATTCTAAGTTTCTATCTTATCTATTCTCACCCTCTAATTTCTTTCATTAACTATTCGGTTATTTTCGGTCCTTGGATGTTCGATATGTGTTATTTATCGGATAACCAAGATCGCTAAAAACCGGGTCGTTACACACCCTCTAAATTCTTTCTAATAACATTCTAGTGTTTTCGGCGTTTGGAAGGTCGACATGAGTTACGGTAAGGGTATTTATGTCGATTTTCGGGGCCGAAAATTCCTGGGTCGTTACAGAATTGGATGGTTTCAGTTCGGTTCGGATGTATATATTTTGGGGTTTGGATCGGGCACCTACAAAGGAAAGGTTTCGCACCAGGGGCAGGATCATGTGTGGTCCAGAGCAGAAGTTAATGTATCTCTAGCATATCGATTCGGTTCGGAGGTTGGTACTCTTTGTGATCCGGATCGGTCCAAGTGCCCATATACTTCCATGACCATGTTTGTCACTCCGACCCGAACCGATTGGACACACCTTGTTGTTATCCTTTTTTCAATCCGACCCGATCCGGTCAGTTGGGACTCCCTCTCCTCTTTACTCTTATACCTCTTCACCGAACCGATCCCAGACTTTTTCCTCTTCTTCTTCTTCATCTTGTTTCTTCCTCAACCAACACCGAACCCAATCTCATGTCCAAAACTAAATCAAAGCCAAGCACTTACGTGCTGATGCGTTCAACCTTAACTCCTAAATCTCCTCCATTATTACCTCGAGATGGCGATAAGGCCATTAACAACGATGGCGAGGGGGAGGGGAGAGGGTCATGGCGCTAAGGTTAGTTAAGAACCATATTCAAATCGTTCAAATTATCCACGAACTTGAATCGAAATCGATTAAAAGGGAATTAAATGGAGTTTTGCAACCTACCTATATGATTATTTCGAGAATCGAAGAGGATTTTGATTTTTTTAGAAATTAGGGTTTTTTCTCTCTTTTACAAAAATTAGAAGATGGTGACAGTGAAGGAAAGAAGGAGGAAGGGGATGGAAAGTGAATTTATGTAGAGATGGAATGGCTCTTAATATTCCTAACACGTCATCCCTATCGGATCGGAGTACTGGCCCATACAAGAATTTAGCCCATTCTTCAATGATAACGAAGTGTGAGAAAAGCCGTTCGGATCGGAGACTAAACCCAGATGGAATCACACGCACTGACTTGGGATACGAAATGAATTTAATGTGTGTGTATATATATATATATATATATATAAACGAAGAGCTTACCTGGAGGAGCTACCGGACGAAATTCAAAGTTCTCAAAGCTGTTTGGAAACGAAGAAGGGAATCCGTAAACTTTCTGGTGTATTTATAGGCAACAAGAGACATGACTTCATGAAACAATGCGTCCCAACGAATGAATGGAAGCGACTATTCGATAGTTTAAATTTAGAAACTAGTGAGCAAATAATGTCAAAGTACGCTCCATCTTCAATAGAGGCATCCTTTGAGGGGGAAAATGTTAGCCTACTTTGTGAACTAGGCTACACAAAGATTAAAAGATAAAAAGAATAAAGAATTTTTTTAGTCAAGTCGAATCGGATCGGATCGGAACTCCTTGGTAGAGGCAGCACAGCGTAGAGTAAAGAAAGAAGGAGCGCAGGCCAAATCGGATCGGTTCGGGTAACCCCGATCCGCTCCCCTAATTAGTAATACTTTTGATCTGAACCCAGAGAATTGAAGCAGCATCGGTTACAGACCGTGTTTCCTTAAGATCCGGAGCAATTATACCCACGTTTTCCCCACAATTGCCACTAATCTGATGCGTTGTTGCCACCATATTCCATCCGAACCCGACAATGATGGGATGGAGACCACGTGTACCCGAATCGGAGCCACTTCAGAAGCATTTTCCACCTATAAATACACCTCCAAGGCTCATTTCAAATGATCTTTTGGCATTTTCAGAACCCAAACTCCTTTACTATCCGAATTTCATCATCTTATTCAGATTACAATCATCTTTTGAATCATATTGTGAAGGAAATTGAGTGAATCAATGTATTGTATAAGTGAGAATTGAGTGAAAACCGTTGTTGTACTTGCATTCAAGACATCAATTCAAAGAGTAGAAAGTGGATGTAGGCTATTTAACGCCGAACCACTATAAATTGTGTGTTTTCTCCTTTTTTTTGATTTCATTTCAGTAGAATCATTACTCGTTTGGGTGTTAGAGCCAATTTTGGATCTAACATTAATATTGATTTTTGGGAAGATTAGAACCAAGTAGAGTTTTAATGAATCTTTAATTAGATTGAAATGATATCCAAAGGATGATTAAAGAATAAATTCAAAGAATTTATCTTTGATAAAATTAATGGGAACCTTTCCCAAATTATAATAATATTTGAATAAAGGAATATTTTGGATTGGAATGAAGCGTATGTTGTGTTCTTATAGCACTTGTTTATTATATACACGAGTTATTCAGAAAGACCGGGTTTATCCCATTCTAAATAACTGATTCGACGATATGTGGAGGATGAAGGCGGTGGTCGAAGACCGGAGGTCTTCATATCGTTTGGATGATTACTGATGTCTTGATTGTGTTGTACACCCAAGGCGAGGTAATAAGTGGTGATCGTCCGAACGTACTTGGAGATCGACGGATATGTGAGGGCCTCTCCCCTGTATTGGACATATGGGGGAGGAATAAGGTGCCTTCGGTTTCGTTCAGACCCAGAACAAACTTGTAAATGGATGTGTGTCTGACATCGGATTTCACTCTGTGTGATTGATACACATCGGTTGCATATCGTGAATTGCCTGTGTGGCATGCTGAGATGCAAATGATCAAGGCCTCTATTGAAAAGAGGGGTCTTGTGGTTGATGATCAAAGCACGGCTTTAATATAGCGTAGCTTTGTGCAGCGTTAATTTGCGAGCCTCACACCCCAGTGTGAACCAGAAATGGGAGAGGACATTAGGGAAATGGACATATGTTGGTTTCTAGCTAGGAGTGGAGTTTTGGGTTTTACACGCCCAGACATTTTACTTATGTGGATGATGGATAGCGAGGTGCCTCGGTTATATCGGTCTCTGCGGAGCCGATGGAGTCATTTGGCTCACTTATGCCCCATATGGCAGACTAGCATATCGTTTACGGTATTATTAATCCACTTCGTGTTGACCGTCCCTGATGATCCAAAGCTTGCATGCGCGCTTTCCTGAGGCTCGGGCTAGATAGTCTCGAAGCGGTAAGGACGATCCTTTGCCTTGGTTCACAGATGGAAATCCAATTTCCAATACGACATTTTGCGGTTTTGATTGTAAACCTATATATGGCGACATAGTGGTATGGGACACTTATGCCGTCTATGATTGATACTTATGATTGAAATTGTTTTGACACTATACACTTATAGTAATAATAAAACATGAAATTTTACGTACCAGGTATTCTTGGCTATTATAAGGTAAAAACTCTATCCTTCGGCTTGCGTTGCATTGTGTGATGCGACCTGAGTCTTATAATAGCTTCATTGTTCTTTATTTAACATTGCGCTGTTTGTTTTATGCACTGGTATTCTTGGGGATAAACCCGTTCCGTGTTATACGACGTGGTCCCTTGATTTACCTAACTTTAAAATGAAGATTAAGAACTGTTTTAGTTCTCACACCAGTCACATGACTGACCTGGAGTTTGTTGTTTCAACCTAAACTCTTGGTGCCCCTATTTTCCACACGGGCAGCTTGTAGTTTTGGTTTTGCAGATTTATATTTACAGGACCCTGGTTTACAGCTGGAATGATATTCGGAAAGCTCTGTATTCGTATATTCTTTTCAGTTGTGTTTTGTATTATTTTTCCACTGCATTGTAATTTGTAAATCTCTGATATTCAGTAAATGTGTAATATTTATTCATACTCTGTTATATTCTTATATTCTGATTGAATTGTTGTAATAAACAATGAAATGTTCTTCTATTTGTGTTCTGATTTGTCTTGTCCTCAAGGAAATGAATTCTTCCTTTTCTCTTCGGAGACCAGGGAAGTTTTGTGTCCTTGCAAAACATCAGGAGTACAACATAACAGGATAATCAATAGCTATAAAATGTTAAAGCCTCCTTGTGACACCCCGCGTCCGTTAATGTCACTCTTTAACATAATGCATTAAGTTTCATGAAGCGTTATAGGTAAACAGAAATAGAAACATCACAAGACAAATATAAAATAACAGCAGAATTTAAAACTTTATTTTCCAAATAGAAAACATCATATCCAAAATCTAGTTACAACACAAATCTGAAGTACAGAAAACACATTACATCAAATTAAAATATCTACCTTGTACTAAAATCATCAGAGTACAGTAATATAAAAGCATAGTCCCCAAAAAGAGCCGTATCAGAGCAGACAGGTAATCAAAGCAGTACATCTAAGCAGTTCCAAGCAGAACGAAAGAGAGAATCCTAATCAAGCCTGAGTATTCCAACCCTGAGAACCTGGTTGAAAAGGAAGAGAGAGAAAATGAAACAAAATGGGTCAGACATAAAGTCTGGCAAGTCCAGTTATTTTTAGCTTATAAATAAGTAAAATCATCATGGCAGGCATATAAACTGGATGAGAGAGATAATAGTATCATAAGACATGTATAACAGACTGAGCAGGATAAACAGAATAAACAAAACATAATATGTTGCGCTTCTCAAGTACTTTTATTTGCACCAATACTAGTATAACAGAAACAGAATAATCTAAACGGAAACAGATGGTAGACTTAGGTGTACTTCTAGTGACGGGTCTTACACCTAACGATAATAATAGGCAGCCCAACAGGAATGGCAAATGTTACCTCCAATGATAATAACGAGCTCCTAAGCAAGCATGACTATATGTACTCTAATTACTACCCCAATCGATCAACTCCCTATCATGTAGATACCTTGTGCTGTCCTCGCAATAGGATGTATCACTTCCTAAAGTGACAACCCTTTTTTTTCGAGAGGCACAGCCATATCTACTCATGCTATAGCGTCTTATTTTCCCTAGCAAGCGGATCCATGCACGCATATGAGTCTGTTGGAACACACCATCAGACACCCCCACTCAGATGAACCTCTCATAACCAGCTCAGCAAGCATGCCCTGACCTCTACCTAGTTCGGGGTCTCCCTTTGTATACCAATATGGGTTACTGACTGATCTTGGTCCCACACAACAGATGATACAAGCCACCCCTTAGGCTTGCATCCCCACTACTAGGATTTTGACAGGTATGCTGAACAGATTAACTAGCCCGCATAACCCCACCATATAAAATGGGTTAAGTTTGTCGAGTTATATACCCCCCCCCCCCCCATCCAGATTTAACAGATTTACTTAACCCACCACCGATTCAAGAAAATTTACTTAACCCTTACACAATTTTGACAAGTTTGTATAACCCCCACAGATTTAAACAGGTTAAGTATTACAGGTTAACAGGCTATTGCCATTTCTTGTTCATGTACGTTAATTCACCAGACCTCTCACATTAAGCCTACCACTTATGGATGCTGGATATGTCGGGAGGTTCCAGGAAGACTTCTACCATAAGTCAAACTTAACCTCGTGTTTTAGCACTGTTACATGTACATTTATGCACTAGATCCCTCATATTAGATTAACCACTTGTGGATGCTGGATTTGTCAGGCAGTTCTGGGCAGACTTCTACCACAAGTGTAATCTAACCATGTGTCTAAGTGCGGTTATAGTTTCTATTTACTGTAAATTTAGGCATGTTAATTCTTAAACAATTTTTTATGTTCATTAAAGGTTATGCCCTAAATCCCTGTTTGATTCACGATACATGTTATGCCCCAAATTAAAGTTTTGGATCAAGGCATAGATTATGCCCCTAAATCCTTGTCATGTTTTACAATACAAGTTATGCCCCAATTTATCATTCCCAACCATTCCTAATTTCGTTCGTTCGCATATTTCGGCGGTAGGTCTAGGCTCGAAGGTTGCCTGGCTATAAAAATAAAAAGGGAAGGAGGGAGAGAAGAGAACATAAATAGGCATAATAACAAAATAGGCATATGATGATAGAAATATGCATACTAACAGAATAGACATATGGTGTCAGAAATAGGCATAGTAGCAGAATGGGAATGTAATGACAAAATTAGGCATAATAATAGAATAGGCATATCACGAATAGGCACATGAGAACTAAACAGTAGATTAGGCATACAAGTAGTGGTAGCTTTGTTTAGTTATGATTCAGGATATTAACAGGCACAGGTTTAGATCAAAACTTATAAACATGTCAGGATTACTTATTAAATGTTTATATCTAAAAGCAACATAAATTCACAGGGACTGGATCTAAAGAATAGAGAACTGACTGTTGATGTTGTAGCAGAGATTCTCGTATAAATATAAGTTGTTGTTGCAGAAGAATAGGCTAATATCTGAGTTAGGGCAGCATCTCGTTGTTTCCATTATTTTGGGTGAATAAAACAATAGAAATGAGGTCCTATTTATAGCCTACCATCAACAAATTTGGTCAAGAAACAAGTCCCGGTTCAAAGAATGGATCTGCCTTAGATCTTGGTGGGTTCGACCCTAAGGTCGACACCCCTTTGTAGGGGTCGACCCATGGGTCAACACCCATGAGGCATGGTGTCGACCCCCAACGGGCCGATTTCCCACGCCTTCCTACCTTCAGGTTTTGATTTTCCGGATTGGTTTATATATATATATATATATATATTTTGCTTATATGTATACAAACTTCAAACCTTTATATCTTCTTCATACGATGTTTGTTTTTTGCAAACTTGGAGTTTATCTTAAGCAGAATTCCGAGACGAATGCAACGGCGTAGTCCTTTTTACTTAATTCCCAATATTTAATTAAGTATGCCTTAGTTTATCATTATAGTCTTCTTTAAAAAATAGAGCGTGTTACATTCTCTCCTACTCAAAGGATTTCGTCCCCGAAATCTCTAAGTTAAGAAGAATGGATATCCTAACATCCATTATCTATCTACTCATCCATCAATCACATGCATCCATTGTCCTTAAAAATATTTCTAATGCTTATATGAACATATGAAATAGTGTGTGTATATGTCCCTATGCTAATGCGAAAGATCAATCAACCTACTGATTCAGTCGACCTCCTTAATTTAATGTATGTTAGTGCCATTAATCTAACATGCATGAAAATAATCCTAATATATCATGCAAATGTTATATGCGTGCATAATCATCCATCCAAATGCAACATCCATATGATAATACACCCATTTCCATCCATAAAAGAAGAAAAATGCCTACGGATCCATATACATTATGAGAGTGATTGAGCCGATCTAGTGCCTAGTGTGTGTGTATATGCATCCACGAGCAAACACTTGCATCCATCAAACATAACATGTCTCAAATACATGTTTACATCCATTGGCTCCCTACCTAAAGGTCGAAGATTTGATCGATAGGATATACTTAAATGACAAAAGCAAGTACGAATAAAAGCTTTGGAAAAGAAGTTAAGAACATACCCTTGAAAAGAAAAGGATATGAAGTGCGAATGCTGTCTTCATTCTCCCAAGTTGCATCCTCATGGTCGTCTCCCCACTCAACTTTGACCTCTCGGTTTGGTAGCTTCTTCACCTATGATCTAAAAATACGGGTAGGAACGCATCTAACTATCGCCTCATATGCCACCTCTACTTCCTCAAGCATACTCAGCTCAACTACTTCCGCGGTATCATGCAGGCACTTCCAAATGAGAAACGTGGAAAACATCATGGACACCCGTCAATATCTCTGGTAGCTTCAATCTATAGGCCATATTGCCAATCCTTTCTGTTATGGGAAATGGCCCTACAAACCTTGGTGTAACAACCCAGAATGTTAAGTGTACTTTTATTTGATTATTTAATTTTTATTTAATTTTATTTTATTCGTTTAAAACTCAATTTGTTTGTAATTTTATAACTATTTTGATTTTGAATTAAAAACTAAATTTATTTTGGTTTTTATATAACGAATGAATTTGATTTGATATGAATATATTTTAATAATATTTTCAATTTCGATCTTATTTAGTATATAAATTAAATCATGTTTATTTATTTGAATTTGAATTTATTCTTATATCTTATTTTAAATAGTAAAGTCGCATTATATAATTTTTTTCGATATTAATTAAAAAAATTAAATTATATCTTTGATTTAATTTCATAATATTCTATAATTTCTCGTAGGGGGGATTTGAAATTTGAAATACCTATAGTGAGACATAGCAACTATGAAAATTTCATCGAAAATTTTAAATGTTTGTTGGTCGCTCATTTTTCAGTGCAAAGTTGCGCCTAACAGTTCAAATTTTAGCAACCATAAAATATCTTCGAAACTAGTTCGGACAAACATGAAAAATATTCTATTCATTGCCACAAATCCAAGGGTAAAATTTGTTTCGCAAAAATCAGAATTTTGATCTTTGTTTTATTGTTTTCTTGTGTCCTTTTTCCTTTTAAAAGGGGTCCGTAATGCCTTTTTGAATGGAGCGTCCTGACACTGCAAAACCTATACCGTTGCGACCGTCTCACCGAGCTGATTACCAATATATATTCATTTGTCAGTTTCAGTGCTCGGTTCGTGCCGGAATTACAAAACGGCTTGTATAGTTCATTTTTTGGAACATAGTCATTTGAGTTCGAAGTGTCCATATTTGGATCCCTTTTACTTTTCTAGATATTTTAGATCTGCAAAATCCATCCATTTATTTTACTAAACCATCCATTAATTTTTTTGTTTCCAAAGGCCTAGAAAATGGACACATTTAGTCTTTTTTTTTCATGTACTAAGTTCCTATGCGTTTCTAGCGTGCATTTCCGTTATGCTTCAAACCAACATGAATAGTTTTTATTTCTATTTCTCATATTTCCCATGCATGCAACTCTCTTCCCAAAAAGTCATACATTACTTTCATTTGAAAAGCTTCATGTTCTTATTTATGCATGTTCTTTCTTGTCTTTATGTGATTCCATGCATTTATAAAGTTTCAAAATCCAAACCGTTCATTTTTCCAATATCTGCTCATTTCGAAAGCACTGCCTTTGGTTTCTTTTTCTCCAAAATTTAACCGGTCCCTTAGCCTGCTTTTGAAAAAAAAACATATATGAGGCACCGAAACAGTTCAGAAATCAGTTCCTTTTTTTTATTCTCAAAGTTCTGAAAATATAAACGTGCATTGCCACATCTTCCAATTCCTAAAGAACTGCTCATCTTTTTACCGTTTCTTTGCTTTGTAAAGGAAATAAATATGACACGTTAGAACATATCTTCCCTTCTCAGTTCACCATTTCTCTCACTTCCCCCTTTTTTTGCTTCTTCTTCTCTAAATTAACAACATCCTCTTTTCTCACATGATTCTTCACCAATCGTATCTCCACCATTCCTCTCACCTTGCCTCACACAGCTGTCCCCGCCTTCCAACTTGAACCGCCCAGTTCAAATATGCAGTATTTACAGAAAAAAGTGTTCGGTTATTGGGGAACAATCAATATACTTCTAATGTCGAATCAGGATCAACTAGGACAGAAATAAAGCAGTTCCTCCCCGCTTCCATAGCACGTAGCCATTGATAGAACGCTACTTTTTTAATACCGGGTGATCGAACCTTTATCGGGAGTTTCTGAGATAGGAACTTGATCGCCACGTCTTTGTACCTTATCATGGAGGAAACATGGGCCGAATCATGTAAGTGCCCAATCAATTGAATACTAGCTACTTCCACAATTTAGTTCACGTTCGAAATCGAAGATCAATCCAGGGCAGTTTAAAGCTCCGAGAAAGAACAAGTATATTAATCCGAGGGACTTTCTTTTTCCCCTCCACCTTGTCCACTCTATCCTTTTGCGAGTAGCAGAATGTAACAAAATGGCCCAAATGCAACAAACAAGAATCATGATGTCCGCTTTACTTTTGTTGTAGTATAATGTCCACTTTCTACCCTCTTCTTCCATTCGACTTTTTTTTTTCCTCCTTCGCCAAGTCTCCATGCCTCAAGGAAACCCACTCAAGACGCCGACTGCATCATCCTATATAACCCTGTCTGGCGACAGCACCTTCGCCGCTGCCGAGCCCGCCTGAACCACATCTCCCCACCGTTGTTGAGCTCGCGGAAGTGCCTTGTAGCATCCATCATGAACCCGACCTACGCCCTTGCTATCCGCTCCAGTTTCCCTCAACCGCACCCTCCCCATCTCCACACTCAAACCCACTCAGCTCTTCCCGAACCCGCTGTCGAACCCTGCTTCCCGATCCAGACCCATCCGCTGCCCGAAATTCCCCTTCTTGAAACTAGCCCATCCCTTGCGTGCGTATATTTTGGGTATGAGTGATTGTATGACTGGTGTATATGTTATATTTCGTGTACTGGTGTGTGTTACTGTGATGCGTGTATGTATGTGGTGTTGTGTGTGTAATATTTAGTATGTTTGCTGAGTGTCTATATATGTTTTTTTTATAATAAGGTTTTGGTGTGCGTTGAATTTAAATATATATATATATACATTATAATTTTTCTTTGTATACGTGTATATATATATAATATAACGTTTTTTGTAAAGAATTATTCCGAGTTAGTGTTGTGTTTATTTTTGTGTCAAATGTGGTGTCGAGTCGAAAACTGTTCCAAAACCCAATAGGCATACTGATCCATTGTGAAATTCCCTAGCCTCCTCTCAAAAATAAAATAAATATTTAGTTGATTATCAAATTGAATCTATTCTGAATTATGCCTGGAAGTCGTCATTTCAATTCGGTGTCAATTTGTTTGCCGTCTCCAATCTATGCCACGAAAGGTGAGTTTATCTCACACATGACTTACATTTTTCGTGGATACTAGATCAACAATGAATTGTTATATGAAATGTATAGGATTATTGATAGGAATTGTTTGATTAGATATGAATGCACATTTCATATTATGACACGGTATATTCATATGACACATAGTTGCACTAATGATATTTATGTTGTGATTTACGTTATGTGATTGTTGTTTATGATTGTTGATTGCCGTAACTTAGAAACCACTAAGGGTTGAAATGATACATACCTGATCGGACATTAGATTAGGGAAAAATCGTTATGGGTTGATATGATAAACCTGAACGATTTTTACTGAATTTGGGATTGCGGGTTGAAATGATATATACCCGTAGAATATTTTAAATTGTTTGGGCTGAAATGATAAATATTCATTTTACTTGACCATAGGGTATAAACTGTATACGTACACCGTTGGTCGTGTTTTCAAAGTAAACTAATTTGGGAATTTTAATTCAAAGATAATAACTTAAGATTTTATATTTTTATAGTTATATTTAAAGATTTTTAAAACTTATATTTTATAAATTTTAAATTATATGTTTAAATGATTTTTTTATGAGTAAATATAGTTTTAAATCCTTACTTAAGATTTTACTTATAATTTTATTTATTTTAAACCATATAATTTAATCATATATGTATTTTCAAACTTTAAATTTAATGTATTATAACAAACACTTCTTTTAGTTCTATTTCTATATTAGTTTTAAGCCTATATATGTTTATAATTTATTTTAGAATTTTTATAAACTTATAAATATTTTTCAAAGTTAATATTTTCTTTTATATATTTTATAAACTTTAATGATAAACTAAAGTGTGGATAAGTTTAGATTTTTTGTGATTTGAATTCAAGGTTTAAAGATTTAAATTTATGTAATGACATTGATTTAACGATTGAAATTATGAATTTGAATTTGAATTTAATTGAACTTATAAGAAATGAACTTGAATTGTGGAATTGTTTTTGAAATTAAATTTCCTAGTTAAGGAATGAATTTGATTCTAAATCAACTAAATGCGAATTTTAATTGATTTAAATATTGAAGGAAATGTACTTAGATTGCGTAAATTGACGTTTAATTTGGAACTATAATTAATATGAAATGAATTCGATTTAAAGTGACTAAATGTGAATTTATATATATATATATACACACATAATTATATATATATATATAGAATTGATTTTACAAATCGTTGGGTTTTGAATTTGGAAATTTGTTAAATCGAATTTTACAAGAATGGTTTAATTGTACGACCTGTTTGAATTGAAATATAAGATGTTGATTCGAAGTTATAAGTTATGAATTTAAATTATATGATTTGAGCTATGGAACATGATACGATTTACTGAAATTGGAATATAGTATTCGATTTGAATTATATAAAGTAAATTCGAACATAAGTGATTGGATAGTGTTAGTTTGACGGATCCTTAGAGGATGATGATGCCAAACATCCTTTTAAGTTGTTGGTTGCATTTCATCGAACATTTCATTTGAATTGGTTTACTTTCATGGGAATGTTAGTCCTGATCCGAATTATTTTATTTTCATTATGATTCAGGTCAGATCGATTATTATTGCTTTCAAGAATCACTTTGGAGTTTGAAGTTATATTGGGTTTCGCTCATCCTATATCCACATGTTGATCGGTTGTTCAACTTCAGTTGTTTCTTATCGTTTCTGTTTTCGAACTGTTTTCATTTATTTATGTATCTGAAATTCATGGTATTAGATTTCCGCTGTATTATTTATGTAAACTATGATGTAAAAATTTTATGTAGTAGTTTCATGAACTATTATTGTATTATTTATTTTCCGCTGCGAGATATCATTTTGCTCTGTATCTGTGTCTGTGATTTGTGATTCTGTGGTTTGTTATATTTACCTCAGAAGCTGAACAATCTGTCATTTTGGACCGTTCGAGTTGACATGTTTTGTTGATTCGGCACGGTCAAAATGGCGGGTCTTGGCGCCAACTTCCCTACAGATCCAAAGCAAACCATATTTCTTAAAGGTGATACCTTGACGAAAATCATATCTCCCACCTCAAACTCAATATCACTTCTTCTCTTATCTGCGTAGGTATTCTGCTTGTCCTGAGCTATCTTCATGCGTATGCGAATAAGATTAATCTTCTCTGAAATTTCTCTAATCATCTCAGGTCCAAGTAGAAGACTTTCTGTAGACTCCCACCAACAAGTCGGTGATCTGCAGGGTCGTTTGTACAATGCCTTGAAGGGTGCCATGCCAATACTAGCTTGCTAACTGTTGTTGTAGGCGAACTCTACCAAAGGAAGATGCTCCTCCCATGTCCCTCTGAATTCTGGGATACACTGTCTTAAAAGATCATCAAGAACTCTATTCACCCTTTCCGTCTGTCCATCTGTCTGAGGGTGATAAGCGGTGCTCAAACACAACTGTATACCTAATGCCTCTTGCAAGCTCCTCCAAAACTCACTAGTGAATATGGGGTCACGATCACTCACTATACTAGAAGGTACTCCATGTAGATGGACTATCTCATGAAGATAAACTGCTGCAAATATTTATCACTATCTTCATATAAATATGGTAATCCATATAAATAATCATGTATGCATGTATGCATGCATGTATGTGCTCCAAAACTCACTAGTGAATATGAAGATAAACTTCTGTAGATGACTATACTAGAAGATACACAATGAGTGCTCTCCCACTTCCATTGTGGGACCTCGAAAGGATGAAGTAAACCACTGGGCTTCTTTTTCTCAGCTTTGACTTGCTGGCAAATCAAACATCGAGAAACAAACTACGCCACATCTTTCTTCATCCCAGCCCAAAAGAAAACCCTCTGCATATGTCTATACATCTTATCACCGCCTGGATGGATAGTCATCCTAGATTGATGGGCTTCCTTAAGGACTATCTTCAACAGATTCCCAACCCAGGGAACACAAAGCCTTACATCTCATTGCAACCACCCTCTATCATCCATGGAATATCTACTGGAGTGACTAAAAGTCTACCCTCTACTAAGCCTATCCAAGATGTATATTTGTGGGTCCTCTCGCTGCAAAGTTCCTATCTGATCCATAAGATATATACTCCAAGCTCTTCCTCTCTACATATAGTGTAACACCCCACGTCCATTAATGTCACTCACAAAGGGAATGCATTAACTTCCATGGAGGTTTTAAGTGAATATAGAACAGTAAAATTACAACAAGACAGATATAAAATAGTACTTGGAAATTCAAAAGCTTTATTTTCATTGTAGCAGAAGTCAAAACATGTTTGATTACATCATAACACCATATTCAATGTCAAGTACAATATCTATCTTGATAAAACAAGTACATAATCCCATTACATGAATAGCCATTAAAAAGAAAGATAACAAGCTGGACTTTACTTCAGCAGTCCAAGCTTTCCAGAAGATAAGCGATCCAACTAGACTCCACTAGAACTTGGCCCAACCTGCGGACCTGAAGGGAGAAAAGGATGGAAAAGAGGGGGTCAGACATAAAGTCTGGTGAATATGATAATTCTACAATACTATTACCAAAATAACTGGACTAAGGCATAAGCTGGAAAACAAGAAAATGTCTATGAAGAGCAGATTAAGGACATAGACAATCGCTAAAGGCAACGTTATAGGCGCTCCTAAATACTAAAGGATAAACACTATACTACACCACACCAGTCACCCTAAAGATTCATCCCACTTAGCTTCACTTAGAAACTTTCCCAATGGCTTTACGTACCCCTAGCTGACTACATAGGTGCCGCCTGCCCCTATCTCCACTAGGTGTACCCTACTTCCCATTATTCGATCGGCTCCCTAACTCGTAGATACCCGTGCTGGCCCCACAGTGGGGTGTATCACTCCCCTAAAGTGGCAACCTGATACAACGGACATGCACGGCTTATACCTACACGATGCAACAACGTCTTACCTACCAGCCCGGGTCCACACACGCATATGAAACCCGTTGGACTTGCGTTGCCACCGCTCCCTGTTTTGGCCTCTTATAGTCAAACCCAGTATGCGTGTCCCGTCCTCGACTTGGGTCGAGCCCATAAAGATACGTTTTGGGATACTGGTTGAAATGGGCCCCCACTATTTACCACAAGCATTCCACCTAAGCTTGTCCCCATTAGTCCATCCCACTTAACCCACTTAGTCATGTTCATTTACATGTGTGTTTGGTTAAGTCTAATCGTATTTCAAATGCCTCTAAAGGCAACCACCAGATTCCTCATGCCACCCAAGGCACCTACTTAACCCCCATGTCCCACCTTACATGATTATCTGGTTAAGTATTTCTTAGTTCATTAAGGCCATAACCTCATAAAGACCTCTCACATTAGACTGGCATTTATGGCAGCTGGATTTGCCGGGCGGGTCCGGGCAGTCTTACACCATAAAAGAGTCTAACCTCGTGTCTTTACAACTGTTATGCTTTAGTTTGGGCCTAGGACCTCTCACATTGGGCCGACATTTGTGACTACTGGATTTGTCGGGCGGGTCCGGGCAGGTTTACATCACAAACGGGTCCAACCTCGTGTCCTAAGCATTGATTATTAATAATAATCCACTTTCCCCCAATTTTAATAATTCCCTACTTGAATTATTAATTACTTCCAATTTTTAACAATGTCCATAATTGACTCAATTATGGACATTCATTCATGGTATGCAACATCTTACAAAATTGCACCCAATTTATTAATTCCTAATATTACCCATACCCCACGTTTGAACGTTTATTCGCAAAATATATGTTAGACTCGAATAGCCTAACTCATAGCATAAAAGAGATTATCATAATAACAACATGTATATGTGACCAAATGAATCATAATAAGGGGTGAAACTTGAATATGTCCAACTTGCATGGATTATACATGTCATGGATCTAAAGGTGTCAACTTGTTCAAAATTCACTTAATATGATCTCAATCAATTTTCATAAACTTACATATGAACATGTGTGAATCAACATCATCTATTTTTTTAACAACATGGTTTTATATGGGTACACCTAACTCAATAGGCAAATTCCCATAATCAAGTTTTATTTAATTATAGTTTCAAGTTTATGGGTACACCTAACCTAATAGGCAAATTCCCATAAACAAGATCCATTTAAATTAAGAAAAAAAAAACATAACTTTAAGCATGATCCAACAACATCATGATTTTTCAACATAATATAGCATGATTTATAACATGGCATAGTATGATAGTATAACATAGCTTGACATGATTCTCAACATAGCACGACATAGCATAAGAGAATTTACAACATAGCATGACATAGCATATATAATTTACATCATACGACAGCATAATAACATAATAAGAGATCCACAATATATAGAATTTACAATTACAAATCACATCACTTTCTTGTGATCCATTCATAACTGAGTCAAATTAGTTTGTAATAGTCTTGTGAGAATCATCATACTCGCCAACAAAAGAAAAGAATTAGAGAAAGAGAGATCTTTTGATTTGATTTGTGTAGATTTAGTTGTAGATGATTAGGCTTCCTCTTCTTAATTTGTGACGGCTATGCTGAACTCCATGGCAGCAGCATGACGGTAGCTTCTCTAATTTTACAAGTGATTTAGGTCTAGGGTCTACCCACTTATTTATAGATTTTAGAATTCATTTAGGCTATTAGATTTAACCTAGAAATAACCGCAGCCGTTCAGACAAGATGGGGTTTATCTTGTTGACTCAGCAATGAGTCAGAAGTGACTCAGCAAACACTCAGCATATTAATAAACTTCTATTCATGTCATAAATATATATATATTTTCTACAATGTACATATTAGATACATCCCCCTTTACTTATTATTGTTTTTATATACATATTAGATACATCCCCTCTCTCACACACTTATTAATATTTTTATATTCATATTAGATACATCCCCTCTCTTACACACTTATTAATATTTTTATATTCATATTAGATACATCCCCTCTCTTACACACTTATTAATATTTTTATATTCATATTAGATACATCCCCTCTCTTACACACTTATTAATATCTTTATATTCATATTATATACATCCCCTCTCTTACACACTTATTAATATTTTAGCAACTTTAGTGTTAATAGAAAATTCGGGGTGTTACATTCTCCCCTCCTTTTAGGATTTCGTCCCCGAAATCTTCAAGTCTGGAAGAATGTATATCTTACCATCCAAACGTCCATCTACTCATCCATCATACACAGGCATCCATTGTCCTTAAAAGACTTCTAATGCTTTATGATCATATGCAAGTGTGTGTACATGTCCTTACCTAATGCGAAATCAGGCGGTCTACTGATTCAGTTGACCTCCTTAATGCAAATTATGTAAGTGTCATGAATCCATTATGTATGCAAAAGATCCTAATTGCTTACATACTACTTCTATATGCGTGCACACCCATTCAACCGAATGCAGCATCCATATGATGGTACAACCATTATACATCCATTATACTAAATACATCCATATATATGTAATATGCAATATGAAGTGACTGAGCCGATCTAGTGCCTAAAGTGTGTGTATATATGCATCCACGAGCAACCACTAGCAAACACTTGCATCCATTTTGCATCCATCAGACATAACATGTCTCAAACACATGTTTCAACCATAGGATTATCCTAACTAAAGGTCAAAGATACTAATGAGAGGACATACTAAAGATAAGATAAGATAAGCTAAGCGATAAAGGAGAAATTAAAAGACATACCCTCAAAAAGAAAAGGGTACCACGAACGCATCTTCTCTTCTGTCTCCCAAGTTGCGTTGCTCTCATCATTTCCCCATTGCACTTTAACCAGTCTGACCTCTCGATTCCTCAACTTTTTGATCTCCGACCCAAGAATGCATGTAGGAGCTCGTCTAATTGTTGCATCACGCTCTATTTCCACCTCTTTAAGCAAGCTCGGCTCTACCACCTCCGCGGTCTTGTGCAAACACTTCCTCAAATGTGATATATGGAATACGTCGTGTACTCCACTAAGTTTCTCAAGCAACTCCACCCTATATGCCATCTTCCCAATCCTATTTTTTACAGGAAACGGCCCTACAAACCTTGGTGCTAATTTCCCCACGGACCCAAAGCGAACAACATTCTGTAACGGAGATACTTTGATAAAAACCATGTCCCCAATGTCAAACTCAAGATCTGTCCTCCTCTTATCAGCATACGATTTTTTCCTATCTTGTGCTGCTTTCATCCTCCTTCGAATCAACTCAATCTTCTCCGAGGTTTCCCTAACCATATCGGGCCCAAGTAGGATTTTATCGGTAGATTCCCACCAAAATGTAGGCGAACGGCAAGGCCTTCCATAAAGAGCTTCGAAAGGTGCCATGCCAATACTAGACTGAAAGCTATTATTATATGCGAATTCTACTAACGGAAGGTGCTCTTCCCATGTACCCCCAAAGTCTAGGATACAAAGCCTTAAAAGATCCTCTAAAATGCGATTCACCCTCTCGGTCTGGCCGTCTGTCTGAGGATGATATGCGGTGCTCAAACATAGCTGAGTCCCTACCACCTCTTGTAAACTCTTCCAAAATTCGCTAGTAAAGATGGGGTCACGGTCGCTTACTATACTAGAAGGAATACCGTGCAAACGAACTATCTCCTTAATGTATACAGAAGCCAACCACGGAGCAGTCCTCTTACTTTTCACGGGAATAAAATGGGCGCTTTTAGTAAGTCTATCTACTATAACCCAAATCCCCGTGTTACCCTTCCTTGATCTTGGTAATCCATCCACAAAATCCATTGAGATGCTTTCCCATTTCCATAGTGGAACTTCTAATGGGTGAAGCAACCCACCGGGTTTCTTTTGTTCTGCTTTAACTCGTTGGCACACCAAGCATCTAGCGACGTACTCGGCCACATCCTTTTTCATACCGGCCCAAAAGAAAACCCGCTTCATATCTTTGTACATCTTATCCCCGCCGGGATGAATGGTCATTTTTGAGCGATGAGCATCATCAAGAATGGCCTTCCTTAAGTCTTCGTCTTGTGGTACACAAAGTCTATTATCCCTTCGTAACCAACCCTTATCGTCTAGGGTATACCTACGAAGATGGCTTGACGACTCCCCCCTTTGAGCTTTTCTACTATCTCAACCAACTGTGGGTCGTCTCTCTGTGCCTCACCAACCCGTCCTAGAAGTGTAGGTCTAACCTCCAAGGATGCTAACAGACCAGGTACTAAGTCAACGGAGGGTCTAAAGTCAAACATAGAGATGAATTCTAAGCTTTGTCGTTCAACAAACAACGGACTCAAGGACAACCTTTTCCTACTTAAGGTGTCTGCCACCACGTTACCCTTGCCCGGGGTATATGCTATTTCAAAATCGTAGGAGGCTAAGAATTCCATCCACCGTTGCTGCCTTAAATTCAAATCCTTCTGAGAGAATAAGTATTTTAATGATTTGTGGTCAGTGAACAGTTCGAATTTCTCACCAAGAAGATAGTGACGCCAAGACTTAAGCGCGAAAACAATTGCGGCTAGCTCTAAGTCATGCGTGGGGTAATTCTTTTCATGAACCCTCAACTGCCTTCCACCATAGGCTATTACTCTTCCCTCTTGCATGAGGACCGCGCCAAGTCCCGTCCCACAAGCATCAGTATAGATGGTAAACGGTTTATTCCCGTCTGGCAGCACTAAGACTGGGGCTGAAGTTAAGGCTCTCTTTAAACGTTGGAACGCATCATCGCAATCTTTGTCCCACGTAAAAACCAGGTTCTTCTTCGTTAACCGTGTTAATGGAGCTGATATTTTTGCGAAGTCTTTGATAAACTTCCTATAATAGCCAGCCAACCCCAAGAAACTTCTTACTTCGGTTGCATTTTTAGGGACCTTCCAATCTTGGATGGCCACTACCTTTGCGGGATCCACTGCTATCCCTTCTTTGGAAACCACGTGCCCTAAGAACCGTACTTCCTTCCTCCAGAAGTGACACTTAGAAAATTTTGCCTTAAGGTTATGCGCTCGAAGGGTTTCCAACACTTCCCTAAGATGTAGGGAGTGCTCTTCTTTATTCTTAGAAAAGACTAAGATGTCATCCACAAAGACTACCACGAATATGTTAAGGTATTCCCTAAACACCCTACTCATCAAATCAACAAAATATGCAGGGGCGTTTGTCAAACCAAAGGGCATCACTAGCCATTCATAGAATCCGTCAGGAGTCCTAAAAGCAGTCTTATCTATACTATCCTCAGCCACTCTCAGTTGATGAAAGCCAGTGGCTAAGTCCAACTGCGAAAACACTGAGGCACCAACTAACTGATCAAAGAGATCGTCAATCCTCGGCAGTGGGTGTCGGTTCTTTTTAGTAAGCTTGTTTAGTTTTCTATAGTCCATACAAAGTCTAAGAGACCCATCCGCCTTTGTGGCAAAAACTACTGGAGCACCCCACTCCGATATACTACGTCTTATGAACCCCTTCTCAAGCAACTCCTTTACTTGCTCATTGAGTTCCCTCCTTTCACGAGGACCCATGTGGCGCACTGGCAAAGATACGGGTTTAGCATTGTCCACAAGATAAATTCGAAAGTCTATCTCCCGCTTTGGAGGTAAGCCCTTCACCTCCTCAAACACATCCGGATATTCCCGGACCACTTCTACCGATCGCAGGTTCTCTACAGACGCGTCAAGCGATTCAAGATAACTTAGCATAACGGAATTTATGGGATTACAAAAGATGTCGAGAGCATTACCAAGGCGAGTCACAAGCCTAACTACTCTCCTTTCACAATCAAGAATGGCCCTATTTCTAGACAACCAATCCATTCCTAAAATTAGCCCATAGCCCGTGAAGCCCAATACATAAGCATCACATCTAAATTCAACGCTAAGTATAGAGATTTTCAAATCCAAACATATCATGGTCAAATGAGCCGAACCCCCAATTGGATTTGAAACGACCAGGGGATCCTCTACTAAACTGGTGTTCAAGTGCAGTGATTCAACTAATGATGCAGAGATAAACGAATGAGATGCGCCAGAATCGAATAAGGTACGGACAGGATGATCAAACAGAAAAACTAAGCTTTCAACAGAAATTGTTCTACCTCTTTCTTGCAGCGGTGGGGCCGCAATAGCCTGAACTTGCCCCCTTGCCTGCCCTGGTGCCATAAGAGCCTGCACCTGTCCTCCCGAGGTAGACCCTGCCCTCTGCCCCTTCTTTGGACAGTCCTTCACTAAATGTCCCGCATCTCCACAATGAAAACAACCAGTCTTCTTTTTCTTTCTACAATCTTTGCTGAGATGGCCAGGCGTCCCACAATTGAAGCATTTCTTCTTCCCTTTGCCATTATTGTTTTTACCACCCTTCTTATTTTGCTGTTGGGGTTTCTTCTGATCCCCTTTCTTTTCAACTGCCTTATCCTCATGCATAAGTGCCATTTCTACTAGCTTTTCAAAGGTGGCTCCCATAGGGATGTGGGTCATAGCCAACCCTTGCAACGGTTCATTCAAGCCTCTAACGAACCTCAAAGCTTTCTTCTCTGGCGTGTTCACCAACTCCAAGCCAAACCTTGCTAACTGATTAAATTTATTGACATATTCCTTTACTGATGAGCTCCCTTGCTTTAGTGCCAGGAATTTTTCCATATTTAAGTTCTCCTCTGCCCTTGAAAGAAACTTTGCCTCAAACCTTCGTCTGAAATCCGCCCATGAATCAACTGGACGTTCCCCATTAGTGACCTCCCACCAAAACGAGGCCTCTCCCTTCATTAACCAAGCAGCTAAACGGACTTTCCTCCCATCTTCCACTTCAAAGATATCCAACAATTCCTCAGTCTCCTTAAGCCAATCTCTGGCCTCCACAAACGTCTCAGTCCCTTGAAAAGTTTTTCCTCCCATAGCCTTGAATTCCTTGCACGTCTTTGCAAAAGTGTCAACACGAGGAGGAGGAGGAGGAGGAATGGGTGCAACTAGGGGTGGAGGAGTATCCGCTGGGCCTGCAGTGGTGGCCCTAGCCTTCAAGTATCTCCTAAACCACCCTGGAATCGTCACACCTTCTGGGAGATTAAGATCTTCAGCCATGCTGAAACGAAAAAGGAAAGATTCAAAATGGAGAATTCGAAAGATAAAGATAAGGATGTGGCTATTTGGGATTATGTTTTTCATAAAAACTCTCTTTAAATAACATGTTTTTTTTTTTGAAAGCACTTCTTCCAAAAATACTTTAGAAAAAAAATATTTTTCTAAATTTTTTTTTTATCTGTTCTGGTAACCTTATGCTCTGATACCACGTGTAACACCCCACGTCCATTAATGTCACTCACAAAGGGAATGCATTAACTTCCATGGAGGTTTTAAGTGAATATAGAACAGTAAAATTACAACAAGACAGATATAAAATAGTACTTGGAAATTCAAAAACTTTATTTTCATTGTAGCAGAAGTCAAAACATGTTTGATTACATCATAACACCATATTCAATGTCAAGTACAATATCTATCTTGATAAAACAAGTACATAATCCCATTACATGAATAGCCATTAAAAAGAAAGATAACAAGCTGGACTTTACTTCAGCAGTCCAAGCTTTCCAGAAGATAAGCGTTCCAACTAGACTCCACTAGAATTTGGCCCAACCTGCGGACCTGAAGGGAGAAAAGGATGGAAAAGAGGGGGTCAGACATAAAGTCTGGTGAATATGATAATTCTACAATACTATTACCAAAATAACTGGACTAAGGCATAAGCTGGAAAACAAGAAAATGTCTATGAAGAGCAGATTAAGGACATAGACAATCGCTAAAGGCAACGTTATAGGCGCTCCTAAATACTAAAGGATAAACACTATACTACACCACACCAGTCACCCTAAAGATTCATCCCACTTAGCTTCACTTAGAAACTTTCCCAATGGCTTTACGTACCCCTAGCTGACTACATAGGTGCCGCCTGCCCCTATCTCCACTAGGTGTACCCTACTTCCCATTATTCGATCGGCTCCCTAACTCGTAGATACCCGTGCTGGCCCCACAGTGGGGTGTATCACTCCCCTAAAGTGGCAACCTGATACAACGGACATGCACGGCTTATACCTACATGATGCAACAACGTCTTACCTACCAGCCCGGGTCCACACACGCATATGAAACCCGTTGGACTTGCGTTGCCACCGCTCCCTGTTTTGGCCTCTTATAGTCAAACCCAGTATGCGTGTCCCGTCCTCGACTTGGGTCGAGCCCATAAAGATACGTTTTGGGATACTGGTTGAAATGGGCACCCACTATTTACCACAAGCATTCCACCTAAGCTTGTCCCCATTAGTCCATCCCACTTAACCCACTTAGTCATGTTCACTTACATGTGTGTTTGGTTAAGTCTAATCGTATTTCAAATGCCTCTAAAGGCAACCACCAGATTCCTCATGCCACCCAAGGCACCTACTTAACCCCCATGTCCCACCTTACATGATTATCTGGTTAAGTATTTCTTAGTTCATTAAGGCCATAACCTCATAAAGACCTCTCACATTAGACTGGCATTTATGGCAGCTGGATTTGCCGGGCGGGTCCGGGCAGTCTTACACCATAAAAGAGTCTAACCTCGTGTCTTTACAACTGTTATGCTTTAGTTTGGGCCTAGGACCTCTCACATTGGGCCGACATTTGTGACTACTGGATTTGTCGGGCGGGTCCGGGCGGGTTTACATCACAAACGGGTCCAACCTCGTGTCCTAAGCATTGATTATTAATAATAATCCACTTTCCCCCAATTTTAATAATTCCCTACTTGAATTATTAATTACTTCCAATTTTTAACAATGTCCATAATTGACTCAATTATGGACATTCATTCATGGTATGCAACATCTTACAAAATTGCACCCAATTTATTAATTCCTAATATTACCCATACCCCACGTTTGAACGTTTATTCGCAAAATATATGTTAGACTCGAATAGCCTAACTCATAGCATAAAAGAGATTATCATAATAACAACATGTATATGTGACCAAATGAATCATAATAAGGGGTGAAACTTGCATATGTCCAACTTGCATGGATTATACATGTCATGGATCTAAAGGTGTCAACTTGTTCAAAATTCACTTAATATGATCTCAATCAATTTTCATAAACTTACATATGAACATGTGTGAATCAACATCATCTATTTTTTTAACAACATGGTTTTATATGGGTACACCTAACTCAATAGGCAAATTCCCATAATCAAGTTTTATTTAATTATAGTTTCAAGTTTATGGGTACACCTAACCTAATAGGCAAATTCCCATAAACAAGATCCATTTAAATTAAGAAAAAAAAAACATAACTTTAAGCATGATCCAACAACATCATGATTTTTCAACATAATATAGCATGATTTATAACATGGCATAGTATGATAGTATAACATAGCTTGACATGATTCTCAACATAGCACGACATAGCATAAGAGAATTTACAACATAGCATGACATAGCATATATAATTTACATCATACGACAGCATAATAACATAATAAGAGATCCACAATATATAGAATTTACAATTACAAATCACATCACTTTCTTGTGATCCATTCATAACTGAGTCAAATTAGTTTGTAATAGTCTTGTGAGAATCATCATACTCACCAACAAAAGAAAAGAATTAGAGAAAGAGAGATCTTTTGATTTGATTTGTGTAGATTTAGTTGTAGATGATTAGGCTTCCTCTTCTTAGTTTGTGACGGCTATGCTGAACTCCATGGCAGCAGCATGACGGTAGCTTCTCTAATTTTACAAGTGATTTAAGTCTAGGGTCTACCCACTTATTTATAGATTTTAGAATTCATTTAGGCCATTAGATTTAACCTAGAAATAACCGCAGCCGTTCAGACAAGATGGAGTTTATCTTGTTGACTCAGCAATGAGTCAGAAGTGACTCAGCAAACACTCAGCATATTAATAAACTTCTATTCATGTCATAAATATATATATATTTTCTACAATGTACATATTAGATACATCCCCCTTTACTTATTATTGTTTTTATATACATATTAAATACATCCCCTCTCTCACACACTTATTAATATTTTTATATTCATATTAGATACATCCCCTCTCTTACACACTTATTAATATTTTTATATTCATATTAGATACATCCCCTCTCTTACACACTTATTAATATTTTTATATTCATATTAGATACATCCCCTCTCTTACACACTTATTAATATTTTTATATTCATATTAGATACATCCCCTCTCTTACACACTTATTAATATTTTAGCAACTTTAGTGTTAATAGAAAATTCGGGGTGTTACATATAGTGGACTCAAAGTCATCCTCTGCCTACTCAGTGCGTCCATCACCACATTACCCTTGCCAGGGGTATAAGAAATCTCAAAGTCATAAACGCTAGGAACTCTATCCATCTTTGTTGCCTCAAATTGAGATCCTTCTGCGAGAACATATACTTGAGATATTTATGATTAGTATACAACTTGAACTTCTCTCCAAGTAGATAATGACGCCAAGTCTTAAGCGCGAATACAATGGTAGCCAACTCTAAGTCATGGGTAGAGGAGTTCTTCTAATGAACTCTCAACTATTTACCTTCATAACTTACTACCCTTCCCTCTTGCATCAAAACAACACCAAGCCCTGTATCACATGCATAAGTATATATTGTGAACACTTTGTTCCCATTAGGAAAAGTCGAGATTCGGGCTGTTGTCAGAGCCCTCTTCAATCGCTGAAAAGCATCCTTACAATCTATATCCCATGAAAATGTCAGATTCTTCTTCGTCAGTCTGGTGAGTGGGGCTAATGTCTTTGCGAAGTCCTTAATGAACTTCCTATAATATCCCGCTAAACCAAGAAAAACTCCTCATCTCCATTGCATTCTTCGGAATTTTTCAATCTTGAGTTGCAACTACTTTCGCGGGATCCACTGCTACCCCACCTTTAAGACCACATGACTAAGAAATCTCACTTCCTTTCTCCAAAAATGACATTTGGAGAACTTTGCCTTAAGATTGTGTGCTCGGAGAGTCTTCAAAACCTCCCTTAAATGTAGGGCATGCTCTTCCTCATTCTTCGTGAAAATCAACATGTCATCAACAAAGACCACAGGGAACTAATTTAGAGACTCCCGAAGCACCCTACTCATCAGATCCACAAAATAGGCGGGTGCATTCGTCAACCCAAAAGGCATGATGAGCCACTCGAAGAAAACATCTGGTGTTTTAAAAGCAGTCTTGTCTATATTGTCCTCAACAACCCTCAACTGATGAAACCCCATGGAAATGTCTAACTGGGAGAAAAAAGATGCACCAACAAGCTGGTCAAATAGATCATCTTTCCTCGGAAGTGGGTGCCTATTTTTCTTAGTGAGCTTATTCAACTCCCTGTAATCCATGCATAAGCGAAGCTAACCACCCGCCTTAGTGGCGAATACTACTGGAGCACCCCATTCAGATATGCTTTGCCTAATAAACCCTTTCTCAAGTAGATTCCCTACTTGCTTGCTGAGCTCCCTCCTTTCTCTCGGAGACATAGGGATCATAGGCAATGCAATTGGCTTTGCATTGTCCACCAAGTATATCTGAAAATCAATCTCGCGCCTTGCAAGAAAGCCCCGAACCTCTTCAAAAACATCAGGATACTCACATACTATTGGTACAGATCGTAAATCATCGACAGTTGCATCAAGCGATTCTAGGAAACTAAGCATGATAGACCCCTTATGGTCACAAGAAATCTCGAGAGTCCTCCCATGGCAAGTCAAAAACCTAACGACCTGTAACAACCCGTAAATTCTAGGCCATCTTAAAATTTTTATTTTGGCAATTTTAGCGGATTTTGCATATTTAAAATGAATTATTTTATACAATATCGACGAGAAATTTATTTTGAATAGAATTAGAACGTATATTTTATATACGTCATCGTTAGAATATAAATAATTATATATAATTATAAATAGGAATTAAAAATGGCGCGGTAGTTCGATAATTTGATTTCAAACTTCAATTGAATGTACCGGGTGCAAAATAAACCGGATTTTAGTGAAACCAAAAATATTAGGATCTAATTGTGAATATCTTTCCAACGAATCCGAAAAATCGAAATTTCATAGCGGGAATCAAAAGATATGTCCAGTTGAAAATTCTGAATAGGCGTTATGGAATTCAGGCCCTTAAAAATGGAAATTTTGCAAACGACCTCGGATTTCGACGAAACCACTTTTGTTGGGTCCGTGATGTCAAATTATTGTTAGATTCCAAATTTCATAATTTTTCGAATCAATATGTGAGTGTGGCAAAGGAAAACGTGTTTTGACCATTTTCAGTTGATTTTAATCGACTGGAAAATGGCCATTTTTCCAACGGTCTCAGAATTCGACGAAACTAGTTTTGTTAGGACCGTATCGTCAATACGAAGCTAGAAAATATTTTTCGGGAATTTTTAGAGTTAGTGTGTGGCCCCGGTAAATTGAAATGCGCGTTCAAATTCAATATATAGAGTTATATGTTGATTTAACGAAAACTGATCGAAATGATCGAATCAACCTACGATACATATCCCATTGTGTTCGGAATGGGGGTAATTAGCTATGGACGACAGGCGGTGGGCCTTGTTTAGAGGTCGTATGTAAAAGTCAACTTTTTGGGATTAAAAATAATTAAAAAAAATATATATATCTCCCTTATACCTTCTCTCTACCCCCCCCCCCCCTTTTCAGTTCAATTCGATTTAGGGCAGAATAGAAAAAAAAACGAACTCGACGGAATCGAGCACCACACCCCTCCGGTCGTCGATGACTACCGCCTTCCCCCTGACAGGCGCAGCTCCCCTCCCCTGTCGCAGCCCTCTCAGTTCCCCCCCCCCTCGATCGACGAACCCCTTCGAATACCGCAAACCCCTAGCTTCTCCTCCCTCATTCGAGCACCCTGCTTCCACCGCCGACCGTGACTCCGGCGAGCCCCCTTCTGACCGACGTGAACGACCCCAAGCCCCACCGCGAAGCGACACCCCACGAAGACCGCAGCCCACCCATCGACGCCTCCAGTCAGCCCCACCTCTCTCCGCCACCGTCCCACCGACGGCCGCCCTCTCCTGAAACCGCCATCCCAAAGAAAACAGCCCCTTTTCCTCCAAACGAAAAAGTAAGTATTTATTTTAATGATTTCTTAGAAGTAAAAATAGGGTTTTCTTTGATAATAAAGATATGGTCCTTTAATATAAAAGTTGGGATTTTAATGGTATAAAAATAGGATTTTTATGTATATGATTCCACGATAAAAATATCATCTTTATGTATATGATTTCAGAATAAAGGCACGATTTTTATGTGTATGATTTCAATATAAAAATTATTATTTTTATTCTATGAAAAGAGATAAGAATGTGATTTTGAAATGTTAAAGAAGTGATTTTGAAATGATAAAGATCGGATCTTTTGATTAGAAAAATTATGATTTTAGTTCATGAAAAATATAGGTTTGTTAGTGAGTAAAAATTCGATTTTTATATATTGAATAGCGGTGTAAAAATGTGATTTTTATATATTGAATAGTGGTGTAAAAATGTGATTTTTATATATTGAATAGCGAAGTAAAAATCCGATTTTTATATATTGAATGGCGAAGTAAAAATCCGATTTTTATATATGTAGTGGCTACGGGCAACGAAAGTGATAAAAGACGAAAAGGTGAAGATTTCCTATATATGAAGAGTCGTGGAGTTAGGATAGCTATCGGTGAGAATTTCTCACTCTTCAATTTCTTTTCTAGTTATATATACATATGTATATATATATATATATATATATATATATACTAGGATGCAGACGGTGCTTAGCAGCACCCGACACCCGTCATCCACAGACCATTGATGGCTTGTTTGTTTGATTGATGTGTTGTGAATTTTTTTTGTGAAATTGATGTGAAATCGATAATAAATTGTAGATGGTTGAAATAAATTATTTATCGTTAAAAATATAATTTTTTTAACGTGAATGTGAATAAATAAATATTTATAAACAAATCGGCCGATTTGTTTATATACACCGATTTGACTGATATTGATTTGGATGATAAATTTTACACATCGCCCAACTGCACAAATAAAATCTGTGTTTGTCGATTTGAAACCCCACACGGGTGTTGGGATGAAATTTGGCATACACTAATCCCAATTATTTAATTGTATGTCGATCGATTGGTCGACAGACTATGTAAGCGTCGATTATTTATATTTGATGCTTATGCAGTTGTGTGGTGCACTTTGAATGATGGTTGATTGTTTATCATTGCTATTATATAAATGTGTTGTATGGAATCCATATAATTAACGTTATATGGTGATTGATTGGGCCTCATTCCAATCGGGAAAATAATGAATGTTATAAAAGAAAATTCATGTGTTGAATATAAATATAGTCATGTGTTGACGATGTTCATGAGTTGAAACTATTGATGTGTTGAGTGAAATATTTTAATAATATAAATTACATCTTTATCATATTTACAATTAGAATCTACTTCACGGTGGAGTCTAATTAAAATCAAACGATAATACCATAATTTTATAAAATATTTACATAACAAAATAGTCGTGTGTTGAAAGAAATATAGATTCATGTGTTGAATAGAAGAAATATAGATTCATGTGTTGAATAGAAGAAATATAGATTCATGTGTTGAATAGAATAAATATTCATTTGTTGAATAGAATAAAGAAGTTTTTGAAAAATATAAAGCCGTGTTGATTAGAGACGCGCTATTTTGACGCGAACGATATTTATATCGATTTTATTCGTTTTATAATGAATATTGAAAAGTGATTTCAAAATTTAATATTTTGAAATGAAATTCAAATTAAATTATATTAAAATTCAAATTGAAATTTTATTGAATCAATTTGAAATGAATTCGAACCGAATAGAAAATGAATTCGATTCGAATTGAATAGAAAATAAATTCGATTCGAATTGAACAGAAAGTGAATTTGAATTCGAATTGAATAGAAATGAATTCAAATTGAATTAAATTGAATTAAAAATGAATTGAAATCGTTTTGAATGAAATTTAAAACGGACTAAAATTGAATTGAAATCAATTTGAAATGAATTCGAATTGAATTAAATAGAAGGTAAATTCAAATTGAATTGAATCGAAATGAATTAGAATTGAATTGAAACAAATTAGAATTTGAATTGAACTGAACGAATTTGAATTCGAATTAAATAAATTGAAAAGAATTCGAATTGAATTGAAATCAAATCGATTTGAAATTGAATGTAGCGTTGAAATTGTTTTGATAACGAATTTAAAACAATTTATAAAATACATTTTAAAAGGTAATCGACGAAATATGTATAATATATATATTATATATATATAATGGCCTGAATAGAACGCGCCGCGCCGTGGCAGTTCGTGAATTTCGACCATTGACTTCGAATTGACGTTGCGGGAGATCCGACCGTCGGATTCTCCTAAAACCGGAACCGTTGGGTTCGTATTGAATAGTAGAAATTTGAAATCTAACGGTTGGATTTGGAGTTATGTCCAAATCAAATTCGAAAAAGGTCGCTGTAAGTGCAGTTCGATGGCCGTTGATGGAAATCGACTGTACGGGCCTTGATAAAATTATTAAAAATATCTATAATTTGTGTAAAATCATAAGAAATGATTTGGGAAAAATTGGGCTGAAAAATTCCACATTTGAAAAGATAAAAATAGATTTTTGTCGAAAGGAACTAGTTTTGAACTAGAATTAAAATCAATTTATTTTTGAAATAAATAAATTGAATTTGAAAGTAATTTTAAAAATAACCAATATTCCCAATACGTGGATTGGACTGGAGTTGAATCGAAATTATCTTTGGAATATTTCGATGTTGGATTTCATGACTATACAGATATTGTTATGGGAATTTGAAAGATATATTTTATATCGTTATTTCCAATACGATATATGTTGGTTTCAGAATTTGATATTGAATATAAGCCGGTATATTTTCTATTCAGAGCCTTGTATTTAATATCAAATGTGATTTGGGTTTATCGTGAATCGGGTTTTAGATGACATTGGTTCTTTAACCCAGTTAAAAGCAGGATGTTGATTTTTGAAAAGATTAAAACTAAGTGGAGTTTTAATGAATCTTTAATTAGATTAAAAATGTGAATTGATAATTTAAATTATCAAATTTGAAATGTGATCGAGAATGGAGTATCGCCAGTTTTGCTCCAAAGCGGTAGTTAAATCTGTACTTAGATTTGAACGTGAAATGGTAATTAATTTTACCGATAACACCGTGGTGTTAGATATGGAGTATTACAAGTTTTGCTCCATGGGATGAATAGGTTGGGATTGAGAAATAAAATAAATAATTACTTCGGTGTGGTTCGTTAATCCCGACTAGTTTGAAATGATATCCAAAGGAAGATTAAAGAATAAATTTAGAGGAATTTATCTTGGATAAAATTAATGGGAACCTTTCCCTAAGAATGTGATTTTGTGAATAAAAGAATATTCTGAATTGAAATGAGGCGTCTGTTGTGTTTGTGTAACATTTGTTTATCATATACGTGGGTTATTCAGAAAAGCCGGGTTTATACCCATTCTGAATAACCGATTCGACGAGATGTCGAAGATGAAGACGGTGGTCGAAGACCGGATGTCTTCACATCGTTTTGGGTGATTACTGATGATCTCGATTGGGCTGTACACCCAAGATGAGGGAAACAGTTGGTGATCGTCCAGACGTACTTGGAGATCGATGGATATGCGAGGAAAGTGCCTCCGGTTTCGTTCAGACCCAGAACGAACTTGTAAATGGATTGTGTGTCTGACATTGGATTTTATTCTGTGTTGATTGATCTCTATTAAATATACATTTGTTTGGCGGCGGAGAATTTATTCTCTTGCCTAACGCCCTTCTCTAAGACGTACGAGCTCAGAGGTTGTATATCGATGGACATCAGTCGCATGGAGTGAATTGCCAGTGTGGCACGCGTAAGTGGCAATTGATCAAGGCTTCTGTTGAAAAGCAAAGTCTTGTGGTTGATGATCATAGCACGGCCTGTGTGGAGTAGCTTTGTGTATAACGTGAATTCGCGAGCCTCACACCTCGGTATGAGTCAAAAACGGGAGACGGACCGCTGGGAGAGCACGACGTTTCTTTCTAGCTAGGGTGGTGTCAGTGACCTACCAGCCCTGACATTTATATACTTTTCACCTGTGCGGTTGTTGGAATGCAAGGCGCCTCGGATATAGGTCTGTAAGGACCGGGAAACGTGTGTTCAGGAATTGCCAATCCTCAAAAGTAAGAGAGGACCGACCCAGCTGATTCCAAGGATCAAAGTGGGGTCCTGGGACATTAGCTAGAGTGTCTCGAACGCGGAGAGGAGCTTGCCCCTTGCCTCGGCTCAGGACGGAAATCCAATTTCCAATACGTTTGTTTCGGTTTTATTTGTAGAACCTAGTATGGCGACATAGTGGTATGGGTCATTCATGCCGCCTATGATTGGTATTTATGATTGAAATTGTTTTGACACTATACACTTATAATAGTATCAAATAATGTGTTTTAAATGTATCAAGCATGCTTTGGCTGTTATAAGGTAAAAACCCTATCCTCCGGCTTGCGTTGCATTGTGTGATGGGACCTGGGTCTTATAACAGCTTCATTTTTCTTTATTTAGCATTGCGCTGTTTGTTTTATGCACTGGTATCCTTGGGAGGAAACTCGTTCCGTGTTATACGGCGTGGTCCCTTGATTTACCGAACTATAAAATAAAGATTAATAACCGTTTTAGTTCTCACACCAGTCACATGACTGACCTGGAGTTTATTGTTTTAACCTAAACTCTGGGTGCCCCTATTTTCGACACGGGCAGCTAGTAGTTTTGGTTTTGCAGATTTATATTCACAGGATCCTGATTTACAGCTGGAACGATGCTCGGAAAGCTCTGTATCCGTGTATCACTTTCAGTTGTGTTTTGTATATTTTTCCGCTGCTATGTTATTTATTGTAATCTCTGATATTTGTCGAATGTAATTTATTCATTTATACTCTGTATATTCTTGTATCTGATGGAATTGTTGTAATAAACAATGAAATGTTCTTCCGTCTACGTTCTATTTTGTCCTGTTCTCAAAACGATCAGGGGTTTCAAACGGTCTTAGTCGGTTTAACGATCGATTTGGATCGAGCGAAATTCCTTGCCGTTACAGTTGGTATCAGAGCTTTGGTTTACAGAGCTCGAGAACAAGACACATTAGAACCATACGAAAGAATTCATCAGATATTGGATTAGTAATATCCAATTAGAATTACTCGTTAGAGATAGGATCAGTAGTATCCTAGAACGAGTGTGAAGAGTATATTTTTCAAATGAAAACAATATTGTTTTTAAAATTTAAATCGCTTTATACGTATTTGAATATTTATTTATTTTGAAGATGGACAATCGAGTATATATAGATTTCGCGTATACGTGTCATGAACGTATAGTCGAAGTTTTAATATACTGGATAGATACAGAATCACATTCTAGACATCCGGGGATGATTCTGATGATGGTGCATCATCATCAGTATTTATATTCGAGTGACGAAGGTGTGATTTCTATATATTTCCATTAGACTGGTGTGAGAACCAAAACAAATATAGCTAGAATACATTGTTGTGAATTGGCATCAAAACATGATTTCTGTATATGTATCAAAATTATGAATTTGAAACTCTAATCCACTAATTGATTGATGTTTGTGTTGTTTGTTTATTTGTTTGGTAATTTTGAACCATTTAGCCTAATTGAATCACATATTGAATTGTATTGAAAATTGGTCGCATTTGCTTGCATATACATATACTTACATTGAACAGGTCATAGCAAGGAGGCTAGAGCACAGAATAAAATTTGTTTGCCCGACAAATAGGTACATGTTTACTATAATTTACTGTTTTGTTTGGGTGATGATGAATTTATGAGCCTATCGGCTAGCCGCTTGGCTTTTTCTTTTTGAGATCAGAAGGCCTATATGGCAATTTTGGGATTTTCCCGTGGCTCCCGGTGCAGGGGATGTTATGGCGAAATTTTTCGAAAATTTAGGGTGTTAGCCAAATTTTTGAAGAATTTGAAAATTCTCAGAAACTGAAAAGTTGGAGAATGGAAGCCAGATCGAACGTAGAGTTGATTGATCAAACCACTTTCGACTTTGTTCCTTTTCGGGGACGAAAAGTTTTAAGTGGGGGAGATTGTAACAACCCGTAAATTCTGGGCCAGTTTAAAATTTTTATTTTGGCAATTTTAGCGGATTTTGCATATTTAAAATGAATTATTTTAAATAATATCGACGAGAATTTTTTTTAATAAAATTAGAACGTATATTTTATATACGTCATCGTTAGAACATAAATAATTATATATAATTATAAATAGGAATTGAAAATGGCGCGGTAGTTCGATAATTCGATTTCAAACTTCAATTGAATGTACCGGGTGCAAAATAAACCGGATTTTAGTGAAACCAAAAATATTAGGATCTAACTGTGAATATCTTTCCAACGAATCCGAAAAATCGAAATTTCATAGCGGGAATCAAAAGAAATGTCCAGTTGAAAATTCTGAATAGTCGCTATGGAATTCAGGCCCTTAAAAATTGAAATTTTGCAAACGACCTCGGATTTCGACGAAACCACTTTTGTTGGGTCCGTGATGTCAAATTATTGTTAGATTCTAAATTTCATAATTTTTCGAATCAATATGTGAGCGTGACAAAGGAAAACGTGTTTTGACCATTTTCAGTTGATTTTAATCGACTGGAAAATGGCCATTTTTCCAACAGTCTCAGAATTCGACGAAACTAGTTTTGTTAGGACCGTATCGTAAATACGAAGCTCAAAAATATTTTTCGGGAATTTTTTGAGTTAGTATGTGGCCCCGGTAAATTGAAATGCGCGTTCAAATTCAATATATAGAGTTATATGTTGATTTTGACGAAAACTGATCGAAATGATCGAATCAACCTACGATACATATCCCATTGTGTTCAGAATGGGGGTAATTAGCTATGGACGACAGGCGGTGGGCCTTGTTTAGAGGTCATATGTAAAAGTCAACTTTTTGGGATTAAAAATAATTAAAAAAAAATATCTCCCTTATACCTTCTCTCTGCCCCCCCTTTTCAGTTCAATTCGATTTAGGGCAGAATAGAAAAAAAAACGAACTCGACGGAATCGAGCACTGCACCCCTCCGGCCGTCGATGACCACCGCCTTCCCCCTGACAGGCGCAGCTCCCCTCCCCGGTCGCAGCCCTCTCAGTTCCCCCCCTCGATCGACGAACCCCTTCGAATACCGCAAACCCCTAGTTTCTCCTCCCTCGTTCGAGCACCCTGCTTCCACCGCCAACCGTGACTCCGGCGAGCCCCCTGCTGACCGACGTGAACGGCCCCAAGCCCCACCGCGAAGCGACACCCCACAAAGACCGCAACCCACCCATTGACGCCTCCAGTCAACCCCACCTCGCTCCGCCACCGTCCCACCGACGGTCGCCCTCTCCTGAAACCGCCATCCCAAAGAAAACAGCCCCTTTTCCTCCAAACGAAAAAGTAAGTATTTATTTTAATGATTTCTTAGAAGTAAAAATAGGGTTTTCTTTGATAATAAAGATATGGTCCTTTAATATAAAAGTTGGGATTTTAATGGTATAAAAATAGGATTTTTATGTATATGATTCCACGATAAAAATATCATCTTCATGTATATGATTTCAGAATAAAGGCACGATTTTTATGTGTATGATTTCAATATAAAAATTATTATTTTTATTCTATGAAAAGAGATAAGAATGTGATTTTGAAATGTTAAAGAAGTGATTTTGAAATGATAAAGATCGGATCTTTTGATTAGAAAAATTATGATTTTAGTTCATGAAAAATATAGGTTTGTTAGTGAGTAAAAATTCAATTTTTATATATTGAATAGCGGTGTAAAAATGTGATTTTTATATATTGAATAGCGGTGTAAAAATGTGATTTTTATATATTGGATAGCGAAGTAAAAATCCGATTTTTATATATGTAGTGGCTACGGGCAACGACAGTGATGAAAGACGAAAAGGTGAAGATTTCCTACATATGAAGAGTCGTGGAGTTAGGATAGCTATCGGTGATAATTTCTCACTCTTCAATTTCTTTTCTAGTTATATATATATATACTAGGATCCAGACGGTGCTTAGCAGCACCCAACACCCGTCATCCACAGACCATGGATGGCTTGTTTGTTTGATTGATGTGTTGTGAAATTTGTTTGTGAAATTGATGTGAAATTGATAATAAATTGTAGATGGTTGAAATAAATTATTTATCATTAAAAATATAATTTTTTTACGTGAATGTGAATAAATAAATATTTATAAACAAATCGGCCGATTTGTTTATATACACCGATTTGACTGATATTGATTGGGATGATAAATTTTACACATCGCCCAACTGCACAAATAAAATCTGTGTTTGTCGATTTGAAACCCCACACGGGTGTTGGAATGAAATTTGGCGTACACTAATCCCAATTATTTAATTGTATGTCGATCGATTGGTCGACAGACTGTGTAAGCGTCGATTATTTATATTTGATGTTTATGCAGTTGTGTGGTGCACTTTGGATGATGGTTGATTGTTTATCCTTGCTATTATATAAATGTGTTGTATGGAATCCATATAATTAACGTTATATGGTGATTGATTGGGCCTCATTCAAATCGGGAAAATAATGAATGTTATAAAAGAAAATTCATGTGTTGAATATAAATATAGTAATTTGTTGACGATGTTCATGAGTTGAAACTATTGATGTGTTGAGTGAAATATTTTAATAATATAAATTACATCTTTATCATATTTACAATTAGAATCTACTTCACGGTGGAGTCTAATTAAAATCAAACGATAATACCATAATTTTATAAAATATTTACATAACAAAAATAGTCGTGTGTTGAAAGAAATATAGATTCATGTGTTGAATAGAAGAAATATAGATTCATGTGTTGAATAGAAGAAATATAGATTCATGTGTTGAATAGAATAAAGAAGTTTTTGAAAAATATAAAGCCGTGTTGATTAGAGACGCGCTATTTTGACGTGAACGATATTTATATCGATTTTATTCGTTTTATAATGAATATTGAAAAGTGATTTCAAAATTTAATATTTTGAAATGAAATTCAAATTAAATTATATTAAAATTCAAATTGAAATTTTATTGAATCAATTTGAAATGAATTCGAATCGAATAGAAAATGAATTCGATTCGAATTGAATAGAAAATGAATTCGATTCGAATTGAATAGAAAGTGAATTTGAATTCGAACTGAATAGAAATGAATTCAAATTGAATTAAATTGAATTAAAAACGAATTGAAATCGTTTTGAATGAAATTTAAAACGAACTAAAATTGAATTGAAATCAATTTGAAATGAATTCGAATTGAATTAAATAGAAGGTAAATTCAAATTGAATTGAATCGAAACGAATTAGAATTGAATTGAAACGAATTAGAATTTGAACTGAATTGAACGAATTTGAATTCGAATTAAATAAAATTGAAAAGAATTCGAATTGAATTGAAATCAAATCGATTTGAAATTGAATGTAGCGTTGAAATGGTTTTGAAAACGAATTTAAAACGATTTATAAAATACGTTTTAAAAGGAAATCGACGAAATATATATAATATATATATATATATATATTATATATATATAATGGCCTGAATAGAACGCGCCGCGCCGCGGCAGTTCGTGAATTTCGACCATTGACTTCGAATTGACGTTGCGGGAGATCCGACCGTCGGATTCTCCTAAAACCGGAACCTTTGGGTTCGTATCGAAAAGAGCTTTCCAATGAATAGTCGAAATTTGAAATCTAACGGTTGGATTTGGAGTTATGTCCAAATCAAATTCGAAAAAGGTCGCTGTAAGTGCAGTTCGATGGCCGTTGATGGAAATCGACTGTACGGGCCTTGATAAAATTATTAAAAATATCTATAATTTGTGTAAAATCATAAGAAATGATTTGGAAAAAATTGGGCTGAAAAATTCCACATTTGAAAAGATAAAAATAGATTTTTGTCGAAATGAACTAGTTTTGAACTAGAATTAAAATCAATTTATTTTTGAAATAAATAAATTGAATTTGAAAGTAATTTTAAAAATAACAAATATTCCCAATACGTGGATTGGACTGGAGTTGAATCGAAATTATCTTCCGAATATTTCGATGTTGGATTTCGTGACTATACAGATATTGTTATGGGAATTTGAAAGATATATTTTATATCGTTATTTCCAATACGATATATGTTGGTTTCAGAATTTGATATTGAATATAAGCCGGTATATTTTCTATTCAGAGCCTTGTATTTAATATCAAATGTGATTTGGGTTTATCGTGAATCGGGTTTTAGATGACATTGGTTCTTTAACCCAGTTAAAAGAAGGATGTTGATTTTTGAAAAGATTAAAACTAAGTGGAGTTTTAATGAATCTTTAATTAGATTAAAAATGTGAATTGATAATTTAAATTATCAAATTTGAAAGGTGATCGAGAACGGAGTATCACCAGTTTTGCTCCAAAGCGGTAGTTAAATCTGTACTTAGATTTGAACGTGAAATGGTAATTAATTTTACCGATAACACCATGGTATTAGATATGGAGTATTACCAGTTTTGCTCCATGGGATGAATAGGTTGGGATTGAGAAATAAAATAAATAATTACTTCGGTGTGGTTCGTTAATCCCGACTAGTTTGAAATGATATCCAAAGGAAGATTAAAGAATAAATTTAGAAGAATTTATCTTGGATAAAATTAATGGGAACCTTTCCCTAAGAATGTGATTTTGTGAATAAAAGAATATTCTGAATTGGAATGAGGCGTCTGTTGTGTTTGTGTAACATTTGTTTATCATATACGTGGGTTATTCAGAAAGGCCGGGTTTATACCCATTCTGAATAACCGATTCGACTAGATGTCGAAGATGAAGACGGTGGTCGAAGACTGGAAGTCTTCACATCGTTTTGGGTGATTACTGATGATCTCGATTGGGCTGTACACCCAAGATGAGGGAAACAGTTGGTGATCGTCCAGACGTACTTGGAGATCGATGGATATGCGAGGAAAGTGCCTCCGGTTTCGTTCAGACCCAGAACGAACTTGTAAATGGATTGTGTGTCTGACATTGGATTTTATTCTGTGTTGATTGATCTCTATTAAATATACATCTGTTTGGCGGCGGAGAATTTATTCTCTTGCCTAACGCCCTTCTCTAAGACGTACGAGCTCAGAGGTTGTATATCGATGGACATCAGTTGCATGGAGTGAATTGCCAGTGTGGCACGCGTAAGTGGCAATTGATCAAGGCTTCTATTGAAAAGCAAAGTCTTGTGGTTGATGATCAAAGCACGGCCTGTGTGGCGTAGCTTTGTGTATAACGTGAATTCGCGAGCCTCACACCTCGGTATGAGTCAAAAACGGGAGACGGACCGCTGGGAGAGCACGACGTTTCTTTCTAGCTAGGGTGGTGTCAGTGACCTACCAGCCCTGACATTTATATACTTTTCACCTGTGCGGTTGTTGGAATGCAAGGCGCCTCGGATATAGGTCTGTAAGGACCGGGAAACGTGTGTTCAGGAATTGCCAATCCTCAAAAGTAAGAGAGGACCGACCCAGCTGATTCCAAGGATCAAAGTGGGGTCCTGGGACATTAGCTAGAGTGTCTCGAACGCGGAGAGGAGCTTGCCCCTTGCCTCGGCTCAGGACGGAAATCCAATTTCCAATACGTGTGTTTCGGTTTTATTTGTAGAATCTAGTATGGCGACATAGTGGTATGGGTCATTCATGCCGCCTATGATTGATATTTATGATTGAAATTGTTTTGACACTATACACTTATAATAGTATCAAATAATGTGTTTTAAACGTATCAAGCATGCTTTGGCTATTATAAGGTAAAAACCCTATCCTCCGTCTTGCGTTGCATTGTGTGATGGGACCTGGGTCTTATAACAGCTTCATTTTTCTTTATTTAGCATTGCGCTGTTTGTTTTATGCACTGGTATCCTTGGGAGGAAACCCGTTCCGTGTTATACGGCGTGGTCCCTTGATTTACCGAACTTTAAAATAAAGATTAATAACTGTTTTAGTTCTCACACCAGTCACATGACTGACCTGGAGTTTATTGTTTTAACCTAAACTCTGGGTGCCCCTATTTTCGACACGGGCAGCTAGTAGTTTTGGTTTTGCAGATTTATATTCACAGGATCCTGATTTACAGCTGAAACGATGCTCGGAAAGCTCTGTATCCGTGTATCACTTTCAGTTGTGTTTTGTATATTTTTCCGCTGCTATGTAATTTATTGTAATCTCTGATATTTATCGAATGTAATTTATTCATTTATACTCTGTATATTCTTGTATCTGATGGAATTGTTGTAATAAACAATGAAATGTTCTTCCGTCTGCGTTCTATTTTGTCTTGTCCTCAATTCTATCCGTGCTTTCCTTACCGGGGAAGTTCGGGTCGTCTCACGACCCTCCTCTCATAGTCTAGAATGGCACCATACATGGCTATCCAATCCATTCCTAGAATCAAACCATATCCCTAAAACCGAGCATATATTCATCGCACTCAAACTTGACGCCCAACATAGATATCCTCAAACCCGACAAATCACAAACAGATAAGCCGAGCTCCCAATTTGGTTTGAGACAACAACGGGATACGAATCCATACTAGTACTAAGGTGCAGAGACTCAACTACATAATCAAATATAAAAGAATGTGAAGCGCAAGAATAAAAAAGAGTCCTAGTAAGATGATTGAAAAGATAAATCAAACCTTCAACAGAAACTTTCCTACCATCATCTGGTCCACTGCCCTCGACGGCATGCACCGACTCTCCATATGGTTTTGTCTTTTTCCTACGTCCTTGCTTCTTTGGGCATTCCTTATTATAATGTCCAACTTTACCACAGTTGAACCAAGTGTTCTTCCTTTTTCGACAATCTTTAACCAAATGACCCAAGTGCTTACAACCATGACATTTCTTCATGCCTTTATTTGAACTTTATTAGGCTTTCCTTCTTGGGCCACCATTTTTTCTCATCCTTGGGCTGTGCTCCTTAGCCCTAACTCCCTTATCCTCCTTTTTACCATTTTGTGTAGCATGTTAACAAGTCTCTTGAAAGCTGCCTCCACCGCCCAGAAATCCTTACAAAGTTTAAGAGAAAATTAGTTGTAGGTGGAACTACTATGGCTATAGATGGAGGTTGAGCACTTCCTTTCCCTTTGACATGTGCCGAAGTTTTAACATGCCTACGGAACCACGCCGCAACAGGGACACCCTTCGGGAAGAATCGGTTCCCCAGACTTGCTGAAAAGAAAAGGAAAAGGGACTCAAGCGGAGAATCGAGAGATATTTTATATGGCTTTGGGGAATATGTTTTTCAAAAACAAACTTTTCTTTTTAAAAATACTTTCTTTATGAAACCTATTGAAAACAATTTTCAAAACCTTTTATCTGATTTGGTAAACTTTAGGTCTGATATCAAATGTGACACCCCACGTCCATTAGTGTCACGCTTTAACAGAATGTATTAAGTTTCATGAAGCATTATAGGTAAACAGAAACATCATAAGATAGATATAAAATAACAGCAAAATTTAAAACTTTATTTTCCAAATAGAAAACATCATGGTCCAAAATCCAGTTACACTCCTGCTCCAAGCTCTTCCAAGTATATCTGTAAAACCCCGACTACTTGACTTTCCATACAAACTTGGGCACCCAAGAGTTTAGAGTAAAACAAAACCAAATAAACACTGGGTCAGTCATGGGACCAATGTGAGTAAACTCTAACACTTGGTTTAACTTTTAAAATCCCTTTAAAAGAAAGGAAAATCATAAAATCGATCCACACATAAACACGTATGGTTTTTACCTTACGATAACCGAAAACATTCTTTAAAATCAATAATCTTCTTATATTATAATAGTTCTGAATCAAATAAATAACAATCTAGCGGAATTCTTTATCTCACCTCCCGCATACATAATATATATCAAAAACTGTGGGCGCTTATTGGGTAATGGATTCCGACTGGCAAGGTATGTGACCACCTTCTGACAGTGTTTCTCTAAAGAGGAATACGCCGGGTTCAAGAAGAACATCTTGCAACCCAGGCTAAACATGACCGGTCACTCATTTTGCTTGAGTGTACCGAATGTATTATCACCAACGGTTGGGATCAGCAGCCGTTCCCGAAAGGGATAGCATTGAAACAGATTAAAGAAGCAAATGGATTTCTCTAAATCAGGTGACAATACACCCTAACACCCTAATTGGGAGCTACCAACTTAGCCATGCGACCTACCTGATTTATACCATTTCCAGGTTGTGAGGCTTGAGGCCGCACTTATCTTTGACATGCCACATCTTCATTCACTTTGAATGCCACATCGTTAAACCTGCCAAACCATTTAATATCACGGGTACAAAGATAAGAGAAACGAATTCCTATGCCACCAGACGTAATATGTTTGAAGAGATCAATGTATATGATCTATTAGGCATACTTTGTTGGACATTCGTCCATACAAGTTGTCCTGGGACAGGAAAAACCGAAGGCACCATTTTGTCAATCCATCTTGGGCAATTTCTACCTTGGATTGTCAGAACAGCCCTTGCGTAACTCCGTCTTCAATTGCTTTCAGCATACTTGATTCACAATGCTTATGTCAATAGGGAGTGGTTTCCAGATGATAAATTTGATCCCGGACTCTCCGTAATAACAAGGAAAAATGTCAAAAGCGTTGATAGTCGGCTATTTAACTATCAAAGGAAAACATCCATATAACAACAATCCTATTTCCAAAGTGAAATTCTATCTGTCAATCATCAATCAACATTGAGCCCTTTTGATTAATTTATCATTAAATTATTCATTTTTCCAATTTCTCTTCAATATCTTTACCCAAATATTTCAGCAAGCCTATTTAGGCTTTCACGATTCTCAGAAAAACATTTCTAAATGTTTCTATATATTCACAAATTTTTATTTTTTAAATTTAGAAAATAAACGTTATTAACATTGGAAAAACATTTCCATTTCTTATTCATGTATCACTATCCTTCCACATCTATCAGTCTCTAACTGTAAACTAGTAAGAGAACAACTCTCAAAGTATCAATCCCGAAGGCCGAAACCAACATCAGATCGACACTTAAAAGCCATTAAACTTGAATAATCCCATGTCAGTTTCTAATTCCCTTACCTCCATTTCTTAATTTCTTAACAAATCATTGCTTACGAAATTCTCGAATTCAGTTCACGAATCTAATTCTTTTATGAAAAACATTGATTATAACGAAAGCGTTAAAATCCCGACTACTGAAATATCTAACTTTAAAATATAACATTTATTCCTTAATTTGAATCAATAATTAAATAAATCTTGATTAAAAATCCAAAAGTAAATAGTACTTTCCTAAATTCAATATAATCGAATTTCAACGCATAACTCTCTTTTGGATAACCTATATTCGATTAATGTTCCGAACGTTGAATAAATTCACCATTTTAGGTCCACTCAATTTCTAAATTTGTTTTTGAATTTATTACTTCTAAGCATTTACCAATCTCCTTTAATAACCATTTTAGTCTGCAAACGTTTGCTTTAAAAACCATTATTCAATGTTAACGCGAAGGTTATTCCTTTACAGAAATCTGGACTCGTTTTATCAAATCAAAACTTAATTTCCATTTTTACATGCTATTAACGGTTCCAGTTCCGATTACCGAGTCATTTTATTACTTCTTATTCACATTCCATCTTTATTTATCAAATTCCATTTACACTTCAACTCATAGAGTTATTCATACAAAAATCCATTTTTGTTTCTAATTACTTAAAATCTCGTTCATAATGTCCTTTATAAATTCTAAGTTCAAATTCCATTAAAACCGTCGATGTTAAAATCTATTTTTACTTCTTAATATAAATTCGGACTTGTATATTCAATTTATCCGATGATAAATATTTTACTTAATTTATATACATCGTTTATAAATTAAACTTCTAAATTTATATGTTAAAACAAATTTCCATTTGAAAACTACTTTAAATCGATATTCCCATAAATCTTATAAAACTAGAAATTCCCTTTTATAATTCTATTAAATTTTAAAACAAACCATATCCACTCCATATAACTACTAATAACTTTCTACAAAAGTTTCTTATTCAATTTCCAAATATTTCCTTTTTATAAAATCTACTGATTTTATGAAATTCTTAAATTTAATACCCACTTTAAAATTATTTTTCATATATTCAATATTACAAAGGGTATTTAAAATACAAAATAAAAAGAATCAATATCATCTAAACACACATAATCAATAACAGATTATATATTACATCATATATCACAATATATGAGAAACAATAACATAAATTTTGAGGAATCTAATTGGATCCCTCCAACCTATTTTCCTGCATCCACAGATGCTAACCAACATAAATAACATCAATTTCATTTCAATATGAAATATTCTGATAATCAGAATCAATATTCAATAACGATACATAAGCACGCACGCGCGCGCGCACACACGCACACAAACACACACACACACACACATACATACATACATATATATAATTTCAACCAATTAATCAGCAATACATCCAAACAATCATCACACAACGATTAATCATCATTTATCAATACTAAATTATGTTTATAAAAATATAAACTGGACAATGTTAGTGAGTTTACTTACTTTGGCCGTTTATCATTAAATAACGATAAACTGTCGTCGATTCAGATAGGCATTTAATTCTGCCATAAATTGAGACTAGCTCCAAATCTTTCCAAACTAGTTCCATTGTGTATCCCCCGTCCATACGATCCCGACGGATCTTGATTTGTTGATTTCTGTTCATGTATGCAATAGTTATACTTATTTCAAGGTTGAATTAATATAAAACCTTTGTTAAATATAATTTAAAAATAAGTATCCTTTAATCTAATCGCCATTCTTATGTTAGTTCTTCTTCCCATCTCAGAAAAATCTCGTTCCTCCTCTATGACCACAACTTCACAACTCTCTTCCTCATGTGTTACTTCACCATCCTACACACCGATAGCCTCGACGTCCTCCCCATCACACAAACTCTAAACTTGGAGCCACCACAATGACCCCGCCTCGCCTCCATGAATCGTGACTCGTACAGGTTTCATCGACTAGAACAGTAACTTGCGATATCTTTCAACATCGAAATTCCCAAATATTAGCATATATATACTAAATCCCTCAACAAACCGATGTCTAACACTTGTTTCATCAATTAGTGCTTCAATCTCGTGAATCGTTCAGCCCTGGGTACTGCGGTTAAATTTCGAGCCTCAAATAACATAGTCGCACTGAATGAAATAGGTACAAGGTCGAAGGAAATCATTCAAGGAATTGAAATATATAGGTTTTGTGATTTATAAGGTTTTATATGAATTTATAAACTCGTGATTCGGTTTACTGGAATAATAAAAGTGGCGGTATAGTTTTCCTTGACTAGTGAATGAAGAGAATTAGGTTTATGAATTAAGTAGGGTATATAAATAGAGGTAGATAGCTTATTGAGTAAGTTTTATGTAGTATTTTATTAATTTATATTGTGACGCTATTTGCTTTAATTGATTAAAATTTCATATTATCACATACGATATCCAATTTCAAAGAAAATGGACAAACAGCTATATTTCGACATTACAGACCCAACAAAACTTGTTTCATTGAATTCCAAGTCCATTTGCTCACACAACGTATTTTTAAAGTCAAATTATTGATCGGTTTACATTTAAATTCTGTGCGGTCACAAACACACTAAGATTGGCGTTAAATTTGAAATCTAGCAATAATTAATCATTATGGATTTTATTAAATTCGTTTCGTCGAAAAGGAAGGTCGTTTACAAAATGTTTATATTCTAAGGTTTAAATAAACTAATAAAATATTAATATATTCAAAAATAATTTAAATTAAATATTAATAAATTAGTATTATCGTATATATCCCAATAGAATATCAAAGAGGTCCAAAATAAACATATATGAATTTATAACTCAGTATTTCAAATCCAGGTTAAAACGATGTTCAATTTATGTAAAAATCCCTTTTATTATATAAATAAATCGTTATAAATTATAAACGAGTTCCATAGCAACTTTCTGAAAATTTGATTTGGACATAACTCATAATCTACAAGAAAAAATCTCGATTTTTCACTTCTGTTAGAAATATATAGTTCAGTAGATTCGAATGTTTCTTGTTTCAAAGAAATCCGACTTATAACGAATCATGTATGGTCATTTAAAGTTCAAAACGTAATACTACAAACTACCCCGACGTTACAAGATCGTTTTAAATTATATTATAATTATACGTTCAAAAGTCTTCTATAATTAAATTCGTTATTATAGTTAAATTCTGAACTTAAATAAATTAGTTAAATCATCCAATTTAGACAATATTGCGAATTCTACTATTTCCAAATATTTCAAAATTTATAGTTTATTATTCCATTATAAGTATTAATTAAATGTTCCAAATTTATTTAGTTCAAGTCATTTATATTGCCAGACTGGTATTTAATTAATTAAATAAAATAATTATTCGTTTGTCAAAAATACGGGACATTACATTTTTTTTCCCCCTTAAAAGAATTTTTTCCACGAAATTACTTAGGTAGAAAAATGCTACAAGCCGTTTAGCCCTTATCAAGGGTTGTGCTTAGGGAATCTTTGTCCCGAGATAACTGTTGGTTCTTGTGTCGCTTAAGCGTGATGCTCACCCCATTGAGGGAAGAGTAACTAATCTTTTGGGTTCAAAACCTTGATATTTAGGAAACGGTGAACTAACCCAAACTCGTGAAAGCTAAATAAACCTATTTTTCCCTTGTGTCCACTTTCGTAGACCTATCTCCGGTGTTGGCAAAAAATATCGTTAACATAGAGACTAATCATTTTATTATTGAATCTATATTTAACTATACTCAAATATTGCTTATTTTCATCGTTTAAAAATCCTTGTGATCACCTACGGATCCCGTTCTCAATGAAAATTGACATGTGGCTATTCGACATTACAGACCCAACGAAACTTGTTTCGTCGTATTCCGAGTCCGTTTGCCCAAACAGCGAATTTTTAAAATCAAAATATTGATTATTTTTCAAATTAGAATCACGTAAGGTCACATACTGACTCAAAAAATCACAAAATTTGGAATCCTACCATTATTCGATATTACAAATTTAATAAAAAAAGTTTCGTCAAATTTCGAGGTCGTCTCAATAATGTTCCTTTGTAAAACTGGTCAAATTATTGCATCAAAAGGTTTTACCCCGCCCGGTCGCATACAAACTTCATTTAGCGCTAAATTTGAAATCTAACAATAATTTAATATTCTAAATCCAACAAAATTAGTTTCGTAAAAAACGGAGGTCGTTTGCAAAAATATCCATTTTTAAGGGCTATGTAATATTAAAATATTAATAAATTCCATAGCGGCTATTTTAAATTTTGAATTGGAATAACTCACATTTATAATATGTAATCTAAAATTTTCGTTTTCATTAAAAAGATATTGTAAAATAGATCCTAACGTTTCTTGTTTTATTGAAACCCGACTTATATTGAATTCTGTACATTCATTTAAAGTTCAAAACATTTTATTACGAATTATCGCAACATTACGAGTTCGTTTTAATTAATATTTAAATTCTTATGTTCAAAGTTTGTTTTTTAATAAATTTTAAGCCGTTTATTCTCAAAAAGAATCATTTAAAATATTGAGTTTCCATTAAAATCAATTAAAAATCAAATTTTTAATTGGCCATAATTACAGGTTGTTACTATCTCCCCCACTTAAAACTTTCCGTCCTCGAAAAGGAAAGCAAAGTTGAAATTTGTTTACTTAACCAACTCAAGTTCTTCAGCTTTTCAGTTTCTAAGAACTTGCGAATTTCTCGAAATTTTGCTAAAGCCTAAAATTTTCGTTATAACCTCCTTTGTATGAGTTGATCCGTACAAATATAAATGGCCCATACAGGCTCGCATAAATTTATATATCAATATACAAACCGAACAAAAAAAATTGTGAATTATCTACACCCAAGAGAGAAGGGTAAAAATTATCATCTCTTGACCTGTGATGGATATTAATCGCGATCCATGTGACTTACCTACACACAAGAGTGATATGTATATTTCTGTCATCTCAAGACCCGTGTGAGGTTTGTTATTAATTCTTGCGATTTATCATTTTATGCTTATTAAACCCATAATCAGTCCACAGTCCAGTCCAAAATTCAGTCCTCACCATACAAGCATCAAACACTTACATGCTCATATGGTCATCCAGTCCTCGTCATATAAACATCAAACAATTACATGCTTATATAGATATGCCATGCTATGTTGTGCTATCCACAATTTATGCTATGCATTACAGTCCATAATTATTATTAACTATACAATGGTGTATGCTTAAATTTCACACAAGCACCCATCACAATGCATCCAATTTACACATAATAAATAAACATAATTAAATTGCACAATCAATATAATAAATATGTGCCTTTTTGTTGGGACGCAATTTTATTTCTCTGCTTAACCTTTATAAAACAACCCGTTCAACATATACATATGTCTAATTTAAACTAATTTTCAATTCAGTTCAATATTATATTTGATTTGGCTTGATTTACCTTTCACTCTTTCAATGGTTTTGTTATTCCAATATATATTTTTATTAGTTAAACTAATTATCACCCATCACAACCAACAATTAATTGGTTAATTAACTTTCCAAACATATAACTTTTATATACTCAAAAGTATATTTTCAAAATCGAATTATATATATCCACAAATATGTTTACTTATAAATGTGTCACTCTCAAATCATTTTAGGGCATTACTAACCTCATCTCTAACGAGTTTCTCATTCTAGGATACTACTGATCCTATCTTTAATGAGTATTCTTTAATCGAATAATACTAATCCTGTCTCTGATAATTCTTTCATTTGGTTCTAATGTGTCTTATTCTCGAGCTATGTAAACCAAAGTTCTGTACAAGTGGACACAACTCGAAACCCCAGCCCATCCTAGACCGAACTAGAATGCATATTGTTTGAGAACATGATGCATCAGAACAAAAAAAATGAAAAATATCATTGCTATTACAACAATTTACATCAGAGTACATGAATATAAAAGTGCTGAAAAATAAATATACAGCGGAAATACAATTATCAAAGAATAAATAAATTACATAGTAGGGAAATGTAAATTCTAAATATAGTGCGTAGCAGAAAAACATCAACTAGCACAATTGAAGGAAATACATAGATACAAAGCTTTCCAGAGTATAGCTCCAGCCGTAATCCAGGATCCTATGGAAAGAAAAGATCTGCAATACCAAATCTACTGACTGTCTGTTCCAAAAAATATGGGCACCCAGAGTTTAGGCGAAAAAAATAAACTCCAGGTCAGTCATGGGACTGGTGTGAGAGCTAAAAATAGTTATTAAAAACTTGACTTTAAAAAAGAGTGAATCATGGGACCACGCCGTATGACATGTAACGGGTTTCCTCCACATGAATACTTTAAAATAAAACAACACAACGTTTTTTGAAGAATGAAGCTATTATAAGACTTAGATCCCATCAAACAATGCAATGTAAGCCGGAGGATAGAGTTTTACAATATAATAGCCAAATATGCTTGATACGCTTTAAAAACAATTAATTATGATATTATTATAAGTACATAGTGTACAGAAACAAGTTCGAATATAAATGTATTAATCATAGATGGCATAGTACTCTATCCTACTATATCGTCATATAGGTTTACAGCTAAAACCGTAAAGTCGCGCATTGGAATTTGCCTTCCATCTATGAGTCAAGGGAAAAGATCTTCCTCATCCGATTCGGGCCATCTCTAGCGGGATGCCCAGGACTAACACACGTGACCCTTGGATCTTGCAAGGCCGGTCCATTCTTACTTTTGTGGATTAGTTACTCCTGAACAATACATTTCCTAGTCCAATCAGACCTATAACTAGGTCAGTACATCGACCATGTGAGCCTTTTACGGTCCTATATCCAAGGCGCCTCGCTATCCAATCATCAACATAAAAAAATGTTTGGGTTCCTGAAGCGACCCAAGCTCGCCCTTACGGGAAAGCCCGGATCAAGTTGAGAACACGAAAAATCAGAACACAAATAGAAGAACATTTCTTTGTTTATTACAACCATTACATCAGAGTACAAGAATATAACAGAGTATGAATAAATAATATACATTTGACAAATATCAGAGATTCAAATTACAAAGCAGCGGAAAATCAATACATAATACAACTGTAAGAAATACACGGATACAGAGCGTTCCGAATATGGCTCCAGCTGTAAATCCAGGATCCTGTGAAAATAATATCAGCAAAAACCCAACTACTAGCTGCTCGTGTGGAAAATAGGGTCACCCAGAGTTTAGGTTAAAACCATAAACTCCTGGTCAGTCATGTGACTGGTGTGAGAACTAAAATAGTTACTAATTTGATTTTAAAATTAGGTAAATTAAGGGACCACGCCATATAACATGGAATGGGTTTAACCCCAAGAATACCAGTGCATAAACAATGCAATGTTTTATGAAAAATGAAGCTATTATAAGACTCTAGTCCATCACACAATGCAACACAAGCCGGAGGATAGAGTTTTCCCTAATAATAGCCAAAAATGCTTAGTACGTGAAATTTCATATTTTATTATTACTATAATTGAAGAAAACAACTTAAAATATAAATGTATCAATCATAGGCAGCGTAGGTACCCATACACTATGTCACCAAATATATCTTTACAACTAAAATCGAAAAATCACGTATTGGAAATTGGGTTTCCATCTATTAACCGAGGCAAGGGATCATCCTCACCGCTTTCTAGGCACACTAGCAAGTGCCTTAGGATCCCCCGTAGTGAACCCCTTGGATCTTCATGGCCGGTCAACCGTCGATGATTGGTTATACCATAAACTATATGTTAGCCGGTTCTATCGAACCTCTAAAATGGTCAGTATGTCAACCATCATATCCATCAGCCCCGTAGTGACCGATATCATATCCATCATCCCCACAGTGACCGATATATCCGAGGTACCTCGTCTCCCATCAAGTACTAATATTATGCAACATCCACATGAGTAAACAGTCTGGGCTCCATACCATGATGTTACACATAGCTAGAACTAACATGTGTCCATTTCCATGCAGCGACTATCCCATTTTTTGTTTACACCTGGGTGCGAGGCTCGCGAATTAACGCTACACAAAGCTATGCTATTCAAAACTATGCTTTGATCATCAACCACAAGGCTCTGCTTTTCAACAAAATTCTCGATCCTTTGCACCTTAGCATGCCACACTGACAATTCACGCTATGCGACTGATATCTATTGATATATAACCTCTAAGCTCGTATGTCTTAGAGAATGGTGTTAAGCAAGAGAATAAATTCTCCGCCACAAACAGATATATATTTAATAGAAATCAATCAACACAGAATAAAATCCAATGTCAGAAATGCATCCATTTACAAGTCCGTTCTAGGTCTGAACGAAACTGGAGGCAACTTATTCCTCGTCCCGTATGTCCAATACAGGAGAGAGGTCCTTGCATTTACAGTCGATCTCCAGGTACGTCTGGACGATCACCACTTATTACCTTGTCTTGGGTGCACGACCCAATCAAGACATCAGTAATCATCCAAACGATGTGAAGACCTCCGGTCTTTAACCAGCGTCTTCATCGTTGACTTATCGTCGAATCAGTTATTTAGAATAGGTATAAACCCGGCCTTTCCGAATAGCTTGCGTATATTATAAACAAGTGCTACACAAACACAACATACGCCTCATTACAATTCAGAATATTCCTTTATTCAAATATTCACATCCTTAGGGAAAGGTTCCCATTAATTTTATCAAAGACACATTCTTTTAAATTTATTCTTTAATCTTCCTTTGGATATCAATTCAAACCAAATTAAGGTTTATCCAAACTAGTCGGGGTTAGCGCAACTTACCGAAGTAATCATTTGTTTAATTTCCCAATCCCAGCCTAAGCAACCCATGGAGCAAAACTGATAATACTCCATATCTAACACCACGGTGTTATTGGTAAATTTAATTACCATTTCACGTTCAAATCTAATTAAAGATTTAACTATCTCTTGGAGCAAAACTGGTGATACTCCACTTTCGATCATTTCCCAAATTTGATAATTTAAATTATCAATTCAAATTTTAATGTAATTAAAGATTCATTAAAACTCCACTTTGTTTTAATCTTCCCAAAAATCAATTTTAGTGATTATTTAACTTTGGGAAATCAAACTTGCCACATCGACAATCTACGCCATACCATTGATTTCTACTGATATATAACCTCTAAGCTCGTACGTCTTAGAGAAGGGTGTTAAGCAAGAGAATAAATTCTCTGCCACCAAACAGATATATATTTAGTAGAGATCAACTAATACAGTTCGAAATACTACGTTACACATGTAATCTTGTCTTTACTGGGTTAAAGAACTAATGTCATTTAAAACATAGTTCATGATAAACCCAAAATCACATTCCATTAATCATGGAATCTTCAAGGAAAACAGATCAATATATAAACAATATCAATTTCTGTATCCGACTAATAATATAAATGGAATTACGACAAAGCCTTTTAAATTCTAATATATTAACAGTCTTCCTCTACGGAAGCTCACTTCGATTATTATTAGATCGAATTTCATTCAATTCCAATTTAATATATTAACTTGGAAAACATTACTTTGGAAAATTTCAATTAAATCTTAATAAAAAGATTTATAAATTCCAAATCACATTTCACTGTTATTCGGGTTGAAGAACGATTGTCATTAAAAACACAGTTCACGATAAACCCAAGTCACATTCCATTTTATTCCATTCCAATTAAATAATAATTAATTGGTAAGCTTCGCCAAATCTTAATTAAAAGATTTATTCTTTTCACATGGGGTTCAAGAACAGTGTTATTTAAGACACCATTCACGACAAACCCAAAATCCAGTTCTTTTATTCATTTCCAATTAAGTGTTAATTAATTGGTAAACTTCACTAAATCTTAATTAATAGATTTATTCTTTTCTCAACTGGGTTTAAGAGCAGTTTTAATAAAGACACCATTCACGACAAACCCAAAATCCCATTTGATATTATACAAGGCTCTGAATAGAAATTATATTGTCTTATATTCAATATCAAATTCTGAAACCAACAAATATCGTATTGGAAATAACGATATAAATATACCTTCCAAATTTCCATAGAAATATCTGTATAATCACGAAATACAACATCGAAATATTCCAAAGATGATTTCCACCCCAATCCACTCCAATTCATATACTAGAAATTCAGGTTATACTAAAACCCATTCTCAATCCAATTTATTTATTTAAAAATAATTGGATAATAATTCTAGTTAATAACTAGTTCATTTAAATAATTTTTTTTATCTTTTCAAATATGGACTTTTTCATCCTAGTCCTTTCCAAATCATTTATTATGATTTTACACAAATTATTAATAATGTAATTAAGGCCCTTTCAGTCGATTTCCATAAACGGTCATCGAACGACACTTACAACGACTTTTCCAAATTTGATTTGGACATAATTCCAAATCGAACCGTTAGATTTCAAATCTCTTATATTCGTTGTTAATCTCTTTTCGATACGAACCCAATGGTTTTGGTTTTTGAAGAATCCGACAGTCGGATCTCCCGTAATGTCAATTCAAAGTCAATGGTCGAAATTTGCGAACGGGCGCAGCGCGCCGCGTTCTATTCAGGCCATTAAATATATATAATATATATTATATATACTTCGTCGATTTCCATTTAAAACGTATTTTATAAATCATTTATAAATTTGTTTTAAAATGATTTTAACTTCATTTTCAATTTTAAATCAAAATTGAATATTCCATATCATTATAATATTGAATAATAATATTTTCAAAACATCAGATTTCATAATCAATTCTTTTTCGATATTCACTATAAAAATGAAAAAAACTGATATAAATATCGTTCATGTTAAAATGACGCAAATCTAAACAATACGGCTTCATATATTTCAATATTTTCGTGTCTATCCCAAATCGGAAATCAAAATCATATTTTTATCCTTTACTGAATATTATTTTAAAATATTCGTTATTTTAAAGTATTCGTTATTTTAAAATATTCGCTCTTTCTGAATTGGAATCAGACACAGTCAATTTCCATATAATGTTATTTATACGGATTTCATACAACACATGTACATAACAATAGTGATACACAATCAACCATCATCCAGAGTGCAGTTTACAACTGTAAAAGCGTTAAAACTAAATAATTAACGCTCATCACAGCCTGTCAACCCATCGATTGACATACAACTAAATATTAGGATTAGTGTATGTCCAATATAATCCCAATACCCGTGTGTGGTTTTCAAACAATAAATACTGATAATTATTTGTGTAGTTGGGCAATGTGTAAAATTTAGCGTCCCAATCAGTATCAGTCAAATGGATGTACATAAAAAAATTGTCCGATTTGTAAATGACTATTTATTTTCATTTCCGAAGAATTTTATGCCATTCATATATATATTAAAAATTATATTTTTAACGATATTTTTTTTTCAACACTTTACTATTTTATATAGCTCATTCAATCAATAAAAATGATATTTTTATTGTATAAATATTTTATTCAACACACGGATATTTTATTCAGTTCATTCAATCAATAAAAATAATATTTTTATTGTATAAATATTTTATTCAGTTCATTCAATCAATAAAAATAATATTTTTATTGTATAAATATTTTATTCAATACATGAATATTTTATTCAATCCATTCAATCAAAAATATGATATTTTTATTGTATTCATATTTTATTCAACACATGAATATTTTATTCAGTTCATTCAATCAATAAACATAACTCAGTTAGTTCAACCCAAACAAACAGTCATGGTTTGTACAATCAATGGTGTCAGGTGCTGCTAAGCACCGCCTGCATCCCATTATATATTTAACTGTAAATAAATTGAGTGAGAAAGAGTTCTCACAGTTGGTTTTCACTCCACCCGTATTTGTTTTGAATTTCTGAATAGTTTGGATTTGAATTTTCCCGAAATTTCAACGTGCTCCGTTTGAGCTCTAGTCCGTTCCACTGCGTAGCTCTCGCTGATATGAGAGCAACGCAACTTGTTTTGTTGGATTTGGATCTCGTATGAAAAAGTTATGACAACATATATGTTAATTACATTTTTAAATAATTAATAATTAAATTAATTTAATTAAACACCTTTCCTAATTAAAATCCATCTTCTTCGTTACCTTCTGGTAACAGCCGTTCCCCCTTGTTCAAAAAAGAAAACCCATTGCCGCTCTTCCAATAACCCGCCTGGACCAAGTCATACAGCCCCCCGACCACCTCCTTCGCGCGAGCCTCCGCCACACTCAACTCCAACGCGTTTGAACACCCCTAGCCCCCTGAAATCGACGACCAATGACTGCCCTTTGAGTCTCCAATCTGTGTAGAATCCCCAACAAAATTTGATCATATTAATATAGATTTGAAGTCCTCTCGTAGCACAATGATTTTCCTTTTATAAACTTTGATTGTTATAGTGCGGATTGAATGAAAATTGAAGAAGAAATTTTGAAAGAAATTAGCCGTACATTTTTAAAACATGGCGGCTCCGATAATAGTGGCTAGGGTTTCTTGATTTGGGCCTTATATAATAATTATTTTATTAATATTTTTAATTCTATTTATTTCTTAAAAGTGAATTTCACTTCTGAACTCCAAATCAAACCCAACGACTATCACCCCTAGTTAAATACCCCCATTCCAAACACAATGTGATATATTTCGTAAGCCAATTCTATTGTTTTGATTAGTTTTTCTCAAACATTAAAACATAAATCAATATATATTGAATTTAAACGTAAATTTTAGTTCACCGGGGTCACATACTGACTCCAAAAATTACCAGAAAATAAATCTAGCTATGTTTTGACTATACTGTCCTAACAAAACTAATTTCATCGAATTCGGAGGCCGTTTGAAAAACGGTCATTTTCCAGTCGATTTGATTCAAATTGAAATTACCAAACACGTTTTCTTTTGCCACGCTCACATATTAATTCCAAAAAATATGAGAATTGGAATCTAGAAAAAATTTGACATTCTGGATCCAACAAAAGTGATCTTGTCGAAAATGTGGTTGTTTGCAAAATGGCTATTTTTAAGGGCTATACATTATATAAAATATATATAAATTTCATAGCGACTATTTCAAATTTTAAACTGGACGTAACTTTCAATTTTCGTTATGAAATCTTGATTTTTCACATTCATTAGAAAAATATAATTAAACAGATTCAAATATTTTTTTTTTTACTGAAATCCGATTTATTTGGCATCCTATACATTCATTAGAAATTTGAAATCGAATTTTCAAACTACCATGCCATTTCAGGCTCGTTTTATAATTAAAATAAATTTATACGTTCTAACTTCGATTTAAATAAATTTTTAGTCATTATTATTGAAAATAAATCTTTTTAAATTCTGAAAATCCATTAAAATTGCCAAAATACAAATATTAAATTGGTTCTAAAAATCCGGGTTGTTACAATTTCCCCCACTTAAAATCTTTTCATCCTCGAAAAGGAATGGAGCTGAAAGTTGTTTAACCAACTCAACTTGCATTCTGGCTTTCGTCCTTCAAATTTTCAGTTTCTAAGAATTTTATAATTTCTCAAAAATTGGGCTAACACCATAAATTTTCGAAAAATTTCGCCATAACCTCCTTTGTACGGGTTGATATTTAAAACCGTAACTTGCCTCACAGGGCCCTCATCAATCCAAAAGAAAAAGAAAAAGCCAATCAGCTCATAAAATCATCAAAACCCAATAAATTTGTAAACATGTACCTATTTGTTAGGCATACAATTCTATTCCTGTTCTTAGCTTCCATGCTATGACCTGTTCACACGTATATAAGTACATGTATGCAATTCTAATCAATTTTCAATTCAGTTCAATATTTGATTCGATTTGGCTAATTTAACCTTTCATTTACATGTTGGTTTGATTAGTTGAATTCATAGTCAAACCTCACAGCCAGCAATCAATTAGTTGGTTAACTTTTCAAATTCATAATAATTTTTTTATATATATAATATACTCAAAAATCATATTTCAGGGTCAAATCACAAACAAAAAATCCTATCTAATTTTGGTTCTCACACCAGTCAATTGGAAATATATAATCATCCCACTTTAGAAACTCAAGAACAAATACTGGTGATGGTATACTTCAACATCAGAATCATGCCCGGGCGACTAGAGTGTGATTCTATATCTATCCAATATATTTAAGGCTTCGAATACAGGTTAATTACGCATTTATTCAAAATCTTCATATACTCAATTATCCAAAATTAATTTAAAATAAATATTCAAATACGAATAATTGATATAAAATTTTTAAACTAAATCTGATTTTAAACTAACAATCTTCTAACTCATTTTAGGTTACTACTGATCCCATGTCTAACGAGTCATTCTCATTGGACATTATTAATCCAATCTCTGATGTATTCTTTCGTTTGGTTCTAATGTGTCTTGTTCTTGAGCCCTGTAAACCTAAACTCTGATATCAAACTGAAGCGACCCAAACTCGCCCTTACGGGAAAGCTTGGATTGAGTTGAGAACACGAAAAATCAGAACACAAACAGAAGAACATTTCATTGTTTATTACAACCATTACATCATAGTACAAGAATATAATAAAGTATGAAGAAATAATGCACATTTGACAAATAACAGAGATTCAAATTACGAAGCAGCGGAAAATCAATGCATAACACAACTGTAAGAAATACACGGATACAGAGCGTTCTGAATATAGCTCCAGCTGTAAATCCAGGATCCTGTGAAAATAATATCTGCAAAAACCCAACTACTAGTTGTCCGTATGGAAAATAGGGGCACCCAGAGTTTAGGTTAAAAAAATAAACTCCAGGTTAGTCATGTGACTGGTGTGAGAACTAAAACAGTTATTAATTTGATTTTAAAGTTAGGTAAATCAAGGGACCACTCCGTATAACACGGAACGAGTTTACCCCCATGAATACCAGTGCATAAACAGTTATAAACAACGCAATGCTTTTTGAAAAATGAAACTATTATAAGACTCAAGTCCCATCACACAATGCAACGCAAGTCGTAGGATAGAGTTTTCCCTTATAATAGCCAAAAATGGTTGGTACGTGAAATTTCATATTTTATTATTACTATGATTGAAGTAATCAACTTCAAATATAAATATATCAATCATAGGCGGCGTAGTTACGCATATATTACGTCGCCAAATATATATTTACAACTAAAATCGAAAAATCACGTATTGGAAATTGGGTTTCCATCAATGAACCGAGGCAAGGGATCATCCTCACCTCTTTCGAGACACACTAGCAAGTGCCTCAGGATCCCCCTAGTGAACTCCTTGGATTTTCATGGCCGGTCATCCGTCGATGATTAGTTATACCATGAACTATATGTTAGCCAGTTTTATCGAATCTCTAAAATGGTCAGTATGTCGAACATCATATCCATCAGCTCGGTAGTGACTGATATCATATCCATCAGCCCCGCAGTGATCAATATATCCGAGGTACCTCGTCTCCCATCAAGTAATAATAGTATGCAACATCCACATGAGTAAATAGTCTGGGCTCCATACCATGGCGTTACTCATAGCTAGAACTAACATATGTCCATTTCCATGCAGTCACTATCCCGTTTTTGGTCCACACCTGGGTGCGAGTCTCGCTAATTAACGCTACACAAAGCTATGCTATTTAAAGTCGTGCTTTGATCATCAGCCACAAGGCTCTGCTTTTCAACAAAATCCTTGATCCTTTGCATCTCAGCATGCCACACTGACAATTCACGCTATGCGACTGATATCTATCGATATATAACCTCTAAGCTCGTACGTCTTAGAGAATGGTGTTAAGCAAGGGAATAAATTCTCCGCCACAAACATATATATATTTAATAGAAATCAATCAACACAGAATAAAATCCAATGTCAGACACACATCCATTTACATGTCCGTTCTGGGTCTGAACGAAACTGGAGGCATCTTATTCCTCGTCCCATATGTCCAATACAGCAGAGAGGTCCTCACATTTATAGTCGATCTCCAGGTACGTCTGGACGATCACCACTTATTACCTTGTCTTGGGTGCACGACCCAATCAAGACATCAGTAATCATCCAAACGATGTGAGGACCTCCGGTCTTCAACCACCGTCTTAATTGTCGAATTATCGTCGAACTAGTTATTCAGAATAGGCGTAAACCCAGCCTTTCCGAATAACTCGCGTTTATATAAACAAGTGCTACACAAACACAACATATGCCTCATTCCAATTCAAAATATTCCTTTATTCAAATATTCACATCCTTAAGGAAAGATTCCCATTAATTTTATCAAAGATAAATTCTTTTAAATTTATTCTTTAATCTTCCTTTGGATATCAATTCAAACCAAATTAAGGTTTATCAAAACTAGTCGGGATTAGTGCAACTTACTGAAGTAATCATTTGTTTAATTTCCCAATCCCAACCGATTCATCCCATGGAGCAAAACTGGTAATACTGCATATCTAACACCACGATGTTATTGGTAAATTTAATTACTATTTCACGTTTAAATCTAATTGAAGATTTAACTATCGCTTGGAGCAAAACTGGTGATACTCCACTTTTGATCATTTCCCAAATTTGATAATTTATATTATCAATTCACATTTCAATCTAGTTGAAGATTCATTAACACTCCACTTAGTTTTAATCTTCCCAAAAGTCAATTTTAGTGATTATTTAACTTTGGGAAATCAAACATGTCACATCGACAATCTACACTGTACCATTGATTTCTGCCGATATATAACCTCTAAGCTCGTGCGTCTTTGAGAAGGGTGTTAAGCAAGAGAATAAATTCTCCACCACCAAACAGATATATATTTAACAGAGATCAACGAATACAGTTCGAAATGCAATGTGATACATGTAACCCTGTCTTCACTAGGTTAAAGAACTAATGTCATTTAAAACACAGTTCACGATAAACCTAAAATCACATTCCATTAATCATGGAATCTTCATGGAAAACAGATCGATATCAATTTCTGTATCTGACTAATAATATAAATGGAATAATGACAAATCCTTTTAAATTCCATATATATTAACAGTCTTCCTCTATGGAAGCTCACTTCGAGTATTATTCAATCGAATTCTATTTAATTCCAATTTAATATATTAAATTGGAAAACTTTACTTTTGAAAATTTCCATTAAATCTTAATAAAAAGATCAATAAATTCCAAATCATATTTCACTGTTGATTGGGTTAAAGAACGAGTGTCGTTAAAAACACAGTTCACGATAAACCTAATTCACATTCCATTTTATTCCATTCCAATTAAATATTAATTAATTGGTAAGCTTCACTAAATCTTAACTGAAAAATTTATTCTTTTCACATGGGGTTCAAGAATAGTGTTATTTAATACACCATTAACGACAAACCCAAAATCCAATTCTTTTATTCAATTCCAATTAAATGTTAATTAATTGGTAAACTTCACTAAATCTTAATTAAAGGATTTATTCTTTATTCAACTGGGTTGAAGAACAGTGTTAATAAAGGCACCATTCACGACAAATCCAAAATCCCATTTGATATTAAATACAAGGCTCTGAATAGAAATTATATCGGCTTATATTCAATATTAAATTCTGAAACCAACAAATATCGTATTGGAAATAACGATATAAATATGTCTTCCAAATTTCCATAGCAATATCCGTATAATCATGAAATCCAAAATCAAATATTCCGAAGATGATTTCCTTTCCAAGCCACTCCAATTCATATATTGGAAATTCTGGTTATATTAGAACCCATTCTCAGTCCAATTTATTTATTTAAAAATAAATGTATTATAATTCTAGTTAATAACTAGTTCATTTCGGTAAAAATATATTTTTATCTTTTCAAATATGGAATTTTTCATCCTAGTCCTTTCTAAATCATTTATTATTATTTTACACAAATTATTAATATTTTTAATAATTTTATTAATGTAACGACCCGTACCTACTCAAGGGCGAGAGATGCTTTCAGAACATAACGCATAATAATAACAACATTAAAAGAAAAACATAATATACATTACTTTGGAGATACATATAACAAGGATCTATAAATTACACCATAGCACAGCAGAATCAAAAACATAATATACATGGCTGATAAAGATTAAGGATAGAGGTAGGCCCAACTACTGGAGTCTTCAAGAGTAGATCCAGAGCAATCCAAATCCAGCTCTAACTTCAAACCAAAAGCACTAACAGCTAACCCAAAAAGATAACTAGATAACCTGCTAATCAATATGCCTGTGTCGAAAGGGTGGGCACTCGAGGTTGCAAGGGAAAAACAACATCGGGTCAATCATGGGACTGGTGTGAGAAAACTTTATCAAGTAATCTTATACTTTGCCTTATTTTGAATAAGGTATCTCAGGAGCACGCCACATGTTGCGCAACGGGTTTTCTCCCAGGGATACGTGCATATCCATAGAAACCATAAATAAACATAGCAACCATGAACCAAATCTTGAAAACATGACTTTTAGAAAAATGAGCGATTATAAGCCCCAAGTCCCATCACATAATGCAAGCGCACACCAGAGGGTAGAGGTTTGCCTTATAATCGCAAAACATGCCTGATATAGTTCAAAACAAAAACATTTGATATTATTATAATGACTTAGGCGTGAAAAATCCTTTTGGAAATAAACTTATAAATCTTAGCTCGCATAGTGCTCCATCCCACTATGTTGGCTATATAGGTATACAATCGAAGATCGTAAAGCGTTTCGTATTGGAAGTTGGATTTCCATTAATGGGTCTGGGCTAAGGATCTTCCCAATCCGATTCAGAACCTCCAGCTAGGTTCCAGGATCCCGTCTGGCTCCTTTAGAGCGGTAGGGTCGATCCACCCTACTTTGTGGATTAAAGTAAGCATCTTGAACATAACGTTTCTCAGTCTGGGTGTAGACTATCATCTAGGTATATTGACTTATTCTGAGGCGCCTTATCCAACAAACCACATAAGTAAATGCCTGGGCTCCATACCATCGCGTTACCTTTTGCAAGATGGAACATTAAGTCCCTATCCCTGCGGTCTATAATCCTGTTTCAGCTCATTCCGGGTTGTGAGGCACACGAAGTCACGTCATACACAAAGCTACGCATGTAAGCCATGCTTTGGTCTTCAACCACAAGGCCCTGGTTTCCAACCACAGCCATGATCGTTCCCCCTTATCATGCCACACTATCATTCTTTAAAACACAAGCTGCTATTTACCAACATACAACCTTTGAGCTCGTACGTCTCAAAGAAGGGTGTTAAGCAAGAGAATAAATTCTCCGCCACCAAATAGAAGTTTGTTTAGTAAATGTCAGTTTATATTTTATAAAATACAGTGTCAGACAAAAAATCCAACAACAAGTCCAATCCGGGATTAGGATTGAAACCGACGGCACTCGATTCCACATCCCCGCCTGGGAGTGCAAGTCCTTGCAAACCAAATCGCTTCAAGTACGGTCAAATTGGCCACTACTTTAACCTGGGTGGCCACCCAAGGCATCAATAGGCCACCCATCCGATGTGAATAAATCTGGGTCTTCCACCATCATCTTCGATATCTTGACGTCAGCATCACGTCGTATAATTATTCGGAATGGGTAACAACCCAATCTTTCCAAATAACCAGCGCATCTATAAAATCAATACATATACAGGATTTCATGAACCTCATTCCATTTTAATATAACTAAAGATTCACTAAAACTCCACTTAGTTTCAATCTAAAAAAATCACTACTTAATGATTATTCAATCTTAGGAAATTGATTACGTCTTTAACTGGGTTAAAGAAATAACATCACTTAAAACACAGTTCACGATAAACACAAAATCATCTTCCATTTAAAATGGATTCTTCATGGAAATCATATCTGCTTACAATTGATATTAATCTCCGTATCCAACCAACACTATAAGCGGAATACTGGCTAGCGCCTTTCAAATTCCTCAAATAGTCTAAGTCTTCATCTATGGAGACTTATCTCAACCATTAACCAAAACAGTTTCCATTTGATTACAAATTAATTTAACTAATTGAAAACTCCTGTGTTCACTCCTCTTTATTTCGGATTCAATATTCAAAAATGAATATCATCCTTACATTTAACGTTTAATAAATTGTTAAATGAACGTCCGGGCTTTCCTTTCGATCCATTCCGATCCTCGCCCAAATCAATAAATGTTGGCCAGGTTAGTTCAGCGCACTGGTTGCAGCATCCCTTACCTTGTTAAACTCCCCTTTTATCTTTTCGGATCTTACAATCGGGACAGACTTCCTCGTGGTTTCTGCATATTCAACCAAAATAGGTGTTTATTATTTAAAGCATTATCCAAAATACTTTCATTTCTCTTGAATAATTTATTATTAAAATAATTATTTAAAATCCAATTTCTGGAATGAGACACATTCAACTCCGGTATAAACCGAGAATTTGGGTGTTTACAAACATCCAATAAGCATAAACAAGATGATGTGAGTCTAATGAGTTGTAACTAAACTCGTTAATTATTTAAGATCAGACATCGGTGTCAAAATTAGGTTCCACTTTGTTAATTAACAACCAAATGTTATTCATAACCATTTATCAATCAAAAACATTTAAATCAAATCAACCTCATCCATCAGCTTCCAAACATGAATAATATTCATTAGCTAGAGATTAACAACTCAACATAAGCATGTCATGGTGCTCAAAACCATGTTATAAGTTTCTGATGTTCATTACCCTAGCTATCAACACAAGTATTTATCGCATGAGGTTCAACTTCATGAATTTGAATAAAAGGCCATGGTTCCCTTTATATAATGGTGAATTCATAACCAAAATCAAATTTTTATGTGAATTAATCCATAAAGAATGAACCTTTAGGAGTTTATCCTCATTTTCTAACCCAAACATATTACCAAAATTAAATCAAGGTATGTATGTTTATGATATTCCATAAAGGTGCAACTTTGTGAACCTAACATAAAGGTTTTCACTCCAAACAAAATGCCATTTTTTCTTAATGAACCTATTCAGGGGTTTTTAGTAATCATATAATATCAAATCATCCATGAATTCACCACCAAAACTCTAAGAAACATTTCAACAAACTTCTTATATGCAACCATACAATATAGCAATAAACCCCTTTAAATGTTTAGTTTTTCTCACCTAAAAGCTTCTAGAACTTCGCCTTGGATGTATAGATCCTTCTCCTAGCTTTTCTCCTTCCTTTCTTCTTTATTTTCTTGAAAATCTATTTTTTTAAATTTATTTCAAGTGAAAAACATGGGAAATTCATGGAGAGGGGAGGAAGAAGATGATTTTTAAGAGATGTAAGGGAATGAAATGGTAAAGAAGATAAAGGTGGAGGGTATTTATAAGGAAGCTTAATTTCATGGATGGACCACATATGTCATTGTAGATAAGTATGAAAAATGAGTGGCAAATATTCATCCTTATCATTTTGAATAGTAAACCGTGTTGTCTCACACACTTTGCTGCCTCGAATCGGAAAATGAAACGATAACGGTTTTTAGACATTCTTTCAATATATCATCCGATTTCCAGCATATTTCAATCTTATGTGTTCAGATCTAGAATCTGAGTTCGTTTGCATTTTCAAATAATTTATTTTACTTTTGCTTTCTTAATAACTTTCTATATTCATTATGGGATTTTCCCAGACTTCAGACATAGATAATATTCTATGTTCTAAAATTTTTTGGATAGGTCTCAGGTTCCAGTTTTGCCGTTAGGATAATCAAATTCTAATTATCGTCAAATTTTAGTTCAAATTTTGGCATTTTATTTTTTCTTTTCCACATACGGATGTCGTTTTGTGCGAAACTTCCCTAAGTACTAAAATCCACTATTCCGGATCCAACGGAGGTCGTCTCACGATCTAGCTGTAATTCGTTCTCAAGATATCCTCAAAATCGTTCGTTTTTAGTTCAAATTTTGAATCTTTTGCAAATTTAACATATCTAACGGTTGCCCTTTTTGACGAAACTTGGTTGGCTACCTAATTTCACCATTTCGGATCTAATGAAACTGATTTCGTCAAATTCTGAGTTCGATAACTACCACTTCTGTAAGAAATTTTTATTTCTTAAGAGAAATATATATATTAAATTAGTTGTGAAATTTCTGGGTCGTTACATTCATCCCTCCCCTATAAGAAATTTCGTCCCCGAAATTTAGATGTAAGTAAAAGCTGAATAGAACAAAGAAAGAGATAAATTACCTTAATCATGGATTACCCAGGGATTTCCACTCTACACTAGGGATAAGCCTTTATGAAACTATCAACCATTTCCCAAGTACAATATCTAGGATCCTCACTCCATCTAACCTTGAAAAGGTTGATCTTTTTGTTCCTCAATTCATGAAATTCCTTGCCAATAATAGCCTGTGGCTCTCTTCGAATAGATAGATTTGGTGAAACTTCCAAATCTTTTTGCGCTGCCTCTTCAATAATTAAACCTTTATCTTCATCCCTTATTGTTTTTCGAAGTTGAGACACATAGAATACATTGTGAATCACTGACAACCATTCAGGTAGGACGAGTTTATAAGCCATAAGACCAATTCGTGCCACCACTGAAAATGGGCCAATATATCTTGGGGATAGCTTCCCTGTCTTCCCAAACCGAGGAACTCCTCTGAGTGGGGATACCTTCAAATAAGCCATATCACCAATTTCAAACCCCATAGGCCTTTTCTTTGAGTCTTCTTAACTCTTTTAACTGCTCTGGACCGCTTTCATCTTCTTCTTTATAAAATTTACTTTATCTGATGCTTCCCTTATCATATCCGGACCCAGAACTAGTCGATCCCCAGATTCAATCCAACATGCAGGATATCTGCATGTTCTACCATACAATGCCTCAAATGGGGACATACCGATACTAGCCTGTTATTATAAGAAAAATCCACCAGATGCAGGTTGTCTTCCCAAGAGCCTCCAAAGTCCAGAATACATGCTCAAAGCAAATCTTCGAGAATCCTATTCACCCTTTCTGTCTGCCCATCCGTCTGTGGATGGAATGTTGTGCTGAGATTTAGCTTTGTTCCCAACGCGGTTTGAACTGCCTCCCAGAATTTTCTTGTGAAAATTGGATCCCTGTCACTTACAATGCTACTAGGTACACCATGAAATCTAACTATTTCCTTAACATACAATTGAGCCAAGCTATCCGCTGTCCGGTTTTCTCTGATCGGAATAAAATGTGCACACTTGGTCAATCAATCTACTATCACCCATATAGCCTCATTTCCCTTACGAGTTTGCGACAACACGCCTATAAAGTCCATGGAAACCTGATCCCATTTCCATTCCGGAATTTCCAACGGCTGTAATAATCTTGCCACCTTCTGCTGATCGCTTTTCACCTGTTGGCAAGTTTGGCACCTGCTAACATATATGGAAATATCATTTTCATAGCCTGCCTCCAGAACGTTCATTTAAGATCTTTGTACATCTTACATACCCCGGGATGGATGCTTATCTTTGACTTATGGCATTCATTCATAACTTCTCTTTTAAGCTTCGGATTGTTTGGAAAACAAATCCGTTCTTTCAGTCTCATAACTTCATTTTCATCTACTTCAAAGTCCATAATTTCACCCTCTTTGATTCTCCTGCACATCTTCTGAATGAACTCATCATCTTTTTGCTGGTCAGAAGTTTTCTGAATTTGAGAGGGAGCGATAATCAGATTAGCAACTATTGCATGCTTCCTACTGAGGGCATCCGCCACCACGTTGGCTTTACCCTGAGTATATAGAATATCTTGGTCATAGGCTACTAAAAACTCCAACCACCTTTGATGTCTTAAGTTCAGATCCTTTTGGGTGAATAAATACTTCAACGACTTTTGATATGAATAAAGCTCGAACCTTTCGCCCAGAAGGTAATGCCTCCAAAACTTCACCGCAAACACAACCACTAATAACTCAAGATCATGAGTTGCATAATTCTTCTCATGCGGTTTCAGTTGCCTGCTTGCATAAGCTACCACTTTCCCTCTTTGCATCAATACTGCTCCCAGTCCATCTCTTGAAGCATTAGTATAAACAACCAGATCTTTATTACCGTTAATAATTGTCAATACTGGAGTAGAGGTCAGTTTCTTCTTTAACTCTTAGAATGGATCCTCACATTTGGGAGTCCAAATGAATCTGGTATCCTTCTTTTTCAGCTTTGTCAGAGGGCTAGCTATCTTTGAGAAATCTTTGATGAATTTCTTACAGTAGCCAGCCAATCGAGAAAGCTTCTAACCTCCGTCAGTGCCTTGGGCCGCTTCCATTATTGAATCGCCTAGATTTTGCTTGGATCTTTTGAGATTCCTTCTTTCGTCACTACATGCCCAAGAAATGTCACTTCGCTTCTACAAAAATGGCACTTGGCAAATTTGGGCTTCAACTTGTTCTTTCTTAGAATCTCGAGAACGACTTCCAAATGCTTCGTATGTTCTTCCTCTGACTTAGAGTAAATAAGGATGTCATCAATAAAAATTAACACAAACTTATTATTTACCTCCCAGAAGCCTCTATTCATCAAATCCACAAAATATGCTGGAGCATTACATAGTCCGAAGGGCGTAACTAGCCATTCGTAAAACAGATTTGGACCTCTGAAAGCCGTAAGAGGGATGCATTCTTCTGTAACTCTTAACTGATGGAATCTCTTAGCTAGATCCATCTTAGAGAACACCTGAGCCCCATTCAACTTATCAAGCAGATCATCGATACAGGGGAGAGGATATTTATTATTCAGAGTTTGTTTGTTCAGATCACGATAATCCATACATAACCTGAGTGTACCATCAGACTTTGGAGCAAACACTACTGTTGCTCCCCATCGTGAAAAACTAGGCCTAATCAAACCCTTCTATAGCAACTGCTTAGTTTGATTTTCCAACTCCTCTCTTTCCTTTGGTGCCATTATAACACCCCGTAATTTTAAATATTAAAGTTAACAAATTAAAGAATACTTAATTTCAAATGTGGGAATCAAGGGAAACAGTTTACGCCATTGTGTTCGTCTCGGAATTCTGGTTGAGATAGAGTCCGGGTTTGCGTAAATTGGACTTCTTATGAAGAAGTTATGGTTGTCAGAAGTTTCCAGAAATCCAAATTTAAATTCAAAAACGAATTAAGACTCAGAACTGGGCAGGGCAGAAAATTTCCCGCCCAAGGCCAGGGCGACCTGGGGGTCTACCTTAGTCCCGACCTCCCCCTATACGGGTCGATCTTAGTGTCGACCTGAGGTCGACCTGCCCCCCACCCCCCCTCCGGGGCAGATCTGAAATATGACGATTTTATGACTCAGTGCTGAGTCAATAGGGCTGAGGTGTCACTCTATCTTAACTGGATGGTCTTGATTGATTCTAGGTTGATCGGATGGCCTAAATTAATCCTAATCTCTATATAAACACATGTAGACTCAAACCCTAAAACCTAATAAAAAATTAGAACCATGGCCGTCATGCTATCACCCCGCAACCTAGAGTAGCCGCCACCAACTAGAGGAAAAGTAAAGCTAATCAACTCAATTAAACTCAAGTCTATAACAACAACAACTACGAATTTGTCTACTTCAAAGGCGAGCTAAATCAATTTCAGAACATAGATCCCAGAACTCAAGACCTTCTTTGAGTTGTGAGTTCGATTTCTTTAATAAGATAATCAACAAGTTAATTAGGTTGAGTTATAATTAGGGTTATATGGTTATGTTTGTGAATCATTGGGAAAATGTGATATTTTGTGAATATATGCTAGTTGTTCATAATGATAATTTTGTTGTGGATCCCTTTTTATATGCCAAATTACCTATGTTCAACTTGATTCATGTTTGACATCAATTTATATGCATGTTTGGGTGTAGATTATATGCTAGTTTCTATGTAAATTGTACACAAGTTTACATGTGAACCAAGTAAAATGATTATATGCAAGTTTAGGTAGAAATTGGATTCACATATATGCAAGTTTACACCTTTAGATTTAGATCTATGACATACATAGTTTTATGCAAGTTTGTGACTATGGCCTATGCAAGTTTTGGATGAAAACTATATTATATATATGCAAGTTCACACCTTTAGGCCTATGTTTAGATTCATGACAATACAAAGTTTATGCAAGTTATGTTGTAATCCTTATTTGCAAGATTAGATCCATTTTGTGTGTTACGCAAATTTGCGATACGCAAATTTGCGATGTTTCTTCCCCTTTATGTGTTAGACTAATTGCTAGTCTAATATATATATATATATATATATATATATATCATGATAAGCGAACGAACAACGTGGGGACGATAGGGGTAATATTGAATATACACATATTGAGAATTGGCATAAATGGCCTTAAAAAGGCGTATAATTAATTTAAGACATTAATTGGAAAAATTGTTATTTATGGACATAATTTTAAGAGACAATTATGGACATAAATAAATTTGGAATCTATTTAAAAATTTGAATAGGGATATTAATCCACTTTGGAGTTAAATAAAGGTAGGTAATAATTAATCGCCTGAGACACGAGGTTAGACTCGTTTGTGGTGTAAGACTGCCCGGACACGCCTGGCAAATCCTGCATCCACAAATGCCAGTCTAATGTAAGGGGTCAAAGGCATGAATTAAATGCGTAACAGTTGTAAAGACATGAGGTTAGGCTCGTTTGTGGTGTAAGACTGCCCGGACCTGCCCGGAAAATCCAGCAGCCATAAATGCCAGTCTAATGTGGGAGGTCCTTACAAGGTTACGATATTAATGAATTAAGAAATACTTAACCAAATAAACATGTAGTGGGACATGGGGGTTAAGTGGGTGCCTTGGGTGGCATGTGAAATCAAGTGAGTGCCTTGGGTGGCATGTGAAATACGATTAGATGCACTTAACCAAGATTGAAACATGTAAGAAGACATGAATAAGAATGGGGTTAAGTGGGAAAAACCTTAGAGGGGACCAAGCATAGGTTGAAAGCTTGTGTCACGCATGGGGGCCCTTTTCAAACAAGTAACCCATTAAGTATCTTTGGGGGCTCGACCCAAGTCGAGGACGGGACACGCGTACTGGGTTTGGTTGTAAGAGGTCAAAACGGGTTAGCGGTGGCAACGCAAGTCAAACGGGGTCATGTGCGTTTGTGGGCCCAGGCTGGTAGGTAAGACGTTGTTGCATCGTGTAGGTATAAGCCATGCATTTTTGGTGGTATCGGGTTGCCACTTTGGGGAGTGATACACCCCACTGTAGGGCCAACACGGGTATCTACGAGTTAGGGAGCCGATCGAATGGGGGTAATGGGTACACCTAGTGGAGATAGGGGCAGACGACACCTATGAAGGCAGCTAGGGGTACACGAAACTATCATTATCATTATTACGTCCTGTAGGCGGGATCAACTTTTAGGGTGTTTGGTGTGGTGCAATGTAGTAATTATCTTATAGTTATTAGGTGCACCTTTAACGTTATCTTTCTTCATCTTATTTCCTTTGTTTGCTCTATCATACCCATTTTTTCACAGTCATTTCCCTATTTTCCAGCTTATGTCTTATCCTAGTAACTTAATGATTATATTGTTAAAGTTATTGCACTCGCTAGACTTTATGTCTGACCCCCTTTGTTTCCACCTCTTTTCTTCCTTTCCCCTCCCGCTAGGTGCTTAGGGTGGGACAAGTACTAGTGGAGCTTGATTTGGACTGCTTTATCTCTTTCGTTTGAAAGTTGCTTGGATCGCTGAAGTAAAGTTCAGCCTATCTTATTTATGGCTATGTTATGTTGGGGTTATGTCTTTTATTTTATGTACTCAGAACTTATTTGTCAAGATGGATAATAAGCGTATTTGGTTTTGTAGTTGGTTTTTGATGTGATGTAACCAAACTATTTCTCCGCTGCAATAAAAGTGGTTTTTATTTTCTAAGTACCAGTATATTTATCTGTCTTGTTTATCTATACACAATAAACACTCCATCAAAAATAAGGCATTCCCTTTGTGAGTGACCTTAATGGAGATGGGGTGTCACAGCCATCCTACGAATAGGGTGCACTAATGGCTTTGCGTTCGGAACCAATTCAATCTGAAAATCTATTTCCCTTCGTGGAGGAAGTTTAACTACTTCTCATAACACATCAGCATACTTATTGACTACTGGAATATCCTCAATATGGGTAAAGGAAACATCCAGAGAATACCAAAACTCGTTTCTATTTTGAGTTTGGCCTTCGCGTGGTATTTCTATGAAGTTTCTGAGTTTAGTTTTTACTCTAACTATTCTTTTCTTACAATCAAGAGTCACTTCATATTTAGTCAACCAATCTAACCCAAGAATGACATCGAACTCCGTAAAATCCGAAACAACCATTATTAGTGAAAACTGATAGCGAGAATAGGAGATGTGTACTTTACAAAGCATAGAAAGATTAACTGAACCGCCTATTGGATTTCTAACGCAAATTGGATTTTAAATGGTTTTATATTTTAACTTTATTCTTTCCATTATTTGGTGTGATAAGAAACTACGAGAAGCACCAGTGTCAAATAAAACTTTTACTGGAATGTTCTTAACATTAAGCGTACGTTCAAGAACATCACCGCCCTGCTTCTCCGGCATAAAGACTGACTTGCCTCCAAGTTGTACACATTAGCTACTGCCGCCTTCCTCTTCAGTGGACATTCTTTAGCCAGATTTCCTGGCTGATGGCACTGATAGCAATTCCCAGGTCCATCCTTCTTCTGATCCTTTTGAGCTGTACACTGTGCCGAATAATGTCCTATCTGACCACAGTTGTAACACTTGACATTCTTCAATTTGTCAGTCTTTGACTTGCTTTCATTCTTCCTATCTTCCTGACCTTGCTTAGCTTTCTTTAGAGCCTTACACTCCTGTTTACGATGTCCAAACTTCCTACAGTTAAAACAAGCTCCCTTTTTCTTCGTTTTAGTTTCACCACTAATTTCATACTTCTCATCACGATTTCTCTTCTGGCCTGAATTCTTCTTTGATTGACCTTTGCTTGCAGCATCACTTAGTTGATCATTGTATTCATATCTATATGCAAAGTCCACCATCTCAATGAATGGGAGCATAATATAACTCGTAATTCGGTTTTGATATTTTGGATGTAAACCTAGAATAAATCTTTCATTTATTCTTTTTGGATCTTGAACCAACTCGGGGGCATATCGAAAAAGTTCATTAAATCTGTTCAAGTACTCTTCTATGGACTTCTCACCCAGCTGTAAATTGTAGAATTCTTGGTAAATTCGGGTGATTTCTTCAGTAGGTATGAACCTATTCTCAAAAACCCTCTGAAACCGCTCCCAAGAGAAGTTATCTTCATCCTCGTTCATGGTCAAGGTATCCCACCATATCGATGCTTCTTCCTTCAACAAGCATGAAGTTAAATAGTGCTTCCTTTCATCACATAGATTCAAGCCTCTGAATATATTATTGAAATCTCTATGCCATGCCTGGGCTTCAAGTAAACTCTCTTTCCCGGTAAATGGATTCCCGCCTAAAATTTTATACTCCTTAACGATAACATCTAGATCTTTCTTGGGCTGAGGTGGATTTATTGCTGCTTCTGTTTGATTCCCGATTGGGTTCTGACCTTGGGCAGCATCATTACCCGTTTCCCCGCCTCTTGCAGGCCTTCCTACTCTTCTAGCACTCATTTTCCTACTATATCTGCATAGTAAGGAAAAGAGTTAGGCTACAGAAGTAATATTATAAGAAGCAGGAATGAAAAGATAAAAGCTAAAATGCGTAGAAAGGTGATTATCAAAGGAATGTTGCTCTCATTCTGGGATAGTACTAATCCTATCTCTAATGAGTTACTCATCCTAGAATACTACTGATTCTATCTTTGATGAGTAATTATATGTATGTCCCAGAACTAAGGTTATACCTCAGCTCCGATACCAAATGTGACGAACCGCACCCACTCAAGGGCGAGAGACGCTTTCAGAACATAACGCATAATAATAACAGCATTAAAAAAACATAATATATATTACATCAGAGTTACATATCCCAAGGATCCATATATCACATCATAGCATAGCAAAATCAAAAACATAATACACGTGGCTGATAAAGATTAAGGATAAAGGATAGAGGTAGGCCCAACTACCAGAGTCTTCTAGAGTAGATCCATAGCAATCCAAATCCAACTCTAACTCCAAACCAAAAGCACTAGCAACTAACCCAAAAAGATAACTAGATAACCTGCTAATCAACCTGCCCGTTAGGAAAGGGTGGGCACCCAAGGTTGCAAGGGAAAAACAACATCGGGTCAGTCATGGGACTGGTGTGAGAAAACTTTATTAACAAATCTTATACTTAGCCTTATTTTGAATAAGGTATCTCGGGACCACGCCGCATGTTGCAGAATGGGTTTTCTCTTAGGGATACGTGCATATCCATATCAACCATAACTAAACATAGCAACCATGAACCAGATCTTGAAAACATGACTTTTGGAAAAATGAATGATTATAAGCCCTAAGTCCCATCACATGATGCAAGCGCACACCAGAGGATAGGGGTTTGCCTCATAATCGAAAAACATGCTTGATATAGTTCAAAACAAAAAACATTTGATATTATTATAATGACTTGGGTGTGAAAAATCCTTTCGAAAATAAACTTATGAATCTTAGCTCGCACAGTGCCCCGTCCACTATGTTGGCTACACAGGTATACAATCGAAGATCGTAACGGGTTTCATATTGGAAGTTGGATTTCCATCAATGGGCCTGGGCTAAGGATCTTCCCAATCCAATTCGGAACATCCAACTAGGTTCCAGGATCCCGTCTGGCTCCTTTAGAGCGGTAGGGTCGATCCACCCTACTTAGTGGATTAAAGTAAATAGCCTAAAAATAATGTCCCTCAGTCTGTGTGTAGACTGTCATCTAGGTATATTGAACTATTCCGAGGCGCTTCATCCAACAAAGCACATAAGTAAAAGCCTGGGCTCCATACCATGGCGTTACCTTTTGTTAGATGGAACATTAAGTCCCTATCCCTGCGGTCTATAATCCTGTTCCAGCTCATTCCGGGTTGTGAGGCACGCGAACTCACGTCATACACAGTGCTATGCATTTAAGCCATGCTTTGGTCTTCAACAACAAGGCCCTGGTTTCCAACCACAACCTTAATCGTTCCCCCTTACCATGCCACACTAACATTCTTTAAAACACAAGCTGCTATTTACCACCATACAACCTTTGAGCTCGTACGTCTCAAAGAAGGGTGCTAAGCAAGAGAATAAATTCTCCACCACCAAACAGAAGTATGCTTAGTAAATGTCAGTCTGTATTTTATAAAATACAGTGTCAAATAAAAAATCCATCAACAAGTCCAATCCGGGATTAGGATTGAAAATGAAGGCACTCGATTCCACATCCACGCCTGGGAGTGCAAGTCCATGCAAACCAAATCGCTTCAAGTACGGTCAAATTGGCTGCTACTTTAACCTGGGTGGCTGCCCAAGGCATTAACAGGCCATCCATCAGATGTAAAGAAATTTGGGTCTTCCACCATCATCTTCGATATCTTGACATCAGCATCACATCATATAATTATTCGGAATGGGTAAAAACCCAGTCTTTCCAAATAACCAGCGCATCTTTAAAACCAATAGGTATATAGAATTTCATGAACCTCGTTCCATTTCAATCTAATTAAAGATTCACTAAAACTCCACTAAGTTTCAATCTAAAAAAATCACTACTTAATTATTATTCAATCTTAGGAAATTGATTACGTCTTTAAATGGGTTAAAAAACCAATGTCACTTAAAATATAGTTCACGATAAACCCAAAATCATCTTCCATTTAAAATGGAATCCTCATGGAAATCATATCTTCTTACAATTGATATTATTCTCCGTATCCAACCAACACTATAAGAGGAATATTGGCTAGCGCCTTTCAAATTCCTCAAATAGTCTAAGTCTTCATCTATGGAGACTTATCTCCAAAATGGTTTCCATTTGATTCCAAATTAATTTATCTAATTAGAAAACTCCAGTGTTCACTTATCTTTATTTAGGATTTATTATACAAAAATGAATATCTTCCTTATATTTAACGTTTAATAAATTGTTAAATGAACTTCCGGGCTTTCCTTTCGATCCATTCTGATCCCCGCCCAGATCAATAAACGTTGGCCAGGTAAGTTTAGTGCACTGGTTGCAGCATCCCTTACCTTGCTAAACACCCTGTATATCTTTCCGGATCTCACAATCAAGACAGACTTACTCGTTGTTTCCGCATATTCAACCAAAATAGGTGTTTATTATTTAAACCATTATCCAAAATACTTTCATTTTTCTTGATTATTTTATTATTAAAATAAACATTTAAAATTCAATTTCTGGAATGAGACACATTCAACTTTCGTATAACCCAAGAATTTGGGTGTTTAGAAACATCCAACAAACATAAACAAGATGACATGAGTTTAACGATTTGTAACTAAACTTGTTAGTTGTTTAAGATCAGATGTCGGTGTTAAAATTGGGTTCCACTTTGTTAATTAACAACCAAATGGTATTCATAACCATTGATCAATCAAAAACATCTAAATCAAATCAGCCTCATCCATCAACTTCCAAACATGAATAATATTCATTAGCTAGAGATTAACAACTCAACATAAGCATGTCATTGTGCTCAAAACCATGTTATAAGTTTCTGATGTTCATTACCCTAGCTGTCAACCCAAGTATTTATCACATGAGGTTCAACTTCATGAATTTGAATAAAAGGTCATGGTTTCTTATATAATGGTGAATTCATAACCATAATCACATCTTTATGTGAAATAATCCATAAAGAATGAACCTTTAGGAGTTTATCCTCATTTTCTAACCCAAACATATTAACAAAATTAAGTCAAGGCATGTATCTTTATGATATTCCATAAATGTGCTACTTTGTGAACCTAACATAAAGATTTTCACTTCAAACTCCGAACAAATTGCCATTTTTTCTTCATAAACCTATTTAGGGATTTTTAGCAATCATATACCATCAAATCATCGATGAATTCACCACCAAAACTCCAAGAAACAATTCAACAAACTCCATATATGCTACCATACAATATAGCAATAAACCCCTTTAATGGTTTAGTTTTTCTCAGCTAAAAGCTTCCAGAACTTCGCCTAGGATGTATAGATCCTTCTCCTAGATTTTCTCCTTCCTTTCTTCTTTATTTTATTGAAAAATCTTTTTTTTTTAATTTATTTTAAGGGAAAAACGTGGGAAATTCATGGAGAGGGGAGGAAGAAGATGATTTTTAAGAGAAGAAAGGGAATGAAATGGTAAAGAAGATAAAGGTGGAGGGTATTTATAAGGAAGCTTAATTTCATGGATGGACGACACGTGTCATTGTAGATAAGTATGAAAAATGAGTGGCCACAATTCATCCTTATCCTTTTGAATAGTGAAGTGTGTTTTCTCACACACTTTCCAGCCTCGAATCGGAGCATCAAACGATAACTGTTTTCAGAAATTCTTTCACCATATCGTCCGGTTTCTAACGTACTTCAATTCTATGTGCTCAGATCCAAAATCTAAGTTTGTTTGAATTTTCAAAGAATTTATTTTAGTTTTGTTTTCTTAATAACTTTCTATATTCGTTATGGGATTTTCCCAGACTTCATACACATATAATATTCTATGTTTTAAATTTTTCTGGATAGGTCTCAGTTTCCAATTTTGCCGTTAGGATAATGAAATTCCAATAATCATCAAATTTTAGTTCAAATTTTGGCCTTTTATTTTTTTTCTTTTCCACATACGGATGCCGTTTTGCACGAAACTTCCCTAAGTACTAAAATTCACTATTCCGAATCCAACGGAGGTGGTCTCACGTTCTAGCGGTATTTCGTTCTCAAGATATCCTCAAAATCTTCCGTTTTTAGTTTAAATTTTGAATCTTTTGCAAATTTAACATATCTAACGGTTGCCCTTTTTAACGAAACTTGATTGGCTACCTAATTTCATTATTCCGGATCTAACGAAACTGATTTCGTCGAATTTTGAGTTCGATAACTACCACTTCCTTAAGAAACTACTATTTCATAAGAGAAATATATATTAAATTAGTTGTGAAATATCTGGGTCGTTACAATTAAGGCCCTTTCAGTCGATTTCCATTAACGGTCATCGAACAACACTTACATCGACCTTTTCCAAATTTGATTTGGACATAATTCCAAATCCAATCGTTAGATTTCAAATCTCTTTTATTCTTTGGAAAGCTCTTTCCGATACAAACCCAAAGGTTCCAGCTTTAGGAGAATCCGACGTTCGGATCTTCCGTAATGTCAATTCGAAGTCAATGGACGAAATTCACGAACGGTCGCGGCGCGTTCTATTCAGGCCATTAAATATATATTATATATGTATTTCATCGATTTCCATTTATAACGTATTTTATAAATCGTTTATAAATTCATTTTAAAACGATTTTAACTTCATTTTCAATTTTAAATCAAAATTGAATATTCCATATCATTATAATATTAAATGATAATATTTTCAAAACATCATATTTCGAAATCAAGTCTTTCTCGATATTCATTATAAAAATGAATAAAATCGATATAAATATAGTTCGCATTAAAATGGCGCAAATCTAAACAACACGGCTTCATATATTTCAATATTTTCGTGTCCATCCCAAATTAGACATAAAAATCATTTTTTTTATCCCGTACTGAATATTATTTTAATATATTCGTTACTTTAAAGTATCCGCTATTTTAAAATATTCGTTCTTTCTGAATTGGAATCAGACACAGTCAATTACCATATAATGTTATTTATACGGATTTCATACAACACATATACAATAATAATGATACACAATTAACCATCATCCAGAGTGCAATTTACAACTGTATAAGCGTTAAAAATAAATAATTAATGCTCATCACAGCCTGTCAACCCATCGATTGACATACAACTAAATATTGGGATTAGTGTATGTCCAGTATAATCTCAATACCCGTGTGGGGTTTTCAAACAATAAATACCGATTATTATTTGTGCAGTTGGGTGATGTGTAAAATTTATCATCCCAATTAATATCAGTCAAAGGGGTGTACATAAACAAATCAACCGATTTGTAAATGAATATTTATTCTTATTTTCGATCAATGGTGTCGGGTGCTGTTAAGCACCGTCAGCATCCTAGTACATATTTAACTGTAAATAAATTGAGTGAGAAGGAGTTCTGCCAGTCGGTTTCCACTCCGCCAGTTTTTTTTTTTTTTTTGAATTTCTAAACAGTTTGGATTTCAATTTTCCCGAAATTCCAACGTGCTCCATTTGAGCTCTGGTCAGTTCCATTGTGTAGCTTTCGCTGATATGAGTGCAATGCAACTTGTTTTGTTGGATTTGGATCTCGTATGAAAGAGTTATGACAATATATATGTTAATTACATTTTTAAATAGTTAATAATTTAATTAGTTTAATTAAACAGCTTTCCTAATTAAACTTCATCTTCTTCGTTACCTTCTGGTAACCGCCACTCCCCCCTTGTTTAAAAAAGAAAACCCACTGCCGCTCCTCCAATAACCCGCCAGGACCAAATCGGACCGCCTCCCGACCACCGCCTTCGCGCGAGCTTCCGCCACCCTTGACTCCGACTTGTTCGAACACCCCCAGCCCCCTGAAATCGATGACCAACGACTGCCCTTTGAGGCTCAAATCTGTGCAGAATCCCTGATGAAATTTGATCATATTAATATAGATTTGAAGCCCTCTCGTATCACAACGATTTTCCTTTTATAAACTTTGATTGTTATAGCGCGGATTGAATGAAAATAGAAGAAGAAATTTTGAACAAAATTAGCTGTTCATTTTTAAAACGTGGTGGCTCCGGTAATAGTGGCTAGGGTTTCTTGATTTGGGCCTTATATAATAATTATTTTATTAATATTTTTAATTCTACTTATTTCTTAAAAATGAATTTCGCTTCCGAACTCCAAATCAAACCCAACGACAGTTCCCCCTAGCTAAATACCCCCATTGCAGACACAATGGGATATATTTCATAAGCCAATTCTATCGTTTTGTTTAGTTTTTCTCAATAATTAAAATATAAATCAATATATATTGAATTTAAACGTACATTTTAATTTACTGGGGTCACATACTACCTCCAAAAATTACCAAAAAATAAATCTAGCTATTTTTTGATGATACAGTGCTAATAAAACTAATTTTGTCGAATTTGGAGATCGTTTGAAAAACCGCCATTTTCCAGTCGATTAAATTCAAACTGAAATTACCAAACACGTTTTCGTTTGCCACGCTCACATATTAATTCCAAAAATTATGAAAATTGGAATCTAGCAATAATTTCACATTCCGGATCCAACAAAAGTGATCTCATCGAAAATGGAGGTCGTTTGCAAAATTGCTTTTTTAAGGGCTATACATTATATAAAATATATATAAATTCCATTGCGACTATTTCAAATTTTAAACTGAACGTAACTTTCAATTTCTATTATGAAATCTAGATTTTTTACATTCGTTAGAAAGATATAATTAAACGGATTCAAATATTTTTGGATTTACTAAAATTCGATTTATTTTGAATCCTATACATTCATTTGAAATCGAATTTTCAAACTGCCACGCCATTTCAGCCTTGTTTTATAATTAAAATAAATATATACGTTCTAACTTCGATTTAAATAAATTTTGTTCGTTATTATTTAAAACAAATCATTTTAAATTCTTAAAATCCACTGAAATTGCCAAAATAAAAAATTTAAATCAGTTCTGAAAATCCGGGTTGTTACAGTTCCACACCATGACTTCACTCTTAGATAGAAAAAAACGCATGTCCTCCCTGCTATTCCTAATCCCGTTTTTAACTCATACCAGGGTGTGAGGCTCGCGAATTAACTCTATACACAAAGCTACGCTATATTAAAGAAGTGCTTTGATTATCAACCACAAAGATCTGCTTTTCAACAAAAGCTCTGATCTATGCATCTCTGCATGCCACATTGTCAAACCATATCATACATGTAACGAACTAGATTTTCGACCCAGAAAATAAACATAAAACCTGTGTAATTTATCCAGGCATCGAACATTCCAAATCATTAATAGAAAGAAGTTAGAGGTGAGAAATAGATAAGGTAGAAAATTAGAATAGAAGAGGAAGAATAACATAATAACAGAATCAGTATAACATGAATCTCACAGCGGAATGGATAAAATATATTATATAACATAACTTTGGAAATAAACCAGTATTTGTATACAATACTGTTATCAAAGTATAACACGTACAACATAGCGGAAGTAACAATAGCTATATAATCTTGAAGCCTTCTACTCCAGCTCTCCAAGTATATCTGTAAAATCCTGACTACTTGACTGCCCGTACAAAATTGGGCACCCAAGATTTTAGGGAAAACAAAACAAAATAAACTCTGGGTCATTCTTGTGACTGGTGTGAGTAAACTCCACCACACCTTTATAACTTTGAATGTCACATCGTCATACCGCTAAATCACAAATTGATTTCCCTAAAAATACCAAGGGTATACAGCTAAGAGAAACGAATTTCTCCACCACCAAACGTAAATACGTTTGAAGAGATCAACTTACGCGATCTATTAAATATACTTTGTCACACAATCTTCCATATAGGTTGTCCTGGGACTAGACAAACCGAAGGCACTATTCTGTAAACCCATCTTAGGAAATTTCTACCAAGGATTGCTAGAACTGCCCTTGCATAAACTCCATCTTCGGTTATCATCATCGTATTTGATTCGCAACGCTGATGCCCATATAGAATGGTTTTCAGATAATAAATCTGATCCCGGTCTCTCTGTATTGACGATGAAAAAATGGTCAAAACCTTGATAGTCGGTTATTAAACTATCAAAGGAAAAAAATGTATACACACAATGATCTTATTTCCAAATGGAAATTTTATCGATCAATCAACATTATTCCCTTTTAAATTATTTTATCATTAATTTATTCATTTCCCATTTGCGTAAATACATAAATTCTTATTTTCTACAATTAGAAAATATATGTTATTAACGTTGGAAAACAATTCCATTTCTTATTCGCATATCATTACCTTCTGACATCTATCCATCTCTAACTGTAAACCGTAAGAGAACAATTCCGTGAATATCAACCCCGAAGGCCGAAACTAACATCAAATTTATATCCAGAAAGCTATTCAACATAACTAATCTCCAGTCAGTTCTAATTTCATTAATCCCGTTTCTTAATTTCTTATCAAATCCTTTCTTCGAATTCAGTTTACGAATCTGGTTCTTATATGGAAAAACATTGGTTATAATGAAAATGTTATAATCCATACTTCCGAAATACCTAACTTAAAAATATAACTCTTATTCCTTATTTTAAATAATTAAAGAATTAAATAATTAATTAAATCCTGATTAAAAATCGGAAAGTAAATAAATACTTTCTCGAATTCGATTTAATCGAATTTCAATGCATAACTCTCTTTAGAATAAATTCTATTCGATAACTCTCTTTCGAATAAACTATATTCGATAACTCTCTTTCGAATAAACTATATTCGATAACTCTCTTTCGAATAAACTATATTTGATAACTCTCTTTTGAATAAACTATGTTCGATAACTCTCTTTCGAATAACTTATATTCGATTAACTCTCTTTTTAATGCCCATTCCAATTTGCAAAACGTTTGCTTTTAATTCATTATTCATTTTTAAACGTGAATATTATCCTTTTATAGAAATTTGGCCTAGTTCTATCAAATCAAAACTTGATTTCACTTTATAAATATTATTATAGGTTCAATTTCAATTTACCAAGTCATTTTATAAGTCCACAACTAATCCATTTTTCCCTAAATTGAATCCACTATTATATTTTAACGCAATTTCTTTTCTCATTCAAATTTCTATTTAAATTCCAATTTCAAAACCCAATTTCCTTTATAAATGTTTTTACTTGAAAATACTTAAATCCATTATTCACATCGAATATGAGTAATATTTCTTTTATAAAATCAATTCAGTTTGATTTCGCATTTTAAAATAATATCCCATTATAAATTCTATTTGTAGAATTATTCATACGAAATCTCTTTTTACTTCTAACCCTTAGATCTCATTTAATTCCCTTTATAATTGCTACGTTCACCTTTAATCTCAAATATCGATGTTAAAACCGATTTTTACCTTTCTATATAAATTTAGACTTATATATTCAATTTATCCATTGACAAATAATTTACTTAATTTATAAAACATTATTTATAAATTAATCTTCCTAATTTATCTGCTAAAAACATATTTCTATTTACAACTACTTCAAATCCATCTTCTCTTAGTTCTTTTATATCTCGCCAATTTCATTTTACAATTCTATTTATTACGCAAATAATTCCTTTTATAATTATATTTACTTTCCAAATAATTCCTTTTATAATTCTATTTATTTCCCAAATAATTCCTTTTATGATTTTATTTATTTCCCAAATAATTCCTTTTATAATTCTATTTATTTTATATAAATATTTTATTCCAATATATACTTTGAAATTTCCCTTCATACATTCCAATATCAGTTATGGTATTTAAAATACCAATTAGAAAGACCAGTGTCATCATAATCAATCATAGATTATATATCACATCATATATCACAATATATGTAAACAAATAGTATTATATATATTGAGGAATCCAGTTGGATCCCTCCAACCAGTTTCCCTGCATCTATAGATGTTAACCAATATAATTAACATCAATTTCATTTCAATATGAAATATTCTGATAAACAGAATCAATATTTGATTAATGGTATATATATAATTATATTTATATTTTCAGCCAATTAATTAGCAGTTCAACCAAACAATCATCACACAACAATCAACCATCATTTATCAATTCTAAAAATAAGTTATAAAAATATAAACTGGGCAGAGTTAGTGAGATTTACTCACATTGGACGTTTATCGTTAAATAACGATAAACTATCGTTGATTCAGATTAGACAATTTATTTTGCTATAAATTGTAACGACCTCCAATTCACTCCAAATAAGATCCATTGTGTAGTCGTCGCCCATACGATCCCAACGGATCTGACCATTCGAAATTCATTGAAACAGGTCTATCAACATACAAATCACGCTTCGTTTTAAATAGCTGCGCTAGTCAATCCAATCATTTCTAAAACCCACTCCAAATGGTAATTGTAACAACCCACGTCCATTAATGTCACTCACAAAGGGAATGCATTAACTTCTATAGAGCGTTTTAAGTAAGTATAGAACAGAAACTTAACAACAAGATAGATATAAATAGTACTCAAAGATTTAAAACTTTATTTCATTGCAGCGGAAAACACATATGTTTGCTTACATCATCAAAAACCAGAGTCAAAGTACATAATATCCATCTTGACTACCAAAAGTACATAAACTGAAAGACATAATCCCCAATGTAAATAGCCATAAATAAAAGAGAAGCTGAACTTTACTTCAGCCATCCAAGTAATCTTCTAAAAGCAGTCCAAAATCAAGCTCCACTGGTGCTAGTTCCAACCTGAGCACCTGGGGGGGAAGGGAGAAAAGAGAAGGAAACAAAGGGGGTCAGACATAAAGTCTGGCGAGTGCGATAATTTTAACAATATAATTAACAAAGTAACTAGGCTAAGGCACAAGTTGGAAAATAAGGGAATGACCATGAACAATTGAATATGGCAGAGTAAATAAGGAAACAAGATGAACAACGATATCGTTAAAGCGCACCTAACCCACTATAAGATAATTACTAAACTACACCAACACTATAGGATAATTGCTATACTGCACCACCACTAGTCACCCTAAGGTTGATCTAGCCTACAGACTTAATAATGATATTGGTAGTTTCGTGCACCCCAAGCTGCCTTCATAGGTGCCGCCTGCCCCTATCTCCACTAGGTGGACCCACTACCCCCAAGCGATCGGCTCCCTAACTCGTAGATACCCGTGCTGGCCCCACAGTGGGGTGTATCACTCCCCAAAGTGGCAACCTGATACCACAAATGATGCACGACTTATACCTACACGATGCAACAATGTCTTACCTACCAGCCCGGGTCCACACACGCATATGAACCCGTTGGACTTGTGTTGCCACCGCTAACCCGGTTTGGCCTCTTACAGTCAAGCCCAGTATGCGTGTCCCGTCCTCGACTTGGGTCGAGCCCACAAAGATACGTATGGGTTACTGGTTGAAATGGGCCCCCATTACTTGACACAAGCTATCCACCTAAGCTTGGTCCCCTCAAGGACATCCCACTTAACCCACTTCTTATTCATGTTTCGATTACATGTTTCAATTTTGGTTAAGTGTTTCTAATCGTATTTCCAAATGCCATCCAAGGCACCCACTAGATTCCACATGCCACCCAAGGCACCTACTTAACCCCCTCATGTCCCACTACATGTTTATCTGGTTAAGTGTTTCTTACTTCATTAAGACCGTAACCTCATAAAGACCTCTCACATTAGACTGGCATTTGTGGCAGCTGGATTTGTCGGGCGGGTCCGGGCAGTCTTACACCACAAAAGAGCCTAACCTCATGTCTTTACAATTGTTACGTATTTAATTTATGCCTAAGACCTCTCACATTAGACTGGCATTTGTGGCAGCTGGATTTGCCGGGCGGGTCCGAGCAGTCTTACACTACAAAAGAGCCTAACCTCGTGTCTTAGACGATTAATTACTCCTAATTAATCATTCCCCAATTTGAATTACTTTCCCTATTCAAATTATCAATAAATTCCAAATTTAACGATGTCCATAATTGACTCGATTATGTCCATCCATTTATGGTATGTAAAATCATACCAGTTTTCACCACAATTATATTTTATGCCTTTTAAGGCATTTATGCCAATTAAATCTTTTTAATATTATCCCCTTTACCCTACATTGTACGTTTGTTCATTTAACGTAATATACGTTAGACTCGAATAATCTAACTCATGGAATAAAGAGAAAACATCACAATATATATACATATATATATAATTAAAACATAGATCTAAACATAGGGGTGAACTTGCATGTGTGAATGATGTTCTACATCTACAACTTGCATAGGCCAAAGTTACAACTTGCATAAACAACATATGTCATGGATCCAAATCTAAAGGTGTGAACTTGTTGAGATAATGGCCACAAACTTGCATAAATCATGTATGTCATAGATCTACATCTAAAGGTGTAAACTTTCATAGGCAATAACCCTAAACTTGCATAACATGATTCATATCCCAAACTCATATATTTATACAAATTTGCATATGTGATTTATGCATCATAACAATAGCATAAACTTGCATCTAACGTGTAAAGTATCATGTAGAACTTAGCATATAACTCACACATGTCATAACCTTACTTTTAATCGAATTTCACATGAACTAGATATCATAACCATGTAAGGTCACATATAATTTTACCTAACTTGTATATGATTCATGTTTGAATCAAAATCTAAACTTGCATACATATGATTTATCACATGAATCAACATAACCAAACTAGCATATGAAACATGATGATTTGATTATATATAAAGTTACAACATAGATGATAGCAACATAACTTTACATCATAAATGATAGCATCACAATATAACATCATAGAGATTTCAACACAATCCTACAACATAATTACAACATGCGATCTATAATTCATATCACTTCCATACAATCCGCATTATAACTTAATCCAATTAAATTAAATATTATTTTATTAAAACTATCGAACTCACAACTCAAAAGCAGTCTTGAGTTCTGAATTCTGATTTTTGAAGTTGTATTAGCTCTCCTTTGAAGAAGATTCATTGTTAGGGTTGAGTAGAACTGATTTGATTTGCTGTTCTTCCTCTCTAATTTGGTGGTGGATGCTCTAGGGTTCAAGACAACAGCATGACGGCCATAGTTTCAGTTTTAATTCTGATTTAGGGTTTGGGTCTATGGGTCTTTTTATAGAGTTTTGAATTAATTTAAGCCGTCAGATGATCTTAGGGTTAATCAAAACCATTCAATCGGGATAGGGTGACACCTCAGCCCTAATGACTCAGCAAGGAGTCAGAAAGGACTCAGCAACATGGGTCAGCCTAAACCAGAAAGCTGTGCAGGCCTACTGCCTTGGCCTGGGTGCACTTGGCAGGTGCGCCAGTGCAAATTTGTACAGGTGCACTTCCCAAGTGCGCCAGTGCAATTTTTTTCTTTTCTTTTTGCCACAAATCTTCTTTCGTCCATAACTCCTTCATCCGGTACCCGTTTCCCGCAAACTCGAACTCTATTTCAACCAGAATTTTGAGACGAACACAATGGCGCAACCCCATTCCCTTAATTCTCACGTCTGAGATTAATTATTATTTAATTTTAGTTAATTCGGTTATTCAAAAATCCGGGGTGTTACATTCTCCCCTCCTTAAAGGATTTCGCCCCCGAAATCTCCAAGTTAAGGAGAATGCATATCCTACCATCCAAACAACCATCTACTCAACCATCAAACATGGGCATCCATTGTCCTTATAAAATTTCTAATGCTGTATGAACATATGCAAGAAGTGTGTGTATATGTTCCTTATCTAATGCAAAATCAGGCGGTCTACTGATTCAGTTGACCTCCTTAATGCAAACCATGATAGTGCCATGCGTCCATTATGCATGCGAAAGAACCCTATCGATACATATCATTTCTACAAGTGTGCACAACCATCCACCAAAATGCAACATCCATATGATGGTACAACCATTATACATCCATTACTTAAATATGTGCACACATTTATATGCAATATGCAATATGAAGTGACTGAGCCGATCTAGTGCCTAAAGTGTGTGTATATGCATCCACGAGCAACCCCGAACAAACACTTGCATCCACATGCATCCATCATACATAACATGTCTCAAACACATGTTTCAACCATAGGACTATCCTACCTAAGGTCAAAGATACTAGCGAGAGGACATACTAAAGATAAGATAAGTACAAGGTAAGCGATAAAGGAGAAATTAAAAGACATACCCTCGAAAAGAAAAGGGTATAATGAACGCATCTTCGCTTCCATCTCCCAAGTAGCGTTGCTCTCATCATCTCCCCTTTGCACTTTGACTAGTTTGACCTCTCGACTCCTCAACTTCTTAATCTCCGACCCAAGAATGCACGTAGGAGCTCATCAAATCGTCGCATCACGCTCGATCTCCACCTCTCTAAGCAAGCTCGGCTCTACCACTTCCGCGGTCTCATGCAAGCACTTCCTCAAATGTGATACATGGAATACGTCGTGTACACCACTAAGTCTCTCGGGCAACTCCACTCTATACGCCATCTGCCCAATCCTCTCCCTAATAGGAAACGGCCCTACGAACCTTGGTGCTAACTTTCCAATGGACCCAAAGCGAACGACGTTCCGTAATGGAGACATCTTGACAAAGACCATGTCCCCAACATCAAACTCAAGATCTGACCTCCTCTTGTCCGCATAAGATTTTTGTCTTTCTTGCGCCGTCTTCATCCTCCTTCGAATCAAATCAATCTTTTCCGAAATCTCTCTAATCATATCGGGTCCAAGCAAGATCTTATCTGTAGACTCCCACCAACATATAGGCGAGCGACACGGCCGTCCATAAAGAGCATCGAACAGTGCCATGCCAATGGTAGACTGAAAGCTGTTATTATATGCGAACTCTACCAACAGAAGATGTTTCTCCCATGTACCTCCGAAATCTAAGGCAGACAACCTCAATAAATCCTCTAGAATACGATTCACCCTCTCGGTCTGGCCGTCCGTCTGAGGATGATATGCGGTGCTCAAACATAACTGAGTCCCTACCGCCTCTTGCAAGCTCTTCCAAAACTCGCTAGTGAAGATAGGATCGCGGTCGCTCACTATGCTAGAAGGAACACCGTGAAAACGAACTATTTCTCGAATGTATACGAAGACTAACCATGAAGCAGTCCTCTTACTCTTTACGGGAATGAAATGGGCGCTCTTAGTAAGTCTGTCTACCACAACCCAAATCCCCGTATTACCCTTCCTCGATCTTGGTAATCCGTCAACAAAGTCCATCGAAACACTTTCCCATTTCCATTGTGGGACCTCCAATGGGTGAAGCAATCCACCGGGCTTCTTTTGCTCTGCTTTTACTTGTTGGCACACCACGCATCTAGAAACAAACTCTGCAACGTCCTTCTTCATACTGGCCCAAAAGTAAACTCGTCTCATGTCCATGTACATCTTGTCCCCGTCGGGATGAATGGTCATCTTCGAACGATGTGCATCATCAAGATGGTCTTCCTCAAGTTCTCATCCTGTGGTACACAAAGTCTACCGTCCCTACGTAACCAACCCTTATCATCTAGGGTATACCTACGGAGATGGCTCGATGACTCCCCTCTTTTGAGCTTTTCTACTAACTCAACCAACTGTGGGCCGTCTCGCTGTGCCTCACCAATCCGTCCCAAAAGCATAGGTCTGACCTCTAAGGATGCTAGCAAACTGGGTACAAAGTCAATGGAAGGTTTAAAGTAAAACGTAGAGATGAACTCTAAGCTTCGCCGCTCAACAAACAATGGACTCAAGGATAACCTTTTTCTACTTAAGGCGTCTGCCACCACGTTACCCTTGCCAGGGGTATATGCTATCTCGAAGTCGTAGGATGCTAAGAATTCCATCCACCTTTGCAGCCTTAAGTTCAAGTCCTTCTGAGAGAATAAGTATTTTAGCGACTTGTGGTCAGTGAATAATTCGAATTTTTCGCCGAGAAGATAATCATGCCAAGACTTGAGCATGAAGACAATAGTGGCCAACTCTAGGTCATGTGTAGCGTAATTTCTCTCATGTACTCTCAATTGCCTTCCACCATAGGCTATTACCCTTCCCTCTTGCATTAAGACTGCGCCTAGTCCTGTCCCACAAGCATCGGTATAAACAGTAAATGGCTTACTCCCATCTGGCAACACTAAGACTGGGGTTGTGGCCAAAGATCTCTTTAAACGTTGGAACGCATCATCACAATCTACGTCCGACATGAAAACTAAGTTCTTCTTCGTCAAATGTGTTAGTGGGGCTGATATTTTTGCGAAGTCTTTTATGAACTTCCTATAGTAGCCAACCAACCCTAAGAAACTCCTCACCTCGGTAGCATTTTTAGGAACCTTCCAATCTTGGATGGACACTATCTTCGCGAGATCCACAACTATCCCTTCTTTGGAAACCACGTGCCCTAAGAATCGCACTTCCTTCCCCCAAAAGTGACATTTAGAAAATTTAGCTTTAAGGCTATGCGCTCGAACAATCTCCAACACTTCTCTAAGATGTAGGGCATGCTCTTCCTCGCTTTTAGAAAAGATCAAGATGTCGTCCACAAAGACTACCACGAATCTATTAAGGTACTCCCTAAACACCCTACTCATCAAGTAAACAAAGTAAGCGGGGGCGTTTGTCAAACCGAAGGGCATCACAAGCCACTCGAAGAAACCATCTGGAGTCCTAAAGGCGGTCTTTTCTATGCTATCCTCAGCCACTTTCAACTGATGGAAACCCGTGGCTAAGTCCAACTGCGAAAACACTGAGGCGCCAACTAACTGATCGAAGAGATCGTCAATCCTCGGCAGTGGGTGTCTATTCTTCTTAGTAAGCTTATTAAGTTCTCTATAGTCCACACAAAGTCTTAGGGACCCATCCACCTTCGTGGCAAACACTACTGGAGCACCCCACTCCGATATACTACGTCTGACGAACCCCTTCTCAAGCAATTCTTTCACTTGCTTACTGAGTTCTCTTCTCTCTCTTGGAGCCATGTGGCGCACTGGTAATGCAACTGGCTTTGCATTATCTACTATATATATTCGAAAGTCTATTTCACGTTTTGGGGGTAAACCCCTCACCTCATCAAAGACATCAGCATATTCGCTGACTATGGGAACAGAATGTAAATCATCATCGGATACGTAAAGGGATTCTAGGTAGCTAAGCATTACTAGACCTCTAGGGTCACAAGAAATATCAAGGGTCTTTCCAGAAAGAGTCAACAATCTAACTACCCTTCTTTCACAATCTAGGATGGCCCCATATCTAGTTAGCCAATCCATACCTAGAATTAAACCGTAGCCCATGAAGCCAAGAACAAAAGCGTTACACTCAAACTCAACGCCCAAGATAAACACTCTCAAATCCCGACAAATCATAGAAAGATGAGCCGAACCACCGATAGGATTTGAGACTACTAAGGGATCAGTAACTAGACTAGTATTAAGGTGCAGTGTTTCAACTAATGATGTAGAAATAAACGAATGTGATGCCCCAGAATCGAATAAAGTACGGACAGGATGATCAAATAGAAAAACTAAACTTTCGACGGAAATTGCTCTACCTCGTTCTTGCAGCGGTGGGACCACGAGAGCCTGAACTTGTCCCCTTGTCTTCCCTGGTGCCGTAAGAGCCTGCACCTATCCTCCCGAGGTAGACCCTGCCCTCTGCCCTTTCTTTGGGCAGTCCTTAATAAGATGTCCCGCCCGGCCACAGTGGAAACAACTAGTCTTCTTTTTCTTCCTACAATCTTTGGTTAGATGGTTGGGTGTCCCACAGTTAAAGCATCTTTTCTTTCACTTAGCATTGTTGCCTTTGCCACCTTTCTGGTTCTGTTGTTGCTGTTGCGGCTTCTTTTGATCCCCTTTCTTCTCGGGTGCCTTATTAGCATTAGTGCCCTTCTCCTCTTCATGCATGAGCGCCATGTCAACTAGTCTCTCGAAGGTAGCCCCCATGGGACTGTGGGTCATAGCTAACCCATGAAGCGGCTCGTTTAAACCCTTTACAAATCTTAGAGCCTTCTTTTCTAGAGTATTCACCAAGTCTAAGCCAAATCTTGCCAATTGGTTGAATTTTTTGACGTACTATTTCACCGATAGATTCCCTTGCTTCAGCGCCAAAAACCTTTCCATGTATAAATTCTCTTCAGCCCGCGAGAGAAACTTCGCCTCAAACCTCTGCCTAAAATCTGGCCATGTATCGATTGGACGTCCCCCATTAGTGACCTCCCACCAAAACGAGGCCTCATCTTTCATTAGCCAGGCAGCTAGCTGGACTTTTCTTTCATCATCCACTTCAAAGATTCTAAACAATTCTTCCACCTCCTTTAGCCAGTTACGAGCTTCAACAAATGTCTCCGTCCCGTGAAAAGGTTTTCCACCCATTGCTATAAAGTCCTTAAATATCTTAGCAAAGGTATCGACGCAAGGAGGAGGGGGGAGGAGGAGCATTTGCTGGACCTGCGGTGGTGGCCCTAGCCTCGAGATATTGACGAAACCAACCGGGTACATGAACACCCTCTGATATCTCAGATGCTTCAGACATGTTGAAACGAAAAAGGAAAGATTCAATATAAAAGAACCGAGGGAAAGATATATGGCTCTTGGGGTTATGCTTTCTAAAATATACTTTTCTCTTGAAAATACTTCCCTTAAAACATACTTTTGAAAGTACTTCTTTATAAAAATGCTTTTGGAAAAAATAGTTTTTCAAAATTCATATATGTTCTGGTAAGCTTCAGCTCTGATACCACGTGTAACACCCCACGTCCATTAATGTCACTCACAAAGGGGATGCATTAACTTCTATGGAGCGTTTTAAGTAAGTATAGAACAGAAACTTAACAATAAGACAGATATAAATAGTACTCAAAGATTTAAAACTTTATTTCATTGCAGCGGAAAACACATATGTTTGCTTACATCATCAAAAACCAGAGTCAAAGTACATAATATCCATCTTGACTACCAAAAGTACATAAACTGAAAGACATAATCCCCACTGTAAATAGCCAAAAATAAAAGAGAAGCTGAACTTTACTTCAACGATCCAAGTAATCTTCTAAAAGCAGTCCAAAATCAAGCTCCATTGGTGCTAGTTCCAACCTGAGCACCTAGGAGGGAAAAGGGAGAAAAGAGGAGGAAACAAAGGGGGTCAGACATAAAGTCTGTCGAGTGCGATAATTTTAACAATATAATTAACAAAGTAACTAGGCTAAGGCATAAGTTGGAAAATAAGGGAATGACCATGAACCATTGAATATGGCAGAGTAAATAAGGAAACAAGATGAACAACGATATCGTTAAAGCGCACCTAACCCACTATAAGATAATTACTAAACTACACCAACACTATAGGATAATTGATATACTGCACTACCACTAGTCACCCTAAGGTTGATCCCGCCAACAGACTTAATAATGATATTGGTAGTTTCGTGCACCCTTAGCTGCCTTCATAGGTGGTGCCTGCCCCTATCTCCACTAGGTGTACCCACTACCCCCAAGCGATCGGCTCCCTAACTCGTAGATACCCGTGCTGGCCCCACAGTGGAGTGTATCACTCCCCAAAGTGGCAACACGATACCACAAATGATGCACGGCTTATACCTACACGATGCAATAACGTCTTACCTACCAGCCCGGGTCCACACACGCATATGAACCCGTTGGATTTGCGTTGCCACCGCTAACCTGGTTTAGCCTCTTACAGTCAAGCCCAGTATGTGTGTCCCGTCCTCGACTTGGGTCGAGCCCACAAAGATACGTATGGGTTACTGGTTGAAATGGGCCCCCATTACTTGACACAAGCTATCCACCTAAGCTTGGTCCCCTCTAGTACATCCCACTTAACCCACTTCTTATTCATGTTTCAATTACATGTTTCAATTTTGGTTAAGTGTTTCTAATCGTATTTCCAAATGCCACCTAAGGCACCCACTAGATTCCACATGCCACCCAAGGCGCCCACTTAACCCCCTCATGTCCCACTACATGTTTATCTGGTTAAGTGTTTCTTAATTCATTAAGACCGTAACCTCATAAAGACCTCTCACATTAGACTAGCATTTGTGGCAGCTGGATTTGCCGGGCGGGTCCGGGCAGTCTTACACCACAAAAGAGCCTAACCTCGTGTCTTTACAATTGTTACGTATTTAATTTATGCCTATGACCTCTCACATTAGACTGGCATTTGTGGCAGCTGGATTTGCCGGGCGGGTCCGGGCAGTCTTACACCACAATAGAGCCTAACCTCGTGTCTTAGACGATTAATTACTCCTAATTAATCATTCCTCAATTTGAATTACTTTCCCTATTCAAATTATCAATCAATTCCAAATTTAACGATGTCCATAATTGACTCAATTATGTCCATCCATTTATGGTATGTAAAATCATACCGATTTTCACCACAATTATATTTTTTGCCTTTTAAAGCATTTATGCCAATTAAATCTTTTTAATATTATCCCCTTTACCCCCACGTTGTACGTTTGTTCGTTTAACGTAAAATATACGTTAGACTTGAACAGTCTAACTCATGGAATAAAGAGAAAACATCACAATATACATATAATTAAAACATAGATCTAAACATAGGGGTGAACTTGCATGTGTGAATGATGTTCTACATCTACAACTTGCATAGGCCAAAGTTACAACTTGCATAAACAACATATGTCATGGATCCAAATCTAAAGGTGTGAACTTGTTGAGATAATGGCCACAAACTTGCATAAATCATGTATGTCATAGATCTACATCTAAAGGTGTAAACTTGCATAGGCAATAACCCTAAACTTGCATAACATGATTCATAACCCAAACTCATATATTTATACAAACTTGCATATGTGATTTATGTATCATAACAATGGTGTAAACTTGCATCTAACATGTAAAGTACCATGTAGAACTTAGCATATAACTCACACATCATAGCCTAACTTTTAATCAAATTTTCACATGAACTAGACGTCATAACCATGTAAGGTCACATATAATTTTACCCAACTTGTATATGATTCATGTTTGAATCAAATCTAAACTTGCATACATATTATTTATCACATGAATCAACATAACCAAACTAGCATATGAAACTTGATGATTTGATTATATATAAAGTTACAACATAGATGATAGCAACATAACTTAAATCATAAATGATAGCATCACAACATAACAATATAGAGATTTCAACACAATCCTACAACATAATTACAACATGCGATCAATAATTCATATCACTTCCATACAATCCACATTATAACTTAATCCAATTAAATTACAAATTATTTTATTAAAACTATCGAACTCACAACTCAAAAGCAGTCTTGAGTTCTGATTTTTGAAGTTGTATTAGCTCTCCTTTGAAGAAGATTCATTGTTAGGGTTGTGTAGAACTGATTTGATTTGTTGTTCTTCCTCTCTAATTTGGTGGCGGCTGCTCTAGGGTTCAAGACAACAACATGACGGCCATAGTTTCAGTTTTAATTCTGATTTAGGGTTTGAGTCTATGGGTCTTTTTATAGAGTTTTGAATTAATTTAAGCCGTCAGATGATCTTAGGGTTAATCAAAACCATTCAGTCAGGATAGGGTGACACCTCAGCTCTAATGACTCAACAAGGAGTCAGAAAGGACTCGGCAACATGGGTCAACCTGAACCAGAAAGCTGTGTAGGCCTACTGCCTCGGCCTGGGCGCACTTGGCAGGTGCGCCAGTGCAAATTTGTACTGGCGCACTTCCAAGTGCGCCAATGCAATTTTTTTTCTTTTTGCCACCAATCTTCGTTAGTCCATAACTCCTTCATCCGTTACCCGTTTCCCGCAAACTCGGACTCTATTTCAATCACAATTCCGAGACGAACACAATGGCGCAACCCCATTCCCTTAATTCTCACGTCTGAGATTAATTATTCTTTAATTTTAGTTAATTTGATTATTCAAAAATCCGGGGTGTTACAGTAATGCTTCTTCCCGGTACTAGGAAATGAGGAAACCACTCCAAACGGTTGTTTTATATGGTAACAGTTCCTACTTATTCATATTAACGTCAACCACATCCTTATCAACTTCCACCACATCATTTTCAACATCAGAAGAAACCCAACCCCACTCCCTTCCATGTTCTCCACTCCTTTATTTTAATAGTCCTTTTTTATAGACATGGACTCTCTTTTGTGGACATTGTGATTTTAAATGCCCAAAACAAATACAATTCGCAAGCCCCGAGGTTATCTACGTGAATGCTCCTCAAATTGCCAACTTGAATGCTCCTCCTGCCATTTACATTCAAACTAAATTTACAACAATGTTCCCATATCAAGTTCATTCTTCTCCACCTATTCGCTTTCATTATTCAAATGCTGCTGACCCTTCTCCTTGCCAAACGAGTTGATCTTCCCCAACGATTCAAACCGTGACCTGCTATTGCTTTATTTTCACCATAGTATTTTCAAAACCACATGTATTATCTTCCTCCACTTCAACTCCTAACATACCATCTCCTACCTGTGCATGTACCATGCGTGACCCCTCTTTCCCTTACCAATACTCACGCCATTCCTTATTACACCTCATGCCCAATACAAGCTCGTGCTAACTCCTCCTTCCCTGCCGAAGTGAGTGCCAAAATCACCTATTTCCGCGAGCCTCACTCTCCTCACCTTCGTTTGAATCTCACGGTCTGATCCTGACCTGCGTCGATGGCCAAGCACCATGTGTTTTGAGAAGCCATGGTTCTGACTTGCTTTCCGGAATGAACTTTTATTCTGAGGTACTCGCGCTTGAAAGGTGAAAGCTCCTCTTGTAGCTGTCTCGAACGAAGCACGAATCAGATAGAATTGATCAAATGGAAAATTTTAGTACAGTTAACTTGTTTTTATCCATTAACTTGTTTTATTTTCAATTGCAGGAAGCACGGTAGAAAATAAAATATGGAGAGGAAAACTGGAAAAGAAAACGAGAACTTCTTCCCTTTTGCGTGTATATATAGTTAAAGTTTTCCTTAGCAGTTAAGTAAATGTGAATCTACCTTACCCAGAAACCACCTTGCATGAATAACGGATATGGGCAAAATACTTAGAAGCTAAGGAACTAAATTAAACTACACGCGTGTTATATTATATATATATACACACAAATGTTTTAACATGGTCCTACATTTGGTAAGAGGGGGGTCGGTTCATCAAAACATGAGAAAGAAAATAGAAAGTTTAAAGGGATGTATAGTAGTAATTAAAACGTGTAGTGTAAATATGAAAGGTATAAGTGGTTTACGAAAATCTTGGTATCCGCTAACCGCTATGGACAAAAATAAAAATACTACTGTGTCAACCGATGTGCCACGATTCCAATATTATAATAAAATATACTAGTTAATTAATTCTGTGAGATTTCAAAGTGCTGATATAAGGTGTAAAATACTTCAAATAAAATGTTGCTTATTTTCCAAATTAAAAATTATAGTAAAATTCTAAAAATTAATTTATAACTATGTCTAAGAAATCTTGTCCACGTATGAAACCAATATTTAATTATAAATAAATATATCGTTATGGTTTATAAACGATTCCATAGCGACTATTTGAAAATTTGATTTAGCCATAACTTACAATCTATTAGACAAAATTTTGATTTTTCTCTTCCATTCGAAAAATGCAGTTCAGTAGGTTCAAACATTTCTTGTTTCACATAAATCCGAATTAAAACGGATTCTGTATATTCGTTTAAAGTTCGAATCGTCAAATTACAAACAACCGTGACATTACGAGCTTGTTTTAAATTATATTATAATTATACGGTCAGACTTCGTTTAAATAATAAATTTGTTATTATAGTTCAATTCTAAACTGAATTAAAATCAGTTAAATGATTCAATTCACACAATATTGCGAATTCTACTATTTCCGACTATTTCGGAAGTTAAACATATTATTCTATTATTTATATTAATTAAATATTCGATATTATTTAATTAAATGACCATTTAAATCTCTAAATCACTATTTAAATAATTAATTAAATTAATTATTATACCGTAAAAATACGGGACGTTACATTCTTTCCCCCCTTAATATAATTTCGTCCTCGAAAGTGCTAAGGTAGAAAACAAACCCTATTAACTCGATTAAAAATGATTTGTTTACTTCTTAATCTCACTTTCAACTGAACCAATCAATTTTAATTAAATATTAATTCATTCCAACTAACTAAAATTTCCGAAAATTTTCTAACACCTTAAATTGTCGAAAAATATCGCCAACGTCTCCTTTATACGTCTCAATCAGTACAACTACAACTCGCCTCTCTAGGCCTTCTTCAATCCAAAAGAAAATCAAACAGCCAAGCGGCTTGCCAAATAGTCTCATAAAATCACCAAACTCACATAAAAATAAACTTGTACCTTTTTGTCGGGCATATAATTATATCCTTTACATCTGCTATTAGTTCAGCATATACCAATGTCATCTTAATCAATCTCCAATCGATTCATCCTGAAACTCACTCATTTTGTTCTATCCAAGCCAAATTTCATTTCAAACTCAAGCACTATTCTTGATTCCAAGCCCTTAACTCATCGATCCAATATAGTTCCATATCCCTATCTCACAATCCAATTTTATTCGATATCATTCTATTTCAATTCAATTGCCACTTAACTGGTCTTCAATTCAATTCCTATTTTCTTTCACAAATTTTTATTTAAATATGTTTTTAATTCAAACAGTCTCTTCTTGGGAGTTTTAAACAGTTTACCATATCAAAAATCAACCCTTACTTTTCAGGATTCAAAACAAATCGTTTCCTCAGAACAATTCAAAACAATATCTTTGGTAGTAATCCGTCACTTATAACTTGAAAATGGACACTAATGATGTGGCCAGTATCATCAGGGTTATTTCCCAGCGATCGAAGTGAGTTCAATACTATATCACTTTTCAACTCATATTTAAATACTTTGATTTTGAACTTTATTACAAAATATCATTCACACTGCTTGTAAAACAATTTAAAATTTCCTAGGATTTTAAAATTCTCATTAAATCCATTTACAAACACCTTTCAAATTTCCAGAGCTTTAATACAATTTATGGTTTAAATTCAGATTGTACCCATCTGATTTATATGTCACACTTAAAATGAATTCTAATTGGTTATTTATAACCATCTCAATTATAATCTTATTCGATTTTAATAATAATCAACACATCAAATATAATAATTCCAATATATATATACTTTTTATATCAAAATATATTTTGGGCAAAAAATATTTCATTTACCCTCTTTTCAAAACATAATATGTTGGTTCATCGTACTCGAGTGTTATAAACCCCTACCGATACAGTGGATCAAGCTGATTGACCAAAACTCATAAACAACTCAACCAATAAATCTCCATAATATAAAACCATTTTTATATCAAATAAGAAATACGCGCTTATATATATGCACTCAAACTCAATCTAGGTATTGCTAACCCCATTTCTACTGGGTCACGCCACAAAGCAAAGGTAATCACTTAACTTTCAGCTCTGATACCACTTTAACGAACTGATTTTCGACCTAGAAAATCAACATAAAACCCATGTCAATTATTCAAGCATCGAACATTCTAGATAATTAATAGAAAGAAGTTAGAGGGTGAGAAATAGGTAAGATAGAAAATTGGAATAGAAGAGGAAGAAGAACATAACATCAGAATTAAAGTAACACGAGTCTCACAGCGGAACGAATAAAATATATTATATAACATAACTTTGGAAATAAACCAGTATCTGTATACAATACTGTTACCAGAATACAACACTTACAACACATCGGAAATAACAATAGCTATATAATTCTGAAGCCTCTTACTCCAGCTCTCCAAGTATATCTATAATATCCTGACTACTTGACTGCCGGTATAAAATTGGGCACCCAAGAGTTTGGGGAAAACAAAACAAAATAAACTCTGGATCAGTCATGTGACTGGTGTGAGTAAACTCCAACCATTTGTTTAACTTTTAAAATCCTTTTAAAAGAAAGAATAATCATAAGACCAATCCACACATAAACACGGATGGTTTTTACCTTACGATAACCCAAAACATTCTTTAAAATCCATACTCTTCTGACATTATAATAATGTCTAAATCAAATAAATAGCAATCTAGTGGAATGCTTTCGTCTCACATTCCATATATATAATATATAATAAAAAACGCAGGCGCTTATTTGGTAATGGATTCCAACTGGCAAGGTATGAGACCACCTTTCGACAGTGTATCTCTAGAGAGGAATACACCGGGTTCAACAAGAATATCTTGTAACCCAGGCTAAACATGATCGGTCACTCATTTCGCTTATGTGAACCAAATGTATTATCACCAACGGTTGGGATCAACAACCGTTTCCTGAAAGGGACAGCATCAAAATAGTTTAAGGAAGTAATTGGAATTTCTCTAGATTAGATGACAATACACCCTAATTTGGAGCTACCCACTTAGCCATGCGACCTACCCGATTTTATACCATTTATCGGTTGTGAGGCTAGGGGCCATAATGTACAGCTCACACCTTTGTTACTTCGAATGTCACATCATCATCATACCCACCAAATCACAAATTGATTTCGCTAAAAATACCATGGGCATACAGCTAAGAGAAATGAATTCCTCCGCCACCAAACGTAAATACGTTTGAAGAGATCAACTTACGCGATCTATTAAATATACTCTGTCAGACATTCTTCCATACAGGTTGTCCTAGGACTGGACAAACCGAAGGCACTATTCTGTAAACCCATCTTAGGAAATTTCTAACTAGGATTTGCCAGAACATCCCTTGCATAAACTTCGTCTTCAGTTATCATCATCATATATGATTCACAATGCTAATGCCCATATGGAGTGGTTTTCAGATAATAAATATGATCCCGATCTCTCCGTATTGACTATAGAAAAATGGTCAAAACCTTGATAGTCGGTTATTTAACTATCAAAGGAAAACATCTATACACACAATGATCTTATTTCCAAATGGAAATTTTATCGATCAATCATTAACCAACATTTTTCCCTTTTAAATTAATTTATCATTAATTTATTCGTTTCTCCATTTCCCATTTCCGTATATACATAAACTTTTATTTTCTAAATTAAGAAAATATATGTTATTAACATTGGAAAACATTTCCATTTCCATTTCTTATTCACATATTACTATCTTCCCACATCTATCCGTCTCTAACTATAAACCAGGAAGAGAACAATTCCCTGAATATCAACCCTGAAGGCCAAAACCAACATCAGATTAATACCCAGAAAGCTGTTCAACATAACTAATCTCCAGTCAGTTCTAATTTCTTTAATCCTGTTTTTTAATTTCTTATCAAATCCTTTCTTATGTAACTCTCGAATTCAGTTTACGAATTCGGTTCTTTTATGAAAAACATTGGTTGTAACGAAAATGTTATAATCCATACTTCCGAAATACTAACTTAAAAATATTACTTTTATTCATTATTTTAAATAAATAAACAATTAATTTATTAATAAAATAAATCTTGATTAAAAATCGTAAAGTAAATAAATACTTTCCCGAATTCGATATAATCAAATTTCAATGCATAACTCTCTTTTGAATAAACTATATTCGATAACTGTCTTTCGAATAAACTATATTCGATAACTCTCTTTCGAATAAACTATATTCAATAACTCTCTTTCGAATAATTTATATTCGATTTACTCTCTTTTTAATACCTATTCCAATTTGCAAAACGTTTGCTTTTAATTAATTATTCATTTTTAAACGTGAATATTATCCTTTTATAGAAATCTTGACTGGTTCTATCAAATCAAAGATTGATTTCACTTTATAAATATTATTACAAGTTCAATTTCTATTTACCGAGTCATTTTATAAATCCACAACTAATCCATTTTCCCCCAAATAGAATCCACTATTATATTTTAACATAGTTTCCTATCTCATTCAAATTTCTGTTTAAATTCCTATTTCAAAACCCAATTTCCATTATAAATGTTTTAACTTGAAAAATATTTACTTAAATCCATTATTCACATCGAATGTGGGTAATATTTCTTTCATAAAATCAATTCAGTTTGATTTCGCATTTTAAAATAGTATCCCATTTACAAATTCTATTTATAGAATTATTTGTACGAAATCTCCTTTTTACTTCTAACACTTATATCTCATTTAAGTCCCTTTATAATTGCTACGTTCACATTTAATCTCAAATATCGGTGTTAAAACTGATTTTTACTTTTCTATATAAATTCAGACTTATATATTCAATTTATCCAATGATAAATATTTTACTTAATTTATAAAACATTATTTATAAATTAATTCCCAATTTATCAGTTAAAAACAGATTTCTATTTACAATCTACTTCAAATCCATCTTCTCATAGTTTTTTTATATCTCGCCAATTTCCTTTTATAATTCTATTTATTTCCCAAGTAACTCCTTTCATAATTCTATTTATTTCCCTAATAATTTCTTTTATAATTCTAGTTATTTCCCAAATAATATCTTTTATAATTCTATTTATTTCCCAAATAATTCCATTTATACTTCTATTTATTTCCCAAAAAAATCCTTTTTTAATTCTATTTATTTTATAGAAATATTTTATTTCAATATATACTTTGAGATTTCCCTTTATACATTCCAGTATCAGTTATGGTATTTAAAATACCAATTAAAAAACAGTGTCATCATAATCAATCAAATATTATATATTACATCATATATCACAATATATGAAATAAACAGTATTATAAATATTGAGGAATCCAGTTGGATCCCTCCAACTTGTTTTCCTGCATCCACAAATGTTAAACAATTTAATTAACATCAATTTCATTTCAATATGAAATATTCTAATAAACAGAATCAATATTTGATTAATGATATATATATATAATTATATTTATTTTTTAAGCCAATTAATTAGCAGTTTAACCAAACAATCATCACACAGAATTAACCGTCATTTCTCAATTCTAAAAATACATTATAAAAATATAAACTGGGCAGAGTTAGTGAGATTTACTCACATTGGACGTTTATTGTTAAATAACGATAAACTGTCGTTGATTCAGATCAGACAAATTACTTTGCTATAACTTGTAACGAGCTCCAATTCACTCCAAATCAGTTCCATTGTGTAGCCGTCATCCATACGATCCCAACGGATCTGACCGTTCGAAATTCATTGAAATTGGTCCATCACCATACAAATCATGCTTTGTTTTAAACAGCTGCTCTAGTCCATGCTTCTTCCTAGTACCAGGAAATGAGGAACCCACTCCAAATGGTTGTTTTATATGACAACCATTCCTGCTTATTAATATTAACGTCAACCACATCCTTATCAACTTCCACAACATCATTTTCAACATCAGAAGAAACCCAACCCCTCTCCCTTCCAATATCCCATCTCCTTTATTTTCATATTCCTTTTTCTATGGACACATACTCTCTTTTGTGGACTTTATGATTTTAAATACCCAAAACAAATACAATTCGCAAGCCTTGAGGTTATCCATGTGAAAGCTCCTCAAATTGCCCACGTGAATGCTCCTCTTTCCACTTATATTCAAGTTAAATGTACAACAATGTTCCCATCTCAAGTTCATTCTTCTAAACTCATTCGCTTTCATTACTCAACTGTTGCTAACCCTTCTCCTTGCCAAACGAGTTGATCTTCCCCAACTATTCAAACTGTGACGTGCTACTGCTTTATTTTCACCATAGTATTTCCAAAACCGCATGTATTATCTTCCTTCATTTCAACTCCTAACATACCATCTCCTACCTGTGCATGTACCATGCATGACCCCTCTTTCCCTTACCAGTACTCACGCCATTCCTTGTTGCACCTCATTCCCAGTACAAGCTCGTGCTAACTCCTCCTTCCCCATTGAAGTAAGTGTCAAAATCACCTATTTCCGCGAGCTTCACTCTCCTCACCTTCATTTAAATCTCATGATCTGATCGTGACCTGCAATAATGGCCAAGCACCACGTGTTTTGAGAAGCCATGGTTCTGACCTGCTTTTTGGACATAACTTTTATTCTGAGGTACTCGCACTTGAAAGGTGAAAGCTCCTCTGATAGCCGTCTCGAATGAAGCACGAATTAAATCAAAACTGATCAAATGGAAAATTTTAGTGCGATTAACTTGTTTTTTTGCCATAAACTTGTTTTATTTTTAATTGTAGGAAGCACAACAGAAAATAAAATGTGGAGTGGAAAACTAGAAAGGAAAACGAGAACTTCTTCCTTTTTGCATGTATATATATAGTTAGAGTTTTCCTTAGCAGTTAAGTAAACGTGAATCTACCTTACCTAGAAACTACCTTACGTGAATAACGGATATTGGTAAAATACTTAGAAGGTGAGGAACCTAAATTAAACTACATGCGTATCATATTATATATATACAAATGTTTTAACATGGTCCTACGTTTGGTAAGAGGGGGGTCGGTTCATCAAACATGCGAAGGAAAAATGGACAGAAATTTTGAAGGTCTGCATAGTAGTAACTAAAACGTGTAGTGTAAACATACAAGGTTTAAGTGGTTTAGAAAAATCTCGGTATCCGTTAAACGCTATGGACAAAAATAAAAATACTACCGTATTAACCGATGGGCCAAGATTCCAATATTATAATAAAATATACTAGTTAACTAATTCTATGAAATTTCAAAGTGCTGATATAGGGTGTAAAATACTTCAAATAAAAAGTTGCTTAGTTTCCAAATTAAAAATTACAGTAAAATTTTAAAAATTAATTTATAACTACGTCTAAGAAATCTTGTCCACATATGAAACCAATATTTAATTATAAATAAATATATCATCATGGTTTATAAACGATTCCATAACGACTATTTGAAATTTTGATTAGCCATAACATACAATCTATAAGACAAAATCTCGAATTTTCTATTCCATTAGAAAAATGCAGTTCGATAGGTTCAAATGTTTCCTGTTTCATAGAAATCCAAATAAAAATGGATTTTGTATATTCATTTTAAGTTCGAATCGACAAATTATGAACTACCGTGACATTTCGAGCTCGTTTTAAATTATATTATAATTATATGTTCAAACTTCGTTTAAATAATAAATTCATTATTATAATTCAATTCTAAACTGAATTAAATCGGTTAAATGATTCAATTCACACAATATTGCGAATTCTACTATTTCCGACTATTTCGGAAAATAAATATATTGTTCTATTATTTATATTAATTAAATGTTCAATATTATTTAATAAAATGACCATTTAAATATCTAAATCACTATTCAAATAATTAAATAAATAAATTATTATACCATAAAAATATGGGACGTTACAACACCATTGATTTCCACTAATATATAACCTCTGACTCGTACGTCTCAGAGTAGGGTGTTAAGCAAGAGAATAAATTTCTACCACCAAATAGGTATATATATATATTAAGCAGAGATCGCTGAATATAGCACAAAGTATAATATCAAACACAAAAATCCATTTGCAAGTTTGTTCTAGGTCTGAACAAAACTAGAGGCACCTTATTCCATGTCCCATATGTCCAATACATGAGAGAGGTCCTCGCATATCTGAACAGTCAACAAGTACGTCTGGACAACTACCACTAAAACCCCTTTAAGGCAAAAACTCAAATCCAGGGCATCAGTAGTGATCCATTCGACGTGAAGATTGTCAGTCTTGCACCATCTTCAATATCTTCGACTCTTAATAGTCGTAATAGTTATTTAGAATGGGTTAAACCTGGTATTTCCGAATAAATTGGGCATCTTATAATCAAGTTATATAAATAAACACATCATACGCATCATTCCAATCCAGAATATTCTTTTATTCAAATATTCTTTATATTGGGAATTATTCCCATAAATATTATCAAAGATAATCTCATTTGAACTTATTGTTTTATTCATTCCTTCGAAATCATTTCGAAAGATTTTATAATATCTTTCCACAACTTAAACCAGATTATGGTTTATAAAACTAGTCGGGGTTATCGAGCCTTACCAAAGTAGTCACTCATTTTATTAACCCAATCCCAACCTACTCATCCCATGGAACAAAACCGGTAGTACTCCTTATCTAATACCCAACGTGTTATCGGTAAATTTTATTACCATTTCACGTTCAAATCTAATTAAAGATTCACTATCGCATGGAGTAAAACTGGTGGTAATCCATCTCGAATACTTCTCATGTTTAGTAAATGTAATTACCATTTAACTGTCAATCTAATTAAAGATTCATTAAAACTCCAACTTATTTTTAATCTCAAAAATCATTACTTAATGATTATTCGGCTTTGGGAAATTAATCCTCTCTTTAACTGGGTTAAAGAACAAATGTCATTTAAAACACTACTCACTATAAACCCAAAATCAACTTCCATTAATATGGAATCTTCACGGAAATCTGAGCAATTTATAATCGATATAAATTTTTGTACTAGAATAATAGTATAAGTGAAGTAGCAACAAAACATTTTAAATTCCATAAATAGTAACAGCCTTCCTTTACAGAAACCCATTTCGATTATTATTAATCGAGTTCCATTCAATTCCAATTTAATTAAATGAATTGGAAAAATTCTCTAACCCTTAATTAAAAGATTTATTTCATTCACAAATGGGTTTAAGAACAATATTATTGAAGATATCATTCACGACAAATCAATTATCCACTTTCCCTTTCATTCCGATTTAATTTATTAAATTTGAAAGCTTCCATTAATCTTAATTAAAAGAATTATATCTTAAATTTCATTTTCACTAGGTTTAAAAACAATGTTATTGAAAACACCATTGACAACAAACCCAAACTCAAATTTCGTATTAAATACAAGCTTTAAAATAGAAATCATACCGACTTATATTCAATACCAAATTCTGAAACCAGCAAATATCGCATTGTTATAACGATATCGGTATCTTTCAAATTCCTCAACAATATCTATATAATCCCAGAATCCAATACTAAAACATCCAAAGATAATATCTATCCAAATCATTTCCAATTTATATGTTGGAAAAAGAAAACTCTAGTTGTATTAAAACCACTTTTTGAATCCATTTCGTTGTATTAAAACATTGGATTTTCCTTCTAATTTAAAACAACACTTTCAAATAAAAATAATATTTATCTTTCAAAGCTCGAAATATTGAATCCAAACTCTTTCCTAATCATTTATTATTATTTATCGTAATTTATTCATATTTGTAATAATTTTACTAAGGTCCTTACAGTCGGTTTCCAATATTGACCTCCGAAATGCATCCATAGCGACCTTTCCAAATTTGATTTTGACATATTTAAAAATTCAACCATTAGAATTTAAATCTCTCATATTCGTTTGAAAGGACTTTTTGATATGAACCCAACGGCTCCGGTTTTAGGAGAATTCGACGGTCCGATTTCCCGTTACGTCCATTCGAAGTTACGGGTTGAACTCGCGAATTGTCGCGGTGCAACACGTCCTATTCAAACCCGAATTCAATTTATAAAATAAAAAAAATCGATCTACTTCCAAACCGATTTTATAAATAATATAAAATGTATATGTTCATCTCTTAAAACTCGTTTCAATCGTTTATCTTCGAAACCTTATATACGCATCCATCCAATATTGGACATCGAAATCAAACTATGATTTGTCACATAATATTATATTATTAAAATATTTTTCATTTTTTCTGGACTAGAAAGAAATTCAATCAAACATCATATAATTTCACTGGCATGAATTTTATACGTCCAGCAATACTTGTAAACAGCTATCAAACATCCAAATAGCATCCAGTGTGCATATTCATATAAACTTCAATCAAATAGTTGACGCTTGTTTCAATTTGTCAATGAACTGATCAACATACAAACTACATACAAGGGAGATGTGAAAGTAAAATATCATCCTGAGACCCGTGTGGGGTTTATGACCAACAAACAATTAATTTAAATCAACTATTAATTCATGAATATAATCATAACTAGTTCAATTCAAATTATTTTTCAGTCTAACCAAATTTACTTAAATAAGCGGTAGTAAATTCATCGTTTGAACTATAAATGGATACTTAATCCAATTTCAACTACCCCAAATATTTTTAACATCATTTTAGCATGTTATATAACTAAAAATCATAATCACAACATAACACAATCACTCAGCAATTCATCTATATGGTTTTCAGACAATTTGTGATGTGAGCTACCATATACCTTATAACAAATTTATGATAATTAATCCTACTACACTACCACAGGCAACCAATACATATTCAATTATCATTATAATAACTGTAAAAAAATCAGTTTGAGTGAGAAGCTCTCACATTGGTCGTTTTCGTTAAATAACGGCAAACAATCGATTGATCGAATCAGACATTTTCTTCCACCAATAATTGAGACGAGCTCCAAATCAGTTTCATTGCGAATCTCTCGTTGACACGGTTCTAACGCATCTTGAATCATTGAATTACGTTCTTTTATGAAAAAGTTATGTAATTTATAAGTTTGCATATATATAAATGGCCATTAACTATTAATATAATTATTAATTAGCATTTACCTCACAAATTGCTTCCTCTGATCCTCTTTATCCCCCAAAACATGCCGTGACCTGCTCAAATCAGCCCTCCTACTACCTCATCTTCTCTTGCCTCTCCCTCATGAAAACACAAACCGTAAACACCATTATCCTTCTCTTCTCCTCCTCTTCAATCTCAACACCATCATTCGAAGCTCGAGCTTCCCCAAAAAAATACGTTGACTTCATATATCACTGCCGCTACACTTTCCTCGACAAAAATTCTCAACAAAATTCCCAAAACTTCGCATACAAGTGTTACTCTACCTCACGAACTCAAATCCATACTCCAAATCAATCATCGTTGCTTCAGTCTTCAAAAAACCCGAGCCCTAGGCTCATTTTCTCATGCTGTAAAATGTAGGGTGCATCAAAACTTCGCCAAACTCGACTAAACTCCTGCACATCGAAGCCTGCACTCATACGAGCTCAAAGATTTAAGCTTTGCAATTTATAGATTTTTATTTGATTTGATTTTGATTTTAGAAGCTTGCATTTAGGTTTAGAAAATGAAGAAAAAGGGGTTTCCGTGAAAATGAGGTTTAGATTAGGTTTAGAAATGTTTAAGATGTTATATAGTAGAGGCTAATTATTTTATTATTGATTTTATATTTAATTATACTCAAATGTTGCTTATTTTAATCGTTTAGAAATGTGTGTGATCACCTACGGATCCTATTTTCAATAAAAATTGACATGCAGCTTCTCTTCGACATTATGCGCCCAACAAAATTTGTTTCGTTGAATTCCAAGTCCGTTTGCACAAACAGTGATTTTTTAAAGTCAAAATATTGACTATTTTCACATAAATCGTGCACGGTCACATACTGAATCCAATAAACACGAAATTTGAAATCCTACCATTATTTGACACTACGGGTTCAATAAAAAAGTTTCGTAGAACTCCGAGATTGTCTCAATAATGTTCCTTTGTAAAACTGCTCAAATTATTACGTCGAACGGTTTAACCACGTCCGGGCACATACTAACTTCATTTGGCACAAAATTTAAAATACAGAAATAATTTAATATTCTGAATCCATCAAAATTAATTTCTTTGAAAATGGAGGTCATTTGCAAAATGCCTATTTTTAAGGGCTATGTAATATTAAAATATTAATAATTCCATAACGACTATTTTGAATTGGACATAATTTACATTTTATAGTATAAAATCTAATTTTTTTTTTTCAATTTGATTAGAAAGATATTGTTAAATAGATCCTAACGTTTCTTTTTTTATTGAAGTCCAACTTATATAGAATTTTGTATATTCGTTTAAAGTTCAAAACATATTATTACGAACTACCACGACGTTACGAGTTCGTTTTAATTAAATTTTAAATTCTTATATCCAAACTTCGTTTTTAAATTAATTTTAAGTCGTTTATTCTCAAAATGAATCATTTAAAATATTGAGTTTCCATTAAAACCAATTAAAAATCAAAATTTTAATTGGCCCAAATTACGGGTTGTTATATGGGAGGTATTAATCACCAAGTTTACATTGATCTACTTGGCATCTGGTGCGCATGGCTTATTTAAGCCCTGAGGCCTTTGTGTTTGGAGACAGTGAGGGAGGTCTCAATAAGTGTGCACGTATGTGTTTAATGTATGGAAAAGAGTTAACCCATTAAAATATAACAAACCATGTCCTAGTTGATGTTGTAGACTTAAAGAGGGTATAAGTCATGAAACAAATCATGGGGAATGGACTGAGGATGCATATTTGAATCTAATGCATGTGTTTGCTTGGATGTTATGTCCTCAGATTTTATGTATGAGTTGTTGTGTATATTGTCTGTCTTTATATTTATGTATGAACTGTTGTGTACACTTGCTTACCCTCAGATTTATGTATTAATGGTTGCGTATGCTTGCTTAAGATGTAGCTTATCCTAAGGACACTTAAAAAGTTATCGATGAAAGAAATAATTATTAAGTTTTTTTATAAACCAGATAAGCTTAGGTTGAATTGGGAGTGCCAATGTTGTTTTGAGGAGTTTTAAAGTATTTAAAATGACTAAAAGTAATTACTACGATATTGTATAACTCATAAGTAGTATATGTTTTCATATTATGTGTGTAGGATGCTTTTAGTTATCATTGAAGACTTGTTTGAATGCTTAAAATAGTCTGAAATTAAGTATGAATGAAATATTTGAATGGTGTCTTTGAAATGGTTTTTAAAACCTGTGTTGATGTGCATGTTTGAATTGAAGGAAACGACTTTGTCACTTAGATGATAAATCATTATAATTCCTTTCCAGGTTAACTTAGTATATTTGAATCATCATCTACGAATTTATGTGCAAGTGTATAAGTGAGAATATATGTGCAAGTGTATAAGTGAGAAGCAAGGATAAACTAGGAGTGATATGTTGTTTGTATGTATGTTTTCATTTATATCTTCCTGATTGATTATGGCCACATTTATACAAATACTGAAATATATTCTTACTGGGTGTGTGCCACAATAGAAATTAAATATATATACACATTCCCAGAATGATGCACAGTAATAATGACTATATTTGATAAATAAACTTTAGGGTTATGCATACCTTTTATATAATGTTTTATACTCACACCAAACTTGTATGTTTCACCCTTTGTTTGATTTCATGTGCAATCACCTAGGTTGTCCCATTTTTATGGGGCAGTTCAAGGAATGTTTTAAGGGAAGAAGAATGAAATTGCTATTCTGGGTAGTTAAGGAATTGGCTATTTATAAAAGTGTTTTAGAATTTAATAGATAGTTGACTTGTTAAATTGTGTAAGAGATTTGTAATTACTACATAGTAAAAATGTAAATTATTTGATTCTTATTGCAAACTGAGTTAAAGATTTGAATGCATCTAAAAGTACAGAATGGATGCACATTTGTATTCTGTGAACCTGGTTGATATCCGAGTTGATTTACATTTTTGCTGGAAAAGGAAGCCATCCATATAAGCCAATATATGGTAGTGGCATTTGCCTTAATTACACAACACTACCCTAGTTGATATATGTGTATATATGTCTTGATTGCTGATTTAAAGTATAAAATTGCATATCTGTGATGTAGAGGAGATATTGGCATATACGCTCATATATGTTCATGTCTCTTTATCTTCATAGTAATCTTTATCTCTTTCTCTCTCTCTCTATATATATATCTATATATGTATGTATGTATGTGTGTGTGCGTGTTCATAATGGATAGGGTTGGGCTTGTGTATATATTTGTGCATGTAAAAGGTACACTTATTACGCCATTTTTAGTATGTTTATGCGTATGAGAATTGGTAAAATAGTCATGTATTATGTGTAAACAAATTTATAAGAAAGGTTGGCGTTGTATATATATATATATATTTGAAAGGGTTGCTGGCATATAGAAATAAGTCTGATCAAGTATACACTTAATTATGCATGTAAAAATACAAATATATCTGTTATGGCCATGTTGAAAGGGATAAAAGTTGTAACCTAATGTATAGGTTGTGTTTTAATAAGTAGCTAAGTCCTTAATGGAGAGTGTGCACACACACACAAAATATGTGTGTGTGTGTGTGTGTATTAATAGCTTGAATGAATTTAATATCTGATTTAAATATATACACCTTTGCAAGTGTTAGTTATATAAAGGAAACATGGACTTAAAATTCTTTTTAGCTGTGTAGTAATTAGTTAACTTTAAACTAATCAACCTGCTTTTACTTTTTAAATAATACTCTGATTAATTAAGTAAAAGAGACTTATGTATCTTCATATGCATAAGTTATGTTTCGATTTTGCATACTGAATTTTTATATTGGTTAAAGAAGGGATTCTGGATGTAAATGATTGAAATGAGATGATGACCCTTGAGAAGATGACCCTGGTTTCTGTAAATTCTAAATAAAATGAATTTAGAAATTAGTGAAATGTTGGGGGTCGCTTCACCGAATTTTCACAAATCCGTTGTTCAGGTCTTAACGAATTTTTAACGATTCATCTTATGTTGATTACTTTATGATATAAGTACATGTGCATATTTCTCTAATTATTTTTAAAGGGGTCATATAATAAATTTCTATCATTATAAGGAAAATAATTTTAAAGCGACTTCTAAATAAAATATACTAATACTAATATATTTTTAAATTTAAAAAGGAATTTCTGAATCGTTTTTTGAAAATGTTTTCCAAAATAAAACTCAACTTTCCTGTAAAGTTTTTTCTTATACAAAACCACTTAATTTTGCACCCTTCGAGGAGGTAAGGTTGGTTATAAACGATTTAGTAAACCGTGTGGTATGGAACACACATATTTATTATTTAGGTTGATTCCAGACTTGTTCGCTTGAAGCTATTGTGATTTTCGTATTTCTGTGTTTCTTTTTTCCATGTTGAATTGACTAGTGGTTAGTTAACCAATAGTGAGAACGTGTGGTATGAAGCATAAAATTACCACTATTTGAATTATTGCTTGATAGTCTGTGACACATTCTGGTGTGTTCACCAGTACTAGACCTTTGGTTCAATTCGATGGACCGTCGAGTCAATTCGATGGACTATGAAGTCAATCTTGTGTTTTAAAATATTTTGTTCATCTTATAAGGTACCTTACACATATTGATACTATTATTGGTGTGGCTTCGAGTCATTCGTGTGTTAGCACGTGCTGTCATAGCTTTGACTTGCCCCTCTAATGGTTGGATCCAACATCCGATGATTTCTATGTTTTGTTGTCTTTATGGATGATTTTACCATTTTGAGATGGTTATATATATATATATCCCTCTTTTCCACCACACATTCACTTTATCTCTCCCTCCGCTAACTCTCTCTCCCCCTCCACTATATTCTTTAATATAAACGAGAGGTGGATTTCAGAGGGCTAATGGGGTGCTGGAATTTCGGGGAGCTAATGAACGCTTGTCTCATACACACACACACATACGTACATATATATATACACACATGTATACATACATATATATACACGCACACACATACATACATATTCCTTCAAGTAATTCGAAGATTTCTGTGTGTATATGGTGATTCGTCTCCATGGTTTAAGCCCTTAAATGAGTTTTCGTGCTTCTTCTGGCTTTTGCATTACTTCCTTGTGGTTTTATGTGTTATTCCTTGTGTTATTTTTGTGTGAAGATATGTGGTGTCAAATGAAATTGTCCATACTTGAAGCATCTCCTTAACATAGTCTAAGTACTATATTTGAAAACGGGTGTATGCCCATATTATTTCATTCCTTTATGACCTAAAGAAATGTTTCTGTTAGTGAATATTACATATTCTTATTATATATTGATAATCTAGTACAAGTTAAACTAACCTGTGTATTCGTCGCTCGGGTCAGATCGAGTTGCAGGTTATGTACTTTTGTCATATGCTTAGCACTTCACTCTTGGATATCATGATCGACCTTTTGGATTGCATAGTTTTGTTGTAGTCATTTTATTGTCTATTGTGACATGTCATTGTATATATTCTTTTATGGGGATTTGATGTACATGTGTATATATACATAGTAGATCGTATGACTATTTATATGTAGTACGATGTATTGTACATGTTGTATTTGTGTATATGTATATCTGTATCTGCAGTTTTGTATTTTGTGTATATATTTATATCGTGTTTTGTTCTGCAATGATCATGTAGTCATTGTAGTGTTGTACTGAATAAGGGTTAAGTTTGTCGATCTGTGGAAAAAAAAATATAAGCATATTTGATACTTGTTTAATACAATATTACGAATGGTCGCACTAACAAATCATATCCCTCGTATTAATAGATAATATTACTCTTTAATGCTCTGTGTTAATATGTGTCTCGGGGTGGGACGTTGCAATAGACAACACATACGCACCAATTTCGATCTGATGTCTCTCATAAGTATAAAAAATGTTTGTTTCTAGTGATTTTGTTTTGATGGTTCCTCCAAAATCCAACAAATTTATGTTATACCATTATGGATAAGTTAATACTAAACAAAATACTAAGGGTGTGTTTGATTTGTCGTTTTCGATATATTTTCAATTTTGAAAAACACTGAAAACACGTTCCCTTTATTTTTTTCAAAAATTCATTTTAAAAAATCTACCATTTTCTAAAATAGGTCCAACAAAGAAAACTAAAAACAATTTTTTCTTATTTCGCCGTTTTCAGGCCTCTATCAATTTCTTTTTGTTTCATGTTTTCCAAGTACTTGCTTCATTCAGGATTTATTTTTTAACTCTGTTTGTGTGTTTAAAATGGTTCAAATCTGTTTCATGTGGAATTTTAATTAGGAACTGTTTTAGGCTATTGATGAATTTCATTGTGGGCATTGGTCTAATATAAACTAGAAATTTGCGGCACTTGTAACCTGATTTAAGTTGTTAAACATGTTTTGTATTGAAATATATGGTGTTGACATGAAAAAAATAGTGCAATATCAGTGTCTTTTTCTCTTAAAGGAAAAAACTCATATACATAAACCATTTATGACACCATATAGACAAACGATGCAACCTGCATGCCTTTATAGTTTAACCGAGTTTGGTTGACATGTAAAGGCTGCATATGTAGCTATTATCTAATATATTCTGTCTCTCTTTGGGTACCGTTCGCAATAAAAAAAGAGAGCGTTACCGTTGTGTTCGCATCCGACGCGTCGAACGCGAGCAACGTTCTTTAACGTTCAGAAGGAACAATTGTGGACGAAGAAAAATGAACTGCTGGTGTCCGAAGCGTCGGACGCCAACCCATTTTATTTGTTAATTAACTGCACTGTTAGGTTCATGTATTAATTACACCCATATTAAGTGTCGCCCATATTAATTACCATAGTAAGTGCCGCCCATGTTAATTAACTGCACAGTATGGACGTTTGTAAAAGTATTAACTATTGACTATTGCAAAAAGTATTAACTAAAGACGTACATACTAAGCCAAGTTAATCAATAATGAAACGTTGGCTAGGAATAAATGCTAAAAGTTACTATTAACTATTGCAATTAATATTTAATTAATCCAAAACAATTAAATTAATAATTAAATACCCCGTTCAAATACCACGCTAAAATACTCCGTTCCTAGCAAAAAAACACATTCCACGTTTACAATAGTGTCATGTTCAAATACCCCGCTCAAATATCTCGTTTAGATTCTCCGTTACCGTTCATGGAGAGCGCACCCTTAATGTTTGTTACTCGGTTGTTGCTTTGGTAGAAAGGCAAGTGATATTGATTTGCATATGAAAGGCAAGTGACATTAAAGAGAGACATCTATAAATTGAATGTCAGGGATTCTCTGTACAAACGACGCATGACACTGACGTACACTAGGGAAGATTTTACAAGGTTGTGGTATTCTTTGCATTCGGGTCTTTTTCCGATCAGGCAGTCGATCGCCCCTACCAAGTAAATTTATCATTTTAGAGAGAACATTTTGTATTTTATTTTCTTAGGACTGCCAAATAGTTGAATAAGAAACAACCATAATTGTACATTGTGATATACTAGCATTCTAGCATTATGAACATATTTTCAGATGGTAGTTTGTATAATCAATTTATTGAAATGTTAACTAGCCTTTTGGTCTGGTCGCCAAAAGTACTCAAGATATGCTCGACTCAACATACCGCGTGATATTACAGCCCGGAGGTGTCGCCAATATCATCCGGGGGCCAGTATCAGAAGACTCGAGTTTGGCCACTAGCAGGAAGCTCAGATTCCTTCACTTCGGACCAGCTAATTGATGTATTCCTTCACTTCGGGCTGAGGAGCTTCGACGCCCCAAAAGAACCAACATGTCGCACCAACGAACCTCGGCCACGTCCCCTCCAAACAAACTTCGCACCCTGCCAAGGTGCGAAATTTCGTACCTCCTAGATACAAAATTTCGTACCTTACAAGGTGCAAAATTTCGTACCTCCTAGGTACGAAATTTCGTACCTAGCAAGTACAAAATTTTGTACCTGGAAGGTACGAAATTTCATACCTGGGAGGTACGAAATTTCGTACCTCCACCCAGGTACGAATTTTCCGTGGTCGACAGTTGGAGACGCGAATTTCCTGAAAATGGTCCCCATTTCTACCTACTCCACTTCCTATAAATACCCCACTACCTCACACTTCAAAGGGGAGAGATTCTTGGGTTTTGAGACCTTCATAAAGCTTCATTAATGGAATCTCCTCTTTGAGGAAGAAGAAGGGCAAACTTGTCCATTTTACTATTTCTTGCAAATATGACTATTGTAGCTTCATATATCATAGTCAATGAATGTAATGAGAGGATCTCAACCTTGTAATCTTTCAAGTGATCAATGAAATTCCTACAACTCTTCAAAGTGGACGTAGGCCCTCCCTGAGGCCGAACCACTATAAATCTCTTGTGTTATTTACTTTTTGTGTTCCATAATACGTTCTTGTCTATGCGACCACATTTATAATTCCTAGTAATTAGGAATCTTTGGTGTTTGCGACATTTTTTGCCATCAACATTTGGTGCTTTCACTGAGAAAACTCGGATTTTGCGCCTTTGTCGCACCTTGTCATCTCGACCCCCGACGAGCTTAAGGTTCCTTGCTAAACCTGCTATCGGGTTAACTCACGATGGCAAAGCAACCAAAGAACGCAAAGATCGGCTCTTCAGCCGCAGTCGAGGACGGGACATCCCAACAACCTCAACCTTGAGCCCCGAACCTCTCTCCTCGACCTCGAGCCTCTCGCCTCGGCCTTGAGCCTCTCACAGGGTTCTAAACTCGCACCTCACGAGCTTTGATGCTCGAACCCCACTAGGTTCAAAACTCGAACCCTACGAGGCTCGAAATCTCGAACCCCCATGGGGTTCGAAACTCAAACTCCACGGGGTTCGTACCCTCGAGCCTTAAGAGGTTCGAAAGTCCCTCGCCTCATCCTCGAGCCTCCACTTCACTACTTTGGATTCCTCGACTCCGCATCCCGCCTCACTAGGCCTCGACTTCGTCTCACTTGGCCTCGACTCTGCCTCACTCGGCCTCGACTCTACCTCACTCGGCTACGCTATAACATCGGCAACTCCTCAACCACTCTTGCCCAACAAGGAAGATCAATCACAAGGATTAGGAGGCTCGGCCACTAATGAAATCGTCCCTCCTACTGTGGACCCCAAAGCGCTCGCAACTCAAGCTCAAATCCGCGCACTTAATGAAAAATATGAGAACACGGATGTCGAGCTCAACCCAGCATTAAGGAATAACATCGACCTTATGCGACAACTTCAAGAAAGTCAGCGCATTGTCGATCGACTTCAACTAGCTTGGAACAACACTCGACATCGACCAACGGTCTCGGAAACTTCCTCTTCCAAGTCAAGGGGCCCGCGTCAAAGAAGGAGGTTAAGTCTCGGTAACGACGTCGCTGTTCGCACCAACGCCCTCGATAACGCCAATGGCGATTATCACGACAATGACAATGGCGACCGAACTGCAGTCACATATAGCGAGGGGGCACAACACCGAGACCTCTCTTGCTTGATTATCAATGACGAACCAGATTCTACGAACCAACCTCTTCCTCAACACAACTCGATGACCGCTAATCAGGATAATGGGCCCGCTATTCCAATGGCCCGTGCTCTTCCAGAACAGGAACCGCATCAATCCGCTCTTCATCAAGGTCCGCTTATAGATGTCGAGGACATGGAGGAAGACAATCCGGACGTCCATCATAGGAAACGCCTTCGCAATAGGACCCCGGAACCACGCCAAAACCCGTGGGTCCTGATGGATCCAACATACCTTCCCGACATGGTTCGAAAGATCATGAGTGAGAGGCAAGGAAACATGCATGATTCATGGGAAGCGCACATTAGGCGCAACCCCTTCACCAGGAGGGTAAATGAAGCTGAATGGCCACACCGCTTCAGCATGCCACAGATGCCGCTCTATGATGGCACAACCGACCCATGTACCTTCTTAAATCAATATGAATGGCAAATGGATTCGAGCCGGGGCAATGATCCGGTCAAATGCAAGTGCTTCCCAGTCTTCTTATCAGGAACCGCTTTGTTATGGTTCTCTCGCCTCCCACTCGATTCCATTAACAACTTCAGCCAATTAGCAGCAGAATTGGTCAAGCAATTCAGAGTGCACATCCCGACTCCCAAGAATGCTCTCACCTTGCATAACCTATGCCAAGGACCCGCTGAGTCGCTCAAAAGCTACCTCTCCTGGTTCAATGTCACGCTCGCCGAGGTCAAGGATCTAGATTCTTGCACCGTACTCTGTCAACTAGCCAAAGGTGTCCTCCCTACTTCCGAATTCGGGGGCATGGATCGATCGGAAGCAGCCAAAAAGCCTCGACGCTTTCCATGAAAAGGCTAAGCAATACTTGTGTCAAGAAGAGGCGAGACGAAACCGACTCCCCAGGGTCGGTCTTCCCAACAATTCACATGCAGGTGCCATAAATGACAACGTCAAAGGGAAACATATAGTAAAGCTCTTTGATAAGGACACGGGGGCAGCCCCCTACAAACAAAGACCGAATAGCAGTAGGAAAGGCGCCCAAGTTTCTACGGAACCCAAAAAGTAAAGCTCTCACCGGACATACAAGATCTACACCCCGCTGAATAAAGACTTGGAAACAATCTACCGACAAACGTGCAACACGCTTCAATACAAGAAACTATACAGTAGGAAGTCCACTAATCATGAGAAGAAGACCGGAAAGTACTGTCGGTACCACGGCATGTACGGGCACAATACCAATAATTGCCATCAATTTAAAGATGTAATCGAAAGGCTTGTCCACAAGAAGCGCCTTAAGCAGTACGTCCGAAAAGCATCATGACTCTCACCGACACTAAGAGGAATTCTGGCAAAACCTAATATTGGCCGCAATTGACACTGGTACCTCTCACCCGCCCCGAGTGGCGGAGGACACATTGGAAACGGATCTCCTTCCACTTGTGGACCCCGCAGCTCCTGCGGCTCAAGCACAGATTCACACGCTTAATAAGAAATATGAGAATGCAGCTGTCGTGCTAGGTGTTGAAGATCAACATCAACCTTATGCGCCAACTTCAAAAAAAATTCAACGCATCGTCATTCCACATCAGCTTGCTTAGAACCGCACCCGCTAGTGGCATACCGCATCAGAAATTTCCTCTTTCGAAGCTAATGGCCCACGGCGAGGAAGGAGAATCAGCCTCATTAAAAACATCACCATCCACTCCAACATTCGCATGGCAACAACAACAATAACCGAAAGGAAATAATGATCTAACAATCATCACTTACGGCCAAGGAACATGGTAACAAACTGGGTTCGTGTAACCAACCTTCTACTCGGAAGAGCCCAACTATCGCCGCTTGCAACCAAAGTCCAGCTCTTCCAGCAACTCATCAGACCAAAGTACCTTCGAATCCGGGTGCACACCAGCTCGCCCAAACTCGACAGCTATACCAAAACTAGACCTCCATCGAATTACGTCACTCGAGGGGAGCATCAAAAGAATGATCAAGAATCCTGCCACCGATTTGAAAGCTTGACTCAAGCGGTAGGAGGAAGCTTTCAATACCTTCCTCGCCAGATAAGAAGCACTTCAGATCCGACTGGCTAAGCATACATTACGGAGGCAAGTACCGATGCTCCTCCACCATCGACCCAGGACATGGGGGCAGCCCGCAAACTAACCGACTAGCCGACGTCACTCCTCGGAATGGTGCCGGTCTCGCTACACTCGGGAGCACCCCTAATCCCGACATCGCTCCATCTCGATGCGCTTCGATTGGTCAAGCTTTGCAGTTGGAAATGTTGCCCAAGCACCAACGTGCGCAGCTTTGATGGTACTCGTCCCATGGTTTCATGGGTCAGAATTACGCTCGATGTGGCCCCTCCAGTTGGAATCCAACAAGACTTTCCTCTCAACTCCCAAATTGGACGTAAGCACTAGGGGCACCAGTGCCACTATAGGCAATCGAAATCAATTGCTTGCTATCGAAAATGGGCCAGAAATCGCAGGTGTCATCCGTCGGTACACTCCAAGAATTATCCATTCACTAGGATCGCACGCAAAGCTGAGTGGCCCTGACACTCCAACACACCACATGTGGCATTCCATGAAGGCACGACTGACCTCTAACCTCGGCAATATCAGGGTCACCACGAGAAATGGAACGCGTCATCCCGGCCATCCCCGGCTTTGATGCTCAAGCCTCCCCTAGGCGGACTCAGGCTGCTATAAGTCCATACTTATTGCCTACGCTTCTAGCATTCGACTGGGCTCAAGTTCACTTCAACCGACTTCCACAACGTAATGCAACCGAAGTTAAAGACTCACAGAGTGCCAAAGACCTTCCACCAAGAAGGTGCGCTAGGCTCCAAAGTCCTGGACTAGATCACGACCTCTATAATGCAACGATTGTCGCCGACACGATCCGTGGGATTGTAAGGAAATCGCGGGGCACGCCCACGACGTCTGCGAAAGTAATACGAGGCGTAACCCATTCACTTCGGCCAGCCATAATACCAAATGGCGCCAGTGGCGCCAGCACTACGACATGCCGACGCTTGCCCTATACTTAAAGAAGCCATGATTCTCGAAGTTTTAATAGCCACCACAAGTGGCACATGGGTTCATTACGCGTCACCGACGTCGTAAAATGCATTTAGTTCCCCGTCCTTATCCAAGACGGCTCTATTATGGTTCCCTCGACTTCCACCGTGAATTATCTCAACTCTCGACTAAACCGCCAAAAGAATGGTCCTGCAATCCAGGATGCATGTCGTGATACCGAGAGACATCATCCTAGTCTCGAACGATTACCAAGGCAACTGTGAACTCTTAAAGGCCACCTCGCAAAATCCAACACCGCCTTTGCCGAAGTCAAGGTACCCACTCCTCGAGTCACGCTTGTCCAGCTTACAAAGGGCATGCCACCTGGTTCCAAACTTGGGGCATGGACCGATCAAAAACAATCAAGGATTCAGAAGATCTTCCACACGAATGTCGACTACTTTCTATGCCAAAATCTAGCATAAAGGAATCAAGCTCCTACCCTTAACATCCCACCTCGTGATGATGCATAGAACTCCAACAACTCTGATTCCATTACTCTGCACAATCTTGCTCCCGCCGGCAGCGTCAAAGGTAGTCGCAACAATAAAGGGAAGCGCCTTCGACTACCTTCTTTCCGCAGTTATACTGCTTTTAGGGACACCCCCAAGAAAATCGATCTCGCAGCCAGCAATCCCCAACCATGCAAAAGGCCAGGACCTAAACGTCCGACGAGCGCACCAAGGGACTCTACAGGATATTGTCGGTTCTACAGCATCCGCAGATACAACACGAACATGTTCCGCTGCTTGCGGAACAACATCAAGGAACTCATCCGCACAGGATCTCTGAGCCACTCAACGCTCATCGAAGATTCCTACTGCACAGGACCTCCGAGCAACTCGACACTCATCGAGGGTTCCCTCTACGTGGGGCCTTCGAGCCACTCGACACTCATCGGAAATCCGCACTGCATGGGATCTCCGAGCCACTCGACGCTCATCAAAGATTCCCACTAAATATAACTTCGACCGACAATTAATCCCACAAGATCATCCCCCGGGCTCATTAGGACTATGGCAACAATAAGCATCCATGCCTCACAACTCGCCTCATGTGGGTCGCCTTTGCACCGATCTAGTTGATTTCAAGCCTCAAGTGTTGTAAGCCTTCCAAATGGCTTTTGTCCGACCAATAGTCAACCATTACGACTAATTCATATACACGGGCGCGCTGCACTGGATCAACATCTCCGACCCAGGAACTGGTCCCTTGGATCAAACTGTAATCAGCAACGAGTACCCCGATACTTCAACTCCAGAGTCCGCCATAAGGACCTCAACATCGGCAACCTCATCTTACAACGGGTCCTTCCTCCACCAGCAGTCCTTGCCCCTTGATAAGGAAGGACCACACTCATACAACGGAAGCTCGGCGACGGAACTTTCAAACCCTCAACCATGGACAGAGCCGAACTCCCAAGGACATGGAACAACGAACATCTTCACCTCTACTCTACATAACTTAGTGTACAATCAATTCAGGCCTTTCAACGATGTTTTGCTTTCCTGCAATTCGAGGCATTGCAAAGGCTACTACTACCAGAGATATCCGTAGAAGTGATGTTCAGTATCCTGTCTCCCTTCCATGTTTGCTCTGTGCATGACATGTTTGGTTAATCCTAACAACAAGCTTGCACTCAAACTTCCGACCGCCGTACCCGCCCCTAACATTGGGGCCGGCACCTCCGTCTCAACCGCGAACCAACCGCGCGGCCTAACAACATTGGCAACGACCAGCGCCCCGAGCACGGGAGCCGGCCATACCACTCAAGTCGTCGGCCTGCGGCGCAATCGAGTATAAATAACCTCTAACTCGAATCGTTCGCCCAAGTCCCACGCGACTTGGGGCCGCCCAACATACAGCCGGGAGCGATGTACATTTCCCCCTGGCCACGGGTACCTGTCGAATCTCGGCACAGCACCGAGACCGACGTTAAATCGTTTCCCCGAAGCCCTAAAGGCTTAGGTGCAGCTCATGGTCACGATCGGACCCTACGCGCTGATGATCGGAGCTTTTATCTGACGAGTAAACGACGCCGTCACTTGCTCGAACCTGATGAACGACGGGAGAGCCACCCTCTGGATGGACCGCACAACGCGACGTCATACGCCTCTGCTACTCTTGGGATTAACCGCGGGCAACCCAAGAAAAAACAGCAGGCGCTCTACCCTGGCTTCACAAACTACGGGTTTCCTAAGCTGGAGGAAACTTACTAGAAGCCTGCGCTCTATCTCACCCCTCTGGAACAACAACCCAGAGCGCGGTACTCAATCTCAACCCTCTGCAACAATGACCCAGAGTGCGGCACTCAATTCCGCCCCTCTGTAACTATAACCCAGAGCGTGGCACTCAATCACACCCCCTGGAATCACCAGCCTAGGGCACAACACTCACAATCGCTTTTTTGTTAAATGTAACGATGAATATGCCCATGCAAGTATGGGAGCCCAAAAACATGGGAGGAACGTCCGAACAGTTAACACAAAATGCGATCTTTACTAATTCATTTTCCATTTCACACACACGTAAGACAAACTACATGTCTAATATCTCTTCTCTTTGATGACAGGGTATTCATAAATACCACACCATGTCTTTGAGCACCAAAAGCGAGGACCGCACTCGTATATACTATTGGTTCACTTAACCCAAGGCATCTTTAATCCCTTTAACAGTTACTGATGCTACTCATCCTTTTCTTTTCTTTTCTTTCATCTATGCAGGTTCGATACCGGCAGGTCACCACCAATGACGGGCCCTTTCCTTCTAGAACCGCTTCCGCCTCCTCTACTCCACACAAGAGTAATGGATTCATGAGGCATCGATGCGCGCCCTCTGCCATCATCCTCGCCGCTTGTAATCATCATAGCCTCCCCGAGAGCAACACATGGCAACGACTTAGGGACGATGTAAGAAGCAAGGACCAATCCAGCATGGGTGTCTCCCCAAGCCTTCTTGGCGCCTAACTCCGCTCTCTTCTCAGCATCTTCGGCAGTCTTCTGACCAGCTAAGTGCCTGGCCCGGAGCCACGTAATGGCATCTGCTACAAGTGTGCTAAGGGTCCTCTCTCCCTCTTCTAGCGGGTGTCACCGGCGGCTCTCCTTATTCCTAGCCTACTTAGAGGCCCCCTCCTTCTCCGCCTCAGCATCGGCCTACCTCCTCGCCCCCATGGCAGCAGATTTCTCCTGGCCATCCTAAATAGACTTTGCCCGGGCACCTTGTATGGCAGCCTCATCCTGTCCGTCTTCCCCTCCAACTTTGCCACCAGCCGGGCTTCCTGATTCTCCACCCCAGCTTGCATTGCTTGCCCGTTTACACCAGCTATGCCCGTTGCATGAGCACTTCGACCAGCCACAACTTCTCCTCCTCCAAGGAGGATCATATAAACATGGGACCCCAAAGCCATGGGTTCTCCTACTTCTCCAGATTGTTCCCGCTGTGACTACAACTGGGACCCGAATGCTTGAGGAAGTACGGGGGCAAAGCCTGGCGTCACCTCCGCTCAAAGGGCAAGTACACGAGCATGGGGGCAGTCTCCTACCCATATCCGCACCGTTTTACTCATCACAGGACCTGAGGAGGATCTCCACCAGCTTCCGCGCTGGCATTTCCATCACCACAGCCGTGGGGGCAACCATTCTAAGGCGGAACGTACACCTCGCCACGAGAAGGACCCGAACCCAAAACCTTCGGTCTCGGAAGCTTCTAACCTCCCGGTAGTACTGGGCAGACCAGGCATTGAGGCCCGAACCGAAGGGCAGAGGACACTACAACAATACTGCAGTTTTATAGCGGCCCAAAACCGCTATGAATAACAAACATAGCGGTTTCATAAACGCTGTATATGAACATGTTATTAAAAACTGCTACACATTTATAGCACTTTCTCTGCCGTTATTAAAGATCAATTTTGATAGCGATGTCTTGCCGCTATGTTATATTATTACAATAGCTTATGATGACCGCTATAATACATCAAATTCTCATTCATAAAGAGAAAAAAATTAATAACAAAATATTACCGTTATAAAATACTTAATCAATAACGGATATTTAATGCTATTAATGACTGTGTTATAGTTTTTACTAACCCCTTTGACAGCTCATTTCTGCCGCTATAATCAGAAAATACAATAGCTCCTTTTTGCCGCTATTCTACAGATGTACAATAGCTCAGATTTACCGCTATTATACGTCAAAATCTCAATAAATTTGAGATTATTCATAACGCAGGTTTACTGCTATAACATATATTGATAGCTCATGCATTTTAATAATAATATATCTAAAAGAATATTCATAAAAAATTAAAGATGAACACAAAAAATATACTAATTGCAAATAAAGTATCAGCTAACAAAAGAAATTCAATACATGAGTTAACACCTAATTCAATACATATGTTGTCAATTCCCAATAATGTCAACTTGAGTACACAAAATATAAAACATAGTTTATAATTGTTCAGTTAACGCAGAAAAGACACAAGACAAAACAGCCCTAGCTTCCATTGGTAATCGCAGCACCATCACCAAAGTCGATCATGTCCTATTTCCTTTTGAGGCATATCAACATCTTCATTGATAACATCTTCCTGGTATCAACAGTGAAAAAGTAATTAGATCATTGATTAAAAGTGGACAATATTTTTTGTTTAAACTTGACAGAAATCTAAAAAATCGTAGGCTTTAACTCATAATGGAATAATCAGGCTATATTGTTTGGAAGCAACAAAAACATCAGAGATGTTTATGAAAGATTTTCAAAAACTCCCTTGCAATTACTGGATGGCATTTGGAATAACAAATTATATGACCACGTATCATGCAAATTTCCAGCAACATGATAAATGTTGGAAATATTATTACTTAAGCTAGCTACTAATAAAGGCAAGATATTGTTTAAAGTAGGGTTGTTCACAAGTATTTGAAATATGCACATAAGTAATTTTAAACTTAAATAATCTCCAAATCTTTTGCTGGTGTAGACTAAAATATTCACAAGTATAAGACGGCATGCTGGGCTAACACAGAAAGAAATCGAAGCACAAAAAAAGAAAGATAAGGTCAGGTAAAGAGTACAATGAGTAGAGAAAAACACCATGGAATTTCAACTAACGTAATCATTAACTATTTTTTAGATGGATAGCTGATATCATATAGCATATATCATCGGAACTGCTCCATTTCAAAAAATTCTGTATCCTTACTAATCCAAATAACTATCATACTAGTTAATACTTTTAAAATACAATCAACCATCTGATTAATTTCCCAAATACTGCTTATTAACCTCATAAATTGGTACACGTGATTTTGCTCAGCAATTGTGAAAATTAGCTGTAAAATTTAGTTATATAAATTTCTGCTTTATTCGATAGCCATCCATCACTCATCAGTTGATAGAGTTCAAATACATAATCTGAAACTTATTTGATAATGGAAACTAACGCATCAGCAGACAAATAAACCAATACAAGCAGTCGTTGATGTAAATTAATTAACAAGATTGCTACCCAATCGACATATGGGCAAAGAAACCATTTTTGTTGTTGAAGAAAACAGCCATTCCAAATCAATAGTAGAAACACCATGGCTGACAAGTAAATAATGTCACCCAATTCTTATCTTATGAAACCAATTTCAGGATTCTAACCGATTGTAGATTAACTCGTCGAAACCAATTTCAGGATTCTAACCGATTGTCCGGGCAGGCCAAGTAAGGGGGATCTGCATAAGACGGATACCTAATCTAGAAAGAAAAGCTCTACCAACCAACCAACAGTAAAGCTCCAAGAGAACAACAAAATCCAAGAGATGAAAAATTAAAAAAGAGATCACCCTACCTCCGTAAAAGGCTGGGAACATAAACAAATGTCCAACTTCCAAGGAACATGCAACTAGAATAGACGAAGGATTTAGGTTATCTCACAAGTACGAATAGCAAAGTGAATGTCCAATGAAACACGCCTAATAACAGTCCCAAAAATCATAATAAAATCATCGAACATCAATTTTACTTCTGGCTCACCAAAAGTGCCAACAAACAAGACTAGGGACAAGGCTAAAGAGGGTGGACATGCAGTCTTTTCCCTTTCCCTTTGCCAACCAAGTCCGGAAGACGCCGACCAGGGAAGGAAACGAGACATTTAGGCCACTACACAAGCAATCGGGAACTGCCAAAAAAACATGGCCCAATCCAAAGAAAAAGGTTAACCTGGCACACCCCGATTAGTAATGGACTAAGCATCCATATACTAGACTTAAAAGAGAAAACATGAAAAACAAGGCAATTGCACTAAACAAAGTGGCACAATAGGTATGCGGGACCCTTAGCGAACGACACAGAAAAATCAAGAGAAAAGGAGAAGGCAAGAGGCAAAGAGACCTCTCCTCGTGACTCCAAACCCGTTAAGGGAAAAAAAGACAAAGCAGAAAAGACAACACGGTCAACTACATAGTTACTTAGACAAAGCTAAACAAAAACTGAAGTAAAAAGCTAGCTAACGTCGATGAGAACCATACCTACCAAGCGAGAAGATACTCAGACCAAATCAAACTTCCCCCATCACCAATCAAAGCAACACCCACCTACGGTCATAATTTATGGATTCAGTTTTGTCTACACCCCAAACTAAAAATGCAGCTGTAATAATACACAGCCCCATAACCCGAACCCACACCTCCTTTGGACTCATTCTAAAAAAGCGGTTTGTAACATCAGTCATGATTAATAAAAGTCTGATAATCAACTAGGCATCCATACAGATCTTCCCTGACTTAATGGCATGGATGCAAAGTGTCGGCAGTTCACTTCCTATGCTAATGTGACTAATGGGGACATTGCATGTTACAAGTTTATTAATTAATGTAGGTGCAGGAAGTTCTGCAGCTACATGCTGACTTAAAAAATTAAAATTAAAATTAATGTAGGTACAGAGACTTACTGTAAATTCATTCCATAATGACGTGCTCAGCAGGCCAAGCTATAAAAGAAGAGAGGGCATCTTCCATGTAATGAAATTCGGATGTCTGCCTCCATAGCTCTGCTTCTGGCTCTTTTACGGTTTCTATGCAAACTTTAACTGCATTGTTTCCTAATGGTATGAAATGTACCCTTGCATTTGGATCGGTTGACTCCACCCGTCCTAAAGCTACTACTTTCCCATTTCCCGATAAACTCATTATCTTGCATTTATTGTTTGTTTTTAATTTGCAGTCTGCAACTTGAAAAAAATAAAAAAAATAAAAATGAAGTTGCTAATCCTTGCAAAAAATAAAAAGAAAACATAAAAATCAAGTACCGTAAATGTTTTCACCGTATCCTTCGTCGTAGTATTAATTGGAGTATCATTTGTCTCAACAACTACTTGCGATTCAGGCCATGCAACCTTCTTACCAGCAGCATCTCCAATTCGGAACAAACCAGGGGATGGCCTCCACAAAAAAGCTTCCAGATTTAGGGGTTCATCTATCCAAACTATCATAGCTGCTGGTCCAAGAGGAACATCGTTAACAATTTCCTCCGAAATGCTCGAATGTAATCGTCCTAAAGCCACTAATTGGTTGCCCCCTGCCCAATCAAAAATCTTGCATTTGCATTCCACGCTGCTGCTTCTACTCTATTAGATGTAAAAATATTTATTTAGTAAAAAATGTATATGATAAAATTGCATGTTGATTATGAATAAAAATGTTTACCTTATCTTCTTCTCCTCCATTGTGATTGGTTGAATGTAGAACCACACTATTCTTCGGCCATGCCACAATATTATCTTTTGCTTCCCCAATAAGTGAGAAAGAAGTTGTAGGCCTCCATAGAAAAGCATCCAGCTTGATTGGTTTTTCAACAAAAATAATGTTCGCTTCCGTCCCTAAAGGAACATCATTGACAAGCTGGTTCGGATCGTCTGACACGAATCTTCCTTCAGCAACGATCTCTTCATTCCCTCGCCAATCCAATAAATCACACTTCTTCATATTTTCATCGACGTTACACTACATTCAAACATAGGAAAATTATGATACTAATTGAATAAAAAGTTAAAAATTGAACGATGCGAAACCAATTAAAAAAAATTACTTGAGGTTTGTTTACTTCTGTCCCACTGTGTCTACTCTGCAAAATCTTAGAAATTATAAAGGTAGTTAGAATTATATACAAATGTAATATTTAAGCTAAAGTGACAATGTTAGTTAGAATACATAATGTCATACAGTAAGGCAAGCACTATACAAATGTAATTTATGCTAAAGTGATCACTTCAGGGTATATTGACAGTGTTGCAAAACTACCAAATGTTTTACTGTCATTAACGTTGTTGGAAAAACTAACAAATGCTTTACTGTAACCAACATTTTTGGCAAAACTACAAATGCAAATGCTTTACCGTAACTAACATGTTTGGCAAAACTAACAAAGGCTTTACTGTCACTATATAGGTATAGTTGGCAAATTGTTAAATGCTTACTGTCACAACATAGTAACAAAAATAATAATTACTTTCCAAAACACAACCAATGCCACTGTTTTTTTTTTATGATTTATGTGATAATATAGGTTCCGCTTTGAACCAAGATAGAGTGAAAATTAAAGTAACCAATATATTTTGCTTCAACAATATTCAAGTGTCTGTATGAATTTTTCCTATGTGTATATTTCTCAAGGGGACATGTGTCATGATGTCCAAGCAGCATAAGTTTAAAGCAAATAAAGCATTAGTTTTGAAAGTCCAGGGTGTAACCAATAGCATATGGCAGCCAACCATATTTAAGTTACGTATCAAATGAACAAGGTACTAAATAGGAAAGATACCCATCAGTTTGTACAAGGCAAGACATAGCAGTGGCTAAACAAGGTCACACATATAAACATGTTTTTAAATGGAAATACAGCTATTTCTAAATGTCCAGAGGTCCTGACTCACGTTTTCAAGGACCAAGTAACCAACAGTATTCATTTAAAAGGGTGCATGCATGGTTTAATATGTGTATAATAGTTCCCAATGGGTTATACGTCATATTCAAGTCCATGTATAAGCAGGTGATGGAAAAATAGTACAGAATATCAAAGACATCACAGGGGTTCAAGTGCAGACCAAAACATACAATATGTATGAAGCATTTCGAAAGTGAGGAGCTCAGACTGCGTGGCAAATATGGATAATGTGCCACATGAAATTAGTCAGTAGTAGTACACATCAAAAACAGAGCAGCTCCACCATGAGGAAGGGAAACAAAGTCAATTACATGTGCCCAACAGCCCAAAATTTTTGCAGCTGAACGGGTATGCATATATTTGGTACCTAAGACTTAAGCGAGTAAAAGCAATGGTTCAACCACTGTCAAACTTCATGGTCAAACCAGTGTACACAGTGAACACACAAAGAGGGTCAAATAAAGCATGACCATTATACAGACCAAACATGTGAGGATACAAGAGATGAATGGCACACACCCATAAAGCTTGTGTATATATGTAAATATGCAGACATGCCTTAATCAATGTATATACATACACATGTGCACAGTTATATATGGACACACACACATATGTAGGTAAACATACACACACTGATACCATTTGAAACAGGAGTACTCAAGATTTATTTAAAAAAAATGGAATATAGCAACTGGTTTAAGCATGTCAATAAATCAATATACTGCACATTTAAAAGATACAACAGTGGCTGCTAGCAACTTAATTCTTATGGACTGATATGTTTATTTCAGCTGCCATACAGTGGAACACAAGCATTAATGCATCATGAAAGTGCAACACCAGTTTCAACACAATATGAACTTTGGGTTTACAAGGTAAAATGCCGATACTATGCTCAATTAAAATTCGTCGGTCAATATGTGTAAAAAGAACTGCAGTGAACATACAGTGTTTGCGCTACCAGATAAGATGAAACAAAACACCTATAAATAATTAGCCATTTTATTCCATTTCATATCATTAACAGGAATATCCTATTCACTTTGGATATGAGTCATTTTCAACTTTCAATTGGGCCTTTTGGAATCAATTCTGTTCTTATTTCTTTTGTTCAGTGGTCTCTAGCTCAGTAAATATTACCATGCACAATAACAATCAGTCGATTCTGTCAAAAAAATCAATTAGCACACGAGTTTTTAAACTTAACCAATCTTTGAAGCCTCCAAATAGGCAACACTGTCATATTTGATGGAAACAAGAAAGAAGCTTTTTATAACTATAACTACACACACACACACACACTCACACACACACACACACACATTACTAGGATCCCACGATACATTTTTCTTAGAAATTGGACACTTATATATACAACATAGGGTAGTACCATACTACCATGGTAAGGAGATCCGAACAAATCGGACTCATGATCTTTTGCACCCTGCTTCAATGTCTTAATCGTCTCAGATAAGGATGCTTGTTATAATTGTTGAAATGTTTTTAGTACATGGGACAGAAAATGTGGCAGAGTAGTTTTCAAATATGGATATCACATGCAGTAAAGTCATGATATATGAACCAAAAGAAAATCAAAGATAAGGAGAGATATAAATTATACTCTGAAGTGACCTGTATAGTGCTTGCCTTACTGTGTAGTGCTAAAGTATGGATAACTTAACAATCAAACCAAAAAGGGAAGAACATGGAGGAACATGGATAACTTAAGTACTGATAATTTGCACCTGATTTTTCTCTAGTTGTAAAAATCTCTTCTCTAAGTCTGAAAATTTACTTTCAAGTAGCAGTGTATGCTTATCCTTAACTTGCGATAAAGCCACTCTACTAAGACTCACTCCTCTTCCCATCGCTCTAAGTCGACCCGGTCTTTCTTGCCCTAACACTTGTGCAAGTGCATCTTCTCTATAATTAATTGGCGATCTCGATTGTGAATCACTTTCAATTTGTTTAATCTTTTCCTAAAAAACATGATTAATTTCATATTATTGCAGTTTAAACTAAAACGTGGCCTGCAAATTTAAATACCACATATGACATCTTTTATTTTTTCAGAACTCATTAAAAAATAGTATTTATATATCTATCATATGTATTTGAAAAGTATGAACTTACTATAGCATCTGCAGCAATCATATTAACCGGGTCACCATTTTTCTTAGTGCGAGATTTGATCCAAACCACACTTCTAGGGACGGCAGAACTGATTTCGCTTTTCTACATTAAAACAACAACAAATAACAAAAGCAACCAACTTAAAAGTTTCGTAAATATTGCAATAAATTATAACTACAATTTTGTTACCAAATCTTCAGTTAGTCGTGCCATTCCTTTACGACTAGACGTGTGTGGCAGCTGCTTCTGTCTAATAGCTCTGTTCTTCTCGCTCAAAACCTAAAATAAGAATCGTATGGTAGTATGATATTCAACTTAGTCATCACAGTCTAAAATGTGTTTGTAAGGGTTCAAGTGTTAAGCTTTTTTATTTTAAATTGGAGTTTCAGTTTTTAGTCATTTACAGATATAACTCAAAAGTTAAATATGCATACATACATATACGTATGAATGTATGTATGTATAGAAGCACTTTTAAGAACTCTACTCTAAGTGCCAATGAAGCCAGTTATACCTCAACGCTTTATACAATAAATTAATGCGAAATTCCAATGCAGTTATATTTAATTTAGTTTTTTGCACACTACTAGTATATAATACAATTTCTTGTACCTTGAATTCTGAACTTGTTTTCAACTTGATAAATTTCTTCCACTCATTCATACATCTAATGTTGGTTGGTTTTAACTGAAGTCTTTCCTCCATATTCTTTGCTTGTAACACCTGCCGAACTAATCTACATTTTGATGCCTGCCAAATACCACCCATTTGTAGAAAAATTTGTGTTTTTTGCCAACCTGAATCCAATTTAAACCTTGCCTGCGACAATAATACAAGCAAACTCATACGATAATCACATGATCGAAAATGATTCTACATGCATTGAAATTGTGATCTATTTAGATTTATGCACCTAGCAAGGTGCAATGGCTATTTGGAACTAGTCGTTAGCAAGGTGCAATGGCTATTTGAAATTGGAGTCACATTTATTATATTAAATTTGGAGGAGGAAACTTACATTAAATTTAAAATAAGGATGTATCCATAATTTTCACTTAAATATACGCCGAATTGTAATAGGTACAATGACTGTAATTTTCAAATTGCAGCGACTATTTCAACATCACTTCATATGTAACTTAAGCCATTCAAATAGCTGTTTATATACTGCTATAATTTGTGTTTTAATTACTATTATCATTTATTTCATCTGATCAAACCTTAGCAAATGTAAAAATTATTCAGAGTGTCACCTGGATGCTTTCCCATAAAACATCTTTCAACTCGGAACTAACTTGCTTCCATCCACTTAGTGTAACCAGAACAATTTCTCGTACAAGTGGTCCTAAATAAGAGGATAATTTGACTGACCCCGGTCCTATTGGTTCGCCTGTACTATTAAATTCAACTTCTATTAGCTCCGAAGAATTGAATGGAAGTCTTCTAACTTTGGTTGGCCCTCTAGGCTTTCTTCTTGGTTTTTCTTCCGCCTGAATAACATTGTCAACTGTTTGTGGATTGTTTTGTGTTTCGGCATTGTTTTCTAATAAGGTTTGAACTTGATTAATTTCTGATGTATGTGGAATGTCATGTATTTCATCATTCTGTTCAGGTTCAATATCAGCCTCCTTTTCAGCAAGATGGTCTTCAAACAGCTCTTCTACTCTATGTTTCTTCCTCTGTTCGTCTAGTTCGTTTTGCACGTGCTTTTTCCTTTTCATGGCCTTATTCTTCTTTGATATTTTCTGTTTATAAAAAATAAAAGGACAACTGTCATGAACGAGGCTATTAATTTGTGTACAAAATAACATATCAGTAATACACGTAGCATGATGACACAGAGAGGACAGAAGCATTCACACAAATCATGAAATCAAGCACAAGCGATTGTGGAGTAAATTTTCACTTTTCTACTATAAGACATCATGCTAAACAATGTATTAAGGACAATCACATGCTAAATAGTGTGTTCGTTACAAGTACACGTTACAGCAAAATGTATTAACGTGTGAATTGAATGCTACAAGTACTTAATTGAAATAATGATTAACTCAATGGATCAGTAGTACAAATAATTTTTTGAGTTAGAAGGGTTCAACATTAATCATCGGCTATCAATTAAATCCACTGCCCGTGCTCTTGTTACAAAAATATTCAGTGCAGCATAAAATTTTGTTTGAATACATTTCATAAATTAGAAGTATTACTAATGTCTTACAGACCATTTATGACATATACTAACTTTGAATTGAAAACTTGGGTGAGATACTTGCATATCATTATTATAGAATGTCTCATAGTTGAAGGTATGATGACTATATACTTATTTCATTATTATAGAATATCAATTTTCACATAGTTATAAATAATTTAAATTTGGATCCTAATAACTGAAAAAATAAAGGATGCATCTTTGGATCTATGGATATAAACGAGTAAATACAAAAAAATGACAAAGTCACAGTCAAAAGGAAAATCCGAATAAAACAAATGAACAGATGGGTACAATTTCAAAAGAACTCTTTAATTCAAAAAAAAAAAAAAATGAACTAGGTAAAACAAAAAGGCTAATTCTATTTCAACCCGAGTTTTTAGTTAGTAGCCCCCCTTAATAACTTCAAAATTTTAAAGACAAAATTACCCTTGGAAAGTTTTCTTCTCATCTGTTATGAATATTACGTAGTATTCCACGATTCCCTAAAACATCAAACTTCCAAAACCCTAATATTTAAATCATTGAAAAATAATAATTTATAAACAAGTATATGATGAATTCTGAAGAAGAAGATGATTTCTTATCTCAACCACAACAAATAATCAATTTTTTTTTTTACTATTTTAAATTTGAGAACAACAGCGTGGAAGACATGTAATCCATGTAGGCTTCCTGCGTGATTTACTTATTATTCACATATCACCCTATTTTACACGCACAAAATAAAAAAAAAACCCTAAACTGGATTCGAAGAAGATGCCGTGCGTATTAATGATGAAGATGATGCTCCTGTTTGAGAAGACGAGCGTGCTTGATTTTCAAATGCAGTTTATATTTTAGAACATGATTGATTGTTGGAAGAGAAGAAGCCAATTTATTTTTGAAGGTGAAGGGCAATTGTGGAAAGCATGGGGGGCTACTAACTAAATTTCTGGGTATGCAAGAATTTTTGTATTTAGGGGGGCTACTACTCAATTTTGTGTGTTGAAATAGAATTAGCCAAACAAAAAATGCACACCAAAAGGGATAAGAAGCAAGCTGAAATCCAAGAACAAATCCAATTTATAGAGGGAAAATCAATGTTTGATTGATAGTCTAGTTAATACAGACATACTTGACTAAGTGGTATCATCATGATGACAAACTTGACAATTTATAGAGTATGGATTTTCAAATGGTTTACTTATTTTTTCTTCTGATCAATGAAGATAATAAAATGCTATATGGAATAGGAAAATAAGAAGGAAACAACAAAGCAGTGGTTCAAACATATAAACCAAATGATTGAAGCGCTAATTTGAAGGTTCGACCGAACCTTTAGTTCGCGTGAAGCTGAAATCTGATTGAATTTTGAACCATTACAGATAATATTTTTATTTTTACTACTATAAGACATCATGTTTGTATATGGAAGTTACTTGCCCTACCATCCAACTTATATGCTTACTTATAACTGAGTAGTGATAGATAACTATCTTACAAGAAACTACAGACATACGTACGGTTCCCTATCAATGACTGATTATCAAACATTGAATTTTTTTTAGCAAATCATCTAATAGCATTGAAAAAACTGAATGAGCCTACCAATTTAGAAAGCGTAATCTCATCGTCTGCTCGATTGTCTCCAACCTGCTTTCTTGTTACTCTTTTCATTTTAAGCTCGTCGAATTCTTTTTGCATGTGTCTAGTTCTCACATTCCCACAGTTGCTCATTTTCTGTACCACAAGCAACGAACTAATTAAACAATTACAAAGCTAATTATGAAACTATATTCAACATGGCAAAACATAAAAACAAAGTCACGCAAACTATATTTAACATGGTTAATTTTCTAGTTGAATTGCAGGTGTGGTCAGATTGTCACATCCTCGAATGCAATATGCAAAATTAATTGGTTGACCTACGGAAGAAATTATCGAGTATCAAATGAGTATCATAAATAGTGAAATGTATATAGCGCTATAACCCACAAGCTGCTTAACATATATCGAGTTGCTAAAAGATATTTATACTACATTCATGTATCACTATTAATTATGCATAGTATATGACACAAAATATTAAAGCCAACTAAAAATGTATGCAGATGCCATGCTCCAATTTTTAAAATTAATGAGACACTATTGAAGGCAGGATCTTTAATTTGTTTGGGAATGAACTACAAAAATCAAGGTGGAATGTCTCCGTTCCAAGCCAGTTGACACTGAGCATGAACATCGTATGGGTATCGAAAAGCGTAATAAATAATATGTTGTCATTGGCGAAGAGGTATGATTTGAATATACATGTAATTTATGCAAATTTGAAAGCAGAAAATTAAATGTCATAAAAACTAGATATTCGTTTGTGCGGCCTGAATTAAATTGAAACATGTACGGCCCATGATATTCCTTGAATTATAACGACCTGGATAACAAAGCGGTTTGTCGTATGTACTTTTAAGAATGAATAATCCATCCTTAAAAATACGTAGCCTACGTGTCCCTGTTGTATAATATTGCATCAATTTAAATCATGGTATCGCCTGGAAAGAATTTTAACGACCTATGACTTGCTGCGAACTAGAGCGTGAATTCATGCTTTTGTGTTAACAACTTGATTTAAGTTTATACGGCCTGGATGCTCATACCGACCTAAGCATATTTAATACAGGTACGGCCTGGCAGGTTATCACATGCAAACGGCTTAGCGAGTTAAGATCAAGATGACCAAAGAAAATATGTTTGAACAGTTCTCCACAAAAATATACACGTAGACAGTCCATAGCATCATGTATATAATGAATGCTCCACAATGGCCATATGTGCTATATTGAAAGGTCCTTTAATAATCATATGCGTGGCCATCTCAACCCATGCTAACAACATAATTAGCACGCAAACGTCCCACTGTCGAGGTGCATGTGTACTCGGCTGGCTCTTTGAATGGTCTATGCACGTTCTAAACAATCTATGGAAATTAACATGTGTACATTGGTGAAGAGGTGGTACAGTTGAAGCCTGCCCTGACGATGATAAACTAGATATTCGTTTGTGCGGGAAATAGTCCACAAACATATGTTGTCATGGGCGAAGAGGTAGGATTTGAAGTCCTAAAGTTGTAAGATGAAGACGGCTGACATTTTACATGTGAAGCGGATTTAGTGATATAATATATATTCATATGATGTGATAAATAGATTCTGTATATTTTCATCAACTATAAATAGGTGACCACTCAAATGAGACAACTAACCAGGTGGGTAAGAAATAACAAGGTTATTCTAAACATGAAAGCAGCACAATAACATGATATATATATATATATATATATATATATATATATATATATATATAAACACCCCATGATAGTTTTTTTTTTTTGGATTTGTTCAGGAAAACCGACCGGAGTCGTAAACACCCCATGATAGTTATTTCTTAAAGACGTCAAGATTCCATATATGTGATATGCAGTTAGAATTATGCTATGGTTCAAATGATTGCCATATACGTCACTAAGATATTTTATAAAAATGCATCCATGTAATACAAGTTCTATTCCATATGTAATGCATCCGTAAGATATAAAATAATAAATTTGAAGCTAAAAGTGAATTCCATATGTAATGGAAAGTTTAAATTACAAACCGGTTTATTTGTTAATATTACGCCCTAAATTTGTACTATTACCGTATACTAGCAAATAAATAGGAATTACAAATCTCGCAAGCAAATAAGTAGGGAAATCTACTCAAATATGCCTTCACAATCTTCTCTAACATAGCTAACATTCTCAACTGAATCAATATCCATGTCGTTTTCTTCACAATCTTCCCTAACAAAGCTGACTTCCATAATAGGATCATCCGTCTCTAACTCATGATAGCCTCTTGGTGGTGCTTTCATCACAACATACCAATTAGAATGGTCATTCTCTCTAGAATAAAAAACTTGTTTTGCTTGAGATGCAAGAATATATGGATCTTTTACAAATGAAGCTTGATTTTGTTGTAAATTGACAAGAGTGAATCCATCTTCGACCTTCACTCCATTTCCTATATTTGCCCAATGACACTTGAACACGGGAATATAAAAAACATGATAGTCTAACAAAATTATGTCTGTCAACACCCCATAATAAGTGACCACATCAACTCTTTGAGAAGTATCTTTTGCACTTGCTCTACACATGGTAGTCGCATCGTAAGTGACTCCGTAGTTTTGGGTTTCTCTTTCAATGTCTTTTGTATGAAAACGATGCCCATTAATTATAAAACCTTTATAGGACAACGCATCAACACTTGGGCCAAAAGCAATCCATCTTAGCATTTCATCGTTTGTTGATTGAAAAGGTACCTACAATCAAATCGTTTTACATAAATTTTGAAGTAAAAAAGAAATTCTTTTGTCCATGGAAGGATAATTAAAATCTAACTAACCTTCTTTTCAATCCAATCTGAGAAATTATCAGTATGTTTTTTCCACAACAATGTCGCATTTTTTTCCAAACGCTTATCATAATTTTGTAACTCCTCCAAATGCATACTGGTGTTTAAATAATTTTGCCCAAGTTATATTCAACATAAAATATTTATTAAAAATGTATAAACAAAATATAACTTACTCTAAGTATGGTTCCACCGCAGCTGTATTCATTAGCACGGCCAGATGAGCAATATCTTTTTCATTTGCTGACAATGTAATTTGCTGCGGTTTTAAAATTGGACGTCCTTCAAATATCGCTTTGTTTTCATAATCTTCATTTCGGACTTCTTTCCCCTCCATTTGTACTTTATTTTGTAGAAATTCACTAAAGAATCTCATTGATTCTTCTGCAAGATAAGATTCTGCAATACACCCTTCAGGTCGTGCATTATTCCTTATATAATCTTTAATCGTCTTCATATACCTTTCAAAAGGGTACATCCAACGAAAATGAACCGGACCACATAATTGTGCTTCTCTTCCAAGGTGAATTGTCAAATGTATCATTATATCGAAAAAGGAAGGTGAAAAATATCTTTCGAGTCCACACAAAATTTCAATAATCTCATCGTTAACTCGCCTCAATGTCTCTTTTTCAAGAACACGTTGACAAATTTGATTGAAAAACGAACATAAACGAATTATTAGTGTTCTAACTTTTTTTGGTAATAAATCTCTAACCGCAACAGGTAACAATTGTTGAATTATGACATGATAATCATGTGATTTCAACCCACTAATGCTGCACCCATCTAATGACACAAATCTTTTGAAATTTGAGCAATAACCATCGGGACCTTTAAAATCATGTAACCTTTTACAAAATATTTTTTTTCCGGACAATGACAAGGTATATGGAGCCGGTGGTAGGTATATTCTATTCCCACGAGGTTGTGCATAAAGACTTTGTCGAATCCCCCATTCCTCCAAATCCTTCCTTGAATTAATCCCATCTTTCGATTTACTGTCATGCAACATCGTGCTTAATAGGCTTTCAACGACATTTTTCTCAACATGCATTACATCTAAATTATGTCGCAACGGAAGTTCCTACAAAAATCGATAGTACAACAATTTATTAACTTTTATATTGTTAGGTCTATTAAAAAAATATAATTTTAATACTAACCTTCCAATACGGCAAATCAAAAAAGATTGATCTTTTTTTCCACCTTAATAGCTCTTTTTTCCCATCATCTTCGTCTTCTTTACTGTGAGTACTCTTCCCCTTCCTCTTTTTACTTTTTAACTTCTTACTCAACTCTGTCTTTAGTTTCTTCTTACTCATCCTCCTTTCTATTGCTTCATTCTTACCCTTTCCAAAAAAATTTGGAAAACCGTCCAAAATAGCAGAAATGTTTCTTCCCGTTAGAATTCTAGGTCTATAACCCTCCTCTACAGTGTTATCAAACCAAGTTTTTTTTCTCTCCATGGATGTGAAGGGTCTAGAAACCTTCTATGTCCCATATAAACACTTTTCCGACAATGCTTCAACCATCGATGATGAGTGTTAACACCGCATAATGGACAAGCTTTTTCGCCTTTTACACAACATCCTACAAGATTTCCATAGGCTGGAAAGTCGTTTATTGTCCATAGTAAAATTGCTCTTAAATTAAAAACTGATTTACTGAATGCATCATATATATCAATTCCATTATTCCATAAATAATTTAAGTCTTCTACCAATGGCGCCAAGTACACATCAATATCATTTCCAGGTTGCTTTGGTCCAGGAATTATTAAAGTTAGCATCATATTTTCTTTTTTCATACATAACATAGGCGAGAGATTATATGTCACAAGCATTACTGGCCAACAACTATATTTAGAGCTCATCGACGCAAATGAATTGACACCATCTGAAGCAAGACCAAGTCTGAGATTGCGTGGATCGGATGAAAATGATTTCCACCTCTCGTCCACTGCATTCCATGTTACAGAATCTACAGGATGTCGCATTTTTCCATCATTGCTTTTATTGTTGAAATGCCACCTTAGATTTTCTGCCATCTGTTGAGATCTCTACATTCTCCTAAATCTTGGAATGATTGGAAAATACATCAACACTTTAGCTGGAACACCTCGTATAATCTCCTTGGTGTCCTCATTTATCTTCCATCTCGAAGAGTTACATTTCGGACAACTTTCTAAATCTTTAAACTCTTTTCTAAAAAGACAACAATCCTTCTTACAAGCATGAATCTTTTCAAAACCCATGTCAAATATTTTGAGAAACTTTTTTACATCATACAAACTCTTAGGAAGTACATTATTCACCGGCAACAACAATTGTAGTACGTTCAAAAGTTTATCAAAACCAGTATCGGATAATCCAACCTCACATTTAAGATTATACAAAGCAGTGATGGCGGATAATTTAGTTTGATCTACACAATTAGGATATAAGGGGGTTTCTGCATCCTCCAAATTCTTAAGTAAATCATCCTCACGTTTTTTAACATCCTCATCTTCATTAACATCAGTAAAAAAATCATGATTCAAAAAATCTTCATTTTCGAAATGAATAGCTCTAAGTAGATCAAATGTATTGTCCAACTTCATGTCTACGCCCACATTTAATTGTTCGCAATGATGATACCACTTAGTACTGCTCTTGTACGTAGAATCCATCCCCTTTATAATTAAATGCTCAACAATAATGTCATCATTTTGTCGACTAAGATTTCGGCAATCTAAACAAGGGCATAAAAGTTTCTCTACATTTCTTATATTTCTCTTCGCAGCATCTACAAAGCTTCTTGCCCCTTGCGAGTACTCCTTGGAAGTTCTATAATGAAAATAAAATCAACATAATAGTTGAGTTTTAACATCAAATTTTTTGATTTTCGGAAATTAAATACATTTGAAAATATTGAATTATCTGTTTACCTGTGTAAATAAACCCAATCTTTTTCCATCAACATACAATTAAGGATAGCACGGGTAGAAATAGAGCTCAAGCTCCAAAACTAAATAGAAAAAAGATTGCTACAGCATAAAGTACATTAAATTTGTACTCACTCTGTTATGAACGACAAATTTGTTAGTGAATATTGGCACATTTGAATGAACATTTACTAAACAAAACACACATTTCCAAAAATAAGGAGAAATGCTTGATTATTGTATAATATGTTAAAAATGCAATTGCCTAACACAGTAAAACCAAATCAACCATTCCTAAATAACTTTTTTCAGGAATATAGTTTTGTCAGGAACATTGCCACATGTTACACTTAGGGCTGGGATTTTTTTCCAGTTTTCCAATTTTCGTGGAATTCCATCCGCTAATTTCCTATAATTTTGTTTTCCGTCTCCGTCCAGAAAAATATTGTTGGAAGGAATTCCTTCCAACAAGAGATGAAAATTGCTGGATATTTTGCTATATATATATTAAAATTTAACTTAGAGCATCCACAATTCAAATAGGATGTAATGTTAATTACACCGTATGTGTCAAAACACAAAAATCACTATGTCAATTCAACAATATTTATAATATTATGCATTATCTGTGACTCTTTATGCATTATCTAAATTGTTTACCAACTTTAACAATTAGGTTCGAGTTCATTGGTATTAATTAGAAACAAGGCAATTTGCATATGAAGACACTCTTATTCGTTGTTTTGGTGTTTAGATGGTTGATTGAGGTTGCTCTGTCAACTTGTGAATTGTTACTGCCTATTGAGAATTTGAGCCAACGTATTGTTAAAAGAGGATGGTTTCAGTTTTCTTTGTTTGGGTGTGTGATTGAGAGTGGGAAAAACAGTAAGGAAGTATTAGTGATCGGCAGTTAGCACATTAAGAATGAGGAAACATGGGCGTCTTTTCACAGAAGATGATAAGTGTTGTTACTAGAACAATTTGCTTTAGAGCATCGTAATGTGAAGAGCATATATTCACCAATTGGCTTCAGATGGAACAAGTAGGTTCTGATCAGCAACTTAAAGTGGAGATCCACAGTTTAGCTACAGATGCTACAACATGGTTAGTACATGGAAGAAGTGTAGAAGTCCGTTAGTTTATGCTACGGAAATGCGGGATTGGATCATAGCAGACCTTCCATGGGTCAAGCTTAATGTTGTATTTGTTTTATTTCTCCTTTTATTTGGGTGTATGTATTTCAATTTTATTTTTAGTTTATCTTCGTTTGCTTAAGCAGGTTAGTATGTTAACTTGGCTTTGTACTGTTATTACATAATTTAATAAAAGCGTACCAACCTACAAAAAAAATAACATAATAGCATAATTACTTATTATTCATATGCTCTATTCTCATGATTCATTCACTTTTAAATCCATATCAAGTGGTGGTAATGCATGTTCTTAATACATATAACAAATCTAAGTAGGTTTACTTTTTTATTACACTATTATCATAACTAATTTCCTTTCTAAAAAATTATAGTTAATACTTAATTTATAATTGATGCAGATGCTTCTGTATATGCCAAGGAGGTGAAGTTAATATCTGCTTAACAAGCAATTTTTTAGGAGTTGAAGTTGATATCTGCTTCCTTTTATTCAATTTCTTGTCAAAATTAAAGAATTTAGCCACAAAGCTACTGAAAATCTAAATCGAGGTGCAGTATATTTTTTTTTTAAGTTGATACCAAACTCTTAAGAATTGGCATGCGTAGACTAAAAATATAATGAAGCTAAGTCGGTAATAATGGTGATTATGAAGTCAAGTCTTTGATGTGCAAGTTATTGAAGGCCCAGTTAGAAAATTTATTTTCCCACTGCAATTCAGTTAGGATCGCAGATTTGTTGGTTTTTCCTTTGACTTGAGACTTAAGACACGCATGCCTTGTCCCTACAGACCGTACTGTAGTCAACAAATTTTGGAATTCAACCCAGCATACTCCGTTTGATATGTACGTAATTAATCTAGTTATGTATTAGGACATCGTTTCTTGAAGATTATCATAGGAAAAATATTATCATAGGAAAAATATTAAAGGGACTTGTGAGATTTTAGGCAGCATCATAAGCTGATAATGGTGGAGAGATTTCCAGAAATCTCTTTCATGAAAATATATTTTCATATTTCACCAATTACCAATTTGCCAGATTATCAATTTAGAAGAGATTATTTAACAAAAGTTCAAAACCAATAAAATCAGATTATCAATTTACCAATTACCAATTTACCACAGATTTTCAGAAACGCGATTCATTTAGTAAAATCACAAACATACACAAACATACACAAAATCAGATCGCAACCCTAAAATCCAAATCGCAGTTGATTTCGTAAATTCAGATCGCAACCCTAGATTCAGATCTACAACATACTCAAACAAAGAACAGGGATTGCTTACCAAACTCCAAATCGAATGACAGAAACGCGCCCTATATTCCACCGAGAAGTTTTGGACGGAGACCGTGAATACTTGTTAACGAGATGGATACCGTGAATATTCGTTGAGGAGTGGAGACCGTGAGTAATTGGTGAGTTGTTGCAATGGAGGAAGGGCTTACGTGAATAATTGGTGAGATGTTGCAATGGAGGAAGGGCTTACGGGAGAGGAATAATATTTGTGAAGTGGCTGCCTATAATTGAAGAAGGCGTTACACCTTAATTACCCAAAAAAAATTAAAGGCTAAAGAAAGAATTAAGTGTCATTAATAACAGTTTAAGAAAACGTGTTATTAAAAAGCGTTATAATTATCATATTTTGTTGTAGTGGGAAGCAATACGATCGCAGTTCTTGGAGGAACTGGAGAACTTAGATAAATTCTCAATACACAAATTAAAAAATCCATATTTCAGTGCAAGTTCTCGGGTTTCCATGGCCGGTTCATTGGGTTCGCAAGGTCTCAGCACCCTGCCAGCAAACTCATACTTAAACGCAACATGAAGCTAACTCACACCCCTCAATGCATACCTACAAGTGCATCGAAACGCGGCGACAACACCTAGTTTGGATAACTATGGCAGTAGTTACCAGTAAACGTCAGCACCATTTTCCGAATCGGATAACGAGCCCGACATAATTGGGTTGGAGACTAATGACTCGACCATATGCCCGCATCTTGCGCACGTATCCGAGCAATCAGTCCGAATAAGTTCATTTCCAGAATTATTCGCCAACCAATTGTGTTAAGTTCAACTTCAATTACTGAAAACATTGAGCAACGATCTGAGCCTGCTAGCTCGTATCTGACGTCGAGAAGAATCTAGCAGGTACCCGGGCTTGGGGCAACCCTTTACATATTGTCACACCGGCCTGGCAATCTCATGACCCGATCAAATCCCCTGAAGTCTCTGCATTGGCATCATCTTCACAGCATCCTACGGAACCACCATCTTTAGAGCACCTTCACCTTGCAAAGATGGAAATCCGGAGCCAGAGTTCAGGCCCTGGAGGCTTCTCGACTTCCATCATTAACCGGACTACACAAAAAGCTAACGCTCCGGAACATGGTGGCAGCCTTTAGCCTCAACAACTAACGCCACGGCCATCACCAACCGCTAGTGCAACGCCTAAGTTAAGATGCGACCGCATCATGGTTAGGTTATTGATCGGATCCCAAGACTAACCGCTTAACTATGTGTCGATATCTTACACAAGCATTCAAGCTGACAATCCAAGCAGATCTATTCCTTGAGGACCACGTCGTGAGACCAAAAATCACTAATCACTGTCCGCTCATATGGCGTCATGCAAAGGTTCATGTTTACTAACTCAAGATCTAAGACAGGGTTCGACAAAGTCGTGGGAGTGCGAAGTTATGTCTCATGCTCCCCCGCGTCGGCTTAGTTGTCATCTCCTCAACCAAGATTCGAACTCCTAAAGAGCGTGAAAGATTTAATAAGCATTTGGAACGCAAAGCCCAATCCCGTATTCACACATGCTTGGCAACCTTTATCCAAATTCCTGATCCCGTTTCCCAAGATCCGCCGTTCCACGTTCTTGGGCACCAGATCTGAAAGCCCTCTTACTTTCCATATCTCTCTTCCCTTCTCCCAAAAACCTAACAATACCTCGAACAACCAAAGTACAAAAGAAGGATTTTGGCATCCTCCAAGCCTTACAATGATTTTCTATCCGGAGAAGAGGAGAAAGGAAGTAACAACAATTAGGGGATCGGTGTGCCCCAAATGAACGTTCCAAGGTCGGAATTCGAGATCTTACACCTAAATACGGCTACATCCACTTATCTTTGAAGCACTGGCTACCAAGCAATCACGACTCAACGACCGCTTGCATACTCACCAAATGCTCAATCATCAAAGCGCCCGCGTATGCACATCCCCTGCAAGTGTCAAGTCGCCTAAAACGCGCGACGACGGCACTATGCAGCTACTAAGCAATGCGAGTGCGACTCCAAACCAACAGCGGCTCGCTCACAATTCCCCAACGAGCGTACCTGCTAACTAACATGTCTTTCCTATAACTTGCAGGATAAATCCGCAACCCAACTATCATCTCCACTTTCATTCCAAAGCACATCATGTCAAGACAAGACGTACTTTAGGGGCAAATGTTAACCGGTCTTTTGGTCCGGTCACCAAAAGTACTCAAGACACGCTCGACTCAACATACCGCGTGATATTACAGCCGGGAGGTGTCTCCAATATCATCCAGGGGCCAGTATCAGAAGACTCGAGTCTGGCCACTAGCAGGATGTCGCATCTCTCGGACGCAACCTCCATCAGTATCCGTCCGCATCCGAGCCGAAGGCGAGCCGTCAAGCGGGTCCGGGCGTAGCGCCGATGGGGGTCCGGGGCCCCACAGTCCCGACGGCGATCGACCTAGCCGGTTAGGTTGAAATTGTGGGCACTGCCCGATTCATTCGATTTTCTCCACGCCGGAAGCTCAGATTCCTTCACTTCGGACCAGCTAAATGATGGATTCCTTCACTTCGTGCTGAGGAGCTTCGACGCCCCCAAAAGAACCAACATGCCGCGCCAACGAACCTCGGCCATGTCCCCTCCAAACAAACTTCGCACTCAGCCAAGGTGCGAAATTTCGTACCTCCTAGGTACGAAATTTCGTACCTCCACCTAGGTACGAATTTTCCATGGTCGACAGTTGGAGGCGCGAATTTCCTGAAGATGGTCTCCCTTTCTACCTACTCCTACCTAACCACTTCCTATAAATACCCCACTACCTCACACTTCAAAGGGGAGAGATTTTTGGGTTTTGAGACCTCCATAAAGCTTCATTAATGACATCTCCTCTTTGAGGAAGAAGAAGGGCAATGTAACACCCCACTCCCGCTATGATCACTCACTAAGGGAATGCCATAGCATCGGTGGAGTATTTTAGTGAATATAGAACAGAAAAATTACAACAAGACAGATATAAATAGTACTTGAAATTTTAAAACATCATCTCATAACAGCGGAAGTAAAACATGCCTGGTTACATCATAAAACCACAATAAAGGTCAAGTACAATATCCATCAAAATAAAGAAGTACATAATCCCACTCTCATACAATAGCCAAACAAAAGAAAAGATAACTGGATAACTGGAGCTTTACATCTATCCAAGCTCCTAAAGACTGGAACAGCAATCCGATCAAGCTCCACTACTGCTAGGATCCACCGTAGGACCTGAGGGTTGGGAAAAAGATAAAAACAACAGGGTCAGACATAAGTCTGAGCGAGTCCTATAACTTTAACAATACAATCGTTAAAGTAACCAGAGAAGACATAAACTGATATACGGTAACATATAGGGATGAATGGCTACCCTAAGCAGTCAACTAAACGAAGATAAAGGATAAAGACGCATCTACCCTCCCTAAGGTAAATTACTAAACTGCACCACACCAGTCGTTCCTAACTTAAAGGTTGATCCCACCCAAGGACTTATAAAATTTACTAATTAGTACCTGCGTACCCCTAGGTGACCAAGTAGGCGCCACGGGGCCCTACAATCCACTAGGTGTACACACTACTTCCCATTCGATCGGCTCCCTAACGTAGATACCCGTGCTGGCCCCACCGTGGGATGTATCATTCCCCAATGTGGCAACCTGATGAAACTAAAGGTGCACGGCTTATATCTACTCGATGCAACAACGGCTTACCTACCAGCCCGGGCCCACTCACGCATATGAAGCCCGTTGGACTTGCGTTGCCACCGCTAACCCGTTTGCCTCTTACAGTCAAGCCCAGTATGCGTGTCCCGTCCTCGACATGGGTCGAGCCCACAAAGATACGTATGGGTTACTGGTTGAAATGGGCCTCCACAAGCTACCCACCTAAGCTTGTCCCTTTTTCTAGTATATCCCACTTAACCCTTTAATCATGTTTTAATTACATGTTCTATTTTGGTTAAGTATTCTAATCGTATTTTCTATTGCCACCCAAGGCAACCACTAGATTTTCTCATGCCACCCGAGGCACCCACTTAACCCCTCATGTCCCTCTACATGCTACTACACCAGAGACAACCGCTCCTCCTCCTCAGCCTAGAGTGGATAATTTTGCTAAGGTTTGCAAGGAGTTCAAGGCTATAGGAGGAAAACCTTTTCTTGGTTCAGAGACTTTCGTAGAGGCTAGAGATTGGCTTAAGGAGTGGGGTGTTACAGGCAAATTTGTCCATTTTACTATTTCTTGCAAATATGACTATTGTAGCTTCATATATCATAATCAATGAATGTAATGAGAGGATCTCAACCCTGTAATCTTTCAAGTGATCAATGAAATTCATATAACTCTTCAAAGTGGGCGTAGGTCCTCCTTGAGGCCGAACCACTATAAATCTCTTGTGTTATTTACTGTTTACGTTCTATAATACGTTCTTGTCTATGCGACCATATTTATAATTCCTAGTAATTAGGAATTTTTGGTGTTTGCGACATTTTTTGCCGTCAACATGAAAAAATTATATTACATATGCACAAATGCATAACCCTTATCACAAAGATGTTAATTTTGTAAGTACGTTAAGTTATTACAGTAGATGTCTTATCTTTTCATACGTAATCCTGTTATGTTTCTTAGTTCCCACTGCATTAAGTTATTACCCTTTGTCATCTATTCATATGTTACCCTGCCATGTATCTGAAGCTATAAATATTCCAGTCAGTAGTGACTGTACAGTTTCCTCAAATGCCTTCAACAAAAACTTGAGTCCAAGTATTAATTTTACAAGTTTAGTGTATGGTAAGGAATCAGTGTACACTGTTTTAACTGTTTTCTTGCTACTGCAGTGCTTGCCACCTTTCTCAAAAATAAAAAAACCAACTATGATTAATCCCCACCCTACTGATTAATCAATAATCCATGCTTACCACCTTTCATCCACCTAGCAATTTGTTACAATCTTGATTATGATTGGTTGTTTCATTCAATTTTGTGATTTATCTCTCTTTCAGTATCATCATTTGTTTGATTTCAATACAATTAAATCAATCGGCCTTGCTCAACAAAAATACAATTAAATCATTTTGTTAAGATGGAATGAAGCATCATAAACCATCACTTTAATTAAGAGATCATACACATAGTTTAAGTTTTAGAAGAAGCACAACATACAGTGTTAGCCTACTTTGTGAACTAGGCAACACAAAGTCGAGAAACCAAACATTGAAGGGTATTTTTAATTATAAGGCTTCGGTTCGGATTGAAGGAAAACACTACAATTCAGATGGAGAGCTGCAGCTGTTCGGATCGGATAGAATCCTGTTCGGATCGGATAGAATTCTCTGATCGGATCGGTGATCTCTTACTGGATAAATTGGTAAGGCATATCCAATCGGATCGGAAGGCAACTAAATCTCGAACGGATCGGAAGGCCATCTGCTTGCCACAACACTGGAGCGGAGCGGAATAGGTTAGAGAAGGAGAGGCGCCCAAACCAGTCCGGTTCGGGTCGGGTATCCCGATCCGAACCCCTTACCTGCATATCTCCGACCCGCATCCATGATCCATGTTAATCTCCTGTAAAATCGCCTGGAGAACCGGACCGGCTATGACTAATTCCTACCCCTAACGTCCTTCCCTTTGATGCGCTGTTAACCTGATAGTTCATCCGAACCCGAAGAGAGTGCGATGGATGACACGTGGCCCGACCCGGATCAAGTCTCAAGCAAATTCACACCTATAAATACCCCATCTGGAGACAAAGAGAAGGATCTTTTTTCAGCACTTAAAGAATTCAATCACCTCCATCATCCGAACTCCATTACTCCCAGAGAATCCAAATCATCTTTTATTTCTTGTTTTAGTCAATTGAGTGAACAAAAGTGAGTTGTGAGTGAACCTTTCATTGTATTTGCAACTGAATTATTGAATATAGTGAAAAATAAGTGGACGTAGGCATTTGTTCGCCGAACCACTATAAATCTTGCGCGTTCATTTTTATTTTTATCTCATTTTATCTTGTTTCAAATCAATTTGAGTGTTAGAACCACTTTTGGGTCTAACATTTTGGTGCTTTCACTGAGAATCCTCATCTAAATTCTTTATTTTCCGGGATCTCTTTCTACTTTTTGGACCGTTGAGTTCAAAGAAGTGAATCCTTAAGTTTCTCCGCTTTCTTACATTCGTTGAAGTAATTGTCAAAGACTCATGGCCAAAGGAAAAGGCAAGGAAGTTCAGTCTTTTCGAGGAAATGGAGCTGGCGAAGATCAGCAAAATGCTGTTGTAACAAGGTCTCGGGGGCAGAGTTCAGCAGCAGGAAGAATCAATGCAGGAAATCCGAGCCGCCAGCAGGGGGAGAGCTCCGATCCGATCCGGGTAGGAGACTCTGAAGCAGTACATTCCCCCAATCTGAACCGACCCGAACTGCCTGCTGCGCTCCGATCCGACCAGGCACCTGTGACGGCCCGCCCCGCACCAACCGACACTTCCTCCAAGTGTGCGCTGTACACATGTCCAACTGGCACGGAACGGTCGTCATAAGAAAAGAAAGAAGAGAATGAACTAATCAAGGAACCTGTAGAATGTCTCACAGCGCATGGAATAAAATATATTAATAACATACTTGACATAAAACAGGTGAGACAGTGCATAAGCTGATAACTAATAATAAATGTCAACATCAGAGCAGCGGAAATCCAAATACAGCTTATTACAACTTTTCAAAATCTACTGTCTCTAAACAAAAGAAAGCTAAAGTGGAAGATACACCACCAATGCCCAAGCAGTGATCTTCGACAACACAGGGAGAATACTATATATATATATTACGTGGAAGCCTCCTGCTCGTCTCCGGATCATCTACCCGTGCATCACCAGCTAACCTGTCTCTAGTCTGCTCGTGTGAGCACCCAGAGTAATAAGAAGAGACATAAAACTCTGGGTCAGACAAAAAGTCTGGTATGAGCGATGAGCAGCTAAACAGAACAATAACAGGTATACTAAACCATACCTGAACCTGGACCTGCAACCAAAGAGTTAACACTACATACTGTACAATACTCTAAGGTGCCATCAACATATGGTGTAAAGAAATACGGGGGTGGGGGTGTGCATGTCATAGGGATAGCAAACAATTCAATCATGGCAACCATCCTCACATCTCTCACTCAGTGCATAAAGCATACGATGTATACCGCTTTCAACCACTAGACCCATCGAAGTAGTGACGGAGTTCGGCTTGTACAACTACTGCTACCACCAAGCTTACCCCATGGAGTCATGACTAAACCTTTACAAATGACCCCACTTCATTGGTCTATAGCTCTTTTAGTCGTACCTAGACCACTGTGGCCCTGAATCCGTTCACGTACCCCCTATACATAGTGATCCAAAGTTACAGACATCGACAGCCCCTTAGCACACGTCCCGCAGCAAAGCCCAATCATGAAGTTAACTCGTTGATTCCCATCTGAATCCTTGGTACAAACTTCCCATTTGGACTACCTTTGCATCTCGGGTTATGGTCTTCTTCGGTTCGGTTCGGGTCTCTCCCTCCTATTCGGTTCGGTTCGGGCATCCTCCTCCTATCCGGTTCGGTTCTCCTCCTTCTATTCGGTTCGGATCGGATCTCCTCCTCCTATCCGGTTCGGTTCGGGTGTCTCCTCCTATCCGGTTCGGTTCGGGTGTCTCCTCCTATCCGGTTCGGTTCTCCTCCTTCTATTCGGTTCGGATCGGATCTCCTCCTCCTATCCGGTTCGGTTCGGGTGTCTCCTCCTATCCGGTTCGGTTCGGGTGTCTCCTCCTATCCGGTTCGGATCGGATCTCCTCCTCCTATCCGGTTCGGATCGGATCTCCTCCTCCTATCCGGTTCGGATCGGGTGTTCTTCCTAACCGGTTCTGAAAATCTGCAACTTTTTCCAGCAAGCTATTTTCGCCGAACGACGGCGTTTTCAACCTTTCTAAACTTCCTATGACATTACAAAACATTCCAAACAGCAGTAACAACATATAGAATCAATCACAAACATTAAAACATCATTTACATGAAATACTTTAGATCAAACATACCCAGAAACCCATGTTTTCCCCTTAATCCTTCTTAACCGTGATTATGCATACAATTAGCAAAACTTATCCAAATTAGCCCAAATTTTTATCAGAGCCATAAAACATCATTATAGAATTTTAGGAATTTTTCCAGAATTTATTAATGTATAAATTCGCTAATCTTCACTAATTACCCATAATTAACAGTAATTAGTGTAAAAGCAAGCTAATCACTCACCTTTGCCACCACTAAAACCCCAAAACTGAAATATTCTCTGATTTGGCGCTGTTCCCAATCTTACACAGCAGCTCTACCTCGGTTCTCGTGCTAATACTCCTTGATTTGATGTTTGCTAAGCCTAATCTTCAATTAGAAAGTGATTAAGATGTGTTTTGAAGAGATTTAGAGGGTGGAGGCCATGGCTAGGTTAAGAGGAATGAATAGTGACGGCTGAAAAATGAGAAAAAAAGTATTCTCCAAACCCTAACAGCCCTTTTAAACTCCTAATCCCGAAATTCCCCTTTGGGCCTAGCTGTTAATCACCCGGTTAAGCCCAATTAAGCTATTTTTCACCATCTGAAACTTGTTTCAGCCATATCTCCCAAACGGTAAGTCCGTTTGGCTAATGTGACCACTCTACGGAAAGAGAAACCATCATCCAGAGCCAATGGAAGTGGTTTCAGGTCAAAATTCCTTTCCAGTCAAAAGTTATGGCCAAAACAGTGATAACTAGGGGTAAAATGGTCATTTAAAAATCAGGAAAAATCATGAACATGGGAAATGACCCCAATAGTCGTCCCCCAAAGTTACATGACCATACGACTTCGTATGTGACAGAAATAAATATTCTACGATTCTATGATGCGTAGAATGCGGGTCGTTACACTCTCCCCCCCTTAAGAAATTTCGTCCCCGAAATTCCTTAACCCAAAACATACAAAGGATCCCGCATGCCTAACAGCCACGTACAACAATCAAACATGCAAAACAAGCAAACAAGCCTATCCTAGCATGCGGAAAACTAAATCGAAGTCAAAATCTTACCAGGCAAAGAGTTCTGGGTGTGACTTCTTAATGTTATCCTCTGTCTCCCAAGTACAATCATTCTCGTTCTCGCTCCACTGTACCTTGACTAGCTTCACCGCCTTCCTTCGAAGTTGCTTCATGTCGTGCTCGACAATACGGACCGGCTTGCGGTTCCCAACCGCCTCGGGTTCTACTTCGAGGTCCTCCAACTGATCAGGTGAAATAGTCATATCTGAGTCGTGAACGAACTTCCTTAGTTGGGAAACATGAAATACGTTATGAACTCCCGCCATCTTCTCCGGTAAGTCAATTCTATATGCCAAATTCCCGACTAGTTCAAGAACAGGGAATGGGCCAACGAATCTTGGTGCCAACTTGCCTCTCCTGCCAAATCGTATTACGCTCTTCAACGGAGAAATCTTGACAAACACCAAGTCGCCAACGGAGAATTTTAAGTCTTTTCTCCTCTTATCAGCATAACTCTTCTGCCTATCCTGGGCAGCCTTCATTCGTTGTTGAATGATCTTAATCTTATCTGAAGTTTCCCTCACCACATCTGGTCCAAGCATAAACTTCTCGCCAGTCTCTATCCAACATGATGGTGAGTTGCACGGTCTTCCGTACAAAGCTTCAAACGGAGCCATACCGATACTGGATTGGTAGCTATTATTATATGCAAAATCTACTAGATGCAAATGGTCATCCCATGATCCACCAAAATCCAATATACATGCTCTCAAGAGATCTTCCAAAATACGATTCACCCTCTCCGTCTGACCGTCGGTCTGAGGATGATATGCGGTACTGAGATGTAACTCTGACCCTAGAGCTTCTTGTAAGCTCTTCCAAAACCCACTAGTGAACAACGGGTCTCGGTCACTCACAATGCTTTTAGGTACTCCATGGAATCTCACTACCCACTTCATATACAATTCTGCTAACTTAGCTGCCGTTCTGGTCGATCTGACCGGTATAAATCTTGCACTTTTGGTTAATCGGTCCACAATCACCCAAATGCTATCATGTCCCGATCTAGTCCTTGGTAAACCATCAATGAAATCCATCGAGACTTGCTCCCATTTCCATTCGGGAATTTCTAATGGCTGTAACAACCCACTAGGCTTCTTTTGCTCGGCTTTAACTAGCTGGCAATTCATGCATTTGGATATAAACTCCCCAACGTCTCTTTTCATCCCTTCCCAGTAGTAAGTCTGTCTCATGTCTCGATACATCTTATTACCACCGGGGTGTATAGTCAGTTTTGAGTGATGACATTCTCTAAGCACTTCATCTCTCAATCCATTGACATTGGGTACAACGAGCTTTCCATTCTTTCTAAGCCATCCATCTTGATCAAGCCCATACTTGCTCATCTCCTCATCGATACCCATCTCTAACTTGGAGATGATTTCCAATAGGTTAGGATCGTCCCTCTGACTAGAGCCGATCTGCTCAATTAAAGTGGGTCTGATCGTCAAGCTTGCTAACATTTCTGGGTCCAATTCGCACTTTGGTCTGAAATCAAACCCCGCGATATACTCCAGTTGCTTCCATTCAAGGAACATAGCCCCTAAACTGGCATGTCTTCGACTTAACGCATCGGCTACGGCATTGCCCTTTCCCGGTGTATATGCGATGTCGAAATCATATGAAGCTAAGAACTCTAACCACCTCTGCTGACGAAGATTCAAATCCTTTTGAGAGAAAAGATACTTCAGCGACTTATGATCAGTAAACAGCTCGAATCTTTCTCCCAAGAGATAATGTCTCCACATCTTCAATGCGAATACGATCGCTGCCAATTCCAAATCATGGATAGGATACCTCTTCTCATGCGGTTTCAGTTGCCTGCTTGCATAAGCTACAACCCTACCACCTTGCATCAACACAGCACCTAGTCCGGTACCACAAGCATCTGTATATACCGTCATCTCTTCACTCCCCTTGGGAATGACTAACACTGGTGCACTTGTCAACTTTTCTTTTAGACTCTTGAATGCATCCTCGCACCTTTCGTTCCAAACAAAAGCTTGATTCTTCTTTGTCAACTGAGTCAACGGTGCTGCTATCTTGGAGAAGCCTTGGATAAACTTACGATAATATCCCGCTAATCCCAAGAAACTTCTTACGTCTGTTGCATTCTTGGGCGTAGGCCAATCCTGTACCGTAGCCACCTTCGCCGGGTCTACGGCAATACCATTTTCTGATACAACGTGGCCCAAGAACCTCACTTCCCTCTTCCAGAAGTGACACTTAGAAAACTTTGCTTTCAATTGGTGTTTTCTCAACACCTCCATCACTATTCTTAAATGTCCCTTGTGTTCTTCCTCTGTCCTCGAGTAGACCAAAATATCATCAACGAACACAAGGACAAACTTATTCAACTGATCTCTGAATACCCTATTCATAAGATCCACAAAATATGCTGGGGCATTGGTCAGCCCGAATGGCATGACCAACCACTCATAAAACCCAGACGGCGTCCGAAATGCCGTTTTAGCTATACTCTCAGCTTCCACTCTAAGCTGATGAAAACCTGTCGCGAGATCCAACTGAGAAAATACTCTCGCATCACTCAACTGATCAAACAAATCATCTATCCGCGGTAGAGGATACTTGTTCTTCCTCGTCACTTTATTCAACTCGCGGTAGTCTACACACAAACGAAGGGAACCATCCGCCTTGGTAGCAAACACAACTGGTGCTCCCCATTCAGAAACACTCCTTCTGATAAATCCCTTTTTCAAAAGATCGCTGACTTGCACCTCGAGCTCTCGCTGCTCTCTTGGTGCCATACGACGAAGTGGCATCACTATAGGCCTGACATCCTTTACCAAATCAATACGGAACTCAATCTCTCGGTGTGGTGGAAGTCCGGTCACTTCTTCGAAGACATCCCGATACTGGCCAACCACGGGCAAACCTGACAACTCACTATGCGGAATGTCGAGGGAGTTTAGAAAACTAGCCAATACCCCCACACTGGGTAGACCACCAAACACTATCCTCCGCCCATCATCCGCTCTAGCTGTCACCAAAAAGCCCTCACAGTCTACCACCACCCCGTATCTTCGGAGCCAATCTACTCCCAAAATAATGCCAAACCCAGTGAAGCCCAAAACAAAGCAATCACAAACAAACATGCATCCATGACTCGATAAGACCACATTACGACAAATCATGCTAAGGCTAGTAGAACCACCAATCGGGTTCGTCACTACTAAAGGTCTATCGACAATCTCGGGCTCCAATCCCAACCTATCTACCAGGTCACTAGATATGAAAGAACTGGAAGCTCCGGTATCAAACAAAACTCTAAAAGGAACATCATAAACAGAAAGCATACCTTGAATGACGACATTCTTTCCCTTCTCCGCCGCTGTTGGGGCGTTCGACGAAGAAGGAATATCATTAAGGGCGTATGCTTTCACCATTTGCTTTTCTTTAGGGGGTTGCGGACACTTGTCCTTGTGATGTCCCATTTGGCCACAGTTGAAGCACTTCCTATCCGCTGGCTTGGCCCGACAATTACTAGCATAATGGCCCTTCTTACCACAGCTGAAGCACTCAACATCTTGTTTATTCTTTTTCTTCTGGCCATCCTTAGTCTGACTCTGCTTTCTTTTATTCTGGGAACCACCCTTGCCTCCACCACTTGCTTGTGGCTTTGGCTCATCTGCGGATGCAACCTCAGTCTTCGGCTTAGGGTAGAGACTCTCTGATCTTAATGCTTTCCCCACAATCGACTCGAACGTCTCATCGATGTGGTTAATAAGCCTTTCCCCTAAGTACTGATCTAACCCAGTTATGAATTTCTCATTCTTCTTCTCAGCAGTATCAATAAGAGATAACCCATACTTTGACAAAGTGTCGAATTCAGCAATGTACTCCGAGACAGCTCTGCCATTCTGCTTGAGCTCCAAGAATTTCTTAAATAGCACTGACTTCTGAGCAGCTGGAATGAACTTCTCGCTAAAGCGAGCTTTAAACTGCTCCCAAGTAATCTGATCTTCGGGAGTAGCTGCCTTTATAGCATTCCACCAATTCATTGCCCGCCCTTGCAGCTGACGGGACGCTAGCTTTCTCTTCATCGCATCCTCGATACCCAAATCCTCGAAGATACGTTCGCAACTATCCAACCAATCCTGAACATCTGTGGCCGACTCCGTACCGTGGAATGGCTTCCCACCAAGGCTAGTATAATCCTTATTCAGCTTGGCGAAGTCAACTCTTGGCGCCTGCACTATTGGACCACCACCATTTCCACCATTGGGAGCTGCCCCCCGTACATCTCTAAGCATCTCTCTCATGAGGTCAGTAAACATCGTCCTCATGTCAGCAGCATTCCCATTATTGGCTCCCCTACCAGCACCTCTAGTATCTCGGCTCATCGTCAATCTGAAAAAGGAAACGATTAACGATTCCATAGTGGTGCTAGTGCAGTACGACTTCATTCTTATACTACTAATAGTATATATATAGCTTTTGAAAACCAAAATAACCACAAATACGCTCTCTCGTATACGTATATTATCTCTCCCTGATAACTTCCCTAGGTTAACTACGCAACCTAGAGCTCTGATACCAAGTGTGACGGCCCGCCCCGCACCAACCGACACTTCCTCCAAGTGTGCGCTGTACACATGTCCAACTGGCACGGAACGGTCGTCATAAGAAAAGAAAGAAGAGAATGAACTAATCAAGGAACCTGTAGAATGTCTCACAGCGCATGGAATAAAATATATTAATAACATACTTGACATAAAACAGGTGAGACAGTGCATAAGCTGATAACTAATAATAAATGTCAACATCAGAGCAGCGGAAATCCAAATACAGCTTATTACAACTTTTCAAAATCTACTGTCTCTAAACAAAAGAAAGCTAAAGTGGAAGATACACCACCAATGCCCAAGCAGTGATCTTCGACAACACAGGGAGAATACTATATATATATATTACGTGGAAGCCTCCTGCTCGTCTCCGGATCATCTACCCGTGCATCACCAGCTAACCTGTCTCTAGTCTGCTCGTGTGAGCACCCAGAGTAATAAGAAGAGACATAAAACTCTGGGTCAGACAAAAAGTCTGGTATGAGCGATGAGCAGCTAAACAGAACAATAACAGGTATACTAAACCATACCTGAACCTGGACCTGCAACCAAAGAGTTAACACTACATACTGTACAATACTCTAAGGTGCCATCAACATATGGTGTAAAGAAATACGGGGGTGGGGGTGTGCATGTCATAGGGATAGCAAACAATTCAATCATGGCAACCATCCTCACATCTCTCACTCAGTGCATAAAGCATACGATGTATACCGCTTTCAACCACTAGACCCATCGAAGTAGTGACGGAGTTCGGCTTGTACAACTACTGCTACCACCAAGCTTACCCCATGGAGTCATGACTAAACCTTTACAAATGACCCCACTTCATTGGTCTATAGCTCTTTTAGTCGTACCTAGACCACTGTGGCCCTGAATCCGTTCACGTACCCCCTATACATAGTGATCCAAAGTTACAGACATCGACAGCCCCTTAGCACACGTCCCGCAGCAAAGCCCAATCATGAAGTTAACTCGTTGATTCCCATCTGAATCCTTGGTACAAACTTCCCATTTGGACTACCTTTGCATCTCGGGTTATGGTCTTCTTCGGTTCGGTTCGGGTCTCTTCCTCCTATTCGGTTCGGTTCGGGCATCCTCCTCCTATCCGGTTCGGTTCTCCTCCTTCTATTCGGTTCGGATCGGATCTCCTCCTCCTATCCGGTTCGGTTCGGGTGTCTCCTCCTATCCGGTTCGGTTCGGGTGTCTCCTCCTATCCGGTTCGGTTCTCCTCCTTCTATTCGGTTCGGATCGGATCTCCTCCTCCTATCCGGTTCGGTTCGGGTGTCTCCTCCTATCCGGTTCGGTTCGGGTGTCTCCTCCTATCCGGTTCGGATCGGATCTCCTCCTCCTATCCGGTTCGGATCGGATCTCCTCCTCCTATCCGGTTCGGATCGGGTGTTCTTCCTAACCGGTTCTGAAAATCTGCAACTTTTTCCAGCAAGCTATTTTCGCCGAACGACGGCGTTTTCAACCTTTCTAAACTTCCTATGACATTACAAAACATTCCAAACAGCAGTAACAACATATAGAATCAATCACAAACATTAAAACATCATTTACATGAAATACTTTAGATCAAACATACCCAGAAACCCATGTTTTCCCCTTAATCCTTCTTAACCGTGATTATGCATACAATTAGCAAAACTTATCCAAATTAGCCCAAATTTTTATCAGAGCCATAAAACATCATTATAGAATTTTAGGAATTTTTCCAGAATTTAATAATGTATAAATTCGCTAATCTTCACTAATTACCCATAATTAACAGTAATTAGTGTAAAAGCAAGCTAATCACTCACCTTTGCCACCACTAAAACCCCAAAACTGAAATATTCTCTGATTTGGCGCTGTTCCCAATCTTACACAGCAGCTCTACCTCGGTTCTCGTGCTAATACTCCTTGATTTGATGTTTGCTAAGCCTAATCTTCAATTAGAAAGTGATTAAGATGTGTTTTGAAGAGATTTAGAGGGTGGAGGCCATGGCTAGGTTAAGAGGAATGAATAGTGACGGCTGAAAAATGAGAAAAAAAGTATTCTCCAAACCCTAACAGCCCTTTTAAACTCCTAATCCCGAAATTCCCCTTTGGGCCTAGCTGTTAATCACCCGGTTAAGCCCAATTAAGCTATTTTTCACCATCTGAAACTTGTTTCAGCCATATCTCCCAAACGGTAAGTCCGTTTGGCTAATGTGACCACTCTACGGAAAGAGAAACCATCATCCAGAGCCAATGGAAGTGGTTTCAGGTCAAAATTCCTTTCCAGTCAAAAGTTATGGCCAAAACAGTGATAACTAGGGGTAAAATGGTCATTTAAAAATCAGGAAAAATCATGAACATGGGAAATGACCCCAATAGTCGTCCCCCAAAGTTACATGACCATACGACTTCGTATGTGACAGAAATAAATATTCTACGATTCTATGATGCGTAGAATGCGGGTCGTTACAGCACCCCAGCTCCGATTCGACCCGACCTCTTACCTCCGACCCGACCCGATGCTTGGTGAAGCTGGAACCTCTACTCGAGTCCCTACGAATGCTCCAATTCCAGCTGCCAGGGTTGGAGATCAGATCAATCCATCTGCGCCCATCACTCAAGGAGATTTCTCGCGCTTGCTTGACATGCTTGAGAGCACAAGGGAAGCTATGAGAGTTCATGAGCGCACTAATCTCATGATGCAAGAAAATATGAGGCTCATGAGTCGGGAGATCAATGAGCTCCGTCGACAGAGAACTCCATCACCGGTTCGTCACACACCAGTAGATCAATCTTCATCTTCCGAGGAAGAGAGGCCCCGTGAACGGAGGCCACTCGAACGACCTCAGAATGTGGAGCAGCTAACATTTGGATCTTTGGGATCTCGCGAGGATATCGCACGAGCATTAGGAAACGATGACCCCACTCGGGGGCAAAGACTCCAGTCCCCTCTTCTCGAGATCGACCGGGAACGCAGGGAACGGAATCGAGCAGAAGCAACTCGGAGAAGAAGGGCATCTCCTGAGCAAGAGCCCAGAAGGAACTCGGACACTAGGGCCAGGGAACCTGAGCAGCCCCTAACAAGTGCTGATGTACAGGCAATGGTTCGCCGAATTATGTCCGAGAGCCGGAATTATACAAATGAAGACTATGGCATTGAGCGAAGCCATACTCCGTTCACTGACGATATCCTCGACTTCCAGTTTCCCCGACGCTTTAACTTGCCACAGATGGACAAATATAATGGAAGGACTGATCCAGGACAGCATTTGATGCGGTATTCGTGGCTCATGAATGCCGCTGCTGCCCCTGATGAAGTGAAGTGCAAAGCATTCCCAATCTACCTAGAAGATGTGGCATTATTCTGGTTTACCCGACTTCCTCCTCGTTCAATTTCTAATTACAAAGAACTAAGCGAGCGTTTCATGAACCAGTTCCGACTACATGCCCGAAAGTCCAAGAGTGTTATTGAATTGTCGAGAATCAAACAGGCACCGGGAGAGTCTTTAAGGGCATATCTAGATCGTTTTAACCAAGCTGTAACTGAGGTCAGTGACCCGCATGAGCCCACTATTCTGATGGCATTGAAGGAAGGAGTTGATCCTGAATCTGAGTTTGGAGACTACCTTTCTGGGAATACACCCCCCACAAGGGCGATATTCTACGAAAAAGCCGATATTTATTTAAGACAAGAGGAGGCCAGGGAAAACCGAAAGAGAAAGTCTGAGACAGCTTCAAAGGAGAATGTGCAGAGTAATATTGCCGTGAAGCAGTCTGGGGAAAGTTCTGGCAAGGTTGAAGTAAATGTAGGAAACAAGGGTGGAAACAGCAATACTGGAAATGGGGGAAACAACAACAACCGTAATTCGAACGGTAACAGGAGAAACAGAAATATAGGAAGCGACCCTAACAAAAGGCCCCGATTCCAGAACTACGAGAACTATACACCATTGAATGACACCCTGGAAAATATTTACCTGGATACGTACAATGTGTTGCAGTACAAAAGACCGCCACCTCGTGATTCGACCGAGAAAGAAATGGCGACAGAGAAATTTTGCTTGTTTCACGGAACACATGGACATTCGACCAATGAATGTCGGCATTTGAGGGATGTAATTGAAAAGCTGCTGCGTGAAGGAAAGTTGGATGAGTACAAGGTTGCCCCGAGGGACAGGGGGCAAGGAGAGCAGGCTCCAAAACAGATCCTACTTGCTCCTAAGCCTACCGCGCAGTAAAAAGGTAAAGGGATCGTCATCAACTCCATAGTAGGCGGACCTCACCCGGCAATCCGAAGTTTCAGGTCAATGGACCAATATGTGAATGCTGCCAAGCATCTAGATGTGAATGAAGGTGACGATTTGGAAGATGTCACCCCCATAAAACAACAAAAAACCATGTTCGACGACGTGGTATTTCGCAGCCGAGACAACACGGGGATACAATCTCCCACCAATGATCCGTTGGTTATTACTACCGCCATTGGGCCGGCCTTGGTCCATAAGGTATTAGTAGACAACGGAAGTTCCGTTAATATTTTGTTCAAGAAGTCATTTGATCAGATGAAGCTTGAGCCCGAAGATCTGAAACCTTGTGAAGGATGGATTAGAGGCTTCAACGGAGCGACGACAGCTCCCATGGGATATATAGAGTTGCCCGTGACCCTAGGGCAAGGAGAACGTAGAAGAGTGCGAATGCTTCAGTTCGTGGTATTGGACGTAGATTCGCCATATAACGCATTTTTAGGGAGACCTGCCCTCGCTGAATTTAGAGTTTGTATCGCCCCTTGGTGCTTGTTACTAAAGTTCCCAACCGAAGCCGGGACTGGAGTAATAAGAGGGGATCAGGTTTCTGGACGGGCCTGCTATGTGGCCGAACTGAAGATGTTGATGAAAGGAGTTAATGCTGAGAGTAAGGATGCCTCGTCTCCCTCAAAGGGGGACTCGGCATAGCAATTAGAGAAATTGACCCCAAAGGAGTTGCCCAAAGGAACACCTGAAGACCTGGATCCTAGAAAAGACGAGGAACCAGAGGCTAGGAATGCAACTCCTAACGAAGCGACAGTGGAAATTCCCATTGATAAAGCTGATCCGACGAAAGTTTTGAAGATTGGTTCTCAATTGGATCCACGTCGCGCTAAAGAACTGACGGACTTCTTGAAGGCAAACTTAGATGTGTTCGCCTGGACCCATGCTGACATGTGTGGGATATCACCTTCCATTATCAGTCACAAATTGAATGTAAATCCGAAGCATCCGCCTGTGAAGCAAAAGAGACGCATGCTGGGCCCAGAGAGGTCGGCTGCTCTCAAAGAGGAAGTAGAGAAATTGAAGCAAAATGGATTTATTCGAGATTCGACTTATCCCGACTGGATATCGAATCCCGTCTTGGTAAAGAAGCCAAACGGAAAGTGGCGGACTTGTATTGACTTTTCAGATTTAAATAAAGCTTGCCCAAAAGATAGTTTCCCACTTCCCAGGATTGACCAGCTTGTAGACTCGACAGCAGGTCATGAACTTCTTTCTTTCATGGACGCATACTCTGGATACAACCAAATTCCTATGCATGTACCAGACCAAGAGCATACGAGTTTCATTACGAATTTGGGGCTATATTGTTATGTTGTAATGCCATTCGGGTTAAAAAACGCTGGAGCTACTTATCAGCGCTTGGTAAATAGAATGTTTTATAATCAAATAGGAAAAACTATGGAAGTTTATGTGGATGATATGCTTGTTAAATCAAAGCAGTCTTCCAGCCATACGCAAGACTTAGCGGAAATGTTTGGTATCTTGCGAAAATACCGTATGAAATTGAATCCTTTAAAATGTTCATTTGGAGTGGCGTCGGGAAAGTTTCTTGGCTTTATTGTGAGTTCCCGAGGAATTGAAATCAACCCTAGCCAGATAGCGGCGATTAGAAACATCGAAGAACCGAGGAGAATTAAAGACGTCCAAAGTCTGGCAGGGAAGGTAGCGGCGTTGAGTAGATTCATCTCCAAAGCCACAGATAAGTGTGTTCCGTTTTTTGATTTGATAAAAAGGGGAAAGAAGAACTTCCAGTGGATTCCCGATTGTGTCGAGGCCTTTCAAAATCTGTTAGAGCTGTTAGAGAAACCGCCAATTTTATCAAAGCCCGTAGATCACGAAGAATTATTTGTTTATCTAGCAGTCTCGGCTCACGCTGTCAGCACAGCCCTGGTTCGAGAAGAAGACAAAGTACAAAGGCCAGTGTACTATGTGAGTAAGAAATTAGCAGCGGCAGAGCGCAATTATCCAAAAATTGAGAAGCTCGCTTACAGCCTCCTGATCGCGTCCCGAAAACTTCGTCACTATTTCCAAGCCCATCCGATAACCATATACACCGATCAACCCTTAAGACAGGTGTTGCAGAGACCCGAAGCATCGGGAAGGTTGATCAAATGGAACATAGAATTAAGCCAGTTTGATTTGAATTTTCAACCACGAAAGTCAATCAGGGGACAAGCTCTAGCAGACTTTATTGCGGAGTTCACCATTCCAGAAGAAGAAATAATCAATGACCGAGTGGTTAAATCTGAGGAAGAACTAGAGATGAATCCGTGGAAATTATATACCGATGGAGCTAAAAATGACCGAAGGTCCGGAGCTGGAATTGTCTTAGTTACTCGCGAGGGACGGTCGTTATATTACACCCTGCGATTAGAATTTTCGGCAACTAACAATGACTCTGAGTATGAAGCCCTGATTGCCGGGCTGAAACTTGCTAAAGACCTCGGAGTAAAAGTGATGGACATATTTTGTGACTCTAAGATTGTTGTTTGTCAAGTGCGAGAAGAATTCGCGGCCCGAGGACCTCGACTTATCGCCTACCTCAAGAAAGTGAAAGAGCTATTGAGTAGCTTAAAGCGGTACAACATAACGCATATTCCCAGAGTTGAAAACCAGAAAGCGGATAGACTGGCAAAACTGGCTAGTTCTGACAATCAAGAAGGGATGGAGGTAATTCCAATTGAAACGTTGGAATCCCCAAGCTTTGAGTCAATGGAAATTGAATTCGCTCTTGAAGCGGAACCAGAAAAGGAGTCATGGATAACTCCAATTAAGAATTTTCTTAAGAATGGGACACTCCCATCGAAGAAGAGTGAGAAAAGAGCTGTAGTTCGCAAAGCTACCAGATATGTTATACAAGACGATACTCTCTATAGACAAGGATTTTCTATGCCCCTGTTACGATGTATCGCACACGACGACATCAAGCGTGTACTAAGAGAAGTGCACGAAGGTGAGTGTGGAGATCATACAGGAGGTCAAACTTTAGCAAAGAAAATATTGCGGTACGGATACTTCTGGCCTACGATCAACAAAGATGCGGCTGATTATTCACGACGCTGCGATAAGTGCCAGAGATTCGCCAAAATCCCCAGGGCACCGTCAACCCAGCTTAAATCGATGGTGAGTCCTTGGCCATTTGCCACATGGGGAATTGATATCATTGGAGTTTTACCGATTGCTAAAGAAGGAGCTAAGTATGCAGTAGTAGCCGTGGATTATTTCACAAAGTGGGTGGAAGCTGAGCCCTTGACTAAGATCACCACAAGAAAGGTGATAAGTTTTGTGGTCAGAAATATTATATGCCGATTTGGGATCCCAAGGACGATTGTTACTGACAACGGGACCCAATTTGATAGCTCTGAATTCAGAAATTTTTGCCAGAAATATAAGATAGACAAACGATATACTGCAGTTGCCTATCCACAATCGAATGGGCAAGTAGTGGCAGTAAACAAAGTTATAAAATCCATCCTCAAGAAACGGTTGGAGCGTGCAAAGGCAAGATGGGTTGACGAATTGCCCCTAGCTTTGTGGGCATATCGAACAACATTTAAAATGGCTACCGGTCATACCCCTTTCTCTCTCTCCTTTGGCTCAGAAGCAGTAATTCCAGTTGAACTGGAAGTTCCTTCCCACAGGGTGACGTATTATGACCCGATGACGAATCGGGCACTTTTACTTGAGTCTCTTGATGAAGTCGAAGAGAAAAGGGACGAAGCAGACTTGCGTGCAGCAAAACATCGGCGTCAGATGGCACGCTATTATGACAAAAAAGTTCGCCTCAGAACTTTTGAACCAGGAGATTTGGTGCTAAAGAGAGTTTTTCCATCCCTTCCTCACCTCGGCCCAAAATGGGAAGGACCCTTTGTCATCCAACGGAAACTTGAAAAAGGAACCTTCAAGTTAACGACCGTAGATGGCGAAGAAGTTCCTCGAGCATGGAATGCCCAACACTTAATGCGATATTTGGATTAGAAATGCTATACTTTTTGTCGTTTTTACTGTGAATTCTGTAACAAGACATGCCTTGCCTTGGGAAAATCTGATGATATGAATAAAGGACTATAAAGTGGATGTAGGCTACGATTTAGCTGAACCACTATAAAAATATTGTGTGTTATTTACTTTTATGCATTTACATTCATTAGTTGTTCTGTTGTGATTATAAAATACAGGATAACTCAGAGCCTAAAAAAGGTTGAAAACAGTCTAGAAGCACAATGATTATGTGTGCAATAAGACGTAAAAGAATGAGAAAACGACATTCTAACTCTAACTCTCCAGAGAAAGAGAGAGAGTATAAAAGCGTCTCAGACTGAGCGCTGAAAAAGAAATTCTATTCTTAACTCTAACTCTCCAGAGAAAGAGAGAGAGTATAAAAGCGTCTCCGACTGAGCGCTGAGAAAGAGATTCAATTCTGAACTCTAACTCTCAAGAGAATGAGAGAGAGTATAAAAGAAATGCCAGGAAAAACAACAGGTATTGATGACACAGGAAATGCTATCCCGTTAGAGAATCGGGAGCATTCAGATTGCATGGTTAAGCATTGAATAACTTATGGAAATTGACTGGGGACACATATACATACACATATCTCCCCTCTCCACAACTTTGTTTCATAACTATAGACATGTATTTTTACATAAGTGCAGAACTGCTGACAAATAAACATTGCAAAAAGTGAATTATTTTTATTTACAAATGAATGAATTTGTACAGGGAAATAGCTAAAAAAGAAAGTGCGGAAGCTGCTGTTGTAGCAGCACTTATTGGTCTACAAAGATGCTAAAAAGACACAGAGGAACCCACTATTTGGGTTTGGGGTGAGCCTTCGATTTCTTGGCAGCTTTTTCCGCATCCTTTGCTTCCTTCTCGGCTTCAGTCAAGATTCGTTTTGATTTCTTTTTCCCTGAAGATGTGGTACTGGAGCCAGCAGACTTCTTCCCGGAGGGCGGGGCACTGGAATCAAGAGAAGATTTTTTAGCAAGTTCTTCGGTAATAGATCTAGTTGAGAGCTTAACAACTAACCTTGAACCTGCATCCACAACTGCGAGGGGCTTGAGGACCTCAGGGTCTAGTTCTTCGGCCTTTAATTGCAAGCGCTTGTCTTGATCAGCCTTCATGGCAGCCAAGGTAACGTCATCAGCGCTTCCCGATTCCCCAGTTATTGCAACCTCCGGTTCCTCATCATGCCCCTCGTCTCCTCCGTCGTCTTTTAAAGCTGCAATCATTTCTTCATCCTGGGGAGTAGTGACCTTAGTTGGCTCACTTCTTTCCCCCAGGTCTGCGGAAGCAGCCTTGTCTTCCCCTTCTTTGACCCTATCAGCGGGCTTCGTCCCAGCAACAGCTCCTTGAGCTACATCTGTCTTTGCGGATGATTCAACGCCTACAGAATGAGAAACATCGGTTATCAACTCAGGCGAAAGCAAAGGATTTCTCATCGAACGTTCAATCATGTAGCCAAAGGTAGTAGTAGCCTTGGCAAATTGAGGAGAAAAGATAGGAATACCTTCTGAAGACTTTTCAGCGGGGGTGACTACTACCTCTGGAGTTATTTCAGGAATGGGAGATAGCAAAGTTGTCCGGGGAATTCCCGGGTTTTCGGGATCATACCCTTCTACTTCGGGAGTTGCAGGAGCAGAAGAAGAGGAGCCAGCTTCGGGAATGGTTTTCTGTTTAGACTTCCGCCTCTCTTCTTCCATGGCCTCAGCAATTAGGCGGTGCCCTTCAGCTAGGCACTCCGGTTCGTCATCTCTCAAGTATTTCTCCATCAGCTTATCTTCATCAAGGGAATCGACCTTAAGTTCTTCTTTTTCCCACTCAACGATTTGATTCCACACTTGAACCAGAGTGGATGGATAGTCCTCGATCCAAGAGATGTTTCGACGACGAATAATATGTGCGAAGAATTCAATCATTAGCTCGCCGAAGCCCTGAATATCAGCCTCCGCCTCAGATAATTGCTTGCGGGCTTCCTCCGCAGATTTAATGGCACATTCCACATTGCCCTCAGCCAGAGCAGCCCTGTTCTCTGCCTCCAACAGCTTCGAAGCCAAGTCCGCGTTCTTCTTTTCTAATTCAGCACTCCTCTTCGCTAACTCGGCGTTCTTTTGCTCAAGCTCAGCATAAGCAAGGTGTGTCTTAGCAGCCTCTGATTTGGCCTCGTCAGCTTGCTTCTTCAACTCAGAACGCTCCTGAGTGTGGGACTCAAGTAAGTCATGATAACGCTTTTGCATGTCCTCAAACTGTTGTTTGAAATTAGAAGCGTTCTTTTGAGCGACAGCTAGTTGAGCTTGAGTGTCTTCTAGGTCCTTTCCTAAGGTTTTTAAGGCCTTAGCATCCTCCTCCGCGGTCTTTTGCATTGAGTTAGCATTTTTCATTAGAGTGCGGATGATTCTAGAAAGATTGCGAGAATACTTGAACATCTCGGTATATTGTTTTTCCACCAAATCAATCTTTGCTTTGGCCTCATCTGCCCAATTAGACGAAATAGGTTCAAGGGTAGGTAGAAAGGTCAGAGTCTCGAAGTAGTGCTCGGGAAATTGCTCCTTTAAATATGCCAGCTTTACTGCGGTTCCCGCATCTGGTGGAGGAGGAGCGAGGATTGTTAGTTCGGTGTCCCTTCCTGAAGAAGATTCTGTAGAACCCTTGTCTGTCCTAGGTCGTTTAGTAGCAGGGACTTTTTGCTTACTTCGAGACCCAGTTTCCTTTGGTGGAGTTTTCTCTCTACTCCGCTTTTCATGGGAGGATGTGGAATCCCTAGATGGTGGTCTATCCTCCTCCCTACGACCTTGATAGCTCTTGTATTTCTCTTGTTCCGGTCGAACTGGTGAGCGGGAGCGTGAGGGCCGAGATCGATAAGGATCATAGGGTCTTCTTTCCTCCCTACCACGGTCATCCCGGCGATCATACTCGACATCCTGAGGAGGATTGGACATGCTGCGACGAAGCTTTCTTATATCATAATAGGATCGAGACATTGTACCTGCACGATAAAATAAACGAAGTTTAGAATCAATGGGTTTATGGAGAAAGAAGTGCAATGAATGCTAATGCTGTGGTATAAAGTGCATCCTAAGTGGTGTGTGTCCCCCCAACCAACCCGAGTCTGAAGCTAGACTGGTGCGGGCAGGCTCTTTGGCCTTAGCAGGAGTAGTTTCTTCCGAAGAAGTGAAGACTAAAGGGTCCTTCCTGAAATCTTCTGAAGTATATATAGTCTCAGGTAAGGGGAGATCCCCCAAACCCTGGAATATGTGTTCGTCAGTGCTAGGAACATCCCCTTCGGAAGCGTGAAGTGTCGATTCTTGGGAAGATTTTGACTTGTCTGGAGAAGTAGTTTCCTCGGGGGCAATATACCCTTCACGATGTTTTGCGGCCAGATTAGCCAGTTCATCATCTTGTGTGGAAGAGGGAGAAGGAGAAGTTTGAAGAGGAGCTGTAGGAATTCCCGAGCCCTCTCCTATCTCTGGAACTGTTTCCACTGGAGGAATGTATGCATAAGGGACCGTCCCATGACCGATGCTACGGAAAACGGATAGCAGCCCATGAAAATGAAGGTATTCATCTTTAAGGACCTCGTCGATAGTCAGGAATTTTTGATCACCATTAAGAAGTCGGTGCATTCGATCAAAGAACACCTGATCTGATATCTGTTTGGGATTGTCAACTGCAAATAAAAAGGAAAACAGGTCAGGGTGATGGTTCAAGTGTATAGAGTCCGGGTTCAGAAAATCAATGCTTTACTTGATTTTGTCCATCTCCTGGCGCATCCAGACTGTTGCTTTATATAGAACCACTCTAGTCTGGAATCTCCAGCTTTACTGCTAAACGGTGTAGAGATTATCTTCCTTTTTGGGACTGATTCAAAGTAACAGAAAGATGGAGTTTCTCTAGTCCGATGTTTGAAATTATAGAAGAAATGAACATCATCGAACGTGAGCTCTAAGCCTAGAATTTCACGATATACTATGAATAAGGTATGCAAATAGGCATATGAATTGGGATGCAACTGCATGGGGGCAATCCGCATTTGTCTTAAGAAATCAACGATGAAAGGCGAGAATGGAGGAATGGCGCCGACCATGCACATCAGTCGAGTGACCGTCATATATCCTTCTGGAGGGTTGTGGGGACGGTCAGAGCGTGAGGGCACTAGGGTGTCCCTTTTCATTATTCCATACTTCAAGCAAATTCGAACAAGTCGGTCGTTGTCGATTGTCGATTCTACGGAATCTGGAGGTGACTCCAATATAATGGCTGAGTCGAATTCATCGGGTGCTCGATTGTCACCAATCCCTCCTTCCTCCTCAAAGCCTAGGGAAACTTCATTTTCTGAAGACATTTCGTCGCTTTCCCGATGACCAACTCCGTAATCCGGACCCTCACTATCCCATTCTGGATCAGACGAAGAAGATATATCCTCAAGAGTGGTTTTGTTGGAAGTTTCCGGGGCTTCTTTCCTCTCAGCTAGACGGGAAGAGCGTCTGGGCCTCATTGTCATGGAACTATTGAAGAAGCAATAGCACGGATTAGAGTGAATTATCCCGTGCCCCCTTTTGTGTATGTGTGTGAACTAAAGTGTGTGCAGCAAATGTGGGAAATGCAAAATAAAAGTACAGCAATGTAAGACGAAGCTTTAAAGAGAAGGTGATAGTCAGAGTTGTTCTTAATTCTCGTTTATGTTCACAGGGCACTATCCTAACTGTCCGCGAAGTTATCGTCTAGAGTAAGTGTTAGTTGAATTAGTTGGGTAGTCTTTATGTGCCAAGTTTGATACGTTCGGTTCGGTTCGGATATGCATATGATAACTGGCTCAATACAAATACAGATAACAGTCGGTTCGGGTGCTTCATTAAAGCAAGGCCAGTTCAAGACAAGGGAAACAATGGGTTCGGAAGCAGGACTGATCTGATCGGATCGGGTGACCCGATCCGAACCGAACCAGCATCACTTAACCAGTCCATTTATTTCAACCTCTTATCCCATTCTCTTCTCCGACCCGAACCGACATTTTCCTTCCTTCCCGTCTTTCTAAAGTATGCAACCCGAACCGATCCCCTTTACTTCTCCTTCCTTTTTGCTCCTTCGTCTTCTACCCGAACCAATTTGTCATCACACTCTTTTCTTCATCTTCTTCCACTTTCCCCCCTACTCACAAACAAATCCGTTCTATCACCAAAGCTACCGTTAAGGACAAATATTTGCCTTCTCCAGCCTCGCAATGCCTCGAAGTGATGGCGGATCCACCAGTAACGACGTGGAGTTCAAGCAAAGCCCCGTGGCTAAACCATCCCAATCAACCACGAATTGAAACCAAGTACAGTTATTACGAAGTTATTCGAGATTAAAAAGCTACCTATGTGCTCGATTTGAGAAATCTACAAGGAATGATTTCGGGATATTGGAGTTTCTGAAGTTTTCGATACTAAGGTTTGGAGGCGGCGGCAGAAAAGAAGAAGAAAAGAAGGAAGACAGTGGCGGATTTATATAAGGGGTGATGTTGACTCCTCGTATTCCTATTCTTTCTCACCCGCTCGGACCGGAGTGAAGGCCCAGTAGCACAACTCTGCATGAAGGCCCAACGTCCAAGAACCAAACCCACGAAAGCGCTTCGGATCGGAATCCGAACCGAGCAAATTTCACACATTAATTTAGCATCCGACTCGAATTGAGTTCAAACGAGAGATAAAAGAAGCGCATACCCGAGAGAAGCGCTATGTGTCGAGAAAAATTCCCAAACTTGTTCAGAAATGAAGAAAATGTGCTCGAGTCAGACACCGAACCGAATAGAAATCTGTGCATTCCTCCTGACCGTTCCGATTCAAGGACTAGCATTTCGAACGACATCAAAGCACGCTTCGTATACAACAGAAGCATCCTTTGAGGGGGCAGAATGTTAGCCTACTTTGTGAACTAGGCAACACAAAGTCGAGAAACCAAACATGAAGGGTATTTTTAATTATAAGGCTTCGGTTCGGATTGAAGGAAAACACTACAATTCAGATGGAGAGCTGCAGCTGTTCGGATCGGATAGAATCCTGTTCGGATCGGATAGAATTCTCTGATCGGATCGGTGATCTCTTACTGGATAGATTGGTAAGGCATATCCAATCGGATCGGAAGGCAACTAAATCTCGAACGGATCGGAAGGCCATCTGCTTGCCACAACACTGGAGCGGAGCGGAATAGGTTAGAGAAGGAGAGGCGCCCAAACCAGTCCGGTTCGGGTCGGGTATCCCGATCCGAACCCCTTACCTGCATATCTCCGACCCGCATCCATGATCCATGTTAATCTCCTGTAAAATCGCCTGGAGAACCGGACCGGCTATGACTAATTCCTACCCCTAACGTCCTTCCCTTTGATGCGCTGTTAACCTGATAGTTCATCCGAACCCGAAGAGAGTGCGATGGATGACACGTGGCCCGACCCGGATCAAGTCTCAAGCAAATTCACACCTATAAATACCCCATCTGGAGACAAAGAGAAGGATCTTTTTTCAGCACTTAAAGAATTCAATCACCTCCATCATCCGAACTCCATTACTCCCAGAGAATCCAAATCATCTTTTATTTCTTGTTTTAGTCAATTGAGTGAACAAAAGTGAGTTGTGAGTGAACCTTTCATTGTATTTGCAACTGAATTATTGAATATAGTGAAAAATAAGTGGACGTAGGCATTTGTTCGCCGAACCACTATAAATCTTGCGCGTTCATTTTTATTTTTATCTCATTTTATCTTGTTTCAAATCAATTTGAGTGTTAGAACCACTTTTGGGTCTAACATACAGCAAGCATTCACAAAACGCTTTCAGTTACGCAATCAACTTATTATAATACAAGTGATATGATAAGTAGAAGTGACAGAAGTAATTAGCATAAGTGGTTTATAAAAGCTAAAAAATTACATAGCATAACAGTAATTACCCAACCAAAAAGATTACATGCCATATATATAGTTTGCATGAGCATTTCCAAAATCCAACATAAAAAACCATAGTTAACTAACCTTCTCCATTTTAAAGATCTAATTTGCCCGATCACCCATTCGATTTCTCATAACCAACCTGTAAAATTACATCAAAATACCGTGAAGCAAAACCATGTAATTATTGATTAGCTTTAACCCTACACCAATACAAGTTCTAACAACATGTCCACAAATTTGTAATTTGAAATTAAACTAAAAATCTAATGAAATTCAGGAAGATAAAGCAACGCCAAAGGATGATTCAATATTACCAAATTGCAGATCCATACTCAAAGCATGTTCCAACAGTATCAAAGACTAAATCGATTACATTTTCAACTCGATGGTTTGCATATTTGTAACATAGCCGGACGTCCGTTGAACAAACGTTCAAGACTCAACGGCCTGTTGAACAGGAGCCTCGCATGAGGCATCTATTCGATAGGTGTTTGGACTCCTTATTTCTCTATTTTTAAATTTAATGAAGAGAAATTAAAGTTCGGATGCAGGTTCAACAAGCGCATGAGATTTAGATGCTATTGGAGAAAGAAGCCGATTGAACTTCTTGAGTACACATCTCCTAATTTTCATATTCCAACCCATTAGAGTTGCTCTAATGGTTCGATATTGATTCACTAATTTTTCAACAGTGATACCTACGACAAGTGCTACTTAGAAGTCCCTAAAACGGTTGTTTCCTAACAACATACACAATGGCTACAAGTAGACGTTACTGTTGGATTAATTTTTCTTTTATTTGGGCACATATGTTAAATATGTACATTGCTATTATAGTTAATGTATAAACAATAAGTGATATTTACAATTTAATGAGACGCTAAATTGTAAATATGAAATAAAAAGGTGTTGTTCCTCGAGAATATGTACGCTTCTATTTTTCTTTCCTCCCGTCAGGAAGAAAACATCAAAAATAGAAGGAACGGTATTCTTGAAAAATCATAACTTCATTCAAAATTGAATCAATGAATTCCAGTACGCTTCTGCAATCTCCGTTTGTTTGCGATTTAAATTTCTCTTGAATTGATTAGGGTTATGGCTGGATTGAAATTATCCTTCAATTGGTATCAGAGCGAATCCTAGATTGATTTTTGAGAAAATTAGGATTTGCGTTTGTTTTCTGTTTAACGTATCAAAAGCGGTGGATGAAATTATAGTTATCAGTTTCATTGATTCGGTTCTAATATGCAAAAATTGTATATGAAATCCATCGCTTCATCCTGGGTACCGTATGCATTTCAGTAGAATAACACATAAAGATTATATGCAGTAAAGTTAACATCATTGGATATCTGGATCAAGCCCTATGCACATTAATAATTTCTTTACAGTTTGGAATTTCCTGTTTTGGATTCCGAGATATGCCACTATGATGATTTTACGGTTAGATGACAGAAAGTAGTAAATTTTAGTGAATCGTCATATTGGCATAATACAATGGAATTTATGATTATTAAATTTTGTTCCTGGGAACTTGTTGATTAAATCTTTGTAATTTGTTGGATTCCGCCATACATCATGCCTATTAATCCATCACAAATGGACATATAAAAGCATGCCAACAAACTCTGTAGCCTATCTTTGTTGACTTTGGTGTGCTCATGTTTTACTGTGAATGCATTAATTGTATATTGGCATCGTTACGTAAGTCTTGATGTGAAAATGCCATGCTTAAATTCTTTTGGCAGTATTAGGTTGTAAAAGAATTATATAGGCATTAAAGTAAAGTTGCATTGTTAATTACATTGTTAACTTTGTATAGCCCGAGTGTTTATATTTTATAAGGTAACGTTTTTGTGAAATCCTTCACATTTGAAGTTGATAGTGAGTAGTAGTCATGCTAATCAAACTTACACGAATTATTACTCAAATACATGTCAAGGAACATACATATGCTTCCATTGCATGCTATCGTCCATTTGTAAAAGTGGTACAACATAAGTTTTTTTTTAAACTGAAAACTACTATTTGTGCTACATTTTTTTTTGATGATGTCTATTGTAATGGAAGGCACACTCTGTAAAACATAATTTGAATACAGTTCCATTCTTTATGAAGCAAAATGGTGATTACTAAAAGCCTGGCCATGTATTCCTTCCAGTTTAGTTTATTTAATCACCTAGTTCAGTTAATTAAAAAAAATCAAATTTGGTTTCCGTGCGAATTTGATATTTTAATGAATTAATTGAAACAAAATATCACCAAAGTGATCACTTTGTGTAGATTAATTTAATTTAATATCAAAATAATTGTGTGCATGTAGTTCTTGCGTTTATTAACGAGCCCAAAGGTGAATTAATATTTGGTTGAACTTCATGCATGCTTGTGGTGATAGATATGTGATAATTATAAGGTGTTTTATGTGAGCAATATGTTTATCCAAAGATTGCATATTGTTTGACAAAACTTATTATCAATATTTGATCGCTACAACAAGAGTACCGTTTACAGTTAATATTATTGTCCAAAGACTTGATATTAATGATGTGTTTGGTATCTTGAGATGGGTTGTCATGTTCTCTTTTCAGCTGTTGCTACTGTATCTGCTATCTAAATTCAGTACCGGTCCTTAATGGTAATAACTTTAAGGACTGGAAGGAGAACATTTTAATTGTTCTGGGCTGCATGGATCTAGGCATTGCATTAAGGTTGGATAGACCTGCTTCTCTTACGGATACTAGCTCCTTAGAAGAAAGGAGAATTTTTTAGAAGTGGGACCGTTCAAATCGCATGAGTCTTATGATTATCAAACACAGCATACCTGAGGCTTTAGGGGGTGCGGTATCCGAAGAGATCACCAATGCCACAACTTTTCTTGCTGAAATTAAGAAACGCTTTGCGAAAAGCAATAAGGCAGAAACAAGTATTCTTTTAAAGAAACTTATTTCTATGAAGTTCAAAGGCAAGGAAAACATAAGGGCCCGTAGGCAGTGGGTTAACCTCCCACCGTGACATACAGATGATCCCACAGACACCTTGTTTTACGGCTAGCCTCTCGACTGCAATAACCAAACCTAATAAATAAGGGACATGTAGGGGTAAGAGCCCACTGTTCACCACCAAACAACATGGCAAGAACCCCATATCATGCGTAACTAGCTCCATAGCCAGCAACAAGGACTGGTATGAGAAATTTTACTTGAACTATCTAATAATAATAAGGCTAATCACAGGACCACGCCGCTAACGCGGAATGGGTTTACTCCATTGGATTGTCAGTGCATAAAATAAAGTAAATCGTTAAACAACGCAATGCTTTTTAGAAAAATGAAACCATTATAAGACTCAAGTCTCATCACACTATGCAACGCAAACCGGAGGATAGAGTTTTACCTTATAATGGTCAAAAATGCTTGATACGATAAAACGGAGTTGATATTATTATAGTCTGTATATGTTTTAAAACATTTCAATCATAATATCAATCATAGACGGCATAGCTACCATACACTATGTCGCTGTACTAGTTATATAATCAAATCCGCATGAGTCGTATTGGAAGTTGGATTTCCATCATGAACCAAGGCAAGAGATAGTCCTTACCGAATTCGAGACACTCTAGCCCGTGCCTCAGGAACAGAACACATCGTCCCTTGGATCTTCAGGGCCGGTCCATAAATATGTTAGTGGATTGCTAATGCCTAAACAATACGTTTCCCTGCCCTATGGGGCGTAAATAGAACCACTAGGGACTCAAATAACCGAGGCGCCTCATTCCATCATCCACATAAGTAAAAATGTCAGGCCTTGTAAAAACCATGACACCACTTCTAGCTAGAAAGAAACGTATGTCCTCCCTGCAGTCCTTACTCCCGTTTCTGGTTCATACCGGGGTGTGAGGCTCGCGAAGTAACGCTATACACAAAGCTATGCTATTTAAAGTTTTGCTTTGATCATCAACCACAAGGCCCTGCTTTTCAACAAAGTCCTTGATCATTTACATCTTAGCATGCCACATTGTCAATACATACCATACCAATGATTTCTACCAACATATAACCTCTAAGCTCGTACTTCTCAGAGAAGGGTGTTAAGAAAGAGAATAAATTCTCCGCCACCACAGATATATATTTAGCAGAGATCAACGAATTCAGCATAAAGGAATACAACGTCAGACATACGTTCATTTACAAGTCCGTTTTGGGTCTAAACGAAACCGGAGACACCTTATCCCAATACAGGAGAGAGGTTCTCGCATATCCATCAATCTCCAAATACGTCTGGATGATCACCACTTATTACCTTGTCTTGGGTAGCCGCCCAAATCAAGACATCAGTATTCATCCAAATGATGTGAAGATCTTCGGTCTTCAACCATCGTCTTCATCTTAAACTCTTGATCGTCGTAGTAATTATTCAGAATGAGTTAAACCCGATCTTTCCGAATAACTCGCGTATTTTATAATCAATAATAAAATACTATAAAAGCACATCATACGTCTCATGGTCTCTATTATTATTAAATCGAATTCCATTCAATTCCAATTTAATATATTAAATTGGAAAACTTTACTCTTGGAAAATTTCCTATAAATCTTAATAAAAAGATTTATAAATTCCAAATTATATTTTCACTGTTAATTGAGTTAAAGAACAAATGTCATTTAAAACATAGTTCACAATAAACCCAATTTATATTTCATTTTATTCCAATTATTAAATATAACTGGAAATTCTAATAATCTTTAATAAAGGATTTATTCTATTCTTTCATTGAATTGACAATTCTATTCAATTCAGTAGATATGACCAAAATGATATTTTAATTGAATTGACAAATAAATTCAATCAATATAACCAAAATAATATTTTAATTGAATTTGTTTCAAAATTGAATTTGTTTCAAAACATTATGGAAATGTCTCACCTTGCTTCAAAATTGAAGGCACTAAAACTTGAGATTTCAGATGAGTTGCTTGTGCATTTTGTGCTTATCTCTCTTCCACCGCAATTCTGTCAATTCAAGGTCAGTTATAACTGCCTAAAGGAGAAGTGGGCTCTTAATGAGCTCATTTCATGTTGCGTTCAAGAGGAAGAGAGATTGAAGCAAAATAAGACTGAAAGTGCTCATTTGGCAGCCACCTCTAAAGGTTGGGGCAAGAAAAGAAAAGCTAAGAATGAAGCTGCTAATGATCCAGATCAAAAGAAACCACAAAAGGAAAAGGAAGGTTGTTTCTTTTGCCATAAAACTGGACATGTGAAGAAAGAACATACCAAATATCATGCATGGCGTGCAAAGAAAGGTATGTTTCTTACTTTGGTCTGTTCTGAGGTAAATTTATCTTCAGTACCTAGAAACACTTGGTGTATAGATTCTGGTGCTACTACTTATATAAGTGTTTCTATGCAGGGTTGCCTGAGCTACCAAAAGCCAAGTGATAGTGAAAGACACATCTTTGTAGGCGATGGACAATCGGTAGAAGTGGAAGCAATTGGACATTTTAGATTGTTCTTAGAAACTGGTTTTAATTTGGATTTAAAAGACACTTTTGTTGTACCATCATTTAGATGGAATTTGGTTTCTGTTTTTGTGTTGGACAAATTTGGATATTGTTGTTCATTTGGAAACAATCAATTTACTTTGTCTTTGAATTCAAATGTTGTTGGAACTGGTTATATAAATGCTTATGACATTCTTTATTTGTCAGAAACTGTTGCATCCTATAATGAAACCTTGCATGTAGAATCACTTGGTACTAAGCGTAAATTAACTAAAGAAAATTCAGCATCTTTGTGGCATAAGCGCTTAGGTCATATCTCAAAAGGTAGAGTTGAGCGCTTAGTGTCTAATGGCATTTTAGAATCCCTTGACTTCACAAACTTTGATGTTTGTGTAGATTGCATCAAGGGAAAACACACCAAAACTAAAAGGTTGGGTGCCAACAGATCTTCAGACGTGTTAGAATTAATTCATACAGATATTTATGGGCCTTTCCCTGTGGCATCTTGGAATGGTCAATAATATTTCAAAACATTCATAGACGATTACTCACGTTATGGGTACCTATATCTCATTCATGAAAAGTCACAATCACTAGATGTGTTTAAAGCTTATAAAGCTGAAGTTGATAATCAACTCAATAAAAGGATTAAAAGTGTCAGATCTGACCGTAGTGGTGAGTACTATGGTAGATATGATGGCTCGGGTGAACAATATCCAGGACCGTTTGCTAGATTCCTAGAGGAATGTAGTATTGTCCCACAGTATACCATGCCAGGATCAACTAACATGAATGGTGTTGCTGAAATACGAAACCGAACTCTTAAGGATATGGTAAGGAGTATAATTGCTCATTCCACCTTACCTGAGTCTCTCTGGGGAGAAGCATTAAAGACAACAGCTTATATTCTCAATAGCGTACCAACTAAAGCAGCTGTAAAAATACCTTATGAGCTTTGGAAAGGTCGAAAGCCTAGTCTAAAGCACTTTCACATTTGGGGATGTCCAGCCGAGGCAAGGCCTTATAGGCCACATGAAAAAAAATCTGGATTCCAAAACAGTGAGCGGCTACTTTATTGGTTATTCTGAGCGTTCTAGGGGCTATAAGTTTTATGATCCCATAGTAAGGAATATTTTAAAGACGGCAACTATAATATTCTTTGAGGATATTGAGTTTGGGGGAAGAAATAAAGTTAAAGACATTACTTTCGAGGAGGACTTGGATTCAAATCCAGTTCCTATTATCACTTTTGACAATGTTCAGTTGCCTACACCTGTCATTGATCAAGAAGTGTGTCCAGAACCTCAACAAGATAATGTTATACAACCCCTTATTCAAAATGAAACCATTGTTCCTGAAGAACAAACACAACAACCTCAAGAACCAGTTCCATTAAGAAGGTCCATGAGAGAAAGGAGTACTATTTCAGATGATTATTTTGTATTTCTCCAAGAGCAAGAGAATGATAATGGGATGATGGAAGATGACCCAATCAACTTTCATCATGCCATGGAAAATTCTAATTTTCAAAAATGGATAGATGCCATGAATGAGGAGTATAAATCAATGCAAGACAATAAAGTTTGGGAACTTGTCCCATTACTAGAAGGTGCAAAACCAACTGGTTGTAAATGGATATTTAAAACCAAGAGGGATGCAAAAGGTAATGTGGAGAGTTATAAGGCACATCTTGTTGCAAAAGGTTTTACTCAGGAAGAAGGCATCGATTTTCTAGAGACTTTCTCTCCAGTTTCATCGAAAGACTCTTTTAGGATAATTATGGCACTTGTTGCTCATTTTGATCTTGAGTTACATCAGATGGATGTTAAGATAGCGTTTCTCAATGGAGACATTGATGAGACAATTTATACGATACAACCAGAAAACTTTGTGTTAGGAGATCCAAAGAATATGGTTTGTAAATTAACAAAATCCATTTATGGACTTAAGCAAGCTTCTCGTCAATGGTACCACAAATTTCATCAAGTGATCATCTCGTTTGGTTTTGAGATGAATCCTGTTGATGACTGTGTGTATCACAAGTTCAGTGGGAGTAAAAATATATTCCTGGTTCTATATGTCGATGACATTTTGCTTGCCACTAATGATATAGGCTTATTGCACGAAACCAAGAAATTTCTATCAAAACATTTCGAAATGAAAGATCTTGGGGACGCCTCTTTTGTATTAGGTATTCAGATACTTTGAGATCGTTTTCGGGGTATTCTTGGATTGTCACAAAAGAGCTATATTGATAAAAATACTCAAAAGGTTTGGCATGCAAGATTGTAGACCAGGAGATACCCCTGTCGCTAAAGGAGATAAATTCAGTCTTAGCCAGTGCCCTAAAAGCAATATTGAAATTCAAGAAATGCATAAGATTCCCTATGTGTAACACCCCGAATTTTTGAATAATCAAATTAACTAAATTTAAGAATACTTAATTTCAAATGTGGGAATTAAGGGAAACGGGTTGTGCCATTGCGTTCGTCTTGGAATTCTGCTTGAGATAGAGTCTGAGTTTGCGTAAAACGGACAACATATGATAGAGATATGGACGAACGAAGTTAGGTGGAAAAACCAGAAGAAGAAAAAGAAAAAAAAATGCACTGGCGCACTTGGGAAATGCGCCAGTACAAAAATACACTGGCGCACTTCCCAAGTGCGCCCAGGCCGAGCAAAAAGCCTGCACAGTTTTCTGGTGTGATCTGATCCACACTGTGACTCATTGCCGAGTCCTTTCTGACTCCTTGCTGAGTCATTAGGGCTGAGGTGTCACCCTATCCTGACTGAATGGTTTGATTAACCCTAAGAGCATCCGACGGCTCAAGTTAAATTGAAATTCTATATAAACATGTGTAGACTCAAACCTTAGAATCAAATAAAAATTAGATCAATGGCCGTCATACTGTCTCTCCAAAACCTAGAGTAGCCGCCACCAACTAGAATCAAAGTAAAGCAACTCAATTATATTCAAATCAAAGTCTAATCTCAACAACGAAATTGTCTACAACAAGGGAACGCTAATCAATTACAGAATTCAGATCCCAGAACTCAAGACCCTCATTTTTTGTGAGTTCTAGTCACTTTTAGGTTTAAATAAATAAAAGTGAATCGTGGTAGACTATGATTTGGGTATATGTTGTTTGTAGTTATGCAAGTTTATTGTTGTTGTGGATCATGAAATTATACAAGTTTATTGTTGTGGTGAATCAGGAAATTATGCAAGTGAAATTCATAAACCTATGCAAGTTACCTATGCAAGTTATTATGTTGCGAATTCATGAATCTATGCAAGTTGTTAACATGAACCTATGCAAGTTGTTATGAGATCATGCAAGTCACCTATGCAAGTTGTTATGTTGTGAATCATGAACCTATGCAAGTCACCTATGCAAGTTGTTATGTTGTGAATCATGAACCTATGTGAGGTGTTAATTATGTTGTTAATTCATGAACCGATGCAAGTTGTTATGTTGAAAATTATGAACCTATGCAAGTTGTTATGTTGCCAAAACATGAATCTATGCAAGTTGTTAATTATGTGGTGAATCATAATTATATGCGAAGTTATCATGTCATTTTCCTTAGTTGTCATGATTATGCCAAAAATTGTACTGAAACAATCACCTTGTCATTCCCTTTATTTTATTATTATGGCGAGGCTACTTTGTAGCCTCGATAACGCCAAAATGCACGTGATTATGCTAGTTAAGAAACAGGGAAAAAGGGGAATTTGTAATAGACATAATTTATACAGTGATTATGTAAATTGGACACATGATTCTAGTAGGGAAACATATAAATAATTACCTATTATGACATAGGTAAAGTTGAGTAAAATGGTATAATTTGAATATGACCATTTATGGATAGGAAATTCAAATTGTTACTAAAATAGGTATTGACACCTAAAAAAAGGAAAGGATTAATTAATTAACTTAATTAATCAAAAGAGGAAAGTTTAAGCAATTAAAGTCTGAAAATTTAATTAACACTTATGACACGAGGTTAGGTTACATTAGTGGTGGAAGTCTGCCCGGACCCGAACGGCATATCCAACAGCCACTAATGTTGAACCTAATGTGAGAGGTCTAAATGTGTGAATACGACTCGGGCTAAGACACGAGGTTAGACCCAACTGTGGAATAAGACTGCCCGGACCCGACCGACATACCCAACATCCACATGTTGTAGGGCTAATGTGGGAGGTTTAGCCCAATATAACCATAATTGGACATGGTAATAAGAAAAGACTACTTAACCTAACTTAATACATGTGGACTGTATGATGATAGACATAAGTTAGGGTTAAGTAAAATGAGTTGGATTGTGGATGGGTTAAGTACAACTGATGGGTAGGTGGGTAACATTAATATATATATAGGCCCACAAACTTAACCATTAAATAAATAGGATTAAATCAGTGGGAGGGTTAAGTACAACTGAAGGGTAGGTGGGTAATATTAATATATATAGGCCCACTAACTTAACTGGATAAAAAGTGTTATGTAATTAAAGACACCTAATGGTATACATAACCGGGGCAAAATAGTAAAGTTATGTATTAAAGACACCCTTAGGGGTACGCATAACTAATGAGAATAGATAGAGTTATGTATTAAAGACACCTATAGGTGAGCATAACCGATAGGTAGATTAAGGGTTATGTATTAAAGACACCTATAGGTACGCATAACTGATTGAGGGCTATGTAATTAAAGACACCTTAGGGTATGCATAGTCAGTAGAAAACCTAGTGGGGATACAAGACATAGGGGAAAGCTTGTATCATGTTGTGTGGGACCCATTTCAGTCAGTAACCCGGAGTGGTATCAAAGTAAAGAACTCCGTACTAGGCGGGGAAGGGGCACGCTTACTGATTGATTGTAAGAGATCCAAAACGAGACGGATGGTGTGGGCGGCGCAAACCGACCGGGTACATGTGCGTGCATGGGCCGAGCAGAGGGGGACAAGACGACCGTGACACCAGTAGGTATAACTGTGCACACCTTGGGTTGCCACTTTAGGGAAGTGATACCCCCTAGTTGTGGGACCAGCACAGGGTATCTACAGAGTAGGGAGCCGATCTATTAGGGTAGTGATTAGGGTATACCCGGACGTATGTCCTAAGTCTACCAATTTATAGTAGGAGGGTAGTGAGTATGACTAGTTGAGATAGGAGCAAGCGGCACCTATGACAGCAGTTAGGAATACACGAAACTACCACCATCGTTATCGTTATTATGGTTAGCGGAAGGGATCATCCCATCTTCATTTTACTAGTAATAGTGCAGAGTAGTTTGTAGTGAAGCATACATCTTACCTTATTTGTCATGTCATACCTGCCATCTGTACCGTGAATCCTCTTATCCACTTTGTATGCCTGTCATGTTTACCTTTATTTATTTACTGGTTAAAAGTTACTGGACTCACCAGACGTATGTCTGACCTAGTTTGTTTCGCCTCTTTTCTTTTGTCCCCCCCCCCCCCCCCAAGGTTCTTAGGGAGGAAACACCCAGGTTTAGTCAGGATTTGGATATCATCTTCTAGGAGCTACTTCTGAAGTAGGCTCGAGTCTCTGTCTCTTATATGGCTTGCTCTTTAATATGGGGAATGATGTTTTTCTTTTAAATACCTATGTACTCTGATGATGTAAGACAAAAGTGTTTTGTTTAATGGTTTTATGACTCATGGTATTATGTAACAAAGTATTTTGGTGATTTAATAAAGTTGTTTATTTTCCGCTGTAAAATTTGTATATCTGTCTTATGATATTCTGTGTCTGTTTACCAAAAACGCTCCACTGAAGTTAAGGCATTCCCTTTGTGAGTGACCTTAATGGAGGTGGGGTTTTACACTATGCTTCGGCCGTTGGGAGTCTAATGTATGCTCAAGTATGCACACGTCCAGATATTGCATACATTGTTGGGATGTTAGGCAGATACTTAAGCAACCCTGGTATAGACCATTGCAGCCAAGAGGGTTATGAGGTATCTTCAGAGAACAAAAGATTACATGCTCATTTATAGAAGATCAGATCATTTGGATGTCGTAGGATATTCTGATTCTGATTTTGCGGGATACCAAGATAGTAGAAAGTCAACATCAGACTATATTTACCTGTTGGCTAGAGGAGCTATATCTTGGAAAAGTGTTAAACAAACACTAGTAACTTCTTCTACCACGGAAGCAGAATTTGTAGCATGTTATGAGGCATCAAACCACATAATATGGCTACGTAATTTTGTCACTGGGCTGCGCATTTTGGAAAATGTAGAAAGACCATTGAAGCTATATTGTGATAATAAGTCAGCAGTGTTATATTCTAATAATAATAGAAGCTCAACTAAGTCAAAATATATTGATATAAAATTCTTAGCTATGAAAGAGAGAGTGCAGAGTGGACATATTTCTATAGAGCATATTGGAACAAACTTCATGATAGCGGATCCGGTCATAAAAGGTTTACCACCCAAGGTCTTTCATGAGTACACTGCTCGTATGGGTGTTGTACAGTTAGAGGATATCATGATTTAGTGGGAGTTTGTATTTTATATGCTTTATGTTTACCTTGAGACATTTATGTATTCAGTTTTCTGATCAAAAAAAGTATTCGGTTCGTTCACTTTGGTTACTATTTTGATTCTGACCTCACTTAAGTTTGAGGACCAACTGAAATATATACGTGTTTGATTCACATTACATGTGATTTTCATGCTACGTATATGTGATTAATCTATGTCATTTAACTGTATATATGTATGTGACCATTGATGGGTTTAGTCATGATTAATATGGCAGAAACCACTATGATCCTATATAAATATGGTTAATGGACGAGATTGTTAAAGATTACCTTTATTTAATAGCAAATTTTGAGCACATAAGGTTGTACGTTTATAAGTAAACATATGTTGCCCAAGTGGGGGATTTTTGGATTAATTTTTCTTTTATTTGGGCACATATGTTAAATGTACATTGCTATTATAATTAAGGTATAAACAATAAGTGATATTTACAATTTAATGAGGGGCTTAATTGTAAATATGAAATAACTGATTTTATCGGTTAATAAAAAGGTGTTGGTCCCCGAGAATACGTACGCTTCTATTTTTCTTTCCTCCCCGTTAGAAAGAAAACATCGAAAATAGAAGGAACGTTATTCTTGGAAGATCACAACTTCATTCAAAATTGAATCTATGGATTCCAGTACGCTTCCGCAATCTCCGTTTGTTTGCGATTTAAATTTCTCTTGAATTTATTAGGGTTAGGGCTGAATTGAAATTATCCTTCAGTTACGTGGTAAGACAACTTACATGCAATCTTTTGAGACAACACTCAAAATATAAGTAAATAACTGATTCATGAATTTGTTTCATTATGCAAACTAATCATAGAGTCATAGCAATGGCCGTTGGATTTACTGGAAATAGTAAACTAAGCATCGGAGCCAAATTATTATCAAGGTCTGATGTACAACTAAACATCAATGAAGTGGACATTAGAACCTAATAAAAGCATCATAGAAAAGAAACAGAACTTGAAAGGAAAAAGAGGTTCACCTTTGGTTCACCTGTCAATACAAACTTGGCATGAACCATAAGTAGAGAGCCTTTTCAGTAGTATCTGGAATGTTCAATCTTTTTCCGTATTTACCATCATATACTGCAAACATATCATGTTCAGATGAACAGCATGCAATAAGATGAGACTGGGACTTCCGGCAAACAAAATGCACATCAAACGAGGCCCAAAAAGAGAGATCGTCGTCTAAAGGACATTTTACTAAATCCCATTTTTTGTCCACTCAGTCATGTTTGAACACTTTGGTAGCCACTAAAGTAAATCAGTAGTCAAATAAGCCATACAACTTGCATACAAAATTAAGTCATTCCCATCAAGTGACTTTACCAACTTCTTGAATGTTATATCATCGTAGTACATAGCCTTATTATGGTATTCAGCTTTAATTTCCTCTCCCATCTCATTTTCTTCTACTTTGTACAGCTCGTGCTTTACCGGACCTCTCATACAAATAGCTTCTTTGAATAAGGATGAAGGATAATCGACGTCTTTGTATACAATCATTTTAAGGCTACTGGTGATAACATAAAGGAGTTCTTGATGAAGAACTATATCTTCAATGAAATCATCAGCTTTTTCCCTTTGAAAATAAAGATGGGTCCACTCAGAGTCACCTGACCTCACAATAGCAATGGAGGTCTTCTCACGATTGTGATCATTGAAATGACGATCTTCATTACTGTAGCAAACTACAGCAACAGTAATGTTGTCAAAATGTGGATTTTTATTGACAACGACCATCTTTCTATCAAAGATTGGGGCTGGAAGGAGAGTAAAGTTGCTGCAATTGACAGGGTTAAACAAGTGGAGAAGGCTATTAGGACCGGAACGTTTTCTAGAATATTCCAAGAATTTATGTTTGGTGAAATAGTTAGGCCCTGTTTGGTTTGACGTTTTCAAGTCATTTTCAGTTTTCAGTTTTTAAAATTTTGAAAACCTGTTCCTTTTGTCATTCTGAAAAAGTCATTTTGAAAAATCACTATTTTGCAAAATCGGCTTAATACAGAAAACTCAAAATGAATTTATACCGTTTTCTACATTTTCAGACCCGACCAAAATCCAAAGCCCAAAACGGAAAAACATAAACCAAATGCGGTAAAATCCCTAATCCATTTTCTGGCCGCAACTTTCTTCTTCTCCAATACTCATCGATCATCATCAATTCAGGTAAAATCACCTTTTTTGTTTCTTCCGTACTTACTTTTGGTTTGATCTGATTAGATGATCAAGATTGTACTGTTATTTACAGCAACGTGCTCCCTCCCTCAAACAAGGGTTAGGGTCTTTTGATTCCGAGGCTTTTGATTCAGCGCTTTCTATAGTAAATCCTGTTAAGTTGATGCAGTATACTTTAATCATATTTTTTTTCGGTATTCAAACATTTTATTTATGTGGATTTGTTGAGTATAAGGATTTATAGAAACAGCATAGTTACCTGAAACCAACAAAAATATGTATTAATGTTTCGAATTAATCCCATTGATTGTATATGACCTGTTAGTTATTTTGTTGCATTAGTTTTGTTGTAAGATTACATAACATACTTGATTCTAAAGTATAGGGATTAAGGCCACTTGAATACTGGTGAAAGTGGATCAAATTATTTTGCATACTTAATTCTGAAGCATGGGGATTAAAGCTACTTGAATACTGTTGAATCTTGATCTGATTACATGCATAGTGACAAGTGAACTATTCAAGTATATTTTTTGATTTTACAAAGATAAGTAGTGCAGATCTGCTTCTTAAATTATGCGATATCAACTTGGGACTGGAATCTCTAAACATAATTTAAATGATTATGGGTTTGATGTTTATCGGCCTTTTCCGTTTTAACAACCTATAACTTAAGCTGGAAGATTGGAATAGATGGCAGCGAACTGAATCATACTGGAATGTGTGATGTCCTCGAATTATGTCTAATATCAAGTAGCCTACAAAATTTTCCTTTTTCATTTTCCCATGGAAATACGTGCTTCTCCATAGTAATACCACTCTTGTTTTGGCATATAAATTTATATGGGTCACAGTATTTCTCCTTCATTTCTTTTAGATAATCTAAAAGGATATGCCTTGGTTGATGAAGATTGCTGTTGTTTTGTTCATTCGGACAAACATGAGTATGTGTAATGTTCATTATAACCATAGTTGAATCCTTGAAGCTTGATGGAAACACTTCCTCAATTGCTAACAGTATACAGTAAGAGATCAATAAATTTCAACCATCCATTCAGGTCATTATAACAAACTTATTAAGTATCTAAACAATAAATTTTGAAATGTATGTATATTGGGTTTGTAAAATAACCATGAACTTTTAACGAGTAATGAAGATCCTTCATCAGAAGAATGAAGCTCAAGCACTCTATTTTTGCTGTAGGAAAACCATTTGCAAGCTTTAATCTTTCCCAGTTAATTTCTTTTCATCAGACTGAAGCTCTTGATTCTTGTAAGTATGCTTCTCAATACGTGCCTTTTCTTCTTATTTTCAGCCACTGCTTTATAAATTGAAAGGCCCTTGTTGCTCTTCAAGCAATTCATAAAGCCTTATTTGAATTGGTATGTTTAGGAAGGCCATCAAACCAAAGACAAATAGAAGGGGAACAAGATTATAAATCAAAACATGAGGTGTTGCTCTTTCCGAAAGTGAAAATTCACTCTAATTTCAAGTACTTACAAAAAATTCTCTTTTTTATGTAAACAGAACGCATGTGATTTAATAAAGAAAATCCAAATTTACTATTTCAAATCATGTTTCCAAGCAGCTATGGTTTCAGATATAATTAATTTCAAATATTTTTTTTCTAACATTATTTATTATTATGGTGTATAAAAGTGTCATCGAAATATTTTACATTTTTTGAACAAGCATTTTAAAATGAATTTGAACTCAAAAGTACATACTGGTTTAGTCTATGAGCTGTGGACAATGTTTCGCAACAGCTTGTGTTGTCCAAGTTTATGAAGTTATTCTTATTTAGAAAAATAATAATACAGGAATTTGTCAATGTGATAAGTAAGTCATAACAATTGTGAATAAGAAATGTAACAGTAGAACTAACACAGTAGTTGTCATAGTATACAATTGCATCTTTTTGATGTTTATGTCCCAGACAAGATTACCTTCCAGAAGTCCAAGATTCTTACAGCTGGATATACATATACTATACATGAAGCACAATTTCATTTTTCATTTTTTTCCCATTCAGTTTTGTCATTGTTACACATTAAAAAATGACTTCAACTAGGACCTTTTTACCGTGTTGTGCACCGTATTGCATCTTCACATGCTTGATGTTCCCAACTATTTGGTTTTTTGTTTTTGCACTTGCCGTTGTTCCAGTTTATGCTTACCCTCATGAACTCTTGCATCAGTTTGGCCTTGTGATTCTCGGAGTTTGGTTTGTGCATTTTCCATCTGCACACTATTGCACCAGTTTGTATTTGCCCTTGTGTACTCTTCTACTTGCATAAATTGGCCTTGTGTGCCACTGTTTGGTGCACTTGAACATGTAAGCATGCATAGTTGTTTTATGTACCATGCTTTGTGCATGTTGCTAAGCTAATCTGAACATGTTATGCACTTTTCCATGCATTTTTTTCCTTGTGCATGTCTGTGCATGTTCTTGGCTGGCTTGCTTGTATATTGCATTTGTGTTCTTGAATGGCTTTCTGGATTCCGAGTTATTTCTATTTGCACTTGTTTTTGTATGTTGCACTTGCACTTTTATGTTGGTCTTGTTTTTTCTTTTCTGGTCTTGACTTCTTGTGCACTTTTGATGTGTATACCCTTGAGCACTAAGTTCGGCTTGAAGTATAACTTTAGGTTTGACCTTAGTGTCCTTTTTTGTTGGATTTTGTGTATGCATGTTTAAATATGAAATGCTGCACCTTGATATTATATAATATGACTTGTAAACCATGCACATATATCTGATTGTGTATGTTGCAAGTGTGAAATGTGCACAGGTGCATATGCATAGCTTTTCAATGTGCTTAATTTTATGTTGTGATTTAGTGAATGTTTTACTTTTGTACTACCGTTTGCAGATGTGACTGGGAAGACATTAGAAGGGCGTCGCTTACAAAATTTGTGGCTGATATATATATCATATTGTTATGAAAGATGTTTGAATTGTTCCCTTCCGGCTTTCTCTTTATCTAGCTGATCCCTTGTATTATATAATTAAAAACGTGTTATGAACTTTTTATTGTAATTTTATTCCTGTACAATTCGGTCTCATGTAGTTTAAAATACAGTATTCTCTTTAATGTTTGATCAATATGTTTAGAATTCAGCTTATTATCTTTCATCTATTATGAGTTTTTAATTGGCAACTTGATATATTCACAGTTGTTATTATTCTACTTCTCTATGTTTGAATTTTTCATTTTGTTTTATGTTTGATTTACAACATGTAGTATGTTCATGCAAACATGAAAAATGAATAGTACATATTATTTTGGGCGACAAGTTGATCATAAAATTAGATACAATTAGTGAAAAAATTGATCTAGGTTGTTGAATCGTTTTGTGCTTGTTGAATCGTTTTTTCTTTATATGAAAGAGTGGAGTTCATGTGGGTGATCGAATGGTGAATATTTGTTGTGTCATCAATTATATTTGTATTTGGTGTATAAATAGACTTTTCCATATTATATATTACGTATTATACTTTAAACGTAAAATTTGTTTTAATTGCCAAATGAAAACTCAAAATTTCAAATTTGAAAACTGTATTTCAAACCAAATGCATTTTTCAATTTTTAGTTTTGAAAACTTGTTTTCGAAAAAAAGATAACCAAATGCATATTGAGAAATAGTGAAAATATTCAAAATGGAAAATTGAAAACAACCATGAAAACTCAAAATTGAAAACTCAAAATGTAAACCAAACGGACCCCCTGAGTTCCATATGACTTATCAGCAATATTACTGTTATAGATGAGATAGCCATTACTAGATCCGACTAGTTTTAGCTTTCCAGCATTAATATCAGGCATCAAACGAGGCGGGTGGTTGAATATGTAACTCTTTTTATTTGAAAAACTGTGGAAGCACAGAGGAGGAACTGTTGAGGCCAACCTGCGTATCTTTCTTCCCCTTTTTTTTGGTCGGAGGAGCAGGTTGTTTGATTCTAGGTCGTACTAAAAGAAGCCAAGGGAAATGGAAAGACTTTAGACGGCGGCAATAACGGAAACGAAGATGAGTTAGGGTTACCGAACGCCATGTACGACAAGAAGCACCGAAATTTTTGAAATCTACTACATCGTCAAAACAATGTACGATTACATCAACAACATCAAACTGTAAATCTGTCCAATTTACATCCCTAGGGGAGTCGACGAAAACTGACATACTAGAACTTATGGGATTTCAAGGATGCAGCATCTAGGGTTTTAAGTTTTAAATTTAAAGTATTGAGTTAAGGTACATTACTTATCTACGGAAGAAATTAGCTTCAGCTGCGGCAGTTGGAAGTTGATGGAGAGCGTGGCGGTTGCTGGTCTAAAAACTCGAACTCATCATGATTCATGGGGGATTGGGCAGCATTGAAATTACGTCTGCTCTAGGAAGGGAGAAATAGGAAATAGAGAGAAAGCGCAAAAGAAACACTTGCGGCTTGCACTTGCGATCCGTCACCGTCTTACCACATATAACCTTGCATTTTTACTTTGTGTTGATATCTGTTGAATGTACATCAAAAAATAAATTAAACCACTCTAGGCCAAACATTACTTCACATGCGTATGTCTTTTACAATATTATCCTTGTTTTCGGCTTTTTTGTCTTCCTCTTTTCGTACTTCAAATTTACATACATAGATTAGAAATTCTATATAGTAAGTTAAGTCAAATATAACATATTAAAATTTGATTTTGCACTAATATTTATTTTAATTTTTCAAACTTCTAAAAAGTTTCTCAACCCCAATGAAATAACTAATTTTATAAAACAAAATAAGCACTTTTAAATTACGGCCATTAATTATAATTGCTTTCACAATAGAAATTTTTGATTTGGTGATGAAATAATCTATTCAATCTTTCATCAAAACTAGTAGTTTGTACCAAGTTTTACTAATTTTATGGTTAATTTGATGTATTATATACAAAAATTACCCAAAAAAAAAAAATACAATTGACGAATAGTGGGTATTTTAGTAATTGATTTTTGTAATAAAGTAACAGTGTATGTTAAGCACTTTTTTGTGTATGAATAGATTTTTTTCTTTTTGTAATTCAAACTCTAAAATACACTAAAAAGCAACTAGAGTGCATATCCACATAACGAAAACAACATATGTAATTGTGGTATTTAAGCGGAGTAGAAAGTAAAATTAGGTATGTGTTTGCAGCATTCAACGGGACATTTAAGTAGAGCATTTAAAAGGTGTGTTTTAATTTAATTAGTTTTATAGTTAATTAACTATTTATGCTGTTTTGTAATACGTTTTTAATTAAAACAAAATAACGGTACAAAACTAAAGTATGCATATAATTATACAATACTAGCAAATATAGATTAAATTATACAATTATTGATACAAAATGTGGCACAACTCTCAAAATAGGGAATATATAGAGAATAAAATGAAAAAATAAGGAAAAAGCATTGCACACACAATTTTAAAATGGTTCGACGTTAACGAACATACGTCCACTTTATAATCTCTTGATTATATATGATTTGGAATACAATCCTTACAACTCTCTAACTTTTGAAATACAACTATGGAATTTGAGAAGTCTTGGACGTGATGATGTTACATGTTATATGGGAGTGATTTAATTAGCCAAAAATCTACTTTATGCAACTCTAGGGGGTTTATTTATAAGTTGGTATATGGTTCGTGTTTGGTCGGGTCAGCCCATACACGTGGACCCGATCCGAGAAAGTAGGGATCAAATGGAAGTGTTCTTCTAGCCGTCGGAGCATGTTTTCAGGTGGATACTGGGTCGGGTCGGCTAGGTTGGACTCGATGTTGGAATATGGCACTCGATCCATGTTTGGAGGATGATGGAGTGAGTACGTGGCAGTTGTAGAATAGGGCCTTTGTTAATATTTCGGTCAGTGGATAAGTATTATCGAAGTAAGAACAATGTCATAGGAAAGATCCAGATGTTCTTCAATTTGGATTCTAGTTCTTCCTAGAATCCACTTTTGGGTAGTGTGCCTTTTATGATCCGGAGCTTTCCCGATCCGAAGCCTCCCCATGTCCATCTTTATCGATCTGTAGGCGTGTCGATTTGAAGCCCTACACTTTCCTATCATGAATGCTCGAGTCTTAGATGGCCTTGCCAAAAGGCAGGTCAACACTTTGCCCCCCAAGGCATGTTGAGTTGTAGACGAAATGTGCTTTGGACCTGTTGAGCTATATATTCCAATGGTATTCTAATGAAAAGGTAATAAAAAGTCATATTGCATAGCTAGCTCCCTTTTGTGGTTACCCCCACACAGTTCGTTACTAAACGATTGTTTTCATTTTGCACAATTCAAGCGCATGGTCGAGTCTGACCGTAGTTACACACGAGTCTGTGTATGGGTTTCATTTTCGGTTCGTTACTATCTCGGGTCGGTACCGACACTCAAAATTAGCTTGTCATCGTCAATATGTAGTATCAGATTGGCATACCGATCTGAGCTTGGTCAGATCAGACCGAGTCAAATGTCACTTCAGAGGTATATGATAGGTCTTTCTCCTTCCCTTATAATTGCCTGGCCCACACTTATTTTATTTTTTTCACCTTTTTACTGCCTTTCGAAATGAAATTTCAGCAACTCGAAATCTTGATCGTAATCCAATTTTCAACTTCAATCTTCAAACATATGTTAATTTAGCTGGGTATCGATCTCTCATCCCACGCTTTTTAATTACGATTCCTTGTAAATCGTTTCTCAATTTATGCATTTGTGTTATTGGGTTTGAATCAATGTCTCGAATTCTTCGAGTTTATCACTACCGATGCCGGAATCGCGTACGATGGTGGTTTACCTTGATTTGGTTTTGAATTGGAGCATGGGGAAGTGTATTGAAGTGAATTCGATTTAAATGAAGCATGGAGAGGCTTCGATGGGCCTGATGCCCTAGAGAAGATGATGGAGTAGGTTCGGAGTTTGAGGAATGTGGCAAAGATCCCTTGGAGTTAGTAGGAAAGAAGGAGACGAGGGATTTGTAAAAGGTAGGTCATAATTTTGGATTGGTGAGAAATTCGATAGATTGATCGGTGAGGAGTCTTACCAATCCGGGAGCGTTTTGACTCGAAGGAACATGAATTGGAGTCATTGAAGGCGTTTACTGAGTCAGGGAGTCAGGGGATCGGAAGAAGGGATCTAGTTAAGTGAGCTTCAGGTCAGATAGTAGCTAACCGAGTCGAACGTGATTCAGGTTGGAGAAGCTAGCTGCTGAGTCATATCTTTTTTGCATGGCCTGGTCGGATAAATTCCTTACTGATCCAAGGTGGTCGACCTGGGAATACCGACCGGGGGCCTCTCTGATCTGGACCTTGTCATTCCAGCCTAACTCTTAACCTTTAAGCTTCAACTCAGCTCAATAGATCCTATAGTCTTAAATAATAATGAATCAACCCAAAACATCTAGATAGTAAGTATAGAGCATACAAGGACTTAACCCAATACTGCATAGCACATGACTTCAGATTATTCGGATTTTAGAACGTATCTTTCCGCAATGGAACTGGTGACTAGTGAGATTTAGGGAGACGGTTGGGAACGAAAGTACCCAAAGTTGAGCTGGCACATATTTACTGATTTATCCATATTGTTATTCTAATGTAATTGCACTATAGGCACTGCACTAGTACACATATAGGGGACAGAGGTCTTTCGCTCTAACCAATCAATGTTTCTTGATTAACATAGCCAAAAGATGACTAAGAGATACGACACAAGGACTTCTAGAGTCGGAAAGGGGAAAGACGCTCCTAACACATCAGGATGTATAGCCCAACTCCGAGACTGAATCTGATGAGAATGCTCAATTCGAACTTCAATCTCATGAATCTGAGGCTTATGTCTCCTTGCCCGAAGAAGAGTCATCATTTTAGGGAAAAGGGAAAGGTGGAGCAGGAGGAGCTCCTGATTAGCTTTCTAGAACCATTCTTCTGGTTTTCCTTAAGATTCTTGGCTAACCACCGTGGATTAAGTGAAGCTGAGGAGGTTGAGTGTAACAACCCACTTAGAGTGGGCCTAAATTTCGACCTAGAAAAGGCCTATCAAAACTTAGAGCCATTGTAAATGGGTTGTTGGTTCCTATAAGGAATTACGTTTGCATAGAATAACAAATAAACATAGCGTTATGGAATCTACATAGTAGAACGAAAAAGTATAATACCAAAACATGATGTACCATTTCATAAAAAGTCACAGAATCTGAAAACAAATTGTCAAGATACAGTTATTAAACCAGTACATCATTATAGTTCATAATCTAGAGCTTCCATAAGCAAAACAACAATGATAACTAATAATATCTTCATCTTCTTCGTCAGGCTCCATCTTCGTTCCCTTCATTGGATAGCTATCCCACCTACTGACATGTTAGATATGTTAAGGAGAAGGGTTAGAACATAAAGTTTTGTGTGATTGGAAATATTTTTTCTTAAAGACCGTACCCTAAATTTAGCAAGTTATATATGTCAAGATACGTCTATGAAATACACAAGCACATGCATATACAAAAAGTGTTTAACCAATGAGGTGGATATCTGAATCAATCACTTAAGACCTCATTAGTGCACTTAGGGTGGAGACCCAATGAGATGGGCATTTAGATCACTAAAGGGTTGTTCTAACATATTTATCAAGGATGGATTCTCGTGACCTTTTATGACCCTAAGGCGGACCCTAGCCACTTGAGACCCCATCCTAATACGTCAACATTCTTAATTATTTGTATACTCTTACAAATAATATGAGAAATAGTAACGCGCCGCTTAGTACCAGTTTAGGGTAGGCCCGTATATATCCATTTAAAACCCCTCAGGCAGACGTCTCTTGTTACTATTTAACTGATATTACAGTAAAACACCTATGACGCTTAAGACTTACCTTAGACGGTTAGTGAATTAAATAGCATGCTACATCCAGCGTAAACCAATCTTGTCCCTAGGTTGGCCCTCCTGAAGCTCCTAAAGGAAGTGGACATTCTGGTAAACTACCTTACTCCATTATCTCTATGTATAAACCACTTTCAAAGAAGAAGGACCCAAAGACCTACTTCAAATCTAATAAGGGTAGGTCCCATGACTTTCGTCCATATCCAAGGAATTAACCTTTAGAAGGGTCCTAGTTCTAACCACTTAAGACCCAAAATAGCAATATTGGAAAAAATACAACATACAATCAAATCTTGCATCCTAGGCTTGTAAGACTAATTATAGTAATGAACCAAGAGCAGGTTGTTAATTTTCTACATTATATATATATATATATATATACACACACACATACACACATACATACATACATACATACATACATATATATCCATATATACATATAGACCTTTATTTATCTAATTTACCCTTTCTTATGTTTGTTCATAAAAACGTTGATATTTGATTTGTTTCAAATCTGAATACGTTCAAATTATCCATTTACAATGGAAATTCAAGCCTATCCAAATAGTAAAACTAAATCAAATGTAAACCTTTTTACATCCCAACCAAAATTTTGGTAAAAAGGATAAATTAAATCAAATAAAAGTGAATTACTCAAATATTCCTCATCCATTACTACAATAAATTCACAAACCCAATATCAATCGACAATTCATGCGAGGTATATATAAAGAAAAGGAGATTTTTTTTTACAATTTGATATTATCGTTATTCCAAGTCTCCCTAGGCATACTAATTCATATGATAATCTACGAATGCAGAATATACCTAAACAACAACTAATTCCACCCACAGTAATTGGAAATGCCGTAGATCTGACGATGATTGCCTACTTGATGCGAACTCCAATCCCTAGGAATCTATATACATAAGAAATAAATAATTAGAATTCTTATATATATATAAATTATGTGATTCCATATTTATATTCTAATCCAAATCCTATAAGAAAAGTGACTGGAAAAAGAAGAATTGATTTTTAAGAGAAGAAGAAAACCTGTTATGAATTTCTCTGGAATCATTGGCAAAGTGGAGGCATAGATAGAGAGAGTGACTAGGTTTAGGTATGGAGTTTAGGGGGTTATTCATAGGTGTTTGTGTAAATGAGAACCGTAGGATTACTAAGATTTAATCCTAGTTGTTAATCCTTATAAACTAACCCCAAAACCTAACTCAAACCAGCCTTATTGGGCACTTCAAGTGCCGAGCGGTCGACCGCTCCCCTAGAAGGTGGGTCAATCCGCGGTCGACACCCCTTCAAGGTAGTGGTCGACCTCTTGGTCGCTGATTTTCCCAATAAACGTATGTAGGACTGGAAAGTTTTATTATATATAACATTAATCAATTTAGTTTATTTCTTTCCTTGTAAACATTATTCTTGTCCCCTTATCTTTATCTCTTCGTTTGAAATTCAAATTCACCTAAGGGAATATTATTACTATCCAATTTATTTTATCCCATATATATAAATTTACTAATTATATCACA